>OY728138.1:1434249364-1436749364 GCA_963277665.1 Viscum album | reverse complement strand
ACACAAGTCCAAATTTTGATTATAAATAGTAATTGGAAAGATAAAAAAACATCCTACATCATAGTATTTTTTTTATAATTTTTAGACATTAAATAAATTAAATTATTTCTGACATTAATAATGATGTAGTGATGACATCATTCTTTGACGATTTAAATAAAATGGAAAGATAATGTAAAATCTATGAACTACACATGTCCAAAACTCATTGGATTGGTGGATTTAGAACCCTTATCACCTTATCCACGAATTATATCAATGTGGGACCTTTTAAAACCGAAACACATTTTCAAATAAAGTAATATTTCTTACTTTCCAAAAGTGCCCCTCCCCTCCTCTTATAAAAGGCCCCCACCTCTACCTCATTTCAAACACTCCTCAAGCCTTTGGCTCGGCCAACCCCTACCCAATTACTCTCTCCACATCCCTCTACTCATCCTAGAGGATTCCATTTGGGCAGAATCCTTTCAAAGAAAGCCTTTAGGCTCAAATCAAAAGGAGTTACACTTTTAAAGGAGATTAAAGAACGATCGAGTCAAGTCGGACCCGAGGTAAGGGATCTTACTCCTCTCTTTCTTTTTAAGTACACTCTTTTATGTCATTCCTTTTAAAGCTCATATTTATTGTTATTGGGATGATCTTTTATATTAATCCTACTTTAATTTTTATGTTCATGTGATGAGAGACCCTATTCTCTCTCATCAATCCATTTTGGAAGTTTTGATTGGCACCGTTAGGCTGCCGAACTTTCGTAAGAGATCTAACTTCTCTCTTTCTTTTTAAGTACTCTCCTTTATGTCACTTCTTTTAAGCTCCTATTTGTAATGTTAGGGGATGTTCTTTTATATTCCTCTTGATGTAAATTATATTGTAATGTGATGAGATACCCTATTTGATCTCATTAATCCGTATTCGGAAGTTTTATGTGGCGCTGTTAGGCTGCCGAGTTTTTGTGAGGGATTTTTCATCTCACTTTTATTCCCGTGAGGTTTATGCTACATTTGCCACAAATTCCATTGAGTGGTGTATGTACTGCCCATTATTCTACTCTTTGTGTAATATACTTTCATTTATGAGTATTTACATCAATGATCTACTGTCCTTCTTTCATGGGGTGTATGTTTTGAAAGATACCCAAATCGGTAAGGGAATCTTTCACCCTCCTCTTTTTTTTAAAAGACTTTTTTTGTTGGGTCTTTTAATTTGCATATTTTTATGTTGGGATATGTTCTCATATATCCTTACTGATGTAAATTTTATGTCCAAGTGATGAGATACACTTTTTATCTCTCATCAACTCATTTTGATGTGATGCCGTTAGGCTGTGAAGGGAACTTTTTAACCCAATTTCGATTTCTTTGGGTTCTACATGTAGTCATTGAATATGTCATCCATTGAATATGTGTGAATGAACTTTTATTGTTTTACACTTAATATCCACTTATATTGTGTGTATTTATATTTTTCACACATATTTTTGAGATTGATTTGTCCTTAATTTAAGGATACCTTCTTTATAAGGGATTTCATCACATTTGACATTTCTATTGACGGTTCATTGTTGTTATGCACCAATTCACTCTTATATGGTGTATATACTGTCATTTGGAGTATTATATAATTAATCCATTTATTCTCATGATATTATAAAGTTCTGACTAAATGTTATTCCTCAATTATTGTATTCAAGTGTCTCTAATTTTGGTAAAACCCCTTTAACCAAAATATCATTTTAAATGTTTTAATTATTTGTTCTTATTAATAACCATGTTTTCAAAATGGTTTTAAGGATTTATTTATATGGATATTAATGGTTTAAAATTTTAAGCTTCAAGGTGGTATGCGACACTTTGATTCAAAAATCTCTTTATTAAATGTTTTAAATGGTTTTGGAAATGGTGTCTTTTTGAATGGATTCAATATTTCAATATACTAAAATGTTATATTGTGATTGAAATGTCGAAATGATATGTTTCCTTTATGCATGTTTTATGTGACACATTTATGTTATGGTTCTTGGGCATTGTTATGAAAACGGGTGGTTCCGTGATAAACTAAGGGCGGGTGAGCCCGTTATAGCTCTCCAATGCAATGGGTAACGCGAAGGAGTGAAAAGTTAAGGTTTCTCCAAAGAGATTTAGGGAATATACTGTGATGGGTATTCCAAACATAACCAAGAGGGTTACTCCCCACATAAGAATGTTATGAATGCCTCAAGTTACCTTTATGTCTTATGTTTTCTATGATTTATTCATGGTCTGATGAGGTATGTTAAAGTGCATATGTTTTATGGGTAAAGTATGATTTCATTCTTATGTATATATGAACTCATGTTTCCTTTCCATATTTTTATAACCCTTACTGAGCTTTTTTTGCTTATCCCATGTTTTTCAAATGTTTTTCACAGGTCAAGGGAAAGGTACATGATGTTATGATAGTGTCAAGGATGTGTCAAGAAAGAATCTGTGTTATATTTTAAATATGTTTCCGTTGATGGGAAGAATGAATACTGTCTTTTATGTAACCACTTTGTTTAAATGTAGAATGTAATTCATGTTTCGGATCTAATTCTCTAAAACTCTAAACCTGAAAAGATCATCAATGTGTAATCTTGTAATAACTCAAGATTAAGTAAGGTTTAAGGCCGGGGCCTTATATTATAGATTTTTATTGGACCCACCCATAATAATATTTATTTCTAATGATCTATAACATAGAAAAATACTTTAAATTTTTTCTTTTCATCATTAATCACTTAATACATTCGTAATTTCATAATAACTTTAATAAAACATGGGAAAGAAACAAGTTTCATGAAATATTTTTTAAAAAATCACCATACTCCATCCATAGAATGAATTATGATGAAAAAATTATAACATATCCTCAATAAAGTATATAATTAGTGTATTTATGTTGAAATAGAATAAACTACTTTTATAAATTAATTTGAAATATTCATTGAAAAATGAGAATCAAAATCATTTTTTATTTAATTTTAAAAATTAAACATTCATAGAACATTGTAACAATTTATTTTAAAATCCCATATAATGGTAAAAAATATTGTTAATAATAAATAAATTACATATATTTAGTTATAACTTATTGAGTGGTGAATGTTAAAAAATCATTTCGTCAATTTGTAAAGTGATTCTAAAAGTGACTTGTTTGAAAAATATTATAAATATTTCTTTTATAATGTTTTAAATGAAATCCAAATTATAGGGAAAATTACTCGAATAAATAATTTAATTATATACAATATATTTCCATAAAAATTTAAAAAATGTTTAAAATAATGACAATGATTTTGGGAAAAATTATAAAATAACATTAAAAGAATGATTTTAAAAAACCTCAATCGACTATTAAGTTCAAATCACCACGAAAGAAAGAATATTAGCAGGATTTTAAAACCACCATAGATTTCATGAAAATTATAATAAATAAAATTTCATGAGTAGTATATATTCTATATAACTAATGTAAAATTTTGACCACAAAACATATCACAATGAAAGGAAAATTAAGATAAGAAAACCCTTACAACATTAGTAATTATTAAATAAAAATATATTCAGAAATTGAATGGATTTTAATATTATAACCACCATTATTTATATGAAATAATATATTAAAATATGTTCATTTAGTAATTATTACAACATATAAATGAAATCATGGTCCATAAAATGAAAAAAATCTCATGAAATTGAAATTGATAAAATGAAATACTTACTACTTCTATAAAATTTGATTAAAAACATCAAGAAACATATAACATGAATGGGAACATTAAATACCATTTTTATTGTTTTAATAATGATAATTTAATTGAATTATGTAACAAATAGACCATATAAAAGGAAATAGGTTCATAATAAGAAACATGTCTCAAGGAAGAATGTTTGAAATGAGAAACCATTATTAAAATTGTAACATATGAATTAATAATTTATCAATAAAAATATATTTAAAAAAATTATAAATCTAAATAAAATAAGGGTACATAAAAAAATAAAATATTTAGATTTCATAACAAAAATAATCATTTCATGGCATAGACAATAGAGAAGTGAAATACCCAATGTATGGAAATTTTGTTAAGATACCCCTTATATTGCATTCCCTATATGTAAAATGGACTCTAACATAATATATTATAAAATAATATTTATAATTATATTATAAAATAATAATACTTATTTTTATATTAAATTATACAATTAATTTATAATTTTATTTAATATTTAACACATAATTCATTATTAAAATCAATGTTTATGTATTAACAGTCATATTTCCCATGCATGTTTTCATTCAGTTATTTTGATCCATGCACCTTGGTCATGATATAATAAAAAACATATTGTTAATAATTATTTTGTATAAATATTAAAAATTATTATAGGGTCCACAGAATACGTTTTGGATCTTATGGTATCAAATTTCATTGAAAGATAAAAAATATCAAATTTTTAGATGTTTTGATTTGGTAAAACATTATTTTATTAATATATAAATATATTAAAATTATATAATTTTTAAAAAATAATAAATTCAACATCATTATATAATATTAAAATTACATAAAAATATTTAATAATTTATGACATAGATTATGACATTGGGCATGTGGGTTGTAAAACCAACCAAAAAATGTACATGTTTTAACAATTGAATGAGTAAGAAAATGTTATGTTGTAATAATAATATAAAATTTTTATAAGATTAGTAATTTTTTAGATTAATATATATTTATTTATTAATATTTAAACCATACATATGATGGAGTAATGAAACATTTGACACACCATTCACGGAGGTGGTAGTCTATATGTACACGTGGGTGGAACTTTCATTTCTCAATGGATATAAATGAAATAAAATCTGAAATAATTTTTCTGTATAGATAATATATATGTCATGTATATAATATTTTTCATTAAATCTGCCGTTATAACCTTACATATGATGTGGTGATGAAACAATAGTATGTTATCCATGGAGGCGGTAGTTTGCACATACACATTAGTGATATTTTTATTTTCCATTGGATGGAAGAGAACTAAGTTAGTTTTTTCCATAAAAATATAACCATTTAAGTATAATAATAATAATTATTTAATATATATGATATGGTTAATAAATACTTGGATGTGGCTACATAAATATGAAACATGGAAGAACTCGTTTAAGAATTTTACCTCTTCCTTGGGAATCCTCCATCGATACTCTCATTAAGAATCCATATAATTTCATTTTGGAGAGACAAGTAACTCTAGAATGTTCATAAAATTTATTGTGAGGCAATTAATTAGTTATATTTTGAGCTAATGTGATCAATGTGTGTGGAAAAGTTAGGTGTTGATGGGCCACTTTTATTGTGAGAAGAGTATCCCCCGTGTAAATAATGTTATCTTTACCATATTATAAATTTCCTTCCAAATGGAATGTCACCACAAAATGGAAAAAATTTAAAATATCAAATAATTTAGTGTTAAAATACTTTCATATAACAAAATTTATATAAATTTTAATGATATAAGTGTATTTATTTCAATGTTTTACCATTTATGTCATTTAACAATAACCATAGTAAAATCGTTTTTACCCAAGAAACTTTTTTTATGTCTAAAATGGAAATACATATCATTAAAAAATTTATCATTATAATCTAGTATATATGATCAATTTTATATGATTAAAATTCTATATTTTGGAAAAATAACCTTTAATATATATATGTATATATATGTATATGTATAAGTCATGCATGATTTTTTAAATTAATATTTTTTACAAAATTATAGTAATAATTAAGTAACTATTTGGTCATTGAAAATTATTTTTTATTTTATAACTCATTAATTTATCATTTTTATGTTATCAATAATCGGGTCTTCGAAAAAAATTCCCTTTTTTCACTATTCATCAAAAAAATAAATATATTTTTAAAACAATTACAATAATATAATTTGCTATGATGAATCTAAAAATGAATTCATCTTTATCATGTAATGATTATTTAATTTATATGATTAAATTTTAAATAAAAAAAAAATATATGGTAAAAAAATATTTCAATTTCAAATGAAAATTCATATTATTTAACCATACCATTAAAAAATTATTTATAATATTATCAGTTTAAATATAATATTTTATATATAAAACTAAAATAAATATTCATTTATTAGAAATTCTATAATATTTCATTTTATGAAAATATATTTAATCATAACTTAAAAAATATTTCCAGTCATATTGTATACATAATAAATATATATATATAATGAGTATCAAAATAATTTTATAATATCTTTTGAGAAATGTTTTAATCATATTTAAATTATAAATAATATATATATTAATAATCATTACAATTGATAATCCTTAACTACGATATCTTTTTAATAAATCTGGGGTTATTACATTATGGCCCCTAAAAAAATAGCATTTTAGAAATTTTATCATCTGTTCAAAGAGAATGGAGTATATAAAAAATAAAATAAATTTTTTAAAAATTCATAAGAGAGGAAAATAAATCATCACATAATTTAAAATATTCCCTTCAATATCTTTTATTTGAGTTAATAATATAGAACTAGAAAAGTGATAAAAATTATTAGTATCCTTCCCTTCTAAGTCTAGAGTAAGATTTACCATATACCTTGTTAAACAATATTTTTACTTTTAGAAGAACAAAACTCATGAATGAGTTTTTATGGTCAGACATCAAATTTTATAAATATTCTCTATGTATTAAATTATAGATTATTCATCCTTTTTCTCTAGTCTGAGGATTTATTTTACCATTGACATCTATAATATGATAATATATACATACTTTAATTCTTACAATTTTCATAAAAATAATATAATTTAATGGATGTGTGTTTCTATTAATTTAATCATATATTTAATCCTAAATTCCAAAATATTAAAATATTTGAGGAATTTTTCAGTCCAAGAGAATGAAAATAAATTTCAAATGGGTTATGAGAACTATATAAGGATGACAAGTAATTCCTCATGTTTCTAAGAATTTATTAAAAACTAAAATGGTTCGAATAAGATAATATAATCATCAACATTAATAGACCTAATATGAATATTTAATCAATTAATACAAAAAATATCAATAATAAAAACCAAAACGAATCATAAATAATTTGAAAATTAATTAACCCTAAAATATTCATAATATTATTGAACATATTTGAAACCTAAAATACAGATATATTTATCATATATGCATCCAAAATAAACATAAAATTTATATCTAAACAAAATTAATCAACAATTAAATAATACACCAAAACTTTCTATGCCAAAACCATATACTGACAAAATTATATAATTATTTTTCCAAAATAACCTGAATCCCTATGAAATTATAGCACAAAACATCATATATTTTTTAAAAATGTAACTCTATCATTATTCCTAAAACATAATAACATTATTCCAAAATTACCTTCATAAAAAAATTCATGTTAAACCTAATGATTAAATATATTACATTTTTCTATTGAAACCCAATAAACAACTCCCAAAATATATCTTTTCACCTAAAAATCTAATCCGATGAAGCCTTAAAAAGGTATCTATTATTTTAGACATATGTTTGAACATAAAATTATTTACCCATGATAGTTTACAATGATCATCATCAATTCATTTTTATTAAAAGAGAGAACGATACATGCATGGGAGAAAAAAAGACAATAAAGATGGAGACATGATCTAGGGCAGCCAAAAGTAATGCAAGCAGAGAGCATCCACTCGTATAAAAGAGATGCCCTGAGGACTAAATAATGAAATGTTGAGTGAGCTGGTGAATTCTAGAATTTGGACAGCTTGAGAGGATAAATGGTCTTCTACTTTATTTCCTTCCCGCCTGGTATGAGAAACCTTAATACCAAATCCATTTTATTTTTAATGTTTTTAAAAATTTTAAAACCCCATTACATATAAAAACTAGTTCCCATCTCATAAAATGGCCACTTATAATTAAATAATAAGAAATTTTTATTTTATACTATTTATTAAACATCTATTATTAAATTATCTAATAATTAAATTCTTCGAAACAAATAAAATGTAATTATCTTATTCATAACTAGGGGAAATGAAAACATAAGAAGGGTAATCTCAAACACCCAGTAATGTTAAATGTATGAGTCAAAAATTGAAGATCATATTGGAACATAAAATCTGAGTAAGTGTTTGAGGAAATTACCAAATTTAATAGAAAAATATAATTATAGAAAAATAAACATGATTAATAATTGATGAGTTATAGAATAAATATTCAGAAAACCATAAGAAAAAATTCATATGATACAAGAATCATGAGTGATTTTGAAACCAAAAATACTCTAAAAATAATTTATATTCCCTAAAATTCACATAAAAATTGTGAAAGTGTAGTGGAAAAAACTCATATAACAAATAGATAAACCATATGGGAATCTTTTTAAATTGTTGTTGTAATGCCCTTACAATTACTCTGAAAACAACCCTTAAAATGGAAGCACCTTCCAAGTTAAATAAAATATATCTCTTATAGAGAACATACCATTACCCAATGATACAATTTTCAATATCGGACACAACAATAAAAATATATAAGAAAAAACTATAATAACTTTGAATAAACTTATAAGTTTTCTCTTTTCATCATATAAATGTTGATACATTTAAATTTTCACCATGTCCCAATTAATCCATGAGAATGAAATTTGTTGCATATAAATATCCCAAAAAAGTTATAATAAGAATAATACAAAATAAATGTGGATAATAGCATCAGATAATATCTCTATTGATGTATAAAACTCTTTAATATATGTTGACATAGATGAAAGATACTTTTTTAAATGTATTAAAATATTGATTTAAAAATAAGATGAAATATACATTTACATTATTGGATTTTAAAAAATAAAAAATCATAGAATATTTGAAAACTAATTTTATTCAAAACCTATAATAATATTAAAAATAATTTTAAAAATTAATAATGCAAATAGTTACTAATAAAAGTGATCGAGTGGTAAAAATTAAAAAACAATGTTTTGGTACGTTGTTGGAGATCTGAAAGTAATATGTGCAGAAAATGTTATGAAGGATCCTTTTAAAACCATTCTAAATAATTTAAAAGAGTATGGAAATAAATTATAAAAAATAATTTTGTTACTAAAAAAATTATTTAATCCCATCAAATAATATGAATGTGGAGGTCAAAGAGTTTTAGTAAAATACTTTAAAACCATTAAATAAATTATTTTAAATAAAATCAATTTTGACTATTAAATTAAAATATACTTTGAAAGACATAACTGAATATGTTTTTTGAAACACATTTATTTTACTAAAATATATCACACTGTTAATTTATTTTAAATTGTATACACAATAAAATGGAAATAATGTGGAAAATGTAGAGTATATCCCATTAAATAGGAAATTAAAATAAGAAACCCCATATGAATTTAGAAATGCATGAATTGAAATCCCAGGAATGTGTCAAAATGATACGATTTTATTAAACCAATAAATTGCATGAGTTAATATTTCAATATTCATTCATGGTGTACTAAGTTTAATATATAATGGCAATCACTGTGTACATAGGAAATGTGTCTCGAGAAATTAAAATCGTGAAAGATAAATAATTTCAATCTTTATATCATTTTAATAAATACTTCATGGAAGAAAGAATATAAATTTAACATTAAATATCATGTCTATAAATAATAAGATGATATAATATTTCATTTATGAAGCCAATAAAATACATAAATTGAAATAACTATATAATACGAAACAAGTATCAAAGAAGGAAGCTTGAGATGAGAAACAATTTTGAAGATCATAACAATTAAAGTAATTATCAATCACTAGAGTGATTATGTGAAAACATTAAATACATATAAAAGATATTTAAATATAACATGAAAATATTAATCTTCAAAAAAATATAATCCTTGAATAACTTCAAAAATAAATAAGTGATATGACCAAAAGAAATGAAATGGAGTTACTAATTTCATTCAATTGGATCTCTACCAGCTTTGAAATTATCTAACCTTCTGTATATAAATTTTATATTTATTATTAAAATATATTATAATCCTATTAGTATTTTGTATACTTGAAATAATTTATATATATATACTCTTTTCAATTTGTTAATAATTATATACTAAACTCAATGTTTTTTTGTTAGCTCTCCCATTTCCCATACATGTTTTTATTTGGCGGGTTGAGTATTTAAAATATGGCAATGGCATCATCACATATAGAGTATTAATACTGGTGATTATTGACTCCCCCAAAATACATATAGGAAAAATCGAAATGGAAGAAATACCCGAATATGGGTATCCTTTTCCACACAAAAGAAAAGAAGAAGAGGACAGTCGAAGAATCAGAGATCCTCAAAAGGACTCATGATCATATGACCATTTCAAGGTCACACGAAGTCTTCAGGCATTGCGTATAACCCACAACAAGTCGCACATACCCCACATTAATGATCCTTCCTCACAAAGTTTGTCCAGAAAACTGATGGTTGTATGGTGACAATCATATGACCACACCTAGGACACATGGTTTGTCATTGGAAAAGGACCAAAAAAGTAACAAAAACCCTTTAAAAATAATAAGGGGTGATATTCAAAGCCATATACCCCCAGTTTCCATGATTTTCATGCACCATATCATCATTTAGAAGAAACAAAATACCATTTTCATATCAAAGTCAACTCACAAGACCTCTAATCCTTCATCACATAAAATGAAGGACATAAAGGGGAGTAGGAGAAAGGGTTTCACAGTTGCTGAAAGACATGTGTCACACCCATGAAGATGTGCAACACACTATGTGTCCTTGACGACTTATATGGTGCATATCGCAAAACCCCTTTGGATTTTCATCCTCGCCGCATGGAAGTCCTCTATCATTTTTGAGTTAATTAGTGGTGATCAAGGGACATACAAATAGAGTTTCCCATGACATGCTTGAAAAATCACCACATGAACCATAGTGGTCAGATGATATATATTTGGGAAATTGATTAAAAATCATAGATACTACTTGTGCAAACTTATATGAACCCTAACCATTGTAAGATAAAACAATGGGGAAAAAATAGGAGGTGAGAGGTGTTCGCAGTCACTGAAAGACATGTGGTGTTCTCCTGATGACCCACACAACGCCACAGTTCCTTGATGACTTGCATGCCTCTCTTTACTAGAATCCCTTTTGCTTGTAATCCTTATCTCCATGTCATTTCCACAAAATGATCATGTACCCCCATAATATTCATGTGACGTATCACCAAAAAGAGTAATAAATACAATCATTATTACTCATGAATTCTCGCATGACTCCCAACCTTTGTCACATGAAACAAATGGTATCAAAATGGAGGAGTTGGGAGGTACTTTGAATCACTCAAAGTCATGCGATGCACCTAGGGAACCTGTAATGTTGTCCCTCAAGACAAAAACACTAGTCACTTTAGGTATTATTAGTGTCTTCCAACAGGTACTCAGATTTTTAGAGGACCAATAGAAATGTCAATGTGACAATATGGAGATCCTTTAACAAGTCTATGGGATAAAAAAGTCTTACAAATCAGAAATTATTCCGATAAGGGAAGTGTTGTTAGATTACACTCATGATCAATAGAAATTAGGTGATGTGCCTAAAGCAGTCCATAGTGGAGACTCACAAAACTGTGTTGTGTCATTACCTTTCACAGGCTTCATCCTAGACTCATCCTAAATACTCCACAAAAACTAGAAGTTATCCATGGGAGAAAGGTCTATAAATTCCCTCCACCAACCTGAATAAATGGTTGGAATCTAACTATTACTATGCAAGCAAGACACCCAAACTCTAGAGGATTAGACTCTCAACCTCTACATACTTCTCAGAGAGATCACACGACGGTATTGTTTTCCATCATTTAATGTACTGAAGGGAATATTGAGTACTCATGTGCTCTACATAATGCACTTTGCGTGATCATACATAGATCATGTGATGGACCTCTAGTGAGTTAAGTGAAGGACATTCTGTAATCCGACTAGATCATTCGAGAATCAAGGAACACTAAAAATGAATAAAACCAAGGCATTTGCAAGGATTAGTCTGGGATGAGGTTAAAAGTGGAAGACATAAGAAAAATACATGCTCACTGTCCCTCATGAACTTCGTGTGAATTATCCATTGTTTCTCATAATGATCATGGCTCACATTTTCTTAGGGAATTGTAATGATCATGACATATGGACTATAATCCTTCATAGTGGTACAAGCCAGGAACAGTGTGTACATCCAGACATAATGTGAACTATGACGACTCCAATTACTACCATACTTAGGAATCATATCCTACCTCTCCCGGAGGTTCAATCTCCATATTGATCATTCAACGTAGCCCTAGTGTGTCAGCCCCTGATACAAACTAAACTATAATGACTCTGATTCCTGGCATTCAAATGAATGGTAGGACACCGTCTCAAGGCTCGAGATCAATAAAAAACACCCCAAGGACTTTTTCAGTACCCTATCTCCATATCAAAATTCCATGAGACTGATCATCTACTACACATATTGTTTATCACATCGAGTATAGATCATGTGGGCTTATGGGGATGCAACAAACACCTCATTAAGCATTATTAATATCCATTATCTGGGTAAATGGTATGGAAAACACTTATACAAGGGAATATTATTTCGTCCCAGTCATAAGGACGCAAACGAATATGTGGGTTTTGATTCCATCAAAAACTATGATACATAGGATGCCACATAATAGCTCAATCCCATCCTCAGGATATTAATTATTTCCTTACATGGAATCATATTACTAAGAACTTGGTTATATGGGCACCACTTATAAGAAAACACCCATTACCCTAAAATGATGTAGTACCTCATATACATATAGAGGGATCCCCTAAATAGTTCCCCATATTTTTTTAATAAAAGAGAGTTAACCTATAGTCATTTTGTTAGGGTAAGTGGTCCCATATTAGGATTGGGAAGAGATTCATGAAGAAATCCTAAATCTATAAGAGAGCCTTATAGTAGGCAAAAAATCCCCCCCAAAGGGTGTGCTGATCCAAGCCTACCATCATATTTACCGATATGCGTCCCTAAGAGTCGTTGTACCTGAAAAAATAGATAACCATCGGCCTTTGGATTGATGGTTTATACCCAGATATGGATAAGGAAACTATTGTGATTCTCTAGGAAATATAGAAAAAATGGAAACCCCTTTGTGAATAATATAATGAGTTCATCAAATACCTCTAAATCAAACAATAAAATGGAATCCCATCCAATGTTCCATTTTTAAACCCGACGAAAAAGAATGTGTAGCTGATGTGAATCTCTCTAATAAAAAACATTTGGGTTCCAATATTTCATTCAATGGATTTTACCCTTATATGAAAACAACAATGACATAGTCGACATGAATCTATTAGGAAACTTTTTTTTCAAACCATATTTTTTTTCAAAACAACGCAGTAAGACTTGCATAAAATAGTATTCCTGTACGTTCATCCTTGCACTGACGATTCCATTCTAGTAGAATGGCTGGAAATAGAATATAGAAAAACATTGTTAACCATGCATATCTAATTGATAATTTTTATTCCTATTATATGACACTGAATGTTAAAACTATTTTTTTCCTGCATGATTGTAGCATCTCAACCTAATGAAATGACTTCATCATCTAGCACTCATTTTGATACCTCATCTAATGTAGTGACTCCCACAGATCATAATGAAATCTCTCCTTCCAGATGTATCCAATAGCATGTTGCAAATAAAATGATATGGGAGTACCAAAAATATGGTACAATCCTGAAAAGGGAGGATTCTTGTGCGTTCCTTTAAGAATGATGGTCAGCTAGTCCGAGTCTCCCAATGTAGGATACTTCTAAGCCAATAACACCCATCATTATGACCAACCTCTTTGGGTGTTTATCCCTGGAGAACAAAAAACACCACATGCCATATCTGATGAAGGTGTTCCAAGGATCCAAATATGGATCACTTTTAGTCTAGGTTTCACTGAGTAGGGAACCATCTAACAGTCGTTTCCAACGTCATATTTCTTGTACCGATCAGTCGTGTTCTAGGAGTAAAACTAATGCACATCCACCACGGATTCATATGCACGGGCTCCAAGAAAAACACATTAGAGGATGATTTAATTTTAAATTTAATAGCGAGCTCAAATATCTTCTCTGGTAGATGATGCCTACTGGTATACTTCAGAAGGAAACAGTAAGAAGAATCATATCCCTACTAACCCTGATCAAGTATGTGGGTATATTCCCATATCCATCAGGGAGATGACTCCCATCCCCTCTCCTACTTTCAATGCCTAGAAAAATACTGTAGTAGGGATTAGAAAGCAAGCTCATACACCCACTCCCTCAGAACAAATCAATGGGAATATTCCCATAGTAGGAATGGGGAAGGCTCAAAATCCTACCCCAAAACCTAAAGCCCATCGACAGACTCTGATGTCACAAGGGAAAATTTGTGGGCACATATCCCCACATCAATCTAATATGTCTATCAAAAAATAATTTAGAAAGAAAATTTAGCAGCTTATATCCCTACACAAACATTTCTATATTATCAATATTTTTTAGAAATAGTTGAGAAGATCTGCCACTGTATTCCTACATTGTTTCAGATAAAGGGAAAGGTGCATACTCCCATCCCTGCAATAAGGAAAATGTAACACTCTGATCATCATGATGAAGTGGTTGTACTGAAGAAAGTGCACATTTTTTCTCCTTCATGGGAGGATTATCTGCATATTATGATGAGGGTCGAGGCATTGGAATGAACTCAAATTCCCTTTACAACTTGGGCCCACAAAGTGAGAGCAGCACATGCGTTAGGATAAAAGAACATGCATGTTGAAATATCCTAGCACCATACTAAAAAGTCCCTTGAATGGGAAAATATTCCCACTCTTGATGTGGCTAGAATGTAAGAGTGGAACAAACCTCGGGATAGAATCATATTCATGTATGTAAATCTTCTTGGCATACCCCAACTGGTCAAAAAATCATGGCACATATTCCTACTTCTGCTGAAGAAGTACTGCACCATCATAGTTACAAGGAAATACTGGAGGAGGCTCATCCCCATTCCCCAATTTCAGAGGCCTGTAGGCAAATTCTAGTGGGTAATGCATAATTGGAGTTGTATCATACTTCCATTCCAAATGGGGATCACAAGGTGAGAGTGGCACGAACCTCAGGGTAGGCTCATAAAGCTACTAAGAAATACTAGAATCATATTCCAAAGTCTCAAGATCAGGCTTAGAATCTCATCTTGGTTTATACTCACTAAGTGAGTGTTAAAAAATCCTCATGAAATAATCATATCTATATCGATAATGAGATAGATTAGTGGAATATTCCAACAACTTCTCAGTAGTGGGACCATAATCCCACTAAACTTGGTGGTTATATACATGTTTTAGAAACTGTCATACCATGGGCTCATATCCCTACTCAACCACAAAAGGCATTTCGGCATATTCTGAACACTATATAGAACATGGATCATATTCCAAATCTTCTCAATTCTTGTGTCCATGAGGTATTTCAAGAAACATTATGAACACCATAAGGGTATTTTGGCTCTTCTATCGAAGACATAGTAGAAGGCATTCATTAACTTGATATTCCTTCTCATGGTAGCGTGAAGATGGATCATAGGGACTCAAATCCTGACATCCACCATGCTCAACCACCCCATGGTGATCTCTCCCATGGAAAAGCAAATCCACCCTTTTTAGAGACACCTCTATATAAAGAGGTAAGAAAACCCTATAACCATTGTACATAGAGGATCTTGAAACAGTGGGGTTAGCTATATATGGTCCCCATCAACCTCCAACAACACTCCACTCATGTCAGTAGGCAACCATCAAAGACATTCTATATGGTATGACCAGATGGAGGCATTTATTTATAATGAGTAGGATACTAAAAATCAAATATGGAGAGAGTTAATAAGAAACAAACTCTCCATCATGTTATCGCCCCTCATAGATTCCAGCTATTAGATCCCATACGAGCTAGAAAATGAGTCTGTTTCTTATGTACTCTGTAATATGTGGGACACTAATCAGGGATTGAAGGATCAATACCTCATTATGTTGGATATGAGTTTTAGCTTTAGATAATTAGGATACTCTCTTACCATTTTCTCCCAACATCTATCTACATGGACCATGATCCAAAACCATACAATTATAGCGCAAATCTGCAATGAGAATTCAGACATTGCATCATGACGCTTCACCAGATAATTTGCAAGGCCATGTCAGGCATTTTAATTCATAGATGGGCACATTATATCACATTACCCTTTGTTTCTATCCTTGAATATAAGATCCTCTTAGATACAATTTCCTATAAAATTACTTCTACAGAGTAAATAAGGGGACCAAGTAATGATCAGTCTAGTTGGTCATTGTAACATAATTCACCATCTCTAATACATCCCATACACCAAAAACAGGTAGGAAGGATATTCCAATGGAAATAAAGATGGGACCCTTATGAAAATTGGAGGATGTTCTGAACACGAAGATCGATGTTGTGATCACTCGGACATCTTCCCACAGGTAACAATCCTTATCATGGGCTGCCATTATAGCCATCTCCCACACAAGCACAATTATTCTAAATCACATAGAATTCAATAAAAGTTTCCATAGTATCCATCTAAGAGAAAACTCCACCCCATGGTAAAGGAAGATATCTACTACTGCCTCCACCCTTCAGGTCATTAATTCCTAAAAGTATTAATGAAATACCTGAGGTTACTGTAGGTGAACCCCATACCACTGAGATGGGGGAATTTTTATTTAAAACAAAATCAATATCATTATTGTCCCCTGAAAAGACCCTAGATACATCAGTGGTGATTACAGAGAATCCCCACCCTATTGGGCTTGGGGCATTTATATCTTCATGTCTATCCCCTGAATCATAAACTCCCTGGATGGAGTCACTTGACCCTAAAAAACAGTACCAATTGATACCCATGAACACTCCAAATGACCCCCACCCCATAGGTCTGGGGAAATTTTTATCATCATCAACATCATAGAGGTAATCAGTATTCTCTAGGTTAAAAGGAAGGAATCAGTGGTGGGTGTGCCTCCATTTCCTCCAACTATAATACAAACTAATATTAGTTGGGATCACTCAAAAATCATGCCCGTAAACTACCTCATGGTCACTAAAAATAAACTGATAAGAGAGGATCATATATAAAATTAAATCAGTCCTTTCCAGGGCCATAAGATAAACTTTCCCAAAAAGGGCACGGTTTCGAATAACAACCCTGATGGAAGCCATGTAAGATCAAATTGATGTGTGGAATGTAATGGAACAACCACCATTTCCCAATATTCATCTATTAATTTCATCATTGTTCAAATGGTATAAATTGATCAAGATTTGATTGTCGAGTTCCACAATAAAGAAAAAATACCAAAATACTAGGGAGATTTGGATGCACTAAATGAGGTTGCGTGCACCTGGAACCAAAGATGGATTCAAAATTTGGAACCACCATATAATTAGTTGTCACCACGTTAGTGGATTATTTGAAATGAAAATGGTAAATATGCAACTAAATCTCAGTTTTCTCCAATGTAAGAATAGTTTTTATGATATGATATTTAAATATGAGATCTTCTATATTTCAATGTGGAGATACTCAAGAAAAACAACCCCACTGGGCATCATCTCTAGCCAGAGATGAATATTCTCCCTCCCATGCACAATCTTCTAGAAAGAAGGGTATCTGAATATTAAATTTCCTCTAGATCTAGGGATATAGTCTATATAAACAAGGAAACTGAAAATGATCAATACATCCCTCTGTTTCAGTATAAAAATCTCCCTCACTAGGGTAATCCTTCAGTCATAGGATGAATCAATGATCAGTGGGAGATGAAGGCGGGACCACCTCATTAGACCACATCCAATCCATGTAGACTTGAGGTGACTCATGAAGTTGTGCCCTCCTAGCCACTTACCACCATTGAATCCTTGGATAATTGGTTGGAATCCATGGAGGGAAATTTACACCATTAAAGAAAAAAAGGAATACATATCTTAAAAGGGTGGTGGACACCCCACCTCCACCCAAATTCGGTAACCCTACATTTTCTACAATTGATTGAACAGACAACCCTGAATAGAATATCACACAATTTTTATCCTAGTGCAGTCCGATGATGGGCACTCAAGATCAAAATGAGGAAAACAAGATGATGTGTTTCATGTAGAATTACACAGGGTTGTCATTTGTTTGATATAGTAGTTCACATGTAGGATCTATCATAGTATGGGAAGCCATTATTCATATGTTCATTTATTAGTTCAGTTCAACACTAATGAAAATGGTGATTTTAAACCTAAAAAACTACAAGAAATTAAAGAACAGTAGGGTGTATGATTTCATATTAATATTTAAGGTTTTGACAAATATTCTCAGCAACACCCTATTGCAGGAACAATTGATAGATCTCTATCCTAAAAATCTCAAGGATGACTTTCAGATGCCCCTAATCCCCATGAAATGTAGTGGTGGGTTGTGAGAGTTCGTTGAAATAGAACAACATCTTGAGGAGTAAATTCAATAGACTCGATCAATGTCCTGACTCATAACCATTGCATAGGGGAGAAAGAATAGTGAATTAGAAGTTGTAGTTTTTACTCTAATGCCCACAATGGTGCCCATCCAAGTACCTAAGAATGTTCTGAACTTCCCAACACCTCATATTGAGTGGAAAAAACCACAGAGTATCCCTCGGCTAGAATTAAAAATAAATCAGTGTCACCTGATATTTGAGGAACCGTTGAAAAAAGTATTTTTCTTCAAAAATGAAAAAATATTGGGATTTATCATGGTAGTTATGGATAATAACTTGCTTATTCTTCCACAGCCCAAGATGCCTGATGAAGTTAAAAACACCGACCTTCCAAATTACATATCATTCCAAATAATTTTAGATCATGATATCTAGAATTGATTCATTTTTGAGGACTTCCTTGAAGACAAGGTATACTTCAGATAGGTGATGCTTGAAAATTCTCTGAAGCATGTGGGTTGCATAACCATTGTCTGATCAGAATAAAATGAAGGGTGGTAGGAATTTCAGGACAGGTGAACATAAATGATTGCCAACTGGATGGCTTATAAAATAGTTGATCGAGATCATGGATATCTTAAATCAATGTTATGAAAACTATCTATAGCTACACCACCCTACAAAGAGATATATGATGTGCCTACTAAGGGTGGGTGTGACCATTAGATGCCAGAAGACACAGAGGAGTAAAGTTCATCTTCAACTCCAATGCAAGACCTTACTCTTGAAAATTTATTCTCTACAATGTCTGTAGCATTGGAACCACCCCACTAAACAGAATACTCTTTATAATAAGAGCTCATACTTGGTTCTTTCAACACTACACACTTGATGAACCCCTTATCTGATGATGAGTACACCACCTAATATTGGTTTCCTTTGTATAACAAGGGAACAAGGTGCCACATGAACTAGATCTAAGGATAAAGAGGACACCACAGATGAGCATCGACATAATATTCTAGACACAACTCTCTATGGAACATACATATGTCATCAGTAATAATTGGAAAGTTCTCTAGTGATCCCAACAGTGGAAATAATGTGTCTTAGAACCCTCCAGCATTTTCCTAGATCTGATTTTCTTTCATAAACCCTTAGATAGGATTCAATATAATCAATATGGGAAATAGGGAAGGATGAAACAACCTACACCAATAGAAAAGGATACTCCCTCAACTTCTACAAATGCTCTTTGTCCATTTACCTCAACTTCTTCTACTCATGATATACATGCTCAATCCCTTGATCCGCAAGCCCAAAATCCATCCCCTATCAAGAATAATAGAACTATGGTAATAAAATTTAGATGTTTTGAAATAGATAGATGTGGTCCCATACATGATCTAAATCATTGATGTGTTTTTTCTTTCAAAACAACATAGGGAGGTAGTTGTTGAATTCCTCTAGATCCGAAAAGAATTTGAGACATAATTCACTAGAGCTGAGATCTATCGAGTGGAGACTATGTCTTTGAGATGTCATGTTTAAATCGTGTTCACTAATCAAGATTAGTAAGAGGCCATCCAAGGGCATATAAGACCTTTTTACATCTTAGGATGACCCAATAACATAGACGTACAAAGGGAGATGTTCAATAATGGATCTGGGATCAATCCTATCCCAGTCTAAACTCTTTGACATTTGGGGTGTAGAGAAGGGTACTTATCCCATGCAAATTTACCATACAAAGGCATGATAAGTGTGAGCTGAGACCTCTTTAGAATATCATTCTTGAGACTAGATTTAGAGAGCCCACATTAGATCTCTAGTTGAGGGTAATCCCCCAAGACACCGTATATAATGTCCCACTCAAATGGCCCTAGATTCATAGACACATGGAGATACCATCAATATTCCACCAGCGTCAGAAGTACCACATTAATTAAAAGGATGATATGATACGTGGCAACAGGTCCCCCTTCCAGACTTAAAGATCCATGAATGCTGAAGAATATTTCTATAAGAAGGGGGGTAATAAAGCAATGTAAGATGGTGACATAGAGGTTTCAAATTTCAATGGAAAAAATACCACCCCATAAAATCCTTGATGCATGAAAGATAAATATTATGTTCAGCCCATAAAAATGCTCAAAATAGAGGATCCAATTCCAGAGGTCCATGCCTCTCTTATCCTTAGTGAAAATCAACTCAAGAAACTCTATTCATCAAATAAAATGGAAAGGGATGATAATATTTCTTTTCATGGACTCCATCACCCTGATAGTGATGGATAGTCCCCAAAGTTTACATCCTCTCCCAAATATGTCTATATAGACTCATAAATGGATGAAGATGAGGAAGATCATAAAAATGTACCTCCATAATCTGAGGAAGGTGTTTCCAACAACATAGATGAGCATAGGATGATAAAACTAGGGATAGAAGAATATACATGGCCTACTCCGATCTATGTCCCTATGCCAACCGAAGAGCGAGAGATGTACATTTCATTTCTAAAGAATCAATGATACATGTTTTCCTAAAACAATAAGAAAATGCCTAAAATGAATCTAAATGTCCCTAAACATCATATCGGACTACCTGATGAGAATTGAGGCTTCAAGTAGGTGTCCAGGAGGATGAAAACCTCTCATGCTATAAATGTAGTGGTAGAAGTCAATAAATTTTTGCAGTTCAATTTTTTCAAGGAAGTGAAATACCCCAGATGGATTTCCAACATCATCCCTATTATGAAGAAGAATGGGATTATTATGATCTAAATTAAATTTAGCGACCATAATCAGCATTTCTCAGGGGATTATTTCCCATTTCTGATCACAGAACTCATGATCAGTGAAACAGTTGTCTTCTAAAACCTTTTCCTCATGAACGGGTATTGAAGTTATAATAAAATTAAGATGGCCCTAGAGAATGAAGAATGCACTACCTTCAGAGAACTACAAGGGATCATCTACTTGCAGTTTATGTCTTTTTATTTAAATAATGTAGGTGCAACATATCAGTCTTCCATAAAACACATATTTAAGCCATTTCTAGGAAGGTTATCCAAGTGTTCTGTCGAGGACTTGGTTATTAAATATATAAAAGTTTTTGATCACATCACAGCCCTTTGAAAAATATTCAGTAAGTATTGCCAATATAGTCTAAAGATAAATCTGTTAAAGTGTGATCTTGGGGTGACAACTGAAAATTTTATCTGCTTTGTGGTATGCCACCATGGAATTGATGTACACTTAGATAAGACTAGTGTTATTCTAGAAATCTCATCCCAGAGAAATCTTACATAATTAAGGGTACTCTAAGGGAACCATGACTACATTTGAAAATTCATATATAACCTGGACATCAAATATATCTCCTTTAAGAGGAAACTGAATAAGGGAGTTTCCTACTAATGGGGTGATGAGTGTCAAAAGGCATTCGAATGTCTACTGCAGTACATGTTGCTCCAATAGTTTTTTATTCCTATTATGTAAGAGAGGTAACTCATGTTATATGTGGATATCATGGAGTTATCATTGGGTGATCTCTTTATATAGAAGAATGATGTTGTAATCAATAATAATCTCTATTACCTCGGCCAAAACATGATAGGTAGGGAGACATGATATTCTGATGTTGAAAAGAACTCCCCTATACTCATCTTTGCATTAAGAAAACTGAGGCATTTCTTGAATCGCCAAAAATTCCACCTCATCTCTTTTATTGATCCACCCATGTACATACATGGTGGGAAAATGTTGTGTAGTTTCTTTTATTGATGGGTGATAATTCTATAGTAATATCTCATTCATTCCATATCTCAAATGTCAGTTAAAGGGAAAACCCTAGCTGAATTCCTCACAGCACATCCTACCATAGAAAATACACTAGAGGACACTGATATTCCTGACAAAGATGACTTTTATTCCTACGAGAATCCACAAACATGGGATACGTATTTTGATAGTGCCTCCCAGAGTCTTGTTGACATAGTGATGGAAACCCAGAATCTTAATCGAGTTGGTATAGATATTGTATTTGTCTCACCATACAAAGCAGTTTTTCCCTACTCCTCACTATCTAAAGGATACATAAATAATGAGTTAGAGTACCAAGACATCATAATTGAATTGGAACTACCCTTTCATCTTCACATATCCAATGTGAACATCAAAGGGGATTCCAAGTTGGTGTTAAAACAGGTCAATGGTGAATATTCCATCAAAAAGGCGGAACTATCCCCCCTCAATGGCTACGTCAGGGGAATGATGGCAGAGATCCAATTTGAGTCCACATTGTATTATATCCCCCAATCACAAAATACTTGTGTAGACGCATCGTGTAGAGACCCGAAGATTGACGTACATGGAAATCACATTAATTTTGTGGAATAATTAATACATAACAAAAATAGACACACAAGGATCGTAATAGTTTAGTGTCTTTGGAAACTCAGAACATAATCTTCTAATCGTGGTGAAAGATCTTCAACATCTCCCAAAAAGATCTTCCCCATTTTTTCTTACCTAAAACCATTCTTTATATCCTGGGGAAACTAAAACATAAAATAAGGTGAGCTCAAATTCTCAATAAGGGTAAACATAGATAACATTGAACAATCCATAATCATTTGAATGCAAAAACATGAACACGAAATTTAAACATCAAAATCTTGAGCAAAGACATAAATCGTGGAAGTATATAAGGAATATATCATAATGGAACATCAACCATGATAAAATATAATGGTAATAAAACATGTAATTGTGGAAACCATTCAGCACATGTTATGATTTCCATAATATCCATGGAATTACTACCAAGACCATCTTAGTGGACAATGTCCCTTTGTGAATCGAGTTCACTCCTCGTTTCAGTCCTGTAACACTAAACCGGATTAACATATCATTCCAGAAACGTCTATATCATGAGATATAAAGCTTTACCCAATGTATTGGAGGGATATATAGGTCCCACCCATCTCATGATGAAATCATTCTTACTTGTGCCACAAAATAAACATACTTCATTCATCATAACCAAAAGAATAAAAATGGGTTTCACAAACATCATTCCATCATAACATAATCCATATAAAACAAAAGGATATCATTTCATCATAAGAAAAGTGAAACCATGTAAGTCATAGATACATTATACATGAAACATACACATATGAAATAATTTCATCTTAGATGGAAAATGGTTTTGATAAAACACTTGAAATGAATTCTTGAGGAAATATCCTTTCTTTTTTAAAAATATTTTTCTTTTCACAAAATGGCATGAAATTTTAAAAGAAAAATATTTTTTTTGAAAATAGTAATGAAATTTTTTGGAGGAAGCTTCATGAAAATAAGGCTTTTTAAAACCATAAATATCTGTTCGTGCTGTATAAGTTAAAAAACATTCTTCTCGTACTTTTTCTGGAAAAGTAAAAACGTACCTCGTATGGTAATCAAAAGAAAGATTCCTTCCAAACCTTGTAGTAAAAGTCATAAAAGGGTAAAAATGACTTTAAACATACATGGAATAATTATAAACATTTTATGAAAACATTTTTAGAAAACATGGACATTGATGATAAACATAACCCCAGTAAATATTTATGAATAAACAATCTTGGATAAGAATGAGATTGGAATAATTATCCCTAACCTTATGTCTGATATGCTTTGTACGTATCCGATCCTCCTGTATAATGATTTAAATATTGTCATTGAATTATTAAAGCATCATATTCATTGTTATGATATCAGATATGGTTCTATTATGACTTTATATTACCCGTTCTTTGGTAAGTTCCATGTTAACGTAGCGTTTTGAGTAAAATTGTTTTATTTATCGTACATGATTGGACTTCTTGTTCTTTATATTATTACTTATATCCTGGTTTAATTAATTCCAGAATATAAAACATGATTTATATATAATATATATTCATCATATACATATATATATGATAGATCGATAAATGGAATGAAACACACTGTTCATAGAGATGGTAGGCTGTACGTACGCATGAACGTTGTTTTCGTTTCCTTATTGAATTGAATGGAATTAAGTTGATGACATACATATATGTATATACATAAATAAAGTATCATTATTTTGACATATATTTCATAATTACTTATTATATATACTTTATAATTATTAATGAATGGTTAACACGGAGAATGAATCTCATCACGTCGTGGAGACGGTAGTCCGTACGTACGCCCGAGCGATGATATCATTTCCATGATCGTGGAATTGTATTTAAGTGTATATATAATATTTCAGAATCAATATCACTTTACAATAATAATATATATTTATCTATTTACACCATTATACCCATCCAAGTTAGGTGGTGGTCAAAAATAGATTACACCACGGCCTGAAGATGGTATTCCGTACGCACGCACGCACGATGATTTAATTTTCCATAGAATGGATTGATGGGGAAATAGGGTTGTTTAATATTTATAATAACCTTTATGTATATGAGTGATACTTATGTTATTACCTCATAATGAAACAACTAAATAATAAGAAGTGTAAGAACAAATAAAGTTGACAGAATCGATAATGGAAATTACCTCTTCTTTGAAGCGCCTCTTTGAGACCACCTCTTAGGGCACTAAAATTGGTCTTTGAAGAATACAAGAGCCTCTAGGATGTTTCTAGGGAAGTGGATAATAGAATTTGGAATGTTTTGGCATATCATGAATTCTTAAAGTGGGGTGAGGAAGAGAGGGAGGAGATGACCTTTTATATGGGAGGAGAGGGGCAGCTTTGGAAAAACAAAAAATATCATTTTATTATAATGTAATATTCGGTTTTAAATAGATCCAAATTGATTTATTTTGAAGCTAAGGTGGTATGGGTAGAAATCCTCTCATCCAATTGAATTTATGCAATTTTACGTTTCTATTTTAACCTTTTAATTTAGAATTAACTTTAAGTTAAATAATTTTACTTTTATCGTGTCTTCTTGTTTTCTTACACTATAAGGGTAATAAACTTACTATAACAAGACAAACGAACCCAAAGTTGTTTATTATTAATATATATAACATTATCAAATTCATTTGGTCGATCCATAGATTTTTATGAATAATATAACAATTAATATTATAATATTTGTTTAAAAAACTATTTTATGTCAATTTTGACATCATTTGGTAATTGATTTTTCTGAAAATCATAACAGAATAATTAGTTCTAAAAAAGTTAATTAAATCAATAAAAACATGTCATATTAACCTATAAAATTTGTGGAATTCATAAAAAGTCTGAAATTACATTTATTTGGGTATTTATAACATCAATTATGTCAATATTTCATTGATAAGATAATTACTGGATCATCTTTGTGTCATAGATAAATTAAATTATTTAATGTCTAAAATTTTTAAATAAAATACCATTATGTAGGAAATATTCTCATCTTTCTAATTAATATTTATATTCTAATTTATCTTATGTATAACCCATTATTAAAAATGATTTACTTATTAAACTTTGATTTTAACTATTTTAACCCTTCTTTAAATAAATTAATATTAAATGTCCTAATCTTATCTCAGTGGGCCTAAATGGTCATATTTTACTCCTAAGGTTGTTTTTGGTCGAATTAAACTTATCCAATAGAATTAGGACATGTGTTATGGTAACAATAATATAATTTTTACCCTTAATGACCCTATTTACTTTTAACCGTGGTAAAAAAAGTAAAAAGTTACTATTCACCAAAAATCATTTTCATCTCTTTGAACCACATTTTACTCCTTGATATTTACCGCGTCTCTATGATTTTCGAAATTCCACTCACAGAAGCGGTAAAATTATGTTTTATGTGAATTTGGAAATTCTCTTAAGAGGTCGGTTAAAGACAGTGAAAAGTTCAATAAAATTTTTATATATCTAAAATTATTATAAAATGACTCCAATGAATTGCATTGAACTTATATAGGTATTATGTATCAATTTTCACTGAAAATAAATTTAAATAAAATAAATAATTATTTAAAAAAAAGTCGGTTTTTAAATACTAACCCAGCATTTTAACTATTCATAAAAAATTGAATGTTTTCAAAAAAATACCAAAATTTCCCCTTAGGCTAATTTTGATATTCCAAATCCAATAAATGAAGTCCATTTTGAAAAATAAAATTTAAAAAATTTCAAAAAGTGGGTATTACTATTCATAATGGCTAGTTTTAATAATATAACATATCGTTGTTTAGTGAAACTCGATATTGCGTACAACAGATGCTAATGAGGAAGGTCGTGATTGCGTGTAATGCATGATAAGTCAGTGTTGTGTGTTGTTCAAGACTCTTTTGTTATTTCATTATAACAGAATCGAACCATGTCTCATTTATACATTGAATATATATATATACACTCAATGTTTCGTAGAATAACTACTATCAAAATTTTGTGTAACATGATCTGAGAATAGCGTTGTGTATACTACAAGCTCATACGATGTTGCATATATCCCAAGGTAATCTTGTAGTATCATACAAAAAAATACATCAATTTAAAGTATATTTTCCATAAAATCTAGTGTTGTTACATTCTACCCCCCTTAAAATGAATTTCACCCTCGAAATTCGTCGCGGTTATAAATCATTTACTATTCATAGAAACCCACATCGTAAAAATGAATATTAAAACTTAATTTTAAAAACTAAAGTATGAAATGTATCGATTACCCAAAGTAACTCATCACTGGGTTTCCATATAGGAGAATATAGGTGAAATAATGGATATGGAAGAAAAATCTAACCATCATGTTCTGATGGAGAGTGGTAGAGAACATTGCTATGAAAAAGCCATCCATCACAAAGCCATAGATTTGTGATGATCTAAGGTACCATCTGATTCATTGGATATAAGGGCACTAGGACAACATTTTTGGTTTTCAATATCATTTCTCTAAAGTTTATGAATTAAAAGAAATTCTTACATGATTTTGGTACATTGTCACTGTTGTTCATGAATTGAACAATTTCCACTTCATCTCTTAAAGAAATGAAGTTGAATTTGTTATTCGTGAAGCGTTAGCAGATCATGTGATAGAATGATGGGTCATTCCATCTGTTTCAAACATAATGTTAAAAAAGTTATAAGTCCATATTATGGTGAGATTAATCGTATATGGTTCCAAAAATGGACTTATACCTTATTTATCATACCGCTTAATAAAATAAAACAACTTTCCACTAACCAGGGACTTTCTATAAGCTAGTGGTAGGTGATAATGGCCTGTCACACTTCAGTTGTGGGTTCAATTTCTATAGCCTTGTCTGACGCGATGGGTTGTTGCTCGTCCTGTAGGTTGTTCTTTTTCTAATACTATATTATAAATAATATCAAAAATAAAACTCTAGCCTTAAACAATACTAACTTATGTCCAACATAATTCAATCCAAACTTTAGGCTTATCCAAAATACATGTGCCAAATCTCATAGTATAAAGAAAACGATTACTTGAAATGTCATCAACCAAGCATGTGAATACCATCATTTGTCCCCCATATATCTTTCTGGTCACATTCCAATCATGTGAATACCTTAATCAAGTATCCTCTTGAAAAATGAATACCCATTAAACCTTATTGAAAACATGAATGCTGTCAAAAGTTAACTCTTTCCACATACCAAAATCCAAAAAATTTATATACTCAAACCATGATATAACATTCTCTTTATATCAGTCATGAGCTCATGAATAAAATCAATCATCTCATTATCATCTTATCCTTTCATTATGCGCATATCATCTACATTCCAAATATATCTGAATAACCTTTCATGGTTATTGGTACCATTCATCATACACTTTCAAAACATAAGGAAAGACAATAGTGTATCAATCCTTAGATGTCTCATGGGATTACTTATACAACATTACACTTGATAAACATATAATCATTCCACTACATTCTTAAACCATTGACTGAGCTTCAACAATTCTTTCATCTCACATACCATTTGTAGTCTCTTCATCATCATCAACATAAATACTACCCATACAACCATACAGATTCTCTTCATGAGACTTTCCCTTAGGGCATTGGTTTGCATAATGCCCGTACATTCCATATTTAAAACATTAATCCATTGTTGATGTCATAGCAATACCATTATCCTCATCTATGGTGTTAATTGATCCTTTTCCTTTTCAATTACTAGCTTTGAGTCCTTCTTTTCCAAACCCAAAGCATCTTTTAGTTCCTTTGAAACATTCTCCATGATGCCTATTCCCACATTATTTACATAGGGGAAATTGAACTTTCTTTCCTCTATGATCATCATGAAACTCCTTCTTTCTCTTATTAGCCGAGTCAGGAAACTTACCATATTTGAGTTTATTGATCATATTATGAGATTGCTGATTCAGTATAATAATGATGTAGGGACTTCCAAATCCCATTTCATTTGGTTTCTCATGAAGAATATCAATCCATTTTCCATAATATCCTCCATTATCGTGAATCATCCTGTTTCCAGCCATTCTCTAAAACCCAAAAAGAATAGTGTGAGAGGAAAAAATCATAATAAAGGGGGATTAACTTCAATATCTAACATCTTAGGTTTAATTATAAATCGTTACCATAATTCTAGGACTATAAACTATACTTATACTTAACCTTAGGTACATCCCTAGACATACCATAGAAATAGCTCTAGGGGTCGCACTATAGTTTTCGCATCCTAGTTTCCAAAGGTTGACTAAAAATTTCCTCTAATACCAACTATAGAGACCCAAAGCTTGATGTACATGGACATCACATTTATTTTGTGGAATAATTAATACATAAAAAAATAGGCATACAAGGATCGTAATAGTTTAGTGTCTTTGGAAACTCATAACATAATCTTCTAATCGTGGGAAAGATCTTCAACATCTCCAATAAAGATATCCCCCGTTTTTTCTTACCTAAAACCATTCTTTATATCCTGGGGAAAGTAAAACATAAGAAAATGGTGAGCACAAATGATATGTAAGGGTAAACATAGATAACATTGAACAATCAATAATCATTTGAATGCAAAAACCTGAACATGAAATTTAAACATCAAAATTCTTGAGCAAAGACATAAACCGTGGAAGTACGTAAGGCATATATCATAATGGAACGTCAACCATGATAAAATATAATGGGAATAAAACATGTAATTGTGGAAACCATCCAGCCCATGTTATGATTTCCATAGTATCCAATGCATTACTGGCAAGACCATCTTAGTGGACAATGTCCCTTTCTGAATCGAGTTCACTCCTCGTTTCAGTCCTGTAACACTGAACCCGATTAACTTACCATTCTGGCCATGTCTATCTCATGAGATAAAAATCTTTACCCAATGCATTGGAGTTAGATATAGGTCCCACCCATCTCATAATGAAATCATTCTTACTTGTGCCACAAAATAAACATACATCATTCATCATAACCCAAAGAATAAAAATGTGTTTCATAAACATCATTCCATCATATCATAATCCATATAAAACAAATGGATATCATTTCATCATAAGAAAACTGACACCACATAAATGATAGAGACATTATACTTGAAACTTACACATATGAATTAATGTCATCTTAGATGGAAAATGGTTTTGATAAAACACTTGAAATGAATTCTTGAGGAAATATCCTTTCTTTTTTAAAAATTATTTACTTTTCACAAAATGTCATGAAATTTTAAAAGAAAATTATTTTGTTGAAAATAGTCATGAAATATTTTGGAGGAATCTTCGTGAGAATAAGTCTTTATAAAACCGTAAAAACCCGTTCGTGCTGTATAAGTTAAAAAAACATTCTTCTCGTATTTTTACCGGAAATGTCAAAAAGTAACTCGTATGGTATACAAAAGAAAGATTCCTACAAAACATTGTGGTAAAAGTCATAAAAGGGTAAAAATGACTTTAAAAATACATGGAAGAATTATAAAAATTTTATGAAATCATTTTTAGAAGACATTGAAATGGATGATAAACATAACCCCAGTAAATACTTATGAATAAACAATCTCGAATAAGAATTAGATTGGAATAATTATCCCTTACCTTAGGTCCGATATGCTTCATACATATTCTAATCATATATATAATGATTTAAATAATGTCATTGACTTATTATAGAATCATATTCATTGTTATGATATCATATATGGTTCACTTATGACTTTATATTACCCGTTCTTTGGTAAGTTCCATGTTAACGTAGTGTTTTGGTTAAAATCGTTTTATTTATCGTAAATGTTTGGACTTGTTGTTCATGATATGACTACTTATATCCTGATTTACATAATTCAATAATGTAAAACATGATTTATATATAATATATTTTCATCATATACATATATATATGATAGATCGATAAATGGAATGAAACACGCCGTTCATGGAGACTATAGGTTGTACGTACACAAGAACACTGTTTTCGTTTCCTTATTGAATTGAATGGAATTAAGTTGATTTCATACGAATATATTTACATAAATCCAGTATCATTATTTTGACGTATATTTCATGATTACTTATTATATATACTTTATAATCATTAATGAATGGTTAACATGGAGAATGAATCTCATCGCGTCTTGGAGACGGTAGTCCGTACGTATGCATGAGTGATGATATCATTCCCATGATCGTGGAATTGTATTTAAGTGTATGTATAATATTTCAGAATCAATATCACTTTACAATAATCATATATAGTTATCTATTTACACCATTATACCCATCCAAGTAAGGTGGTGGTCGAAAACAGATTACACCACGCTGTGGAGATGGTATTCCGTATGTACACACGCACGATGATTTCATTTTCCATAGGATGTATTGATGGTAAAATTGGGTTGTTTCATATTTATAATAACATATCAGTGTATGATTGATACTGATGTTATTACTTAAAAATGAAACAACTAAATAAGAAGAAGTGGAAGAAGAAATAAAGTTGAAAGAATCGATAACGAACATTACCTCTTCTTTGAAGCGCCTCTTTGAGACCTCCTCTTAGGGCACTAAAATTGGCCTTCAAAGAAGACCAGGACCTCTACGATACTTCTAGGGAAGTGGAGAAGAGAATTTGGCAGGATTTTTCCGATCTTGAAGGCTCAATGTGGTGTGAGTAAGAGAGGGAGTAGATGCCCTTTTATAAGGGAGGAGAGGGGCACTGTTGAAAAAAATAAAAATATTATTTTATTATAAAGTCACATTCGGTTTTAAATTGCTCAAAATTGATTTATTTCGAAGGTAAGGTGGGTATGGGTCGAAATACTCTCATCCAATATAATTTATAAAAGTTTAGGTTTCTATTTTAACCTTATCATTTAGATTTATCTTTCAGTTAAATAATTTTACATTTACTGTGTCTTCTTTTTTTCTTACACTACATTGTTAATAAACATACTATAACAAGCCAAAAAACCCCATGTTGTTTATTATTAACATATATAACCTTATTTAAGTCATTTGGCCTAACCTTAGATATTTAGGAATAAACTAACAATTAATAATATAATATTTGTTTTAAAAACTATTTTATGTCAATTTTGACACTATTTGGTAATTGATTTTTGTGAAAATAATAAAAGAATGATTAATTCAAAAAAAGTTAATTAAATTGATAAACACATTTCATATTAATGTAGAAATTTTTTTAATTCAGAATAGTCTCAAATTACATTTATTTGGGTATTTATAACATCAATTATGTAAATATTTCATTAATAAGATAACCACTGCATCATCTTTGTGTCATAGATAAATTAAATTATATAATGTCTAAAAATTATAAATAAAATACCATTACATAGGAAATATTTTTATCTTTCTAATGAATATATATAGACCAATTTATGTTATGTATAACCCTATATTAAAAATTATTTACTTATTAAACATTAATTTTAACTATTTTAACCCTTCTTTAAATAAATTTATATAAAATGTCCTAATCTAATCCAAGTGGGCCTAAATGGTAATATTTTATTCAAAAGGTTTTTTTTGGTCGAATTACACTTATCCAATTGAATTAGGACATGTGTTAGGGTAATACTAAAATCATTTTTACCCTTAATTACCCTATTTACTTTTAACCGTGGTAAAAAACGTAAAAAGTTACTATTCAAAAAAATTATTTTCATCTCATTAAACCACATTTTAGTCCTTGATATTAACCGTTTCTCTCGGATTTTCAAAATTACACTAAAAAAACGGTAAAATTAAGTTTTATGTGAATTTGGAAATTCTCCTAGGAGGTGGGTAAAAGACGGTGAAAAGTTAAATAAAATTTTTATATTTCTAAAATTGTTATAAAATGACACCGATGAATTGAATTGAATATATATAGGTATTATGTATCAATTTTTATCTAAAATAAATTTAAATAAAATAAATAATTATTTAAATAAAAATTCGGTTTTTAAATAGTAACCTAGTGTTTTCACTATTCATCAAAAATTGAATTTTTTCAGAAAAATACCAAAATTTTACCCTAGGATAATTTTGAAATTCCAAATCCCTAAATGATGTCCATTTTGAAAAATAAAATTTACAAAATTTCAAAAAGTGGGTATTACTATTCATAATGTCTAGTTTTAATAATATAGCATATCGTTGTTTAGTGAAACTCGGTATTGCGTACAACACATGCTAACGAGGAAGGTTGTGATTGCATGTAATGCATGCCAAGTTAGGGTTGCGTGTTGTGCAAGACTCCTTTGTTATTTCGTTATAACAGAATTCAACCATTTGTCATATATACATTGAATATATATATATATACACTCAATGTTTCTTAGAATAACTACTATCAAAATTGTGTATAACATGATTCGAGAATTGTGTTGTGTATACTGCAAGCTCATACGGTGTTGCGTATAGCGCAAGGTAATGTTGTTGTATCTTACAACACAAGACATCAATTAAAAGAATATTTTTCATAAAATATCGGGTGGTTACACATCGGCTAATGCAGTTGACATCCTTTCTGACCCTGATTAGAAGAAATACACCATCCTTACTACACTTCTAATAATTGTATCGCCAATTGTGGTGTGTGATATGGGATATTTTAGTCAGTTAAACACCAAACCATAGTGTGATGAACTAGAAACCTCCCCTATATGGATGGGGTCCATAATTTTATATCTTCATGACAGGACTCTCCAAACAGACCACACTGAAAGGGAATAGATTTGACATCAGGCAGTAATCATTACTCTATATAATGACCCAAATGATCAGAAAATACTCTAAAATATTGTATTTGTTGGTATTCTCCTCTGGTGAATAGAAAAAGGATATGTTCTTATTGTCATGGAGGAAGTCCACAAAGGCTCTTGTGGTTTCCATTTGTCTAGAACTCGGCTTTCCCACCAAATCAGGACATTAGGATATTACTATAAAACCATGATAGAAGACTCTGTGTAATTTACTAGGATATTTTCATGCATGTAATATCCATGAAAAGTCATCCATTATACCCCAAAATTGCAGCATATAGATAAATATTTCAGGTCATTTTTCATTCATGCGATGTATGTTGTGGGGAAATATCCACCAGCCACAACCAAGAGGCTCAATTACAACATTACTACTACTGACTTCTTTTACTAGTGGGATGAGGTGATACCCCTCAAAGACATTAGGATGAAGAATATCACGAACTTCATGATCTTACATATCATCACCAGGTTTGGAGTCCCTTAGAAAATATTAACAGATAACAAAACCAACTTGTATTCTATGGAGTTAATGAAATGTACTAGGATTACATCATCGAGTCCAATCACTCATCTCACTTTCATGCAGTGGAAAATGGACAGATAGAGGCCTCCAATAAGAGTTTATTTAATATAATCTCGAATATGGAAAACACGGATAAAAATTATTGGATGAAAAAACCATTCCTTTCTTTAGGCACCCACCATACCACCATGTGTACTACTACACAATAAACTCCATACTCACTAGTGTATATAGTGGAGGTAGTGTTCCCCATAGACATTCAGATTCCCTCATACCAAATACCAAATTATGGAAAACTCTCAGATGATGAAAAATCAAAAATACTACTAGATTATTTGGAGCGGTTAAATGAGAAAAGTTTGTGCACATTAGACAACTTGGTGGTCCACCAGAACCGAATATCATGATACTTCAATAATCATGTTCTCCTCCATTCATTTCACTGAGGAGAAATAGTGGGGGCCCTTAGAAAACCAATGATATTGGGGAAGAAAACCCTGAAGTCTGAACCCATATGAGAAGGACCTTACGTCATAAATAAGGTCTATCATATTTGATCTTATTCACTGACCCCCATGGATGTGGAGAATCTCTCACCCCAAACCAATTCATGATTTCTTATGAAATACATCGCATAGTTTCCAGTAGTATGGATTCCACACCGGTGTTAGTCCCACCTAGTGTCCTCCCCACATGATGTTAAAAAACATGGTATATCTCATCTTGAGGAAAAATTGTTTAACTAGGTAAGTGAGTTCTAACCACAATATTTCAAATTTTATGGTGTCTCATTCTCACTACATGATGTTACAATGTACGAACTCTATATTAATACCAATGCCTTGATTCTTATCATCACATGATATGTAGTGATTCCCGAACTGTTAATTATTGTCCCAACCATCGGATTATATTCCTTTCATAATGTATAATCACATGTCCTTACCTCATGAAAAAAATGCGCTCATACACAACATCCACTTTCCATTCATGTCGATGTCACCCACATCCTTGACGTATGATGTTAAACTGAACAGTTCTTCTAGAACTGCATATGGACTGATTCCAATTTCCAATGGGATACATAGGTATACTTGATTCAATGGATCGGTCCAGTGACTACATGGTATGAAATTCATTCTGTGAAACCCTTGAATATCTCTTAACTATAGGAAGATCATATTCATTCCTTGTTTCTCACAAAGAGCATAGATCATGTGAGAATATGAATTATGGTAAAGATCTACCATCACATGTATGTCCTAAAGGTGCATGATATGTCCATTGTTATTATGAAAGTAAGAACACAACATGAATTCCATGGGTCTTTAAAAAATGATGTAAAACTACATGGTTCTCCAATAACTATGTTTGGTTTGATTCACGCCTTTATGAGATACATAGTGACACCTAGACTTCTACTCTGAAGCCTAACTATAATGCCCCATCAATTTCTGATTGTGCGATTTCATCATTACCATGTGATGTTAAAATTCATGGAACTACCAGAACTCTATTTGGATTGTTTCTTATCCTCATGAGATACATAAGGACACCCAATAATTTCCCCATCAGTACCATCCATGGGTATATCTCTTTTCGTCCCCTTGTCCTGCATTTTCAAGGAAGGGTGGGTGGTGTGGATGAGACCTCCTTGGTCCAAATTAATTTCTTCTTGCTTCATGGAACGAAAATGCTCATTTACTTTTTTGAATCCTCGTCATTTGGTTTGAACAACATGATCATAAACCATCCATATAGGTCCATACAACACGATATTAAACCCTACTGCATCATCCTCTTCAAAAGACATTAAAATTCAGGGATTTCCATAAATATATTTGATTTTATTCTCAATTTCATTAGATTTGTAGTGCTTCCCAATCATAATATATGGTTATATCCATGACATTCACATTTATTCATGATAGTTTACCTATTTCCTTACTACATGATGTTAAACTACACAGAAAAACATCCTTACTGCATGATGTTAAACTGCATCAAGATGAATATCCCCACTCTATGGGAATAAGTTGTGCAGGAAATCTCCATGTTTTCATTCCATAACAAAGGACCACAAGAGAATAACCTCAGTCAACTAGAGTACATGATGCTTAAAATATCTTTTATGATCACTTAAAAATCATGTACCACACTTCATGTCTTGAGTGTCCAGGGTCACTGTCAACCTTCTATATCCCTTAAAAAGGATATTTGGATTTAAGGACCATTTTTGACCATGAATACATGGATGTTGAATTTTCATATGAAACAATGGTCATCAAATAAATGTTTCACTCAAGAAATAGACACACTAATTCTCATGAGATGCGACATCATCCTGATTGCACTCAACACCTTATTGTGTCTGAAATGCTATGTGTATGACTACCCATCATCATTACTCATCACACAAGAAAATCAAGCCATGAATTACAACATCTTCAAACCCCTCATATATATATTTTTGAGTAATCCAAACACTGGGTATCCTAATTAGGATCTTATATAACACATTCTATACTAGGTCCTTGCAATCAAATAACCTAAAAATTCTATGCTTTTATAAAATATGTACGACCTTAAACTCTACCCCATAATGGTCCAAATCGCACGACCTTAAAATACTATCAAAATAGTATCAAAACTAATTAGTCTGAAAACTCTAAATGGATACCTAAGAAAAAGTATACTATCCACCCACTAAACACCTCATTATTATAGTTTAAGAAAATAATTAGGTCATTAACATAAGATGAATAAAGCTCATAGAGTCTATAAACCTAATAAAATCCATTCTACGTTCGGTGGACCCATAAGTCCATGAAAAATATATTTTAGTGAATGTAACAAATTCCCAGCCAAGAATATGGTCACTATGTGGTGACATAGATTTTAGGTTACTTAAACCCTCCATGGATTTTACATCTTCTGTAAGCCACACTTTGAGTTTTGGGGTGTCCTGAATCACCACAATCTTTTATATCCCTTGGAAATGATATCCGACTTCATGGGAACTTTTCATTACTATGCATACATTCCCATGTATCCTCTGTATTATCCAATGGCTGACAACAATATTTTATCATTCTAAAAGAGGAAATTCTAATTCTCTAATAAATTGACATCATCATTTTAGCACTCAACCACATAGAAAGTCTGAACTACTCCTTGTATGACTTCCCCAAATCATTCTTCTGACTTGACCATGGATCAAGATTTACATTCCATGCACCAAAAGATCAAATATAACTTTATATCCTCAATGTTACATCACCATGTTTTATTCACTTCCTCATAGAAGGACTATGACACTTCATTTTCTAACCATTGCTGGAAAGTATCTCATGATTTAAATGTATAGGGAATAGGGATCGAGTTTCACTTTAAGATCTAGCTACCCTAGGTTTCGAAAACCCATCCCAAATAGCCTTCTTTCAATACCATCCTTTTCCACATGGACATTTGAGTCATCAGAAATCATCTCGAGGCCTTGAAAATTAGTGGAGATTTTATTTCATTTGGAATGTTACTAATGCAAAAGGGTCGTGACCCACTAACTAAATGCATCGTCTTCTTTCAAAAAAGAACCATAAATCCCAATGAGCATTTTAAAAACCATGACAGAACATGATATTTTAGAATGTCATGGCGCATACCTATGTTATCATCACCACCTCATATTCATGGACTCAAACTTTTGGGTTATTATTTACATCATCCACACTCAAACTACCTAGGTAGACCTAGTATCCTTAGTATTCCAACTCCTTAAATTCTATCTCAATGAATCTCCCATACCACTTGTAATGGATAACCAAATTTACAGGACCTTTTCATAACTATGAATACATGCCCATGGCTCCTTCATATGCATGTATAGATATTAACCAAATGTTTTACTATGCAAAAGGCAATTCAAATCCTCATGAGCCTCAGCCACACCATGGTAGGATCTAGCACCTCAGAGGGTTTTGCGTTATTCCTAGAATGTATACACCATGTCTTATGATCATATGGTCTAAGATAAAAGACCATTACTAAAGAGATAGATGGATTGAGCTAAAATATAGTAAACTAACGTGATTGATTTTCTTAGGTAAAATGCCTTAAAATAAAAAGATATGTGGTCCAAGATAAAAGACCTTATACTAATGTGATATACGGTCTAAGATAAAAGATCATAAAATAAATAGATGTATGGTTCAAGATAAATGACTTTAAACTAATGAGATTGATGGTCCAAGTTAAAAGAACTTAAACAAAAGAGACATATGGTCCGAGATAAATGACCTTAAACTATTGTGATAGATAGTCTGAGCTAAAAGATCATAAACTTATGTGATAGATCGTCTTAACTAAAATACCTTAAACTAATATGACCAATGTTCTAAGCTAAAAAACATTAAACTAATGCAAAAGATGGTATGAGATAAAATACATTAAACTAAAGTGATATATGTTCCATGATAAAATGCCCTAAACTAAATTGATAGATGGCCTGAGCTGGAAGACCATAAACTAAAGTAACCAATGGTCTGAGCTAAAAGGCCATAAAATAAAGAAATAGATTGTCTGAGCTAAATGATCTTAAACTAATTTGACATATGATATCAACTAAAAGTCTATAAACTAAATAAATATATGGTGAGGCCTAAAATACCATAAACTAAAGGGAAAAATGTTTCCAAGATAAAATACCTTAAAATAATGTGAGAGAAGGTATGAGATAAAATATCATAATCTAAAGCAATAGATTGTCTGAGATAAAATACATTAATCAAAATTTACAGATGGTCTGACCTAAGTGACCTTAAACGAAAGTTTCATATACTATGAGCTAAAAAAATATTAACTAATGCACATGGAAATTACTATGAGGCCCAATACATGGCCTTATCTTTCCCATGATACATACCATAGATATTAAAAGCACTCATTCTTCAGAACATTTTTCTTACCCATATGATCCATTTTCACATCAGGTGATATCAATATAGCTAGAACATATCTCCAATATAGAACCTCATATGGGCAACCCTTCACAAGAGTCCACTAAAAGGAATCTATTAGGAAACCAAAAACCAATTCTAGGCATTCATGAACATTAAATATAAGGAAGAGGATCAGTATCAACAACAATTTCTATAATGGCAGAATAGGGCGATATAATACAAGGATGAAAATTGGATAACAGTCTCAGAAAACACATCCATTCATAGTATGAAAAAGAGGGAGGAATATCTAAATTTTACAGTATCTCTGAAACCTAAATAAATAGTGTGTAGTGAAAAATTATGGGATGTAGTACAAAAAATTGAACCACAACAAAATATGGTTGGTACTACTAGCAATGTCAACAAGAGTATGGTGGGAGGCATCAACTTAGTGTTGGAGAATCGCCCTCCCAACTTCATCCACATCTTCATTGGGATTAAGAACACCAACCAGAGTAGTCAACTCTTTAAACCTCCTCTAAAATGTGGCCAATGGGGTGAAACATGTCAATTATTTGGACTACAGATAATCAATCATCCCTTCATACCTCCCTATTTGTTTCATCTATTCATCCATCTAGTCTTGCAGTTATGACAACAACTGATGACCCTTCCATAGTACCTTCGTCGTCTCCCTCATTTTTTTAGAAAGGGAGGCATAATTTGAAAAATCATGCAATACCCGCTTCTACATGGCCATGTATCATTGTTTCAAGATGAAATTACATATACTTTCGTATAGAGGTTGTTGATCGAATTTATCTACCCCTAGATACTAAAATAATTGGCGAAGATGCTTCCTATGATGGTTGAATTTCTCTAGAGGGGTCCCAAGAATCATTACATGGATATGATCCCAGATTATCTTATGATGTGACTGAACCTTAGCAGCCGATGAAGTAGGTATAGTAGAAGGATCACTAACCAGTCAGATCAATGTTTAAGTTATAGAAGAATCCCCCTTAAGCCTCTCTCTCAATAGGCATATCAGATGTATCCACTGAGGAAGGACTGCTATCATCAACAAAATATGACTTAACATATGATTAAATGTGATCAAGTAGAGGTAGATTCTTTAATTCCTCTCCTATGTATGCAATAAATTCAATCAGTGCTATATATAGTGGAATTTGTGATATTAGAGGCAGGTCTACATGGGAGACCAACCGGCCTAGTACCGTATGGGGATAAGATGTCCCTCGAGCCTAGGAATAATCCTGGGTGATGAAATAAAGATCATCAATAGGTGTAAATATGATCGAAAATCCAATGTATTTACTATATAGTATCATCCAATGTTGGTGGATGATATTTGGATGTCGTTCCCCTCACATGCTTGCCAAAGCAAGAAGGGAAACTCCCCGAATGTAGACATATTATCAGTAAAATCAATATGAAATGTACGGTCAATACATAATCAGTGTGTCAACCCTGGATGAAAGGAACCCATCCCTAAGTGAGATCACATAATATCTTTCATTGAGATATCCACTATCATCGTCAATAATCAGGTTTCCTGGTACATGGAAGGTATCAAAGTCGAAGCTATCAGATTGGTGCAATGCACCTTTTACATCTTTGGGGGTTTTAGACATAGTACTAAATACATAAATGTACATCATTCTATTATATAATATGGAATTTGGGATCTATGAAGTATTGTAGTACTGGTAACAATGGAACTTTTCTCATATCTATTCAAATAGGAAATGGAGAGGATCATCGATCCTTTTGGAGGTGCAACCTTATTGGATATAGCTTAACATTTGTTAGTGGTGTAAAAGTATTGGTACTTTCATGTTTATATGTCACCTCTTCTAGATTCATCCCTCCATTACCAAGGTGCTAACATGAATGCCAGATCCTGCATCCCCATCTAGGAAAATCCTACTATTCAAGAACATAGTATGAAAACCCTCCACCCTAAGGCCCAAAGAAACCACCATGTTCAACCAATATCCCATGAGGTGTAGTTCCTAACTTCTAGAATGGCCCAATACTATCTAGTGTTGTCATGGAATTGTTGGTGGGGGAACTAATAGGAATTAATAACATTTTTATTAACCCCATTACCATGTAGGAAAATTTTAAACAAGTCAATGAAGGAAACAAGTGAACATAATGTTAATTATTTCCCTAGTTTCTTCCCCACAATTATGGAAATATCCAAGTTTAGAACAAAATTCTACAGAGGATCATCCCATATTTCCAAATAAGTGGTAAATTTTTCTTACATCAATTTAATAGAAGTAATTAAATCAAATTGATGGATATCCAATAAGTTGATACCCACCTCATTGTGGGGAAGGTGTAATTTGTGTGTCCAAGGACACTAATGACTAATAATTTCCCATAGAAGGTCAGGATAGTGGTAAATGATAATTAATGATATCCACATGGCTTCATGGAGATCAGTAAATTCCAAACAGCACTGCCTCACCTAGAATGACCATGCCCATTCATCAAAGAAATTACCTCCTAGAAGAATATCCAATTTTGAGTATATCCACTACGGTAGGTATCCAAGGAAGAAGTGAGTATTCTTGAATACTTGTTGTCAATAGGTTGTTGAGAAAAGTTGTGACCCTCCAGGATCAGGGGAAAATTGGCCAAAAAATAAGACAATCCCTGAGATTGGGTTGTAACTATCCGACCGTCCTCATTATTATAACTTAAACATATTAAAGAGATCTAGATAAATAGTGTAATAGAAGATTAAATCCATGGGAGGTATAACAACATCATCTAGAAAGACAAACTCATAATGTAGAAGTCAATCAGATGTGGAATAATTCTGAATGCTGGATGAAATGATCCTCTTTAGGACCTCATTATCAGCATGCATGTGATTGTGGGGACCAACATTGTGATTCCATGAAATCAGGAACCTATTATTGGCCAAAACTAAGGATCATTGGTGATAACTATAAGCCACATAAAATAATGTATGTGGAACATGCAATTCAAAGATAACACAATGTATTTAAAAAAATTATGATATGATACAATGGTATCATGCACATCAGATGACTCATCCAAGGGATTTTGAACCACATAATGGTTTTCACGAATCACCTAATCACTAGAAGTCATGTGGGGAACAAGACCCCTATATTTCATCACTAACATCACATGACCCCCATTTAGACTTGCGCTCGTGTGACCTAAACATGGTCATGCAAATCACATGTAATCAAACTGTCGGGTCAACGAATATCGCAAAACCCTCAAGGAAACCACAACCCTCATAGACTATGTCTAATGGATTATTGAGGAATAGTTCTTGGAAGTGGAAGATGATTTTATAAGCATCATGTAGTCTTTTTCATAAGCTCTAATGATTAGGATTCATGACACATGCTCGTGGCTAGTGTTTAAGATCAGGGCTCGTGGAATGATATTGCAATAGAAAAAAATTGAGAATGCTCTCTGATGGATTTTGTTGGTGGAATGGAGTTTACTCTACCCCCCTCCACATGTTAAAGTTTTTTAAAATACCAATCATCGACGGATCTTCAAAAAGTCACCCAAAGCAATGATTCTCTACAGTATCAAAACCATTGTGGGGTATTTAGTTTTCTCATAACCAAGTCCTTGTCCCATCGAACATTATTCCGGAGGGGGGAATTTCTTGACTCAGACCAAATAAGCATCAAATAAATTTAAACTGAATAAATACCAGGATATAGGAATCATTTTCTCAAAAAATAGAACGGAAGAAGATGATGGTTGAAGACTCGTGGAGCCACAAAAGGACTTGTAGTTGCATGGCCATTTTTAGGTCACATGAAATCTTCAAACATGGATCATAACCCATAACAAGACCAGTGGAGCCTCCGTCAGCGAGCCTTCCCCACGATGGCTCTCCAAAAAACCGATATTCATATGGTGGAAATAGAATGAGCACCCCTAGGCCGCATGTTTTGTCATTGTAAAACGCTAGACAAACCATTGAAATCCCCTAAAAAATAAGAATGTATGATACTAAAAGGAATAGATACACATTGGATATGAAACTCATGCGCCATATCATCATTGTGAAGAAAAACATCCATTGATGATATCCAATCCAACTTGCAAGATCTTTGGGCCTTCATCACATAAAACAAAGGATATAAACGAGAGGAGGTGAAAGGGGTTCACGGTCACTGAACAACATGTAGCATGCCCCATAAGATGGGAAATACACCTTGTGTCCCTAAAGACATGTATAGTGTGTCTCGTGAAACCCCTTTGCATGGTCCTCCTCGCCACATGATAGTAATTATGCATGTTGGACAAACTATGAAGTGCTCAAGGTATAGATGGACATATTTTTCCATTTCATGCTTAAAAACTCTCCATATACCCTATATTTTTCAGGTGATACACCCTCAAGTAATGTAGTAAAAATAATAGATATTACTAATGAAAACATACATGACTGCTAACCATTATAAGAGAAAACAAATGGTATAAAAGGGGAGGAGGTGAGAGGAGTTCACAGTCACTGAAAGACATGTGGTGCACCCCTAATGACATAAATTCCACCATGATTCATTGGAAACATGCCACCTCGCCTCAATAGAATCGCTTTGGATTTTCCTCCAAATCTCTAGGACATGTCCTCAAAATGTATGCAGACCCCCATATTGGTCATGTCAAGAATCACCAAAAATATAATAAATACACTCAATATTAATCATGAAATACATCCTTACTCCCAAATGTTGACCGATGAATCAAAGGGGATCAAATGGGAAGAGGTGGGAGATACTCGCTATCACTTAATGTCATGTGACACACCTAGGGCACCCATAGTTCTGTCCCACATGACCCCACTATAGGTCACCGTAGGTCTAGTGAGTGTCTTCCAACTGAAACTAAGATCTCATTAGCACCATTGGACACGTGAATGTGACAACCGAGAGGTCCTTAATCATCTATGCATAATCAAAAAAGTATTCTATAATTGAAAAATAATCGTAGAAATGAATAACTGATGGTGGAGAATTTCAATCAATGAAAATCATGAGAAACGCCTATATTAGTCCATGGAAGAGTCTCACAAAAAACATGGAACTAGGCCCCTTCGATGACTCCAGTGTCGTCTAATGGCCCGAAGGCCTTCATTTTTAATTGATGTTGATAAATCGAATTTCTAAGGGTGAGGTGGAACACTGACAAGGCCCATATGCAGATATATTACATGGCTCATAGCTTCTAGAGGAATTCATTTCCCATAGGCTTCAAACATTACATACAAACCATGAATCCAGTGTAGAATCACACTAGATACGTCACACAAACCGATGAGTATATTTGGGGAACTCTAATAAATTCTCCTCCCCAAAATGAAAAAGGGTTACACTCTAAATATTACTATGCTCACTGAATTCCTAGAATATGGAGGATTCAACGATCAAATTCTATGAAATTCTCAAAGAGATCAATAGACTGCCTAACTTTTCATCATGTAATGTACAAGTGGATACCAAAGTATTCATGTGCTAGGCAGAAATAACTTCTTGTGATCAAACATACATCATGAAAAGGACCACTCGGGGTTTATGCGAAGGATATTCTATAACTCCAATAGATTTTGTGACCCTCATGGAAAACATAAATTGAATAAAACCAAGGAATCCATGATGTGAGGGATAGGGATTTGGGTAAATGGTGGGGACATAGGAAAAAGGAATGCTCGCTAGCCCTCTTGTGATACATATAAATCATCCAAATACACGCGAATACACCAAGATGTGTCTCTGAAATCATGTGACACTACACCAACATGCGATATGGGACATGGGAAATACTTTGGACATTCCAGAATAGTTGTTTTGGTTATATTGTAGGCACTACTTTGATCTCACAAACCCTCTGGGTCTATCAATTGGGACTCAAGATGTCTTTCAGAAACATCGACTGAATTATATAAAGATGTCTGCCCAAGTCATAAGAGTCATGTAAAAGCATCTAGACATGATAAACAAGATCTTTTTTTCCCTATGGGAATGTCATATTTGACTCATTATGGAATCCAGAAATAACAGCTCGGTCTCAAGATGTCTCTCAAAGGTGTCAGACAAGACATGAGACACCCCTCGGACTATGCCACACTGGCTCCCGTAGCACCCTCTATATGTGTCAAGCCAGGTCATGTGTTGTCTTCAAGGACATGCCAAAAGGGTCATGTGATTCCCTATCCACAAGAAGGCTATGTTAATAATTCATTCTAAGACTTCAAAAGCATCATCTTCCCTCTATGTGTAAGCCTCGACCGATAAGTAAACCTCAGTGAATCTGTCCTGACATAAATAGAACTATGAAGTCTCTAATTCCGACAATATTCAGGATATATAGGATACCTATCTTCGTGGGTCGAGCTCCATATTAATCATCTTGGTAAATCACAGCATCTAAAGCCCTTACACTATTAAATGAAAATTCATAACTATTACAGATTTTTTCTCACAACAAGCATGGATCACATGGGATTAGGGAATTTAAATGATCCAAACATCTATACAATAATCATTCACAATAATATAGGGAAACCTCCTTGTGTAAGTCTCGACATAAAAGGAACTATGACGAATCATATTCATGTTATACTAAGGATATTTAAGCTACTTCTCCCTGAGGTTTGAGCTCCATATTGATCATCCATGGATGCCTTAGTGCACAATCCCCTAATAAAAAAACAAACTAAAAACACTATAATTCCTTTCATACTCAAGATATATAGGATGCCTTCATAAGGACCATATCTATACTGAACACCCCAAGGACTGTTCCAATTCCCATGCTCCATATCTACATGCCCTGAGGCTGGTAATATGCTAACCCCTTATCTCTCACACCAAGTTTAGATCACATGGGATTAAAGAGATGACATAAACATCTCATTAAGAATCATTAATATCCATTAACTTGGGAAATATTATGGACACATTTTATAAAAGGGTATATACCTTTGGGCTATTTCCTAGTATGCGAATGAACTATGTGGGTTTTGATTCATGCAATAACCAGAAGATGTAGGATGCCCATAATGGATCTATCCATTAATTGGGATATTAATCTCTTCCTTACATGGAAACATATTTGGAAGAACTTGGTTATATAGCTTCATCATATAACCATCCAACCATTACTGAAAAATGAATGACAACCACATATACATAAGGATAGAATCACTAAAGAGATCCCTATATTTTTAATATAAAATTGAAATATCGTATAGTATTTTCATTAGGGTAACTAGACCATATAGGGATTAGGAAGATATTTAAAAACATATCATAAATCTATAGGAGGGTCCCAAAGTAGGAAGAAACACTCCCTAAAAGGGTATGATGAGCTAGACCTCCCATCCTCTCAACCAATGAGTTTCCCCAATAGTCACTGGGCCAAAAAACCCATTTGACTATCAGCCTTTGGAAAGAAAGTATGTTCCTAGCTATAGATAAGGGAACCATTGGGAGCTTCTAAGGAAGACAGATGAAATGGAAAACCTGATATGAAAAATTGAATGAGGCCATAAAATACTACTCAATCAAACCATAAAAGGTAATCTCATCCAACCTTCCATGTCAAAATTCAAAGAAAAAATGATATGTGTGTGTGTGTGTTTTTTATATGATTCTAGGTCTCCATAAATATTTCATTTATGTTATGGAAAAGTGTCACATAGAAATATTAAAAATTAAATTATTTGGAGCTTTTATTTCATAAAAAGAATTGATTTTATTACAATATATACATATATATACATTAAATAAAAAATTTATTAGTAATGCATAATATTACATATAACATCTTGAAACTAACACTCCTAGGTCTAATGAAAAAATATACTCATTACATTTTTTAAGCTATCAATAAACATTACACGATTTTTTCCATACATAACCTTAATAAATGAAATAATGGATCACATGCCCACCCAAGGTCCATTTTGCTTTAGTGTTGTAGTTACTTAGGAAAAATTCTCATATAGAAATTACTCACGTCTTAATGACATTACTTTTCCCACTATGCCTAGTTTTTTATATTCCATAAAAGGTCATCATCAATATCCATATGAAACCCTTATAGGCATAATTAATTTATAATAATTCTTGAAAATATAAGTAATGTTGAACATAAAAATTTTGAACTCAAAAGCATTTTTAGGTAAAAATAATTTTTAATAGTTGAATTACATCAGTGAAAAAATGATCATAATGGTTTGATGACCAAATCAAATTCCATGACCATAATATCTGATAAATCATACCCATCAATACTGATATCATTGATCATGATAAATGGAATAATGCTTTAACAAAGACAATATTCATATGAATAAATAATCATAATACATATGATGTAAGTCTTCTTGAAAATAAGCATTTATAACCAATAGAAAACATAAAGAAAGTGTGTTGGTATCCAAGAACATTATCTTCAATGAACCCTATAACAACCCTTATAAATTAGAATAACTATATGATAGCCTTCCAAAATAATACTATAAAGAACATAATCATTTCCCAATGCATATTGAAACTATAATGGTGCTCACCCATCATATCGTATGATATTATTGGGATCAAACCATCATATATTGAGATATAGTTGGGCTCAACCCTTCATATCTTAAGGTATATGGGTTTTTAACTCATCGTATAAGCTATATCAAGATCAACCATGAGCTATAACATGGCTCAGACCATAACAACCAATGTTTATGAGAAATAACATAAATAAATTACATGGATCCAACATCTCATCAAAAAACACATAGAAAATTTTACTATTAAATTGATAACATGATTACCCCCTGGAAAAGAATAGAATGAACAAAAATTTTATTGAAACAATCATAATCCATTTAGAAAAATATTGAGGACAGTATCATTGAAAAATACCCTTAGGGTTGTATAATTAACATCAAGGGTTGTTGGCATTGATGAATGAAAATAGCATTAAAATTTAATTAAAGACATTTTTGGAGAACATAACCTAAAAACATGGAAAATGTCTTTTAAAAACTAAAAAATCACAAAATATAATGAAAATACATTACATTGAAAACCACCTTGGACATTTATAAATGGATATTCAAGTAACAATATGTACATTATAGTCAAAAGTGACCAATTTGGATAATTTTAAGAAAATTACATTATAGAAAATTTTAAAATACGGTCATGGATTGTGTAAAATAAAATAAAAATTATTTTAAATTTATAAAATAAAAATTTGAAAATAGTTTATAAAACATGAATGTGGAAGAAAATGATTCCTGATCTAAAAGAAGATTAAAGATCTGTATCACTTAAAAAAAACCTTTCTAATGTTTCTTTAATAAGTATGGGAGGAAGTTGAAATTTAATATGTGTTCCACATTCAAATCTAGAGCAGTGGAAAATAAACCTGGTTTAATAAATTTAGAACACATTTTTTCTACCAAATAACATTTGACCAAAGTAATCCTGAAAAGAAAGGAGAGTGTAACATAAATCCACTGCCACATTAGTTAAATTTAAATCATAATTTCTATGAAAGGGAAACATCCAATGAATCATTAAATTTTCAAACATTAAATAATTAATGATATTACATGAAAATTGGGATTTATAATGACCTCATAAAAAGGATATGTTCACATAATTTAACATATATACCAAAGAATTGGAAATAGATAAAAATAACCTTTACAAATATCATATCATTTAGTTGAGAGTTAATAAAATTGATTGATTATGTGAAATAGATGTAAATTCAAAAAAACTATGTAATATAAATCATCAAAAAAAATATGTAATTTCACACAAAATTATTTTATTTCAAAGAAAATAAAGATTTAATATAAACAAATGAAATGAAATTAATTTTTAAAACCCCTTACCACATGGTAAAATTTATATAAAAAAAGTCATGTACTTTCATGTGGTGTAGAAAAAACATATTTCCTAAGTTATAAATGTAGTAAAGTGGTCAACCAACGTTTTCTTTAGAGGGCACAAAACAATAAAAATGTACCCTTAAATTTGATAAATAAGTGGAGGTTATTTTTGAAATTGTTTGATTTTGAAATCAAAAGAAAGAAACTAAAAAATAAGAAATAAAGTAAAAAAATATTAAGAAAAAATTGAAAAATAAAGTTATAAAAATAGATATATGAGTTGGCTTATTAGGTCAGTTTCAAATTTCCAATTGTAATGATATCCAAGTTCCAATTTATCTAATCCTCTTATTTTAAGACAATTATAGTGATATTTCATGACTTCTTCCACCCAATCCCTTTGTAAAATGGGGATGTTTAGAGTAAAACATGAAAATGTATTAGTACAATCTACTCCCCTTACTATTTGAGAGAGAGTTAAAGATAATACCATCAATTGACATAGGAAATAACCTATCTGGTCTTATATATCCAAAATAACCAAAAATATCCACTACCACTCCCACATGTACTAACGATCATTGAGTACTTCAACACTATTCCATCGTCTATTCCTTCATATATAAATTAAAATTTACAAGGGAAGAAAATTATTATTGACCAAATTAATAACAAAATCATAATGTAAAACCAAATATGATCGTACTTGATAATAAGATCCATTATTAGAAATTGAATCCAACTTTGTAGAAGAGATAAAGGATTGTATACCATTAATTCATGTAATTAATCATTAAAAAAAGGAAAACCTACCCTTCCCCGATAAATTAGAATACTACTAGTCCAGGTTAAGGGTGTCCATGAAGACATGGGAGGAAGAATACATTATAAAACTAAAAGAATAAATGATTGAAACAGAAGTACATAAAATTTCTACATTATAATTTGTTCATTATAATTTTTCTTTTATTCTTCTCACCATCATGCCAAACCTCACCAAAGTCCACTTTTTTAGGATTTTGAAAATTTATATTTATGTTTACCCTAAAAATATCAATTATTGTAGACCCATTTAGAAAAATTTAATCCTGAATTACTCAAGAAAACATTTTTGGTTGAAGAGAATCTTCAACATATTCCCATTTGGTGAATTAAAGTTTTTCCTTAATGGGATAATTTCTTAATGAAATTTATTTTCCACATGTATATAAGATTACCATTTCCAATATAGTTAAAATAACCTCATTTTTTGGTATATAGGAGGAGATATGTCTCATTTAGTAATGTGGGTTCCATTCTATCATCGAGAAAATACATTCAACTTGATTAATTTTTCTACGCCAATGGATTAGAATTATCTCTGGGTCCATAAGAGAGCATTTCATTAAATGAAAAAAGGAAGCCTAAAAAATAATCACTCCAATAGAATACAAAATTTAAATGTTCTGCTAGAAATGTATAAGCAACTGAAAATTGGGAATATTCAATAATTAACAAATTTTTACATTTTAGCTCAAAACTCACCAAAAATCCAAAAAATGGGGAAAATAATCTCATATTATTAAATTAGATGGAATATATTATTTTAAATAAATATTCAAAATAATGAAAATATTTTGTCTATAAATTCCACCACACAGAGCGCATAGACTTCTAGACAAGTAAGAATCAAAATTGAAACAAATAAAATAAAAAATATATACCCATGAGATCTAGAAATTTGAAAACAAGAAACCAAAGATAAAATTACTCATCAAAATCCATAATTTCATGTTATCCATTCAGATAATTCAATTATTTTACACTTTATTTCTCCTCCCATGAACACATGACACCTTCATCATATGTATTTTCTCACATCTAACATATAAATATTTTCAACAAGTATTTTCTCATCCACACCACACAAGAGTTACCATATGATTCATAAATTCCAAAATATGTATATGATTTGATTCAAAGACATGCTTTAAACATGAGTAAATTTTAATGTTTGTTCTATGGCTTTCAGTTGGTAGGGTTTAGATGTGAAAAATGCCTATGTGAAATAAGGACAGTATTGATATTTTTTTTTAAAAAAAATTGCATAATTCAAATTTTCACACAAGTACCATCTTTTTATCACTCACCTTAGTAGAAAATAATCACTATAATAATGATTAATGAAGTAATGTTCACAAAATTAATCAATTAAGTAGAATAATTTAAAAATCTTCTCAAACATAATATTTCTTAAAATATTCAGATAAGCACGTCATTCTTTCTACTTCAGAAGCTAAAAATATGTACAAAAACATGATCAAGAAATCTCAAGAAGGGGAAAAATTTCAAACGAATACATTTTTTAAGAAAAAAACAAATCTATTCAAAAACATTCCTACAAATTTATATACAAATGATTTAGTAAAACACAAGACACCTCCCCCCACGCTTATGTTGAACTTGATCTTGCAATTTCACTTAAAGAGTATATTGGATATGGAAGTATTTATTGTAAATTGGATAATATTGAAATGATATTTACGTATTTTAATGGATAATATAACTAAATTTACGAGAAAGGTGATAAAAAATATTCTCTAAAAAATGGGGACATAATACCATAATGTTTTTTTAATATTTTAAAACATAAGTACCAAATATTTTTGTGTTTTGGTAGGAATAAATAAATATTTTATTAAAAAAATAAAGTTTTGGATCTCTCAATATGTGAGGTGAATGTAATTAGTATGAAAACAAGTGTTCATAAACCTCATGCTAATGTGACTTCATATATAAATGTAGTGAGATGTGGCATGGGATTGAAAAATTAGATGGTTTTCATGACATCTCCAAAAATTGGACTTGATGAAATTCTATTTAAAACATTCATTTAATCTCAGTTTCATAGGATATATTTTTTCATTTATTGAAATGAGTTAAAAAAAATTAAATGATAATTATATGAGCCCGGAAGTTTCAAAAACAAAAAAAAAAATAATGAAATAGTTGAAAAGTTGAACAATATAAACAAAATTAACAAAAAATTATAAAAAAAACAAAAATTATAAATACTAAACTACAAATATTCACACACCAACACTTAAATTATACAATGTAAATAATGAATTCATGAAGATATAATATGTAATTAGTTTTTTAATTTAATTAAATAATGTATGTAAGCTTTATGGAGAGATAAACCTAAATTATTGGCATTGTAACGTTGAGTAAATATCTTAAGTGCTTCTCTCAAAAAAACCTGCAATAGTTAGTAGAGATGATAACCGAAGAATTGTTTTAAATGAAACTAAAAAAAGAGATATAATGTATAAATGAGGATATACATTGGTTTAATTACCCATGTTCACCCTGAGTTTTGACTACCTCCAAATGGGCAGTTCCAGTTGTTTTTTCCCAATTTTATAGAGGGTAGAGTTTCTTTGAGATGAACAACCAAAATGCATTATTTACAAATTTCACTTCTTTAATTTTTTTGAGGAATACATGTATATAGTATATCAAATACAACCCCATAAAAATGAGATGAATATTGTATTCTAGTGTTAGGAAAAATAATTTTGCATCCTATTTCTTATGTTCCACTTTCATAATGGTGATTTATCAAGGTATGCGGCATAAATAGAATAATTAAAGTAAAATTCATAGTGTAACTCTTGTTGAACAAAATTAAAACATAAGGAATCCATAAAAAATCCATTTCAAATTCATTATGGTGTGTCTCTATTTAATCAAAAAATTCACTTTGATCTCCTCTTGAACTCCCACCTATAAGTGTTTGACTAGTTTATGGATCTCCAAATGTTCCTCAGTTGGTGCCTCTTCTTTTTATTCCTCATCCCCCATGGAAATACAAGTGTCGGTTGAATATAAAAATTTAAAACACGAGGAGTTAATACTCAATTCATATTTAATAATATCATATTCAAAAGAGTCTATAAAAATATAATATCTTTTTTTTTCGGATTCAATTTATTATTTAGTGGAAAGTTCCCATTGAAGTTTAGTTTCACTTAATAGAGGTAGGTAGTCATGCTACTCTATTTCAAAGATGAGTGGGGATATCACTTACACCACTAGTTTGGATTTATGTTTAGGTTGATCTCTCTCATGAAATAAAACTTATACCTTATCCTTTATTATTTTATAATTAGTTTTTACTTAAATAACTAAGTCTAGATGATTTTGAAAAGTGGTACCTCAAACATAGCCATACAACATTTTCTAGAAAACATTAGTGAGTTTATCATCTTTTGTAGGAGCGTAACCACATAATTGTCCATCATTTTTCTAACAATGTAGGAGTTATAAATCTAAAAAAGAATAATTCTAGTTGGATTATATCATTTAAATTTATTTGAGATGAAGCAAAAGGAAACAAATTATGAAATATGAGAATTATATTTTTGGAACTTCCTTCATAGAAAAGCTTCCATATTTTGACACATGTATGTCATGGGTTGTGAAGAAAACTATTACTTCATATGTTAAAAATATATTGAACTATTCGACTAAGGTTTTATTCATATATCACAAAAAAATTAATTTTTCACATAAAATTCAGAAATAAATGGATGTTGTTTTTTTAATTATATGATTACCAAAATAAATGAAAGTAATAAAAAAGACATAAATTAAGAAAAATATTGAGAAAATTTGATAATTAAATTTATTGATAGAATTTATATGAGTTGGGTGATTCAGTTGATTTCATTTATTTTCAATTGAAATATTATCCTAGTTCTAATTTATTCAATACACTTCTACAAAGAGGATTATAGTTATATTCCATAGTTGCTTCCTCTCATTCGCTTGACCAACTGGTGATTTTGAGAGTAATCCGGAAAAAAATCTATAATCGGTATACACACATTCCTTTGTGTGAGGTTGTTTTATAAATTTACTTTAATTAACATTGAAATAAATAATAGTGTCTTGTATATCCAAAACCATAAAAAAAATCAACTACCCTCCCACAATTACCGATGATTGCTGAGTACATAACCACTAAGATGAGGTCTATTCCAACATGTATAAACAGAACCTAGTAGAGGAAGAAAATTATTATTTACCAGAATATAAAAACACAAGAATATAACACCAAATATGATAATAATTAGTAATAAAAACTACTATTTTTAATTGAAATTTAGTTCCTAAAAGTGATAAATTATTTTATACCATTAAGTGTATGAACTCAATCATTACTAAAGGTAATATCTCCCCTTCCCCATACAATCAAGCTATTGCCCTCCATGTGAAGGGTAATTCTGAATAAAGTGTAATTATAAGGCATTAAAAACTAAAAATATGAAAAAATTGAGAAGGAAGAACATCAAATTTGTCCTCTAGAATATATCTTCTAGATGATTTCTCATATTTTTCACATAAAATAAAATTAAAAACACCAGAGTTACTTTATTAACATTGTTCAAAATTGATATTTTTATCAACCCTCAAAATTTTAATTCATTTGGACACATATAGAAAATGTAATTCCCAAATTACTCAATATTAATTTTTGTATCTTAGGAGACTCTTTGAGTTCGTCCAATTTGTGTATTAAATTACAGCATTAATGAGATCATTTCTCCATGAAATTTATTTTTCCATAAGTTTTGTATTTTTCTTTCTATTCTAGCTCGAATCAACTTATTTGGAGGTCTCTTGTAAGAGATATGCCTCATTTATTTAGGTGGGGACCATTTTATCAAGTATAAAGGGTTTTTAACATGAATGATTTTTCGAGGACAATGGATTTTGAATTATATATGCATACAGAATATAATGTTTCATTCTATTAATAAAGTAATCCTAAAAAAATAATCATTCCAATTGGAACAAAAATGTAAATGTTCTGCTCTAAATACTTAATTGACAGAAAATTGCTAAGATTCAAGATTTAACTAATTTCCAAATTTTATCTCAAAACTAGAAATAATTCCAAAAATAATTAAAATTATTTCACATTGTTAAATTTTTACATATTAAATCATTGAAATGATCATGAAAAATAATGAAATTATTATCTCTTTCAATTACCCTGGGATAAAATAATTCAAATAAAAACATAAAACACCATAAAATATAATGGATTCATGATATAACATGTAAATTGGTATTATATACTCCATATTAATTAAATTAAGTGCATAAAAATACATATTCCTAAATGAAGAGAAATTGTGATGAAATCGCTTACTACTTTGGTATACTCAGGATAAAAAATCTTGAATTAGAGAACCAGATATGGATTTTTAAATACAAATAATTTTCATGAAAAAAAATATTATAATGAATCCATTGGTAGTATATACAGATCAAAATAAAAATATGTGATGAATAAATAATAGGTATCTTAAAAATTAAATTTATATGAGAATCTCATACCTCGAGTCCAAAAATTCTATGTACAGACATTAACTATCATATATCAAGATTATATCAAATTATTTTATTTCATTAAAACCTACTATGGTTTCAATAAATTTTACATAATTCATTATTTTTATTTAGTTTAATGAAATATTTATATTCATACTTAGTTATTGCTATGTCGGGTGTTTCGAGGTTGTTCAGTCGATTTTTTCCAAACGGCTTCGGTATGTTGCCCATGGTCAAAGGGGTAATTATTCCGTAATATCATTATTAAAAATAATTCTGTAGTTATAATTTTTATAAAGAAATTATACTTTTAAAACCAAATATTATTAATAGTTAATAATGTTGATCTAGATTACAATGATAGAGACAATAGGGAAAACATATACTTGAGTAAACTTTCAATTTTTAAATAATAAATATGGGAAGAAAGAAAGTAAGATTTTATCATTAAATAATAATAATTATTATTTCATAAATACCATATTTTTTAGTTTTATACCCTTACATGTACTATCCATGTGATGAGTTAATAAAAAAACAAATCACCTAACATTGTGATGCGGTAGTCCATAGTACATACGAATGATGTAATCATTTTCCAATTGATGGTAAGGTAAGAAATTATATGATATATTAATTATAATTAATTAATAATATTTCATTAACATCATATATAATCATTAAATCCATAATTATGACATATGTGATTGGTGGTGCTTAAAAACGATTTACATTCATTCATGATGTGGTAGTCCACTGTACACGTAAATGACGATTATTTTTCCATTTGACGAATGAGGAGATATATTTAAGGTATAATGTAAACATAATAACATAAAACAATTTGATATATTATTATATTATTATATCATCATAGTTTAAAAAAATTCAAGGTATGTAGGATAAGAAACTAAACAAAAAAAATCTCTGTTAAGAATTCCACCTCATCTTCAGACCACCACTTTTCGATTATGTTTAAATCCATACTAAATTGGTTTTAACTTAAAAAAAATATAGGCTATGTGTATAGAATTATGGTACTTGTTTTGTAGGTATTTTATGAATCAAATTTTTTTTGTGTTAATAGTTTATGATAGGGGTGTCCTTTTATAGGAGGCGTACAAGAAAATAATGAAATTTTAGAAAATTAAATGTTAAACCAACATTTCACACATTCTAAAATGATAAAAAATAGTTCATTATATATAATTATATTATAAAATGTTTATATATTTCTATAAAATTCAATTCATAAAATATTTTAGGTCAATCTATCCCATATCATTTTAGTTTAACTTTTGGTGACTCTTTTTCCCCTTAACTATGGAAAATGATTCTTTACTATTTGCACTATCAATTATGATTAAAAATAAATTAAACATGTTTCATAAAAAAATTTACTGATTAAAAATATTTTATTCTTTTTAATAAATTAAATTCACATATTTATAATAATTTAATTTAAAATAAAATAGACAGTAGTGACGAAATTTACTTTTTCCATGAAATGTATTTTTCAATCATAAGACGATTTTATATTACATCTATGACAAGTATTAATTATCATATAAAATTAAATTTAAATTTATATTAAATAATTCATCACTAGGTATTGTTTTAATTAATTAAAAATTAAAAACATTATTTACATTTAAATATTTTTAAGAAAAATAAGTTTTAAAACCAAAAATAAAATTATACTTAATTCTATTAAAAGGATGAATAGAATTTTACTATTTTAATTAAATATGAATAAATAATACTTATGTTACATGAATTAAAATTCAAATCTTAATGGTAATTCTAAATTATTTATTTATTGAAAATAATATACTTTTCTATAATAATTTTTATTTTCCATAATACACTTAAAAGTCAATATATTCTGAAAAACATTGAAAATAACCCTAAGTTAATTTTGATATAATAATTTAAAATATAATCTTAATAATATCAAATAAACTTTATGAAATTTTAAAAAAATAACTATAATATTTTCTCCAAAAATGGACAAAAAGTACTTACCATAAAATAATATTCTTGAGGAATAAATGTATTTACTAAAAATTGGGGGATAATTTATGAATAATTTAAAAAAATTAAAATTTTGTATGAAATTTATTTATATTACATAAATTATTTTACCCTATTAATACAAAAAAAGTAACATCATGTTTATAATGATCATATAATTTTTGTGTTGTTTTAGAATGGTGTTTCATGTCATATACACTATCGAACATTATGAACTTATTTTAAAATCTTATAGTGTTACATTATCACCCCTTAATTAAATTGAATCCTTATAGATTGAACATGAAAAATGTAAATAAGTTTTTCAAATTTCATAACACCATATTTTATATCTCATATAAAAAAGGATAAAAAAAGATCTAGTTTAAAAGAGAGAGGGGGGAAGTATGATGTTCATCTATAATAACACATAACTATGATTCCATGTAAGGAAACATTGTGGGAAGTAAAAATATAAGTATGGAAGATATTAATATTTCCAAAATAATTATTAATAGTGAACTAGGCCATTGATTAGAAGATTTTGGACTATCATAGTAATTTTAAAAACCCCATAATCATATTACAATGAGTTTGGAAAAATACCACCATCTCATCGAAAATGCTAAAAAATGATAAATTTTTCTTTTTCCAGATCCATTTATTATTTTTGAATAATTTTATACTATCTATAATAATAATATAAGGATAATATACATACTTAATATGTATAATTTTCCTCTTTAATCAATTTCCACAACAATCACATCTTTCTCTCAAAATGGTGAGTAATAAAAATTAATTTTTTATTATTGAAGACCTAAAATCCAATTCTAACAGATCACATTATTCAACAAACTGATAACATGATACTCCTATTATCATTAAACATTGACCAATACCAAAATATTTTTTACAATATAAGATAATTCCCAAAATTACTGAGACCTCGTATGGTCAAATAAAAAATTGATATAAAATGACTCAAAAGTTGCATCCAAATATTAGCTTAGATGATTCAATAAACAACTATCCCTATTGTTATTCAAAATATAAATTACTAAGATTTAAACACAAATATCTAAATGGTTTGTTCATGTGTTCTTTTAATATTGATTATACATTTATCTCCAAATAACCCCAATCACATTTAAATTCTCAGTAGGAAAAAAGTTAATTTTTAATCACATAGTTACCAAGACATACTATTTATTTTCAAAAATAAATTGAATCACCATAAATCCATTTTACAGTCATATATGATTCCAAAATAAAATTTTACCACCATCCTTAAAATAAAATCCCAAATTTTTCCATCTTAATAATAAAAGTTCCTAATATAATGAACTTTTAATGAAATAAAATTATTCACATAATCATCAATCCACTATTTAAGTCAATGGTTATCCATATGATAAAAAATGTGTTATTAAAATAAAATTAATAATTACCATTAAAACTATATATGTAAAAAGAACAACGTATACTAACTTGGATATCTCCCAGGTTGGTTTTAGGTACTGCACTCTAGTTTCTATTCTATTTTGTGGCCAAGCCCCATAGCCTTTTTGAATACTTTTGGGTTCCCTTTTTCTAAAACTATACTAATATAAATCTTGTAGAATTCCCACAAATATGACGAACATAATCAAAAATAATATTAATAATCAAATATCTCATACCTAATTGTTATAAATAAAATAATACTTAAAATCTCAAAATATTAAGGCATACATCACATTAAACTAAACAATTACATATACACCAACCCAATAAAATATCTCAAAAACTTTTGTTAGTTAATTAAATATATCATCACAAACATCTTCAAAAGTGTTGTTTAATAATTTGAAATTATGATCAACTTTAAAATCATACACACATGATGGTATTCAAAAATCATAAGGCAAACACTAATGAAAACATCTTAATCTACAAATTTATCAAAAACCTACCTGGATACCAACAAAAAATCATAAAACCCAATCTTTTGGATCCAGTGTTAAAAAAATCATTTAATATTTGTCTTGATACTGATAAAAATGACCTTATTTTTTTCATTAAACAATTATAAAAAATAAAATATTTGGACACTTACATACCAATGGACCATTAAGGATTTGTGATTTAGATAAATTGGACATACTCTTAAACATATAATACACATGACCTCAAGAGATTATTTTTTCCATTATACACATCTTTTCATATTCAATATTAGTTTATCATCATAATCCAAGTAAAAATATTCTTGAAATAATTTATTTAACATAAATATTTATAACTTGGGGAAAATAAAACATAATATGGGTGAACTCAAATGCTTCATAAGGGTAAACATAGAAATTGAAAACATAATATCATCACTAACAAAAAATGAGCATCGGGTTATGATGACATAATTAAAGTGCATGACTATAACATGAGAGAATTCATACAAATAAATACTATAATCATCAATCAAAAAACATTACATGAATATTTAACAAAGTCAAGATTCATAAAAATAAACAATCATGATCCATGTGATGTCAATATTGATCAAAGGAAACATTTGTAACCCATTGCATTCATAAAAATCATTTTGTAATCTTATAAGATTATCTTCATTGAACCCTTATATAACACTTTAAGATTGTAATAACAGAATGTCTGACTTCAAATATAATCCATTTAATAACATAATATATAACCAATTTATTTATGTGTTATAATTAGGATCACCAATCATAACATTAGCTATAATAGGGCTCAAACCTTCATATCTTGAGCTATAATGGGTCTCAAACTATCATGTATTGAGCAAAAAATGGGGCTCAACTGATCTTATAAGAAAAATTAGGAATAACCATGAGATATAAATGTGATCATACCTTTATAATCGAATTCCAAGAATGGTAAAAAAAACTTAAGGAAAAAGAGATTCCATCTAACCACAAAACTCATATAAACATCCATTATCCCTTTCATAACAATTTTACCCCAAGAAAATATTAAATGTTCCTTGAAAATAACTTTTAAATATTCATAATTCATCTAGAGAAAAATTAAGATGGTGTCATTGAAAAATAACATGGTGGAGCAAAAGTAAAATTAGGGGTTGTTGATGTTATGAATTAAAATACCATTAAATGGAAATTAAAAACATTATTGAGTAAAAATAACCTTTTCAGTTGGAAAATCACTTTTCAAAACAAATGAATCAAAAAATAGTAACAAAAAACTATTAATTTAAAAAAAACATGCATTCATATAAGGGAATCATCGTGGAAAATTACTGAAATAATGGTTGAAAAAAAATCTTGTTTATTGACACTCGCCAAATTAGAACCATAAAATCAAAAATGGAAAAAATACCTGAATATTGGTATTATCCTCCCACAAATGAAAAGGAAGAAGAAGGTGGTTGGGACCCATGGATCGCATGAGCCTCTGATGGTCATTCAATATAGTTATCATCATAAGGTCACTCAAATACTCAATAAATAGATGATAACCAATGAAATGTGCTCTGTAAGTTATTTTGATGTTCCTACTACTCTCATGAAAGTACTCTATTCAACTAGTGGTTATGTGGTGGCATCAAGATAAGATCCCCTACACTTGTGGTTTGTCAACCGGTGAGCTCTTAACAACCCATCCAATTTTTTTTAAATATTAAAAAACATTCCAGTTTGTTAGAGGCCTCTTATAGTTTTAAAATCTCATGTAGCTGATCAAAGATGGGGAGGATGATTGTCCTTGACAACATTTAAAATAACTCATGTGTCCTCTGATCCTCTATGAAATTAAACAAATAAAATAAAATGGGAGGAGGTGGGAGAAATTTGTGGTCATAAATGTGACATAATGTTCCAATGACAATTTGAAAAACACCACGAGAACCAGGTGACATGATATACTTATCTAATGAAATCTCTTTGGTGTTTTATTATCTTCATGTGAATGGCCTTGGGTATATTCAGGTTACCTCACACTCTTCATTTGGCTCCTTAAGGACAAAAAGATAGAATTTTCCATGAAATTATTGTGCATCCCCACATGACCTTTTATTTTCATGAGACACATCACCAAGAAATAAATTATTTGTGCTTGACATTACCCATGAAATATTTAATTACTCCAAACCTTATTAAAATTAAACAAATGAAACACATGGGAAGGAGATGGGAGCCTCTTTCGGTCATAAAACTCATGTGAGTAAATAATGATGTCAGTGAAATAGTCTTGCGAGACTCTAGCACATGATGTCCTGATCCCTTGAAGGCACGTCGATAAGCAATCCTTGTCTTGTAAAAAGTCCCAGACAGTTCGCCTATGATCACATGAATCCATTGCAATAGGCATCATGATCTAGTAAAGTCACCTATACATATAAATATTATAATATGGAATTCTATTAGGATATCCTTATTATTCAACAAGTCCCATTTAATTTAACATAATCCAATAAAGGATATACTGATAGAGTACTCTCATGGTTTCTAAATATTTTGTAATTCCCTTTAAGTGATCTATGGAAAAGACTCATGAAGATTCATGATGAGGAATCCAGTCCGGATCAACACGAGATATGTCATTCAAAGTGATGAACAACTATGGTGGTATGTTCTATAAATCCCCCACCCAAGCATGAGAAAGTCATAGTTATAATGGATGGGAGGACATGTCAAAACAAACATGATGAAATATATTAATTTTCGTTCTAGAACTATAGAGGGTTTCTCAAAGTGGCAGATATTGTGACCGACATGTCTTTTGTCAAGTAATATATTGGCTAATAGATAGAGAGATCATGAGACATATAGAAAACAATTCACATGATCACTCATAGATCACATGAACAACTTATGGAATGACATGTTAGGAACATCTTGAATGCCTACTGGACCACACGAGACTTAAAAAAAGCTAACAATTATCAAATATAAGGCAATAACTATGAAATGATGGAACAAAGACTAAGAAAATGGGATAATTATGGGCAAGAACTGTATGTTGATCCTCATTCCCATTGTATAAACCATCCAGGACACATTACAACACCATTAAATGTCACCAAAATAATGTGAATATACTTTGGAATACTGATTTGATCATTAGAGGTCCTTCGGATGTGTTAGATCAAGTCACGTCGGACCCCATGGGAACACAACCCAAGTCTCACGAAGCCCTTTGGGCTAGTCACCCAGACCTCACGGTGTCCATCATACATGAATCCCAACCTATATAGATACACCAGTGTATGTCAATATAATCACATGGAGGTACCTATGTATGTAAACTGGATCTCATGTTGCCATCAAAGTACACCAGCTAAGTCATATGATTCCCCCGAGTTATATCAACCCAAACATGTGATTACCTTCAAGAAATTTCAAAATGACTCTTGTGACTCACTCCATATGTGTCATTTAGCGTTTTCGATGACATGTGGGAATGTTTAAGAGATCATGAGTAACCCTTTAGGCAATTCAACTATGTCATGCGATGTATTTTAGAGATAACCAACCAGGTCTTGTAATTCCCCCCAGACAATTTATCCTGAGTCATGCAACACCCCTCAGACATGTCATCCATGATACCCTACTTCTCTTAGACAATCCATTTGGATAATGAGATTTTCATATGTTATGTCAAGTAAACATTCATTGACATGTCCTTTTTGTAATCAAGGAATATTTTTTGAATAGTAAACATAGGTCAAACTGACAAGTAGACCAGATCCATGTCATCTTAGTACTTGATCACATTCTTCATCCTCAGAGTGTAATCCATGGTCATCAGGGAAACATCAGTGAGTAAGCCCTAATCATTTAGGAAATTTCTATTTGTAAGCATTGACTATAAGGGAAACATTAATGTGTAAGCCCTAACCATCAGGGAAACATCAGTGTGTCATCCACAATGATTATTTCAATGTCAGTGTGTTAGCCCCAATCATCAGGGAAACGTCAGAGTTTAAGACCTTATCATCATGTAAACATAAGTGTGTAGGCTCTGATCATCTGAAAAATATCATTATGTAATCCCTAATCATACGTTCAATGTCACTGTGTGAGCACTAGTCATTAGGGAAACATCAATGTGTAATCTTATATAATAAGCACTATGTCAGTGTGTTATCCTAGGTCATCGTGGAAATTTTAATGTGTAATAATCAATCATTAGGTAAATGTTAGATTATATGTCCTAATCATCAAGGAAACATCCGCTTTTAAGCCTTGATCATCAAGGAAACATTTGTGTTTAATCCCTGATCATCAGGGAAACCTCTGTGTGCAAGCCCCAATAATAAGTGAATCCTCAGTGTGTGAGTCCTGGTAAACTGAACAATAATGAAAATAATTCCTATTATACCCATTTTATGTAGGAAACCTTCTTAAGGTTCAGCCACTACATCCCAAGGGTAGTTCTAACAGACAATCCCCATACCCACAAGCAATGAGAATGGATATTTTCCATTCTTTACTTCTCACACTGAGAATAGTTCATGTGGGCTTATGGAATTGAAATAATCATATAATTTGTTAAATAAACCTCTATAAATTCAATGGAAATGTCAATTTATAATCCACAATATTCTGAACAGTGATGACATTCATTCTTTTAATAATCATGATATATTGGATCCCATCCCTTCTTAAAGCCCAATCTAAAATAAATATCTATTTCGATGTAATCCACCCAAGCCTCTGACATTTCAACCATCAGGACCCAATCATTACAATGGTATAATTATCATACCTCATTCCTTAGTGAACTAAGAAAATAGTTGAACAATGATGACTCTGGTTCTGACTATAACCCGAATATGTAGGATGCCTTCCTAAGGCCTGATCTGCATATTAATTTTTCCCAAGGGTTGTCTGAGTACATGAATATTTTGTTCATAAGAAGTGAGATTGATTAAACTATGTACCTCATTTCTCACATCAAGCATAACTCACATGAGATTAGGGAGTTAAATTGTAGTAATCAATGGAATCATGAATCTTCACTACTTAAGAAAATCCCAGTATGTAATCCTTAATTAGTGGCATGATATTAAACTCCAGCATATGAGGAAATGTACCTTAGGGACATCCTCAATGGCATGATCGAACTATTATAACCCTGATTCATGACATAACTATTATATGTAGGATGTCTCTTCGAGACTCAGTCTCTAATGTTAATCACCTCACTACCAACACATATATAATCTATGCAAGATGTTGAACTGTACGGATTTCAATGAACTACATTGGTTTTGATTCCTGTAATATCTAGGATACATTAGATGCCACATAATGGTTCAATCCCCACCATGAAATATTTACCACCTCCCTAAAATGCATAAAATTATTATGTTTTTTATGTAAAACTTTAGTAATAAAAACTATTCATTACTATGAAATTGATGAAGAACATCGGATAAATACAGTTGGATTAAATAGACAATATTCCCCTTTTCTTATCTGAACAATGTATATATAAATTATAATTGATTATTTAGGGTAACTAGTCCTATATCCATTTTAATAAGATATTCATAAACATATCATCAATCTATAAGAGAGTTCTAGAGTAAGAAATAGTTCCCCCAAAAAGGGTGTGTTGAGCCCGACTACCCAATCCTCTCAACCAACATGAGTCCACATGCATAATTGGGTCTGAATCCCCAATTGATTGTATGCCTTTGGAATGTAGTTCTGTAACAAGTCACTGTTAAGGGAAATGATTGGATATTACATTGAGAGTGGAAATGTTAATGAGATGTTAATGATTGTGCAAGGAATAATCCCGCCAAAATCAACCATCATATCTGAACACACACATTCCACATTCTCCCTTCTTTTCTGACGTCCAAACAAAAATGGTGAATCTGAAGTGAATCTATCCAATTAAAATAAAATCATTTATTCATATAATATGACACTTTTTTTGAATCCCAAAACAAAACAAAAATTAGTATGATCAGCATGTTTTTACATATAATCCTCTGTAATAAGGGTTCTCAAAAAATAAGTTCATCCTCACTCTGATATGTCCAAGAAATTGGAACGGTCGGATCAGAAATAAAATAAAATTTTTGTTAACTATTCATATTTTATTGATATTTTATTCCAATTATAGTTCAATAATTATTATCCGTGTTCTTATTTGTCTATATAGCTATATAAATTTCTCTCTAATCCTCGATGAGAGAAAATTTCATCCTTATCCAATGATCTCTCCAATGAATTGCCTATTGAAGCTACCCCTGAGAGTCACAAAATGAACTAACCTGCTCAAAATCACCAATTATGGGTGAAATAATGATGGTATAAGAGTTCAATTGACATTGTAAAATCCTTTCCATGGATGATTCCCATGATAATCCTTATGAAAAAATCAAATAGTCTGTGTCGCCAATGGAAAGACTCTACTATCCTCATAGCCATCATTTCCAAAACCAACTGCTTCTAGGGAATATCCCTAGAGAGTGAATATTTTCACCTTCAATATGTAATGAATGAGGACTAAGAATCCCAATAAATCTCACTTCTAGTTGTAGTGCCAAGGAGGAGAGCTCCTGCCAAACTGTCATTTCCAACATTATCCCATCAGTACTCATCAGTTGCCTTCTGATGGTACCACCAAACATACCGCTAACTCTAACTCCCATGAATAGACACTAAAGATGTAATATCGAGAATGGAAGGTTTTTTATATCTAGGATTGGGCTCATAAACCTAATCCAACTGATGATCCATGTCATCATATTTTTGTAGTATCCAATGAGCAAGCTCATATTTCTTATAAATCAGAAAGAGTTTTGTGAAAATATTGCCACAAAAGGAATCAAGGGTTAATATCCCTTCGCCCAAGAAAAAATTGCTTCATCATGTTATGGGGTCATAAGGATGAAAAAAGTGGGATCATATCCCCATTTCAGTTGAAGACATATTTCAACAGATATTGGAGAACGAAAATGTGAAGGCTTTTATCACTTCCCACACTTTTCTAAAATTCAAATATATTTTATCAGTAGCTGATGAACTCTACCAGAATATTCTAGAAGTATTTACGATAACAAGACATGCATAATTTTCAATCCCTACTACCAAGACATCTAAACACATTGATTTTCATGAACAAGTAGTTATGCCGAAGTATGTGCACATTCTTACTTTTATTCAAGAGGATTATCAGTATATTCCAATGAAGGAAAAGCCAATAAACTAGTCTCGTACTCTCATTCTAACCAGGTATCAACATGTAAAAGAGGAAGATTCCGTAGGAAAAGGTCACATTAATGTAAAATAAAACCACTGGCATATTCCAATGGCCCATGATCAGGACCATGTTCAGTTTCTAGCTGGGGCTCACCATGTTAGAGGGGAACGTAGCTTATGGAAGTCTCATATTCCATTAAAATAAATCTAGAGAAAAACTACAATCACTCATTATCAGGAATATATCACCATTGTGGTCAGGGATAACCATGTGAGAATGGATCATGATCGTGACAGGATCGTATTCTTGTTAGTGAATCTAATTTTAATATTTCTGGAGATCATGGAACCCATGTTCGTATTTCTAATTCCATCGATGAATGAATACACCAACATCATTTCATGGAAATATAAGAGGAGGATCATATACCTTCCCCCATTCAAGAGTTCTATGAATATATTTCATTGAGGAATTCGTATTCGGACTATGCTCATATTCTATGTCCAATTGGGGCACACCAGGTGAGAGTAGTGCATGCCTTTGGGAAGTCTCATATCCATATGATGACTGATCATGGAAATATCCTGAAGGCTCAAGATTGAGCTCACACTCTCATCCTGACATAGGATCATCAAGTGAGAATGGAACATATCTCAAGCTAGGTACATATATCTATCAATAATGATACATATCATCAGTATATTTTAGTAGCTTCTTTTTAGTAGTCTCATATTCCAACAACATTAGATGGTTATAATCATGTTCTGGAAACCATCATACATTTGGCTAATATCCATCCAAAACATCAAAAGGATGGTCATTCTAAATATGATATAGAAAACGGTCTGTATCCCTAATAATATCAATGTTAGTGTCCTTGAGGTAATTTTAGAAACATTCTCAATACCACAAGGGTTATACAATGCTTCCACAAAAGAAGAAGATGTTCATTACAAGGATATTCCTCTTTGTGGTAGTGTGGTGATGTATCATAGGGACTCTAATTCTAGTATACAAACTATGGCCAACCTTCCCATGATGATATCTGCTAGAGATAAGAAAATCCTCCCCTTACCTACAAAACATCTTCTAGATTGGTGATCAAATCATTGAAATAATCTTATAGAGAGGTGTTCAAAGCTCTGATGCCTTCTCATAGAGAGGGTCTTGGAAATCAGTGTCAACTTCATATTGTTCCCCATTAACAACTAGCAGTACTCTACTCCAATTAGAAGGATACCCTCAAAATCATCTCTTATGGTCTAACCAGATGGAGGTGTGTATGTATGATGAAGAGGAGGCTGACATTGACATGTAGAGATAGTTAGACAGAAACAAACTACCCATCATGTTTCCACTATATACATTGTACTATGAGATCCCAAATGATCTAGAAATGGTGTGCATTACTTATCTACAACAAAATATATGGGATACTCATCAGCAGCTAAAGGATATATGTTTTCCATATCTAGGTTATAAGGGTTGCCTTCAAACAATCAAGATACTTTTTCCATCAGTATTTGGCTATTATCTCCATAGATCAGGATCCAAATATAGAAAATCACAGTGAAAATCGACAACACACTTTCCACAATTGCAGAAAAAACCTACACCAACTAATATCTAAATCAACATCATGCATTCATATTCAAGTATGGGGAGGGTATAGAGATTTAAAATTTACCACACCCTTAAAACATCATAACCCCTCAAATATGGATCCTTGTAATGTTATAATGTACAGAAAAATTAGGGGACTGGGTAATGCTCAGGATAGATGGTCATTAAAATAAACTTCCCCCACTATAATGGTTCCTAGAAATCACAAATAGAGGGATAGGACACCCAATAATTCTTCAAACTAAGCACCTCGAATAAATGAGAATTCATTTCAGACATGGATATCGATATTGAGATCACACGGAAAACTACACATAAAGAATGGTTCTCACCATGGGATTCCATCACACTCAGCTCCCACACATGCACAATTGTGTTGTATGAAATGTGTTGAAGAAGTAGTTTCCATATTATCTTTCTTAGATTAGACCCAACTCACCATTCACGGGGAATATCTACCACCACCACTACCTCTCAAATCATCAATTGCTAATACAATTCTGGACACATCAGCAGTTTCTATAATGAAATCACAACTTACTATATTGGGTGAATTTATATCATTGAAACCCTCACCAATTTCATCATCCCCATAGAGTTCCCTAAGGACATGAACAATGATTCCAAATCAACCCACCCCACTAGGCTGGTAGCATTTATTCCTTATTATTCATCCTTAGAGTCATTAAATCCCTAACAGGAATCATTGGATCCTCATAAACATGACCAATAAACTCAAATTGTGGCACAAAATAACATACTCACAATAGGTATGGGAGAATTTCCATCATCTTCATAAACACAGAGAGAATCCTTCTTCTCTAGGTTGGGACGGAGAAATCAATGGTTAGTGTCCCACAATTACTTCCCATCATGAGATGAAACTCAACATTTCAAGGACCACTTTGTTAAGAGTGATTGGAAACTATTTAAATGTCATTGTTCATGGACCCAGATAAGAGTAGTGTATGGAGAAGGAAATCAGACCCCTCTGGGGTCCCAATCAAAAATATCCCAATATAGAAAAGGGTTTGAATAATGACCCTGATGAAAGTTGTGAGAAATTAGACTTTTGCATTGAAATTAAGTGAATAAACACCATTGACCAATATTCAAATGTGAATATATTAACTATAAACATGGTATAAATTGATCAATATGAAAATGTAGAGGGTCATAACATGGAATCATTACCCCCATAAGAGGGTGATTTTGAGGCACCAACAAAGGATTCATGCACCCGAATCCAGAAAAGTATCCAAAATCTACCCCTCCAAATACTGAGTTTCTACCTACCTAGAGGAACAATGAAAATTAAAATGGGAAAGGTGCAGATAAATCCTGATCGCCATTTTGTAGAGTTGAGTTTCCTTTCCTAAAAGAACATTTTTCGCCGTGTGAGAGTAAAATACAAACTCTCTGGTGAATCAACAAGGAGTTACTCGAGAGGAAATATTTCTACTTGGTATCACCTTCCAAAAGAGACATATATTTTCCCCCATATTTTCATCGCACTTTTGAGAGAGGTATCTAAGAATTACTTCAGATTTGTATCTATATATCTAGTCTATATAAATGAGGAAGTTGAAAATGATCATGAAATCCCTCCATTGTGATGATAACTTCTCCCACACCGTAATAATTACTCGTCTTGAGGGAGAATCAAGAACCTATGGGAGATGAAAGTGGGTTACCCTCATCAACCCCAACCGAATCCCTATATATGAGAGGTGGCTCAAATAGTAGTGACCCAAGTGCTTCATAACGTCATCGAGTACCACACTACTCAAATGGAATCCATGGAAGGGTGATGCACACTTGTTCAACTGAAGAGAAAGCCATATCTTGAATGGGTGGATGTATCATTGCATCCACCCAATTTCACAATCCAATATTATCAGATTTTGATAGTGAAGGGGACCCTAAAAATGATCTCACACAATTCATATCTCGGTGTGGGTTGATGATGGGTCCTCAAGATCAACATTAGGCAAAAAAATAAAGGTGTTCCATATAGACTCTGATTGGAATAGATTATTTAAGGTACAACAACCTTCCAGAAGGATACACTGCAGTATGGGAAGACTGTTTTCACCAATTCCATTATCAAAGCAATTCCACCATAAGGAAAACAACAATCATCAACATGGTGAACTCCATGTAATGAAAAAACGAGAGGGTGTATGACTTTATAACTAGGTGGAAGGGATTAACATATTCACTCAGAATCCATCTCTCATAAGAGTAACCTCTATAACTCTATGATGAAAATATATAGGATGAGTTACAGATAGCTCTGATCCCAATTAAGTATCTAGGTGGGATCCATTAGTTTGTTGATGTGGTGCGTCATTTTGAGGTTTCTATTTAGCGAACCCAATCCAATACTCTACTCATGACCATAGCATAGGGGAATGTCCAGGTAATGAAGGTGATGTATATGTCATTCTCAAGCCCATGGTAGTTCTTGTTCAATCCCCCATGTAGGTCTTGACCATCTAGAACCACATGTTGAGTGGAGAAAGCCATCAAATCATCCATGTCAAGAAGAATTGAGAAATATATGGTCACTCATGATTTGAAGAACGGATGAAAAATGCATACTTTTTCTGAAATTAAGATGTATGTAGTTATTTCTTGGAAGCCATGGAGTATAACCATCTCATGTTTCCATGACTCAAGAATCCTGATGTGGGCAATCCCACTGACCATCCTAATTATGGTCCTTTACACATAAGGCTGGGTAATAATATCTAAAATAGCTTCATCTTTTTAGATGTACTTTGATGAATGATCAATTCCTTATAAGTGGTCATAGAAAACTCATCAGAGTAGGTGGGATACATAATTGTTTCCCCACTAGAAGAAAAATGTGGTTGGCAGAATGTCCTAGCAAGGCATGCATATAATTTCAACAATGGTATGACTCAAAAAATAGTTGATCAAGCTCATGCCACCCTGAAATCATGGATTCACAGACCCAAAATAGCTCTACCACCCAAATTTATTAAATAAAAAAGGTCTCCAAATGGTGGGTGTAACAACCATAAGTTGGAATAAATATATGGATAAGATTCATAATTTCTCTAATCCATGATCTAACTCATGTAGATTTATTCCTCAAAATATGCACAGTATTGGAACCACCCAAAAAATAAAATCCTCACCAAAATAAGAGCTCTTATTTGGTTTTTTTAATGTGATACCCATATAAATCACATACTTTGATGATGAATATGCCCTTGAATATGAGTTTCCCTCACATAACCGGGTGATAGGAGGCCGCTTGCGCCATAACCAAGGATAAATGGGACAACAAAAATATTGTCAGTCCCAATATTCTAGTCATGTCCCTATGGAGAACATATATACTGTAGATAATCATGATCATGTTCTCTCGTATACCCAAAAAGGGTAGAAAGGTGATGCAAAGTCCTACGACAGTCATCTTCACCCAATTTTCTTACATGAATGTCAATTGAGGGTTCAATTATATGATCATACTATGTTATGGGAAATGCTATAATGACCTAAAACACATGAAGAAGATATTACCTTAACATATGCACCAGAAGTAGTCTTGTCTACCTCATATTCCATTACCTCTGAACCACATGCCTAGGGGAAACAACATATTGAGATGTTCCACACTTTGGTAAAAAATTTCATCAATCTGGAATATCTATCGATTATCCCAGCAAAGATCCCAATCCTTGATTCACTCCATGTTTCAAATGAACACAGGGAGGCACTTTTTGAATACCTATGGAGCCCATATATATCTAATAAATATGTTTATTATCTAAGGTTTATAGAGTGAAGACCGTGTTAGTAAGATTCCATATCGCCATCTTGTTCCCTGAAAAAGACCATGAATAGGTGTTTCAGGGGAACATCAAGACCCTTTATGTTTTTGGGTGACACAATAATTTAAATGTCTAAATGTACATGATTTATAATGGTTCTGGGATCAAACTCATCCTCGTTCAAACCCCCCAATTTTTAGTATATGGGGATGGGGACATATATCCCCCAAGGATAACCATTCATGGGTAAGATAAGAACATGCAAAGACCTCTCATTAAGATCAAACACAATGAATTTTTTGGGACCTCAAAAACAACGTTTTTTATGGTTATCTTGGAAGGCACTAAATATAGTTTCCTTCTCAGAAGGCCAAAACTCCACAACCATTTAAAGACACCTTCAACATTACATTAGTGTTTGATGTTCCCCATCAACAGATTGGTTGGCGTTCATCATGGTGACAATTCTCCCTTTGAATATTATAGATCCACAAGTGTTGAAGAATATTTCTATTAAAATTGAATAAAATAAACAATATTGGATGATGATATATAGGTCTCATCCCCTAATGGATCGGGGATAGCCCTTGAAAATCCTTAGAGTATGATCAACATCAACTATGGGGTCCCCATAAATCTATTCAACGTGATAGACTAGACCCCTATGGTCCAATCCCCTTTCATTCCCAAGTGATATTTCAAATGAAAATAAGATCTGAAATCTCTCTTCATTGACTTTAGAAATAGGGGAAGATAATGACTCATTTAATTACCTCTATCACCCCAATGGTGAAAAAGAATCCCCCAAATGGTCTTCTTATCTGAAGAAGTCTCTGAAGACTCAAAAGTGGAAATAGATGACGATGTCCTTGGGAACACCACTCCTATATTCATGTATGGTATCTCCATCACCATAGATGAGATCATGAAGATAAAATTGGGAAGAGAAGAAGACCCTTGGACTATACTGATTAGTGTCACCTTTCCCCTCTAAGAGAAATATATTTAAATTGTGATTCGAAGGAAATTATGATATGTGTTTTTGTGAAACTATATAGAATTTACCCATCCGAATACAAATGTGTCTATGAAACGTTTTGGTATACTTGATGATCATCGAGGCATCAAGTAGGAAACCAAAAAAAAATCACCCCTCTCATTCCACCAATGTAGAGGCAGATGCCGACAAATTGATCAAATACAAATTTTTCTAATAAGTATAATACCTAATATGGCATTCTAACATTGTACCTGTTATGAAAAATAATGGGATTATTAGGGTCACCATTAATTTTAGAGACCATAATCATCATGTACCAATGGAATAATTCCCATTATTGATTACAAAACTCTTTATCAATGAATCTAATAGATTTTAAGAACATTCCTTCGTGGATGAGTACTCATGGTACAATCAAATAAAAATGGCCCCCAAAGATAGAGAAGTCAATACCTTTAGAGCACCTCAATAGATCCATTTCTATGTGGTTATTCTATTTGAATTAAATAATTTGGGCACCTCATATCAATGTGCCCTACATTATGGAGTTAATCTATTTGTGGGAAGGAAAGGCAAATTTCAGGTCGATAACCGTGTTTTCAAATCCCAATATAAATGTAATCACTTCATGGACCATTATCCAAAATTAATAAAGTTTTGATAACAAAATCTAATGATGAATATGCTAAAATTCACATTTGGGGTAACATTAGAGAAGATTCGTAGTTTTTTGTATGCCATCGTGGCATTGAAGTTGACCTAGAGAAGAATTGTTCTATTTTAGTAATTCCATGCCCCTTAAATATCAATAAACTAAGGGACATCAAAGGATACCTCACATACATTAATCAATTCAAATCCAATTTGGCCACCAAGATAATGAAGAGGGGAATCACATATCAATGGGATGATGATTTCCAAGAATCCTTGTAATGTATCATGCATTACAAACTTCATCCACCCGTTCTGATGCCTCCGTTTGAAGGTATACCACTTATCTTGTACGTGGATTCCATGGAATGCACACTAAGAGCCCTCCTCACATTGTAATTTGAACTATGGATAGATAACAGTCTCTAATACCTCATGAAAACTATGCTAGGTACCAGACCTGATACCCTAATATAAGGACCCAACCATAAAACATTACATAATCACAAATTAAATGAATAATTCCCATTGAATATATTTTCAGGTTTATAGTTTTAGAGAATTAGGAGATAACTATTACAAGGCATATAAATAATTAAAATGATGAAACATCTACTCAACTTCAATTTTTTCACAAAATAAAAACTCTTGAAAAAATATTCACGTTCAGTTCCATGTTTTTGATAGCATGACTTTCCCTTGATCCCATCCTTGACCCTATTCATATTTATGTCCTATGAAAAACATTTATAAACTTGGGATGAACATAAAAACCTCGGTAAGGGTTATAAAACAATGAAAGAAAACACTAGATCATATTTACCTAAAAAATATTAGCTATTTAATATAACTCATAAAATCATAATATTTATGAATCACACATAGAAAACATAAATCATAATGGTAACTTGTGGCATACATATCATACTTACATTGTATCTATCATAACAATGTAGGGCGTTACATTTGGAATACCCATCATAGTATATTATCTAAATATAATAGTTGAAACATTCACATCATCTCCATCTCTTAACCCCATGCATTAGAGAGCTTTCTTGGTCCCACCCGCCCCAGGTTTATCATGAAACCACCCATATACATAACAAAGCCCAAGAACCATAACATACTCATAACACATAAAACCAACATAAAGTAATGATAAAATTTCCACATTTCAATCGCAATATATAATTTAAATGTATTGACATAAAAAATCCATTATCAAAAACCATTTTCAATACAAAAATGCATAAATGATTATATGGTATTTATTTTACTTTTAAAAACATTACAACTTATTAATGAAGCCAATGATCAAATAATACTCGCGGCGATGGAAAGGTTGTTGTCACCACGAAAATTATTTGAAACATTGTTTTTTTTCATTTAGTAAAACACCTTGTATAAAAATATTCCCTTTCAATGAAATAAAAATTTAATGGTGTTTATACAATGTATAAAATAAATTCATGTTTTAAAACAAAATATTCCTCGATGAAAAGAGATTGAGATGATGTCCCTTACCGTGTGTCCGGCATGAATTGTTCATTATTTAATCTCGTAAATAATTAAAAATGGTTAATTTTAATTTTCTTAAGAAACTTTTTAAAGTTTATTATTAATTTTATATCACATATTACCATGTTATAAACATTATGAATGTATTTATTTTAATAACTAACATTTTGTTGATATTTGGTACTTGAACCAAAAATGAACTTCTTATATTAACAAGTTGTCTATGTGGTTAGAATTTAACTATATAAAGAATTATATTAATTATTTATATATCATATATTTCCAGAATATACATGTATTTATAATATTACATAACATTTGGAGGTAAGAAATGAAATGAACCGTTCAGGGAGACTGTAAGCCGTACGTACGCATGAACACTACTTTCTTTTCTATTTATTATTTTAATGGAATTAAAACATTATGATACATAGGTATATTATAATTCTATTATAATATCATATATAATATCATTAAATTCCACCTTTATACGTCAAACACATGGCATTAATGAGTCATATCACTTTGAGGGGGTGGTAGTCCGCATTTCTTCAAATGAAATTATCATGTTTACCCATAATGGAAACCATAAAGGTACGCTATAAATGAAAAATACAAAAGCATAAAGAAAACATAAATATAATATATATCAAATATAAATACAGTTCTATCTTAATGGATACAATGTGATTCAGTAAAAGATAATTGAACAATCATCATTTTATGAGGCATTAATTTCCCATCCATAGAAACAGTATATTCTTTACCCATTAGATGGAGGTGTGCGAAAGTGTAGTTCGAATCCATCAAATAAAAATGACCCTGTATATTAAGGATACTGGTTTTGATATAAAATAAATAAATAAATAGATTTTTTGTGTCGGAATAATTAAAATAAAACAAAATAAAACAAATGAATTTAAGAGAAACTTTTACCTTTAATCCGGGTAGCCTTTCTTTGGTTTGAACCAAAAGGACTTCTTGATGTGCCTTCTGCCTAAGATAACGCTCCTAGGAGGAATATAGGGATCTTGAGAGATTATTTGTCTAGGTTTTGGATGATAAAAGGTGCTTGAGAGGTGTGATTAATAGGATAGAGATGAGGGATTTGTATATGGGGAAGAGGGGACTCTTTATGAAAGTGTGAAAAATATTATTTTATTATATAATGATATTCAGTTTATAATGGTCCAAAACTAATTAAAGACAATGATAATGTGACTCATGGTCGAAATAAAATCATCCAATAAGAATTGGATAGGTTTTGGTTATTGTTTTAATCTTTTTAATATTATTTATATATATCATTTATTAATGATGTAAACACAACATCTTTTTTGTTTTACAAAAAATTCAACTTATATGATGTCTATTTCTTAAAAATAATACCATAATATACGAAATATTTTTTTATTTTAAAATAATATTTATAGTTAGAAATATAAATTATATAACAGTATGTATAAATTAAATTACAAAAAGATATTTGATTATGTCATTTTTGTGTTTACTTGAAGTTAAATAATATAAAGTGTCATTAGCACTCTTAAGTAGCTCTATGGGGTCTTAAAATAGACCAAAGGATGAACATGATCGGCCATGAGTCATAAAATAATGTTAGGACAAGTTTTAAGGTAAATTTGTATTATTATGGTATTTTTTTCCTTGAATTACCCTATTTACCATTTATTGTGGTAAATAAAAGTCAAAAAATACTATTCAAAAAATATTATTTTAATCTTATTGAAAAAAATTACTTACTATTAACAACCATGTATGTAGGATATTCGAAATTCAATTCATAGAAGTGGTACAATTTCATTTAAATGAAAAAGTCTGTTTTTATCTACCACTTAGTGGTTTCACTATTCATCAAAAATTGATTTTTCTCATAAAAATACCAAATATTATTTCTCTGATATATTGGATATTATAAATTATAAAGTGATGTCTGTTTTCCAAAATTCAAAACATAAAATTAAGAGTAAATAATTTAAAATTAATTCATATTGTCAAAATAAAAAACATGTTTTTAAGAAATATCAACTTTCAAAATATTGACACCTGTTTATGTCCAATTTCAAAGTGAAATTAATTCCAATGACCAAAATTGGATTAAATAGTAGAAATATAATCTAATTAGTCTTTAAAATAAATTAAACATATAATCTAGCCATATAAATATATTATATTTAAGGGCAGTTTTGAATTAAAAAACAGTATTTTCCACTACTCATCAAAAATTAAATTTTATCAGCAAAATACCAAAATTTTAAGAAAGTAAATTTTGAAGTCCTGATTCAAAAAAAAGATTTTATTTGGTCATATAGAACATAAAAAAATGAAAACCAGATTTAAATATAGTTCTCTATCAAAAGCTAGTAAATCTTCCTTTTAAAGTAAATTATGATTAAAATTAGATTCATTCACATTTTAAGCCTTAAATTTTATTGGATAAATGTTAAAACATTTAACAAACATGTATAATCAGATTATATTTAGATCTATGAATTACCACCAATAAAATGGAAAGGCATTATCTACCATTTAAAATAACAATATTATATTATTATTATGCAACGTAATATTTCCAAGAATCTCATTGTTGCATATCGGGTACGGCATCAAACATAACAACCACTTTTAAAGTAAAATTAATATTTAATTAACCAAATATTAATTAAAATGAAAATGTATTATTTCTTTATTTACCTAGGATGTTACATCCTTCCCCACTTTTTAAAATTTAATCCTCTAAGTTTTATTCACTTATCAAATAAATGTGGGTATTAACCCTCACAACATTTTCAGATTCTCATGTTTCCTCTTCAACCATGTGATTTTTCAATAAAAACATTACCTATTGAATTAACGTATTCTAAAACACTTTCTCTCCATGTTTAAGAATCTAGACTTGTTGTTCATCATAAGAGATATGTTCTTCCATCCGAACTACCTCTGGACTTAAAACATGAGATGGATCTGGCATATACATTCTCAACACGGAATCATGAAAAACATTGTGTACCTGGGATAAACTTGTAGGTAACGCCACTTTGTACACAACTGATCCAACATTCTCCAGGATTTCATAAGGTCTAATGACCCTTTAAATCAAAATTTCCTTCTATCCAAAATGCATCACACTATTCCATGGTAAAACATTGAGAATGGCACGATCACCTACCTCAAAAGAAAGATCCTTCCTCCAGTTATCCATATAACATTTTTTCCTACTCTGAGATGTTCTCATGTGCTTCTAAATCAACTAAACATTTTATGCCATCTCTTCTTCCAATTCATGTCCCATTAGTTATCTTTCACCTAATTCATCCCAAAAATATGGAGTTCTATAATGCCTTCCATATAATGCCTAAAATGGAGCCATCTGAATACTAAAATGAAAATTTTTATTATATGAAAATTCAAACAAAGATAGATATTTGTCCCAACTTCCCTGGTAATCCAGTGAACAGGCATGTAGCATGTCCTCCATGGTCTGAATTGTTCATTCTGACTGCCCATCTGATTTTGGGTGAAAATATGGACTAAAATTTAATTCATTACCCAATGACTTCTGAAGGCCATTCCAAAATTTAGATGTAAACCTAGGATCATGATCAGATACAATGTAGAGAGGAACACCATGAAACCAGACTATATTTTTAACATATAACTTAGAATGTTCATCTAGAGTCAATGTATCTCGAATAATAAGTGAATGAGAAGATTTATTTAATCGATAAACAATAATCCAGATTTCATTATTACCTTGAGATGTCTTTGGTAATCCGACAACAAAGTCCATGGATATATTTTCCCATTTCTACACTGGTACTGGTAAAGACTGAAGCATCCCTTTTCGGTAACTGCCTCTCTACTTTAATCTACTAAAAAGTAAAACTCCTCATATTAAAATCAACAATATCTCTTTTCATTCCATCCAAATAGTAATAGTCTTGAAGATCTCTGTACATCCTAGAACTGCCATGATGAACTGAAAATGGAGTGCTATGAGATTTACATAACAACTCATTCTTCAACTGTGAATCAGAAGTCACAGATAATATCTTTCTAAATCTCAAAATACAATCAATATCTATGTTAAAGTCATGCAACTTACCCATCTTAACCCACTATACCAGTTTCTACAAATCAATTTCTTCCTTCTGCTCTTGCTTTATTCTGTCTAATAGAGATGATTTCAATGACACCTGTAACAAAATAGAATAATTTCCTACACTAATAACATTTTTTCCAAAGTTCATCAAATCAAAAATAAAAGGATATCATTCCAAACATATTGTGGTTAATGAAGCATTACTCTTTCTACTCAAATCATCAGCCACTTTATTTGATTTTCCCAGATGGTAATGTATTGCGCAATCATAATCCTTGACTGATTTCAATAATCTCTTCTATCTCATGTTCAATTATTTCTGAGTGAATATATTCATAAAACTTTTGTTGATCGTATATATTTCACATTTTACTTCATACCAATGATTCCTCCAAATTTTTAATAAAAAAACAACTCTATCTAATTCCAAATCATGTGTAGGGTAATTTAACTCATGGGGTTTCAACTGACGTGAATCATATGCAATAACCTGATCATTCTGCATAAGGACACCACCAAGTCCTTTCAATGAATTATCTCTATAAATAACTAACTCACCATTTCAAGAAGGTAGTTCCAAAACTGGACCATTCACCAATCTTATTTTCAATTACTATAAAATCATCACATTATTTTTTCCAAATGAACTTAACACCTTTTTGAGTTAACTTAGTCAGTGGGCAAGATTACCTTGAAAAATTCTAAACGAACATCTCGTAATAACCTTTCAAACCAAGAAAACTTCATATCTAGGTTATATTTGTGTGTCGTAGCCATTCTTCAAAAATTTTGTTTTAGAAGGATAAATAGTTATGCAATTGTTTTTACACAATGTGACTAAGGAAAGAAATTTATTATAACCAAAACCCACACATGATGAATTTTACAAATAGTTTCTTTTTTTAAGGTTTTCAAGAAAACCCATAAATGACTTTCATTATTATCTTTAATTTTAGAATAATCCAAAATATTATCAAGGAACACAACTATAAACATATCCAAGAACTCGCGGAAAATTATATTCATAAGATCCATGAATACAATAGGTGGATTGGTTAAACCATAAGGCATAAATATAAATTCCTAATGGCTATATATAGTATGAAATGTGGTCATTGGAATGTCTGATTCCTTTACTTTCAACTGATGGTACCCCAACCTCAAGTCAATCTTCAAAAAATATTGAGCTCCCAAAGCTGATAAAAAAAATCATCGATATGAGACAAAGGATACTTGTTCTTAATAGTGATGTTATTCAATGCTCTATAATCAATGAAAAGTATCATTGAACCATATTTCTTTTTAACAAATAAGACAGGAGCACCCCATGGTGATGTACTAGGTTGAATGAAACATTTATCTAATAACTTCTACAATTGATTCTTTAACTCTAAATTTTCAATTTGAGCTATTCTATAAGGTGGTTTTGAAATTGGCATAGCATCAGGAACTAAGTCAATAGTAAATTCAACATCCCTATCAGGTAAAATACCTGGCTACTAATCAGAAAAAACATCAAGGTACTCATTTACCATTGGCACATCTATAATCTGAACCGTTCATATGTTTTCACCAATATGTTTAAGGTAATATTCATTTCCATCTTTTACTACTTTCTCAGCTTCTTGATATGTTATCAAAATTAAGGGTTTATTATTGAACACAAAATAAAAAAAATTCTGAAAAGAAACCACTTTAGCTCTGTAGTTAATATTAGCATGATAAACAGAAATCCCATCCATACAAAAAATAACATCAAACTCTACTAGAGGAAAAACAATAAGGTTTGAAGGTAGATTTGTTCTTCACATAAGGACTTGAAGGTTCTTATAATTTCTTATTGTCTCTACATTCCCCCCTAGAGTTTGTACCATAAGTTCATGATTTATAACTTGAGATGAAATTCTCAATTTACTATACAACATCAAAAAAATGGACAAATGTATAAATCCCGAATCAAACAACACATTGGCATAATCTAAACAGACAAACAGTGTACCTGATACTACTTAATTTGATGGCCCAACATCTGCTGAAGTAGTTTCAAAGGATTTCTCCACCCCTTTCTTCTTGTAGTATAGCTTCATTACCTCAGTTGAGTTCTTTTTTGGACACTAATTTTCATAATGACATGTTTCATTACACATAAAACATTTTACTGACTGTAAATTTGATTTTATCTTACCATTACCCTAATCATTTTTAGTGCAATTACGAGAATTATGTCCCATTTTACCACATCAGTAACACTTTCTAGAATTAAAAAGACATTTCCCATCATTATTTTTACCACAATTATCACAAACTATAAACATAAGTTTCATACCATTAGACTTTTTTGAAGATTTCTTCCCTTTCACCTACAACATTGACCTCTTATTCTGTTGTTTGTCATAGAAGACCTACTTATTGGAAAACCCTATTTCCAACTTCTCCGCACATCAAACAAGTTTTTTTATAACTTTTGATCACATGAGAAGATAAATACCTTTGATACTTTGTCTATAATCCTAAGTAAAAATTGGAAGATTTTCAATCAAGATTGCGTATGAAATTTGGAGTATAACTTACCAGTTGGGTGAATTTTGCTTCATTAGAAGCCTCTTAGTCATCCTCCTACCTCAATTCCAGGAATTGTTTTTTCCATCCTTTGATAAACCACCTGAGGAAAATATTTCTCAAGAAACATACCTTTGAATTCATCCCAATCATGAGCATCAATCTCCTCACTATCCCTGATATTTTTCACCATCGACCACCACAGATCAGCTTCACCTTCAAAATGGTAAACATCGATAATAACCATTTGATATTATGAAAACCCCATGACCCCAAAAATCTTCTCTAGTGCATTAATCCACCCGTCATCTAGAACATGGTTAGATTATCCTATAATTGATGGGGGATGTTGACTTATGAATTGCTCCACTACAGACATGTTTCTCCGGGGTTGATCTGGCTGATCTTTTGCATGGATACCACCACCATTTACATCCTAAGTCAACTATTCCATCACTACAAAAAACTATTCTGCTTCAATTCTGACCATCTCAGGTTACTAATTTGGAAGGTTTTTTTCCTCCTAATTTAATCCCAACATAGTTTCTTTGTTTCCTCTATGGAAAACCATTCTGCACATAGAGATATCTTAGGCAATGAAACATGGTAATATGTAAATGTTACATCACTTAAATATTACCGTAAACTAATTTATGGATATTAATTTTAGAATGACCTAACATTAAAAGTTATCAAAACCAACCACTGATTCAAACTATAATGACCCTACCTTAAAATATTACATAATCTTCAAATAAATTAATAATTCACATTGAGGATCATTTTGGGTTTATATTTTTAAAGAATTAGAGAATAACTATTACACTACATCTCATGAATTAAAAAGTAGACAATTCTACTCAATCTCCATTTTTTTCACAAAATAAAAACTTCTGAAATAATGATTCATGCCTAGTTAGATGTTTTAGACAACATTACATTCTATAGATCCCATCCTAGACCCTATTCAACTTTATGTCCTGTGAAAAACATTTTAAACATGGGATGCGCATAAAAATATTTGTGAGGATTATTAAACAATGAAAGAAAACATTATTTTTGTCATTACATACATATCATATGCTCTTTAACATACCTCATGAAATCATTATATTTAGGAATCACACATAGAAAACATAAATCATAAAGGTAACTTGTGGCATCCATATGACACTCACATTGTAGCTATCACAACTACGTAGAGAGTTAAATTTTTAACACCTATCATAGTATATTCCTTAAATCTCATAAGAGAAACATTCTTGGTTACATTCGTTACATTACCCAATGAATTGGAGAGCTATATCAAGCTCATCAGCCCTAGTTTTTTCAAGGAACCGCCCGTATACGTAACAATTCCCATGAACCATAACATATTCATAACACATAAAACAAACATATATGAAATATAACATTTCCACATTTCAATCAAAATATATCATTTAAATATATTGAAATAACAAATCCATTATAAAAATTATTTTAAATACCAAACTAAGTAAAAGAATATATGGTATTTATTTTATTTTTAAAAATGTTACTTCTTGTTAAGGAAGTTGAAGATCAAATAATACTTGTTGTCGTGGAAAGGTCGTTTTCACAATGTACATTAAAAGATTTTTTTTTTCATTTAGTAAAACTGAACATAAAAAAATAATCATTTTAAATGAAATTAATAGTTCAAGGTTTTCATATAGCGTATAAAATAATGTCGTGTATTAAAAAAATATTCTTCAATGAAAATAGATTGAGACGAAGTCCCTTACCTCATGTATGACATGACTCGTTCAATATTTAATCTTATGAATACAAAACTAATTTTTATTTGTACATGATTAAGATGATTTCTCAAGTTTATTATTACTCTTATATAAAATATTACTATGTTATAAACATTATTAAATCATTTAAGTTAATAATGGTCATCTTGTCCATATTTGGTACATGAGCTGGAAATGAACTTCTTATATTTTCAAGTTGTCTATGTGGTCAAAATTTAATTATATCCATAATGATATTCATGGTTTATATATCATATATAACATATATATCAATTATATACATGTATTTATAATATTACATAACATTTGGAGAAAAGAAATGAAACAAACCATTCATAGAGATGGTAAGCCGTACGTACACATGAACGCTGCTTTCATTTATATTTCTTATTTTAATGGTATTAAAACATAATGATACATATTTAGATTATAATTATATTATAATATCATATATTATATCATTATCTACACCCATTATACATCCCACATATGTCATTAATGTGTAATATCACTTTGAGGGGGAGATAGTCCTTACTTCCTCAAATGAAATTATCACATTTACCCATAATGAAAACCATAAAGTATGATATAAATGAAAAAAAAGAAAAATAAAGAAAAAATAAACATAATATATATCATATATAAATAAAGTTCTATATTAATGGCCACCATGAGAGGTGGTAGGAGATAATTGAACAATCATCGTTTCATGAGTCGTTAATTTTCCATCTACAGAAATAGTATGTTATTTACCCATTAGATGGAGGTGTGATAAAGTGTAATTCAAATAATTCTCATTTAAAAAATAAGTATAGTGAGGATACTGTTGTTTTTATTAAATAAATGAAATAAAAGAGTTTAGGTTAATAGAGAAGTAAAATAAATCAAAATAAAACAAAGACTTTAAGAGAAACTGTTACCTTAAATTCAGGTAACTTCGATTTTGTTTGAACCAAAATCACTTCTTGATGTGCCTTATGCCTAAGGTAAGGCTCATAGAAGGAATAAAGTGATCTTTGGAGATTATTTTGGAAGGTTTTGGATGAGCCAATGGTCTAGAGAGGTGTGAGTAATGGGTTAGAGGTGATGAATTTTTAAAAGTGGGATGAGGGCCTCTTTAGGAATGTGTGAAATATTATTTTATTTTATAATGATATTGGGTTTCAAAAGGTCCAAAACTAAATAAAGTCGGATATAATGTGATTCATGGTCAAAGTAAAATTATTCAATAAAAATTGGAAAAGTTGTAGTTATTATTTAAATGATTATAATATTATTTATTTAAATCATTAATTAATGAGGTAAGCACTGCGTCATTATTGTGTCATAAATAATTTAATTTATTTGATGTCTAAAAATAATTAAAAATACCATAATGTAGGAAAACGTGTTGTATTTCTAATGAGTATTTATAGTAAAAAATATAAATTATATAACCATATGAAAAACTTAATTTACTAAAAGATATTGGTTTATGTCATTTTTGTCTTTAGTTTAAGTAAATTAAAATAAAGTTCCATTATCACACTTAAGTGTCTCTATGGGGTCCCAAAATATACCAAAGAATTCCATGGTCATAAATGACTCATCCAATAAGTTTAAGAAATGTGTTAAGGTAAATTGGTTTTATTATGATATTCGTTTTACCTTGAATTACCCTTTTACCTTTAACCACGGTAAAAAATAGTCAAAAGATACTATTCAACAAAAATTATTTTCATCTTATTGAACCAAATTATACTTAATAATAATAACCATTTTGTCGGATTTTTGAAATTTAATTCAAATAAGTGGTAAATGTAGAGACCCAATGCGTAACGTACATGGACCTCACATTACTTTTTCGGAATAATTAATACATAACAAAAACAGACACACAAGGATCGTAATAGTTTAGTGTCTTTGGAAACTCGGAAATAAGAATCTAATCGCGGTGAAAGATCTTCAACATATCCATAAAGATCATCCCATTTTTCTTCTTACCTAAAACCTTTCTTTATATCTTGGGGAAAAGAAAACATAAAAAAATGGTAAGCTCAAATGCTTATTAAGGGTATAGATAGATAACATTGAACAATCCATAACAATTTGAATGAAAAAACTTGAACATGAAATTTAAACATCAAAATCTTGAGCAGAGACAGAAATCATGGAAGTACATAAGGCATATATCATAATGGAACATCACCCATGATAAAATATAATGGGAATAAAACATGAAATTGTGAAAACCATTTAGAACATGTTATGATTTCCATAGTAGCTAAGGAATTACTGCCCAGACCATATTAGTGGACAATGTCCCTTTCTGAATCGAGTTCACTCCCCGTTTCAGTCCTGTAACATTGAACCAGATTAAATTACCGTTCCATCCATGTCTATCTCATGAGATATAAATCTTTACCCAATGCATTGGAAGGAGATATAGGTCCCATCCATCTCATTATGAAATCATTCTTACTTGTGCCACAAAATAAACATACATCATTCATCATAACCCAAAGAATAAAAATGGGTTTCATAAACATCATTCCATCATAACATAATCCATATATAAAAAATTGATATCATTTCATCATAATAAAAGTGATACCATGTAAATTATAGAGACATTATACTTGAAACATACACATATGAAATAATGTCATCTTAGATGGAAAATGGTTTTGATAAAAACACTTGAAATGAATTCTTGAGGAAATATCCTTCCTTTTTTAAAAATCATTTTCTTTTCACAAAATGTCATGCAATTTTAAAAGAAAAGGATTCTGTTGAAAATAGTCATGAAATATGTTGGAGGATGTTTCATGAAAATATGGATTTATAAAACCGTAAAAATTCATTCGTGCTATATAAGTTAAAAAAATATTCTTCTCGCACTTTTTCCAAAAAAGTCAAAAAGTACCTCGTATGGTAAACAAAAGAAAGGTTCCTTCAAAACCTTGTGGTAAAAGTCATAAAAGTGTAAAAATGACTTTAAACATACATGGAAGAATTATAAACATTTTATGAATTTTTTTTTAGGAAAAATGGACATGGATTCTAAACATAACCACAATAAATACTTATGAATAAACAATCTCGGATAAGAATGAGATTAGAATAATTATCCCTTAACTTAGGTCTGATATGCTTCGTACGTATCCGAACCTCCTATATAATTATTTAAATAATGTCATTGACTTATTAAAGAATCATATTAATTGTTATGATATCATATATGGTTCACTTATGACTTTATATTACACGTTTTTTTGTAAGTTCCATGTTAACGTAGCGTTTTGGGTAAAATAGTTTTATTTATCATACATGTTTAGACTTATTGTTCTTGATATTATTACTTATATAATTATTTACTTAATTCTAGAATTTAATTCATTATTTATATATAACATATATTCATCATATACATATATATATGATATATCGATAAATGTAAAGAAACACACCGTTCATGGAGACGGTAGGACGTACGTACGCATGAACGCTATTTTCGTTTCCTTATTGAATTGAATAGAATTAAGTTGATGACATACATATATATATATACATAAATCCAGTATAATTATTTTGTCATATATTTCATGATTACTTATTATATATACATTATAATAATTAATGAATGGTTAATATGGAGAATGAATCTCATCGAGTCGTGGAGACGGTAGTCTGTACGTACGCACGAGCGATGATATCATTCCCATGATCATGGAATTGTATTGAAGTGTATGTATAATATTTCACAATAAATATAAATTTACAATAATCATATATAGTTATCTATTTACACCATTATACCCATCCAAGTACGGTGGTGGTCGAAAACAGATTACACCACGGCGTGGAGACGGTATTCCGTACGTACACACGCGTGGTGATTTTGTTTTCTATATGATGGATAGATGGTGAAATAGGGTTGTTTCATATTTATAATAACAAATCAGTATATGAGTGATACTGATATTATTACTTCATAATTAAACAACTAATGAAGAAGAAGTGGAATAAGAAATAAAGTTGAAAGAATCGATAACGGACATTACCTCTTTTTGAAGTGCCTCTTTGAGACCTCCTCTTAGGGCACTAAAATTGGACATCAAAGAAGACCAGGACCTCTAAAATGTTTCTAGGGAAGTGGAGAAAAATCTTTGGCAGGTTTTGGCTGAGCATGAAGGCTCAATGTGGTGTGAGGAAGAGAGGGAGGAGATGGCCTTTTATAAGGGAGGAGAGAGCACCTTTGGAAAAACAAAAAATATTATTTTATTATAAAGTCATATTCGGTTTTAAATAGATCCAAATTGATTTATATCGAAGCTAAAGTGGTGATGGGCCTAAATCCTCTCATCCAATAGAATTTAGACAAGTTTATGTTTCTATTTTAACCTTATCATTTAGATTTAACTTTAAGTTAAATAATATTACTTTTACCGTGTCTTCTTGTTTTCTTACACTATAAAGTTAATAAACATACTATAACAAGCCCAGAAAACCCCAATTTGATTATTATTAATATATATAACCTTATCTAAGTCATTTGGCTTACACTTATATTTTTAGTAATAAAATAACACTTAATAATATAATATTTTTTTTTAAAAATTATTTTAGGTCAATTTTGACACTATTTGGTAATTGATTTTTTTGTGAAAATAATAACATAATTATTTGTTCCAAAAAAGTTAATTAAATCAATACTAACATTTCATATTAACCTATAACATTAGTTTAATTCATAAAAAGTCTCAAATTACATTTATTTTGGTATTTATAACATCAATTATGTCAATTTTTCATTAATAACATAATTACTACATTATCTTTGTGTCATGGATAAATTAAATTATTTAATGTTTAAAAATTATAAATAAAATACCATTATTTAGTAAATCTTTTTAGCTTTTTAATGAATAATTATAGTCTAATTTATCTTATGTATAACCCTATATTAAAAATTATTTACCTATTAAACTTTGAATATAATTATTTTAACCCTTCTTTAAATAAATTAATATTAAATGTCCTAATCTAATCCAAGTGGGCCTAAATGGTCATATTTTATTCCTATGGTTTTTGTGGTCTAATTAAACTTATCCAATAAAATTGGGACATGTCTTAGGGTAATAATAATTTCATTTTTACCCTTAATTACCCTATTTACTTTTAACCGTGCTAAAAAAGTAAAAAGTTTCTATTCCTCAAAATTAGTCTCATCTTATTGAACCACATTTTAGTCATTTATATTAACCATGTCTCTAGGATTTTAGAAATTCCACTCACAGAAGCAGTAAAATTATGTTTTATGTGAATTTGGAAATTCTCCTTGAAGGTGGGTAAAAGACAGTTAAAAGTTCAATAAAATTTTTATATATCTAAAATTATTATAAAATGACTCTAATTAATTTCATTGAACATATATAAGTATTATGTATCAATTTTTACCTAAAATAAATTTAAATAAACTAAATAATTATTTAAATAAAAAGTCGGTTTTTAAATAGTAACCCTGTGTTTTTAGAATTCATCAATAATTGAATGTTTTTAGAAAAATACCAAAATTTCACCTTAGGCTAATTTTGATATTCCAAATCCAAAAATGAAGTCCCTTTTGAAAAATAGAATTTAGAAAATTTCAAAAAGTTTGTATCACTATTCATAACGGCTAGTTTTAATAATATAGCATATCGTTGTATAGTGAAACTCGGTATTGCGTACAACACAAGCTAACGAGGAAGGTTGTGATTGCGTGTAATGCAAGCCAAGTCAGGGTTGCATGTTATGCAGGACTCTTTTATTATTTAGTTATAATAGAATCCAATCATTTTTCATGTGTACATTGAATATATATATATATACACTCAATGTTTCGTAGAATAACTACTACCAAAATTGTGTGTAACATGATCCGAGAATAGTGTTGTGTATACCACAAGCTCATACGGTGTTGTGTATAGCGATAGGTAATCTTGTTGTAACATAAAACACAATACATCAATTAAAAGAATACTTTACATAATATCTCAGGCTATTAGAGTAAAATTTCATTTAAATGAAGAAGTTAGTTTTCAAAATATACTTAGTGGTTTCCCTATTGATATAAAATTGATGTTTTTTCATAAAAATACCAAAAAATCATTCTAAGATATATTTGATATTCCGAGTTCATAAATGAGGTATATTTTACAAAATTTAAAATATAGAATTTGGATTAATGTATTTATAATTAATTCCCATTTTCAAAACAAGAAGAGTGTTTTTATGAAATGTTAACTATCAAAAGATTGACACTTGTTTAGGTCCAATTTCAAAGTGAAATTAATTCCAATGATAAACATTGTGATAAATGGTAAAAATATAATCAAATTACACATTAAAACCAAATAAAAGGATAATATATCAATATAAATAAATTATTTTCAAAGGAATTTTTGAATTAAAATACAGTATTTCCCACTATTCATCAAAAATTTAATGTTACCAGAAAATACCAAAATTTTACCCAAAGTGAATTTTGATGTCCAGATTCTAAAGAATAATTTTATTTTGTAAAAAATGACATATAAAAGAGATCAATATTATATTTAAAGAGGGTTCACTATGCAAAGGTGGTAAATTAACCTTTTAATGTAAATCATTCTTAAAATTAGATTCATTCATATTTTAGGCCTCTAAATTTTATCGAATAAATGTAAAAACATTTAACAAACATGTATAATCATATTATAGTTAGTTATGTTCAATCTCACTAATAAAAAGGCTAGGCATTAACTACCATTTAAAATAATAATATTATATTACTATTGTGAAACATAAGATTTCAAAGAAACATGTTTTTGTGGGTTGGGTACGCCATCAAACATAGAAAACCCTTTTAATGTCAAATTAATTTTTAATTCAAAAAATATAATTTAAAATGAAAATTTATTTTTTTTATTTTCCTAGGATGTTACACCTGATGTTGAGAAGAACTAACTTGAACTCATATTTCAAGTGAGAAATATGAGGCATTACTTGCAACATCATGAAGTTGATCTTGACTCTTCAATATGCCCTCCCAAGTATATTATATTCCATCCCATGTTGACTAGATTCTTGGCCTAATGGGCGGCCATTATTCAATAATAAGACATTCAGTTCGTGCCATAGAAGTCAGTGAAAGGGAAAACCCAAACTGATTACCTCACAACACATTATTCTTTGCAAAATACACCCATGTACACCAAGCTTCTAGATTATGAGGTCTTATATACCCAAAAAAACTCTTTAGACACAGGACATGTAAATTACTAGCACCTCCAAAATTCATTTTGTTAAAATGAGTGAAAAACAGAGATTCGATTGGGTTATATTTGGTATTTTATTTGTCTCTGTAGACAATGAATTTTTTTCCCAACTCTTTATCAAAATTTGAACGTTGGAAAAATAAAAATGGAATAATAACAAGCCCTCATTGCTAGGATGGAAGTATCCCTGTATCTATAAATAACCTTCTAAAATATCAAATGTAATTCAAAACTAGTGATAATTCAAACCAATGGTGAATTTCAATTCAAAAATGATGAATTATAACTTATCACTATATATGTCACTATTTTAATGGAAGAATTTTCGTTTGAGACAACATTTCACCTTGTTCCCCAATCACAAAATGTTTGTGCTGATGCATTGGCTAATAAAGCCACCATCATGTACAACCATGATCAAGAAGAATAAATATTTTGTAGCATTCATAAATTAATTTTCTATTCGATCATCGTACATGATATGGAAGAAATAAATCCGGTAAACACCACTCCAGAGTATGATGAACCAACATCCACCCCTAGACTAATGGATCCCATAATTGTTTATCTCCAAAATTGGACTCTTGCATCATATAGAGCTTGTAGGGAATATATTCAGCACCATACAACATAATTTACCAAGTAGAGTGGTCCATATTATTAGTAATCCATCTATAAATGGGAATTCAATGGAAACCTCTTCATATTCATACTAGAAGGGGATATTATCACCGTCATAAAAGAATTCCATGCATGCTCTTGAAGTACCCATCATTTCAGATCTCAGCCCTTCCACCAAATCATTAGGTAGGGATATTACTGGAAAACCTTGATATTGGTCGATGAAAAATTCAAAAAAAAATTCATTCATTCCAGATCAGTGTAATCCTCATCCACCAATCCCCATAATCTCATTATATAGAAAAGTGTTCTTGGCCATTTTCTGTTTAGGGAATTAATGTCTTTGGGTGATATTCCCTTGCCACTTCCTTGTAGTTCAAGTATATCCTTAATTTTTTCAAATTCTTTTCGAAATGGATTGATTCAATTCCCCTCAAAGAATTTGGGATAATGAATTTCATCAAATTCATGATTTCCTACATCACCACCATGTTTGGAGTCCCACGCACAAAATTGATAAACAATGACACCAACATATATTCTACATAATTGAATATACTCTACCAGGACTACAATATCATGTTCAATCATTCATCTAACTCTAATCTAGTGTAAAATAGTAATAAATATGGATTTAATAAGGTTCTTTAAAATAAACACCATAAGATAGTGAACAAGGACAAGAAATTATGGCCACAAAACTCCTCTATGATTTATGGTCCTACCGTACAACCATGTGTACTGATGCATAGTAAACTCCATAATCATTAGTGTACAGGACCAAGGAAGTGTTACTTTATATAATTCAACCTTCCTTCACTTCAAATATTTATTTTTGGAAAACTCTTAGATGATGATAAATCGTAGATGTGACTAGGAAAAATGAACGGCTATCTGAGACCTTGTTGTGCACATTTCACAACTTTGATGTCCATAATAATCGGATCACACAGGAATTCAATAAAAAAATTCCCACCATTAATTCCTCCACGGATAATTGGTGTTTCTTTTAAAACCACAATGATACCAAGGCATAATCTTCTACAGATAGAACCTAAATGGGAAGGTATTTTTGTCATAAATATGTTCTACAACAATGGATCTTACTTCTTGGATGCAATGGATGTGGAGTGTGTAACACCTCTAAGAAATAAAATATTTCTCAAAAAATAAATTTCACAGTATTCATAAGTAAGAGAATGAACATCATTATAATATTCTCTAATCTGTCTAGAGAGCATGATGTTAAACTATACAAAGTCATCCTGGTGGAATGATAATAAACTACACAACACTTCAAGTCCTAAATGTAAGATATTAAACATTATGACACTCTAAGTCGTAAACAAATGAAGATGAACTTAATAGAGATTGTTCGTTACCACATAAAATTAAACTTCATGATAGGTGTCCATACCATATGATGTAAAACTACACAGATCCACATCCTTACCTCTTTTCACATCTAGTGAAGCAATTCCCTTGATAAATGACATAAAACTCCATGGTATTGAAGAACTATGTGTGTATTGATTCCTATCATCACACGATATATAGTGAAACCCATGCCTTGATACTTGGGTCCTGCTATAACAACCCTTATTGTTCACATCAAGTCAACCATGTCCTACATCAAGAGGTTAAAACTGCTCTACAATTGTTCATTCTACATAACATTAAACTGGCATGGTTATATAGAACTACATACAGATTTATACTAATTTTCAATGAAATATATAGGTATGTCTCTATCCTATATCTTGTTCTTTCCACCATATGATTAAAATTACCCCATCCTATATGAAATGCCTGGATCGGTTGTGATCACTGAGAGGGGAGGGGTGAATCAGTGATCACTTTTTCTTTTTATGAATTGTTCCCTTTTGATTTATCAATTCAACCTCTGCAGCTGGTTAAAGCCTAGATCTACTCTTTTAGTGGTGCAGTAATAATGAGAGCACCGAACACAGAGATTTACAAGGTTCGGTACAAAGACCTACTCCTTGCCGTGTTGGTTACACCCCCCAACACGGATTCTTCACTATGCCAAAAGATGATTACACAGTAATTGGTTATACCCCCCAATTACAAGTTGGTTAAACCCCCCAACTCCACAACATCATCTTCATCATGGCTCCACTTCACTTCTTCAAAGGTGTTGATCAAAACTTCAAGTAGCTTCAACAGTCTTCAAAAGATCTCGTTGGTCTTGCTCACCAAAAACCAATCACTTAGAATGATCAGTTCTTTTGCATTCACACACTTAGGTGTGTACTCCTCTTCTTCTTATGTGTTGTCACTCTTTTTCACTTGTGCACACATGCACAACTCATTTTGAATATACTCAAATGGGTACAAGCCGAACCTCAGCCTCTTCCTTTCTTTGCACAGTCACAAGCCTCGGGCTCTTCACTTCACACACACTCAAGGTGTGTTCTTCTTCACTTGTGCACACACAAGGGATAAGCCTTGGCCTTTTCTTCACATCTCACACACACAAGATATGGTGTGGCCTCGGGTCTTCTTTGGTGCACTCCCACTGCCCACAAAAGAGGCGCGCTAGGTGCAAGCCGCGCAAGTCCAATGAAATACAAAGTGGCGCGCAAGGTCTTTGCAAGGGGCAGCCGCGTAAGCCATGGTGCAAAGCACCTCAACCGCGGGCGCGCAAATCTTCTTCTTGTCACGCAGATGAGTTGCGCGCAAGGGACTCCTTCGGGACCTCGGGTGGTCCCGAGAACTTCAGCCACGCAAGAGGTATTTGCGCGGAGGCTTCAAAACTTCGCGAGGCAGAGAGATGCGCTCACGGGACAGCAAATATCCAAAGGATCAGCAGAAAATCCAGAGGTCTCGGCCTCTCTTTATATAGGCAGAGGAATCCTCAAAACATCCGCGGGATATAAATATCGATCCACCGAGATTTCCGGTTCTTTGAAAACTTCAAACGCGGGCCGAGAATCTCGTTCTTTCTCTCTGCACAACGCGGACTACTTCTCCTTCTCCTTTATCCACGTGCATGCATTTTAAAACGCATGCAAGCCTCTGTTTAATCCAAACACATGCAAAGCATAATCCTCATGGCCTCGGCAACGTTGTTTGCCTCGGCCGAATCTCCAATTCTTCTTCTCACCGCATGCATGGTCATTTTTAGGCATGAATGTGTTCAGTAGGTCTAGACCATTCCAATGGACGTCTCGGTTTCGAAAATGGTGGCCGGATGCTCGAAAACGGGTGCTCGGGAGGCCTCTGGTTCAGTGGCGTCGCGGGGGATGCCTCGGCCGAGCTCGAGGTTGAGGACGAAGCGGGAGCCGTCGGATCGGGCATTTGAGATGTATCGGACGGCCGGATTAAATCGGGGGCGCGGCGGATGAATCGTGCGGCGGAAATAAGACGCGCGATGAGATGTGCGGCTCAGATTCAATCCTGGGAAATTTTCCGCGTCCCACATCGAAACGGGGCGCGGTTTTCTCGCGCTTTATTACCCTGGAGCTGCCCTCAACACGCCAGTTGAAACTCCTCCCCTCCCGGTGCCGCCCCGCACCGGGTTCTCTCTGCGGGCGCGCTCTGCGCCCACCTTGCTCCCTGCGGGCGCGCTCTAGCGCCCACCATGCACACACACGGGCGCGCTCTAGCGCCCACTATGCTCCCTGCGCTCCTCCGGGCGTGCCCCTGGCGCCCTTGCGGTGTCTGTGGGTGCGCCCCTGCCGCCCTGGCTCGCCCCACGGGGTTCCCCCGGGCGTGGTGCCCTAGTGCCCATGCCTTGGGGTTGAACCCCCCAAGGTGCCTCGGCTGGCCTAATTTTTTGGCAAAGGATAGAATAAAGACTTTATAAAAACCAGTTTCTCCTCCATAAAAAATATGCCAATTGCCAAATGCCTCCTTCTTCTAAGCCATTCTTCCTCCTCTTTATTTCTTCTTCTTCATTAGAATTCATCATCCTTCTTCAACATATATTCATCATTCAGGAATGGAATTCTTGAAGGTTCTTCCTTCAACCGATGCTCCTGAATCAAATAATTCATCAAAATTCTTCAATGATCCAATCAGAGATCAAGTTGGATCTTCTTCAAATTTTCATGCACTAAGTGATAGTGCATGGACTTTATTAATTCACTTCATCCACTTAGAAGTTGTGGATGGATCTCTTCAACTCCTCATGCATTGTCAGTACAATGCATGGTCTTCTAATCATGTTGTGACATTGTATCATCAGGATACAAGTTCTTAGAACTTAACGATCAGTTCAGCAATCGTCAGATTTAATGCTTCTGAAATCATCAATCTTCAAGATGTACTTCATCAGATGGCACACCATGACAAGTTATTGACAACAAATGCAATTACTTCACTTGGGCACAACAATCTCCCCCTTTGTATTTGGTTGTCAATACTCCGAAGCACACTGATAGAATGTCGTGTGCCTTGTGCCTGATGAGTATTTGGTTGTCAATACTCCGAAGCACACTGATAGAATGTCGTGTGCCTTGTGCCTGATGATTTCTCCCCCTTATTGGCCAACAAATGCAAAGGGATGAATGAAAGCCATACTCATAGTATAGAGCTTGTGGAACTTGCACATCTTCAACGACCAATGCTCCCCCTCAGGGGATGCACTCATCTCCTTCAATTCCCTGCATGTAAGTACAAGAATATAAAAAATTTAGGGAATAAGGAGGGACCTTCTTCTTCCTCAAGTGAGAGTAGAAGGCTGAACATGAAGTTTCAGCCTCAATTCAACAAATCTTTTTGTAGGCATAGCTTTGGTGAAAATGTCTGCCACCTGATCTTGAGTAGGAATGTAGTCTAGCTTGATGTCTCCATTGGCGACCCTTTCTTTGATGAAATGATATTTTATATCAATGTGCTTGGATCTGGAGTGTTGGATAGGATTCTTAGACAACCCAATTGCACTTTGATTATCACATAAGATCCTCAATGGTTTTTCAGCTTTAATCCTCAAATCTGCTAGCTGCACCTGCATCCAAATCATTTGAGTACATGCATGTGTAGCGGCCACATACTCTGCTTCAGTTGTGCTCAATGTTACAGAATTTTGTTTCTTGCTGTACCAGCTAACACATCCTTCTCCCAGAAAGAAGGTTCCACCAGATGTGGATCTTCTATCAGTGCAATAACCAGCCCAATCAGCATCTGTGAATCCCAACAACTGTATGTTTGCACTGTGTTTGTATAAGAGTCCATAGTTGAGGGTTCCTTTAACATATCTCAGGATTCTTTTGGCTGCAGTTAAATGAGATTCTTTTGGGTCACTTTGGAATCTGGCACACAAAGTCACTGCATATGCTATATCTGGCCTTGAAGCCGTGAGATAAAGTAGACTGCCAATAATTCTTCTGAACTCTTTCTGATCAACATTGTTGCCTTCTTCATCCTTACATAGCTTGGTTCCGACAGAAATGGGTGTGGAGACTTCCTTTGAACTTTCCATTCCAAACCTTTTCACTAAGTCCCTTGCGTACTTTTCTTGTGAAAGAAATATGGAGTTTTATCTTTGTTCCACCTGAAATCCTAGAAAATATGTCATTTGACCAAGCATCGACATTTCAAAAGTTCTTTTCATCTGCTCAGCAAATTCTTCACATAGTCCTTCCTTGTTACCAGCAAAAATGATATCATCCACATAGATAATGACTATGAGGGTACCATTGGCCATTTCTCTGACATAGAGGTTACTGTCAACTGTTCCTTTGACAAATTTCATGTCTTTAAGACAACCATCCAATTTTGAGTACCAGGCTCTAGGGGCCTGCTTCAATCCATACAAGGCTTTTCTCAATCTGCACACCATACTGCCATCTTTGTCTAGCAAAAATCCCTCTGGTTGTTCAATATACACCTCTTCTTCAAGATCTCCATTTAGAAATGCAGATTTCACATCCATCTGATAGACCTTGTACTGCTTGTGTGCTGCAACTGCTAAGAACATTCGGATAGTTTCCAGTCTTGCAACTGGTGCAAAGGTTTCCTCAAAGTCGATTCCTTCCATTTGTGAATATCCTTTGCATACAAGTCTGGCCTTGTTTCTGGAAACTTCTCCCTTTTCATTGAGTTTGTTTCTAAACACCCACTTTGTCCCAATAACATTTTTATTTTTGGGCCTTGGCACAAGATCCCAGGTGGAATTCTTTTCAATTTGATTGAGTTCCTCATGCATAGCTTGTATCCATTCCTCATGTACAACTGCTTCAGCCACCGTGTGAGGTTCAACTTGAGAAACCAGTGCAGTCTGATCTTCCAATCTCAATCTTCTTCTAGTTCTTACTGAGGACTGTAGGTCTCCAAGGACATTTTCTGTGTCAACATGCTTCTTCAATTTGTTGTATCTTCTTCTTCCATTTTCATTACCTTCATCTTCATCACTGGTATATTCAGAGTTGATCTCACCAGCAGTTGGTGTTGGCTCAGGTAATTCTGCATTCTTCTGTTCCAAGGTTGTGTCATTCTTTGAGTCATCATCATCCACAGTGTATGGTTTGGTGTTGTTTTCAATTATTATGACATCGCTGCAGTCAATCATTTTATTCAACCTCTTATTCCAGCATCTTTAGCCTTTTCCATTAGGTAGGTAACCCATAAAGATTCCTTCCTCAGCTTTTTCGTCAAACTTTCCCAGATTGATGTTTTTAATCTTGATGATGCAGGGACTGCCAAAGACTTTGAAATATTTCACAGTTGGTTTTCTGTTAAACCACATTTCATAGGCTGTCGTTTGTGTTTCTGGTCTCAGGAGACATCTGTTCTGTATGTGTATAGCAGTGCATACTGCTTCTCTCCAGAAAAACTTAGAGATATCATGCTCAGCTAACATAGTCCTCCCCATTTCAACTATGCTTCGATTCTTTCGTTCAGCCACTCCATTCTGTTGTGGAGTATATGGTGTACTATATTGATGTTTGATTCCATGCTTGACCAGATAGTTTTCAAAGACATCACCGGTATATTCTTTTCCGTTGTCTGATCATACTTTCTTGATGCAGAGCTCTAGTTCCTTCTCAGCCTGCCTTCTGAAAGTCTTGAACATCGTGATTGCCTCTGACTTGTGTTTCATGAACATGACATTGGTCATCCGAGTGTAATCATCAATGAAGGTTATAAAATAGAAATCTCCTCTTGTAGACTTCTGTCTCATCGGTCCACATATGTCTGTATGGATGAGTTCAAGAGGCCTAGTAGTCATGATATCAACTCCTTTGTGTGACCTATGGGTCAGTTTTCCCATCTGACATGTGTCGCAGACTTCATCTCTTTCTCTCTTTAATTTGGGTAGATCTCGTACAACATTGTACTTCAGAAGTTTACTCATACTCCTTTGGCCAAGATGGCCAAGTCTTCTATGCCAGAGGTTGTTTTCATCTTTAGAGCTAAGAAAACAAGAATTTATGGGATCACCAATTTGAAATAGATTTCCAGTGGTTCTTCTTCCTTGAGTGATGATTTTTCCATCCTTTGAGCTCTTGATGATGCATGAGTCCTTCTGGAACAACACCTCATGTCCATCATCACATAATTGACTTACACTGAGTAGTTTGTGCTTTAATCCTTCAACAAACAACACATCATTGGATTTAAGATTTGTTGTTGCAATCATAGCCTTTCCAACTCCCTTGATTTTCAGAGAACGATCATTTCCAAACACCACGGTTCCTCCCTCATGACTTTCAATGTTGCTTAGAATTTTTGTATCACCAGTCATGTGGGATGAGCATCCACTATCAAGAATCCATGACTTGGTTTTACTGCTGGCTTTTAGAGCCACTTCAGCAAAGCATGTGATTTCATCATTGGTTTCTTGAATGCCTTTCCCTTTCATGTCTTTGACTTTTTGTTTAGGAAGAGTTGTCAGACATTTATCAGCTCTATGACCTTGTTGGTCACATCTTCCACAAGCTTCACTCAGGCAGTCAAATGTGTTCTGAGTTGGTGGTTTTGATGCTTTCTGTAAAACACTCTGGGTTTCAGGATGTCTCCCCCTTGACTCATGCCTCATGTTTGGACGAGACATGTTATACCAGCATGCATAGGCCTTATGTCCAAACACACCACAACACCAGCAGTAGCCTCTGAACCTTGACCTTCTTTGTTGATAAGAGTCATGTTGTAATTTTCTGTCCAAGATTTGAGTAGTCCTTCCTGAGGATTTCCTTTCTTCCATTGAAGATGATTTTACATAGGTTGGTTCATGCCATGTTTGTCTCAATTTTATCTTTGAGCCTGCATTGTTAGAAATAACAGATGTATTTAGAGATTTACTTGGCGGTAAATTGACCTGCCTCTGAGCACCAGCATGAGATGATTCTGCCTTGACCTCAACAGCCTTGTTGAAGTCTTCTCTCATCTTTGTCAAGCTATTCTGTGCTTCAATCCACTTGGAATGTGTCAGTGATTGCTCTTCTTCTTTGAGGTGAAGTTTCTCCTCAAGATCTTTTGCTATCTTGTCAAGCTCAGCTACCTTCAGTTTGTGTCTCTTGATTTCATCAATGTACATTGTCTCTTTCTTCATACATTCTTCCAACTCCTCAGTCATCCTTTTGGTTTCCTTTTGTAACAATCTCTTCTCTTTCTTGAGTCCAGTGTTCTGTTCAAGGCAAGCCACTAATTCATCTTTCAATCTGTATTCAAGCTCTGTTCGTTCACTTTCATCATCTTCACTGCTGCAGGTAACAAACCCTTTTTCTATATGAGCCATAAAATTCGTTTCTTCTTCTGATTGACTGGCTGAAGTAGAGTCTGATTCTTCCTCTTTGCTTACATAGCTTCTTCTTTCACCTGGAACGAACCTTTTCTTTCTTACACCTGATTTGTTTCCTTCTCTTGGGTATCTACTCCATTTCTTCTTTTGTGACTTCTCATCTTCAACTTCTGGAGCACTATATCTCTTCGTGGGGCAGTTTACAGCAAAGTGTCCGATGTTATTGCAATTGAAACATCTCGATGGTGATTTCCCTTTTCCCTTGAATTTAGCTTTTCCAAACCTTTTAGAAAAAAGAGAAATAATCGTGTTGAGATCTTCATCCTTTTCTTCATTGTCAGTATCACTTGATTCTAGGACTTCGTCATCTTTTATCTTGAGTTGTCTCATGGCCTCAAAAGCCATCTCATCCTTGATCTTCTTCTTGAATACTGGGATCTTCCTCATTTCATATGCAATGAGAATGTTGTGTAGTTCATCAAGAGAGAGATCATCTCTGTCTTCTAATGCTGAGACTTTGGGGTCAAACCTGTCAGGAAAATTTCTCATAAGCTTTTTAACAATAGTGGAGTCCTCCAACTTTTCTCCAAAGCCCCGAATGTTACTGACAATTTCATTGACTCTTGTGAAATAATCATCAATATTTTCTTCTTCTCCCATCTTGACATCTTCAAACTTGCTTCTCCAAATCTGTAATTTGGCTTCCTTGACTTTCATGTTGCCTTCATAACTACTTTCCAATTTGTCCCAAATTTCTTTAGCATTCTTGAGTCCCATGACTTTTGTGTATACCTTTTCTGAGAGTGACATAAGAATGGCATTTTGAGCTTTACCATCAACTTCCATATTTCTTTTCTCTTCGAGTGTCATAGCAGCTTCATTAGCAAGAGGAGGGAATCCAAATAAGGCTGCATTTCTAACTTCAAGGCCGAGAGATAGAAGGTAGGGTAACATCCGATTCTTCCAGCTGTGGTAATTCTTTCCATCGAATGTAGGAACACCCCTACTATTAACAGAATTCAGATTGTCCATCTTCTCAGAAGTAGATCCTTACAGAGGCAACCTCCCTTTGATACCACTTGAAATGCCTGGATCGGTTGTGATCACTGAGAGGGGAGGGGTGAATCAGTGATCACTTTTTCTTTTTATGAATTGTTCCCTTTTGATTTATCAATTCAACCTCTGCAGCTTGTTAAAGCCTAGATCTACTCTTTTAGTGGTGCAGTAATAATGAGAGCACCGAACACAGAGATTTACAAGGTTCGGTACAAAGACCTACTCCTTGCCGTGTTGGTTACACCCCCCAACACGGATTCTTCACTATGCCAAAAGATGATTACACAGTAATTGGTTATACCCCCCAATTACAAGTTGGTTAAACCCCCCAACTCCACAACATCATCTTCATCATGGCTCCACTTCACTTCTTCAAAGGTGTTGATCAAAACATCAAGTAGCTTCAACAGTCTTCAAAAGATCTCGTTGGTCTTGCTCACCAAAAACCAATCACTTAGAATGATCAGTTCTTTTGCATTCACACACTTAGGTGTGTACTCCTCTTCTTCTTATGTGTTGTCACTCTTTTTCACTTGTGCACACATGCACAACTCATTTTGAATATACTCAAATGGGTACAAGCCGAACCTCGGCCTCTTCCTTTCTTTGCACAGTCACAAGCCTCGGGCTCTTCACTTCACACACACTCAAGGTGTGTTCTTCTTCACTTGTGCACACACAAGGGATAAGCCTTGGCCTTTTCTTCACATCTCACACACACAAGATATGGTGTGGCCTCGGGTCTTCTTTGGTGCACACCCACTGCCCACAAAAGAGGCGCGCTAGGTGCAAGCCGCGCAAGTCCAATGAAATACAAAGTGGCGCGCAAGGTCTTTGCAAGGGGCAGCCGCGTAAGCCTTGGTGCAAAGCACCTCAACCGCGGGCGCGCAAATCTTCTTCTTGTCACGCAGATGAGTTGCGCGCAAGGGACACCTTCGGGACCTCGGGTGGTCCCGAGAACTTCAGCCACGCAAGAGGTATTTGCGCGGAGGCTTCAAAACTTCGCGAGGCAGAGAGATGCGCTCACGGGACAGCAAATATCCAAAGGATCAGCAGCAAATCCAGAGGTCTCGGCCTCTCTTTATATAGGCAGAGGAATCCTCAAAACATCCGCGGGATATAAATATCGATCCACCGAGATTTCCGGTTCTTTGAAAACTTCAAACGCGGGCCGAGAATCTCGTTCTTTCTCTCTGCACAACGCGGACTTCTTCTCCTTCTCCTTTATCCACGTGCATGCATTTTAAAACGCATGCAAGCCTCTGTTTAATCCAAACACATGCAAAGCATAATCCTCATGGCCTCGGCAACGTTGTTTGCCTCGGCAGAATCTCCAATTCTTCTTCTCATCGCATGCATGGTCATTTTTAGGCATGAATGTGTTCAGTAGGTCCAGACGATTCCAATGGACGTCTCGGTTTCGAAAATGGTGGCCGGATGCTCGAAAACGGGTGCTCGGGAGGCCTCTGGTTCAGTGGCGTCGCGGGAGATGCCTCGGCCGAGCTCGAGGTTGAGGACGAAGCGGGAGCCGTCGGATCGGGCATTTGAGATGTATCGGACGGCCGGATTAAATCGGGGGCGCGGCGGATGAATCGTGCGGCGGAAATAAGACGCGCGATGAGATGTGCGGCTCAGATTCAATCCCGGGAAATTTTCCGCGTCCCACATCGAAACGGGGCGCGGTTTTCTCGCGCTTTATTACCCTGGAGCTGCCCTCAACACGCCAGTTGAAACTCCTCCCCTCCCGGTGCCGCCCCGCACCGGGTTCTCTCTGCGGGCGCGCTCTGCGCCCACCTTGCTCCCTGCGGGCGCGCTCTAGCGCCCACCATGCACACACACGGGCGCGCTCTAGCACCCACTATGCTCCCTACGCTCCTCCGGGCGTGCCCCTGGCGCCCTTGCGGTGTCTGTGGGTGCGCCCCTGTCGCCCTGGCTCGCCCCACGGGGTTCCCCCGGGCGTGGTGCCCTAGTGCCCATGCCTTGGGGTTGAACCCCCCAAGGTGCCTCGGCTGGCCTAATTTTTTGGCAAAGGATAGAATAAAGACTTTATAAAAACCAGTTTCTCCTCCATAAAAAATATGCCAATTGCCAAATGCCTCCTTCTTCTAAGCCATTCTTCCTCCTCTTTATTTCTTCTTCTTCATTAGAATTCATCATCCTTCTTCAACATATATTCATCATTCAGGAATGGAATTCTTGAAGGTTCTTCCTTCAACCGATGCTCCTGAATCAAATAATTCATCAAAATTCTTCAATGATCCAATCAGAGATCAAGTTGGATCTTCTTCAAATTCTCATGCACTAAGTGATAGTGCATGGACTTTATTAATTCACTTCATCCACTTAGAAGTTGTGGATGGATCTCTTCAACTCCTCATGCATTGTCAGTACAATGCATGGTCTTCTAATCATGTTGTGACATTGTATCATCAGGATAAAAGTTCTTAGAACTTAACGATCAGTTCAGCAATCGTCAGATTTAATGCTTCTGAAATCATCAATCTTCAAGATGTACTTCATCAGATGGCACACCATGACAAGTTATTGACAACAAATGCAATTACTTCACTTGGGCACAACACTATACACAATTTTCTGAATGTGGGTTGTGAAACCCTTATAATTCATTGATTCTCACAACAAAAATGGATTACATGAGCTTAGGAAATTTAATAATGGCTTACCTGTGAAAATAAGGCATAAAGGCCCATGATAGGTTTATAATGTTCTTAAATTACAAACCATAAATGGTATACCATTAGTCCCTTACGCCTGATATTAAACAACATGGTTGATATCTCCAACATGATATAAAACTGCACTTTCTTGTGGACCTCGCCCAAGAGGACTACTTTTGTTGGTGTTGGTTTCCTACCTTAACACCATTAGAGAACTATGTGATACTTGATTCCAATCATCACATGATATGTAGTGATTTAGGTATCTCTAATCTTTGGACCAACTATAAAAATCAATGGAAACAATACCCATCTCCCCGTATGGGTCAGACATGGGAAAATGGTTTTCTATTCAAGAACTACGTCTCAATTTATTCCCATACTTATAGAATATGTTGAGATTCCTAGATTTCAAAAACATATTCATGTCAAAATGAGAAAATATAAAAATTCCCCCCTCTCTGCATACATGTAACACCCTGATATTATATAGCACGAACCTTGTATTCAATATCGTGTATGAGACGAGACAACAAGCGCATTAGGGAGTATAATATCTGAATAATTTATAATATATTTACTATTAAAAATATATTATATATATTTCAATTAATGAAACACCAATTTATCATGTACCACATGCATGATTGATCTTCTTTGAAGGCTTGGGTTACACACAAGACCGAGTTTCACCCAATTACAATGTATTATTAAAATATTATTATTTAATATAATATGATTTAACCTTTCCTTTATGTTATAATTTCGGAATATTATTAACTATATTATGAATCTTTTTTATTTATATAACTACTAAATTAATTTTTTTACCAATTAATGATAACCAAAAATAAGAACAAATTGGATATGAAAAGAAATGTAATTATTATGCTTCTAAAAGTGTTTTGTTTTAATAAAAATAATTAATTACAATTAATTAATGGTTTAATGAAATATATAAATCATATATTCAAAATAAATTATATTTGATATTTTTCCATTTTATTTTATAAGCCTAAGATAAGAAAAAACCTTATTTCAGAGAAAAACAGATATTTTTATAAAAGTAATTTTACCACCTTTTAATAGTGAACCCATTTTAAATATGAATTTGACACATTAATTGATTTCATGTTAATAAATAAAATTAATATTTTTAATTGAAACATAATAATTAGTTTGGGATTAATTTTTATTAATTTTTTGAATCATTTCATTTTTTAATGAATAGTTAAAAAATATAGGATTTCAGTTCAAAAATACTTTTTCATATAATTTATTTATAAGGTAAATTTATACTTTTAATTGGTTTTAAAGTTTAATTAGTAAATATTTCTATAAATTCATAAAAATTATTTCATTTTAATAAATTTAACATATATATTGATTTAAAAAACAATGTAAACTTTCGTATATTTTTGCATTAAAAACCGACATTTTCATCTCGTCTGTGGGGTTAAATTTAAATCAATATCTGCCTCTTCTATGACTTTCATTTCAGAAAATGGATTCAGTATTTTTAATAATCCTAATTTATAATTTCTTATATGTTAAGCTATGTTTTTTTCAAAAATATTAGTGAATTTAATTTAAATTAATTACAACTATTAAGGAATATTTAATATTCATAAAGGACTAAACTGTTAACATAGGGGCCGAAATGACCTATAAACATATCCAAAACACATTATATGGATATTATAATTCTATTAACCTTAAATTATTGTTTTTTGTGGGTTCTTATGAAATATTTATGTATAAACATGGCCACATATAATTTCTTTTCAAATATACCATGTGAGTCCTTTTTTTCACTTATAAAAGGCCATCACCTCTACCCTTCCCTACACCTTTAAAGCCACTTTGGCTCATCCAAAATCATTAATAATATTATCCCAACATCCCTACCTACATCCTATAAGATTAAATTTTGTTAGGAGTCCTCTTAAGGAAATCATTTTGTACAAACCAAATGGAGTTACCCTATTTTTAAGGTAACACTTTTAAACGATCTATTTCCTTTCATTTATACTTCCACTCATTCAACAATTTTTAAATCATTCTTATAAAATGATTCCATTTTGAAAAATATACTTTTCTGTTATTTTATTAAAGTTTATATCTATAATTACACACACATTTATCTAATGGGTGAGGATCATACTATTTATGTGAACGACAAACAACATCCTCACAAAACGATGATTGCTCGTTCTTTATTTACCACATCTCATGGTGGTAAATATGATGAAAACTAAGTATATATATGATATATATGATATTATAATTTATTCATAATAATTAATTTCATTTATAATGCATATATTTAAAACTTTTCATTTTTTATTAATATGATAACATTTTTGAGGACGTGTAGACTACAACCCCTAAAAGAGATGTGATTTGTTCACACTAAACATGGAACATATTAAAGATAATTTTAATAAAAATATATGAAATATATTAATAGAATTATAATTTACATGAATTTACACACCATTTATTATTCATTATATTATAATATGATAAATATAGAGATGTAGTGTTTATGCATACATACAACTTTCCACCTCCATTAAAGGTGCATTCAATTCCTTATATCTAAATAGTTTGGTATGTAATATATATATAATGGATATATATGATATTAAAATCATATTAAATAGTCATTAGATGATTTAACCATGTTATATTTAATAAGAACAACAAATAACAAGTTAAAACATACTTGACACACTTGGAAAGTAACACCCGAAATATTTAAAATAATGAATGGTTATAAACAGATGGGTAATAAGATATTATAAGAGTATAATATATGAATTAATAAGTATTAATATGGTTCTATAATAATTTATAATCATGTTAAAACCCCTTATAAGGAATTTAATGTATGTACACTAAAAAAGAAACATGGTGTGAGGGATTCTCATCTAACTTTTTTACATCCGTGAGATAAATGTCAAGTTCACCACATAAATATTTTATGTTGTTTAAAAACTACCAATTTTGTTATATTATATAATTAATAATTTTATATTTATTATATTCAAAACTTCAATTTAATTTTATTTATTCATTAGGATTGTTATTTTAAAATTTTCAAATTGGTATGGAAACATTGGAATGTTTAAAGATTTTCCCTCATTAATAACATTAATGATCTTCCAATTGGTATTTAAATTAGAGAGAAATTTATAGAAATTGTTCCATAAAACCTTTCATTTTCTTTCCTCTAGTTATTAATGACCATTATCATATATTAGTAACAATTTTCCAATCGTTGGTACTCAAAATCTCAAAGAAGATGTTTTCAAAAAACCCTACTTTATCTCTCTCTTTAATAGAAAACCCAATTTTCCTCTAAAACACATGATTATGAAAAAAATAGGAAATTATTTTAAAATGATTAGTAATGGAATTTTTACCCTATATTATCATTTATAATTTTTTTTCAAAGTAATCATCTTGTCACATTCCTCGAAAGACATTTGTCATACCTTTTTATCACACAAAAGGAATATTCTTTTATCTTATATAGTAAGTATAGATTTACCCCCAATAATTTATTTTAAGATTCATTTTCATGTCTAGAAGGTTACTTTTTAAAGAAAATATTTTCAAAAGTGATTTTCAAATAAAATGAGTTCCAAATGTTTTTAAAAAATAATAAGATATTTTCCTCAAAATGATTTTAAAATATGTTTTTATAGTATTTATACTCATCAACAATGACAACCCTTTATTTTTACTCCACTTGGGATTTTTTTAATAATACCATACCTGTTATTCATATGAATGGTTTATTGTTAATATAGAAAAGGATATTATTCACATTCACTTCATTGAATCATTTTTTATTACCCTTTAAATATTCAATACATTATGATCATTAAACATTGAATTTCCCATAATTATCAATTTCATTTATTATTGATATTAATATTTCCAAAACTATATTTCATTTTACATACGGTGCCTACTTTTACAATTATTTTATTATTTGGGTAAATATTGAAAATTTTATATTCCTTATTCAAAATAAATATTCGATAGGACATTTTATATAGTTGGGTTATTCTATATGAGGAATGATTTGGACTGGTAATGATGGGTAGATCCTGTACATTATATATATCCTTGTTGCATTGATAGGTTCTAATTAGATCAATTAGTTGTGAAAATTAAATTATTTTCTATCTGTAGTTTTAAACAATATTTTGAAAGGTCCTGATCAATTTTTTTTCATGTTCCTTAGACATGACACGCATTAAGAAATCATTTCATTTATTTAGTATCATTTATTATTTATCCATGAGATTTTTTATCATCATATCTATCAATACACTATATTTTTCGTTCATTGATTAAATTTCATGTTTTTTATTTTCATACCTACCAATATTAATTTTTCCATATCTATTTATTTGAACTTAATGTGCTCCCAGTTATTAGCTTTCCTTATTTCTTATATACGTCCATTCAGATTATTAATTACATGGCATGTGTGTTCAGTTATTTTCAATTCCATATAGACTATTATAATTGATTTATTATTTATTCCACTATATTATTTCCCTTATTCAGAATTTCATCTCACCCTTATTATGTCGCTTTCCCCAAGAATCCAAAAAATTTACTATGAAAATATTTTGGTATTTACTAGATTGATTATAGTTATGCTCAATGTTATTTATTTATAAAGAAGGATAATTATATTGTAATTATTGAATTCCTTTTTTTAAATAAAAATGTATGTATCTAGTTTTCCAAGAGTACTTAACTCATCAATCCTTCAGGGATTTATTTATATAATCATTCCAATTTAATAGTTATGAGACACTGGCTCCATGCTCTTTGGGTTCGGGTTGTTAATGTTGTTATCATTTTAATTTAAGTAAAAACCATGGAAATTAGATTTAAGGAAATATAGGTTAGATAAAATAAATATAATATAGATTTTGAGGATGAGTATTCAATAACATCCTATAAATTAGGTAAGGTAGATATTATGTGGGTTTTCATATAAATAAATCTATATCTAGGTAAGAAAAGTGGATATGGTTCATGTATAGATAAACGTGGGAGTAATAACATTGACAAGGTGCTTTGAGTCAAACTCGGGGTAACATGGTACATGACAACTAGACTTACTATTCCCCTTCTTTTACACTCCTAGGGTATATGCTTAGGATAATAGATGTTTTCATTAGAAACCATTATGATGGATTTGATTACATAATAAGTAACCTATGTTAAATATATGTTTTTTTAGATTTAATATAAGGTTTCATGTTATAGAAATTCTATGATGGTATTACGGATAAACTCTAGACTATGTAACGATATATGGGGAAATAAATAGATGAATTATTTATGTATTGGGGTTATATAGAAAAGCATAGTAAAGAGTCTATTTAATAATTAAATTTCATGGATTTAAATCATATTTATTTATGAATTATGATAATATAGATTTCTAAAAAGTGAACATGTTATCCGAGTGACATTAAATCACATCTGGGAAGGCCGAGGGTCATGAACCCATGACCGAAGGAAGATAAGGGTTTCATTCCAACCATTAACCTATGAAATGTCCTTGTTAATTTTTCATTGTTCATAGTTAAAAAATTGGGTGAATAAATGTTGATGATGAACCGGTAGTATCAATTTTAAGGATTATAGATTAATCTATTAACCATATTAGCTTATAGAATATTTATAGACGAATAATTTTCCATTTCACCATTTTATGGGCCTTAAAATCCATTATAAATTCATTTTAGTGCATGAGGAATCAAAATTAAATTTTAGATGAATTAATCAAAACACAGTCAATAGATGAAATTATTTTTATAGAAATTTATCATTTAATTATGTATAGGATGGAAAATAATTACCCAACATTATGAAAGTGACTTAGAAATAAATTTTTTTCATAATCCCTTAATTTCTATTGACCTGATGGTCTTCAAAATCATTGGAGATTTATGGATTTTCAGCCCTAAATGTTCGATTGATCATTTTCTAATTTTTAAATGATGACCCCATTCACTCCAATATATGTATATGTTTTTCTTCCATGTGTGTTTCTCTTCTTTATACATATTTTCTACTACTTAGAATCCTAGTTACATGGTATTCCATGTGACCTTTGTACATCACATTCACTCATTTCTAGAGGATGTTTTATGAACCATTGTCATGATGTTGTATTTGAAAATAGAAAATATTAATCACTATTTTTCCATGATAGAGTATATATTATAAGGATGCAATTTAATTAAGGTTTGAATAATATAACACCCATAAATTCTAATGTATGAACCTTGTATACAACAATGTGTGTAACACCTGACACCAACTATGTAAGGGATTAAAATTTCTAGATAAATTAGAATATTTTTAAAATATTAAATAGATTCTATATATTTCATATTCCTGCAACACGTAGTTAGTATTTTTTACACACAAGATAGACCTTCTTTAATGGCTTGTGTTACATGCAAGACCGAGTTTCACCAAATAACATATTATTATTAAAATATTAATTTTTAATATAACATGATATAACCTAGCAGTTATGTAAGTGGTTATAAATAGTATTAACTATTTTATAAAAATATCTTCTTTATATAATTATAAAATTAATTCAATGGTTAACATTTGATGATAAATGAAAATAAGATCTAATTGAATATAAAAAGAAATATTATTATTTGTATGTTTCCAAAGGAGTTTTTTCTTAATTAAAACAATTAATTTCAATTTGTTAATTAATTTAATGAAATATAAATTTTATATATCCAAAACAATATTTTGGATATTCATCCATTGGATTTGGTATTCATAAGATAAGAACAAACCCTATTCCACACATAAAAACCTATATCTTTAAAAAGGCAATTTTACCACTTTTTAATGGAAAATAAATTTTAAATATGAATTTTGATAATTTTATTTGATTAATATATATATAAACAAAATTTCAATTTTCAATCAAAAGATAATAATTAGGTTGTGGTAAATTTTGATAATTTCATGAAATATTTCAGTTTTTAATGAATAGCTAGAAATACTGAATTTTAGTCCAAAACCTCTTTTCATCTAATTTATTTATAAGTTTAAATTTTAATTTTAATTATTTTAAAAGTATAAATGGATAAATTTTTTTTCAATTAATTAAATTTATTTCATTGTAATATTTTTAAATGTGAAAATGATTATGAAAGAAAACCTTCGAACATTTTTACTTTAAAAACCGACATTTTCCTCCCATATATGAGATTAAATTTAAATCAATATCTATTAGATATATGATTGGAATTATAAAAAATGGATTCCATATTTTTAATCATTATAAATTAAAATGTTTTATAAGTTCTACATAGTTTTTTACTGGAAATATTAGTGAATGTAATTAATATTAATTACAATTATAAAGGAAAAATTAAGCTTAATAGAGGCGTAAACCTTTAACTTAAGGGCCAAAATGATCTATCTACATGTCAAAAAAATGTTATATGGCCATTACTAAGACATTAAAATTCATGAATTGTGTTTTTTATTGTATTATATTACCTTTTTAACTAATAATGTTTGTACACATAACTTATTTTCAAAAATACCATGTGTATCCTTTTCCTCCCTAATAAAAGGCCACCTCCTCTCTCCCTTCCTCAAACCAGCAAATAAAATTTGGATCAACCAATCTCCAAAAAATAGTCTCCCAACATCCTTACCCTTGATTTATAGTCCTACCTTAGTTCATTAATCCACCTATGGAATCCTTTTGGTATAAAAAATATAGAGTAAACAGTTTTTTAATGTAAAGCTTTCAAATGATCTATTTTATTTCATTTACCCATCCACCCATTCAATTATTTTTAAATAATGATTGTAAAATGAAACTAGTATGATCAATAAACTATTAATTTTTTTATTAAGGGATATATCTACTCTTACACGCTCCTCCAACTAATGGGTGATAAACATAATATTTATGAGAAAGGAAAACGATCGACTCACGAAACCATGATTTATCATTCCTACTTTACCACCTCTGATAGTGGACATTTTGATGGAAAATATATTTATATATTTTATATTTATGATATTTATTATGTTTTTATACTTCTTTGACCCTTTTATAATACATATATTTAATACTTTCCATTTTGTTTTAATACAATAACATCATTTGAGGAAGTGTGTATTTTCGCCCCTCAAAGCGATGCGATTAGTTTACACTAAACATTGAATGTATTAAAGATACATTTATTAAAAATATATGAAATATATTACTGGAATTATAAAATACATTTATATACTTATCAATTACTATTCATTCGTGTAAAATATGATAAAAAATAGAAGTAGTGTTCATGCGTACGTATTACTTACTCTCTACATGAATGTTGCATTCCATTCCTTATCTCCAAAGATTAATTTATATTATAGACATGTATATATATTTAATTGATATATATGACATTAAAATCATGGTTAAAATTATATATATTATTTGACCATGTTATTTTAAATAAAAAAACAAATAAAAAAGTAAAAACATGTTCGGCACAATATAAAATTAACACCCGAAATAGATAAAATAGTAAATGGTTATTATAAAAGGGGAAATAAATTATTATAAGAAGTTAATTTAGGATATCATAAGTATTAATATAGTAATTGAGTAAGTTAGTAACATGTTTAAATCTATTATACCATAAGTTAATGGATTTCCACCTAAAACGAAACACAAGGTAAGAGATTCTCATCTTACTTTTTACATCCATGAGATAAATGTCATGTTCACCCCATAAATATTTTGTGTAGTTTTCAAAATTTTCATTTTATATATTATATCATTAATATTTTTATCTTCATGGGATTTTAAACTTCCATTTAATGTTATTCATTCACTAGGATTATGTTTTAAAATGTTTCAAAGTGGTATAGGTTATTTTGGAATGTTTAAATATTATCTTACTCGAAAATAACATTAATTATTTTTAATGATATATAAATTCAAGGAAATTATATGAATATTTTTAAATAAAAACATTCATTTTATATGCTTTTGTTATTCATGACCATTCTCATGTACTAATACCATTTTTCACTCTTTGTTACTCGAAATTTTTTAGAAAATGTATTTAAGAAAACCTGACATTATATGTATCTTATGTCGAAAAACTTGTTTTCTTATAAAAACCACGGTTCATTAAAATGTTTTCACAAAGGATTTTAAAATAATTTTTAATGGAATTTTTAAATTTCATTTTAATTTTAAAATGTTTTGGAAGGAATATTCATGTCACTTTCCAAACAAATAATTTTTCATGGCTTTTTAACGTATAAAAGGAATGTTAGATTACCTAATATGAAATGTACGTATTTACACAATGTAATTTTATTGATGTTTCCATTGTGTGTCTAGAAGGATACATTTAAAAGAAAATGCTTTCAGAATTTATTTGCAAAGAAAATATTTTCCCAATTTTTTTAAAAAATAAGAGGATATTTAACTCAATAATGAATTTAAAAGTTATTTTTATAGAATTTATATTCATATCGTACAATAATCCTTTATTTTTACTCCACTTGGGATATATTTTATTAATACCATACATATTCTTCATATATATGGTTTCTTAATTTTTTGGACAAGGACAGTATTCACATTCAGTTCCATGAATTATTTTTTATTCCCATTGAATTATTCGATCTCCTATGATCATTGAACATTGATTTTCCCCCTTATTATCCATTTTCTTATCATGGATATTACTATTTCCTAAACCTTATACCATTTTACATAAGGAGCCTACATTGAAAGTGATTTGATTATTTTTGGAAATATTTACAATTTTATATTTTTTATTCAATATGGATATTTTATAAGACATATTTTTTATTTTTTCTATTCTATATGAGGAATTATTTTGACTGGTAGTGATGGGGGGATCCTGGATTTTATATAGATCCTCAATTCATCAATAATTTCTCATGATACAAATGTGTTATGCAAATTAAGCCAGTTGCAATTCACAGTTTTAAACATTCATATATAAGGTCTTTATAGTAAACGGTTTCATCTCCCATAGACATGACTTTGTTTAAGAAATCATTTCCCTCATTTAGATTCAGTTATTATTCATCTGTGAGATTTTCCATCAACATATTATTAAATAAACTATTTTGTTTGTTTCACTGATGAAATAGATTTTGTATCAGTTTATTAAATTTCTATATCTATTTTCCCTTATCTTGTTATTTTAATGGAATGTGTTTTTATTTTTAACCTTCTCATATTGTTTAAATACATCCATTTAGATTATCGATTACATAAGAGAAGTGTTCAATAATTTATCTTTCCATATTGACTACTCTCATTGATTATTTATTGCTTATAGTATATTATTTTCCATTACTAATCTTTTGATCTCACCCTTATTATGTTTATTTCCCCAAAAATACATGAAGTGTACTATGAATGAAATTTTGGGATTTACTAGATGGATCAGATTTATCTTAAAAGTTATTTATTTATAAAGAAGGAAAAAATATGTTATAGTAATTTATTATTTTGTAAAAAAAGACTAATTTCTGTATCTATTTTACCAAGATTGATAAACTATTTGGTCTTTTGGGGCTTTATTTGGTGGAATAATGCCAATGCAATAGATATAAAACACTGAATTTAGGCTCTCTAGGGTCATGTCACTATAGTACGAGTCAGACCTACAAAGGGAGGCATCATACAGAACTACATGTGGCTCGATTATCAGTCACATAGAAAACATAATGACACCCAGATCTCCATTATTGGGTTTAGTTGCAAAATTTCCACACTTTCACATTGATTCATATTCATCAGCACTGCATGACAATAAACTACATGGTCTTTCAATAACTATTAATTGATCAATTATTATTGACATAGGATACATAGTGATGCCTAGATATCCATCCATAGGTCTAGTGATTATATCCCTCTTCATTTTATTACCCACATCATTATCGCATGATGGTAAACATCAAAGAAAAACTTCCTTCTTGTGTGACATTAAAACTAAAAATAAAAAACATCATTACCGCACGATGTTAAATTTCATGGAAAATGACTTCACTGCATGACAATTAACTACATGGAACACATCCTTACCGCATGATGTTAAAATTCCGGGAATCAAGTACATACTAACAACATAATTAAGAATAGTGTAGACCACCACCCATTATAATTCCCTAAAAAAGGACCACATGTGCCTCACCCGGGTCATCCAGACTATGGGGTGCTTCCGTAACCTTTTATGCTCCCCCTCTATAAATCATACGTCATGTATAATTCACCCCATGTTTTTATAAATTGTCTATGGCCCTTGGAAAAGATAAATAGCTTCATGGAACCATTGTAATTACACTGCATGTATGCCTATTTCTCCTTTACATTCACATATGGTCATCAACCAAATGTATTGCTCTAGAAAAGTATATTTTGACTCTTGTAAGACCTGTCTTCATTATGGAAGAACTCAACACCATTGTGTGATCTTAACCACTTCTAGAATGATTGTACCATTCCATTAATCATTACCCTAGGACATTAATTCGTGATTTACAATATTTTCATCTCCCACTTAGAAAGATGATAGAGTACTCCTAACCCTGGGTATCCTAATTTGTCTCTTGTATATCATCCCAGTTACTAGTTACATGTGTTCCATGACCTTAAACTGCCATCATGTTGATCAGAAATGTAAGACCTTAAACTCTAACCTATAATGGTCCAAATCACAAGACAGTAAACTACTAGTGAATGATACACAAAACATCCCAGGTTAAAAGCCCACAAAGAGTGGCCAGACCAAAATTCAAGTCTTTGTTGGCCAAAATATTAATTTCCAATGTTTGGGTAAAAAAATAGGGCACAAATAAAGGAGGAGTAAATCTCATATGGTCTACTCTATAACCCTTGTAAAATCTATGATATGATTGTTGGACACCCTACATTATGAAAAAGTAAGAGTAATGATCTACCAAATCTACTTATCCTGATAATATGATCTCTAGGTGGTGATGAAAAATTTAGAGTGATCGAACCCTAATTTAATATTAAACATTCCTCAAATCACACATTATTATTTGGGGTGCCACAGATCACTATAAACCTTCCATGGCATTTAAAAAAGATACTTGGCTTCATATGACCATTTTATTGACTATTCATGTATACCTATGGATCATGGATATCATCTTATGGTTATTAACCAAATTCGTCTCTCTAAAAAGATAATATACGACCCTCATGAGCCCTAACATCATTGTGGAAGCACTCAACACCTCAGTGTGTATGAATGACTCCAGATATGACTACCCCATTTCATCCTCCTGATCCAAGCACTTTGGACCATGTCTTACAATTTCTGTACTAAACTATCTAAGAGAATTCTACATACCTCATGATAAACCATAATGTTTTTACCCCTTCTCAAGGCCAAAATGTGACAATACATTTCATAACCTTATATGGCCCACATCTCATTATTTAAAACTATGGGATATAGGTCTATAACTTCAAAATTCAAGAGCTAAAATGTCCTAAGATGCCACAACCCTTCCTAGAAATAATTCTACCATAGCCAACATCATCATATGGATTGAATAGTATTTATTAATATTTCATGGCCCTTTAAAGGGAGTGGAGGTAAAATTTTTCTTGAGCATTCAATCGACGCATAAGGGCCATGACCCATAAATTAAAGGCATATCCTCCATTCCATAAAAGATATTCAATCCTTTTGATACCCAGAAACACTATGGTAGAACTTCGCATCTTAGGATGTCATGGGAAATACATGACATGTCTTTTTTATCTCATTTTAATAAATCAATATTTTGGGAAAATACATACATTACACATATTCTAACTATCTAGGAATACCTATCATCCAATGTATTTCACACCAATACTTTTATAACTTCCATAAATCTTCCATATCCCATAGAAATTATACCCAGTTGCAAGAGACCCCTTTTTGGACAAAGAATATATTCCTATGGTTCTTATATATGTTCTTATGGTCATCAACTTAGTGAATAACTCTCTAAATGGTATATCTGGTTAATGTGATCCTAGAAAACACCATAGAAAAAAGCAACACCTAAGAGTGGTTTGGTAAATTATGAGCATGTTTTCACCATACTCCATATCATTGATCAAGTATAAGGTAGAAGATGCTAATGTAATGAAACATCATGTTTGAGAAAAAAAACCCTAAGCTAAATCAATATTAGGTTCAAGCTAAAAGACCTTAAACTAAATCAATATCAGGTCCGAGCGAAAAGGCCATAAATAAGTAATATCAGAACTAAGATAAAATACCATAATCTAAATAAATATCAGTTCCAAGATAAATATCCATAGACTAATGAAATATCATATCTAAGCTAAAAGACCCAAAGATAAAGAAATATCAAGTTCAAGTTAAAAGGTCTTAATCTAAATTAACATAAGGTCTGATCCAAAATAGCTTAAACTAATTAAATATGTGTTCTGAGAAAAAATAACATTATCTAATGGAATATCAAGACAATGCTAACAGACCTTAAACTAAAGAAATATCAGGTTCATGCTAAAATACATGAAACTAAATAAATATATGGTCTGAAAAAATGACCATAATCTATATTGTAACTTCAATTTAACCTGTAATAATAGAAAATCTTTTAAGATCAACCATATGTCCTTAGACAAAATCATGAAATGGTCACAAAGCCTATAAACTCAGTCAAAAGGAAGAGAACTCTCCTACTGGGATGTATATTCTACCCAAATAGTCTTTCTGTGAGTCTGGTGATCCCAAGATACCTAAAAAGGCACACCAATAATGAATGTCATATTGGAGGGAATTCATGAGTACTTATTAGTTATATTTTTTTAATACGAGCATTCAATTTTACATAATATAATTCAAGGGATGGGTAATGTTGAATATTCACATAATATTGGATCATTAAAAATTCATACACATCATTAATAAAAAAGGTAAACTAGAAAATGTATATAAAATTAAGAAAACTTTTACACTAATACATTAAAAAAAGATAAATCTTAACATGATACAAACTCTCTTAGGATCTCAAAAAAAGAAGATAAAAATGAATTTTGATGAGATTTGATCTTCTGAACTGGACAAGTTCTCTAGGGTCTGATGGGAAGAGTCAATTAAACATTAGAGTACCACTCGACCAACCTCTTCTTCTTGTAATCTAGTGTAGAGAGATTCAACCAAACTAGTCAACTCTCCAACCATAATTTAATAATTTTTCAATGAGGATAATTATGTTTAATGTTTATACCTCAAAGAATATATGATTTCATCTTGCCCCCATATTTATGTAGTCCAACTATCCATTTGAGCTTACAAGGTATATATCAACTGGAAAATCTACTCCAATGCCTTGGACATATCCCTAGTCATCCTAGTGAGAGGAGCCTCATAAATAAGACTATATTAATCCCTTTAATTTTCAGCTAGATCCTTCTAATTCAATATCATTTACATCAAGATTTCAAACAATGGATGTTGGTAAAAATGACCTATCCCCAAGTCATTAAATAGTTGATAAAGTCATTTCCCTTGATCACAGAGTACCTCTAAAGGGTTCTTAGTCATAAATGCATAAATATATTCCTAGATCATCCTACATTTCGTCTGAGCAACTGTGACCAATAGAGTTGGCGCATCAAAAGGATGATAAACCTATTGATGTGATCATTAATAGAAAGAAGAATATTTATATACCCTTCTCTGAAATGACATATCATCTTTAGCCCATGATGGGGGAAAAATTTCTTCAATTGATTCTATTTCCCTAGAATGGTAGCCATCACTATAACAAGGTCTCTTTCTTAGAAGCCTTCCCTGATAATAAATCTGTTTCATTATTGAAATAGCTAGTGGGCTTATTGAGGCAAAAATCAAACCTAAATGGTGGATAAACTGGCATAACATTCCATTAAATTTAGATTTTACCTAGGATTGAGCATAATCAAATCCAATGGATGTAGGAGCATCATTTAGCGGATGAATGATTTTAGATTTAGTACCATCATGTGTCAGCATTATCCCAAACTAGAGAATGACTCCACAATGTTTCTCCCCTCGAACATCAACCAAATGGGGATGAGAAATTCTTTGGGTAAAACCAAACTGATGAATGAATCGATATGGTCCATAAGGCTTGTAGATAATTAGATCCCCCATCTTTGTTGCAAGAAACTCATCCCAAATAGAGATATTATATGACATTTTATCATGGTAACTACTACCTTTATTAATAAGTGGTCCAGTCGGTGCATGGAAAGGGATAAAATCAAAGCTATCAGATTGGCTCAATACATCCTTATACTCGATGGGGTTTAGCAACATAGTTACAATATTTTATATGTTTATCAGTCTGGTATGGGATCACACATTTGGGATACTAGTTAAATTATAATATTCACAAAAATGAAAATTACCCCTTATCTATACAAACAAAAAATGAAGGAAAAAACTGATTCTGTAAGGGTTTATACCTTGTTAGAAATGAACTATAATTTTATAGATGTGCACATGGAATAGTACTAACATATTAAGGTAATTTCATTATGTAAGATACACTACCATCAATAACGTGATAATTTGAATCCCTGTATCTGTATCCTCAACCAGGAAAAGCTATCCATTTTAAAACATGGGCATAAATAATTCTAGGCCTATGATTGCAGAGACCATGGAATTCACTCAGTATCCCAATGATGTATATTCCTTAACATCAATGATGGCACAATATGAGCTAGAACTATTACAGAACTACTAATTAGGATGCTAGTGAGGGAATATTGAAGATGGTTTGACTTCAATTTAGAAAAGAAAACTATTTATTAAATCCTTGAAAGAAATATGTGAGGGCATTTTCAAATCCTTACCCAATTTCATTTTCGAGATAATAAGAATATTCTTCTCCAAAACTATGGTCTTTATAGGATCATCCCAAACCTTTATAGGAGGGAGGGATTCATCAAACATCTCTCCAATAAAAAGAATCCAACCTAGATTGCAGATTTTACTTATTTTGAAACCCACTTCACCATAGGAAAAATGAATTTTTTTGGTTCTTGGGAACCAACAGTTCATCATCTATCAAAGGAGGTTAGGCTGGAAGTAAATGATAAACTAGTAAATCCATAGGTATTCATAAATATGGACACTATATCACAAATTAGAAAACTCTATGAGACTTTTCTTGGCCTGGAAGGGTCATGTCCACTTATTAGATAAATTTCCACATTGATAAAGAACCCACTTACAGATCCATACCCTATCGGAATTTCTCATAAGAGAGGAAAATATATTTGAATAGTTTTGATATATGGGATAGTTAGTGAAATCTCAGCCATTTGGGCCTAAATGAGTGTTTTCCAGCATATAAGAAAAACCCTAGGGTCGAACTATGACCAACTGAACTTCCTTAGTGATTATCGTTTGAATGAACTGAAAAGAAGTTGAGAACAGATTAACTGTTAGATTCATTTCTGATGGAAGAATGACAACATCTTCTAGTAAACCAATCGTTTATAGAAAAATTCATTAATATAGAGGATAATATTTGATATCATAAGATAAGAACCTCTTTAGAAACTCATTATCATAATTAACATAATATCGAGGGTTGGTGTTTTGATTTCATGAAATCATGGACCTTTTATTGGATAAAACTAATGAATAAATTCTAGAACTGAAATCCTTTTAAAATAATAATGTGGCATAAGTCAAACATATGAAATAAAATCTTTTGAATGAAAGAGATAATGTTATGGCAGCATCAGGAGCATCATATGAAGCAAAATAGGTATTCAAAAATCCTCCCAAGGGATTGAAAATTCCATTAACCGTAGAGTTCTCTTAGGTTACATAAATCCCATTGGTCATCACACAATAATATGAACCCTTGGTGACTCGTGATTATGTGACATGGACAGGGTCACACGAATCACATGATAGTAAGTCAATCTAATGATTGATCTAGAAGACCATGTGGAACATTCAATACAATCACCAAAATTATGTATAATATTAAAAAAGATACCAAAATATAGTTCTCAATTGATTTTAATGGGCTCTTGAGTGAGAGGGGTCTGGAAGATTATTCCTCACCAAATTAGGGCTTGTTGTAAGGTCTCGCAGAAGGGACTCATGATGATTTCATGCGATGACTGTAGGGAAAAATATCTATAGGAGTGCTATTTTTTGAAATGTGTGGCCCTTATCCCCCTAACTGAAAGTTAATTTTTTTTTAAAGCAGTTTTTTGGAAAAAGTGTGAAACCATCAAGTGCTACCAATAGAATCAAACATTATACCAGATGAAAAAATTGTTAAAATCCAACTTAAATGTATTATAAGTGTCCTCCCTATATAGTTTCCAGGAATGATCTGTTACCTTTTTATCTGGATCGTCTGTGATCGTATCTTCAAATTGATAAGCCTCTTTTTCTCATGCATGTATGAACTCTACCACTGTTATCTTCTTATCATTGAATCCTCTGCTAAGGATTAAATGTTTCTTGTCGATCCACTCTCCATGATATTTGTTTGTGTCCACTTGAATCAGCCTCTTGTTCATCCTATCTGCTTTCTCATGAGAGGAAAGAATAATTAGGACCTCCTCGAGAATCTATTCCTCAGAATGTATAAAAAGGAACCAAGGGTTTTCCATGGTCTTTGCATCTACATCCCGCTACGAGCCAACAATATTAACCAAAGAAAGGTCACCACTATCAGCATCATTACCTAACATCTCCCAATGATCAGTTGGGGGATCATCAAAACCCACATAGACTTCCAGGATTTGAGACAGTTCTTCAACCGAAACATCATTCTTCTCCAAAGCAAGATCCTTTAGAGAATAGCCTTCAAACATTTCTCTTCAACTCACCAAATTCAAGATGACCTCCTTCACATGTTCATTTTTAGATGGATCTCCCTCTTTAATCTTGGTCCCATATTTTTTATCTGATATTGTTTCCATAGGTCTTGGATGATATGAGTAGTACTTACAGCTTTTGGATTTCTTCCTCTCGCTCACAATGCAACTACCCGAGTCCCTATTTTCTTTTTGTCCCTTCTTCCTCCTTCGATTATGAAGACCTCTATTGGACCCTCCCTTTGCACTGCCTTCTGAGAGTTGTCCATCACTCCCCACCTCAAACATTGGCACTGAGAAACACCCTAAACCATTTGGCTCTTGATCAGTAGTATCAGATACCAAACCATATAAACGATTACTAATGTTAATAGAGGGCCCTTCTCTCCCTATAAATAGGGATCTCTATTGAATACCAAACATCAATTGGATGACCAAACATTTCCTAGGACACCGACCCATGAAACTACCATTGTCTTAAGAAAGCATTTAAATTCTTCATAACTGATCGATTATCCCTGTAGACATCTCTCTTGAGGGGGAGAATTTTTTTATTCTGACCAAATGAGTATCAAAAAATTGAAAAAGGATAAAATACCTAAATATGGGTAATATCATTCGCATAAAAGAATAGGAAGAAGAAGGTGATCATGACCCATGGATAACATGATCCTTTGAGACGTATTATCACATGATCATCATGAGGTAATGAAATGACTCTATACATCGTGGATAAACATTGAAATGTCATACAGAAGTCATTTTTATGATCCTTATACTCTTAGGAAAGTGCTCCAGATGACTAGTGGTTATGCAGAGGAAATCAGAAAATCTCCCCTAGGACACATGGTTTATCAACCGGGGGGTTCCTCACAACCCAGCCAAAAATCCATCATAAACTGTTGAAAATTTTCAACAAGGAAGAGGCCTATTACAGTTGTAAAATATCTAGTGATTGATCACATATGGGGAGGATGACTTTCCTTGATAATAAAATCTTAGAAATAAGAGGTAGGAGGCAAGGGAAACTCATGGTCATAAAAGTCACACGATGCACCCTTATCGGTCCAGAAATCTCCCTGAGACCCTAGTCACATGCACATATCGTCTCGCAATATCCCTTTGGCTTGTCATCCTCATTACACGAAAGGCCTCAGGTTTGTCTATACCACTTCACAGTCCTTCATTGGATCCTAAACGAAAAAAATATGGATGTTTCCATGAAATTCCCATGCATCCACATAGGATCTTTGATAGTCACAAAACACATCACCAATAATTAGTGTAATTATCCTATACATTACTCATGAAATCTGACATAACTCTTATGCTTTGTAAAATAAAATAATTGAAAAAAATGGAGGATCGGGTATCCCCTTGTAGTTGTAAAACTCATGCGAGACACTAATGTTGTCTAGGACAAGGTCTCTCAAGACTTCTAGAAAATCTGGCATGATCCCACTAATGATCCTTGAAAAACCATACTCGTCTCATGAAAATTCTAATACAAGTCACCTGAGATCATATGAAGCTCTTTAAATAAGAATCATATCTCAAAAAGGCCATTGTACATGTAAATGTGACAATATGGATGTATTTTTTGGTATTTGTATAATTCAACAAGGCCCCATTAATTTTTCATAGTCCAATAATGGACGAGCTGTTTTATTACTCTCATAGTCATAGAAATTCATGGGACACCCTCGAAGCAATCCACAGTGGAGACTTTTGATGAAACATGACACTGAAGTCATTAACCTAATTCATCCTACATCTGTGTATGATACATCGCACAAAGTAGTGAACAACTAGGGAGGGGCCTATAAATCCCCCATACCAGAATGAAAAATGAATGACTATGATGGAGGGGAGGAAATTTCATAACCAGAAGGATGAACTCTAGAAATATCACAATGGTGCTAGAGTGGGGTTCTCAGAGAGTCTAATCTCGCAACTAGAAAGTATTAAATCTGTTATTATACTAGAGAATAGCTAGGGTGACCATGCAACATGAATAATACACTTCACATGGTAACTCAATGATTATGGGAAATAATTCATTCCGGACATGTTGGGAACATCTCACATGTTTTTCAGACTATGCGAGATACAAGAGAAGAAAACAATGAACAATTATAAGGCACTCATGATAAAAGTATGAAACAATGACTAATAAAATGAGAGACTTATTTGTAATACATAAATTATGATCCTCATTTTCTTTGTTATAACAATCCAAGACATGTCATAGCATCATGAAATCTCGCATAGATCATGTTTCACTCATTGAAAATACTAGTTGGACCATGAATATCCCTTTGGCTATGTCAAAGAAAGTCACATCACACCCTGGGTTACACCACTAGAGAATCTCAAAGCCTTTTGGTCTCATCATCCAGAACTCATTGTGTCCTTTGGAAATTTTTACCAACCCATATCGTGACACCACTTTACGTCAACTAAATCTCCTTTTGGTACTCGCACATGTCAACTTGTTATCATGATTCTCACTGAGCATGCTAGTAGGGTCTCATGATTCCCTTCATATCTTTCATACCTGACATGTGATCCCTCCAAAACATGTCACATGGACTCTCAGAAAATACCTCATGTGTTTCAGCCAAATTTTTGGATGAAACCTTTGAAATTCATCGAGATCCTAAGACACCCTCTAGAAAAGAAATATGGGTCATGCAATGGCTTTCATAGAAAACCATATAGGTTTTTTTATTCCCTCCAAACAATTTATCAAGATCACACAACACCAATTATACATGCCATACATGATATATGACATACTTTGGAAAATCTAGTAATATCATGATATTTTATAAGGACATTTCTTGATGAAATTCACTTAAATGTCATGCTGGAAATCAAGGCATGTATAGCAGGCAACCAACATAGGTCAAGAAGAATTGTTGACCAGATCTACGGCATCCTAGGACATGAAAACATTGTTCATCCTCATTATGTAATCCCCAATAATCCAGAAAATGTCAGTGTGTAATCCCAAATCAAAAGGTAAAATATAGTTTGTAAGCCTTTACCATAAATGAAATGTCAGTGTGTAATCCCAAATCATCATCACAACATTAGTTTGGTATCCCCAATCATCAGGGAAATGTTTGTGTGTAATCAAGAGGTCAACACTAGCGTGTAATGCCAAATTATAAGAGAAATGTCAATGTATAATCCCCAATAATAAAGGTAATTTTAGTGTGTATTCCCTAGTGATAATGTAAATTTTATTATGTAAGACGTGATCATTAAGGAAACATATACATAAAAGCCCTGATCATCAATGTAATTTCAGTGTGTAAGTCCGGATATTTAATGAAACATTTGTGTGTAAGAACCGGTTATCAGAGAAATGTCAGTGTGTAAGCCTCCATAATTTAGAAAACAATAGTGTATAAGCCCCTATATTTATGGAAACCTCAGTGTGTATGCCCTGATCATCAGGGAAAAGTCAGTGTGTAATCTCTGATAATCATGGTAATGTCAGTGTGTACACGCCAATCATTAAAGAAAATGTCAATTTTTAAGCCTAGATCATCAGGGAAACATTAGTGGGTATGCCCCTAACATCATGGAAATGTCTTTATGTAATCCATGATCAATATAGAAACCTCAATGTGTAATCCTCATTCAAATAAACTATTGTGACTCTGATTCCTGCTATAACTAGGATACATAGGACTCCTTTTTAAGGTTCAACCGACACACCCCAAGGGTAGTTCCAACACATAATCCCCACATCCATAAGTAATGAAAATGGTTAATTATTTTCCCTTGTTTCTCAAACTGATCATAGATTACATGGGATTTGGTAGTTGAAAAAATCATATCATTAGTCCCATAATCCTCTACAAAGGCAACAACAACATCAATGTGCAATCCCCAGTCTACAGAACTATGAAAAATCTAATTTCTAAATGTAAAGGAAACAAATGATTCCTTCCTAAGGTTTGAGATAAAATAAACATCCATTTTGACGTAATCCCCTCATTTTTATGACATTTCAACAATCAAGAACCAATAATTCCCATGGGATGATTCTTTCACCTCATCCAAAAACGGATTAATAAAATAAATGAAATATGATGAATTTGACTTATGTTATAACCAGGATATATAGAATACCTTCATAAGGCCCGAGTTCCATATCAAATTAACTTAATGGATTCCCCTGAACATGAATCTCATTTTCATATGTAGTGATACTGATTGCATGACATCTTGTGTTTCTCACATTAATCATATCTCACATGTGCATTTAGAGTTATGGTGGCCATCTTATTGGCATCTTGAATCCCCACCGGTTTAGGAAATCCAATCATGTAATCCATGATGAGTCAAAATGTAAGTACATATAAATTTGTACCAGTCCCATGGGTGAAATAGAACTATGATAACATTGATTATTTTTATAACCAATATATGCATGACGTATCCTTGAGAATCAATCTAAAATGTTTGACACCCAATTTCTCATACATATTTCCTCTATTCATGATATTAAACTGAAAAATTTTCAATGATCTATATGTATTTTGATTCCTAAAATAACTAGGATACGTAGAATTCCTCATAATGGCTCAATCTCATCCTTAGAATATTAATCGCCTCCCTACATGTTAGAAAATTCAAAAGTATTTTGTTATATGGATGTTGTATAAAAAGCATCTATTCATTAATGGTAAATGGATGAATAACCACTAATACATAAAGATAGATTCAATACATGATATTCTCTTCTTCTTTTGGGAGTAAACGAAATTCATCCTCTAATTTTTTTAGGGTAACCGATGTTATATCTGGATTAGGAAGAGATTCATGACCACATATTATATCTATAGGATATTTTGGGAGTGGGACATAATTACCCTCAAAAGGAAGTAAAGATCATAACATCCCTTCCTCTCATCCAATGTATGTCCCCAAGCATCATTGGGTCAAAAACCCCAATATACTATTGGTATTTGAAAATTTGGTTCATACCCAATTATGGATTAGGGAGCCGTTGAGTGTTTTCATTAAGAACAACAATATTAACATGATGTTATTGATTGTTCAAGAAATGAAGGCCTCAAAATCAATCATCACACTTGAACAAATGGTTACCATAATTTCCACTCATTTATGATTTCGAAACAATATTGTAGATTGAAAAAAAATTATTTTAAAACATTTTATAAAAGGTGTAAAAAGTGACCCATTTGGAAAAAGATAAAAAAATATTATTTCTAAAACCATTTAAAAGAATGTGAAAGATCATGTAAAATAGGTTTAAGATTTTTTTTTAGAAATGAATTTTTTTTAAAACATTTTAGAAAACATAGATACAAAAGATAAAGACACTTGATCTAAAATAAGATGAAAGATAAGTATCAATTACAAAACAAGTATTTACGTTTCTTAAATTAATAATGGGTAAATGGAAGTAAAACATGTGAACAACATTCATAACCATAGGAGAAGAAAAGTGATTTTTTCAAAAACAATAAGATCTCATTTTTCAAAAAAATAATCTTCAATAGAAATAATCCATAAAATAAATGAGATTGTAATAGAAAGAATTCTTTAATTTTGTAACTTTTCAATATAAATCCCCATGAAATAAAAACATCATATTAAACATTAAATATCAATAAAATAAATATATTAAACAGATTACATCTAAAATGGTCTGTATATACACCTCATAAAATAATATAGGTGCATATAATTAAACGCATGTCCTAATGAAATAGAATTTGAGACTAATAACCATTACAATGATCAAGTCATTAAATAGAGAAATAATACATGGATATATTATGAGAAGTAAATATAAATCCACAAAAAAATAAATAATATATATAATTTGAGGTTATTTCATAGATATTAATATCATATCAAAGATAATAATGAAGTAATAAAACACAATAAATAAAAATGAGTTATTAATCTCCTTTTTACTGGGTAAATTCATTCCTAATAACCTTGGATGAAACAATTAAAATTGAAACTAAAAATACCATGAATTATTAGGGATTAATAATATAACATGTTAAGGTGTATTATATAATTTATATAAAACAAATTAGGTGAATAACAATAACTATTTATCATCAAAAAGTAATTGAGATTGAATCGCTTACTCCTTTGGAAATCTTTGGATCAAATCTTCTTGAAAGAGAGAACAAATATTATATTTTTAAATCCAAAAAATATTAATTAAAATAATTATACAATAAATTAATGGTAATAATACTTACCAAAAAAATAAAAATATTTGGTTAATATGGTAGATGTCTCATAAAAATACCGGTGATATGAGAAATGAGTACCTAATGTTCTTAAATTCAATTTATGTACTTTTAATCCTATATAATATGATTATATCAGTTATTTTATTTATTAACAAATTTTTCCAAGATTAATAACTTATATATAAATCATTTTTTTATTTTTTATTGATGTATTTATATAATGAATCAATTAATTCAATGACAAGTGTTTTTAGGATGATCAATGCATATTTTAATAACAGATTTAGTATATTAGCCACACTCAAAGCGGTTATTATTACATCATGTCCAGAATAATAATCCTAAAATATATATCATTTTCATACATTGATTATACATTAATATCAATCCATGAATAATGGTTATTAAAAATTAACTGTGTTACAATAATGGAGATGGTAGGTCCTACTTACACATTATCAACTATTCCATTTTCAACGATCATTATAAAAAGAAGCTAACAATTATTTTCTCATTTAAGAATGAAACATAATTCAAAAATATAATATTATTTTTTAAAATAAACTTACATATACCATCTATATGATGTAGTAATGAAAAAAAATCACATCGCTTTGTGAGGTGGTAGTCAGTCGTACACATGAACGACACAATCATTTTCCAATGGGGGGTAATGTAATAATGTATATGATAAATTAATATTACATAATTATTAATATTTCAAATATATAATATTAAATAATTATATATATCATCATGAATATTCATGAGAGGCTATTTTGGAAAATTAATTTCATTGATTAGTGTGGAGGTAGTCTATTGTACACAAATATGATGGCCTTATTTCCCATTTAGTGGAGGATAAGATCATTTTAGGTTATTAAATTTACAAAATTAAATATAATTATATTTAATAAAATTATGGTACATTATCATCATTGATGAATTATATTTTAAGGTTGTAAAATAAGAATAAAAACAATTCTCAGTTCATGATACAACCTCTTTAGACCACCACTTTTGGATTATACCTAATGTATTACCATATAAGTTTTATGATAAAAATAGGCCGCTATTTTTTTAAATGAATTAATAAAGGGATTTCAGTTGTTTTTATTAACTAACAGATTTGTTTGTGTGAAGATGAAAGAGAGATAGGTTGTGATCCATATATAATATCATACATAATGTTTTTAATTTAAAATCATGGGGTGTTAAATTATTCGTGCATAAAATTCTATAATTATTCATGATATAAAAAATATAACTTATTCCATGTGTGTGCTAAAATAAATAAAACAAGAACCCGTTATAACAATTGAAAGAGAAAGAAGCTGTTATTATATAACGATTATGTAATATTTATAGACTAATACTAATGTTATAAATGTCATATATATTTATTAAATCTATTTTTATGACCCTTAATATTATGAGTTAAAGAATAATTAAATAGGTCATTCATAGAGGTGGTATTTTTTATGTACACTTCAGAAGTATTTTACTATTTCAATAGATATAAGGGAAATAAGGTAAAATTGATTTATAGTTACAGAAATAAAAATTATGTATCATATATAAATTTTTTTCATTAAATCATTATTAATGACAATCCATGTGAGGTAGTTATAAAAATTGAATTATTTATTAAATTGAGGTGGTAGCCCGCATGTACACACGTGTGACATTTTCATTAACCATTGGATGTAAGGGATGTTAATAAGGGTTGTTCCATATAAATTTTAATGTATTGGTATTCTATAATCACTTTTTTAAATATTTCGAGACTGTTAAATATGATTTAGAATATTTTTACAAAGAAATATGCTTGAAAGAACTCATTTAATATGACTACCTCTTCCTTGTCTGTCCTTCTTTAAATACCTTATTAAATTAAATTAATTTAGTCTTTTGGGTATATAATAATGTCTAGTAAGTGGGTATGGTTTTTCTGAAACTATTTGGATATTTCATAGACCATTTACTTTGATCTAAGTGAATAGAGAAATGAAGGGGAGAGGGGATACATTATATGTGGGAGGAGTGAAACCCCCTTAAATACAATTATCTATATAATAATATAAATTTCAGTCTCAATGTATTGAGTAACCAATTGAAAAAATTTATGAATATAGGAATATTACGGTGGAATAACCCTCATAAAATCATATTTAGAAATGTCTTAAGGATAGTGTTTTTCTTATCTCTTTGATTAGAAATTTACCACCTATAACCCTAACCACCTTGGTAACTTATTATATTACTAAATAAAATGAAACACATTACATAATTTGAATATTTTGATACTAAATATAATACAAATTCCAATTTTGAATTTCTATATGTGTTAATGATTAATATTAATATAAATATAGAAAATGGAATGAAAACTATTTTTAGAAATGATTTATTTTCCAAAAATAATGAATTTACACCAAAATTATTGTATGTAATTTATACATGACATATTTACTGATAAAAAAATAAAAATCATAGTTATAGAATATTTATATTAAAAAATATTTTAATTTTACCTTTAAACCAATTGATAAATTAAAACGAAATGAAAGTTATTTTTTATTAGAATAAAATATAATTTAGGTTCTTGAAATCCAATAATGAGTTTAAATATTTAAAATATTATTTTTAAATGATCTATTTTAGTAATTAAATATTTATTACTATTTAAAAAATGTTTTATAAATTTTCATGTAATTATTATATCATGATGATGTCAAAAAATCTATTGTATTTGTAAAATCAATATCATTATTCACCCCAAAATAAATATTCTTAGAAAAATTCCAAAAACAATAACGCTAAACTTATTTGGTTATAATTTTTCGCAAAATTGAATCATTTTAATTAAATTAAATTTATGAAATATATACCTTTTAATTAGAAATAAAATAATATAATAAAGAGAAAACTATATATTTAGATTAAAAATCATATATTTCTCTAAAGAAAAATCTTATTATTTCCTCACACTTTTGGTGTATTATTTCTAAGATTATTAAAATAAATAAAAATATATATTTATATAATTAACAAAAGTATACATTTTTTAAAATTTTGAAATTAATCATTTTATAAAAATATATTAAATGTTTAAATAAAACATATTTTCAACCCAAAATATTACATAATAACTATAAATATATAATGAATATATTATTTATTATATAATATATTTTGTGGAATGATATATATGTGTGTGTGTGTGTGTCTGTTTGTGTTTTTTATGTTATTTTTAAGCATATATATAAATTCATAATCATGGGTATTAATAAACTATAAATGTAATATCTTATCAATAATACCTATTTTATTATAAAAGATCTTGAGGTTAATATGTAAGGATCATAAAATTTCTTAATATATTTTCCCTATTTATAGTTCAAAAATATGGTCATAGAATCTCGTGAGAGTACTATTACAGTATAAGATGTTATTAAGGATTATAATTAATATATTAATTTTCCTTTAGGTCATATAAGTTGGGGTTTGAATAGTTAATCTTGCATTCGAAATTGTGGGAGTAGAGTCATGAAGGTAAAATTTGATTATTTCAAAAAATGTTGTGGAATCACACATTTGTACATCAAATGGTCATACTAAAATTCATTAGTGTAATGATGTATGGAAGAAATATAATTTGTAGGGAAATATAATGACAAAAATAAAAACATAAGGATAATATTCCAAATCCTAATGATGTATTCAAAATAAAATGGTCTAAAAATTTGATGATAAATCAATAATCACAATTTTTGGTATAATATTTATATTGATGGATAATTTATTTTAAATTAATATGTTGGTGATATGAGGTTTTTGGTTTCACATCCATTGTGTGATGCTATAATTTTTCACTCCCTAAATCAATAAGTGTATATAAATCAAGAAAAATATAAGAAAAAGTTTCTAAAATAATCTTGAGGAATCATTTAGAATTAAGGTAAAATTTCATAATACTTTTTGTTATAGTAAGGGTACATTTTTTATATGTGATAAATCTATACACAACACCAATAATTTTATCAACATACTGGAATACCATTTAAATTGAAATAAGAACTCCAAATCTAACACAGGGAGGGGTAATCAGAAAATATATTTTCTTGATTAGGAGAATTAAAATCTAGTTAATGGTAAAAATATTTGGATACCTGATAGCAATTTCTTTTCACACATAACTAGTGGAAAATATTGTTTAATTTCATAAAACGATTTAATGAATGAACTATTAATTTTAAAAATGATAAATCACTATATTTGAAATGATTTTGAAGTTTTAAATATGTTAAAAATATTCGTGAATCTAGAGATATTCTTTTTATTTATCATTTAAAGCACAATATCTAATGTACAGATCAGTATTGTGAAAAAAAGAGTGAGGTGTTACTTAACAAGAATAGGTTTGTCATTAGATTTTTAAGGATTCCATGATAGTCATAATTTAAAAATAATCATCCTAAAACATATTTCAATTTTAAAGATACCAAAATAGCTAAAAAATTGTCAATATAGAGGGAAAAAAGTTCCAACAAGGAAGAACTTTTTATTTGGGTAAATTAACAATGAATAACATTGTCAAATATGAAGTTGTGATAAATCTACTAAAGATGAATTATGAAAGACTCATCATTTTTAATGATAATAACATAGTTTAAAAATATTTAAAATAGTAACAACATATTAAAAATAAAAACCATTAATACACTTGAGTTGATATACTAAAATTTATGTGCTTATATGATATTAAAATATACTGATTTTGATACACATATTATAGAATCTTTTGAGGTATTTACCCATATAACATATAACTATTTTATATCAATTTAATATTTTGTTCATGTGAGTTTTCCAAATATTTATAGGTTTATTGGAATTTAAATTATATGTTATATCAAAATATTTTGGTTCGATAATAGGTTTGATTATAAGAATAAAGTTTTTATGGAATATCATGAGATTCATAGGATATAGAATAAATTTAGTTCTTTATACACACCCAAAAACAGTATAAATAAATAGGTAAATTATCATTAATTGACTTGGGAATGTCCATGTTATAAGAGCATTACACCTTGATATTATTTTGGATATCTTCCTTCTCAACTAGTTTTTTCAATGACTAAATTTTTTGAGTACCCATTATGATATACAATTTTGAATGAATATATTCTTTGGAAACATAAATACATTCAACGATAAATATATCTTTAATAAAAATATAGGACATAACTTCATGTTTTATAAGAGAGATGATGAGGGGATATTTTTTAGATATACACCTAGTTGATGGAATTACAGATGAGTTAAAAAAAATTTATAGAATATCATCAATAATTATTATTTTATTTAATAATAAAATTAAAACTCATTAAAAACTCCATTTCATATATATGAGGTGATTGAAAAATATTAGGGGGAAAATTATGAATAACATGTGATTTTTTTAAATGTTATAAGAGTATCATGATTCTAAAATTGATTATGAAATTGAAAACAATGATAATCACCCAAATATATAATTATTAATGTTTATGAGCCTTATAATAAGACTACAAACAAAATTATAAATAGTATTAATGGTGATAATAGAAATACTTGAGAAAATCCAATCACATTGGAATTTTTTAAAGTTAAACTAGGGAGATTTTATTAAATACATCACCTTGATGATTGGATAGTAGGAATGAAATGAGTGATAAATAATATTATGAAAAATGATACTAGGGAGATAGAATCACAACTAAAAATCGACATATTATTATATTTAAGTGGGTTTTAATAAATAATCCCAATGAGAAATTAGATGTATCACTAAAAAATATTATTATATGTGAATGAGATACACCCAAAATAATGGTATATAAATTTATGATAACTTTATTCTAGTTTAATGGATTGAAATTGTCATAACCTGTTTTATCATAGGTATTTAATATAATAATTTTTCTTCCAATAGATGTGAATTTAGCATTACTATATGTAAATCCTAAGGAATATGATTAAATTTCACAAAAAAAAGAATGTTGTAACCTTTATGGTAATGATTATATTTTATTTATATTAATAAAGAATTTAATGGTATTAAAATGAACTAAAATTATTGTTTTCAAATATTCAATATATCATAAAATGTTTTAATTTCATAAAATTTAAGTTGGATAAAAATATCCTTATCAAGGGAGATAGAATATACATAATTATTTTGATTGTGTACATTGTTAATTTTATTACCATAAATATAAAATAAAATTGTTTGGACTTTTATTTCAAAGTGATAAAGTTCTTTGAAAAGTGAATTATTTGTGATATATCATTATTTTAGGTCTCCAAGTCATCAATACAACATGTTTCACCATTCTATTTTAATAAAATTAGGATCATGAGTTATTAAATATGTTCATAACATAATAATAAAGAAATTTCACTTATCTTATAAAAATTGGGACTATGTAATACTATAAAAATAATGCTGGAGTATTCACGAAAATAAAAATTTTAGAATTATTTAAATAAACAATTACTTGAAAAATTTAGGGCTAGACTTCATGTTTTTGGTGAATCATTCATTATAATTCCAATTAAATCCTAATAGGTCACATATTATGGAAGTGAAATTGGTATAATTTTTTATCAATATATCTCTTGATTGTATCCCAATTTATGGAAAAAAATATTATTAAAAAGGTATAGCTATTTCGATAAGTATTCGGAAGGTAAAAATGGTGATCGAAAGATAAATTCTATATTATAATTACATATTTTTGGAAGATTCATTTTTGGAACCCTAAAAATTAAACTTTATTCACTATTAGAAGCAAAAATTATTTTTATTTTTATAATTATCCAAAAAAAATAAATTATTTTTGATAAAGACACGACAAGAAGGGATGAGGGTGAATGTTCCTATTATTGTTTTTGTGTTGTGATAATAAATAAAATACTATATTTTCATAGAATATACTGAAAATTTTTAGGTACAATAATGTAGATATGAATTAATAATTCATCAAGTGGATGTTAATACATTAGGATATTTAAATAGAATATTTTTTCCCAAATATCATCTTATATATATATTGAAAAATATTCTAATAAAGGATTTCAAAATAAAAATGATTCTATTTTTGGGAGAACATTAATTCTAAATAAATTGGTAGTTTAATATTTTATTTTACCTATTTCATTTTATTGGATCTATTAAAAAAGTGGAAGAATAAAAAGATAACATATTAAAAAGTTAGAGTGAATTTCTTTTTTTTATAAGTGATGATAAAGGGGTAGAATTGAAGATAATTTTTCTATTACAAGTGGATAGATAAGGTGTTAATAGATGAAGATTAGAATTTGAGGAACTCATATTTTTTTCTCATGTTACTAAAAAAATTAAAAATGGGATATTAATAAACCCCTTGACATTTAAGAACCCTCATGACATTAACTGATAATTGAGATCTATATATTGATCTCAATTATGACATGGCTAATATAGTATCGATCTTTAATGTTGGAGGTGGATACCTCTTAGAACAATAATCAATTCCCTTTTAGTGATCTTTGTATAAATATCACATTATAATATTGCTGTTAATTTTTTTTATTAGAGTCCATTCATTAATTTTAACAATTATTTTAACTAATATTTATTAACAACATTCATATGAGTCAATGAGAGGGGGACTGGAGTTCAGTTGGTGGTAATGTAATGGAGAACCTTTAAATATACATTTCCTTTTCACTTTTTTTTAAATATTCCCTAACTAATGAGATACAATTAATTAGAAATACATTTATATGAAATAAAATTTTTATGTTCGTAGTGAATTACAAGTTTGTTGGTATACTATAGGGATGACCAAAACAAGATTGGGTTATTTTACCTTGAAATTGGTTAAAGAATAAATTTAATGGTTGAGGATAATTGTGGTCATGGTAAATTAATTAAATATGTGGATGATCGATCATGGGTATTACTGTTTGAAATGAGGGTTCTATATCCAATAAAAAGATGAAACTTCCACATATAATACAATAAAAATGAAAACTACTATACGGGGAAAAAGTATATTGTTAACAATATGTAATATCATATTTCTATAAGTAATGGTGAAAATTATAAGATATATTTTTAAAAAATAAATGATTTCCCAAAATAGTGAAGTAGGAATACATATTTTTTCATAAATCATTGATCTTGAAGATTCTAACAATACCACATCCTGAATAATCCCAAAATTCCATATTTAAGTAATTTTTATAACTAATTTATATAAAAATACATTGATATAGTTGAAACTATATAAAGGGTTGTATTATTATAGGATGGAGAAAATAAACATGGTTCATAGAATATCTATCATGGGGAGGAACATAAAGAAAAAAGGGAAATATTGAATGACCCATCAGTGCATATATTTATCTTTCTCATCCTAGAGTTCCTAACCATATTCCTACTTAAATTATTTATTATTAATTATAATATTATAATAACATGGATATTTAGATCACTAATTTTAGTCCCATAGGATTAACCAAAAAATAAAAAGGTCATATAGACCTTTTAAAAACTTTTGGAATGTTTGTTATATCTTTATCTCTATTTATAATCATTACTATTTTGAAAATTTTCGTATCTTCTATTTAGTAAAAATGTAGAAAATAATGACTTTGAGACATCATAGTTATTATTTTTATAGAATAAGTTAATTATTCATATCCCATATGGATTTTTAAATTTTTTTAATCTAATTTTGGATCTAATTTATATTAAAATGATTTTTTGATCATGTTTCATTAGTTATGAAATGTAATGAGTGTTAAAATGATATTTACTGAAAATTTAAATCCATGAAATTCAAAAAAAAATTAGATATTAGATTAAAAAATATAAATTCTTAGGTTGATATGGGAAAATGTAGAGAGTGTTAGTGTGTCTTTAGAAACATCTAAATGATGGTGAACTTATAAAAATGGGTTTATAAAAGCATTTGTATCCTTGTTTAATTGAATTTATGTTCCAAGGAATTGAAAATGGAACTAAATTTAGATTATTATATTTAGATAAAGTGATTTTTTTTTCATTTTTTACAAGATATACTCATTATTCATTCATTTTAAAAGACATGTGAGGCATATTAATAAGTGTAAATTAGGAAGATGGTGTCATGATTATATTATGGTGATGTTTTGAAAGAGTTTGTAACATAATATTTCCTTCCCACATTTGTGTATGAAATTATTAAACTATTTATTTCATTATATAGGATTTCATTATTTTTGTTTTATGCTTGATTTTTCTATTTGAATTTTTTTCCATTAAACATAATATCTTGATCTAAAACGATTTTATCTATTTAAATAAATTTTCATCATTTATTCACTTCTACACATTTTGTTTTAATATTTTCGAACCTACGATCCCTTACAAAATGTATCTATATAAACATTTTCAAAAAAATTAAATAATTACAGTTTTTAATATAAATAAAAATATTATAAATTACATTATTATTGATCATTTCCAGTCACCAAATTCACAACTAAATCTCTTTAGGATCCTTCCAAATGGGTTTTTTATGATAATTAATGATAATGGAACTTAAAAACCTAATAATCAATTATTCAACCATAATAAAGTAAAATAAAAATTCAAATTATTTAATAACTAATATAGCAGTGAATTTAAATCAATTATATTTTATATAATACAATACAACACAAAAAATAAAAACAAACATGTTTCTTATAGTTGATGATATGTGTAAATTTAAACTAATAATTCCACACTATTTATTTTAATAACCTTATAGGGACTTGTTTAGTGATATAAGAAAAAATAATATAAATTATATACAAATAAAAAAATAATAATACAAAGATTTAGAATATCTTTGATAAATAATTTAAATTTAAAATTTCTAGTTTTATAATAAAAACCTTATAATAAAAAAATGATACCTTCACATTATAGTTCCTATGTATATCATTGGATTATTAATAATAGTAAATAATTTTAATATCGAGATAATATTTAAATATTAAAAAATATATATTTCATATAATTTTTAATCCACCTAATATTAGTTGGAATTACACTATGTTTACCAACCATGATTTCTTGGGTTCAAATCTCAAAAAATTTATTTTTAGTTATGTGTGAAAATAGTATAGATGAAATTATAATATACAGTGTAGTAGAATTTACCATATAAAGAACAATTAATGTTTCACTTCAAGAAGTTTTATAGGCAGTTTTATAATGATCTTCTATCACTGTGATTTCTCTCAAGTTATCCCCAAATAGACTTCCTTCAGGAAAGGTTATTTAGTATAGTTTGGTAGATGTGAGTACACATGAGTAATCATGGGTAATTAAATGTACACTAACACTCAATTTAGGTATAAATTGGCCCAATTTCAATATATGGGAGTGTTACGACCTAAGGGTTGTTTATTGGACTAATTAATAATAACTGAAGGATGATGATAATGGATTGTTGTTAATGATGAGTGTTTCATAAAAGTCATGAGGTGAAATTTTTTCCACCTAATGTAAAGAAAAAATAGTGTTCCAAGAACTAAATTTGTTTTGAAATAGATGATTTTTTTATTTAAATAATAGGATTCTATTCTAGAATTAAATATATTGTAAATTTCCTGAGTTGTTATGGAAGAAAATATGTCTCAGATATTTTTCTAAAAATAGTTTAAAATTTTTTACTAGGTTTTAAAATATTTTAAATTAGTTGAGGTGGTAGGAGATATATTATAAATTATTTGAAGTTGTATGAAAACATAATAAAATAATAATGATGATCATGTTGTGGGTGAAGTTCAAATTTATAATAATTTTACAAATTACCAATATATGTATGATTTTTTAATGATACATAATACATTCTAGGATAGTTAAATGGGTAAAAGGAAGAAAAAACTCTTACAATACATAGGATTTTTTTAGTTTTATATTTATGGAAATTTTATGTCCTATAAGTCAGTTATGATATGTAATAAAATTCTATATATATTCACAAAAAATTGAACATGTTGTGAATGAAATTTGAATATTTACGATCCTATGAAATTGGGGAATTTCAAAAGGCCCATATTTAATGTTTTTACCTTTGTTTTATTACTGAGTATTAAGACGTAGTCTTTGTATAAAATTAATAATATCTCACACTTGTGGTTATTCATACATAATTATTTTATTTATGATATCTAAGTGTGTAATAGATTATATAAAATAGTTACCAAACAATTCTTATTATCATTCAAAAATTATGATTGATAATATTACAACTCTGAGTATACTCACTCTATAGGGAGAATGTATATAATAAGAAGATATTTAGGTGGATATTATTGGTTGAATCTATTTTTAGATATCCATTCTATAGAACTGAGATACAATAAAAAATAGTTTGAGAACATGAATAAATATAATATAATCAAACCATGATACAAAGGTCATATAATGATTAATGTAACCCCTCTACGATTTTTAGTATATGATGAATGATGCGAGGTTGAAAATCTTAAGCATTGAGTTTTTAAAAAAAATAAATCCTGGTTCTGAAAAAATACATAAATAAATACATATATTAATTGGAAGGTAAACCAAGAAACAAAATATCATGTTGAAATTTAATATTCCATGTTGCAATTATATAAATATAGATAAATCAATGATAATTGTCCATTAGGTATTATTCAACTGCTTGATGGTTATGGATGGAAGGTAAATAATCAAAATGTTATGTGGAGTAGATTTAATTGAAGATAAAATAAGAGATAAAATTAATGTATATGAATTTTTTTGTAGTTAGTTGATTAAATATTTATTTGAAAATAAAATATCATAACATAAATTACAGAAATTAATACTTATTTATAGGAGGATAAAACATCTCAATAAAAATAAAAATGAATATATATCATAGAGGAGAGAAATGTTGACCTAAAAACAGTATAAGGTTAATGAATAATGGTTTTTAGTAAAATTATTTCCATTGTATAGATGAATTATTAATAATTTACTTTATATTAGAATATATTCCCTAAAATATTATTTTTTGAAGTGTAAAGATTAAATATTTATCTGGGAAGTAGAGGAAGTGGATAATCCCTACATTATAATTATATTATCTTCAGTTCTACTACCATGTGATGTTTTTTTGAAGTTCAATCTATCAAATATAATAAGAAGGTGTTAATATTTTCATGTAGTGTAATTGGGAGTAGGTCATGGTATTCATTGGATTATTTCCTCAAGAATTATGATGATATTTACTTTAAGACTACATGTTTATTTTGGTGTGAGTTTAATGTTGATGAACTAAGAACATACCTAAATGTTTATAAATTGATATATTCTACAGTATTCTATAGAGTATGAGGAGGGAGTAACATCAATGGGGTAGTGAGCTATTTCCTAAACAATTTTATATATATTGAGTGTTAGTGAGGAATGAGTTCACCTAAATTTTTGTATTAACAAAAAATAGTGGGTTATTATGTATTCTGGTAAACCAAAAAAAATAAATATTTTATAATTCTAATATGTTTCCATATGTGGATAAACCATGTAAAATTTATATTTTCTTATATATTTTAATTTATACACATATTCATGATATTTTATGTGGGTTTTTTTGATAAAAATATATGATGAATATTGTTCATTCCAGGAAGGCAACATGATTCCATGTAAACGGTCTAACAATAATGTTTCTATATTTGTTAACACCCATATTACACCCTATTAGTGTGTCTCAGGTTTCCATAGTTGGTATGAGAGTTAATGGGTTGTACACTAGAATCAAAATGACATATTTAGTTAGTGAATGTTTCAATATTTTTCAAGAAAAAGATTCAATATTAATTTTTTGATTTGATAGAAATATATTTTCTAATTATATGGTTTTCATGTCATGTTTGGACGTACGTGGTGGAATTACTGGTTCTATCATATTAATTATATTTTTTCTTTAGTTATAATGTAATTTTTCAAGAGATATATTAATGAAATTTTGATATTGATCCATTTATCAATAATTTTTTAAAGGAGATATTGGATAGATAAGTGCAAGATATTTTTTATCACTTCATGACATCATGGTATATAAATAAGTGAGAATGAAACAATTTTTTTATAAATAGACTCATGGAAGTGGAAAAATTTGTTTCTTTTAACTGTATAGGATATGGATCAGTTAATGGAATCTTTATGATTTCTATTAAAAAATATTTTCATATGTATAGATACAAGAAGGAGAAGTCCAAAAATAATGCAAGAATGAAATTGGATATTTCTATGTGGTGAAAAAGAATTGATTCCCTGTGTATACTTGAATATGACATCATAGATGATCTTTCTTGTAAATATAATGATACAATTTATTCATCACCTAAATGGTTGGATGATGATGTTTAAAAAAGGGAAATAAAATCATCTAGTAAATCAATAGATTTATTTTGAAACACATGAGAACAGAATATGGCCTTGAGGAGTAATGTGTAATTATTATTGGTTAAAGGTAAAAATAGAAATTGATTATATAACTAATTTTTAGCAAGGAAATAGAAACATTATAAAGGAATATATGGCTTTAATAGAGTCCATTATAGTGAAAAAATGAATGAAAATTTTTATATGTCTAAATAACTTGTAGATTTCATTACACTAATCATGTAGAAAGGGACAAAACCATGATGCATCAATGTTTTCCCTATGTGAATATTGAAAAGAAAAAGTGAATATCATATATAATGAAATGATTTTTTTATTTATGAATTTTTTAGGACAACTAATGTAGAATTATTTAAGGATTAAGAATCTTAAGTGAGAGCCATGTTCTATAAATAATAAGTCAGTCATTGAATATTCACACATAGAGAATTTACTTGCTATCAAAAAGAAGAAAAATCTTGAATAAATAGAGAAAAATAATTTGAATTCAATATTTTGAAAGAAAAAAAACACAAAGGATAGGGTTAAAAAAGTGATATATTATATAATTATTGGGAACAAAACATATTTTTATAGGGATAAATAAGAACTTCACATTAATATGTGGCCTAATGATACATATCATTGATAATATGTTATTTAAAGGTATGAATATTTAATTATAAGATTTTATATTTGTGATAATAATTGTTATATGAAAATTATATATAATAAAGTAATTAATGGAGGATCCAAGATATGATCCCCAAATAATATGTTTAAAAGGAAACAAAAATGTAACAAATAAAAATCAATTCAAATCAAAAATTTATTACTGGTTCCGGATGATATTGTTGTGATAATGGAAATGAGGGATTATCAAGTATCATTTGTCGATTATTCAAAACAACAATTTTGGGGAGAAAAAAATATATAAATTTATTATCAAAAGAATGTAAATAATATTTGTTTTTGGATAATGTGTATAAAGAAACAAATTAAATAAATAAGTGTTATTTTATGTTATTAAATGAGAAAAAATGAAATATATACATATAATATTGGAAAAATATTGTTGTATAGATATATTTTTTATGAAGGTTGAAATAATATAAAAAAACTACATGTATTAATTATAATGGAAGAAGAACATATAATTTAGAATAATCAAACCCACATATGAATAGATTCAGATATTTAGAAGATAGTATTGGAAGAATAAAATTTAGAGTGCATTAAGGACCAAATTAATCTTAATCACATCAAACTTCCACAAAATATAAGAGTAAAGAATAAATATAAATGGTTAAATATGAGGTCTCTATGATATTTATCATAGAGGATATAAAATAATTAACATTATAATTCAAGATGAATGAGGTTTTTCTTTTTAGAAAAATGGGGATGGATGTTGTAACATGCCAAACGAAACCACAATTTATAAGCTGGTGTTCCACATGAAATTAGGAGTACCTTCCAATATATTGTAGGATACCATCTAGAAATGAGGTTATAAAGTGAAATCATGGGGAGAATATAATTTTAATTAGAGTGAATAATAATATTTAAATAACCATACATATATCTATAAACAATCATAGTACATAGAATCCAACAACATACCATGCTAGGTTCAACCTAAAGGGGCCTCATGTCAAAAAACACATAAAAGACCATAATTAAAATAATTTCTTGTTCACTCCACTCATTTGAATCATCAGGTCGACAAGATAGATGGTTTACCATCAATTAGCTACAATAGGATCATTATATGGTTGATGATCACAAAAAAGAAACTAGGATTCTAGGTAGAACACTAAAGAGAAAGTCCTACTATAATATCATGGATTTACCTAACCATGAATCCATCCTTCTCTTGAGATGATTACCTCCACTACGAGTTTCCATCTAACCCCAAAAACATTAATTTAAGATATTTAAATAGGTATCACCACACTATGACATCATATTTTTGAATGAACCATCCAATAAATGAAAAATAAAAATTCTTTCAAAAATTAATTTCTTGTAATTAGGTGAGTAGTTTCAATATTCCCAATATAGGAATCCTCTTTATCGATAATTTTTTCTATCATTTTAATTGAATTTTCAAATCTACCTCAACTTCCAAATATATATAATTCATTGTTTTCTATCCTTGAACATGAAATCACCATCCCATGGTTGTTCCTATTCCTTAATACCCACAATTATCTTTTAGTATATCATTAATCCAAAAACACTATATGCTGATCCATAATCTCAATATCATCAATAATTAAGACCATAATCAATACATATATCTATGTTAATACCATATAGTGTCTCTAATTTATTCCCACTAAATTATCAGGGATCTCACAACTATAGGAATATTTATACAGATTAAGATTTTTATATTTCAATGACACACCTAGTTTAGTTGAATTTCATTACACTAGATCCTAAATTGAACATGAGTTAAGTGTGTTTACTAATACCTCACTCTTGATTCCAAATTGAAACTATACTTTTCTAATGAAAAAACAAAACCCAAATAGGCATATATTTTTTAATGTCCTCGTTATATATTTAAAAACTTTTATCATACCTGATACTATGATCTTGGTGATTTTATGCCCTACAATATTCTTCTTCACTTGGAAATGCATGTCACTTTCATTTCAATCATCTTCTTACAAAGATACCCATCCTAAAAATTTGATGCTTTATGAAGCCAATGGTAAATATTATTTAATCCTCATAGTAATAATAAAATAAATTCAATATTGGTACCAAAATAAAAACCAACATTGAAGTAACCTTCCTAATTAGTTCACCAACCATTCACACCTCCCAATTTTCTCTAATATGTGCACTAATACACCACTAATTTGACTCACACATAGATCATGAATACATCTCTATGATTCTAATACCCACATCCAATGTCTATTTAATATCACATCTAAATAATATATTACACATTACTCATTAGACCAAATACTCTTTGGTATATTATAAATTTTCATACAGAGTCACCATGACTGATTAATGTCAGTACAACATAAAACCACAACTCTTCCATTGAGGTTATTCTTCACTCGTGGTCAGATTAATAGTACCCAATTTTAGAGCATTGTTATCTTGACCCTTAAATTCCAAAATAAGTCTAGCTGACCTGCAAAAAATTATTTGGGATAAATCGATATGATGCAGGTTAAATTGGAATCTTTTTGGAAAATCATGATTCATTTCTATGAGGTTTCACCAGAACCAGTACAATTTATGTAAAAAATACAGGTTGAGTGACTATTTTAGATAGAACGAACAATGGAGATGGAAGTGTAATTAAGGATATACAAAATGAATAATAGTGAATACATTTTAAAAGTCACAAATTTTAAAATGTATACCTGATAAAAAATTCAAAGGATTTGAAATCGTATTCAATAATGATTTTTTATATAAATTGAGAAAATCAATGGAAAATCTTGATGAATCGTTGGAATAAAACATAAAATATAAGAATTGGATTATAATGGACAATAAAATTCATTTACTTGATGATGTTCAGAGGTAAAACTCTCCCCATATACTTAAATATTATATTATATGATTGTATTGATTCATAATTAAGCGGTAGATACTATCCATGTGGAATATCCATTAAAAGGATAATTATGGATATTAATTAGGATACTCAATTTTTAAATGATTTATATAATTGATAATATATATAATTTTTAAAGTGGTATTAGAAATAGAAATTATAGATGAGAATGAAAAATCTATGAAAACTAGTTGGTAGAGAGAGATTTAAATGGAAACATTTCTAAATCGGGAGATATATTTAGGGTTAAGTAAATTCAAGTATTTTTGGACAAGCATTATAACAAAGTGATATAGAGTATCTAGCATAAAAAATCAAACCCATATCTATTTATATATGTTAATATAATGTTATATAAATGTTATTAATCATGATTTATAGTGAATCATGTGTAAAAAGCATTAAGGATTGTTTTTAAATTATATCAAGATACCTTTTATATTTTAAAATAATTTATCAAGACCGTACCATGTGGTGGATGGTTCCATATAAGAAAAAGGATAGATTGATGATGTTTCAAATAGAAACTTAATGGAATACTTGTTCTATTTTTTAAAAATGACAATTTTATAACTTGTGGTTTCTCTCCATGATAAAAAATTTTGTTGAGAGGAATTTATTATGTCGATAATGTTGTTTCCAAATGTTAACGATTATTAAAATATATTATGTCCAAATATGAATATGTATAGGTATTTATTGATGAACATTTAGAGTATTATTATCCTCATATAGTAATGTAAAACCCCTATGGAGAAATTAGGATCATTGATATGAAATGGAATCACTTTTTTTATCAAGAACAGGTGATTCCAATTGATTCAATATGTGTTTTGGATAACATACATTTTACTTTATTACTTATACATTGAAAATAATGCGTAAATGTGATTGAGATAACATGATTTTTTTATTGAATGAATTTAACTTCTCAAGATTCATTAGATTGTAGATGTAAGTGAGTGTCATTAACAAACTAGAAGTTATTGTTGTAATTTTTATATCTTATACACATTTCCATATCAGTAGGTGAAGAGTTTTTTATTACTCTTTTTTAAGTGGTAAATTTATTTAGGATAATTTATTGAGAATAATTATATATAAAATAAATGTAATTTGAAAATGACTTTATAATGATGGATGGTTTGAAAACAATCAATATATTTGATGATATTCAACAAGTGGACAAAATATAGTACTATTTTAAATGACATATCCATGGTAAAAAGTGGGTATGTTATGGGTCACCATATTGAATATTCGTAACTGTCTAAATGATATTCTTCAAATATTAATTACTATATGTTATTTTTTCTATAAAATTAGGTGTGAGAATAATTCCAATAATAACAGCGTGATTTTGTTTAAAATACATTAGAACCTATTATAAATAAAAGTTGTAGAAGGAATAAGTAATATTGAAAAGTATAACCCTTTTAATTTTTTTAATTAATGGGGAATAAATTATCCTATAAAAACAATAGGTTTAATGGTTCAAGGATTTAAATTGAAAGGATTGAAAGGATCTACATCGCTTTATTACTCAATGATCTAATGGAACTATAGTAAAAAATATAAAAATGTATATTTTTCTCAACCAAGATGTTGTATGGTGGATTTGTTAATAATCAGTGAAGGACGATGATGATGGATTGTTATTATGGTTTTTAGTTTCTTTAATATTGCGAGAATAATTTTTTTTCATCTTATGTAAATAACTAAATGTTGTTCCGAAAGTAAATATGCTTCAGAAGACATGAGTTTCTCCAAAATTAAATAACCAAATGTTTCTTTAAATGTAATTATATTCCCAAAATCATGAGTTTTTTAGAATTAAATATGTTTTTTATATGTCAAAAAATAAATTATAAAATAGATATCCAATTTAAAGAATTTGAAAATATGTTAAGAAAACTACTGATATATTTTTTTTATTTTATAGATAGAGGAATATATCACAATTCAAGAATAAGGATCTCATTATAAGTTAGTATATAGATTATTGAGAAATATCCTTATAAACTGAAGGCTTTTTGATTAGGAATAATATCATCATTCATATCAAAATAAAAAAATGGAATTAATCATTCTAAATATATACATTGGGTATTTTTTTATATTTATTGGAATTTGGAAAATTCCAATATATAAGGGTTGATCAGTAATGTATTTCATTTTTTTCTTTGAAAGTGGAAATGTGTTAAAAAACACTATAATATGTTTTTTCATTTTATTCATGGAAAAATATTAGTGTTCCATAGGTTTGGTTTTTATATGTTCTATATATAAGGATATTCTTGAAGAGACTAGGTATCAAACTATTAAATTCTCATACATGAGTTTCCTCATATATGTGTTTTTTATATGAGATAATTAATGGTTTTTAAGATCATAAATAATAGTTAGTCAATAAGTTCCATTATCGATCATAAATAATAATTAATAATATGACCAATCATGTATTTTTTACATACCCTAAAAAGAATTTCTTTACCATGAAGTGTTTTATGAGGATATCACTGGTTTTACCAATTTGGAGATACTAATAATGTAGAAGTGGGTAAAACCATAATCGTTTTGGAGATCAATAATATCATGAATATGATCATTACTTGATACAAGAGTAATTACATGATTAAAGGAAACATTACAAGATATTTATTGTATGAAGAAATAAGTATTCCATGGATGTTAAACAATAGATTATTTCTAAACATAAATCAATTTATGTGTCATGAACGTCTATAAAACACCACATTTGAACTAAAAGTTCATGAGGTAATCAACCTATCACACTTTACAGTAGGATGTAATTTTTTGATTACTAAAATTAAAAATTTCAAATAGAATTGATCTACTGGAATTTTTCTACTATTTTGTGGTCAGGTAATGAACATTAAAAGTTGAAACAATTTTTAATGGAAAAAATACATGAAGATGATTTGATAAATGAATTTTATGATGTGTATATTCATGATTGTTAAATTAAATAATTTTAATTTAAAATCAATATATCCCAATCAAAATGGAGATAAATGTATAAAATAAAATAAGGAGAATCTTTATTGACTAAATTAACATATCATATAGAAACGATAGAAAATGAATAGAGATTAACAAGACTATTGAAGGAATAATAATAAAAGGTAGTTAGAAACATGGTATTCATTGAATATAAGAATTAAATATGATTATATTTCTTTGTACTATATTCCACTGAAGATTATGTTTTGAACTATATAATATAAATAATATCTATGATGATTAAGATGTAGATAATTAACATGATAGAATTATTTAATTTTGATATCAGTTATTTTATAAATATTGTTAGATGATTAGATGTTTGAATGAACCCTTTAGGATTTAATTATACCAATCTATGGAATTTGTAGGAACACATGGAATATATTTGAGCATATTATCATTATTAATTATGTAGTTTACTTCAACATGAAAAATTTATCATGGTGCGACATTCATATCCAAAATTTGAGAAAATACATATATTTCTATAAATTGTTATCTTTTGGTGTACAGTATGATGGGGGAGAGGGTAATGATTATTGATATATTATTTAAAAAATGGTATAGGAAGTGATACTTTGGGTGGTGTTACGTCACATAAATTTCGTATCCTTTAATAATAGTTAGTTATAATGTATTATTAGAGAAGAATCACAATGATAATTGTTTAATCCTTGGTTATACCCAACTATAAGTGAATCATGTAAAATCTATGTGACCTTGTATGTCTTAAATTTTTTTACATGTGAATGAAATTTTGCGTGGGAACAATTGATATAGAGATATGTTCAATAATTTTTTTTTAACAAGGGAATCATATCTGAATGAATATGGTTAAAGAGAAAGTGTATAGATTTGGTAATAAATTGATTCACCCCATTTCATGGTTTCTTTGGTTACAATAGGGAGTATATCTGAGATCAATCATTTAAATTCTAGGTAGATAGATTTATACTAAAAAAAAATTGGTATATTTCTAACACACACAAAGATACTTTAATTTACCAATGTAATCTATGGGTACACTCAAGAAAAAAATGGTACCAATAGGTACATCTTAATTAACAAATATACGCCTTTGGTATGCACTATTACACTTCATATATACTTAGTCTACATAGTTACACTAAATAATTAATTATGGTATAATTAGGTGCACTCTAATTTATTTGGTATTATCAAGTGATTCTGAAACCCACTCACATACATTATGGGAATTATTTATTAAAGTTAGGTACATTGAAATATTCTGAAAAAATTCTAGATCACAAAAAAAACTCAATTTTGACTTGATTCAAAAAATGTAATGTATTCCATTATTAAGATCCTTATTAACATAAGAAACAGATGGATCTCAGTGATACAAGATCAGGGTGAATTCAAATATTGGAATTCTTATTGGAGTAGGGATTTTAAAATGTATTATAAATTGATATGCGGATGGTTTATATATGTTAATACTTATTAAAATGATTTTATGTGGGTTTTCATGGGTGATTTAAAATTTTTCCCAATTATTGGAACTTACATAACCTACCTGGTTCCTACCAACATCCCAATAATAGTCCAGTGGTATAAAAGTTTCCAAATGAAACTACCCTTTCCATTTAGATTTAGGTGGAGACCATAATACCCTATTTATGTGGGGTAAATTTGGAATATTTTATATATATTCTTAAAAATATCCATATATTATTAAATAAGTATTATAAAAGAAAAAAGTGGGATCTCTATGGATCTATGATCACATTATCTTTCATCCCATCCACAATTCACATTATTGTTATACCAAATGACCATTAGTTTCATTAGATTCTAAGATGTAAGGATAAACCGATATATACTTAAATCTTTGTAAATTTTCATAGTTTGGGTAAACATTAGTCTAAATAAAAAAGTAGTTTATTGTTTAAAGTTTTCTAAATTTATCTTAATTAAGTTTGAATAATACTGGTATATTTCATGGGTTAGTATGTAATTATATATTATATGTGGTCCTTTATTCATTAAACAAATATTTATGAATATTAGGTGTGATGTGGCATGATTTAAAGGTTAATTTGTCAATGGAGGCCTAAACCGAGACTAAGATGGTTTCAAATTGTGAGATATAATAGATTGATCCAATTAGTGTAGAAATTATAAGTTTTTAATAATTATTTTAGATTTTTTTGATAATATTTATAAGGGTTTGTGTGAAACCAGATCAATTTAATTTGTAACATTTTTATTTGAATAAAAATAAATGATATAATAATATAATTTTTTAATCCATGGGAATATTAATGATTAATAACATGGAAATTATGAAAAGGTTTTTGTGATCATAATGATAATTTATACCTTTGAGGGGTCTAAATTCCATATTTTGAATCAAAACCCAAATTAAGATTTCATTGATTTTCTTTTCATTAAATAAGATAATTATTCTCTCATAGGAATGAATTATATTTGAATATATTGATTTGGATAATAATATAAAGAGTTTCATGAAATTGGATTTTTTATTTTTAGTCCATTGACCTTGAATTTTGGGGGAAACAATAATGGAATTATTTGGGGAGTATTAATTATATTTTTGGTGAGAGTTAAGTCTTGGATGTTTATTAGATATTATTTTCATCTCGCAAGATGTTTCTTCTCGAGGTTCACCATCAAATCCATTATGCATTTTATTTTTGAGGTACAAAACCCTATGAGGGATTTAAGAGGATCATTTATAATAAAAATAATTATTATGGATTTGATAAAATGTTCTTCATTGAATAATAAGTGATGTTTTAGAAAAATATTTTATTTTTAATGATTCAATTATTCACCATAGAGATTGGACATTCAATCATTTAATATTATATCTTTTATCACATTTTCAAATATATTCCCTTAAAATTATATTATAATCAGGTGAAATATGAAATAGATTTTAAAAGAAAAATTATTCACATTTTTTATATATAATATTTGATACTTCATATCATATAATATTCTTTATCATTACACTTATAATGTTTAATTTTATAAGTAGGTTTCTTACATTCTTTATTTCATACTATCTTATGAATTATTTTGATATGGATATGCCAGAGAGTTAATTTATTATTGGGTATCCATTAGGAAAATACATGGATCAAAATGATGTAAAATTATTTAATTCATAAAAATAGATAATTTTAATATTTTTTAGAAAATTATTTCACAAAAAATACTATGATTAATTTTTCCTTGATCGTTGAATCCAACTGCATCTCATTTTCCATGTTTGTTTATGAATATAGACATGAACCAATTTTTGTGTGGTTAGTCTTCCATTATACCAACATTATCCATTTTCAGTTCATAGATATTAAAATTATGTTTCAATCATTGAAAAATATTTCAATGATGAGTGATTATTAATCATTTAGATTTTCATATAGAATCAGGTGAACAATATGGTTCTCAATGTTTTTTTGGATGAAATTTAGATGGTGAGGATTAATAGTGATGAATAAAATAATGAAATATGTATATTAAAAACTTAACATGGTATGATAAAGAATTTAGGGGTTTTATGTGTAAAAAAATCAAAGATGTGTCTAGTGATGTAGGTAATAGACACAACTACAAACAAGAATTTGTAGAGTTAAATATTTGAGATCTAGAATTATGGTATTTATTTAATATAGTCATTTTTGTCTTATTCCATGTACCACACGTATTTCTGTAGTATGTTTTTTTTTAATAAATATCACATGAGGAGTGTCCATGTGCGGCACATTGTGTTTCCTACGACTATATTCCTTAACACGTATTCAAATAAATTTCTTATTCACCCAATTACCCACACATCATGTGGGAAAATGGTAAATTCATGATATTTGGTTAACTAACTTGGTAATTGTTTTATTACATGCTAGATTTATTAGTAGGATCCAAAATCCATGTGGATTATGTATATAATATGAACATTAGTTACATGACACACACTCCCATGTTTGTACCTTCAAATATTATCCAACATCCACACAATTCTAGTATCCTATTTGAAATTTCTTACAGGTTAATTCTATATTAAATAAATATAAATAGTACTCTCTAGAATACAACTTGAGGAATAAATTATATGTATAGGTATGTACATGTTGTGCACTTTTCTATATTTTGTGTGTCTGTTTTTCCTCACCCGTGTGTCAATTTTGGATTCATGAATAGTCCCCATTGATCATTTTTTATATAGACTATAATGAATGATATATAAAAACCATAATTAGTTTATTATATAAATTTTTAGATTGATGGAGTTCAATATATTGGTAGAGATAATGATTGAGAGTGGGAGACATAGTTAGAGAAGACATATGGTCAGTAACCCCATGGAGTAATAATGATTCCTAGGTGTCGATCCTTTATAAAAATATTGGAGTAGCCATTGGTTATTTTTTGAATTTCATCCATATATAAAATTATGTGGCACAGATTCACCATATGGGATAGTACCCCCAATGACTTATATGTACTATTTAGTGTGGTGCAGGTCCCCAAAACGTTTTGTAATGGGTAGTTATTGGAGTGATGAGATATTGTTAGATCGATTATTTTAGGATTTATCATGTTTTATATTATACATGTTCCCTTTTTTTGAGAATTTAGTTGAGATAAATTGTGAAGATTTTATTTCCCCTATAACCATGTATAACCCATTTTTATTTATCATATCTATTTTTATAATCATATGATATGATATTCTATAATGTTTCTCCATTATAATTATATAGAATCCTGATAGGTTTATTTATGGTCTCCATTAAAAAGGATTCATTCCCAACATTGTTGTTTTAGTGATGATAATGAATTTTGGGATGGATACTTTGGTAGTTTTGGACATAGTGGTTCCAGTGCATAGGAAAAAATGGTGGTGACTATTGTTGGAGGTGATTGATTTGATATTTTCATGATGTTGAGTTCATCTTTTGTAGATATTTAAAGTTGTTCATTAATATGTTATATTAGGCCTTGTATTTTTCATATAAATTTTATTGTTTTCATTATTATAGTATAGAAATATTTAGTGTGTTGCATGCATATAACATTACTAGGGGTTAGTTATCTAGTTTTCATTTTTATATATTTTTCTGAAAACAATTGGTTTTGTGTTGGTTATATAAGCTATGTCCTCCCATGTTTGCGGTGTGTCTTATTGGTTTTAGTAACAAGTCCATATCCTATTAGATGTGATAATTGGGTGAAGGATTTAGTTAACTACCATCTATGGAGGGTTCCAATAATAGAATACATGTCATAATGGTATTATATAATTTTGACTGTATGGGATAGGGTTTAGAGTTACTAGTCTTATTATAGTTTTTTTCATATAATTTTTCCAATGTTTCTAAGGATAATTGAGTTTGGTTAATTGACCAAGGAAGCTAGTAAATTGTTAATTTTACAATGATATACTTTAAATATGACTCTAAAAATATTTTAATCAACTCTTATATAATAAATGTTTTTAGGGAATGGATGGGTGTTACATGCATCATAAACCTGTTCAGTTTCGATTTTCATGCACATCATCTTCAAGTACATTTTATTATGTTTTATTTAATAACCATTGGACCATTTTCTCAAATATAGTTTCATATACCAAGGGATAAAAACTTAAATTAGTGATAGGATCATATTGATATTTTTATCATGATCCATCCACAAGTTTATAATTTTTTAAGAGATGTGGATTCCATACTATGTATAGATAAAGAGGTATTTACACCAAAAAATAAGTATATATTTGATTCCAAATCACCCAACATGTAGATGGGACTCTCTATAAAGACATATGAGTAAACTAAAATGTTTAGTATTCTTCTTGGGTTCCATTGATAGATTCCTCTTGTCTTATAGGGAAATATTTATGCTCAGACAATAAAATTTTGGTATGAGTAAGTTTTTGGGTTTTTTGTCTATTTTGGAAACACATTTACTAGTTTTTGGTTATTTTTCTAATTATTTTTCAAGGTTTGTAAGCTACTATTGGACACTCATTACACTAACTGATGTTGGGGATACATTTTAATGAATATATTTCAATAACATTTTCATGGAGGATTAATGTATAATGTGGATAAGAATGGTATCGATCTATGAAATTGTGAATCATTAACAAGGCACCATGAAATTTTATAAATATAAATTCAGGTCCATGATCCTCATAAGGTACTCTTAGAATAAAATTTATGATGGATATCATCATGAAAAAAACCACATGTGCAGCCTTTCATGGGATATTTATGTGTAGAATAGAACATTGTGAATTAAAACTTATGTTGGAGTCCTCAAGAAGGCATTATTTTTCATTAATGTTCTCACATTGTACTAATTAAGAATTACTGAAGGATTAGGACTTCATATTATAGAATCAGTGATTGTAGTTAGCTAATGATGGTTGACCATATTGTATGATTAGAGATAGGGTAGTTCACAATCCAAATAATATGGAAAGGTGGTAGAGTGGTCTTAGATTAATTTATTCAATCTAAGAGGAATCTTATGTTATTTTTGTGAAAAAATTAGACACGTATCCCATGTTATTCTTACTCGGTGGATATTAGGATAGTCAGTTTGGTATAGAGGATGGATCTCCCCATCTGGGGACATGGAGAGATCAAGGCACTCACTAAGGATGAATGGGTGTCCCTCATAGAGGTAGATATGGATATAGATCTAGTAGTGTTGTATAATTTATGGGTGGATGAGGCATTTATTATCTTTCAACACTTACACGTCTAGGTCTCCATGTCTAGATCAGGGTTCATGAGTTTTAGGAAGGGGAAAATGTAGGTGATTATGGGTATTGAGTTGATTCACCCAATATGGTTTGAGGTACGGTATTTTTCATTTTTATCCATTCAATATAACTTATTGAATATGTCCAAAAACATATTCCAAATCTGTCATTGGTTTTAGAGATATTGATAATACTGGATCCCCGCACCTTACTATTTTTGATAAAGACTCTTACTAGAGGTGATCAATTACTCACTCTCATCAAAAATCATTGTGACCTTTTACTGTAACACCCTAGGTATATAAAGAGTATGAAATTTTCACATTTATCCATATTTGTGAATAAAATATTAATATAACATTAAAGGGGACTCTATGCTCGATGGCGTAACCAACACGAATCAATGAGTTTCTTGGGAATCTTACGTTGCACTCTAATAATAAAATAATATTATTTTAAATGGTAGTTAACGCCTAGCTGTTGTGATGGAGGGAATGAATAGAACTAACTACAAAATGATTATATATGTTTGTCAAATATTTTTTACTTTTCACAATAATTGTTAGAGGATTAAAAATGCGAATGAATCCAATTTTAAGTGTAAACATTCTAATATTCTTTAAAAGGTCGATTAACCGCCTTTTGATGGAGAACCTATTTTAAATCCACCTTTTGACAATTTTATGTGTTATATTTGACAAAATAAAATTCTTCTTTAGAATCGGGACATCAAAATTTACTTTGTGTAAATTTTTGGTATTTTTCTGAAAAAGTTCAATTTTTAATGAATAGTGAAAAATGTTGTATTTTAATTCAAAACCTCCTTTTATTCTGATTTATTTATATGATTAGATTATCTTTTGAATTGGTTTTAAAGTCAAATTAGAATATATTTTTACCATTTAATCTGATAGTGGTCGTTGGAATTAATTTCACTTTGAAATCGGACTTAAACTAGTGTTAATGTTTTGATACATTTTGTTTCTTAAAAACAAGCTATTTGTTTTGATAGTGGAAATTAATTATTAAATTAATTAATGAAACTTATATGTTTTGAATTTTTTAAAATAGACATCATTTTTGAATTTGGAATATCAAATATAGCTTAGGGTGAATTTTTGGTAATTTTCTGAAAAACATCAATTTTTGATGAATAGTGAAACCACTAAGTGGTACTTATAAAAACTGATTTTCCATTTAAATGAAATTTTGCTGCCTTCGTGTTTTGAATTTCAAAATTCTGACATTCATGGTTTTCATTAGGAAGTAAAATGGGGTTCAATGGGATTAAAATAATTTTTTTGGTGAATAGTAACTTTTATGTTTTTAATCGCGATTAGAGATAATTAGTGTAGTTTAAGGTAAGAATAATGTTTTAATAAAATGAAATGACCTAGACACATGTCCTACCCTCATTGGATGAGTCATGGCCGACCAAGAAAATCCATGGGTCAACTTGGTGACCCCATGGGGCCCCTTTGTTTGGAAAATGACATTAATATCTTTTTATTTAATGTTAAAATTAAAATGACACAAACAGGAGTTGTTTTAGTAAAACAATTTTTACATGGGGTTATACAAGTCATATTTTTTACTATAAATAGTAATTGGAAAGATAAGACGATTTCCTAAATCATATTATTTTATTTATAATTTTTAGACATTAAATATATTAAATTATTTATGACATCATGAAGAAGCGGTGACCTAATTATTTAACGATTTAAATAAAATGGAAGGATAATGTAAAATATAAGACCTACACATGTCCAAAACCTATTGGATGGGTTTATTTCGAACCCTTATCACCTTATACTTGAAACACATCAATTTGGGACCATTAAAATCCGAAACGCATTCTAAAATAAAGTAACATTTCTTAACATTCCAAGAGTGCCCCTCCTCTCCTCTTATAAAAGGCCCCCACCTCTACCTCATTACTTACACTTCCAAATCCGTTGGCTTGGAAAAACCCTGCCCATTTTGTCTCTACACATCCCTCTATAACTCCTTGAAGACTAACTTTTGGCAGAAGTCTTCCAAAGGAAGCATTTGATCTCAAACCAAAGGAAGTTACCCGATTTTATGGTAATGTATTCACTTGAGTCCTTTTGTTTAATTTTGCTTCTCCAACCCCCTAATATCTTTTTATTCATTTCTTTTGTAACAAATCCATTATCTTCAATATACTAGGATGTTGTTATAAGAATTATTATAGCTACACTTACACAGACCTTCGTCGAATGGTTAATGAACATACTGTTTCTGGGGTTGGCGATATTCTGCCTCACGAAACGATAATTGTTCGATATTCTTTTAACACCTTTAAAGGTAGACATTATGAGTTCAATGTATTTTATATATGATTTATATGGTATTTATGTTTACGATATGATTTTTTATTTTATATTTAAAACATACCATTATTCTTTTCATGTTTTGTAAATGGGATAATTTCATATGAGGAAGTGCGGACTACTGCCCCCTCAAGTGATGTGACTCGTACATGCACTACATGGAATGTATAAAGAATGAAATTAATAAACATATGTAACCTATATAACATATATATTATACTGAAATTATAATATATATATATTATTTACTTTTAATTCCATTAATATGACAAAAAAAATTAAAGTAGTGTTCATGCGTACGTACGACCTACCGTCTTCATGAACGGTGCTTTTCATTTTTTATCTCCATATGATATGGAATAGTATAAAATGAATATGTACTGGATATATATGATATTTTAATCATTAATTATATTCTGGAAATTATTTACTTATAACTACATGGGCAATCATTTTTCAAACAAGTTAATTTTTGACTCATGTACCAAACATTGGTAAAAACGTCTGATATGAACTAACATTATTAAACAATTATTATAACATTATAATATGTGATATGAACTGAATAATAATATTTAAAGGAGTTCCTTAGGCAATTATAAATTGAACAATGTTTATTATTCAAGAATATAAAGAAACGAATAAGACAAGTCAGACTTGAGGTAAGGGATCATACTCCTCTCTTTCTTTTTAAGTACAGTCTTTTTTGTCATTCCTTTTAAATATAATCTTTCTTTCTATTGGGATGTTCTTTTATATTAATCTTACTGTAATTTTTATGTTCATGTGATGAGAGACCCTATTCTCTCTCATCAATCCATTTTGGATGTTTTGAGTGGCACCGTTAGGCTGTCGAATTATCGTAAGGGATTCTACTCCTCTCTTTCTTTTTAAGTACTCTCTTTTATGTCATTTCTTTTAAGCTAATATTTATTATGTTTGGGGATCTTCTTTTATATTCCTCATACTGTAATTTTTATGTTCATATTATTAGAGACCCTATTCTCTCTCATCAATCCATTTTGGATGTTTTGAGTGGCGTCGTTAGGCTGCCAAATTTTCATAAGAGATCTAACCTCTCTCTTTTTTAAGAACTCTCTGTTATGTCACTTCTTTTAATCTCCTATTTTTTATGTTGGGGGATGTTATGTTATATTAATCTTTCTGTAAGCTTTATTTTAAGATGATGATAGACCCTATTTGATCCCATCAATCCATTTTTGTACGTTTTAAGTGGCGTTGTTAGGCTGCCGAGTTTTCGTAAGGGATTTTTCATCTCACTTTTATTCCTCTGAGATTTATGCTACATATGACACAATTTCCTTTGAGTGGTGTATGTACAGACCATTATTTTACTCATTGTGTAATATACATTAATTTATGAGTATTTACATCAATGTTGTATTGTCCTTCTTTCACGGGGTGTATGTTATGAAAGATGCCCTTGTCGGTAAGGGAACCTTTCACCCTCCTCTTTTTAAAAGACTTCTTTTGTTAGGTCTTTTAATTCACATAATATTATGTTGGGATATGTTCTTCTATATCCTTAATGATTTAAATTTTATTTCCATGTGATGAGATACCCTTTTTATCTCTCATCAACTCATTTTCTGAATTTTGTAGTGACGCCATTAGGCTTTGAAATTTTTGCAAGGGAACTTCTTAACCCAAATTTGATTCTTTGGGATAATCTTGTACTCCTTGAATATGTCATTCTATGAATATGTGTGAATAACCTCTGATTTTTTTACACTTAATATCAACTTATATTTGGTGTATTTGTTTGTCACACATAATTATGTAATTGAGTTATCCTTAAACCAAGGATACCGTCTTTGTAAGGGACTTCATCTCAATCTCCTTTCATTGAGGCATATTTTGTTTTATACACAAATTTCTTTTATACAGTGTATAAAACCCTTTGACTTTTACTTTTAAACAAAATGAATCTTTTTCTATGAATCGTTTTACTAAACAATAAAAAGGAATGTTTCTTTTAACGTACGCGGTGACAAAGACCTTTTCCGCCACCACGAGTATTATTTGATCTTTGGATTCCTCAACAAGCCGTAATGTTTTTAAAATTAAATAAATACCATATACTCTTTTATGTATTTTGGTATTGAAAATGGTTTTGATAATGTATTTTATTATGTCAATATATTTAAATGATATATTGTGATTGAAATGTGGAAATTTTATCATTCTTTTATATTGGGTTTATGTGTTATAATTTTATAATGGTACTTGGACATTTTACGGGTGGTTACGTGATAAACCATATGACGGGTGGTGCCGTGAATGTCAGGATGGGTGGTTACGTTATAACCTCCAATGCATTGGGTATGGAAGTCGGCCGTATGGATATTCCATTAAGTATGTATGGAAGTTGGCCGAATGGCTATTCCATTAAGTGATATGTGTGGAAGTCGACCGTATGGTTATTCCACTTAAGTATGTTTATGTCCCAAGTTACCTTTATATGTATTGTGTTCTTTATATGGGTTTTATGGAAATCTTTTGTTACAAAAGGGTAAGTAATGATATTTTATTCAGTTAATAGTTTTTAATACTTCATAAAGGTGAAAGTATTACTTCGATTATGTATACATGGTTTACTTGTTGTCTTAAAAACTAACATTTTACTTTCTTTGTGTATCCCTTACTGAGCTTTTTATGCTCACCCCAAGTTTTTATTGAAATGTTTTTCACAGGACTTAATGTGGAATTGGGTCAAAGATTGGATCAAGGTAAAGTCATGCTATCTAAAACATGGAAGTAGACATGTTTCTTTTTAAGAGTTTTTATTTTATGGAAACTTAGTAGAAGTTTCTACTTTTTAATCTTTTGAGATGTAATAGTTATTTCCTAATTCTCTAAAAGTCTTCACCTGAAAAGATCCCCTATGTGTAATCTTGTAATAACTCAATATTAAGTAAGGTTTAAGGCTGGGGCCTTATAGTTGGTATCAAAGGTCAGTTTAGAAAACATTAGGGATTAGGAGTTTTTGTTAGACACCTGATTAGTCCCTATATCTATTATTTTAGTTAAATACTTGTTTTATAAATTTTTTTCAGTTCAAGTAATGTCGGTTACGAATGGAAGGAGAAGGATCTCAAACGACATTCCTATCCTTTTATGATGACATGCTTGCAATAATTATTGCAAAGTCATGTTCGGATGATTTTGGAACTTTTTCTAGCATATAACTCACTTGCAAGCAGTTGTTTGAGATATAACACACCTCCATTATACCTCGTTATCATCGTGGATCGTGGGTTGTTTTTAGAAAAATATTATTTTCACAATATTCTCATATTTTCTAGAAAGGTAAATATTATCATGGTATTTTCAAATATTTTACCTTATCATAGGAATTTGATGAATATTATGATTTTAAAAATGGTGCTGAGGAAGGAGACCCTTGCGCAACCTATTCATATTTTCTTTTAAAATATATTCTCTCAGCACATAGTTATGGTATTTTAAAAGGACCAATAATAGAAAGTTTCAACTCAAATTCTATCTGAATATTTTATAGAAATCATGTTTTATCAGATGTTTTGGAATTATATGTCATACATGATTATTTTCCAAATTTTTTTTTTCTGTGAACACCCATATGACACATGTTGTACAAGGTGTATTTGGATGGAGGAAGAAAATGATTTTGAAGGCTCTCTAAATCATTGTTGTAATGCATGGGACTTCTACCTACGTGAGAAAGATGATGATGAAACCGAGTGGATGTCATGATCAAGGTATAATGTTATTCATTTTGGGAATTGTTTTATTTTATCTTATGGTGGTGAAATAAGACATCAAGAATTAAGATGTTGAGATTGTAACGAATTTGGATGAAAATGAGAGGTATAAGGAAACTATTGAGGTTAAAACATGATAGGGTTATTTTTGGAGTTTTATAAAAAGGACAACACGCAGACCGTGTGACAACCCGTCGCGTCGGACAAAGCTATGGGAATCGAACCCAAAACCAAAGTGCGACTTGTATTTATCCCCTACCACTAGACTACGTGATATCTCTGGTTAGTTTGACTGATTCTTTTTAGTTAGATGATTTTATGAAATAAAAGTAAGTTGATTTTGGGTTATCTATGGAAATTTATTAACCTATCATGGAGGATATGTGATTAGGTTAATCACTTTTCAATACAAGTCATTAAGAGAAACTAATGTTGTTTGGAGATAAATGTTACGATTTAACTTGGAAGACTATGTGACTAAATCCTTCAAGTATTTGGGTTTCAATCCTATTTTGGTTTACTTTTATGAATTTTATGGACAAATTGTTTATCGAATGGCCCCCATTGAACTTTGGGTTTTGTTGGACAAATTTTGGAGATTAAGAATAGATTTTCTTTTTATAAAGGGTTATCCTTTTCTAGATTATCTGATCTTGTACTATCCTTTTTGGTTTTGGTTAAAATCTAAAGACATGGGAAGTATATAGTTCTATTTTTTGGATTAGGTGATTCTCTAGATGTTGATTATAGTACTCTTAATGTGATCAAGTCTTCCAAAATACTCGTCTTTTCGAGAAAATATGAGTTTGTGTAAGGAATCTAATAGAAGTTGAATGTCATCATGATAAGTGATTATGTTTCCTTATGAGTAAATTCATCAATAAAAAGTAACTTAAAACAAAAATGTTGTTTATTAAATTTTACTACTGGGGAATCGAATACCGTTTAACCCATCACATGTTTGTGATTTTCTTATTGTTAACTTTCTTCTAAACATGTTTTCTATCACTCTCCATCAGAACATGACCCTATGTTTTCTCCTCCATGTCCATGTTTTACTACATGGAATCCTAGTATGGGTTAACTCGGGTGACCTCTGTGCTTATCTTTATTTATTTTAAAGTTATTGTTTTACTGACTCTTGTTCCGATGTGGGATTTTCAATGAAGTTTCCAAGCCCAATTTTAAAATTGCGAGGATGAAATTCCCAAAAGGGGGGAAGGATGTAACACCCCAGGTAAATAAAGAGTATGACATTTTCACATTTATCCATATTTGTGAATAAAATATTAATATAACTTTAAAGGGGATTCTATGCTCGATGGCGTACCCAACACGCAACAACGAGTTTCTTGGGAATCTTACGTTGCACTCTAATAATAAAATTATATTATTTTAAATGGTAGTTAACGCCTAGCTGTTGTGATGGAAGGAATGAATAGAACTAACTAAAAAATGATTATATATTTTTGTCAAATATTATTACATTTTACAATAAAAGTTATAGGATTAAAAATGCGAATGAATCCAATTTTAAGCGTAAACATTCTAATATTCTTTTAAAGGCCGATTAACCGCCTTTTGATGGCAAACCTCTTTTAAATCCACCTTTTGAAAATTTTATGTGGTATATATGACAAAATAAAAATCTTCTTTATAATCGGGACATCAAAATTTACTTTGTGTAATTTTTTGTTATTTTTCTGAAAAAGTTCAATTTTTAATGAATAGTGAAAAATGTTGTATTTTAATTCAAAACCGCATTTTAATATAATTTATTTATTTTATTAGAATATCTTTTGAATTGGTTTTAAAGTGAAATTAGAATATATTTTTACCATTTAATCCAGTAGTGGTCATTGAAATTAATTTCACTTTGAAATCGGACTTAAACTATGACAATCTTTTGATACATTTTGTTTCAAAAAAATACACTATTTGTTTTAACAATGGAACTTAATTATTAAATTAATTAATGAAACATATATGTTTTTAATTTTGTAAAATAGACATCATTTTTGAATTTGGAATATCAAATATAGCTTAGGGTGAATTTTTGGTATTTTTCTGAAAACGTCAATTTTTGATGAATAGTGAAACCACTAAGTGGTACTTATAAAAACTGATTTTCCGTTTAAATGAAATTTTGCCACCTTTGTGTTTTGAATTTCAAAAGTACGATATACATGGTTGTCATTAATAAGTAAAATGAGCTTCAATGGGATTAAAATACTTTTTTGGTGAATAGTATCTTTTATGTTTTTAATTACGATTAGAGGTAATTAGTGTAGTTTAACGTAAGAATAATGTTTTAATAAAATGAAATGACCTAGACACATGTCCTAACTTCATTGTATGAGTCATTTCCGACCATGAAAATCCATGGGTCAACTTGGGGACCCCATGGAGCAACTTTGGTTCAAAAACGACATTAATACCTTTTTATTTAAAGTTAAAATTAAAATGACAAAAACATGAGTTGTTTTACTAAAACAATTTTTACATGGGGTTATACAAGTCAGATTTTTTACTATAAATATTAATTGGAAATATAAATATATTTCATACATCATAGTATTTTTTTATAATTTTTAGACATTAAATAAAATAAATTATTTATGACATCATGATGATGCAGCTATGATCTCATTATTTAATGATTTAAATAAAATTTAAAGGTAATGTAAAATATAAGACTTACACATGTCCAAAACATATTGGATGGGTGTATTTCAAACCCTTATCACCTTATCCTTGAAACACATCAATGTGGGACCATTAAAATCCGAAACTCATTCTAAAATAATGTAACATCTCTTTACATTCCTAGAGTTCCCCTCATCTCCTCTTATAAAGGGCCCCCACCTCTACCTCCTTACCCACACTTCCAAAGCCATTGGATCGGCCAAACCCTGCCCATTTTGTCTCTCCACATACCTCTCTAACTCTTTGAAGCCTCAATTTGGGCAGAAGTCTTCCAGAGGAATCCATTGAGCTCAAACCAAAGGGAGTTACCCGATTTTATGGTAATGTCTTCACTTGAGTCCTTTTGTTTTATTTTGCTTCTCCAACCCCCTAAACTCTTTTTATTCATTTATTTTGTACAAAATCCAGTATCTTAAATATACTAGGATGTTTTTATAATAATGATTCGAGCTACACTTACACACACCTTTGTCTAATGGTTAAAAAACATACTGTTTCCGTGGTTGCTGATTTTCTGCCTCACGAAACGATGATTGTTCAATATTCTTTTAACACATTTAAAGGTGGCCATTATGATGTCACTGTATTTTATATATGATATATATGGTATTTATGTTTACTATATGCTTCTGTATTTTATATTTAAAACATACCTTTATTCTTTTCATGTTGTCTAAATGCGATAATTTCATATGAGGAAGTGTGGACTACCGCCCCCTCAAGCGATGTGACTCATACATGCAATACATGCAATACATGGAATGTATAAAGAATGAAATTAATGAAAATATGTGACCAATAAAACATATATATTATACTTTAATTATAATATATATATATATATATCATTTATTTTTAATTCCATTAATATGACAAAAAAAATGAAAGTAGCGTTCATGCGTACGTACGACCTACCGTCTCCATGAATGGTGATTTTCATTTTTTATATCCAAATGATATGGAATATTATAAAATGAATATGTAATGGATATATTTGATATTTTAATCATTAATACTCTTATGGAAATTATTTACTTATAACTACATGGGCAATCATTTTTCAAACAAGTTCATTTTTGACTCATGTACCAAACATCGGCAAAAACGTCTGATATAAACTAACATTATTAAACAATTATTATAACATTATAATATGAGACATGAACTGAATAATAATCTTTAAGGTTGGTACTTATGAAATTATAAATTGACCAAAGTTTATTATTTTGGAATATAAAGAAATGAACAAGACAAGTTGGACTTGAGGTAAGTGATCCTACTCATCTCTTTCTTTTTAAGTACATTCTTTTATGTGATTCCTTTTAAGGCTCATATTTCTTGTTATTGGGATGTTCTTTTATATTACTCTTACTGTAATCTTTATGTTCATATGATTAGAGACCCTATTCTCTCTCATCAATCCATTTTTAATGTTTTGAGTGGCGTCATTAGGCTACCGAATTTTCGTAAGGGATCCTACTCCTCTCTTTCTTTTTAAGTACTCTATTTTATGTCATTTCTTTTAAGCTCATCTTTATTATGTTTGGGGATGTTATTTTATACTCCTCATACTGTAATTTTTATGGTCATATTATGAGATACCCTATTCTCTTTAATCAATCCATTTGGAAGTTTTGAGTGGCGCCGTTAGGCTTCCGAATTTTCATAAGAGATCTAACCTCTCTTTTTTTAAGTACTCTCTTTTATGTCACTTATTTTAAGCTCCTATTTGTTATGTTGGGGGATGTTATATTTTATTCCTCTTTCTGTAAACATTATGTTAATATGATGAGAGACCCTATTTGATCTCATCAATCCATTTTTCTATGTTTTAAGTGGCGTTGTTAGGCTGCCGAGTTTTCGTAAGGGATTTTTCATCTCACTTTTATTCCCGTGAGATTTATGCTACATTTTCCAAAATTTCTTTTCAGTGGTGTATGTACTACCCATTATTTTACTCATTGTGTAATATAATTTCATTTATGAGTATTTACATCAATGATGTATTGTCTTTATTTCACGGGGTGTATGTTTCGAAAGATACCCATGTCGGTAAGGGACCCTTTCACCCTCCTCTTTTTAAAAGACTTCTTTTGTTATGTCTTTTAATTCACATACTATTATGTTGGGATATTTTTTTCTATATCCTTATTGATTTAAATTTTATTTCCATGTGATGAGATACCCTTTTTATCACTGATCAACTCATTTTCTGAATTTTGTAGTGACGCCATTAGGCTGTCTAATTTTTACAAGGGAACTTCTTAACCCAAATTTGATTCTTTAGGATAAACTTGTACTCCTTGAATATGTCGTTCTATGAATATGTGTGAATAACCTCTGATTGTTTTACACTTAATATCCACTTATATTTGGTGTATTCATTTTTCACACATAATTATGTAATTGATTTATCCTTAAAACAAGGAAACCGTCTTTGTAAGGGACTTCATCTCAATCTACTTTCATTGAGGAATATTTTGTTTTATACACAAATTTCTTTTATACGGTGTATAAACCCCTTTGACTTTTAATTTTATACAATATGAATCTTTTTCTAAGAAACGTTTACTAAACGACAAAAAGGAATGTTTCTTTTAACGTACGCGGTGACAACGACATTTTCCACCGCAACGAGTATTATTTGATCTTTGGCTTCCTCAACAAGCCGTAATGTTTTTAAAATAAAATAAATAACATATACTCGTTTATGTATTTTGGTATTGAAAACGGTTTTGATGAAGGATTCTATTATTTCAATATATTTAAATGATATATTGTTATTGAAATGTAGAAATTTTAACATTCCTTTATATTGGATTTATGTGTTATAATTTTATAAAGGTACGTGGAAATTTTACGGGTGGTTACGTGATAAACCATATGACGGGTGGTGCCGTGAATACCTAGAAGGGTGGTTACGTTATAACATCCAATGCATTGGGTATGGAAGTAGTCTGTATGGCTATCCCATTAAGTATGTATGGAATTTGGCCAAATGGCTATTCCATTAAGTGATATGTTTGGAAGTCGACCGTATGGTTATTCCACTTAAGTATGTTTATGTCATAAGTTACCTTTATATGTATTGTGTTCTTTATATGGGTTTTATGGTAATCTTTTGGTTAGAAAATGGTAAGTAATGATATTTTATTCAGTGAATATTTTTTACTACTTCATAAAGGTGAAGGTATTACTTCGATTAAGTATACATGGTTTAATTGTTGTTTTAAAAACTAACAGTTTCATTTCTTTGTGTATCCCTTACTGAGCTTTTTATGCTCACCCCAAGTTTTTTTTTTGAAATGTTTTTCACAGGACTAAATGTGGAATTGGGTCAAGGATGGGATCAAGGGAAATTCATGCTATCTAAAACATGGAACTAGACATGTTTCTTTTTAAGAGTTTTTATATTATGGAAACTTAGTAGAAGTGTCTACTTTGTAATATTTTGAGATGTAATAGTTATGTCCTAATTCTCTAAAACTCTAAACCTGAAAAGATCCCTAATGTGTAATCTTGTAATAACTCAAGATTAAGTAAGGTTTAAGGCTGGGGCCTTATATTTACTCTCAAAAATAATTTTTCCTAGGATCTCATTCTGGTAATGATAAGACTCTATTATATTATCCCCAAACTTATTTGTTTATCCAAATTCTATGATGGGGTATATTTGTATAATTTTGGGTGTTCTTTTTTCAATAAAATTGGTTATATTTAACCTTACCAATTGAGAAAGATAACATTTCTAGATGAGAAGGGGACATCCTAAAAATAATGTGGTATATTATGCATCATCTGGAAATCATATTCATTTTATCTACTAATTTGGAGAATTATTTATTCCACAATTTTCTAATAATGTATATATAATTATTTATGAAGGATGTTATAGGATTTTCTTCTCAAAAATATGTCCTTTTTGGTGTTTAAATACACCTTTTAACATCATTAATATCCTCCAAAACATATATGATGGCACGAACCATGATCTAGGAGATGAGCGTATAGTTGGGGGAGTTTTTAGAGAAATTATTTTAGACACTATATATTCCCTTAGAAAGAATCTATTTTGTTAAAAATTATATTTAATGGGATATTAGGATTTTTTATTTCCAATCACTAATAGAATTAGGTTTCATTCAAGAACAATAACCCTCCTTTATGAAATAATATACATTTTAACTAGGATAAAGGGGAGTTGTGGTTCTTGAAGAGTGATATCTAGACTAAGTATCATCAATTTTAGTTTTTTAGGAGCATTTATAGAATATATAGTTCAAGTGTCACTATGGTATCTATGAGTTCTGAATCATTTCAATATACATTATGAAGACTTTGATTGTATTCATGAGACTCATAAACCATATTTCATAGCCATACATAGATCGGTTTATGGTAGTTATCATTGATGAAATCTTCATTTATTTTTAGATGGAGGAGAAGAATCCAGAGAATTTTGGGATTTTCCATGACTTATTTTGTGAGAATCTACTATATGGGAAGATCTAAAATTGTTTCTTTTTTGGATTAAGAAATTTTATTTGATAAGAAATTTTATTTTATAGGGTGTTGTAATAGATGATACCGTGAAATATTATTTCATTGTTATATTGGATCCACGCAAGATGGGTTTTAAGGCATCTATTTTCCATAGGACAGTAGGATAATCATAGATATTTAATGAAAATTTATCATTTATTATAGATCTATGATTTAACATACCTGAAAAAAACCATTCATCTATTTTACTTTTTGTCAAGATGATTTGGGGAGCTAAATTGGAGTTGAACATTTCCAAGATGTTTCACTTTCCATAGGGAGGGGATGGATTTGAGATATGCATTGAATAATTTAGTTAATGTATGGGTTTTGTGCTAATGAATATTAGAGAAAATAATTCTAATATTTAGAGATAACTAACACTCTGTATATAAATTTTATGACCCATTGCTTTGATTTTTCAATATTGTTATTATTCGTGAATATATAGAGAAATTTTATCTTGGTGATAAATTCTGGTTTTTATAGGACACAAGGGACTAAGAAACATCATCTCATAGAGAGATATCAACCTAAAGTGGGGAAATTATTATATTTCCATAATAATATTAATTTGATATAGTGTATATACCAAGGAATAATTTTTTTGTTAGATTCCCTTAGATGGAATCTTGTTCTTAGATGATGGAGGATAATTTTATATAGTTAGCCTCTTTAAAGAATTATTTTAGGGAAGATGTACAAATTTCGTTCCTTTAATAAAGTTTGGTTCCAATACCCTTCTCCATAAAACTAAATAGGGTCATATAAGTGGTGTCAGTTATGAGATTTTATGTGGCCAAATATTATCAGGCAACAAAACTAATAGATTCAATAAAGGTAGAGAGAACCTCATCTTCTTTAGTGGTAGATATTAATTCTATATATGATTTGTGGGATTTTTTATGGAATTTCAGACCTCTCACATGTTAGTATATTTTGGTTTCCTAATGATATATTGGGACCTCAAGCATCATTTTTTGTGTCTATGGTTGAAATTAAATGATTCTAATTTCATTTTGTGATTCATTGACTATCATTTTGGGATAGTTGGCCACCAGGTTCCTAAAAGTCTCATCCAAACCCATGAGTTTCATAAGAGAAATTGATATTTTGTTTGTTTATATATACATATTATTGGACATCAACGATCATTGAAATGATAATAATATATATCGGAGATTATTGACCAAATTACAATGTTGTTTTACATTTAACACATTCGGTATAAAATTTTAGTTGAATGATTTACACACTTGTATGTGGATGATACCATAGGGTTTCATGGGGTACTATTGATGATTTCTTCTAGATGTGACTATTTATTTATGTCTCAAACATATGGGAAAATTTTAGAGTATCATAATTTAAAATAGTGTATGAGTACAATATTCATCCTTTTGATAGATGTGCAGAATGAGATTACCATTCATGTTATTAATGATATAATAAAAACTTATGTGTTGAATTTTATTCGGAGATGGGATGTTAAAATTAATTAAGTGTAGTTTTTATAAAAAAATCATTACCACACTACCATTGGAAAGGATATTTTTTAGACACATTTTAGGAGAAAATATTGGTCACCCCTTTGATGGAAATATTATTATGATTTATCAGTTATTGGGACAAGTTTGGTGTGATTAATGATGCAGAAGGTATACATATTATAATGAACCAAACATGACATACATGGGCATTAAATTTATTTTGTGTAATAATTAATATTAGATACAAATAGACCCCCTGGACCGTATTATTTTAGTGTCTCTATATATATAGAACATAATATTCTAACTTGGTGAAAGATCATCAACATTTCCCATAAATATCTTCCCTATTTGTTTTCCAACCTGTAACATTTCTTTAAATATTGGGGAAAAGAAAAAATAACACGGGTGAGCTTAGATTCTCATTAAGGGAAATCATTTAGAACATAAAACAAACCACAAACATAAGAGTTTATAAACAAGAACATAATGTTTAAATATCAAAATCATGAGACATGAAAGAAATCTTGTTAGTTCATAGGGAATTGATCATAAAGGAACAATAACCATTATAAAATATTATTATAATAAAACACTAAAATTTGGAAAATAATCAAGCACATAATATGATTTCAATAGTAGCCATGGAATTTCTTCCAAAACCATAATAGTGGAAAATCCCCATTACTGAACTGGGTTTACATCCCATTCCATCAATGAATTTATGAATGAGATTTACTTTTCATTCTAGTGTTGTATTACTGAACTAGATAGACTTTTGATTATATTCATGTATATATCTTGATATATAAGTTTTTATTCAATTCATTTTAGGGAGATATAGGTCCCTCCAATCTCATAATGAAATCATTGTTATATATTTCACAAAAACATAAATAATTCAGAATAGCATAACCCAAGATAAAAAATGGGATTCTCAAACATCATTACATCATAAAATAATTCATTTAAAAGATAATACAATCAAATCATAGTAATAATAGGGACAAAAACATAACCCTATTTAAATAGATCCATCTTATATGTAAAATACATTTTATAAAACACATGAACTTAATTCTTAAAGAAAAATATCCATTTTTCATCAAAAATGTTTTCTTTTCAAAAAATGTCATGAAATTTTAAAAGAAAATTATTTCGTTCAAAATAAACGTGAAATAGTATAGAGGAAGAATATTAAAAAAAGTAATCATAAAAATATAAAAATGCATTCTTGTCGTATAATTTGAAAAAAATATTATCTTAGTACCATTCTCGGAAAAGTGAAAAAGTACATCATATAGTAAATTAAAGAATGATTCCTTACATACCATATAGTATAAGTGAAAAATTATTAAAAATAATTTAAAAATACCTAGAAGAATAGTATAATTTTTAGAAAAATATTTTTATAAAACATGTATATGGATGATAAATATATCCCTAGGAAATACATACATATAAACAACCTTAGATAAAATGAGATTGAAAAATTATCCCTTACCTTAGGTAAGAAATGATTTATATGTATTTTAACCTCATGTATAATAAATTAATTAATGTTACTTTTTTATTCTAGAATCATAATAATTTTTATGATAACATTTATGATCATATTTTCATCCGTTTGTTATTAACATTTCATTGTTACTTGTTATTCGGGTATTAACAGGTTTCTGTTCTTATGCATATTTTGTCAGATAAGTTCTTATTTCTATTGTCAAGTTATAGATATATCATTTAAAAAAAATATTATTATAATATATCTCATATTTATTAATAATTTATTTATATAATCATTGTTTAATGAATATCATGTAGAATGAATCGCATCGTATCATGGAGACGGTAGGTGGTATGTACGCACAAGCCATGATATCATTCCCAAATTTGTTGAATGGTATTTAATTTGATGGTTTATAATATTTCAGAATATTTATCAGGCTATAATAATCATATATAGTATTATTATCATCATTAGACTCATCGATGTAAGGTGGTAGTGAAAAATTGATTAAACCACGACGTAGAGACGATAAGTCATACGTACACAAGCGCATTGATTTAATTTTTCATAGGATGGATTGAAGGTTAAATATGGTTATTTAAAATATATAATAAAATAGATGGATATGGTTGATACTGATTTTATTACTTTTTAATGAAAAAATTAATGAATATGAAGTAGAAGAAGAATGAAGTTTGCAAGAATCAGTTGAAATGATTTCATCTTCCACAACTCTAAATATCTTCATAGAGAACTATAGTATGTCATTGAAGATTACCAGAACCTATAATATTAAAATTGGAATTTTAGAAGGAAAATATTTCAGGGGTGTCTGATCATGAAGGCTCAAAATGATACAAAGAGTTGAGGGAGGAAGTGGCCTTTTATAATTGAGGTGAGGGGAACTTTTAGAATCCTAAAAAATATTAATTTATAATAAAATCAAAACACTCATAAAAACCTAATTTTTTATTTCAATTTATAATATGAGAAGAGATATAGTTCAATTTCATCAAACAATATATTCTAGACATGTTCTTATGTATATTCAAACCTTATCTTTTCAATTTAACACTTAGTTACTCTATTCCATTTTAACTAGGTTAACAAATATTCAATATTAAAAATGTAAAATATTTACATATTTGATGTCTAGTATGTCATAAATAAATAATTTATATCAATTTTTACCATATCATAACTACTCTCTATTTTTTTAAAATTTATGATTTTTAAATAATTTACTAAAACAATTTTTTGATAAACAATCAATCGTGTCAATTTTGACACTTTTCAATTTAGTGATTTTTAAAAGTATAAATATAACAAGTTAACATCGAAAATAATATTTTATTATTTTTTTATGAGGTCATTTTTTATATAAAATTCATTTTACGTATTAATTATCATCAAATATTTTTATTTTAATATTGTTAATAACATTTATTATATATCTCCATTAATAAAATAATTACTACAATGATATTGTTTAATTATTTAATATAATTGTTTGTTGAGTGAAAATTTATAATAAAACACTACAATGAAAATAAATTTAATATAATTCATGACAATATTTATTTTAATTTATCATCTATAAAATAAAACATTACAAATGTTATAATTTTTAATGTATGAATGTGACACTTTTAACATTACTCTAAATAAAATAATATAAATGTCATAATCTATTCTATAAGAATCCAAATGATCACTAGATTAATCATTGGATTCTCATAGTCTAGGTATAATCTACCAATAAAAAATTTTCATGCTTTTTTCCATTTTAATGATTATTATGATTTTAATAATAATTGTTTCATTTATTTCTCATCGATTAATTATTTTTTTCATTATTAATGAATAAGACAATAATGTAATTATTTATTACTTAAAAATTAAAAAAATTTACCAGGATATAGGTAATTCATTTATATTCCTATGTAATATTTATTTTTGAAGGTATCACATGTTTTTTTCTATATTTAAATTATTACACTTATATGAAATGTGATTTTTGACATTTCTTCACTTTCATTGGTTTTATTAATATCTATACTCATTTTAATTTTCATGTAGACATTAAAGGAATATGTTTAGAACATAAGATATTAAAGGTGAAATTATATTCATAAAATAGTATTTTGTCAGGTTTTTAGATAATTTTATTGACCTTATAAAATTATTTTTTAAACTAATTTACCAAATTACCTTTAAAAGTGTTAAATAAAAATTACCATAGTTACTATTCATAATATCCAAAAAAAGTAACCAATTAAAATAATTTGGAACCACTAATTCTAAATATGGAATCTATTTTACATAAATCAAAACACATAATTGTAAGAAATTAAATTAAAATTAATTCTTTTTCTTCAAAAAAATGTTTTTAAGATGTAAAAACTTATCAAAATATTTTCATGTGATTATGTCCAATTTAAATTTAAATTTATATAAAATGACAAAAATTGGAATAAATGAAAAAAAAATCCAATTACACCTCAAAATCCATTAACATATAATCTTATTATATAAATAAATTAGATGAAATGGTAATTTTGTATTAAAATACTGTATTTTTAACTATTCATTGAAATTTAAATTTTGTCAAAAAAGTACCAAAAATTAAACATATGTAAATATATATGTTTCTCTAATATAGAATAAGTTTCTTATTTTCATATATAATATATAAAAGTGTTAAAAACAAAATTTAAAATTTTCGGTCCCTCAAAAGGTGGAAAAACTACATTTATTTGAATATTAATTCATTTATTCGAAATATTGAATTTGTTCTTATATAATGTTCTACAAAATAAAAAATATGAATATTAATGTAATATAAAATCAGAAATGTGGTCAATAATATTCATAACATCTAGTTTAAATCCCATTAAAGAATAATATTTTAATAATATATCATTGTTTAGTGAAACTCAGTATTGTGTACAACACGGGCTATAGAGAAAGGTTGCTCTTGTGGGTAATGTAGTCAATGTCAGTGTTTTATGTAGTGAAAGATTACTTTGGTGTTGTGTATAACATAATCAAAACATAATTTTTTATACATTGAAAAAAAATCTATACTCAATGTTGCATGAAATTAATTCTATCAAAATAATTGGAAATTGTATGTAACACAAGCAAAGAATATTGTGGCATATACTGAAAGCTAATACGGGGTTTTGTATAGTGAAAGATAATATTGGTGTAGAGTAAAACAGAAGACATAAAATAAATTAAAATGAATCTATCTCATAAAATCTCAGGGTGTTACGGGTAATCAATGATCATATATAAAAAAAATCCATTAGATTTCATATATGAATAAAATCAAAAAACATGGGGCATAAGGATGATGATATTGAGTTCTTAAAGGTATCAAAATATCATGGATTGAGGATCTTTGGGTGACATACAAAGATATAAAAAAGGGTCATTTGGGATATTTCTATTTTTGAGGAGTGAATAAGATATTTCTTATCAGCAAGAGTTACCCCTACAGATGGACCATGTACACATAGTGTCTCACATGTCATAGATATGGTGGTATGTACATGATCTATCTCAAATAATACACTAGGGTGATAAGGATATATAATATGAAACCAATTTCATTGTGTATATATCGGTTATCAAGGATTAATAAGATATGTTCTATTGTGGCTACGTAATTCCATTTGTTTATATCCTTTGGAACAATGAGAATATTTAGTAAGATTATAGGAACATAAGAGTCTCATAGGAACATAGTACCCTATCCACTATTAATGAATTAATAGTAGAATTAAAATTTTATTTTCAAAATGGATTTTAACATATCTATTTTCAATGAACCAACCCATATTGACCTAACACATCACCCAAGCTACCCCCTAAAGGTAGAGATCTAAATAATCACCAGACCTGTCTCATGGGTTATTGAAAATAGGTCAATGGACATTGTACAATAGGCATGAAAAAGGAAACTTCCATGAGACAAATAATGACAATCATGAAATGGAAAACTAACAATAATATGTAAATAAGAACAAAACCAAGTCTACATGTGACCAGCTGTCACGACCAACCAATCTTTCTAAAAAGGTGACAATATCCAATAGAATATTGAAACCTAAATAAAACCCTTCCATTTACAAATGTCCTAAATAACATGACCTTCATATTTGTCACAACCTGTCCTTGGGGCCCAAGTCGTGACAACCCCAAGACCACCTTCCATAGACCAGGGGCTGGGGACTAGCACCAAAGGTGTAAATCCTGATAAAAAGGGGAAGGAATTTACATATTATAATGTAAAAAAATACACAATAGAGTATTCAAGTGAAGTAAACACTATGTAAAACTGGGTACAAAGTAAGTGCTGAAAAAAAAGGGCCAGTATACAAACCCAACAAAAAGTACAGTACAACTGAAAAGAAAGTACACTAGCAGTAAGTAAAACAGCAACACCGAGTTGTCCTCTGGAAATCCCACCTGAAGTGTGGGTACATATGGTCTCCTCGGCTCCTAGGGTCTGGTCATCCGCTCCATGTACGCCCCGCCAAGTGGTTCACCTCCAGGTACAATCCAGCTCCACAAGCCTCCACCTCGATCAGTGATGTCTGTCATCTGCATCCAACACAACAATGTGAAGGCATAACCCGTGCAGGGGTGAGTATACAATACACAGTAGAGACCCCGAGACCCCCGGAGGTCTCTCAGAATCCACAAATGATAAACCACAAAGAAAAGATACAATCACAAAGTATGAAAAACTCTACTTAGGTATATTACCATACATATACCTAAGTCATCAGTTACAGTTCGTCTCCAACTCTCGAGTCCAAACACGACCGAGTCCTCAAAGGAAAGCACGACCCAGTCCACAAAGGATAGCAGAACTCAGTCCACACAGGAAAAACAATACCCAGTCCACACAGGGTAGCAAGTCAATAACATCGATGATAATGATTGAAGTTAAGACTTAGCTCACACGGGTATACACTTTTTAAGGTGATAGAGATGATCAGATGTAGCCACTGATTCATGTATGCTGTCAGACCCACATAGGATACAAGACCAGCTAAGCTGTTGGACCCACATAGGATTCGAGACCAGCTACTCTACGAGACCCACATGGGATACAAGTACAGAGGTCAATACTTCCGAACCCATATAGGATACAAGAACAGTATTCATTGCTGTCGAACCCACGAAAGATTCTAGTATGGTAGTCATCGCTGTCGAACCCACGGAGGATTCCAGTACAGAAGTCGATGCAGTCGCAGCCAGCTCTAGGGTTCCCGCACACAGCATTCTCAATTCTGGGAGGATCCTCTCCTCGAGAAATAGAGGGTCAATACCTCAACATTCACGAAGTCCATAGTTGATGTATCTCAAAGTTCCGTCTTGCCATAAGAAACCCAACATGATAGACGGTGCGTCAATCAGACGCCGGGTCTGAGAGTTGATGGCTTTTCCGTCCCAAGGGACCAGTTGGTTTTTAAGATAAAACCTACACAACCGTACTCCAGCTGTGTCCAAACTTCAAGCGGATTAAGACAAAAGGACTGTCTCATCAAAAAGGATCCCAACACAATTGACGGCACACCAATTAGACGTCCGGTCCTTAAGTTATAAGCATTTCCGCTCCTAGGGCCCAGTTGGTTTCGAGTTCAAACCAACCCGGCCATACCGAAACATTGCCGAAACCTCAAGTGTAATAAACTAAAACGAACACCTCAATCCAAGGATTTCTATGCAACTAAAAGTGTGTCGATCGAAGGTCCGTAACTCATGTTATGAGAAAAAGACAAAAAATGGTCCAAAGTGGGGGGTCTGGGCCCGGCCCGACCCGGGTCGACCCGGCCCGGGTCTGGATACGGCTTGTTCGGGCGTGGCCTAGTCCGCCAAACCCACCCCGGCCCGGCCGGGGGGTACTCTGGATTTGCCAGCGAGCCGAGAAAGGGGGACGTGGTCCCCCCTTTGTTCTGCAGATGTGGCAACCGACGTTGTGTCTCCCCCGGATCTCGCACGGTCATGGGAACTGATTCCTCACCATCACGGCATCAGTCGTGGCGGGCTCCTACTGGTGGCGTGCTAGGGTGCCCCCACCTCCGGCGCCACCGCGCCACTGGTGGATTCTTCTGGCCACCGGACTCATTCCGTTGGTCCGATTTCGCTCCCGTCTGCACCAGCGGTCGTCTCGGGTCCCCTACATTACTGCGAAGGCTTCCAATTTCCATTCTGGTGGTCTGACTTCATCTTCACCAAACATTTCACGAGTCAAGAACAGAATAGCGGTGGGTTCAGACTTGTTCTTTGGTCCGTAGCCACCGCGTTAGGGGTTCAAAACAACTCCCAATAATTATACATCATGTCGAGGGTATGATTCACATAAAGAAAAAATAAACCAAAACACCTACCTCAACAAAGAAGGCTTTCGTTGGCATCGCGATAGATGACATCGCGGTAGATGGAGTCATAGGAAAAGAGGTTTATAGTCGTCGACGGAATGCACTGAGGAGGAAGCGGTGTCACCTCTCTTATCCCGGGGAAGAGGATTGGTGGCACATCGTTGTTCTTCGAGGAACCTTCATTCTTCGTTGTTCTTCATTGAATAACGCTTCACCTCCCTTCTTAATTCATTCCGTAGCCTTCCTCAACGGTGTTTTTCCAAAGCCAAAGGTATATGGTGGCCCACAAATTAATAGAATTGTCATGAAATTCTTATTAATTTCAACGTGGTGCCAAATTAATTTACACTGCCATAAATTAATTGTTTGGATCCTTTAAAAGGATGAGGAAGGTAGGAAGGCTCCATTATAATCAATATGTGGAGTACCCAAAGAATTAAACAAGGGGTATTAATGGGGGAAAAGTAAAAGGAAACAACAGGGGAATAAATGAGATCAGAGGAAATTAAATGACTGGGGTAATGTGGGACCCACCTCTCCAACACCCACACTTGGGTAGTTAAGTGGATGTGGGCCCTACTCTTAACTACCCATGGGAGGGAGAAACCACCTTTCAAAATAAAAAATTGTTCCGTCAATTTATTTATTTATTTCTTGAGTAAACACAAAAAATTAACTTCTCCTCCTTTGCGAACGCAACTATGGTAAGTGTCCCCTTATTTAATTTACAGCACTGCAAGTTCATTGGTGACCTCAGATTTTAATTCCAAGCACCGGTTCAAAAGTCAGAAAAACCAGCTTGTTGGTTCACTAAACATACCCGAGATAAACATTAAAAATTGATTTCGGGCACACCAGGCCTCAGAATCAAGTGCCATCAGAAACCATAGACTCGTAAAATTACAAAGTATTTAAAAAAATTCCCTTGAAATTTTTGGGCCTTTACATTTCTCCCACCTCATGGATTTATGTCCCCATAAAGCTGCAACATAAACTAGGTGAACAAATGAGGGCACTGAGCATGCATATGAGCCTCATGATTCCATGTTATATCCTAGAGATTCGCGTGCTACCAACGAATGCGCACAAGAGGAATCAACCACCCACATAGGACCCGCTTCTATCGATCTTCAATCGCCACCAGGGCCTCTGCAAATGTCGTCCCGTCATTGATGTTAATCTCCCCGTGGTCGAGGATATGTGTCGGGTCGTGCACGTATATCCTCAGCTGAGATACTTGGAAGACATCGTGCACCCGGTGCAACTAAGGTGGAATGTCCAAGCGGTAATCCACCTCGCCTACCTTGCTGAGGACATGGAATGTTCTAATGAAGCATGAAGATAACTTTCTGCCACAACCAAATCTCCATAAACCACGTCAAGATGAGACCCGTAAGAAAATGTGGTTTCCATCCTCGAACTCCAGTGGTCTCCACCTCCTATCAGCATAGGACTTCTGTCTGCTCTGTGTAATCCTCATCCGCTCCTGGATGATCTGCACCTTCTCAATCGTAGCTTGAACCATGTATGGTCCTACGAGTGCAGACTCCCCAAGGTCAGTCTAGCACAAAGGTGATCTGCATGGCCGACCGTACAGTGCCTTGTATAGTGCCATCCTGGTGGTGGAGTGGTAGTTGTTTTTGTACACAAACTCCACCAAAGGTAGGTGATCCTCCCAGCTGTGACCAAAGTCAAGGACACATGCACGGAGCATGTCCTCGAGTGTATGAATGGTCCTCTCCATCTGGCCATCTGTTTGAGGATGAAAGGCTGTTCTCAGGCGTATCTGCGTCCCAAAAGCCTCCTGCAACGCCTTCCAAAGACTGGAAGTAAAGTGAGTTTCCTGATCAGAGAATACAGACAATGGAACACCATGAAGTCATATGATCTCCTAAACGTATAGGTGTCCCATGCTCTCTACTAATCCCTGCTCTCTGATCGGTAGGAAGTGGGCCGACTTGGTGAGTAGGTCTACGATCACCCAGATGGTGTCATTTCCTCTGTAAGTACATGGATTCCCCAATCATGAAATCCATGGATATCCCATCCCACATCCACTATAGGACCTCTAAGGGTTGTACCAAGCCCGCAGGTACCTATTTCTCTACCATCACTTGCTGAAAAGTGAGAAATCGAGAAACGAACTCTACCACAACCTTCTTCATACCCGGCCACCAGTACAGTCATCTGAGGTCCGGATACATCTTCGCTAATCCAGGATGTACTTCTAGAGGGGAAGTATGGAAATCCCTCAGCACCTCCTCCTGTAGTGCAACTAGTACCATGGTACATCCCCTGAAGAAGATGACATGCTCCACACCTTCAGAAAATCAATCAGGTGCTAGCCCTGAGGATATCTGAGCACGTCACGCCTCACAGTCAATGTACCCATGTTGTGCCTCTCAAACCCGCTGAAGAAGTGGAGGTGTGACTGTGAGAGACTATAAATAGGCTGCCCCATCTCTATCCACGAAGGATATCTAGAAAGCGGATAACTGATTTGTTGCTTGCCCATGTAGATGAATGCCCAATATTTTGTTGAGAGCATCAGCCACAACATTCCCATTCCAAAGAGTATAGATTATATCAAAGTCATAATCAAGGAGTAACTCAAGCCATCACCACTATCTCAAGTTCAGGTCCTTCTATGAGAAAATTTACCTGAGACTCTGGTGGTCAGAGTAGACTGTAAAGCACTCTCCCATGAGATAGTGCCGCCACATCTTCAGGGCGAAGACCATTTCTGCTAGCTCCAGGTCATGAGTATCATATTTCTACTCATGCTGCCTCAACTACCATGAACCGTAAGAAATCATTACTCGCTCCTGCATCAGGACACACTCGAGTATGGTCCCTGATGAGTCGTAGTAAACTACGTACCACATGCCCTCCTCTGGTAGCCTCAAGATGGGCGCGCTGGTCAGTCTCCGCCTCAGCTCCTGGAAGCTCTACTGACAACTGTCTGACCACTCAAAGGGTTTCCCCTTCTTCGTCAAAGCTATATGTGGTGCTGCAACTCTATAGAAGTCTTGAAAAAATCTCCAATAATACCCCGCATGACCTAGGAAACATCACATCTCCATCACGCTCATGGGTGGCTCCCAAGCAAGTACTACCTCGACCTTTGCGGGATCCACTGCAACTCTCACCTATGAGATGATGTGCCCCAAAATGTGAACCTCTCAAATCTATAAATGGCACTTTGAGAGCTTACCATAAAGCTGGTTCTCTCGGAGTGTATCCAGCACAACCCATAGATGGTAGGCATGATCGTCCATAGTTGTTGAGTAAATCAGTATGTCGTAAATGAAGACTATGAAAAACCGATTAAGGTAGGGATGGGAGATCTTGTTCATGAGACTAATGAACACCGCTGGAGCGTTGGTCACACCGAAGGGCATGACCAAGAACTCATAGTGGCCATATTGACACCTAAAGGCCATCTTATGCACAACTTTGTGCCAAACGTAGAGATGATGATAGCCTGACCTGAGGTCTATCTTCGAGTACCAACGTGCTCCCTTGAGCTGATCAAAGAGGTTGTCAATCCTCGGAAGTAGATAATTGTTCCTCACGGTCACCTGGTTCAGGAGACGGTAGATGACATATAGTCGCAAGCTCCCATCCACCTTCTTGGCCAACAGAACCGGAGAAGCCCAGGGTGAAACACTAGGTCAGATGAAACCTTTCCCCTGTAAGTCCTCCAGTTGTACCCGTAGCTCACGAAGCTCAGCGGGAGCCATCTGATATGTTGGAGTAGATATCGGTGATTTCCTAGGGTATAGGTCTATATAGAAATCTACCTCTCTGTGAGGAGGTAGTCCTGGAACATCGTCAAGAAAAATGTCCGCATACTGATCCACCACAACAGGAAATCCGGGACTTCGCACGTCGACTGCTCTGAGGATGAGGCTATCCAACTGATGTGTTATCGGCATCGCTCTCCTCTATGTGAGTCTATCCTGTGCTGTGAAGGTTCCCTTCTCACCGGTGAAGGTGAACCTCATCCTATCCATGTGGACACACCACACCTTGTGTCTAATACAGTCGATCTGAGCATGGACTGCAGATAACCAGTCTATACACAAGATGACGTCATATGACCACGACGCCGCTACAAGAAGATCCCAGCCGAAGGTCTCGCATCCTGGAGTAAGCTCACACAGCCGGCACCAGTGCGTAATCATCGATTATACTCCCGTAGGAGTCTTCAGCTGCAAGGATCGAGCCAACGGCTCCATCAGAATCTCTGAGCTCCGAACAAGGGTAGTGGCAATAAAAGATTGACTCGCACCTATGTCTATAAAAACTTCAGTAACGGTGGTGTAGGCACCGATAGTTCCTCTAATCATATCGGGTGCACTGTGGTTGTAAACCTCTACTGCTTGGAGCTAAGCCTACCTCTGCTCGCCAGCTTCTTATGGTCGGGGTGTACCTCATGGGGGTGGTGGTGGAAGAGCCTCGAAGCATCGTCCACCACCCGCTTCTCAGCCAGCTCCTCTGCCTCGTCCGCTTGCTCCCTGCGGACCGCCACAGTCGAACCTCTACCTCTGCCTGGGAGGTCCCTCCACTGTATGCTGCTCGTCTTCATGGATGGTCTGGCAGTCACGGGCCATGTGACCCTGCCCGCTGCATGCATAACAATGTCTTCTCCTCGTAAGGCTGGATCTGCTCTGCATTCTCGGCACAACTGAACCCATGCCCTGAGGTCGCCCACCTATCAGCCTGGTCCGCTTGGACCCCTGCATCATCTGTCGACTGCCACCTGCAAAAGACTCCGCTTCGTTCCGCCCTGTGGTGGGTCTCAGTGCTGATGGATGCTTGGCGAGAAAGCTCTCCACTAACAAGGCTCACTCCAGCACCCTCGCCTGCATCAGGATGTTGAGGAGAATCATCAACGCTCTGATCTCATGCCTCAGTCCCTACTCAAAATGGCTGGGCCTAGAAGAATGGGTCTCGTACCATGACTGTGGAGTAGCGCGAGAGGTTGGTAAATCTCACAGAGTACTGGGATACTGGCATGATGCCCTACCATAGCTGTAGTAACTCCTGGATGAACACTACACCGAGGGTGGCTGGAACAAACTCTGACCAGAAGAGGCTCTCGAAGTCCATCCAAAGTAGAGATTCTTTATCATTCACCTAGAGTGTGAGGCTCCACTATCTACCTGCTGCCGTGTACAAGAGACTTGCAGCAAATATCACCATGAGGTCTGCTGGTGTCCCTACCAAACTAAAGACTCTAACGACAACCTCCAGCCAATCCTTGGCTACCTGAGGATCCGTCTATCCACAAAACCTGGGCGGCCTCTGTCTCTGAAACTCATGCAACGCACTCAGGTGGCATGTACTCTCCACCGCTAGGGCTTATAGCATCGGTGGGTCGGCGGGTAGAGGTACTGCCGGTGCCTCCACTGTAATGGAGCCCTGTACCGAGTACTCGTTGCTCGGTGGGCTGCCATCTGGCACAAAGCACCGAACCCTAGCTGGCTGCCGTCGTGGGGCCATCATGAAAAGAAAGAGGTGCTCCATGGTTAATACATTATACCAGGTAAGTTGAAACAAATTAATCACAAATAAAGCTTTTGAAACACACATGCAATCAATGTTTTCATGCATTAAGTTGGAAATCAGAAGTCAGGGTCCTAGTGTATGGATATGCCAGCCGCTCCACCAACACTGGACTCCCTGGACAAATAACCACACTCATTACTCTAAATATTATTGCTTCAGAGAGAAGAAAGATCAGAGTTCTGAGTTCTGTGGTAGAACCGACTCCTCTGATACCAATTTGTCTTGACCCGTCCTTGGGGCCCGTGCCACAACTACCCCAATCCCACCTTTCATGGGCCCAGGGATAGAAACTAGCACCAAAGGCGTAAATACGGATAAAATGTGGAACACATTTCCTTATTATAAACTAATCAAAAACAAAACAGAGTATGCAAGTTAAGTAAACACTAAGTAAAACTAGTTACAAAGTAAGTGATGAATGAAAAATGGTCCAGAATACAAAACCAACTGAAATTACAGTACAACTGAAAGGAAAGTACAATAGTAGTAAGTAAAACTACAACACCAAGTCATCCTTCAGAAATCCCACCTGAAGGGAGGGTACATATGGTCTCCTCGGCTCCTCGGTTCCGGCCATCCGCTCCGGGTATGCCCCGCTAAGTGGTCCACCTCCGATACCGTCCAGCTCCACACGCCTCCACCTCGATCAGTGTTGTCCATCATCTGCATCCAACACAACGTAGTGCGGGCATAGCCCATGTAGGGGTAAGTATATGATACTCAGTAGGGACCTTGAGACCCTCGAAGGTCACTTAGAATCCACGAAGGCTAAACCACAAAGGAAAGATACAATCAAGAAGTTCAAACAAAACTACTTAGGTATATTCCTATACATATACCTAAGTGATCAGTTACAGTTTGTCTCTAACACTCGATCCCAAGAACCACCCAGTCCTCAAAGGAAAGCATGACCCATTCCACAAAGGATATCACAACTAAGTCCAAATAGGAAAAACACAACCCAGTCCACACAGGAAAGCTAGTCAATCACATCGATGATAATGATTAAAGTCGAGACTTATCTCACATATGTATACACTTCGTAAGGTGATAGAGATGATTAGATTTATCCACTGATTCATCTAAGCTGTCGGACCCACATAGGATACAAGACCAGCTAAGTTGTCAGACCCACACATGATACAATACCAGCTACTATGCCAGACCCACACAGGATACAAGTATAGAGGTCAGTACTACTAGACCCACATAAGATACAAGAACAGTAGTCATAACCAATGATCTCCCTGAGTATTTCAGTTTGGTAGTCATTGGTGTCGAACCCATGGAGGATTCCAGTACAGAAGTCGATGCAGTCGCAACCAGCTCTAGGGTTCCCACACACAACATGATCGATTTTGGGAGGGTCCGCTCCTCGAGCAAAAGAGTTTCGATACATCCGCATTCACGAAGTGCAGAGTTGATGTGTCCCAAAGATCCATCTCGCCAAAAGAAACACAACGCGATAGACGGTGCGTCAATCAGACGCCATGTCTTAGAGTTATTGGCTTTTCCGTCCTAGGGGCCCGGTTGGTTTTTAAGATAAAACCAACCATACTGTACTCCAGCTGCATCCAAACCTCAAGATAAGTAATCCAAATGGACCGTCTCAACAAAAGGATCCCAACAAAATTGATGACATGTCAATCGGACGTCCGATCCTTAAGTTATAAGCGTTTCTGCTCCAGGGGCCCAGTTGGTTTCAAGTTCAAACCAACCTGGTCGTACCAAAACATTGCTGAATCCTCATGTGTAACATACTGAAACTAATTTCTAGATCCAAGGATTTCTACACAACAGGCGGTGTGTCGATTGGGGATCCATAGCTCACGTTATGGGCAAATAACCGAAAATGGTCCGAAGTGGGGGGTCATGGCCCGACCCAACTTCCCCTGGGTCGAACCGAACCGGGTCGACCCGACCTGGGTCCGGGTCCAGTCCGGTAGGGCGCGGCCCGGCATGGTTGGGCACGGCCTGGCTCAGTCCGCGGGACCCACCTCGGCCCGACCGGGGGGTGCGCTAGCTCAGCCAGTGGGCCGAGCATGGGGGATGCGGTCCCCCCTTAGTTCCGCGGACGCGGCGACAGATGCTGCGTCTCCCCCAGACCTCGCTTGGCCACAGGATCCGATTCCTCACCACCGTGGATTCAGCCGCGGCGGGCTCCTACCAGCGGCGTGCTGGGGAGCCACCGCGGGTGGCTTCCTCAGGCCTCCAGAGTCATTCCGGTGGTCCGATTTCGCTCTCGTCTCTGCAAATGGTTGTATTGGGTCCCATACATTACTATGAATGATTCCAATTTCCATTCTGGTGGTCTGATTTCATCATCACCAAACATTTTGCGCATCAAGAATATAATAGTGGTGGGTTCAGACTTGTTTTTTTTGTCCGCACCCACTGCGTTAGTGGTTCAAAACAAATCCCAATAATTATACATCATGCCGAGGGTATAATTCACATAAAGAAAAAATAAACCAAAGCCCCTACCTCAACAAAGAAGGAGTTTGTCAGCATCGCGGTAGACGACGTTGCAGTAGACGGCGTCGCGGGAAAAGGGGTTTATAGGCATCGACAGAATGCACCGAGGAGGAAGCGGCGTCCCCTCTCTTGTTGCGGGGAAGAGGATTGGTGGCGCGTCTTTGTTCTTTGAGGAATCTGCGTTCTTCGTCATTCTTCTTTGAAGAACGGTTCGCCTCCCTCCTTAATTACTTCCAGAGCCTTCCTCAAAAGTGTTTTTCCAACACCAAAGGTTTATGGTGGCCCACAAATTAATAGATTTGTCATGCAATTCTTATTAATTTCAACTTGGTGCCAAAATTAATTTATGCTGACATAAATTAATTGGCTGGCTCGTTTAAAAGGATGAGTAAGGTAGGAAGGCTCCATCATAATCAATATGTGGAGTTACCAAATAATTAAACAAGGGGCATTAATAGGGGAAAAGTCAAAGGTAACAGCAGGGGAAAAACGAGATCAGAGGAAATTAAATGGTGGGGGTCATGTGGGACCCACCTCTCTAATACACACACTTGGGTAGTTATGTGGCTATGGGACCTACCCATAACTACCCAATGGCGGGAAAAACCACATTTCAAAATAAAAAATTATAAAATCAATTTTTTTATTTATTTCTTGAGTAATCCCCCAAAATTAACTTCTCCTCCATTACGACCACAACTGCGGTAAGTGTACCCTTAAGCAATTACTGGTGCTGCGAGTTCATCGGTGCCCTTAGATTTTAATTCCGAGCACCTGTTAAAAAGTACAAAAAACCCAGTTGTTCGTTCACTGAATGTACCTGAGCTAAATTTCGAAAATTGATTTTGGGCACACCGAGCCTCAGAATCAAGTGTCATCAGAAACCACAGTCTTGTAAAATTCCAAATTATTTAAAAAAATTCCTTGAAATTTCCAGGTCTTTTCAGTATTCCCAAAAGAATAAGTAGGATGTGTGAAAAAGAACTAGTAGTATTCCACAATAATACTATTCAATTTTGTTTACCTTTGAAACCATATATTATAGATTTAAAACAAAAAAAACTTTATAAGAAAATTTCATTTTAAAAATACTTTTCAAAAGTCATACTTCAGTTGTCATTAAAAAATCTATTATAAAATCATATAGAATATGAATATAAACATGAGAGATAAATATATATCCACAATAAAAAAAATTTATATCTCAGAAGATATAAATGTGAGAAAAAACATGTAGTCATAACATTGTGTGAAAAACCAATAACAAGTCGGTCTCTAGAATATGAGAATATTAAATAGGACATGAAAAAGAACACTGAACACAATAAACCATGGATCCTACGATATCAAGCCATATCATAGTCTATCAATTTTATATTAATAACCCCTAGTGGTTACACACACATAATGTTTTCATTTGTCCATAATCCAATGCACCCATGTTTCCAAAAAATCTATGTTTTGAAAAAACATTAATAAAAATATACTCATAATTATAAAAATAATATTCACAAGTTAATTATTACCAATTATATGATATAAAATCCATTGTGAAGTTAAATCCATCTTGAGACATTTCATTGGACATAAGATGTTTTTAAATTAGTTTTTAATGAAAAATCAATTTTCTTTCCACCGCTGAATAATTTCATAAAACAACTCTACTTGGATATAAAATCAGTCATTTTCATAAATTGATATTAAATAATTTATGATAATTTCATGTAATTCATTGCATAGAACAATGTTATTGGCATAATGACCTCACTAATTGACTAAAACTAGTCTCCAATATAAAAAATTTAGAATAAAGGACATATAGTACCCAAATTATCAAACCAAGATAAAACATCATTAATTCCTCATAAAATAATATGGTAATGAAAATATATGCCCAATTGGTTTTAAAAAAATGGGAAAATGTGATGATGTAGAGATCTAGAAATATGATATGATTTTTTATTTAAAAAATTAACATAAAATGACGTTGTCCCCTAAGAATGAAGGGGAATCAAAAAATATCCAAGGAGAGAACCCTCAAGAGAATCCTAGAGAGGTTTGGTAGGGATAAAGAGTATTGTGAGGAGATTTGAATTAAAATAATCCATGTTCATAAAGGTAAATTTTCAAATTTTATGATTCCAAAACAAGACACATAGTTGGTCTGCACAGTTATGGAAACTATGCAGTAATAGTGAGATAGATTCTACAACTTGAAAATTGAAGCACATAGTTATCTAGGGAATTACCCATAGTTTTAAAAACCAGGATTAATTGAGATGATATAATCTAAAAACCCTGTTATCCACAAAATTTTTTGTTTTATGACTAATTGGAAAAAAAACTTCAAATATTGGATAGTTCATCTAGAGAATACAAATCAATTCATCTTAGTTACTACTAACTGTGTGTCAAGAAACAACTCGGGTCGACCTTGAACTGGTCACTCGATCTGGTCTGCGACATGACATCAAGGGCGTTCTTGATCCCCATGATCTAGAAACAAGGGTCAGTGATCAAAATTCAATTTCTAGGAATTATTTGGCTAATAAAAGATAAATATATAAACAAGAATAAGAAAATAAATAAAATATAACTCTAATAGTAGAAAAAGTAATAAAAATAATATGCCTACATACCTCCACGTAAACTTCTCAGTCACCTACCAACCAAATGCTGACCTTGCTCCAATAAAGAGGAATTCAGACAAGAATACCTAAAAAAGGAAACATGTAACAAAAATGATAAAATAGTCATGAGTATTAAAATTCTCTATAGGGATCCCAAGATAAACTGTAGAATCAAACATCTCCTTTCCCGAAACAATCCATCAAAATAAGTTTGAAATAAAAATATAAATGTACGGTTTTCACATTTTAAACTAAGAAACATGTTTCTCTCATTTATAAATTCCACACATGGAACATTACTTTTCCAAAATCATTTGACATTTTATGAACTAAATCTAAAACAATTTATACCCAAGTTGGAAAAAATAGAATATGTAAATAGTGCAACCTAGAAATAAACTGATATAATAGAAAGGAAACAAGCGATGAAAATAATCTGGTAACCATGGGTGATCCTAAACCTCTCTATAATAACCCAAGACATACTTAGTTTTGGAAACACCAATCGTCATTTGGTGTATCTCCTATGTCTATAACTAATGAACCTCCCTATAATGGACCAATCTAGTGGAAAATACAACTAGTACTAACAACCAATCCAGTGGGTACCAATCTGTCTAATTGGGGATGATCCGTAAAGATCACTTGATAATCTAAAAGTCGCCCAAGAACCCGTGGTGGTTGTATCACAATATATGTAGGAGGCCCTCAAATGAATGACTCATCTCACCGCACTTTCCTACCCCATACACAGACACTTTATAAGTTAACCAATTAAGGGATATCTGCCAATATAGGTTCCCTAAAAATATATATATACATATATATATATGTCATATCATCAAAGTTTCTAACTGGGCCGTCACACCATACAATCATCAAAACCATTTCAAACTTTTTACAAAATATTAGAGTTTCCAAACATGCCCAAAGTTATCAAGCACCGTCCATTAAGGGAATCAACAAATGCAGTACACTAAAGCCGAATGTGAGAAATGGGCCTTTAACTTGACATGTCCAAAATTATTACCCAAAAAATCACACAAGAATTGTTTCATATTTATGAAGCCAAATGGGCCCTTAAGTTCGAAAACACACACTAAATAATTTTCTCAACTACGAAACGAGCCTTTATCATTTTCAATTTCACATAAAAAAATATTTCAAAGGCAAATGACAGTGCTTTAAAGAAAAAAATTAATGTCTTCCCTAGAAATTTCCCAATGGGAGCCAACGTATTTCAAAACCAAAAACCATTTATGTCACTAATGATTAAATATAAAATTGTTTTTTTAAAGTGTCATATTCATTTGAAAACACATCCAATGTTACACCAAACACCCATGATAATATTTGAAAACCATTTTGGAAAATTCATTGCATGATTTAAAAACCAAACCCAACCATCCACAACATTTTCAAAAAATACAATACAACCCCAAGAGGACCATAAAACCCCCCTCTAAGAATTTAAACACACACATTGTTTAGGAAGCAAAAATCATTACTTTGAAACCATGAAACTATTTCAATATTGTCATAAAAACTTTCTAAAACAATTACAAATAAACAATATGCTCTAACAGTACTCAGAACAAATTTTATCAATCAACGAATACCACTGTAACTTCACAAAAGTGTAAACATTTCATTAAGGTTGTATTTAAAATTTCAATGAGAAAAGGAATTTAATAATAAAATTTGGCTCATAAACACATAAAATGATTTGTTGAAACATTTCTTATCAATATTTATAACCACAAAAAAACAATTTCTTAGGATAAAAAATGTGTATTAACATTATATTTTCACAATGGTGTGGATAAATATGTTTAAACAAATGCAATAAAACCTTCATGTTTTACAAATTCTAACAATTTTTAAAAACCATAACAGAACAATGAAGAGTAAAATAAACCATAAATTCAGATAAAATAATTACTGTGAAGAACGCAATGTTAATATAATGTATAATAATTAATAAACTTATATTCTCTTACCTCAACCCATGCGTGGACGCGAGGAAACTTGAACGGTAGGCAGAACACTCTTTCGTAGACCAACCGTGCACACTAAACTATAAAAAATGAATAAAAAACAACGGCATTAGGGTTTAAATATATAAAATAAAAACCCTAAAAAATTGAAATAATTCACTAATGGTGGAAACGACACTCTAGGGAGGAGGAGGAAGTGCTGAAAAGTTGGTTTTGGTTCACTAAAGGAGGCCGTTACCGACCGAAGCGTGAGAGGATGTCGGGCCGGCCATGCACAAGAGGGTTCGAATGAGCTGCTGGTTGGAACAAGGAGAGAAGGGTGGTGGTCGATAAGCCATAATAGTGAAGAAATAGGGGAGGAGTGGGGGAGGCCATATCTGTAGGAGGTCGGAACGACAGGACATTCTGGAGGCCGGAGAACATGGGTGCTGGGTGTGGGGATAGCCATGACATGGTGAGGGATAGGGGTGAAGGTTGTGGGTGAACATAGGATTTCGGTGGCCAGGACGGTTGCACAAGGATGTTGGGGGAGTAGCCGAGATCAAGAGGGTGAGGCGGCATGGGCGAGCGTGAAGGGGCTGGAGTCATGAGGCGAGGTGGAGGGGAAGGGAGAGAGTGTGGTGGGGACCCAAAGCGGTGAGAGACGGAGTGAGGGAAGAATGTTGTGAGATCCTATAAGGGGAGATAGCTTGGGTGGTTGGAGAGATCATGGTGGTCAGATGCTCAAGGCAAAGGTTGTGAGGCTGCTGGGGGTTGGGGTGTAGCACGGCTACACATGAAATCAGGGGGGAAGGGGGTGACACAAGTTGGTTAGGGTTACTTGTTTTGCATCAGTTTTTTATTATAACAATAATGATAATAATAAAATCAAAATTTTTTATTATAGAAAAATATCCATAGTAATAATAATAATAATAATAAAACAAAAAATAATAATAAAAAACAATATCCATAATAATAATAATAATACAAAAAAATTATTATAATAAATATAAAAACAATGACGACAACAATAACAATAATAATATAATGATTAATAATAATGATAACAATAATAATAATAATACAATAATAATAATAAAATAACAATAATGTCACCTTATTAATGATAAGATTATTAATTAAATAATAATATTATTGTTATTACAATTTAAACATCAAGCTATCATTATTCACTTTATTCAAATAAAAAATTATTTATGTTAATCGCTAGACAATAGCATGGCCACCCGAGCTTTCCACACAGCTACCGGCCCCTGTGTAGTGATTGTGCATGAGTCCAAAACCCACTAAATTATTAAGCGACAAAAAAAATTTATGTTAGGACCCATATCAGACCTTGGCGTGAGAACCCAAAGCCACACAATGATAAAAAAAGTAATTTAAAAAATCTGGGTATGAAAATTCTCCCCAGCACATAATTTTTATACCCCCAGAAATTTCCCCAACCAAACAATTTAGAAAATAAGAAACCATGCCCGATTGAAACTGAATGAAACCATAACACAAGATAATGTGAGAATAGAAGAGGGTTCTCCCTCCCCCCACAAGGAATCAACTAGTGATGAAATTTAAAACCCAAACATACCACCTCAGGAAGAGGGTCGACACATGAACTCCCAACTGATCAAAACAAAATTCTATAGCATGAGTGAAATAACACTTCTGCTAGAATGTAGAACCCTTGTCCTAGAAAAAACTCACAAAAATAGGGGAAAACCTCTGAGAAAAACATACCCCAGGAAATGAACCCTAGCATAATAACAAACATCAACACATCCATAGGAAATTATATCTTCAATTGAATACAACTAAACTAAGTCCAACCCAATAAAGGGCCAAAAACACATTTAATAAAAATGTATGATTCATAAAACCATAATCAGACAAACTAAACTGTAGGATTACAACAGAACATTTCCATTATAAATTTATGTTTATACAATGTACCTAAAACAACATCAAAACTTTAATAGACAGAAAATAAGAATGAAATGTCTTTAAATGTTCCTCTACTAACACAGAACAAAAAACCTGAACTGAGGATTCACACACCATAAACTCCTTACAACACGCAAGATTCACCACAAGAACTGTGGCTAGGTTTCTGATGGATGAATAATCTCATTACTCCTAGTTTGGCATTGCAATTTATCCAGTCACAACATTTTATTCAGAAGACTCATCCTACAAATCTTCCTCAAGTGACCCAGACAGCCACAACAATGACAATCTTCAGAGGGATTTGACATGAGATCTTTACAATCCTGAATCGGCTACACTGGCAGAACCCCACTGAACGGTTCGATATACTAGAATCAAAAACCACTATTGAGGACTCTTTCAAAATAGGACCCTCAGGAACACCATGCTTTCCAGATGGGGAACCTTCACAAGTAATTGGATATGCTATATCTTCAAACATCTTTGTTATGAATACCAACTGACCTAGGAACGCCTCATCGACCATCTTCTTGAAATGATGGTCCTTAGATGGGAGAACCCACTCCATGATATCTAGACGAAGACCCTTAGTGATGAGAGGAGTCTTCATGAAATCATACAACACTATTTCTGAAGAAAAGGACACAAGTTCATTGAAATTGTCAACATATACTTGCACCGTCTATCGACCTTGTTGAATATGCAGGAAATAATTTCTTTTCATCATATTCACCTCTTTAGGTATAATCCGTCAAACGAAGACAGATTTAATTACATCCCAAGTCATTACAACTTTCAGTGATGGTGGAGTGAAAAACTCCCATTTTTTCAAAGATGGTTCTTCAAACATACCGAAAACAGCACGCACTCAGTTATCTCTCGGATTTCCCAATACCCTAAAGATGCACTCTACCTTTTAAAGCCACTATATTACATCTAACAGACCTCGATCACCGTGAAGGATAGAAAATTTCTCAGAAGAACCAAAAATTGGGCATGACTTAACAGCAACCTTGGGGACCTTTTTGGGAAGCATTTTCTAAAGAACATATAAAACACAGATCCAAGACCAATATCATCTGAAGCAACCTCATCGAATATTCCTTCATCCCAAAACAAATAGCTCGAAAACCAAACAAACACAAACACAAACAAAAATTCTTTTTTCATTTTAGATTTCAAAACTGCCTTCTTTAAAGGCCACCTTCCTAATACAAAACACACATTTTAAATGAAGTTCAATTTCCAAAAAAAATTACACTATTTTTCATAATCACATTAGAAAAAAAAGTTCAAGCCATTAAATCCACGTACACACCAATGTAATCACATGAACTATTGAACATGTCTTCATCTGGTTTCATTCATATGCACCAAGACACACCTCCCATGCATTCCCTCACTTTTGAAAATGTTCACAGAGAGTACTAATGGTTGCACCCAAACCATTTCTCTACCAATTACAAGAAAACCCAATGTTTTTAGACCAATAGATTTCAGTTTTAAAACCCATTTCATGAATCTAAATCCATTCAAATGAAATCACTCTCGTTTCAAAAAAAGGTTTTTCATTTTCAGAATCTCACTTTCACCAACCATAACCATGATGAACATAAACATGCATCAAACTACCATAGTGAGGGACTTGTAGTCATGCTTAACCAGGTGACCTGGTAGTGGTCTATGCCACAAGTAAGAGTTAACAACTAAGAGAAACATTAAACTTGTACTCAGACTTCACATGGGTCACTAATCCACATGAAATCATGACGTAACATCATCTTTCCTCCATTGTCATCCCTTAAACTAAAACAAACCAGAATGAGACATGGACTCAATTTCCAAACTACTGCTAGAGACTCAATGTTCCAAATTAGAAAGGGTTCATGACACCCTTCATGTACCTACCTCCCGAGCCCCGATAGTCCTAATTTCAATCTACTAGACACCCAAAATAACAATTACCTCCTTTGATACTATTGTTTCATGAACCAACCTGGGTTTCCCCTAAACAGGTCACCCGAGCAAGTCCGCTGCATGGCCCGAAAAGAATTTTTAGTCCCCACGGGATGGAAACTAGTGTCCGGAATAAAAATTTAATCATTCGGAATGATTTGGCCCTAAAAAATAAATATGTAAACAAGAATAAACAAAACAATATAAATGATCATTATAAGTGGAAAAATAAATAAACAGAATAGTGAAAATATCCTCCACATGACTTACCATGTCACCTCCCAAGCAAAGGCCAATCTATCTCCAATAATAAGAAAAATATCCAAGAAAACCTAAAAAATGAATGTTACAACTAGAATGATATAATAGGCATGAGAATTAAAATGCTTAGTAGGATTCCCATGATAAACCAAAGAATCCAACACCTCTTTTCCCAAAACAAATACCTATTTACAAGTTTGAAATAAAAATATAAAAGTATGTTTTTTTCATATTTTAAACTAAGAGACATGTTTTTCCCATTTAAAAATTTAACACAAGAGACATACCATTACCAAAATCATATGAAATTTTAAGAACGTAACCCAAAAAAAGTATACCAAAGTGAGGCTAATGTAAAATATGTAATCAATGCAATATAGAAATAAATTGGTATAAAAGAAAGTAAACAACCGATGAAAATAATCTAGTAATAACGTGTGATCCTAAAAATCCCTAGAATACCCCTGGACGTACTCAGGTTCGAAAGCACATATCAATGTATTGTGAATATCTTAAGTCTTTAACCAACTGGCCACCATATAACTGACTAATCCTGTGGCATAGCCTGCCTAACTTAACAACCAATCTAGGGGGTACCAACCCATCTAATCAGGGTTGATCAGCAACTGTCACTCAATCATCTAAATGATACCCAGGAACCCATGGTGGTTATATCACTTTGTAAGTAGGAGTCCCTCGAACGCATGACTAATATCACCACACATGACTACATCAAAAACGAACACTCCATACGATAACACATAATGGGATATCCACCTATAGAGGTGCCCCAAAAAATATATACATACATACATATTTAATATCATCAAAGGTACCAACTGGACATTCACCCCATAAAATCATCTAAACCATTTAAAAAATTTTATAAAACATTAGTTTTTCCAAACAGGAACATAGTTATTAAGCCCCATCTGTTCAAGGATTCAAAACAAGAATTACATTAAAACTGAACGTTCCAAACATGCATTTAACTTTAATTTCCTCAAAGTATTACCCAAAACATCCCAAAAACATTGTTTTGTATTTACAATTCCAAACGGGCCCTTAAGATCCAAAATGCACACGAAATTACTTATGCAACTACCAAACGAGCCTTTATCATTTTCAAACTCACATCAGAAAACATTTCAATGGAAAATGACTATGATTTAAGGAAAGAATTTAAATTCTTCCTTAGAAATTTCCCTAGGGGCACAAAAATTATTTGAAAACCAAAAACCATTTATGTCACCTGGGTTTAAAGAGAAAACCATTTTTCTCAAGTGTCATATTTATTTGAAAACGAATCCAATGGAACAATAAACAACCAATAAAATATTTTTAAACCTTTTCAAAAAAGTCATTGCATGATTTAAAAACCAAACTGAACCATCCAAAACAATTTGAAAAGATAAAAAACAACCCCAATGAGACTATAAAATCCCCCACCTAGAAATTTAAGAGAGACATTTTTAGGAAGCATAAATAATTACTTTAAAACAACAAAACCATTTCCTTAGAGTCATAAAACCTTTCCAAAACAATTTTACAAAAACAATAAGTTCTAATGTTACTCGGAACAAATTTTATCAATCCAATAATACCATCGTAACTTCACAAAGGTGTAAAAATTTCATTAAGGGTGAATTTCCATTTTCAAGGAGAAAATGCATTCTAAAAAAATAAAATGTGTTCATAAACACGTAAAAAGATTTTTTGAAACAATTATTTTCAAAAAAATTTACCACATGAAAAAATTTTCTTATGAACGCAATGGGTATTTATCAATCTCTTTACACAATGGGAAGATAAATAGGTTTAAATGAATTCACTAAAAAATTAATGTTTAACAAATTATAACAATTAGAAACACCATTTAGGACCAATGAAGAGTAATATAGAACTTGGAATCTGACAAAATAAATAAATTGAATAATGAAATATGAATAGAATTCAATAGAAAGAATAAACACAGATTCGCCTACTTCAAACCAAGAGCGTGCATGATAAAACACTGATGGTAGGTAGAACAATACCCTATGGACCAACTGCACACACTAAACAATGTGTAAAATTCATGAAACAAAACTATAGCATTAGGATTTCAATAAATTAAAGAAAACCCCCAAAAATGAAATAATTCACCAAACAGAGAAAACTCTGTGCTGGGGAGGAGGTAGAGGCGCTGAAAAGGGGGTTCGGGGTCTCCGAATGAGGTCGCTTCTAGGCAAATCAGGAGAGGATGTCAGGCTAGCCGTGTACAAGAGGCTTCGAATGTGCCACTCGCTGAAAAAATTAGGGCATGCTGGTGGTAATCTGGCCAAAACGGTGAGGAGAAATGGGGTCAGAGCGGCAGGAGGCTAGAACGACATGAGGTGCCGGAGGTGGGCAGTGGGTTCTAGGTATGGAGAGATCCAGGATAAGTCGAGGGCGAGGGGAGAAAGAAGATGGAAAGAATGAGAGTTTCGAGGCCAGGATGGCTATACGAGGAGGTAGGGGGAGCAACTGAGAGTAGGAGGTTGAGGTTGATGGGGTGATCGTGGTAGGGCTGGAGGCACGAGCCGAGGTGGGTGGGATGGGACTGAAGGTGGAGGGGACCTTTAAGGGTGAGAGGCGGAGCGAGGGTGGTGTGATGTGAGAACCTACAGGGGCAAGAGCTTGGGCGACTGGGGTGAGCGTGGAGGCCGGTGGCTTGAGTTGATGGCGGCGAGGTGGCTGGGGGTTGGGGTGGAGTGCCGCTGTGCAGGAAATCAAGGGAGAAGAGGGGTGACGTGGGTAAGTAAATGTTACTTGGTTTATTTCAATTTATTATAACAATAATAATGATAAAAATAAAAACAAAAATAATAAAAAAACAATATCCATAATAAAAAAACAAATAATAATAATAATATATCCATAATAATAATAATACCATAAATTATTATAATATTGATAACAACAACAACAAAAACAACAACAACAACAACAACAACAACAACAACAAAAACAACAACAACAACAATAATAATAATATAAAGAATAATAATAATAAAATAATAATAAAAATATTAACAATAGTAACACCTTGTTAATAATATTATTTTTCATTACATAATAATATTATTATTACTAAAAATTAAATATTTTACTAACTTTATACACATAAAACATTATTTATATTAAGCGTTAGAAAATTGCGGGGGAACCCAAGATGAACACACAGTTACTACCCACTGTTTAGTGACCGCAGATGAGTCTAAAACCCACAAAAATTATTAAGCGACAAAAAATTTAAATCTCGACCTAGACCAAACGTTGGCGTGAGAACCAGGAGACATGAAATAATAAAAAAAATTAATTTAATAACTCGGGTTATGACACTGTGACCAGACCATGAACTAGGCCTCGATTTTCTAATCATATATATTTTCCATTTTAAAACTCAAAATCCACCATAATAATAAAATGTGAAATAATAACAAATGAAAACATAAATGTGACCATGATAGAGTCAAAATTATCCCCACCATTAATCATTATCCCCCCATAAAGAGCTCCAGTTTCTGTACACCCAAAATGAGAAGGCCACTAATACCTCAAAAATGATTCTGTCTCTTATTTATCAGGGCAATCTTACTCACACATAAATAATACACATTCTAGTGAAATAATTTTAACATGAAACACATTATAATGGAAATCCATAATCCAAACAATCTTCTCATCCACAAAGGTGTTGAGACCAAGATCAACATCTTCACAATTAATCATTTCTAAGATGTTCAATGATTGAGAATGTGACAAAAACCCAAGGTTCTAACTAAACATACTTACTAAATTGATGATGTCCCGAGTGAGGTTAAACTACGAGAAAACCCCATTACTAATCCCCAATATCTAATGGGAGATAATAATGGTATGTTTAATATTTTTGATGAGTTTGATTCATCAATAACCTCTTTTGGATCAACTGATCCTTTTCTATCATTTATTAATCAAGAATATGTTACCCCAATAACAATTCTCCTAGCTCTACCCCACATAAAGGATATAGACATAGAAATCCAAAAAATGGCTCGAAATTAAATATTTTAATCAAGGCCCAATAACAATTATTATATGATAATCTGATCAAAAGGATTATACTATTCTTAAGAAAAATTAAAATCAAAACCATACACATGAAGTATACCCCCAAGAACCTGAATGGATTTCTCGGTTTTCCCATCTATTTTCAGGTTATACACTGTGATTATATTTTTTAGGTACCCAATAATTAGGAAACACCTACCAAATCTTGAATGTAAACCAACAGCCTCAGTCAGAAATTACTATAGTAAGAATTCCATGGATCTTGCTGACCTCTAAAACATACAATTATTTAATCTCTTCCACAATTGATGTCTCCTTAAAAGAAAAGTTGTAATCTAGTTTTATAATTCAATCATTGATCACACAAAAAACATCCTTTCCACAAAAAGTAAATGGTATAATAATGATTATGTCAATAGATATCTCTTCTCAAATACACACTATAATGGGTAAATGTTACAATAAACATATATATGGCATTAATCATATTAAATTTATAGTATCATGATATATTGTCGACAATCGAATGCCTTATCCCTAGAGACCAATATTTATGTCTCATATTATGAAATATATTAGTATTCATAGTGTGTATGGACTAGAAATACAATTTTCCACTATCTATTAAATCATTCCTTAGGGATATTTTCACTAATAACCTTCCTCATAAACATAATGAACCAATGAGATACCAAGACCAATCAAATCTGGACTCCCCAAAATTTAGAATTTTATTAACACAATAGAAATCTGTGTATATTTCATGTCTAATCAAAATTTTATTATCAAATTATTATTTATCCTTCATAAAACCTTTTCAACAACCATCCCTACATATAATATCGTCCTAAAAAATAATCTCATGAGAGACCACTCCTCTATTTATTTCATCAGGTCTTGATATGATAACTTCTAGACTAATCTGTTTGTGAGCAAATTATTATTTCTTTTTGTATATGCAATATAAATATTAAATATCTAAAAAAATCAACTTAAAATTTCTATCACAAGTTAATTTACCTCTAATTTAAAATATAATTTAGCCTCTTATGATCTAAACATAGCAGAAATAAATCCCAAATGAGATTTTGGAACCATATTTTGATAGTGTGCAGTGATGTTTCCAAATAAATTTCAATAATAGTATAGATACTTCCATGGGGTATTAATAGATATGATCCATATACCGCAACCTATATCACCTAAATCAAGACACAACCTAATATCACATCTAATGAATCGTGGAAAAAATCATATCCCAAACGTAGTTATGGTTGAATCATAATAGGAGTTGAATTCATTCTCCAATTTAGTTCCTAAAAAATCTCTAAAATTTATCATTCTATTCAAACATAAAACCAATTTGGGTTAATTATATCTTTAGAGTTTCAATATTGGATAAATCCAGAACAAATTTTCTACACTAACTAGTAATCCCTTAGAATTATGAATCTCAAAATTATTTTGGGGTTACTCCCATGAAATCCCTTTATGAATCATTTCAAGATACATTGAGATTCCCTTCTGAGAAATAACGAGGCACAAAATCACTTAGTGGTTCCAAAATTTCCATTTAGAATGTTTTTGCACACAAAAATTTACTGTTTCAATTTTCTAAATATGATTTAAAAATGATCTATGTGTTCCTCCTATGGGTTGTATTGCACAAAAATATTGTCCATAAAAGCAACTACAGAAGAGTCTAATTACTAATGAATTATCCAACTCATTAATTCCATAAACAATTTTGGATATTTAGTAAGACTGAATTGGCATAATTCGGAAAATGAAATTACCACATCATCTCTTCCACATTTTCTTAGATATATCCTTCTCTTGAATTATTAAATTATGGTATCCCCTTCATAGTTAAATATTACACAACCATCAGTCCGTGTTATGTAAATCCACAAGATAATTAATCATAGTAAAAATGTATTATTTATTTACTATCACTTGGTTAATATTTTGATAAACAACACAAGGCCTATGGCTTCCTTATTCCTTTTTTATATAGAGTTGGTGAAGCCTGAGGTGGTAAACTCGGATGAATAAATCCATTGGCCTCAAGATCTACAATATGAACATTAAGATCTATTATTTTAGAAGGTGGTGTACAACATGATGGAATATAAATTGGAATCATCTTAGGGAATATTTGACAATAAACTCGAACCCTATTTGAGGAATTTACCCTAAAACAAATCATCTCAAAATAAATCAGGGTATGTTCATAGAAAATCATTCAGTGGGATACTCAAAACATAATCAATGGTGTTAAGAAACATCTCTAATAACTCATTTGAAGTCATTATATCGTAATTAACAAAATTCCCCACATTAATTTGTAAAGGATCCCACTCATCATTAAATACATGAAGAATTAAATTGAAAGATATAAACTAAAATTGTAGATGGTAATATTCTATCTAGGCTATAAAACTACTAAAATAATTTATTACAATAATATAATTTATGATATTATGATTAATAACCAGGAAATCACACTCTTAGTTGATGTTTATAGTCATCACCCTATATTTAATACATTTCAAACAATATCTCTTATACTATCTTAATGGGGTGGAATGATTTAACATGAATGGAATGATCCTTGATCATAATCAAAAATTTTAATCCCAATAAAAGATATGAAAGAATGACTTGAACCATTATTAAACATTCTAGTAATATAGAGGATGAAATGAAAACTCTACCTATAATAGCAGTTGATGTTTCTTTGGATTCCTCCAGTGCATACTCCACTACATAAATACATATGGCCCCAAATACTCTCTATTTTTATCTATTGTTTGACTATCCCCCTTAGCATGAAAATGATATGTTCCACCCTTTGATGCATCAGAAAAAACCTAAGATCATTCGGATAGATTGGACTGAACTCTATTAGCATAAGAAATTCATCACACACAAAAAGATTCATGTGTCTAGATTGTCCACAATGGTGGAATATCGAAGGTGATTTCATATAGTTAGTCGTAGTATGACCATGTATCACACAAAAAATCAATAATACCTATTATTATATAATAAAATTCCTTTAAACTGGTCTGGATGTAAACTATGCACCCTCACACTTATTTTTCACACTAGAGAACACTCTTTGGATTCCTCCTTCTAGAACAAAATCTTAACAAAAACCCATATCCTTTACTATATATTCCTTAGTCATAATATCTTTATCAAAAACCTCTTCATAGGTATCTTGGAATATGAGAATTGACGTCAACAAAATAAGGGACCTCAAACCCATCTCCATCATTTGACGTTTAAGGTCTTCTTTAGAGAGAATATAGGGTGAAAAGTGTACCAATTCAGTGAAATGAGTGGAATAATTCATAACATAAGGATATAGATTCTATAAATTTAGAAACTCATGGATTTTCTCCATGTGAAATATTTTAGGATTAAAGTATTTATTGAAGACTTTATTTTATGTAGTCTGAATTTTATGGATAGATGCTTCTTCCAATGATGGTTCTACTAGATGATTCACCTATAGAACTTGTTTCATATTTTCTCTCCATGATTTAAAATATCTTTCCTAAGAGTTATTATTAATAATAAATATATAATTATATTAATAGAAAATATTTGAATGAGATGAAGGATATTAAGAATACATATTAAAAATTTGAAAAAAAATATTTTAAAGAAACAAAGGATTCAATGAATGAGATACAAAAGAATTAGAGAAGAATAACTACATCTATATAATCCCCAATACATTTTTAATTAAAAACTCTAAAAAACTATGCTAAATCATGAAATATATCCATGAACACCCATGGAAACTTGAGTTCAAATACAGAAGTTAGCTGGCCATTCTCTCATCCACACTTACTATATTAATTCTAAAGGTCCACCCTCATGTATACCTCAAACAATGAAATACACATAGGTAGTGTCATTAAACATCCCTTAAGGTATTACCTATAATAATAATTTGAAATGAACCAATTTTGATCAATCATACATGTCACCCAAGATCTCCCATCCTGAGGTAAATATCAACACAATAGCCAAACAACTCTTATGAGTAACATAAAAGTGAAATAAAAATAGAGTGATTGAGAAACTCACAATAATTTTTCTATTAAAAGATAGAATGATTATAGAACTAAGAACCAGATGAATCATAAAATGTAGGACATGGGTGTGAAAAATAATGATGTACAAAGGCATCCCACAGAAAATCTCAGCACAATCTAGTAGAAGAGAACTAATGATCAAATACACCCCTAGTTATTTAACCTCATTACCTTCAGAAGAAATAAGATCCTACAAAATATTTCAAATAATCCAATAATAAAAATATGAATATCAAGTTAATGTATATTTTTACAGGCTCTGAAATAATAAATGATGTTTCATCATCAATCATAAAGGACTTTTAAATAATTGACCACAACAGATGATTCTGAATTGGCCTTGATTAAGGAGATATCAATAGAATTTTAGAGATCAAATCCTTCAAGTATTTTCAAGTCCTTAACCACAAATAAATTTACCTTCCAAATAAAAGAATAAAAATTATAGGTTGTTGGACCCCATGTGTTTCTCACAATACCACCACCTTGAATTAACCCTTGATAAAAGGACCCATCTAGACATTGGTGTCTTATATCATCTATATTTTGATTCTATGGGAATGATAATGTGTTTAAGGTCGTCATTCTTGAGGATGTCCTACATTTTAATACTCTAAAAAAGAATAATGAATTTTGGAGAATTATCCTTACACTAGATTCTAATTCCCATTAAATCATAATTATGAGAAACATAAGTCATATTATGCCATGTTGAACATAAAATCTTACTTACCAATGATGTTGAGATAAAACAATATTCATGGTTTTTCGAGGGTTTAATTCTTTAAAACCTAAACTTATATTTTGAATTTAACAAAAAATCGATGAAATGGTGGTGGGAAGAGGCTTCTTTAAATCCAAAAAGAGGAACCTAGTTCCTAGGTGATAATAAGTGAGTGTCAACCAAATATTTTTTTTAGAATGAGATATTACAACATTCAACGATCCACTGATTGTTTTCCATATTATGATTCATGAGACACTACAAACTATGCCATATATATGAGCTATAGGATTTATCTTCCCAACCAAAGGAGTAATACCCAAAATGATTTTTATTATGATATAATGGAGGGAATCAGCTGAGATATCCCCCAATAATGTTCTATTTTCATGAAACATCTACAATCATAAATACCTCTTAAACTGTTACCCTGTTACTGAATGGGTCTACACAGAATGGACTAGATGGACAAGTATTGGGGACCATCTTGATGGGAGTCATAGATGAATCTATTATAATGTATTTCAGTGCTTATTAGCACTACATTAGGTGGAATGCACATGGAAAAAACAATTATGGGGATTGAGGATAAAACACTATCGACCAATGATATTCTACTTCCAAAGGAAAGAAGCTGACAATTCCAATTTGAGAATCATTCCATAATAAAATTATCAATGTTTGCATGATGATGACCTTGAACCCTCCCATTGGATAGAGGGTCACCCATGTATTCCACCAGAAGTTTTTCTCTATAAAGAAATGACCTTTTACTTAATTAACTGAGACCTCTTGGGAGTTAATTTTTTAGAGATAAAAACACAATATTTTTTAATTGATACATTGGACAGATTTTCTTTAATAATCATTCAATTTCTATATGATGTTTTTAATTTAATTGACCTTATCATTAAGAAAAAAAATCATGTCATGTGAAATAAAAATATGAAAAATACCAAAAATCGTTACATAGATCTGAAAGGACGAATGCACCGTTAATTCAAACCATTTTTGTTATTTCTAATAATAACATATTTATATTGGATGTGATTGATTGTAGAGAAGGGGTACCCTTTTATCAATCGACTAGATTATTTGAGAAAAAACACAATCATTAACCCATAATAGCAATAGAAAACCCTAGTGAAAAAATAACCTAAATAATAAGTCACAAACATACTACGAGAAGCCACAATGTTTCATCACTTTGAGGATAGTTTCACATTCAATCTGATCTTAAGCCATTTACATGTCAATTTTTACCATAAATTTCGACCAAATCACTCTTCTATTATGATCAATAATCATTTCAAAAACTAGTCCACTAGAATCCTCGCTTATTCTCCCCTTAATGGAAGAATGATATACCTATGAAAACAAAAGGGGAAAATTTCAGGAAAATATATTTTTATGATATTTGATAATGTTGTATAGAAGAAATTACATATTTCTAAAAGGGTTAATTTCATAAAAATGGTGGGGTTCTTCACCTTAGGAATATGATCCAAAATGGTACCAACGAAACTATGGGAAATGGTCCCATGTGGAAATATTCTTGGATAAAACTCACAAATTCTCCCAATAATAATATCACTTGAATCTTTGTATAGAGATACTAGGATCCCATTAGGACACGAGGAATTATTGGGATTAAGAGTCTTAATGGAACGTAATATCTTTTCTTCTACTAGAATAAGACCAACCTTAATGTTTTTAGAGTTATTAATAGAGAATTTAATATTTTTTAAGATATTATGGGCCTCCCCAAATAAAATAGATTCATTCCCCTGGTCCCTATAGACACCTGAGATAGATTTTATGAATAAAAACACCATTAGAGGCCCTGGAATGATAATATAGAAGTATGTGAGTCATCCTCTAGAAGTAGATTCATCTGACCATTAAACCATTTCCCCTTAACGAATGATTGAAAATAAGATGTATTTTTATCCCCTTACCATATCCAACTAAATGATGATATTTCCCCATATTATTTCTCAAGATCATGTAATATTCCCTCCAACGGTTTTTTTCTTAGAAAAAACAATGAAGGACTCATCATCCCAGTGATCTCAAAATAGAGATCATGTTGACTATTATCTTCATAAAGAGGCTTCGGGTAAAATTCATAAATGGGAAGAATGTTAATACAGAAACTAAATATCACTACTGATCCTTTTATGTTTTTTTGGAATGGAAATCCAAGAAAAATACAGAACATGAGTCATCCATGAGAATCAAACCATCTTTTTAAAGTTTTCTATATGCATTGAAAAAATCATATATAAATGAAACATTTATTGACAATGTTAGATGACTATTCTTGAAGTTTAATAGGGGATTGATCGAATATATACATACATGGATGCGCCAAAAAAGGTCATTATTAATTTTAAATATAACGAATGTTTTTCAAAGACCTATCAAGTATACTCTAAATTATGTTACTGCCACTCTAATTGTATCAAAACGTGAATTTTTCCTTATAATATCACTAGTCTCGAAGAATGATGCTTTAAATTGTGGACTAAAAATCAATTATTCCATTATAATGATAAATACCCCCACCACTCTTCTTGTAGGGTTAAATAATTTTGTTGAAATACCCACACATAATCCCTACGGTTGAACCAATAACTAGATAGGATCTAGCCATTAAGAATAAAGACTATGGAACAAGATGGAAAAATAAAATACACATATCTTTAATCCTACCAATATGGAGTATTTCCATAGTCCATTGATTTCAAATTAATAACATCACATTGTTCCCCAAACACAAAGGTTTCATATATCCATAACTTGAGATAACTGAGGTTCCCAATGTTCTATTTTTTCCACAGAAAATAAAACATGATTTTAATTTTATAAATCATATTCAAAAGTAAATGATTTGGTTTTCTATGTATAAAATTTCATTTTAGAGTCAAAAAATTCTTTTGATTCATTTTATCAAATACAAGAAGTGCATAAACCTTTTTTTAATTCAAAACCCATTTAAAACCCATTTTCCTTCCACTCAAGCTTCATTTCTTAAAACAAATCTTGTTTGATCTTGAATTGATAATTTTCATGGGCTATGTAGAAGGAAATTATAATAACACTATGTAATGCATGGGTTATAGAATATTTTTAGTGACACATACTATAAAAACCCAATGTTTTTAATGGAAATTCCCTTCTGATAAATATGCCATAAAATCACATAATAACGAACTATTGAGTAATAAGTGACCTTTAAACTTATGTTTGTCACTTCTGTGTTTGGAATATTTAAAATCTGACATACAGGGTTGTGTTCAAGTGGTTCCTTGGAGTCCGATAGGAAAACATAATTTTGTGGTGAATAGTAACCTACCCTAATGAATAGTAACATACCCTTATGAATAGCGATATACCATAATAATTAGTAACCTCACCCATAATAGTATAAAAATAATATTCAAGTTGTAAGTAGAATATACTTATGTTTTAGAATGAGTTAATTCATGTTTTAAATCTGGTTCTGATAATAAATTATGATTTTAATTAAATAATAAAATAATCATTTTTAGAAAATTATTTTTGAAAAATGGACTTAATTTTGGGATTATACACGTCGAAAATTTGTTACGGTGAATTTTTGAGATTTTTATGAAATACTTGAATTTTTGGTGAATAGTAAAATACGGTAATTTACCGTATATATACATTATGAGCTAAATAAACTATTCCTAGCATAATGGCTGATGTCACTACCGATGGTTCAAATTCACATGACCCATTTACTATTCTTGGTCATGGAATACTTACTATTCTTTGTCTTTTGAATAAAAAATAAATTAAGGATTATAATATCATAAAATCCCTTCTCTCCACTATAAAAACCCAATTCACTCTATCTTCTCTCCACTCCTCTCAAGCTCCGATACATACCTAAATTCTACCCGAATCTCTCCCCAAGGTCCTCCCGCACGTCTGAAATCTCTCAGCCTCCTCAAAATACCAAAACCACTCCCCTTAAGAGGTTCTCAAAGGAGGAAGTGTCAAGAGGTAAATTCCTCTTCCCAAATTTCTTCTTTTCTTTTAAGTTCTTTTCTTTTTGATTTATTTACTCACCTCCATTCACCATAATAGCACGATAAATCTAGTATCATACATGTACTTGAATTTCTTCATGCTTGTGGTATATTTCATTATATTCTCCCCTTTCCCCACCCTTTTATTTGAAAGAAATTAAAGCACCCTTTGAGATGTTTTAATTTAGCACAATCAAGGACAACGATTTATCAATTTTTATTTTTATCTTTAATTCTGGTCATGAAACCATTTGTGTTATTATTGAACTATATTATTATATATGTAATATATCCAATTTTTGGTTCTATAATCCTTTAGTACAAATGGAATTATGTTATAAATCAAAACACATTCTTTGTAATCAAACCCACCGAATAGAAACAACAGTTATCACTAAGGTTATATATTTAATAATTAAATATCACTCTAAGTAACCTAATTAAAAAAATATCCATTTAATCACCTGGATATGACCTAAATAATATAAATTCCACTCTGGACAACCACTTTCATCCTGCATATAATTCAATATTGAATATAAGTTAACCGATCTTTTAAAGCCAAGAACACAAACATGACCGAACAGTGAAATTGAGCCTTCTAAATAATCAAAAAGACCATGAATGAGCTAAAAAGGGTTATAATAAATAAATATAATATAGAATAGGTTATGTACATATTAATTAATAAGACCAATTTATTTATTCAGGTCATTAATGACAAGTGGAGAACACCACCAGATTTAAGGTAAGGGATCCTCCCCTTTCACTATTAATCAAGATTGTTCCCTATGCTATGATTTTTTTTGTGTAATACAAATAGATGGGGTATGTTTATACAATATCACCATACAACACTAATGTTTTATAAGTGATGAGAAACCCTTTTTCTCTCTCATAAATTCCTCTTGGTCACACCCGACACCATGCTGATAAAATCATAACGAGTTCTACCTGAACCTTCATTGTTCTACCGGGTTGCCTTATCTTTCTTTCAAAATGGTGTTTCCTTATCTATTTATATGAGTATTATGACTTCTATTTAGTTGTACAATATTCTTATATCAAGACCCTTTCATCACACTCTTTCAGGGATATACATGATTTTGAAAGATTCCTTCCTTAGAACATTACGATAAGCAAACCGATTTTAAGGGGACTTCCAAAATTTTTACCCAAATTTCAAGTGCACACTATCTTATGTTTTAAAACACCATTGTATTTATAGAATCAGTATTTTTATTATTAAAACCTTCTTGGGTAAATTCTGCTTTTATATAAAAGAATGTTCTCTTTTCTATTTGAAAAGCTCTAGAGTGTTTTCCTTAAAACCACACAAAAATGGTTTAATGATAATGTTTCTAAAATACATTTTTTATATATTGTCACATATATTTGACACCACTTACCATGTTATATGCCTATTTTACCCTATGAATTTCTATGTATCTTCTAATTCCTTCCTTTCATGGACACTTTCGTGATACGCCCATTGGATATGTTTTATGTCATGATTGTGGTGCCCAATTCTTCCCACGGGTAACATTATATTTATGTATGGTTGATTATGAATGATTATTTATATGGTAGTATTATTTATGATGAAAGAATATTCATGAATATATCGAGATGGGTGCACCCAGATAGAGCTCCAATACATTGGCTAAGGTTATGTCTCATGAGATGCAATGTGAAATGGGATTGGTGGTTAGCCTTGGCCCGTACTAAAATGGGAAACGGGATTGGCGGTTATCCTTGACCCAAACTAAATATATGAATTTTGATTCTGCCAAATTTATATGATTCCATGATTATATGATTCCATGCATATATTAAATGATTTTATAGGTTTCATGCTATGTATATCATTATGTCATGCCTCTTAACTCATGTGCTTAAGATGTATCCTCATGTTCATTCCCTTACTAGGTATTTTTAGCTCATCCCTTTGTTCATGTGTTCCCCAGGGTACCCTATGCAGATGTAAGGGATCAAAGGAATTTAGGAGCTCATTATGAAGATTAAATAGTGATGTTTTTTTAGCCCCATGTTTAATGATATATGTACCCAGTTTTCCATGGAACTAGACTTAACAATCCTTGGCTTGTGCTCTGATGATTAATTATGTATAAAATAATGAAATGTTATATATAAAAGGCTCGAGTCACTATAGTTGATATTAGAGGATGGTCAAGTTATTTTTGGAGATTAGGAATAGAGAACCTTTGTGAGAGCCTTAACTATGAGACTAAGTATAAGGAAATATTCTTAAATTTTGGTGAGTATAGAGTAAGTGGTTTATCAAGAAAATACATCCCTGTATGAATACGAGCAGGTATAGGAGGATCTGGAACATATGTCTCTAGGGGTAAAACCCAAAAACACTGCTTTGATCTTGACTCAAACGGGAACGGGTGCACGATAACGGGACTTGCTACACTCTTGGTTATGACACTCCCGTGGGATATGCTTTGGTAGATTCACGAGCTTGGTACAAACCATTATTAAGGGAAAAAAGACCATAATAATATAAGTTAAGAAAAAGATCGAGGATAACATAGATATAAACCTAAGGAATCACAAGATATGATGTAATTCTTCTTTATAATTTTATCTTTTAATGTTCAATGTTTCCTTTTTATACTCAATAGATAAGTATTAAAGACCTCTAATTATAATTTCTTTTTCTTAGTTAATGGCAGGAAATATACGAACACGTTCCAAAAACCAATTTGATAGGCAATGTGATGGTTTCCCTAATGACATGCCTGATGTGATAGAAGCGAGTGCTCAAAATATCATGGCAGTACTTGCTCAGTTGGATCGAGTTATGAATAATAACTCAAATCAGGTGGAACATCCCCCTCCTCTAAGGAAATAGAAAGTTGTTGTAGAATCCTTTATGCGGTAAAGGTCTCCCATGTTTGGAGGGTCTTCAGATACCCTCCTCGTAGAATAATGGATTAACTCCATTGAAAAAGTTTTTTTTGTCCTCCAGTGCTTGGAAGTAGAGAAAGTAGTACTGGAAGACTATCGTTTTGATGGGGAAGCTGATCAGTGGTGGACACTGATCAAGAATACAAATTCCCAAGAGGAAATTGATTCCATAGAGTGGGAGGAACTCAAGAGGATGTTTTTCAACAAATATTTTCCTCGAACCCTCCATCTGAACATGGAAAGAGAGTTCCTTGGACTCAAGAAAAAGGAATATGAGTCCATCGGGGCATTAGAAGAAAACTATACAATGCTTGCAAGGTATGCCTCTGGATTTTTCAAGATCACCGAAAGCAATGTGGATCGCTTCTTTAGCAGACTGAAGACGAGTCTACGAAATGTGTTGGCAATTAGAGACTTTGACAGCTACGAGGAGATTGTCCGTTATTCCCTCAAGGTTGAAATGGAGATTAGAGACTCTCCGTGGTCTCATGGGTCTAGTGACAAGAAGTAGGAAATGAAGAACAACATGGGTTGTTAATTAAACAAATCCGATGATGGAAAGAAGCCTCACTTTCCCCTTTGCAAAAATGGTGGGAAGAAGCATTTTAGTGACTACCTCAAGGGAACCAGGAATTGCTTCAAATGGAGAACGTTTGGTCATATGGCCAAGAATTGCTGAAGGGATATGAAAAATCCCAATAATGTTAAAGAAGAAAGGAAGGTTTAGATCAACACTTAGCCACCAGTGTAGTGTTATAACTTCAAGAAGCTTGGGCATTATGCGAACAATTTCTCTATGCCGAGGGTTATCAGAGGAAATTAGCAACAACCTTCGAGGCAACAGGGAAGGGCTTATACTATCACTACTGATGAGGTGGAGCCGAAAAACGATGTGGTGACAGGTATGATAGTTATTCATTAAATAATAGTGTACATAAGTTCTACACATTCTTTCATATCTTTAATGTTTAGTTTAACTATTCAAACTCCACCTCAAAATTTGGAGTAAAAGTTATTTTTGAGAACAACGAATGTGGAAATCATTGCATCCATGGTTTATAACTCCCCCCGGTTAATGATTGTGGACTGAACCTCCCAGAAAATCTTATCATACAGCCATTGGTGGAGTTTGGGGCTATCTTAGGCATGGATTGGTTATCGTTATACAAATCCAATATTGACTTCCGGGAAAGGGAGATCACTCTTCACATCCTAAAGCATCCTCTGATTATTTTCAAGCACAAGGAGGAAGATGAATCTTTTTTCGAATCAGTATCTCAAGTGTGCATATTGCTTCCTTATGAGCATACATATCTAGCTAAAATGATTGAGATGAATGAGAGAACCATTCTTAAAGACATGCCCATGGTGAGGGATTACACTGATGTATTCCCTGAAGATTTTCCCATTCTTCCCCCTGACAGAGAGGTTGAGTTCTTTATTTAACATATCCTTAGATCTCTTCCAATCTCAAAGAAACCATACAATATGTCCACTATATATCTAGAAGAGCTGAAGAAGCAGTTGCAGTTGAATATGGAGAAGGGTTTTATATGCTCGAGTGCTTCACAATGGGGTTCTCCAGTCCTCGTAGTCAAAAAGAAAGATGGATCAATGCGCCTCTGAATTTATTTTAGTGATCTCAATAAAATTACTATAAAGAACAAATATCCCCTTACAGAAATAGATGACTTGTTTGATCATCTTCGTGGGGCCAGTTATTTCTCTAAGGTGGAACTTCGGTTGGGATATCACTAGCTAAAGGTGTGGAAGAAATATATTCGGAAGACTGCCTTTCGAACACGGTATGGACAATATGAGTTCATAGTGATGCCCTTCAGACCCACTAATGCTCCTGCAGTTTTGATAGATTTAATGAATAAAGACTGTATAGATTACATCAAAAAATTTGTGGTGGTCTTTATTGATAATATTATGATATACTCGAAGAGCAAGGAGGAACATGAGGAGCATTTGGAAACTGTGTTAAAGAATTTGCGAAGGGAGAAGTTGTATGCAATGTATAGTAAATGTGATCTCTGGATGGAGGAAGTATCATTCTTGGGGCATGTTATCACCGGGAAAGGGATATCTGTGGACCCTTCCAAGATGAAGGCTATTGAAGAGTGGTCGATCACAACTTTTGTAACGGAGATCAAAAGCTTTTTAGGTCTATCTGGGTATTATTGACGATTTGTAAAGAACTTTTCATGAATTTCAAACCCAATGACCAAGCAGACACGGAAGTGAGTAAAGTTCATCTGGAAGAATGACAATGAACAAGCCTCATAAAAGATTTATTTTAATGAACCACATTTATCGATGATTAAAAGTGAATTAACATTTATATGAGTAGGTCCCCCAAACCATTGTCATATAAATAATATAAAAAAAGATGAAAAACATCAATGTGACATTTGGGAAGACAATATGATAAAGTCCAAAAATGAATACAATGAATAATGTTTCCATCATATCTGATCAAACTTATTAGGGATTTTTAGTGATAAAACATTAAATTGATGTTATACTTGTTGAAAAAGTATTATATGGAAGTATGATTAGAACTATATTAGTTAAAAATGAATTAAAAATGATATATTGAATGAAATAATATATATATATATATGGGAATAATTTTAGGGTTAGCTTTCACAATTAATGTAAAAGAGAACATATTTACCTTGCTCATAACACATGCTATATAGGGCTAAGATGATAAATATATATCAATGTCTATATTGTATTAATGTACCTAGTATTTATTCTAAAAATGAGAATAAAACCAGTATTAATAAAGGGATTATTGTTATTAATTAATAAATATCAAGTTATCTAAATATTGTTATGATAATAGCAACTACTAGTTAATCTACATTTCATATTGCCTATGTCTTTCAAAAAGTCAGTCATAATGTTGTTGTATTATTTACATTCCATTTACAATAACAATATAGTGGATCTAAATTTGTTTTTTTTGTATTGGAGAATAAATCTATAATCATACATTATCAGTGAGATTTATTTTCCACCATCATATTTTAATATAATTGTTTATATTTTGATTCATTTAGTGTGAGAGATAAGAATATATGGGAACGAAAATATTTCATAATGTATCCATTTGAATGGTATGTTAATGTTATGAAGTGATATGTTAATCATACTCATCAACTAGTGGCCTCTATTTGTTCAATGTCTTATATTGTAGTAGATAAATGAGTTCCATTCTAATGACTTGTATGAAGTGGAGCATATCAGTCTCCTTATATCGTAGAATATTGTAGTGAATAGTGAAGGTAAGGGGATCTGTGTCTTAAATGGAAAGTTAATTACATGTGATGTGGTGATACCTAGGCATTTAAAAATTTCTAAAAACAAAAAATGGTTCAATGATATATATCATTAGATTTTGGTGAATTGAAGGTATGATATATGAAAATAGATGAATGTTGGATAATGAATGAGTAAAAAATAATTTTTTAATAAATAAAGAATAAATTCAGCACTAATACGTCAATTTAATAAATAATAAAATTGTAATCTTGGGTTTCATGTTTTAATGTGGTTACATGGTCTAGATTTGAAATTAATGAGCACTCTTTTTTAAAAAAAATTCACAAACCAGAGTACCATTCAAAATAGTGGGGTAGTGGTTGTCACTTAAGCAATATATTTTTCAATTGAAAAAGTTAAAAATGTTATTTCAATATTAACAATATATTTTGTAGTTGTTGATGATATATGGTAAACTTAAAAAAGAAAACTTTATGTGCCCTTGTTTAAGTATAACTAAGTTAATAGTAATAGTGATGTGAAATAGGATTCCAATGGATTTAGAATTACTAATTTGAAATTGTTTAGTTTCAAAGTAGAACCATTTTTTATGGTTTTTAATATGGGGAAGATATTTTGGATTATTAAATCATAATAATATAATTAGTTTATCATTTTCTAGGGAAATAATCAATATGGGTGATGAGGATGTTGATGATGTTGAGGACCATGAGATTTCTTTTTATATTACATGATTGACTATGGATAACAATGGCTGTGATATAGACATATTCTATGATATTAGAAATGTTCAAATAGATGTTTTTCATGAAATCACTCAATTACTCTCTTAATTGTCCATGTATGTAACTATTTTTTTGGAAATTTAAGACGTAAAAATACATTTTCGAAAAATAAAATTTAATTATATGTGTGTGTGTGTGTGTGTGTGTTGATCATCCTAATAATTTCATTTAATTTTTACATTCATTAGTTTGAGGTATTCATTTTTTTGGTGTAATAAGCCTGATATCATTTCATTTTATTGACAATTTATTTGTGTTAATCATTTTCAGGTATACACTTTTTTCAAATTTATTACTCCATAATGTATATATAAATTAATTTCTTTTGATCAATTGATATTTTATTTATAACAATAATTAAATTAAAATCATATAAAGGTACAAAAAATCACATTTTTAGACAGTGATCATTTCATTAATTTTTTGTTAATTTTAATATCTACCTGTATACATTATTTAATGATTTGGTTGAAGAATATTGACATCATTATATTTCAATGAATATTTATTTATATTAAAAAATATTATGTATGCTCTTTTCTTCAACTATATTTTCAAAAATAAATTAATATAATTTCCCATTTTTATGAATAATCATTGAAAATTACTTTTATGAATCATTTTATTTTATTAAAATACATATATAATGATATAATTAAATTATCCTACATTGATTTAAATAATATACATAAAGAATGTGAAATATTTATTGAGAAATGTGTATTTTTTATCATATAAATGTAACTACAATAATTAAGTTATTTGAGATAATTAATATCATGTTTGTTGAAATTATTTTATTTCATTATTCATCTCCAAAGAATGTTATACACAAAATTTATTAATTTAGGATATCACATTGAAGAAAACATTCGCTAGATCATGGGTATGAGAGTTTTATAATTGAATTTAATGATAAAAATATACCATTTGAGCCAAGAATCATAAGATTTGTATGGCCTTATCATTATTCATTAATATTATTATATTTAATACTGATTAGAGTAGTATTGAATAAATGAAGAAAGATCCTTGTTAGTATTGGGTAATGGTAAAATATGTAAATTAATTTTTCTCTAAGGGTTAAAATATATTATATTTCATTTGAAGAAAATTTTTTATATTCAATTAAAGATGATATTTATGTTTCATAATATGAAATCAATTCATATGATATAGAATTATTTTGAAGAAATTTTTTTGATCATTGTTAAATAAAATTTGAAATCAGTTTATATATTCCAAATTAAATAGAATGTTTTTACATAAATATGTTTTCATAGATTCACATGCATGGGGTAATTGTTTGTCCATAAAATAAGAAGAATTCTTTGTATAATGATAATTTTTTTAGAAAAACAATTTTAAAATTTATTTTTTTGTTTCTAGAAGAATTATTAATTTAATATTATATAATATGAATCTATGAGATCTTTCTAATAGATAGAGTTTCAGAATTCATACTATTATACTTATCCTTGTGGGTTTATTTCATATAGAAGTGGAAACTGATTCCCCAAAATTTTAATGAATTAAGTGAAAAATCTATTAGTGAATCCAAAGAGGACCATTTTATCCCTCTATCATCCCCATTCCCCATAAAAATGAAGAGTGTGAAAATGAATAAGGCAATGTTTCATACTGATCATTTAAAAAAAAGTAACCCATCATATAATAAGAAATTAATTATTAATTTATAGGAGTATAATTATTTTGTAAATTAATCTACTAATTTAACTTTTATAAATATAATTCCATAGTTCCCTTATAGATAAATCATAGTTGGAGATCTTTATCCTATAGGGTATGATGGATGTTCATGTTTCTAATTTAGTAAATCTTCATGAATCAAACCATGGAAGAGGATATTGGGATAAGGCTATTATAAGAGTATTTTTTGGCCATCCTTATGTGATATTGAGTGAGAGATAGAGAGTATATGGGGAAATATCTTCCTTGAATGATGATCTTTGATAGATGAATTTTTTGGTAGGCAAAACATTAAATAATTTTTAAGGGATATGTTTGTTGAAATAATGATATAGAAACAAACTATAAATACTTTTTATCAAGATCCTCCACCACCTCTATGAGACTTGACTTTGTGTTGTGATGTGAATGCTACAGATTCCCATTAACATATTTTAGGATAAAAAATCATAAATACTTTTGGGGATTACCTACATCCTTAGATAAAGCATTAAATTAATTAAAACTAGGTGTACATGATAATATTTATCCAAAATAATTAGTGAAATTATGTACGAAATAGGTTTCCATTATTGGATAGAGTATAGTACATTTTTCAATCAAGATAGGCATAAGTTTTCATTCGTTTTCATATGATGTAATTTTTTTTCTTCAGTTTTTTATCATTTTATTAAAAATTACCTATAACATTATCTTATATTGACATTATATAAAATTATCTAAAATATGAAGAATCACTACAAACAAATTAAATGTTTTATAAACCAAAAAAATCATATAATAGTTAGTTTTCTCTAGGGAAAACTTAATTAACATTGTATTATTTTATTTTTAATAGTTATTATGAATCTCAATGACTTTGGAATTTGGGGGAGATACTATACATTAATTATATTCAATAAATACTTCTTCAATGTTGTTATTTTTTATGACACCAAGATATCAGTGTTGTAGTTAATTACCAAATTATTAAATTAACAATCAAATTTTCATTTTGTAAAGAAAATATAAATTGTTTTTATTAAATTTATTAGTTATCTAATTAGGTATCTGCACAATATTTGTATAAAAAATGAGATCACATCCATTTATGGATTTATGGATCAAGAATTAATGTGAATGGCTATGCACTACCAAATAAACAATTCCAGAGATAATATATATATATATATATGAAGTATTAAAAACCATATAAATTTTATAATGGTTTCCTCCCTCCCTTCATTGGTTTGAAACTAATATGTTTGTACATATTATTCTTTATAAATTTTTCAACCAAAATAAATTATATTTTAGAGAAAATTGAATGTTTTATGTTCTTCCCTATATGAATGCGTGACATATTTGTTAAAATCATTACTACATTATGTTCATTATAATTTAAAATTTTTATTGGATTCTAAAGTTTAATTCTATCATATTAGTTTTTTAATCTTAAATTGTTTAAGTTACATATTTATTATTATTTAATATATGAAATTACAACTAGTCATGAAATGTTTTTAATAAGTCTCACTTTTTGACATAAATATAAATCAAATTAATTATGTGATAGTTAGGGTATATACCATTTATAACAGTTAATATTTAATTTATATTACATATATAGTTTCTTCTATTTTCAGATAATTTGTGTATAACAATAGATTAATCATTATATAGGATTTTTATAATGTGTTTGTTAAAAATTATAATTAATTTATGTGATTATTACAATTGGAACAATAATAAATTCTCAAAAGGCTATTTTCATTACAAGTCTTATGCTGTAAACAAATATGATGTATTGTTAATATTATGATATATATAATTTTTATAGATTTTTATAATGTTTCATCATATTTGAGAGAATAAATAAAATTTTTGAATATTAATTGTAGTCTATATTATAGGTATGATTTATTTTTTAAAATATGGGTAAATGGTTATTGTTGTAGTAATGTTTCAAATGAGTCTTTTTTGTTATATCGTAATATTGGTTTTATGTATACATGATATGGATCATTTTATATTAATATATTTTAAAAAAAAATTAGTTGTGTCTAATAATTGGTTTAAATAAAAATTATGTGTCAAGATTAATTTTAGAAGTTAGATTCTCAAAAAAATGACATCAAAAGTGTGTCCACATATATCTATATAGTCTCAATTTTGACTTCATTTTTTAATGAATTTATGTTTTAATTGTATATATATGTTTTTTTATTAATGATTTTAATGATGGGTTTATTGTAAATTGATGTCAAACTTCACCTTTGATATGACTATTTTATATCTAAAGTTTAAACATTACATTTAACAATTATCATATTAACAGTAGTTTTTAATGGAGGTAAAATATTAATGACAACCAATATTAAATTGTAAATGTATTATAGCGAATATTTTTCAAGATGAAAATCTAAGTTGGTGGGGAGTATTTAGAACCCTATACTTTTTATAAAAAATGATTATGAATGTTTTTAATAATATTTTTGAAGGATTTCACAAAGATGATTCATTTTTATATCTTATTAAGGCCTTTGAAAAAATTAAATGATATATATTTTTTTATTTTTATTCCTTATAGTAATTGATTAAACTAAAATTGTGTCGTAAAGAGAAATTCCTACATCATGTTTTTGACCAAAAAATTATTTTTTCCCATATAGGTGTACAATTTTCATATTAGGGAATTGACATTTGAACCAATTTTAATGGGATTTATTTTAATAAATTAATACAACAATTTATATCTTATAGGCATGAATTATTCTTGATTTCAACGATGGAGGGAATAAAATAAAATGATTTATAAAATTAAATATTTTATTTTTATGTTTCTTGTGACACCCATAGATTTTATGATACATTTTTTCGGAATAACTTTACTTTATTTGATAGTTTATGTAACACATAACACATGTTTTAAAAAACCCAATATACTATTAATAATATTATCATTTAAATGATACTATTACAACATAAGAGTTAAATTTGGAGGTATCAATAGGGATATAAACTTTTAAAAAAATTATGATGGTTTTAGATTGAGAAAATATATTGATAAATATGTAGTAATTTTTTTGTCATGTTTTTATATGTTTAGAAAATATATTTTTCTCAAAAAATTGATTTTCATTTATTTTGTGATCAAATAATAATGTTATTTGTTACGCTTATATACAATTTATTTTAAAAAATAAAAATCATTTTTTAAATTATCATTTCAAGATTATCTTAGATAGAATTTTTGATAATTTTGTAAAATGGTTAATTTTGTAATGAATAGTGGAAAAATACTGATTTTTATTAAAAACCACCTTTTCATTTAAAGAATATAAAATGTTATATCCTATTTTAAAATGTTTTAAAATTAAAATTTGTTCAATTGTATTATTATTTATTAAATTATGTTATTGGAATCATTTTGATATTGTATTTTTATATTAATACATTCTATTCTGATGAAAAATATTTCATTAGAAAACATACCTTTCACCATTTTTCATGGTTTAATACTAAATTAAATTCAATAAAATATATGAATTGAAATTTGAAAAATGGATTCTATATTTGGAATCATCATATTTAATATTATATAATATGGGCCGAAAAATTTCTTCTGTACTAAATAGTAAATACAATAAAAATTAATTATGATAATTAGTATCAACATGAGTTTATCAAGGGTTAAACATAAAATATAAGGGATAGAATGACATAAAAAACTTTCTAATTCTTATTTAATTGTCAAATTTTAGACTTATCTTATCTAATATTTTATAATGATCCATTTTTTAACATTGTGGAATGTGTTAGACGTGGTATAACATTTTCTTTTAAAAAAATTCTACTTTAAACTCTACCCCACTAATAAAATGGGACCCACACTCATCTAACATTCACACTCCCAATGCATTTTGGTTAGGCCAATATATGAATAAATCTCTTCCCCACTTACCTCCCCACATTCTATAGGCCATAGTTTTATTGTAAAACCCATTTAAGAAGTCCGTTAGTTCTAACCTAAAGAGGATGTCTAAATAAGAGGAGGTTCAAACATATAAAAAGAATATCAAGAGATGAGGTATGAGTTTTTTACCTCACATTAACATTCATGGGACACTTTCTATATTTATCATTTTTTCATTTGGGTTGTTTTTATACTTTTCATGAATGTATTTTATGATTATTCACATAAATATTTTTGAATATACATACCCATCTATGTTTCTACACTTCATGGGGTGGACAATTCAATAGTAACCGCCGTGTTAAGGGTTTTATATTAAAATATCACTATTTATAGTGATTATTTATTATTATTCTTTTAATAAAAATTTATTATGATCTACATATAAATAAACTCATGAATTTTCTTATTATTTTAATAATTTAGGAAAATATTAATTTTACCATTATTTTCCCCAATTTATATATTCAATAGTCAAAATAAATATTTTTAAATAAAAAAACAATATTTCTCACATGGATTAGAAATACATTTTTATCAATTTTATTTTTTTCTAAAACTGTTATAAATTATTTTTTTGCAATAATGTTATGACTATTTTATGTTATTTTTAATCATTCTTGGATTTTTATAGAATTGCCTAAAATTAATATTCATGTCATTTTCTAGATAATGTTCTTTTGACTTATTACCCAAAATGTAGAAGGTATCATTATTTTAACAAAAATATCATGAATGGAATTTTATGTGTCTATGATAGCTCAATGATATAAAGAAACCATTAATTGTTTCTAATTTTATTATATCTGTAAATATTTTCATTAATATTTGGGGTATATTCTATATTTTAAATATGTTATTTCAATAGTTAAAAGGATATTTTCCTTAATAAATACTCAATTTGATCTTTCAAATTCATTGTCTATTTATGAAGACATCCTATGACGTAACTTAGTCCTTTTTGGGGATATAATCTAATGATATCGTCCTTATTCGTAATTTAGTTATTTTATATTTATGATGAAAAGATGTTTATGAACCCCATTAAATTTGTACAGGTTGTCCTATGATGAAATAAATATTTTTTTGAAGTACACTCCTTTTAAAATATTTCCACTATGTTGAAATTTTTATGAAATTCATTTCTATTTTCTGGGTTATGATATGATGTTTTTTATGATCTTATAGAACACATATGTAGGATTTTCATTACGTGATGGGAGGGACCTATATCTTCTCGTAATGGATTTGGTAAATATAGATATGTAATGAGAAAAATATGACTAGAATGGGTTATGAACCTATATTAGTAAGGAACATTTTCCACTATGATAGTCTTTATAGTGAACCATGTCTAATAGATTATTTTGGGGAGTAGACCCAGTATATTAAGATATTTTTTACACTATGATAGTATTTTGACTGAACCTTGACTACGAAAATGGTTTGGGGAGTGAACCCATTCCACACTGATATTTATTAAATTTATTACTAACTACTAACGAACTAATTTTATTTAATTATTTTTATGACACAAATATATATCTTTTGCTAATGTTATGTTCTCATGGATAATCTTCATTGATTCCCTTGTGATTAATTTCTTATAAAATTCAATGATTTATTCTGTGAATCTTGATTATGATCTGTGATATATAGGGCAGGGTTTTAAATAGATATAATCATTTTGTCATACACTTATATAGTTTTTATGTTGTTATATCCCCTTTCTACCCTTAATATGAATCTGATTTCATGATTTATAATGGTTACTTTCCCTAGGTTATAAAGAAATGTATTATGTATGAAATTTCTAAGAAGTCTTATATTTATGATGAACTACAGGGTAAATGATATAGGTCACTTATGAACCAGTTGGTTTTGTATGAAAGTATCCAAATTCACTTGAACTATATGTTTTTTGTGTGGATCATTATGTATTGTAATTAATTTTCCTCTACTAAGATATAATATCTATATTTTAAAACTATCGGTCTATATAGATTTTATCAGAGAAATTTTTTTTTATAAAATAGAATATATGATAAGAAAACCTTAGTGATATCCCTATGGATTTGTCTATGGATATGTATATGTATATGTCAATGGATAAGTCATTGTATAAGAAAACATCATGATATTTTGGTGAGGCATAGAGCAGCTGGTTTTCAACATCTTTCATCCCTATTTATATACTAAAATTGTCTATATATCTAGAGAGGATGTACCTAGGGATAATTACTCCAAAGGGAGAACATTGGGATTTGAATCAATCATCACCTTGTGCGTGAAAATTTTCCTTATTTCGACATGGGTTGGCACTCCTAGGGGGATATGCTTTTGAAATTAAAAACTCTTTACAAACCATAAAGAATTATTTTAATTGATGGTGACCATAAATTTCCAATGTAAAATCTAATGTGTTATACATTGAAAATAATTCCATATTATTTAGAAATCCAAGGAATGAATGATCAATCTAATTAAAGATTCTATATGGTAATGCTAAACATTTTGGTTTCACTAAAAAAATAATTAATGAATAATGTGGCTTGGGTGGTGAGAGTTTTTCTCAAATATATAAGTATAGTATTTGAAATTAATTGTATAAAATAAACTATATAGGAAACTTTTATAGGATTTTTTATTCTTATCACCATGGATTAGATGTTTAATTAATATTAAAAATCCGTAATGGTATGATGATCACATCTGATGTTTATGATTCTTCTTCAGTTAATGTTTATGGGAATGTGATTCCTAAAAATATCATTATTTCCCCTTTGGTTAAATTTGATGTTATCCTATACATGGATTGAAAAAATTTACTTAAATCCCACATTAATTTCATAGGAAGGGAATTCACATTTGATATTCTATACCAATATATACTCATTTATCAGTGCATTGATACAAATGAACATTCAATACAAATAAAATCCATTTAATGGGTCTTAATTCCCACAAAAAAGTGGTGATTAACTCACATGATTGGGGGAAAAACCAATATAAATTATATTCCTATTGTATGAGACTTTTTTTATTTGTTACGGAAATATTTTCCTAGTATACCATCATATCATCAATACGGTTTCTCAATAGAATGAATAATAGGTGCCACACCTCTTTAAAAGACTACATCTAGAATGGACCCAACTGAGTTTTAGGAATTGGAGAAGCAACCCTAGGACAATCTTGACAAGGGATTTATTCATCCAAGTGTCCAACCTTAGTGTAAACAAGTTTTTTTGTATGAAAATATAGATCAATGTGAAATTTAATCTATTATCTAGAATCTAACAAGATCAAAATCAACATAATGTATCATTTATCTTGTATTTATTACTTTTTTGATCAACTACATGGAGATTAATACTTTCCAAGATTAACATTTACTATGGATATCATCAAATGAGAGTTAAGAAGGAGGATACACCCATGATAGTATTTTGTTTTCAATGTATAGACCCCATGAATGTATACTTTTGACATTTGGTCTTACCAATTCCACCACTATCTACATGTATTTATATAATTTTCCATTGAAGTTCCAAGTATTGAATAAAAACTAAGAATGGGGCAGGATGAATCAATTGTTCGCATTTTATAAGTTTCAAATAATTTATAAAATTAACCCTAGCAACCTGTTATGATTTATATCCTTACAAACCATTAGTAAATACTCATCCAGAAACGGTATGAAATAAAGGAAAGAACCCAATATTTACAATGTTCGGCCTTAATGTGAAAAACTACATCTTTACAATAGCTAATCCCATAAAATTATGTAATTCAACTACTATGAATAAGTGAATACAAAATTTCCAACTCCCATTAGACACTTTATATCTCTTGATAAGAAATATTATAAATAATCCTCTCAGTTTACAAAGTATTATTAAAAAAAATTGAGCCAAAAAAAGAATAAAAACTTTTTTTATTATTATTTACACTTAGAATGGTGCTTCTGATTTTTTTAGAATACTAGATTTGATTAGCTCAGAAAAGTGGTTCCGATTTTCTCAGAATAGTAGCTTATATTTTCTCAAAATAGTGGTTTTGATTCTCTCTGAAGAGTGATTCTGATTTTTCTCTTCTTTAAAACTCAATAAAAAGATTCGTTAACCAGGTGGGAACATTTCACATCTAATTATACATCACTGATCCATTTTTCATATGTATATTTTTCAAATGAAAGAATAATTTTCAAACTTATTTATATCAATCTTGAAACCCAAAGGCGGGGTACATAAAACATTCCCGCTTCCTTAAATCTCAAAAACATTGTAAATATCTTACAAGTAATATTCAATCATTTACTTCTTTAAACCAAATTAAATTTCTATGAGATTCATGAGAAATTAAAATTCATGTTTTACTTCATTATCTCTTACATTCTGCCACAAATTGATATTGCTAGATATTGGGTCCAATTATCTGAGCATGATAAATCTTGATCATGGTTCTGATTTTTTAAAATCTTGGTTTTAATTTTCTCAGAAAACTCGTTCTGATTTTCTATGCATATTGGTTATGATTTTTCATAGAAAATTTCTTCTGATTTTCATAGAATTCTAGTTCTTTGTTTCTTATAAAACTAGTTCATATTTTCTCATAATCATGGTAACGATTTTTCTTAGAACATTTTTTCTAATTTTCTCAGAATCGTGGATCTGATTTTTCATATAAATATGGTTCTAATTTTCTCAGAATCATAGTTTATATTTTTCTTATAAAACTAACTTTGATTTGCTCAGATTCTTAGCTCAAATTTTTCTCCAAGAACTAGTTCTAATTTTCTCAGAATCATGGTTATAAATTCTCTCAAAAAATTTGTTCTGATGTTCTTCGGATCTTGGTTCTAATTTATCGTAGAAAACTATTTTCGATTTTCTCAGAATCATGGTTCTTATTTTGTAAAGAAAACTAGTTTCAATTTTCTCTTAATCTTGGTTAGGATTTTTCTCAATAAACTAGGTTCAATTTTATGAATGTTGTTTCTATTTTTCAGAAAGAAAATATTGGATCAAATTTTCTATAAATTTTGGATCTGATTTTTTGAATCATTTTAGTGATTTTGATTTCTTCAAACCTCTCCATCAATTCTTCAAAATATTTTACCCTGAAATTTTTCATGATTTCTTTGAAATTATTGATTAGAAAATCATTGTCTGATTTCATTTTGAATTCTTTTCAAAGCATTCTAAAATCTCACTTTTCAATCTTCATCAATATCCTCTATAAAAAACTATTTAGAAAAGAAAATATGTCTCCATTACGCAACTTCAGTCTTTGGAATCTTCATTCCTTTTAACTCAGAAAGTTTATTCTTCTTGGAAAACAAAATCATTATTATACAAAAAATTTTATTTGTTAACAAATACAAAAACATTGCTAAAATAATTTATTACAAAGTTACATCAAGTATCTAGATATTACATTGATCAATTTTTGGAACATTTTAAAGAGAATATTGTTATCTATTCAACTTTTATGTAATAGAAAGGAGATTACTTGAGGACTGCATAGAATTTCCAAAGTAGTGAGAACATTTATGATAAATTCAGAAAGTTTGAATTTTGGATCCAAATGGTTTTATTTTTTGGTCCAATAATATCAAGATAGGGAATATATATGGATCCATCAAAGACTAATGTTATTAATAATAATCCTAAAACAACCACTAAGACTGAGATAAAATGTTTTATTGGTATGTATTTATATTATTAATGATTTTTGGATAATGTTTATGAACTATCTAATCAACTCACCATATGAAATTATAAGGTATCAATGTTTCTCATGATAGACTAATTTTGGGAAACTTTCATGGAACTAAACATATGGTTAGTCAGTTCCCCAATACATACATTACCATATAGTAGAAAAGGGTTTATAATCAACTATGATACATTAGTGAATTGACTGGGATGAATTCTTATGAATAATTATATTTTTATATCTTATTTCTCACAAAAATTTAAGGTTAATAAAAAAAATTACCCAACTTATGATTTGGATTTAACTATGGTAATATTATGATTAATGATATAAAGTAATTTATTTTATGGAGAAATGTGGGATATATATATATAATAATCATAAGATTTTAAAATATTTATTTAAAAATAAAGAGTTGAAAATGTTCAAGAGATGTTGGTTGGAGTTGAAAAATTTTATGATTAATTAATAAATTAACTCCTTGGGAAAGTGAACATGGTGACTAATGCTTTGAGTCGAAAGGATCATCCAAGGATTTATATTTTAAGGATAAAAAAATATCTAGTATTTTATGATCTATAATGGTTGGATTGGGTATTTATGAATGAAGTGGAAAAAATATTATCTATCTCAAATATGTGTTACACCATCTATCATATTGAAGATTATAGAGGCATATAAGGACAATGTAGAGATTTAGAAGTAGTTTATAAATGTTTCTAAGTTAAACCATGACTATTATAGAATGATAAGACTTATGAATATTTTATGTTTTCCATCCATATCAAATTTTATGAAGGAGTTGTTAGTGGAAGCTCATAGTTTTTTATTATATATTCATATTTGATGTATAAAGATGTATAATTACTTTGATGAGTATTTCTAATGGGACAAAATAAAGAGAGATATTTTAGAGTATATATATCATTACATGGAATATTAAAATGTTTAGGTTACATCATAAAATTATAATGTAATGTTATAACCATTACCCATAACATAATGGAAATGAGAAAACACTAACATGGATTTTGTCATTGGACTCCAAAATGTATAAAGGTAATAACCTTGTATGGGATGTAATTTAAATTAAAAAGAAGACAACACAAATCATCTATATCAAATAATATTTCTCTCTCAATCATTATTCGCCGATATACATAAAGGATATTGTAATGTTTCAATGAGTACCATGTTTTGTAGTATCTGATCAAGATTTGAGGTTTACCATGATGTTATAGGGAAGTCATCAGTGGGATCTAGATATAGATTTTACTTTCGGCATTTAGTTTCATCCTTAGATATATGATTAGTCTAATAGAAAAATTTAAAAATTATATGATATTCTGATATCTTGTTCTTTGGAATTAAAAGGTGGTTGATATCATCACCTGCCTCTAGTTGAGTTTTAATATTAAAATAGCTTTCTTACGGAAATATAGGTGGATAATTATGAAGCCTTATATGTAAATAAGTGTTGAACACCAACATTCCTGGAAGATGATGGAGAAATAAAAGCTATTGAGACATGTATTGCCTATGTAAATAAAACCTAAATTTAGATACATTCAATAGCACATCAAGGAGGCCTAGAGTCTATAGATAATTTGGGTTGAAAATCATTACCATGGTATGGATTTTTTTGTTGGGAGAAATTTTCCCAATGAATTTATATATGGAATAAGTTTATTAGATTCAGGAATAAATGAAAGATGACCCCTAGGTGTAACATCTCATTACCAATCTGAATGGTATGCCTTTAGTCTTATATTTTTATTTCCACTTTTCACTAGGTATGGTGGATAATGAGTTAGGATGATACCTATAATGGTGAAGTTAGATATTTGTTGGACTCTCATCCTTAACAAACTTTTTCTATAGGATATAAGAGGGTTACACACCATGTAAATAGGTTACATTGTATGTAAAGATTAATGGATGGTAGTAATAAAAGGATTCATTCTATGAAGGTTACACATCATGACTATACTTTAAACATTTTTACTTATTTAATTAACAATTTTTTATTATAGACATTTTTTTTCGGTGGTTTAGGTTATTAACTATTTCACGATGTGAAATTGTATTACACATCATGAAATACCCTGACTATGTTTTTTTAAACAGGAAACATGAATGAGATAAGTTCATTCCTCTTCTACTTTTTCAACTACCTCAACCCAAATCCTTCCCCATGTGATCTAGAATCTCACCAACCCTTCTAGGTCAATTATTTTGACATTCGATCATTTTAGATTTGGCAGTGTTTATCCCGTGTAATAATTATATTACTTTCTTCAAATTTATCTATTTTTTATCCTTTGGAATTTCAATGGATCATCCTAATGTTGATGGGTCTAATATGTTTTATGATGGATCTTGTTTCTAGGTTTAGTTTCAAGTTCTTCTACACCTTAGTTCTCTTTGATGGGTGATATTTCATGTGTTTCATTTTTGGAAAATGTAGTTGGCTCTATACTGATTATCCAAATTCAATAAAAAAACATTGCATAATTTATTCCAACTATTCAATGAAACCTAGTTCCTCAAAATTTCTTTCAATTGGACTGATAATACCAAATTTCATTGAATTTGGATATTTGAAATAGTTTTGGGAAGGAAATTGGGGAAATCCCCAATTCCATTGAATGTGGTTGTGTTTACTGAAATTGGTTGATTTAAATTGTAGATCATATGGAATTGTTCAATTAAATTGTTGAATTTAATTGTGAAAATAAACATTTAAATTTATGTAATTGTTTATGAAAGGATTTCAATGTAGGTAAAATAGATTAAAATGTTTTGATAGAAACCCACTAGTTTTATCTTGTGAAGGAGGCATGTTTTTTATTATTAAAACCCATTTTTGTTTTAAATGGAAAATTGGAATTTTTGAATGAGAGAATGGTATTTTATTTTATTTTATGTGGTCATATAATATATTTCCTGTCATTGATTATGTAAGTGATCATGGAAGCCTTCAGTAGCTGGTGTGTTATTTGGAAACACTCTATGTCATTACAACATTCTAAAACATACAAGAAGCAGGTCACATCCCAGATGAAAGTGTGATTGGTCCCATGTTTTTAGTGTTATAGGGACGTGCGTGTACTCTTATTTATGATATCACTTAGTGAGTGCGGAGTCTTGTTGCTAAAAATATTAATGTACTTATTTAGCATATGACCATGTTGCTTACTTGTTATTTAGATGTGAGATATAATTTTACACCAACGTTGTAAAAAATATTTACATGCCTTCTATATTTGTATAATCTATTTTATATAAATGATTTATTTAAAAAAAAATTAGAAATATTTCGTCATATTTAAAACCTTTTAATAATTTAGTTTTCATCATTTGAACTGTATAGCATGATTTGTTTAAATATGATTTAAAATGACAAACCAAGTTACTTTTGAATTTGAAAGAATTATTTTGGTTAATTTTTATTTGGGAACTATAAAGGAATCCTTAATGAGACCCTACTAATCATTTTATCTCACACCATACTTGTGCCTTAGTGAGTTTTTAGATTATGCCCTTCTAGGGTTAAGTAACGAGAAAGGATCACATGGAGGTGGATCCTACTATTTAACTGTGGACTAGGTGAGTTATGTCCTTAGGGACCGGGAGTGTTTTTCTTCTAGTTTTGTACTTGAGTTTCAGTGCTTTGGTCTTTAATTCCTTTCTGAATTCTGGTATATTACTCTTAGTGGATCTTCTTTTGTTATTCATAATGCATTGATTCTTTTTCTTTCACATTGTTTGTGAAATATTTATTCCCACTTGCATATTGTATGGTGTTTGGTTCTAGTCACCACCCATGTGGATAAGGAATTCCCTTCAAGATAAGTCCGGGTTGTCGTAGTTATAGGGATACCACGGTACCCATGCTGGTTTGTGACAAAGTTGGGTCACATGAGGTTGCTTAGATTTATTCTTAAATAATATATGTATTTTTTAAATCTTTTCAAGACATAAGAGGTACTTGTGGTTGAGTGTCTGGCCAAATCTCATCATATTTCACTTTAAGTCTCCATGTGTGGTTATGGATGGACATCTTGAGAATTAGTTCTAGGATTATCCCAATTCTGATTTGAATGGAGTTAAATCCGAATCTCTTTGTTCTGTTTATTAGAAATAATTTCACATGTAACTTAGTTTGAGAGTTTTTATGATGTATTCCTTGTTGAATAGTGATGTTTTATAGCATCGTTATTCTGGTAATACATGAAAATTGGATCTAGGAGGAAGATTCCACTAGACCGTAGTGAGAAAATACAGTAGAGGACCTAAATCCTGTCAAGGTGATTGTGCACATTGTCTATTATTTATAACAGACACCACCTCTAGTTCCCATTCAGGCTCCTGCTATGGATCTTGAGGTGGGTGTTCTACAAAATCATTTTAAAGATTTCATTTCTATAATCCACAATTTTTCAAAGGCTCCACTATTCTTTAACGTGATGGGGAATTGTTGGGAAATATAGAATGTATGTTTGAGTTCATGGAGACAGTTGGAACGATCATATTGATGTGTGAAACATTTATCCTAAAAGTAAAAATCAAGATAGGGTAGGAAATAATAGTGATGTAGAATAAACATTTTGGATTATAGTATAAATTCTTCAAGGTTATTTTAACTAACCAATTCTATCTTGAGTCAATGGTGTTGGTCATGGTTATGTATTTTTCAATCTCATGCAGTCTGAAAGAACCGTGACTGAGTATTTAGATTTATTTTCTGATCTAGTGGAGTATGCGCTTGAGATTGTATCTAATGAAAAGAAGAAGGATTTATGGTTTGAGTTGGTACATTGATCAAATATTTTTGATCTGGTTGTCTTGATAAATATATCAACTAATAGCTTCATCATTGGTGATTTCTCTATTTGATAATAGTGCATCTCATTCATTTATTTAAAAATTATACATTTAATATTATTCATTTTCATATAGATATTTTATATTGTTCAATGGATATTACGATACACCTTGGTAAAAAGAGACAGTAGGGTCTCCATAGACCAACTGGTGTTTTTTCACTATCGGATGTCAAGATAGCTTGAATATTTCTAGTCCTTGACATGACATATATTAACATCATATTCAGAATGGACTTAACTCACTTCCAAAAAATCCCAAATTGATTGTTATCTTTGACGGCTCTTCCTTACTACACCTAGTGGTGTACCACTTGTCCTTCAAGGAGAATGGGACCCAAGGTCGAGCAGAGATGGAACTTTTTTCCTAGAGTTAGGGAAGGTAATATCAGTGTTGTATTTTGATCTAGAGAAAGAATCTTTGATCAATGATCTCCCCCCATTTTTTGTCAAATTTTCTAACATATTTCCTTAGGATTCATATGATATTACATTCGAAGGGGATGTTTATTTTTCCATTTACATTTTTCATTGTACTCAACTATTTTCAATTCCCCCTTACTATATGAAACCGGCTGAAATGAAAGACTTGAAATCCCAATTTGGTGATATTATTAAGAAAGGATTTTTATTCCCTCGTATGTTACCTTGGGTAGTGCTAGTTCACTTCTCTAAGAAATTTTATCACTATCTCCACTAATGTGTTGACTACTGAAATCTATATCATGTTATAGTGAAGAAAAAATATTTATTTCCATATATTATTGTTTTTTTATCATTTAAAAGGGAAAAAGTGGTTTTCAAATATCAATAATTGATTTGGTAAACATTAGATGAGGATAGACGAATCTAACAATCATAAAACCACTTTTCTGAGCATGTATGGTCATTATGAGTACCTTATTATGCCCTTCAGTTTGAAAAATAATCCTTCAATTTTCATGGATATAATGAACAAGATTTTACACAAGTATCTGGATACCTTTGGGGTAGTCTTGTTGGGTGACATCCTCATTTACTCTATGTATGTGGATGATCTTGTGCATTATATGAGAATTGTTCTATGTCATCTGATAAATCATTGGCTCAATGACCTATTTTCAAAGTGTAATTTATGGACTTGGGAAGTGGAATTATTGGGAAATTTGTTGTCTAAATATGGTATATTAGTTTATCCAGAGAAGGTATAGATTGTTATGACCTGGGAACAACCATGAAATGTCTCCTTGATTTGAATATTCCTGGGATTAACTAGATATTTTCAACAGTTCATGAAGAATTTCTCAAAGTTGGATTCGATAATGAATGATCTAACTCAAAAGGGTTAATGTTTTCTTGGAATGATAATTGTCAGAGTTATTTTATTGATATGAAACATCTTATGAATAATGATCCTATGTTTCAATTCAAGAGTCTGGGCAGGGATATGTGGTATTTTGTGATGCATTTGGTTTAGGATTAGGGAACATTATTATATAGGAAGATTAGGTAGAATCTTATGGATCTCGTTATCTTAGAACACAATAGAAGAATTATCTTACCCATGATATTGAACATGCAGTTTCAATGCACGTGATTAAGATTAGGTGGCACTACCTTTTTGGATAGAAGTTTATTGTTTATTTAAATCACAAAAGTTAAAGTTGTCTCTTCTCTCAAAATTATTTGAATCTTCACCAGCTGTGTTTGGTGGAGTACCTAAAAACATTCAGCTTTGACATTTCCTATGCCCCTAGGAAAGGTAATGTCATTAAATATGTGTTGATCCGGAAACTTTCAAACTAGGTAGTGAAAAAATATTTGGAAGAGTTAAAATATATGGATATATTTTCCCAGTTGCTTATTGGGGTATAAAAGAAAGGGAATGAAGTTTATTTAGAAATAATTCAATTAAAATCTACTCATGTTGATTTGATTCATAAGGATAAAGAGATTGATGGTGAATTTGTTGTCATAAGAGACTCTCTTTATAATGTTAGATTGTTTCCCAATGGTCATTCTCCAAAGAGGGTTTTATATGTTATCATAATTGAGTTTTTGTGCCTTTAGCGACCAGTAAGTCTGTGGAGGGGTATTGACATAACTACCAGTGGGTTGTGCACCGAGGAACCACTAAGATTATCTATGATATTTGGTAGCATTTCATGTGTCCTGATATGATACAGGGAATTGCTAAATTTTTTCTCATTATTATACATGCCAACAGGTGAATGTTGATCAACAAAATCCTTTGGGTTTACTTTTTCCACTTCCAATCCCTATTTGGAATTGGAATGAAATCTATATGGGATTTTTGGTTGGGTTTCCACTTACCAATAGAAAAAATAATGTGTTATGGGTTGCGATCTACATGCTAACCAGGTCGGCTCAGATCAAACCCATTCTAGATACATCCAAATTTAAAGAGTTGGGATATTTTTACATGAAAGAGATTATTTATTTTCATGGAGTTCCATCATCAATAATCTTTTATAGGGATCAACAGTTCACTTCTCTCTTTTTTAGAGACCTTTAAGAGACACTAAGATATTAGGCCAATATGGGCACAGCCTACCATCCATAGTCGGATGGCCAAATCGATAGAGCAATATAGACTCTTGAGGATATGCTTTGTTCCATTGTTATCGACTTTAGTGGGGATTGGGATGATAACCTGGGTATGGTTCAGTTTTCTTATAACACTAGATAATTGTACCTCTTGAGGCCTTGTATATATGGCCCTATAAATCTATTTTGGGTTGGTCATAGTTTGGAGAAATTTCATTGGTTGGACCAAGCATGGTGCAAGAGACGACCATAAAGTTTCAATTAATCTGTTAGATAAAATTGACATTGTATATCTGATATAAGTCCTCTGCTGATAAAAGTCATAAAAAATTGGTGTTTTCACTTGGTGATATGGTTTTCATGAATGTTTTACCCCAGTTGGTTCATCGACGGCTTGGGAGGAAAGGGAGACCTACTCATCATTTTGGGTGACCTTTTGAGATTTTTGAGAAGGTGGGGAAAGCGGCATAGAATTTTTCACTACCACCGTAACTAATGATGATGCATAATATATTCCATTTATCATAGCTAAAAAATTAACTCCCTGATCTATCACATGTTTTGAGCTTTATTGATCTTGATATTGAAGTTGATTTATATTTGACCAAGCATCCAGTCAGGATACGTGATTATGAGACCAAGGTACCTCATGGTCGGAAGATAACATAATGTGTGTGCTATGGAAGCATGGTTATTATATTCTTGATATGTAGAAATGTGAGGCATGGATGAGAGATTAGTGGCCTCATCTTTTTGGAAATGAATGTTCATCATAGTGTTTCTAGGGACTACACTATTTTCTGGTGGGGAGGTTGTAATATCCCATTATTATTTTGATAGGTATGCCTTTAACCTTATCATGGATTTTTCTATTTGTTTTCTGGGTATGGTTGAGAATGTGTTAGGAGGATATCTATAATTATATAGTTAGTGATTTTTTGGAATCCCATATTTATCCAACTTTTTTTGTAGGTTGTTTGAGGGTTACACATCGTGTAACTGGGTTATAAAATGTGTAAGTATTTATGGATGCATGTCTTGAAAGGATTCACACTGTGAAGGTTACATGTCATGTCTAGAATTTACACATATTTATTTATTTAATGGATTGTTTTTAACTATATGTGATTCATTTTTCTACCGTTTCTGATATTAACTATTTAACAACATGAAATTTCATTACACATCGTGAAATTCCCCAACTAATTTTTTTTAAAAGGGATGCATGACTAAAATATTTTCTTTCATCTTCTCGAGTTTCAGCTGCATCAACCCAAAGACTTCCCTAGGTGATCTTGAAGCTCTCCTAACCTTTCATATTCTTTCTTTAAATGTTTGATTATCGTAGCACTTGTGGTGTGATTCTCGAGTAAGCATTCTCCATAATTCATCATCTTTTTCTTGTTTTCCTCCTCTTTTATTTCAATGGTTAATTTTTATTTGGATGGTTCTATATATTTTGATGTTAGATCACATTTATTGGTTGAGTTTCCAGGATTTATAAACCTTCTTTCTCATTTACAGGTGCCATTATGAGATTATTATTTCAAAAAAGGTAGGCGGTTTTGTTTCGATTAGCCAAATTGATTAGCCAAACATTGTTTTGTTTATTTAAATTGATTGTTCAAACTCAATTGCTAAAAAATATATTCAAATTGAATCACCAAAACCCAATCCCAATAAATGGGAATATTTGAAATGGTTTTGTCACGGAAATTGGGAAAACCCCTAATTCCATTGAATTGGGGTGTGTTTATTGAAATTAGTTGGTTTAAAATGTTGATTTTAAATTGTATATTTTATGGAAATGTTTTAAATTTAATTTCAGAAATGATTTATGAAAATGAATTGTTAAATTGTTGGAATTGGTTTTTAATGGATTTAAAACTTGTGAAAATGGATTAAATGTTTTGATAGAAACCCATATGATTTATATTGTGAAAGAGGCTTGTTATTTATTAAAACCCATTTTAATTTAAAATGGAAAATTATATTTTTGGAAGGGAGAATGAGATTTAGTGGTATTTTAAGCAGTATTAAAATATATTTATCAACATTGATTGTGTAAGATATCATGAAAGCCTTAGGTTGTTGGTGAGTTATTTAGACACACTCTGCACTGTTACAATGTTCTAAAACATACATGCACCAGGTCACATCCCCAATGGGTGAGTGATGAGTAGCCTCTAGCCAGTGTAATGGGAACTTGTGTATATAAATATTTCTAAGATCATTTAGAGAGTGATGATTTAAATTTTCATATATAATATCAATCATATTTGGCATATTAGCATGTTTCTATATTATTATTTATATTTGAGATTCAAATGTGCGGTAATGCTCTAAAACAGCATTACATGCATTATGGATTCATATAAACTATTTTATATAAATGTTTCATATTACCCATTGTTTTATAAATACTCCATCAACTATAAAGACTTTAATTAAATTAATATTCATTATTTGAACTTTATACTATGATTTTTTTAAAAATGATTTAAAATGAGAAACTTTATTACTTTTAAAATTGAAATATTTATTTTTTTAATATATATTTGGAAACAGTTACAGAATCATTGGTGAGACCCTACTGGGATTTTAAAATCACACCCTACTTGTGACATTAGGTTTTTAGATATTATCTCTTTCTAGGTTCGAGCAAAGGGAAATGATCACTTAGAGGTGGATCTAGTTGTTCAAATTTGGACTTGGTGAGTTGTTTCCTTTGGGACATTATGACTTTTCCTCTATTTTGGTACATTAGTTATAGTACATTGGGATTTAATTCCATGTAGAATTCTAGTACATTAATTCTAGTGGAGATTATTTTTTTATGAATACTACCTTGTTTCTTGTGATTCTGCATTTTTGTGGAAAATTTCCTCCAACATGAATGTTTTATGGTTTTAGGTTTTAGTCACCGACCCATGGGGATCGAGAACACCCTTCAGTATATGTTGAGGACATGTTGGTTATCGGGTTACCAGGGTACTAGGGTGGGTTCATGACACTAAGTATAATGGACCCTTCAAGATTCTTGATCAAGGAGGGATGATATATTAGAATTTGGATCATCAAAACAATTTCTATATAGCACGTTATGTGTTCCATGTATCTATCCTGATGAAGTATATACCTTATCCCTCACATGTACTAAATTCATTAGTCTTTCCACGGGATCATAATATCTTTTTTGAGAAAAAATGTTTTAGATTCTAGATCAGAGAGATAAATTACTATAAATAAAGACCACTCACCTCATCAAGGTATTATAATGAAACCACCATCTTAATGAAGCTATATAGGAACCCAAGGATATAATGAGAAAGAATTATCCGATGATGTTTGAATTTTAGTTGCAAAATTTTTTGGGTTAAAATTATTTTAAAGGCGGAAGAATGAAACTCCACATGATTTAATAAAATGTATTTTTTTCAAATAAATTGAATTTCATTAATATATTATGTAACATGAAACATTTAGTTATACCGAACTGCTATTATAGCATTAAAAATATTATTATTTAAATATGATTATTATATTATTATAATCAAATTTAAGGGTATGAACAGAAATAACCTTAATTTGATAATTAATTATTAAGGTTCTAAAGAAAAAATATGTTGGCAAATAAGTAATACATTTTTGTAAAGACCTTATATGATACTAAATTAATTTTTTCTCAAAAAATGAATTTCATTACATTCAGTGAAAAAACATAAATTTTTTTTCTAATTTTTTAATTTTATTTGATAAATGAAATATCATTTTTTAAACCAATATATCAAATTATTTAGGGGTAAATTTTTTATAATATTCATAAAAGATTAATATTTTCATTAATAGTGAAAAAACAGATTTATATTAAAAAAATATTTTTTTTAATGAATTTAAAAAGTTACAACTTGTTTTAATATTGTTTAAGAGTAATATTAGTTCAATTATATTATAATTTATTCAATTTAGTTCATTAGAATAAATTGTATAATGAATTTGTTTATTAAAAATGTCTATTTTTTTAATTTGTTTCCATTAAAATAGAAATTATTCATCAATTTTGTTAGTTAAATATAAAATAAAATTCTCTCAATTTTGTGAATTGAATATGGAAAAAAGGGCTCTATATTTGGAGACGCCATAGTGAATATTATTTAATATGGATAACTGAATGTTTTTTCATAATGAAGGTTAAAATTAGTAAAAACCAATTACCTTTATAATGTTAAAATTGGTTTAACACATGTTAAACTAAAAAGACATGGGTAAAAATAACCTGAACACTTGTCCAATACATATTTTTTGAACATATTTCAACCATATATAAACTATGGTTTGACATTGGGACTTTTTTAGATATTTATAATACATAGAATGTGTATATAACTTTTTCTTTTAATAAATTCCTTGTTTTTCTTATCCACCATATATTCAATGACCCCCCCCCCCCCTCAACATTTCTCTACACTCTCAAAGACTTTTGGTTAATCTATGACATTTCAAAATCCATTAATTATTTAACAACATTCTAGTAGCCTCAGTTTTATTATGAAACCCACCTAAGTTTTCTTTTGGTACTAATCTAAAGAGGTTCTCTGAAGAAGATGAGGTTTAATCTTTAATGAAGAATGTTGAGACTTGAGGTAAGGGATTTTCATATTACATTTATTTTAATGCTATATGTGTCATATTCACCCCTTTTTTATTTTCTGTGGTGTATACTATTCACATGAATGTATTTTATGATTATTCTCATTAATTATATAGTATATACATATCCATCTATATTTCTTCCTTTCATGGGGAATGCGATTCAATTGATACAAAAGTGTAAATGGTTTAATGTTACAATCTCATTAGTTATTAGGATTATTTATAATTATTTTTAAAATGATGATATATTATGATATATATCTAAAAAAATGATGGAATTTATTCACATCTTAAAATATCTTGAAAATGTATGTTTTCCCCTAATTTTTCCCTATTTATGTACTCAGGGGTCCCAATGAATGGTTTCATTGAAACTCAAAATTATTTTCTCTTGGGTCAAACATAAATTTTCTTCCACATCCATGATATCTAAAAATTATTCAAATAAAGTTTTTACTATTCTCTAATTCTTTTTTAAAGACATTTTTACACTCATTTGGATTTTCCAAAACTACTTAAAAGTATTAATCTTGTTATATTCCAAATAAATAAATTTTAATTTTTTCTCAAATATGTGTAAGGAATTAATTTTAACATAATTATAATAAAAAAATTATTCTATAATGACTAATCAATGATTTTAGTCTTCTTATACATTTCTAAACATTTATTTTAAAGGAAATGTTTTCCTTTAATAATTGGAAAATTTTATAGATTTTAAATAAGTGATTTTAAAAGTTAAAAGGATATTTTCCATAGGATATGTTCCATGTGATCTTTCAAAATAGTTTTCCATATATGAAGAAATTATTTAACGTTACATAATCCTTACAGAGAATATAACTGAATTATGCCATCCATATTCTTTCTATGGATGGTTTATATTCATGATGGCAATATTTTTATGAAACCTATTCCTTTTCTAGGTGTTTTGTTATGATTAATAGATTAAATTCGTATAAAACTAGTGGATTTTACAAGGTTTATTATATTATTGAATGTTTATGAAATCCAATTTATTTTCATAGATTCATATATTTTTAATGTTTTATGACCAAGTGAAATACATATGTTAGATTTTAATTACATGATGGGTGGGACCTATATCCCCCGATAATTCATTGGGTATAGATTGTTATCTAATGAGAAAAATATTACTTGAATGAGGATTAAAACCTATTATGTAAGGGTCATTGTCCACTATTGTAGTCCTGGGAGAGAATATAGACTACAATTATGGTTTCAGGAGTGAACCCATTGCAAAACTATGGTTTTGGAAATGATCCTTAACTACATTGGAAATGATTTTCTATTCATATGTGTTTGCTAAAAATCTATTTATTTTGAAAATTTTATGTTCTCAAGGCTCATGTTACTAATTTCATTATGAATAATGTCTTATTAACTTCTAGGATTTACTCCATGACTCAAATGTATCATCTATGATATACAGGGTATGTTTTTTAACTATTATTCTCCAGTACCCATACCCCTAGACTCATGTTATGTTGAAATATCCCTTTTCTACTATTATAAAGAATCTATTCTCACACTTTATTATGTTAAATTTTCCCATGTTATGAAGATAAGTATTATGTATTTTATTCCTAATAGGGGTTCATGTTCATATTAAATTAGTGGGAGATGGCATAGTTCACTTATGAGCTAGTTGTTCACCTATTAAAATGAAATATCAATGTATGAAATATGGGGGGCCCTATATAGATGATATCATATTATAGAGAAAATAATGGTGATATTATGTGTGCAGTTTAAATGAGAATGATTATGAGAGTTAGGGAATTGATTTCTCATATTGATTTTTTACACCACCCAAGACATTTGATTCTCTATGTTAACTATAAAATATCTTTTTTTATTTATTTTGTTGGGTGAAGGCCTTATGAGATATTTAAAAGGATCCTTAAGAATAAACATTTTTCTTCAATAATTGTAGAGATATTCTTCCTAGTGGAATATAAGATAGTTGAGAATCAAAAAAAATTCATGAAGTGATGAAGATTCTCTATAGATGTTTTAAATTCTATCTTGTTTATTTTTCCTTGTTTTTTAATAATCTAATTGTTTCCCTAAAAAATTGAATCATTAGAAGAGGAAACTAGATAAGTTATTTAAAATCAATATAATTCAAATATTTTTATAAAACATTGGACAATCCTTACCATAGATTATTCATTTCCATTACACGTGAAAAATTAAATTTCATATATAAATTATTTATATTTTATTTTTCAAATAACCAGATGAATAATTTTTATATGGATTTTACATGGAATTAGTTTATTATTAGAAACATATATTTTATATATATAGGAAAAATAAAAAAATTGATATAATTTATTATAATGATTTTTTTCACTTTATTATAGAATTTTCATCACACCAAAATAACATAAATAATACACCATCGATCATTAAATTTACAATATTTTTATTATCCATGTTCATCGATAAGCATAGGAACCACCCCATTTTGAGTGGTAATATATCTAACTGACCACCATTCTTTATTTTATTTTTCCATGCCTATAATACTAAGGATCAATCATAGATAAATATAGGAATAATGGATGATGTTTAGTGTTTAATGTTTATGGGAGGGGGTTAGTGAATCTCATTGTTCTCACTGATTTGTTGGATGTTTTATAGGTATTAAAGATTTAAAAACATGCAAAAAATGATTCTAATAATATATATAATCTATAATTAGGTTGATGGTTACTATAGAATAATTTTTCAGTTCTCGTACAAGATACGTGACCATAATTATAGTAGTTGATGATAGTAATGACACAAAATGTGTAGGGTTGTGAAATTGAGATATGGAATTAATGAATACCTGACAAGTATTCCTCCTAGTAATATGATTTTTATCACACATATTTATAATATATTGATTATAAATTTTAATGAATATCACATGAGGTGTAACCATAGGTCAGATTTCATGTATCTCAGGAGTGCATGTCTCATCATATATCTAAGTACACGCACTAAAAAAATATTTTAAACACATACTATATTGGACCAAAGGAACATTAATTTATTTAGAGAACTGACTCAGGAATATCTTTCAATTCATGCCCATGATTTATATAGGTTTCACTTATTTAAGGGATGATGTAAATATAGTATATATCAATTACACGTCATATAATACCTGGTAATACATTCTATGTTATTCCCTTGGTCCTAAAAGCCACATACCCCAATAGAAATATGTATAGGATGACTCTACATAGTTTTGATAGAGGAATTACATTCCTAAAATAGTTCATAAGGAATAAATATCATTGAAATTAATGTACATTCCATGTAGTTTATCAAATTTGATATTTTTTATACTTACTTATATCAGTTATATTTACTAACAGATGAATAATCCATTATATGAATTGTTTCATGTTGAGAATGATGTTACATATCTCATCATAATAAATAGATTATTAAAAGGTTTTTTTGGAAGATAGAGTTTTTTTGTTTCATAGAGGCGGCTATAGAGAATTGGTGATATGGATAAAGTATAAACACTATACATGATGCACCTTGATCCATAATAATACATTTGACTAGGCCTTATATCTTCTTAGTGGAGTAGGTAAAACCTTTTAGTGATGGTTATAATGTCCTATGGTTATTTAGTAGGTAATACCTATGATGATGAACACATCACACTATGAGGTATGGGTCCCCCATAGGGTTCAGTACCCCCATTGAATAACATGTACACTTAATCATGGTGAGTACCCTACTCATTTATTTTAGATAGACGATGTTTGATTTATTGAAGATGGGATGTGAGGAAATTTTTTCCATTCTACAAATTGATTTCTTGTTTCTTTTTAGAAAATATTTGATTATTCTACTCTAAAATGACATTGTATCTTATTTATTATTTTTATTTTTTAGGGTATATTAAATGGTTTATTTATACTCAACCCTATATGGGACTCATTAGAAAACATGTTTTTTCTATGTAGAGGGTGAATGATACTTTATATAATTATTTTGGAGTGAATTCAATGGTAAAAATGTGTATGGAAGTTTAGTGGTAACCATTTGTGGTGGTTATTGATTCAGTGTTTCCATGTTGTGGGGTTCCACTATTCTAGTTGTTTAATGTCTTCCTTCATCATTGGATATAATTCACTTAATTTTTCTATATATTATTAATGATTTCATTAATAATGTATTGGGTTATTCAGTGTTGGGAATGATTTTAACATAACTATTGGTTATATATCTAGTTGACATTATTATATTTTATTCCATAGAAGTGTGATTCTGTGAATTTTTTATAGTCTATAGCATCCCATGTTTGTGGTATTCATTCCTAGTTCTAATATCCATCCTCTAGCCTTTTTAGGTAGACCACGAGTTAAACAAATAACTTACTACAAACCAATATTTGGTTTCATTGGGATGTTTCATTTCAATTAGTACTGAAATATATATTTCACATGTAGTTTGGGGATTTTAGTATTTCTTAGGGACCACATTTATTTCAAATTCATATAGTATTTTTCATTAATGGACTCTAAATAGATTTTTAGATAATATATTAATATTAGGGTGATATTAGAATATATCCTATTCAAATGTTGGGCTCTAAATAGTGTGGATGGATAATGGCCTATAAATGGTTCACCTCATGATTTAACACCAGAAAAGGTGTTAAAGTGTACAATTAATCAAATATTGAATGGTTTTTTAACATGAATTTGTATATTAAAGTGATAAATAAAAATTCATAATGATGAGAATTCACCTATGAGGTAGTAAAATAAATTATATAATATTTATGTTGTTATTAATGTATAAGTGAGATTTCATTAAATGGTTACAATGTTTAATTAATAATTCCAAATGTTTTAGAATGAGAGTTATAGTATAATGATGGAATGTGGATATTGGGATTCATTTTCATCTAAGTGATAATTATTAAGTTTAATGATTTATTTATGGGATAAGGGATCTCTAAGAATAGTTTACTAGGATTTTCGATGCATGGGGTGTGATAGTTCATATAAAAGATAAGGGATTAACACTTAGACATATATGGTACATGTGATGTTCCATTTAATATTTTATAGATTTTATATCTAGTTGTGTGATTCTAAATTATATTTTATGTTCTATATTTGACGTGACATTTTATGTAGATCTGTTTTTTATTCCATGGTGATTGGATCAGAGGATATGGTCTAGAATATATTTCCTAGAACCCTATATCTTGAATAGATAATATGAAAATGAAGGTGTCTATATTCCATGAAATTCAATAATATGAGTAGTTTCTCTAATAAGGAATTTTATTATATATTATGATGTCCAATAATATAGGTGATATTATAAAAGGATATGAATCAATATATCATGATGTCCCATTATGTGGTGGTTACTATAATAATTTAGGATTTTATATGTCATGATTCCCATCCATGTAAAATCTAAAATCACTATGTATGAAAAAATGTGGTGATTTCCCCCTATATGGAATGTTACAATAATAATAAAGAGGGATCATATATTATAGTACCCTATAGAATGGGAAGATAAAATCATAAGGGGATCAAAACATGTGTCATGGAACCCTATAGTTTTGTTATTATGGATATGTTTTATTGGAGTTGGATGATGGTCATTGGATCAAGAAACATGATGGACTTGTAAGAACAAAATTACTCAACATATATGTTTATGTGAAGAGTGTTATGAATCTATATATAGTATCCAATATGTAATCATATATATAAATTTGTTTAAATGTTAGGGGCCATGTAAGTGCTTCCCTACCATGTTTTATACTCTCACCCATTCTAATAATCTCGATGAATGTAAAATCATTATGAATATAAGTTATAGTAATTGAAAAATGATAGGTGGTTGAGCTAGAGTAGTTTGGTAGTGATGGGAAAATGGAACTATGATTTGGCTATAAAAACGTTTTTGATATATTTTAAAGTATTTTATTTTGATTATTTGTATATCCTTATATATATATGATCCACCAGTTAAGAGAGTTTATTTTTATATTGTAATAGAAAAATTAATATAGTAAAATAATATTAATGTCTTCTCTTGGGTATAGTGGTCCAATTTTTTTTCTTTTATATGTTTATTTTAGTGTATTTATTCATATATTTTTAACAATTTATTATGGTTTTATAATTATGTTATATAGGCTATAATCTCTAAAATAATGATTATAGGATACTTTATATTGTTTTTAGAATTTTTAATTTTGGGTGGAATTCATAAGGTTATATGTTATCTACAACTCTGGCCTTAGGTGGAATATGAAACAGAGAACCTTACAAAATGGTATGAAAGCCCTTTAATTTATTTATAATAACCTTTTGTAGATTGATAGATATATATGGTATGGTTAGTATATTAGATATAAGATATTATTATTCCTAGATAACATCTATATGATAGAATAATAATGTTACCAGGGAGTGAGGTTGTTTTTATTAGTTATTTTTAGTGATAGTTGTTTTATTTGACAAAGTATGATATTTATTAGTTTTGTTTTATTGGTTTAATGTTGTCTCTGTGTGGAAAGAGTGTGTGTGTACATATATCATACAATGAAACCTAGGTGAAGGATATATAACCTAAATTATACTTGAGTTTAATGACATAGTGGTATATCTTATTAAAAGATATGTATATATTGTAAGAAATGTTATAATATACTGTGCCCCTTCCTATAGTCTTTAATTGTTTATAGTCTATGAATGTCATTGGATATATTATTATAATGTAGCAAAAATACCTTCTCTTATAATTGAAATGTTTACTGAAATAAATTTTCTATTTATTCCACTATATATCATTAAATAAGTCATTAAATAATATGAAACATAGGGGGATGCATTCATGTAATGAATTCTTGAATATCAGAATTCTATTACAGATGCATTCTGTCCCACTAGTAAAAGCACACCAAATGAAGAGTTTCCATGAGGTTTATGTGACAATATATGATTTTAAATAAAAAAATTGCATCTAAAAGAATATATTACATTCAACACAGAGCCCCAATGACTGATGAAATATATTTACTTAAATTTAATCTCTTTGATGGATTATAATACATGCAAACCTGTGCCTAATTAAATTGTAATATATAATACCATTATAATCTAGGCACTAAATTTGAGGTTAATTTATTAGAAAAAATAAATTTTTGAAATTATATGGTTTATTAATTTAATAAATAAATTCAACGGTTATCTATTAACAATACATAAATTAAAAATCATTTGAAAAATAATAATTATTTTCTGAAAACTGAATTTTTCTAAAAGGAAGTTTCATCCTGATTTGAGCACATAAATTAAAATTAATATTCACCCATTTTATAAAGTTTATCTTATAAAATGAAATTAATGTGTTTTATAATCATAAAAAAATTATCTTAGAGTTATTATTTTGAATTTCCTTAAAAGAATAATTTTTTGATTAATAATGAAAAACACTGGTTTTTATTGAAAAACTCATTTTCATTTAAATGAATTTAAATTTTAAAATTTTTTATATTATTTTTAAATTAAAAATTGTTAAATTATATTAAAATAAATAAAATTTTAGACACTATAGACAAATTCATTTTTATTTTTGATATCAAAACATTCTATTCATATGTAAATTTTTAATTTGGAAAACCGTTTTCTCATCGCATATGATGGTTTAAATTTAAATTTAAATTTTCCAATTTTATGAATTTAATTTTTAATAATAGAATCCATATTCATAATAAAAATAATTATTATTTAAAAATAAGTTCAATATAATTTATTTTCTTAATGAATAGTAAAATAGTAAAAATTATTTATAAAGGATAGGGTAAAAATGAGTTTACCTGGTGTAAATCTAAATAGATAAGGCCTAAATTTTGACAAATAATTTTGTAAATTCTATTATCTAGACATATTAATACCCTATTTAAATTATTATTAATTTTAATGTGATTATGGTAAACTCTTCCATAATATTGACCAATATAGAAAATTATGTAAAGAAAAAGAAAAAAAGAACCGCCTTGCTTTAAAATATTGTTAATATCTCTTGATTATATAATTTTTTTTGAATAAAATAAAATTTTATTGATGGATTTTTTTATAAAAAACACCAAGTTTAGCTAACATTACATGTGAAATAAGGTTATATTTAATTACACACGACACTAATTTTAAAAAAAAATAATGAAATATTTATTTAAATGTGTGTACAATAACCAAGACATTAATCCTATCCACATGAATAAAAATAAAATCTTTTAAAACATTAATTATAATGTTTTTATATAATTTAATCATATTTTTTAAAAAAATTACACAATTTATTTTAGAGTCTTTATATTCATCGAAAGTGTTATTTTGTTAAAATTTATTTTTATTTATTTTTATAAATATTATTAAAATTAATTATTCACACTTATAGAAAATTAATTTTCTAGCATTAAATTATTTTTTTAAAAAATAATATAAACCATATATTAGTATGAATTTTTTGAAATTTTTTAAAAAGATTGTGTTTTTTTAATAGTGAAAATTTCTAAATTTTAATTGAAAATTGCCTTCCATTTATTATGTTTATACAGTTAGATTATTGTTTTAATTGGTTTCAAAGTTAAATTAGTAAGATTAAAAATTAATTAATATAATTTAGGTCATTAGAATCAATTTATTTTTGAATTTCAATATAAAAAATATGTAAAATTTTGAACATTTTCTCTTTTAAAACTACATTTCTTGTTGTATCTACATTATTAATTTTAAATTATATTTTGAATATTCTAGGAATGTAATTTAAAAAAATGGAGGCCATAAATTTTATCATCCTAATTTATATTATTTAATAAGGTAAAATTAATTTTTGACAAAAATTTATAGCGAAAAATAGCAACAATTATTGTAACATCCTAAGTTTTAAGATATAAGGACTATGTTCAATATCATACATGATACACTATATCAAGCTTAAATGAAAAACTATATATTATTATTTAAATTATAATAATATAACCTAGCCATCGGAATGGTGGGAATGAATATTATCAACCCAATTATGAAAATATGGTTTACAAATATTTAAATAATGATTCGTTAGTTACCAAATTTATAAGAAATAAAAATAAATACCAATTTCATATAAAAAATGTGTTTTTATGAAACCCTCTTTAAAAGATAATAGTTTTGTTTATAAAATAATATCAATATTTATGGATTTTTATTTAATGAAAAATATATTTTAAAGATTCAATTTAATGATTTAAATTATTCTTATATGTTTTTTATATATGATATAAGAACAAATTCTAAATTTCATATAAAAGAATTATTTTTATAAAAAAATAGTTTTACCACATTTTGATGGAGAACCCTTCTTAAATTTTGTTTTTGACTCTTATAAATGTTATATTTGAAAAAATAAAATTCTTCATTATAACGGGACATCAAAATTTTTCATGGATGCATTTCTGATATTTTTCTGGTAACAACCATGTTTTGATTAATGGTAAAAATACAATAAGTTTTAATTAAAAATAACATTGTCCATCAAGATAATTTATACTGTTTAATCATATTTTTAATGGTTTTAAATTAAAAACTGAATATAACTTTATCTTTTATTGTCATGTTAACCATTGGGATAAATTATATATTGAATTCTGATGTAAAAAAATTTCAATATATTCCAATTTTTTAAATTTATAAAATACATTACACCCTTATTTTGACAATGGAGATTAATATTAAATTAATTTCATTCATTTATGTGTTTTTTATTTTTTAAAATGGTTTCCATATTTGGAATAATAATTTAAAAATTTTGTAAATAGTCACCTCTTATTTTCGGTCATTATTAAATGTAACATCCGTAATTAGTTTTACCTATAATTGTTAAAGGGTAAATTATGTAATTAAAGGTAAAAAATTATATTATAATGATATAAAACAACCATAAAACACTTCATAATCAAATTTCATGATATATTTCCGACCATTAGCTTCTTTTGGATGAAATTGTGGCATTTGGGAGCCAAATGGGTGTGAAAATAAAATTTTATAATATTTAATTTATAGAAAAAGGAAATATAACATAAACATGTATCTTTTACTAAAAAATAATATTGGGTTATATAACTGATATTTATGTATATAAATTATAATTATAATGTTAAAAATATTTATTATATCCTGGTATTTAATTTATATTTTTTAGACATTAAATAAATAATTTTTTTATGACATAAGAATGATGTAGTGGTAAAATTATTAATGAAAGATTAAAATAAATGATATTATAAATTTTAGAATAAATGTAATTTGAACATTTGGATTCCATTGAATAATTTTATTGATTATTTTGACATAATATCTTTTATTTAATTCTTTTTTTAATGAATTAGGTTGTTATGACTTTAACAAAAATCAATTACTAAATAGTGCAAAAATTGACATAAATGAGTTTTTAAAATGAATACAAATTTATAAAATGATATAATAGTACTAAAAATATAATGTTAGTCCAAAAAACATGTATAATGTTAGAAATTTAATTAATGATCCACTTTTGGTTATATTGTAATTTTATAGTAACTATAGTAACCATATATATTGAAACTAGAAGAAGGCATGGTAAGAGTTAATGTTTAAAAAAAATTATTAAAACCAAAAGATAAGGTTAATTTTATGACCTAAACATATATATAACCTATTGGTTAAGATTAGTTAGACCCATACATATCTTATTATATAAATATATCACTTTGGAACTATTATAATTCTAAAATAAATTTATAATAACAACTTATTTAATGACTTTCTTAAAGTGACCCACCTCCCTCTTATAAAAGGGTACCATATAAACCCACTTACTCACACCACTAAATCCCCTTTCATCATCAAAATTCTTCTCAAATATGCTCTCAAAATCCCTCCCTTCCTTTTAAATTCCTTACTTTGTTCATAAATCAATTATATAAAGCCTTTTGTCTCAAATCAAAAGAAGTTACCTGATTTAGAGGTAACAATTTCTCTCAATTTCCTTTCCTCTATTTTCCTTATTCACTCCCTATTCTCATATTATTATATGATTAAATAAAAAAATAGTGTCCTGAATAAACTATGATGTTTTTTGAGAATTATTCTAACTACACATACACAAACCTCCGTCTAATGGATATTAACATACTATTTCTATGTACGGTGAACTACTACCTCACAAAATGATGATTGTTCAATTTTCTCCAACCACCTCTCATGGGGGCCATTATGATAGAAATATATTTATATATGATATATATTATATTTATATTTTATCTATTTTTATGTAATTTTTATTTAGAATATACCATTATGATTTTCATGTTTTGAAAATATGATAATTTCTTTTGCGGAAGTGTGGACTACCACCCCTCAAATTAATGTGACTAATTCCCACTATAAATGGAACATATAAAGGTTGTATTTATTTAAAATATGTGAAATAAATGAAATAAGTATAATATTGGTATTATAATATACTTTTATATCATTCATTTTTTATTCTTTTGATATGAGAAATAATGAAAGTAGTGTTAATGCGTACGTACGGGCTAACATCTCCATGAACGGTGCATTTCATTTCTTATCTCCAAATATTGTGAATATTATAAATAAAAATATAGTGGATATATATGATATTTAAATCATGAATAATATTCTATAGATGACAGAATTTTTACTTCATGGACAATTTACATGAAAAAGTTATTTTCGACGCATGTATGGATTATTGACAAAATGTCCGATATGAACTTATATAATTATATAATTTTTATGACATGGTAATAAGTGATATAAAAGGAATAATAAACATGAAAATGGTTCTCAAAAAATTATGAATTATTCTAATATTATTATCAGAAACATAACAATTGTACGTGACAAGTTGGATTGAAGGTAAGGGACTTCATCTCAATCTCCTTTTATTGGGGAATTTACTGATAAATTCCACTTATTTTCTTTCATAAGGTGTACATACAAACACTGTGATATTTCATGTCAATATTTTATTTATATATGATTCTATAAGTCACCTAAATGATTTTTAATTTCATTTTATTATATTATATTTTTTATTTGATAAAAAGGTAAGAGTGTTATTTGTGTGAAAATGTTTTGTTTCGTTCTGTCAAGAAAACATTAAATGAGTTTTCATATTTTAAGTAAACTAATGGTTTTATTCCTTTTTATGTCCCTTACTGAGAATTTTAGGCTCAACCAAAATTTTAGAATTTGTTTTAACATTGTATAATGAATCGTTAGATAATTGAATAATTTAAATAGATTTTAAAAAAGAAAATAATTTTTGATTTATTTAAGGAGTTTTATTATTGTAGGAAATCATTCGATAGAGTAGAAGTCTCTACATTGTAATATTTATGTTCTTATGTATGAGTAATGGCCAAATTTTATAAATCTATAATATTGAAAATATCTTCAGAGTTAATTAAAGAAAAATTATAGACTTAACTCAAGATTATGTAACATTTATATATAGGGACTTATAATTATTTACCATAGTAATTGTAAAAATGGGTTTATTGGGGGGTTTAAACTAAAATGATAAATGATAAATTTTCCTATGAACTTTTATAAAATTTACTAGATATGCATATTTAGACCGTATCATGTATTAAGATCTAATTTAATCCATTATTTATTATTTTATCATGTGAAAAATGTGGGTGAATATTTTTTTGAAAAAAATACAATTCTCCAACAAACCCCACCTATAAAAGGGAACCCCCTCTCCCATATTATGTTCAAAAATAAACCATTTTTTTGAAATTAAATTCCTCAATAATTTTTTAAATAGATCTTATCATCCTAGAATAATTATTTTATGCATAAAAAACATAGGAAGACATTTGGAGAAATCCTAAGGAGGATTCCAAAAGCATAAGTAACGTTAACGAACTAGCGTTTTTATTTTATTTCGTCTTGCAACCAAACAGATTATTATTGTACAAATATTATATAAAATCCAAAGTATATTTAATATAATTATAAGTTTATAATTTATATTTATTAACTAAAACCATCTCTACTTTTATAAAATTAGTTACAAAATCATCATTCGTGTGTATAGCAGACTAATGTCTCACAAACTGATGTCATTTGTTATTCCATTACCATCATTAAAAGATGAACATAATTAAGGATTTTTTATTTATATATAAAATTAATGAATATATTATTATTTTTAACAATTATATAATTCATAACATCATACTCTTTATTTTTATGGAATGATGATAATAACACTCATTTGTACAGTGGACTACCTCCTCGTGAAGCGATGCGATTCATTCACACTTTACATGGAATATATTAAGTATTTGAGTAATAAATACATGTGATATATATGACATAAAAACTATTTTATAATGATAAATTATCATTTAATTTTATTTCATTCAACCTGACAAGAAAATAGAAACAACGTTCATGTGTAAGTATGACCTACGATCTCGATGAAAAATGAAATACATTTTTTACATATAAATATTATAGATTACTCTAAATACATATATACTGAATATATATTATATTTATATCATGTATAAAATTATATATTTTATTAATCCATCTTTAAATTAATAGGATCAAACATACAATAAATCCATACTTACTCAAAATACAATGCATTTATTTCCTAAAACATGACTTTAGCATTAATTTTTTAACAAATGGGTAATAAAAGGTCATTATAAAAAAATATGTTTTTATATATATAAATATTTGTATTTAATATATTTATATTTAAAATAGTTTTATTATATAGGTTGTTTTAGATAGTACAAAATAAGTCAAGGCATAACGTAATAGATTTTTTGTCTCAATTTTTCTTCTTTGAGAAATATGTTACATTACGCACCGTTATTCTTTCATGAGGTGAATATACATCCCTTTTGACATTTAATATCATCAATTTATTTATCCTAAATATATATTATATTACATCATGGGACTTACGATTCTATGTTACTAAAGTGGTAAACATTTTAGGATACAATATCATCCATTATCAGGATTGTTTATGATTATGTTTCTGATGAAAAAATCTTAAGATTCAACTCTCAAAATAATCAATAAATTTAATATAATATAGTTATTAATGATATTTTCAAGTAATCAATCAATTTTACACACATTGGTACTTTATATAATTGAGAAAATGTTTTTATAAAAATCCTATAATATTTTTCTCTTCATCTTAAAATCAGTTTTCTTCCAAATTAATATTTTCTAAATGTGTTTCATATTTTTTTATAATTACCCTATGAATTTTAAAAGTAATTATAATTCAATTTTTAGTTTAAAAAATAGAATTTATTCATTATATCATTTTCCAAATAATTTTCATTTGTCTTTTACTGAAAATGTAAAAATAATCATTATATTAACAAGTACACCATGAACGAAACAGAAAATCATTTTCTTTGAAGCATAATTTATATATTTTTATGTCATTTTAAATGAAAATCATTTTCAATTTTACAATTTTTCACAAATTTATTTTCATAATGTAAATTATAATTACCTATTGAATTTTTTTAAATGAATTTTAAATATTCTTTTATAATTATTTTTTAATATTTTCAGAGAAAATGATTTTCAAAATCATTTATGTTTTAAAATGTTCTTTCAAAAAAGAAATGATATTTTCTTCAATAAATATTTTTATTGATTAAAATAATTTTCTATCTAATATTATATATACTGATGTAACCAATGATTTATTGCGGATATAATCTAAGGATACTATTATTATTCATTCTCTAAATTATATTATATTTATGGTTTCATGATGTTTATGAAACATGTTTCTCTTCCATTGGTTCACCATGATAAAATTTTTATGAAATTCACTTATTTTCATGGGTTATTCTAGGATTAAATAATTAAATGATTATAAATCTAGTATATTTTTCATAAGTTATTATCTGATGAAATTTTTTTGAAACCAGTTTCTCTTCAATAGGTTATACCATGATAAAATTATTATGAAATACACTTCTTTTCACATATTATATTATTATAAATTAATGAAATTATTATGAATGATGTCTATATTCCATAGGTTATGATGTGATGACATGTTTATGAAACCCATTTCATTTCACTGGTTATGATATAATGAATGTTTTATGATCATGTGTTACAAATAAATTATGGTTTCATTATGAGGTGTGTGGGACCTATATCTCCTCCAATTTGATTTAGTAATGATTTTTAGATAATGGGATTGAGAAGACTGGAATAGGGGGTGAACACGGTTTAGTAATGTAAATTGTCCTCTATGATGGTATTGGGAGTTAACTTTGACTATATGATGGTTTGGGGAGTGAATCCATTCTAATTTGATAGACACAGAAGTGAGACTTGAATAATATGGATATTATTTTCAAGTCTTATTTGTATTCCAAAAATTCCATGTCTTATCCCAATGATATGCTATGAGGGCTCATGTTCATTGATCTATTTATGATTCTTATCTTATTAACTTCAAATATTTATGTTATGATTCAATATTATGACATTTGATATGCAGTGTATAGTTTTCAATTTCTTGTCTCATGTTCTCATAACATTATGCTCATGTTGTTCTTACGTATATCCCTTTTCTACACTTATTATGAAACTGAGCACACCCTTTCTTATGTTTCATTTCCATATGTTGAAAATAAATATATAATGTATGATATATCTAATTAGTGTGATAGCTTCGAAAATCATAGTGGGAGATGATTTATTTTACCAATGGAATAGTTGTTTTTGTTTCTAGGTTTCTAAAGACACTAAACTATTATGGTCCATAGGAATGTGTTTGTGTAATGTAATGAATATTCATAAAAATGACATGATATCAATGTATGATTATCCTTGGTTTCTACAATTTATATCAATGGTGAGTTTTAGTAAACCAATGGAATGTAGGATAAAAAAACACAGTGAGATACATAATTACATTTCTATGGATAAAATTAAGGATAAGTAAATGTATATGAAAATGTCTAGGAATTTTGACAAAGGATAGAGTGAGTGGTTTCCACAAAATTATGTCCATGTATTGATACAACAAGTGTATGGGTATCTTCCGCAGATGTACCTAGGGTAATGACATTGAAAAGTTAATTTTGAACATTACATAATCATAAACTAGGGCATGACAACATTCCTTTCTATAAACCACGTTTGAAACACCTAAGGGATATTTTTTTGAAAATTCATAAATTCTATACAAACCACTATGAATAATTTAAATAGAATACGACTATAAATAAACTATAATAAAACTGAGTTATCTTATATTAAATAATATGGTTTTATAATTTAGACATCCACAATGTTATTTTTCATGATTACATTATTCCCCACTTTGTTTATTATTTCATACACTATGATTTTTTGTTTTAGACAAAGTTTGGAACCTAAATATCTATGTTAATGGTGACAGTGATAAAAAAAATCATTGATATTCATTATATGAATTCTAATTTTTTCTTTCATGAAATGAAAATAGTTGTTGTTATTCTCACATAACTTTCCCAAGATATAAATAATGATAGAATCCCATTGAACAAAGGTGGGAACAAAATTATTTTATGTCTTTTACATTGCAATGTCCACCGTTATTTAGGGAAACCATTAATCCCCCAGTTTCTTAGAAATTGATATGTACCATTGAAAATTTATTATCCATTATCCATTTTTTGGAACATGAAAGTGTTATTTTGGCTGACTATCATTTAGAAAGTGAATTAGATCAATGGTTGAATATTATAAAAAATATTAGGCAATATGATGAAATTGATCCCATGGGTATGGATGAGTATAATAACATTAATTTCATAAAATAATTTCCTCATATTATTCATAAAAATATATAGGATTCAATTGAGTTTATGATAAATAGTGATGAATCTATTGGTACCTCTGAGGAAAATTTTACAAGGCATGGAAGGTATACATCTAGTATTATCATCCAACCTGAATGTAAGGTCGATAGATTCTTCAGTGGTATAAAATGACATATTTGAATAATTATATCCTCAATAGACTTTAATATATAAGAAGATGTTTTTTTATGTGAAATCAAGGTAAAAATAAATGTTGGGGTTAGGCATAAATCACATGATTTTTACAAGAAAAAGTAGGTGGTGTCCAATATAAAATGTAAAATGTATGGAGAGAAGAAGATGAGCTGTCTTTTATGCTTAATGTTTGGGAAGAAACTTGGTGGATATTTTATTAAGTTGACATGTAAATTTTTTATGTGTGTATAGGATGTTCATTGAGAAATTTATTTATGATATAATGAGAATAAGTTAGGTAATGGAGGGAATCAAGAGAAATCTGCACAGAATGCACCACACAATCTAATGTTTCAAATGCATTGAGTATGGTTACTATGATAACTAGTTCAAAAATTTAAATGTTAATGATGATGATCGAAGTCAGCTACCTCATTAGTCAAGGGATAATGGGAAATATCACGCAATCACTACTTTTTATGATGATGTGATAATGATGTGGTGAAAGGTACACTTACCATCAACTTTAGAACTGTTAATTTCTTATTTGACACTAGATCTAACTCTTTATTCATATATAAATTATTTGATAAGGGTATCAAGATTCCACCAAAAATATTAGTCATAGAATTACTAGTGAAAACACCATATGGAATGATGATCACATCTCAATTATATTATTCATACCAAGTGGAATTTTGTCAGAATGATCTTGCTAAAAATATTTTCATTCTTCCTCTACTTCAATTTCATGTCTTCCAAGTCATTGATTGGATTTCTATTCATAATTCCTATATCAATTTTCAAGGAACAGATGTCACTTTTGATATTCCAAACCCACCAATGATTTTATATAAACTTCATGATAATTAAAAACTTATGATGAAGATTACATCCATTTTATGAGTACTAATTCCCATTCAGAAGGGGGGTTTCTCTCATATGTTTTGGGAGAAACTCAACATAAATTCTATTCTTATTTTTTGGGAAATTGAAAATTTCTTTTCAGAGAAGGTTCTTCGTATTACATCAAAATTTGAAGTTTATTTTATAATTGAAATCATATATGGTGCCAAAAATTTCAAATAATCCATATAGAATGGCCCTGATTGAGTTACATGAATTAGATAATAAACTCCAAGAGAACCTTTATAAGGGATGCATTTGTGCAAGTGAATCAACTTAGGGTTCACCTATTATATTTTAAAAAAAGATTTATGGATAAAGGAGAATCTCAATTTTTCATTGGGAGTTAAATAGGATAATTATCAAGAATAAATATCCACTACCCCATATTAAGGGCCAAGATACAGGATGTACACAAGATATAATTTCATACAAGGTATGGAAGCTATGAATTTATAGTAATTCCATTTGGTCTAACTATTTCCACAACTATCATTATATATTTAATTATTAGAGTGTTTAGAAATTACCTTGATCACTTTTTGGTAGCATTTATAGATGATATTCTTATCCATTCAAAGAAAAGGGATGTGAATAAATATAACCTGTAAATTTTACTAAAGACCCAAATAAATGATAAACTATATGAAATGTGTCAATTTAATATGTAAAAGGTTTCATTTGTGAGTCATATAATATCCAGAGAGGGTATATCAATTCATCCATCAATGATGGAGGCTACTAAAGATTTTCCTAGAACAACCTTAGTGTTAGAGACTTATAGATTTTTTAGGTAGATGTTATTAATGAATTGTAGAGATTATATCACAACTATCTAATCCCATGACCATGTTAACATGAAAGTAAGCCATATTCTTATAGAAAGATGAGTGTTTGTAAAATTTCAAGAATCTAATGAGAAGATTAGTCAACGAACTTATGCATAGAATTCTAAGTAGTGGGAAAAGTATTTTAATCTATATTTATGTGTTGAAGATTGGATTGGGATGTGTTATTATACGAAATGACATGGTTAGATATTATTGTCAATTAAAATGTAAGATTCATGAGAAAATTTACCCAACTCCAGATATGGAGTTAGCTTTGGCAGTTTTTCATTAATGATATAGATGGATTATCTTAATAGTTAAAAGTGTGATATTCATACCAATTACAAAAAATTAAATTATATATTCACAGATATTGAGTAAAAAATGCACCAGAGTATATATTTAGAGATAATTAATGAATATAACTACTCAATACATTACCACCACGGGGAATAGAAAATGTCGGTTGATGGTTTGAGTCAAAAGGATTATTCTAACTTACCAATGATGAGGATAAAAAAGAACCAATTTTTCTGGATTTTAAAATGATATATTTATAAATCTAGAAGGATGGGGGAAGTTTTATATTTATTAATTTATTATTAAATAATCTATATATGTTAGAATTAAATAGTTGCATGAAAAATATATAAAGCATTAAATGAAGGTTTGGTATGTCCATGAGTTTAGCCTTTTATCACAATTGAATGAATTTTTTTAGCTGCTTTGTATGTCTTATTTCCATAACAAGCATAAATAATGAGTTTTTAGTGTAATACAATAGTTCTTCATTATATTTTCATCTTCAAAGTATGGATATTTATAGATATTTGAAATAATGGTTCTGGTGGGATGACATTGTAACGACACAAAAGTTCATTAATGTAAATCCTTATTGATCTAACTAAATGCCTCTTTATGTAAAATGTCTATATAAAATGTCAACTTCTTTGGTTTTATGTTATGATTTTAGGTCGTTGCTAATATATCAATTGAACAGTGATCACCTAATTAAAATAAATACAGGGCTTTAACAAATCCAATTTTCTTAGACAAAGGAAGTGATGGCCTCATCTAGTAGACGTGCCCCATAAAAAGCCAATTTTTTAGAGCTCGGAAAGAGGTTTCATATTTGTTCTTTTCTCTTGACCAATTCCAAGCCGAGCTTGAATATGTTATGCTCAAGCGGAACCACCTACGAGAGAAGTGGAAGTTGATAGAGATTACCACCCAAGCAATATTATCTGAGCCAGCCCAAGAGTCTGTCATCATCACACACCTTACCCTTTGGTCTTATGCAGGTATAATAAGGGGTTATACAAAAAGACCCTAGTACTATGTTTAATTTCATTTTTTTGTATATAATAATTTTATTGTTACCTTGTAAATATTTTTTAACGAACCTATAGTACTTTTAGTTAATGTTCAATTAAAAAATCTATTTTGATGAATTAATGGATTTTTGAATTAAATAATATTTTAATAAAATAATAATATTATTACTAAATTAATTTTTTATTAAATATTAATGATTGTATTATTTTATGAATCCATTTGTAATTTTCATTAATGTTTGAAAGTATTTTTTTTTCAAAACCCATGAAATTTCGATAAATATCAGTTTTTATTTTAAAAGTAAAAAATAACATATTTAGAAAATTACTTAGATAAAATGGACATTATTTTTGGAATCAATATTTCGTAATTATCCAATGGTGAATTTTTCATAAATTTTTGAGACAATCAATTTTTTTTGGAAAAAATTAAATACGGTTTAAATATATAATGTGTTTTATGACATAATAATGACCCAATAGTGATGTATTAAAATAATATAAGCCTTATGTTCGGACAATATTTTTTACCATTAATATAATGTGATTTTGGGTTTGTTTGACTTATTTTACAAAGAATTAATGGACACATCAAGACTTCTTAAACATCTTGTGTTTTTAAATAGTTTTCCTTGAGATGTGACTCACCACTACAAAAGAAACCCCATTATTTTAATAAGTTTGTACTTTGGACTTATAAAATATATTTTTTCCACTTCTCTTTTACAAAATCCATGGGAAAAATCCATGGGCTGGAATGTGGTTTGGATTAGTTATTGAGAGGGTCCCAAACCTAAATAATAAATAATTCACTCACCGTTCTTACATAACCCCACTCAAGATGCCACTTCCTCCTCACTCAAAGACATTGGAGTTCGTCCAACATTTACCCTTTTCTCTCTGAAATCATCCCTAGGTGCCCCAAGCTCCCATGAAGACTCTCTCAAGCCTCTCTCAAGCCTTTGGAAGCACACTTCTAAGTAAGGGTTTTTCTTCCTTTCTCATTTTTGTCCAATTTTCTTATTGTTGTTACGCCCTTTTATTTTTAATTATAAATTTTTGGGTTTGGTTTCACACCTCCCCTATACATTCTTATTTATTTTTGAATGATTGTAGACCCCTTTCTTTCTCATTAAATTCCTCCCATGTACACCTGTTACTATGCCAATATTCCAAATAAAATTTCTATCTCATCATTGACATTCAAGCAATCCTTTTGTATCATGAATATGATTTCCATTAAATTTGTTTGTACATATATTTATATGACCCCCTTACTATCCATGTTATTTAAATATGAAGAGACACCACTTTCTCTCTCATCAACCATTTTTCTGAATTCTTAGGTCACGCCGTTACGCTGCCGAAATTGCATCGATTTTCCAAGCGAATACCATTGTGTTGTGAATACCATGTCCATTTCTCTATCAAGGGTATTCACGTTTATGAACATTTAATTATTGATTATAAATTCTCATGTATGAATTCTGCATTCCTTTATCATGTTATAAATAATTATGTTTTATAAATCCATGTTATGTGAACCATGTGGCACACTTATGCAAGAAATGAAATGTTTAAGAACGGTGCTACCTTATAGCGCTCCAATGCATTGGGTAAAGTATAGTATCATGATACGTCATGTGCAATGGGTGTAGACTCATGCTAATTCAAGTGAAATGAGGTTTTACTCATTCTTTATGTACAATGTGGATTTACTCATGCTTCATGTGTCATGACCCTTGGCTCATGCTAATTCCAAATTAAGTGTTGTTACCACATTTCCATGATACGATTATCATGATTTATCATGCATTTATGTTTTTGATTCTGTTGTTTTCTATTGATATTACTATTGTATAACATGTATTGTATTCCTCATTTTATTCATTTATTATTCCCTTACCTGGACTTATAGATCACCCATTTCTTATGCATCTCCCCAGGTTTTCCCATGTAATGCTAAGTACGAGGGAATGTAGTGGTTATATAAAAAAGTCTTAAATAAAGATGTTGTATTTCTTATTTTAAGTTGTTGTGTAATGATCATATTCCCCAAATACTCTAGACCACTTGATCTTCTATGTTGTATCAAGTGACGTTTATATAATAAATCATGTTTAAGTGTGTAATACAAAGATTAAATTTGTTATTTTTGGTATGAGAGGATAAGTTTAGTTATTTATGGGATTAGGATTGGAAAACCCTAGTCAAGCCTTAGAGAAACATCAATGAATAATAAAAACAAACCTATGTTTTGGTGAGTATTTAGTATGTGGATTATCAATCAAATAAATCCCTATCTAGAAACGATCAGGTAGTGGTGGCTCTGGCACAGATGTATCCACGGGGTAAAACCCAAAAACACCATTTTGAGCTAGAATCGAATAGGAACTGGTGAACGACAATGAGCCTTGTTGCACCCTTGGATTTGAAACTCCCAGGGGATATACTTTTCTAAATTCACAAGTTTAGTATGAACTATTATTAAGGGACAAAAAATACCCTTAGAATATATGTTAGAATGTAGATCAAGGATAACTTATACTAAAGCCAATAGATAAAAATGTTAAAGAAATACAAGTTACTTATAGGTCATCAGTTTTTTCCTTGTATTACCCCTTATGTGTTACCCCAAAATTTCCATTTATTCCAGCCAATGGCAGGTAATAGGAGGACTCAGGCTAACAAATGATGTGAAGATCAATGTGATGACTATACTAATGAGATGCCCAACCCGATAGGTGTGGTAATTCCAAACATTATCACACTTATCTCTCAGTTAACTAAAGATATGAATAGAAACATGGGTCAAGAGGAACGTTCAACCCCCCCCCCCCCATGAAAGAACAGGTGTCTATCGAGAGATTTAAGAGACAAAGACCTCCTACTTTAAATGGATCATCTGATCCCTTAATCGCTGAATAATGGATCAACTCCATTGAAAAGATCTTCTCTGTCCTTCAAAGTTATGATCAAGAGAAGTTTCTCCTAGCTACTTATCATATGTTGGGAGAAGATGATCAATGGTGGACGTTGATAAAAAATATGAAGCCTCAGGAAGAGATCAATGCATTGGAATGGAAGGATTTTTGGAAGATGTTTTTCAATAAATAATTTTCATGCACCCTCCGGCTTAAGATGGAAAGGGACTTCCTAGCCCTGAAGCAAAAAAGACAACAAATTTTTTCGAGCGTAAGACGAAATATTTACATGGCTTGAACGATATTCTTTCAGATTTATCGTTAACCTGAATGCAAGGTTGACTGCTTCTTTGGTGGGCTGAAACCTATCCTTCAGAAATCCATGGAGATCCATGAATTCGACAACTATGAGGAAACTGTCTGATTTTCCCTCTTGGTTGAAATGGAGCTTGGAGAATCTCATAGGTATCATGGGGATAAGAAACGTAAGGTGGAATTCAATGCTAAAAGTATGATGGATAAATCCAACGGTGCTAAGAAGATCCAGCACCCCACTTTCCAAAGGTGCAGAAAGAAGCACCCAGGAAATTGCCTGAAGGGGATGAGGAAATGCTTTAGGTGAGGAAGAGAAGGGATCCTAGCTATTAATTGTCGGAATGAAAGACCCACGACTATGACAAAAGAGAAGAACACCATGTTCGAACCTCAACACATGGTTCATTTATTCAATTGTAAAGAACCAGGGCATCTTGGAAATCAGTTCCCCAAGGAAAGGGTTTTTGGGGGCAACCAACAACCTCTTAGAAGCAAGGGTGAGTTTTTTCCATCATTACTACTGATGTGAACCCCGGCAATGAAGTGGTGATAGGTACACTAGTTATTCATTCAAAAATATGTAATGTACATTTTGATTTCGGCTCTACACATTATTTTATATCTCGAATGTTTAGTAGGACAATCCGAGAACCACCAAAAATCTTAGAAGTGATGATGACGGTGAGTATGGAAAATGGGGTAATCATTGCATCCAATAAATATAACTCCCCCCCGATCACAATCTGTGGAATAAAATTCCCAGCGAACCACGTCATACTCCCTTTGGTGGAATTTTAGGTGATTCTTGTCATGGATCAGCTTTCCTTATATAGAGAAAATATAAATTACCGTGAGAGGGAAATCACACTCTATGTGGAGAAGCGACCCCCGATTCATTACAAGTGCAAGGAGGAAGATGAATCTTCCTTATCTCCATAATCTTAAGCATGGATATTAAAGCCCTATGAGAATGTGTATCTTGATTAGATGATTGATTCTAAGGAGGAAACTATCTTTGAAGACATGCGTATTGTGAGGGAATTCGTGGAAGTGTATCCCGAGGAAGTGCATGGTCTTCCTCTTAGAAGTGATGTTGAATTCTCAATTGAACTTATACCTAGGGTGTTTCCAATTTCCAATACTCTATATAGAACAGGTGTTGTGAAGCTTGAGGAGATGAAGAAACAACTACAAGAGAATCTAGATAAAGGTTTTATAGGCCCAAGTGCTTCACCATGGGGTGAACCAGTCCTCTTAGTCAAGAAGAACGATGGGTCAATGGGGCTTTACATCGATTATCATGAGCATAAAAAATCACGATAAAGAAAAAGTATCCTCTCCCATGAATTGATGAAATTTTCGATCAGATGCATGGAACACAATACTTCTATAAGGTGGATTTGTGGTTACTACATTATCATGTAAGGGTGAGGAATAAAGATATCCCCAAGACTACATTTCGTACAAGATACAGGTACTATGAATTCATAGTAATGCCTTTCAAACCCACCAATGCTCTATCACTATTCATAGACTTGATGAATATAGTCATTAGAGATTACCTAGAGAAATTTTTGGTACTCTTTATAGATGATATTCTAATATACTCCAAAACCAAGGAGGATCAGGAAGAGCATATAAGAACTGTAATAGAGACCTTGCTGAAGCAGAAGATCTATGTAAAGTACAACAAGTGTGAGTTCTAGTTGAAGTAGGTCTCATTCCTGGGCCATATTATCTCAAGAAATGGGATATCCATGGATCCCTTCAAAATAGATGCAATTGAGGGATGGTCAAGGACAAAATCAGTAACAGGTATCCATAAATTCTTGGGGTTAGATGGATATTATCGATGCTTTGTGAGGAATTTCTCATGATTGTCCAACCCGTTACCAAGATAACTTGGAAGGGAGTAAAGTTTACTTGGAGTGATGAATGCGAAGAAAGATTCAGGGAGTTTAAAAAGAGGCTTATCGCTGTTCCCATTCTCACCTTATGCACAAGTGGAGAAAGTTTTGTGGTTTTCAATGATGCTTAGAAGAAGTGTCTGGGATGTGTATTGATGAAAATTGAAAAAGTTATTTCATATTCTTCAAGGAAATTGATATTTCATGAATATAACTATCCAAAACATGACCTTGATTTGGCTGTAGTGTTCTTCACATTGAAAATTTTGCGGCATTATCTCTTTGGGGAGAAGTGCGAAATATATACAGACCACAAAAGCCTCAAGTATATATTCACACAGAAAGAGTTAAACATTCACCAACGAAGATGGTTAGAGATAATAAAAAACTCTGATTACTCAATCCATTACCACCCTGGGAAAGCAACCAAGGTGGCGGATGCCAAATGTAGATTGGAACCATCGATTTTATCATTGTTGAGAATTTAAAATTATCCAATCTTCTTAGATTTGAGGAAGATGGACATGGACAACATAAGGAAGGTAAAATGATCAATCCTTTCACAAATGATTGCTCAACCATCAATTTTGGAAAGGTTAATGTATTATCAAAAGGATGATGTGGGAATTCAAGAAAAAGTGGAAGCTATCAGAAAAGGGAAATCCTCAGTGTTTAATGATAATGAAGAAGGAATTGTGAGATTTGGGAAAAGACTCTATGTTCCATAAATTTCGGAGCTAAAGAAGGAAATTTTGGATGATGCATATAGTTCAAATTTCTCTATTCACCCAGGAAACACAAAGATGTATCAAGATCTCCGAGAGCATTATTGGTGGGATAATATGAAGAAGGAGATTACTGAATATACATCAAAGTGCATGTTGTGTCTGCAAGTGAAGTCAGAGAGGCAATGTATAAGGGGATGATACATCCACTCCCAATACAAGAATGGAAATGGGAGAAAATCACCATGGACATTGTCACTGGGATTCCGAAGACATCCAAATGCAACAATGCAATCTGGTTGTTGTGGATCATTTAAAAAAGGTTTCACACTTAATTGCTATTCAAGAGGATTCATCATTAAGTCAACCAGCACATATATATATCAAGGAAGTGATAAGGATGCATGGTGTACCAATATTTATTATGTCCGATCAAGATCCAATATTCTCCTCTATGTTTTGGAAGAGTCTTCAACATGCTCTAATTACTAAAATGAACTTCATTACGGCCTATCATCCTCAAATTGATGACCAATCGGAGCATACTATACAAAAAATTGGGGAAATGTTGAGAGTGTGCTCAATAGACTTTAAAGGAGGATGGGATAAAAATATTCCTCTGGTTGAATTATCTTATAATAATAGTTTCCACTCGAGTATTCTAATGACACCATATAAATCACTTTATGGGAAAAGGTGTAGAACACTGCCATGTTGGGATGAAGTCAGTGAGCGTAAGCTGCTTGGACCAAAAATGGTTGAATTAATGGTGGAGTACGTGAAAACCATTTAGTGTTATATCAAGGTAGCCCATAGTCGACCGAAGATTTATACAGATAACCTTCGCTGAGACCGTGAGTTTATAGTTATAGATATGGTATTTCTATGAATATCTTCATGGAATAAGGTCATGAGATTTTGAAAGAACGGGAAGTTAAGTCCAAGGTACATAGACCCCTTTGAGATTCTTGATCATGCCGGGGATGTGGACTATCGACTAGCACATCCACCTACCATGGCCAATGTACATTATATCATTCATCTATGCCTCTTAATGAAGTACATACTGGACCCTTCACATGTACTCTCTTTAGAGGTGGTACAGTAAGAGGATGATCTTTCTTATGAGGAGAAACCAGTGAAGATCTTAGATCGCAGAGAAAATGTTTTATGAAATAAGACAATTCCCCTCATCAAGGTGTTGTGGAAAAACCACAAGTTTGAAGAAGCAACAAGAAAATCAGAGAAAAGATGAAGCAGAGTTACCCACATCTGTTTTAGTGCGGGAAAAGTAAATTTCAATGGTGAAATTTTTTAAGGCAAGAAGATTGTAATGAACCAAACATTCATTAATGGAAATCACACTTGATCTAGTTATATTACTCTTTATGTAAAATGTTTATATAAAATGTCAACTTATTTGGTATTACATGATGATTTTTGGCTGTTTCTAATATAGCCATTGAATAGTGATCACCTGATTAGTATAAATATATGTCTTTAATAAATCCAATTTACTCAGAAAAAGGAAGAGATGTCCTCATCCAGTAGACGTGCCCCATACAAAGCCAATTTGTTAGATCTTGGAAATGAGGTTTCATCATTGAGCATCATTCATGACCAAGCCCACGCCTTTCTTGAATATGTTAAGCTCGAGTGGAACCGCCTAGGAGAGAAGTGGAAGTTGATAGAGATTATCACCTGAGAAATGTTATCTGAGCCACCACAAGAGTCTATCACCATTTCACACCTTACTCTTTAGTCTTAAGTGTTTGTTATAAGGTGTTATGTTACAAGACCCCAGTACTATGGTTATGTTCATTTTTTATAATAGAATAATTTTATGGTTACCTTTTAAATCGGTTTTAAATTACAAATAGTATTTTTAGTTAATGTTCAACTATGAAATCTATTTTAATGATTTTATGAATATTTTAATTAAAAAATATTTTAATAAAATATTTTCATTATTATATTAATTTTTATTAAATATAAATGATTCTATAATTTTATGAATGAAATTGTATTTTTTATTTAGGTTTGAAAGCCATTTTTAGTCAAAACCCATTAATTTGTCCTAAATATGAGTTTTTAATTTAAAAGTGAAAATTAAAATATTTAGAAAAAAGTTTATATTAAATGGTTACTATTTCTAGAATCAGGATGTCAAAATTATGCAATGGTGAATTTTTCATAATTTTCTGAGACAGTCAATTCTTTGGGTAAAAATTAAATATCGTTTAAATATATAATGTGTTTCATAACATCATAATGACCCAATAGTGTTGTAATAAAATACTATAAGACTTATGTTCGGACAATATATGTTTTAACATTAAAATAATCTGATTTTGGGTTTGTTATACTTATTTTACAAATCATTAGTGGACCCTTCAAGACTTATTAAACTTCTTGTCTTTTTAAATTGTTTTCCTTGGGAGTGTGACTCACCTCCACATAAGAAACCCCATTATTTTTAGATGTTTGGAATTTGTCCTTATAAAATATTTTTTTCCACTTCCCTTTTCCTAAAACCATCGGCAAAAAACACGGGCTGGTTTGTTGTTTGGATTAGTTTAATGTGAGGGTCCCAAACCTAAATAATAACGAATCCCTCACTTTTACTATATAAAATCAACCATGCTCCCTCTTCCTCCTCACTCAAAGCCATTAGAGTTCATCAAAAATCTGTCATCCTCCCTCTAAAATCCTCCCAAGGTGCCCCAAACTCCCAAGTAGCCTCTCTTAAGCCTCTCTCAAGCCTTTGGAAGCACACTTCCAAGTATGAGTTTTTCTTCTTTTCTCTTTTTTATCCAATTTACCTAATGTTGTTATACCCATTTATTTTCAATTATAAATATTGGGGTCTGATTCTTAAGCTCCTCCATTCTTCCCTATTTATTTTTGAATGATGTGATACCCATTTCTCTTTCATTAACTGCCTCCCATGTACACCTCTTACGATGCGGAAATTCTGAATGGAATTTATCTCTCCTTATTTACATTCATGCAATTCTTTTGTATAAGGAATATAATTTCCATTAAATTTGTTTGGAAATGTATCTATATGACCACCTTACTGTCCAAGTCATGTAAGTATGATGAGATTAACCTTTCTCTCTCATCAACATTTTTTATTAATTCTTACATCACGCCATTATGCTGCCGAAATTGCATCGATTTTCCAAGCAAATACGATTGTGTTGTGAATACCATACCCATTTCTCTATCAAGCTTATTCACCTTTATTGAAATTTATTTATTGATTATAATGTTTCATGTATGTATTCCACATTAATTTATTGTTGAAAGAAAGATTATTTTTTATGAATCCATGTTATATGAACCAAGTGGCACACTTTTTCCTGAAATGAAATATTTAACAAGGGTGCACCCTTATAGAACTTCAATGCATTGGCTAAAGCATCGTATCCTGATACATCATGTGAAATGGGTGTTAAATCATTAAAATTCAATTGCAATGAGGTTTTACTTGTGCTTTATGTGCAATGATGATTTACTCATTCTCTATCTGCAATGATCCTTTGCTCATGCTAATTCCACGTTAAGTGTTATTGCCACATTTCCAGGTTATGATTATCATGATTTATCATGACTTCATGTTTATCCTTATATTATTCTCTATTGATATGCCTATTTTCTAACTTGTGTTGTATTCCTCATGTTATTCAATGATTATTCCCTTATTGGGACTTATAGCTCACCATTTTCTTATTCATCTCCATAGGTTATTCCATGCAATGCAATGTACAAGGGAATATAGTGGTCATGTAAAAGAAGTTTTCAATAAAGATATTTTATTTCATGGTTTATGTTGTTATGTAATGATCCTAATCACCAATAACACTAGACCTATTGATCTCCAATTTTGTATCAATGGATGTTTATGTAATAAATCATGTTTAAGTGTGTAATAAAAATATCAGGGTTGTTATAGCCATAGAGAGAGATTTCACAGTGTATATATCTTAGTGCATAGTATGTCAGCATGTTAAGGTTGAAATACAAGGGTTGTTAAATCTATTATGAATTCCATAACAGAAATTGGAAAACATCACCATGGATTTTTTTATTGTACTCCCTGAAACATCTAAAAGGAATAATTCTATATGGGTTGTTTCTAATCACCTTATTAATTCAACATACTTTAACCCTATCATAGAAGAATTCTATCTATATCACCATGATAGGATATATATTAATGAAATTTTAAGGTTAAATAGAGTACCACATAACATTATTTTTTATTGGGATACAATGATTTCCTTATTGTTATGGAAAATTCTTCAACAATATCTTGGTACAGATTTGAGTTTCCATAATATTTATCATTACCTAATATATGGTAAGACTGAAATGAAAATTGAAACCCCAGGTGATATGTTCGAATTTTTTTATTTTTATTTCAAATGAGGATAGTGTTAACACATTCCTCTAGTTAAGTTTTCATATAATAATTTCTTTTACTGAAGCATTTAGATGTTTCCTTTTGAAGCCTTATGCAGAATTAAGTATGCAGAAATAATGTTCCTGAATGGAGTTAGAGAAATAATGGTAGTTTAGACTTAATATAGATAATAAAATGGCATAGAAGGTTATAATCATTCAAAAACACATTATGAAATCTCATATTTATTATAAATAATAATATTAAAATCATCTATATGATCTAGAATTCGAATTTAGTGATAAGATGTTTCTAGAAATTATCCTTGGAAAAGGGTTATGATATTCTGGAAGAAAGGGAAACTAAGATGGAGGCATATCGGTCCCTTTAAAATTAATGATCATATAAATATGGTAGCCTATAGTTTGGTTCTTCCAATAAACATATCCAAATTCAACAATTTAATTCCATTTATCTCTCTTGACGAATTACATACAATACCCTTCACATGTAGAAAATACAGATGTCATACTACTAGAGAAAGATCTTTTTAATGAGGAAAAACTGATTGACATTTTTGATCTTACAAAGAATTTTCAATGAAACAATAAAACTAAAATGTTAGATGTTTTTTTGGTGAAACCACTAGTTTTTTGGAAGCTATATTAAAACATGAGGATTTTATGAGATACGAGTATCCTAAAATTTGTTTATGAGAGTGATGAGTTTTGATGATAAAAATCATTTTATGGTGGGTAGAATGTAACACCATGAGGATCTATGGATTCTCAAAATAAATTAAATTTATTTCATTGATTTCATTATAATAAGCATAAATATATTATTCCACTACAAATAACACTCGGTTAGCTTTATTTATACACAACACTATATTCAATCAAAATAATGATATATTATTAATATAGTTATTTAACCGTGATAGTTATAACTAAGTCGTTAAAGATAGAGAGATAAATAGTAATAATTAATTTATATATATTAATAATAATGGAAATATTTAAAGGAAGTATTTGAATAAAGAATGTAAAAAATTATCACTAATGTATTTATATGCTTTGAAAATACTATTTTCCGAAAAAATATTTTTTTTTATTTTTTTGAACATTAACTAAATATATTTTTAAAACATTAATAAAAATAATTTTATAAATAAAACACAATTTATTAAATTATAATTTCAAATTTATATTTGGGTGAATTTTTTGTATTTTTTAAATAAGTTTCAATTTTTGATGAATAGTGAAATTCATGAATTTTAATTGAAAAGATAATTTTCAATTAATTTATTTATTAAGTTATGTTACATTTTATATTATTATTAAAGTAAATTTATTTCAATAATATTATAAATTAGTTCAATAGAATATCTAGTAATTAAATTTGGGTTATTGGAAGCAATTTATATTGAATTTTGATATAAAAACCTTGTAAATTTTTGAACACTCCCTCTTTAAAAGCTCATCTTTCTCATATCATCTAGGAGATTAATTTTATATTAACATTTTCCACTTCTATGAATTTTATTTGGAAATATAAATTCCATATTCTTAATTCAATTTATATATAACATCCAATAAGGTAAAATTAATTGTTTACCAAAATTAATAGTGAAATAGGTAAAAAATATTTACCACGGTTAAGGTAAAAATTTGTTTAAAGGGGTGTTAAACTAAAAAGATAAGGCTTAAATGTAATTATATTCTAAAAAATATTTTCATACCATATTTCTAAAATTAAATTTATAGGGTTCTTGTTTTCTTCACTCTAGATGCATTTTTAAATTGAAAAACATTGGTACACATTTTCTATTCTAAAAAATAAAATTGTGTCTGTCACCGCACTTCTAAAAGTCCACACACTCTCCTCTCTCTTTAACATCTTAAACGCAATTTGTTTAATCCATTACATTATAAAATAAGTTCCCTAATTTCTTACTCTCATTCAATAATCATCATATTGGAAATAAATCAAACCTATGAAGGATTTTTTTGCAAATGAAAGGTGGATACCCAAAGAAGATGTAACATTCAACAATGAGTATTTTTTTAATATTTCATTCTCCACCCCTTCAATAGTTATTATAAAATTTTTATAAAATAACTATATTAAATTAAATATATTTAAATTATTTATGTCAATTTAATGTATTAAAAACATCTCTACATCCATCAATTGTGTTACATAATCATCTTCATGTGTACAGAGGACTAGAAGCTTATGTACTGTTGTCATTAATTTTTTCATTAACACCGTTAAATTATATGAATAAATAAGGATTTATAATTTCTATATGATATTTAGGATGTTATTATTATTCATGAAATATTATATCATATATACCTTCATACATTCTATTTTTTAGGAATATAATAATATTGCTCGTGTGTACGGAGGACTACTGCCTCGCGAAGTGATGTGATCATTTCATGCTTTAAATAAAATCTATTAAGAATTGATTTAATAAAAATATGTTAAATATATTAAATAAAAATTATTATTAAATGATTCAATATTATTTAATTTTCCATCATTCAATCCAATAATCAATGGAGATAATGTTAATTGTATATACGACCTACCGTCTCCATGGGTGGTACATTTTGTTGTATATGTCAAAGTATTATGGATTAATAGAAATAAATATATAGTAAATATATATGATATTTATATCATTTTTAAAATTATTATATGATAAAATCATGATCAAATTAATATGACCAAAAAATAGAAATTTAAATCTTACCTGAAAAATAATCTAGTTACAGCCTAAGATGCGACTTTAACATGAAATTATAAATAAACATATACACAAACATCATAAAGAAAACCATTTATGTCAAGATATATATTAAAATGTTTTGTTAATAGATGTATAATAATAATATATTTATCATATATTATTTATTAATTATTACGCCAAAATTGAAGACATAATCTAAGGGATTATTTGTTTCACTTTTTCTTCATTGAGACGTATGTAACGTTATGAACCTATATTCCTTGAACAGGTGTATATAAATATTTTTTTTCATGTATTATCATGAAATTATTTATCCCCATGTTATATTATGTTCCACATAAGGTTATTACTTCGTGGGTATTATTATTCAATGTTTCCAAAGTGGTAATGATTTAATGGCATAATCTAATTCTTTATTAGGATTTTCTATGATTATTTTTATGATAAATATCTTTTTTGATCATTTTCTTAAATAACTTATAAATTTTATTATCATTTTTTTATAAATGATATTTTATTTTAATAGTATCTTTCTCCAAACATTGGTACTTAGTATAATTGAGAGAAAATATTATAAAAATATGACTTTATTTCCCTCTTTAGTCGAAAAACTTTATTTTACCAAAACCATGTTTTATAAAAAAAACTAAAAAATATTTTATTTTTATCCTATTATTTGAAAATAAATATTTATCCATGTTTGATTTATTTAAAAAAATAAATTTAATCTTCAGTTGGTTTTCCAAATAATTAATGTGTGTCTTTTACTAATAATATTGAAGGAATATTTTTCTTACTGTGTACGACATGCAAGAAACTTCCAGTCATTTTTATTAAAGATCACTTTATAAGTTTTTAAGGACATTTTAAATGAAAAGGATTTTGAAAAAATTTATGTGTTAAAAAATATTTTTCACGTTGGGAAGGATATTTTTCATTATAAATATTTTAAATTATTTTTAAAGATTAAATTACAATTCATTAAGGTTATTTTAAAATAAATGGATTTTCAAAATGTATTATGTTATAAAATTTTTTTTTCAAAGTTTATAGGAGATTTTATTCATGAAATATTTTAAATGATAAAAATAATTTTCCATCTTGGATGAAATATATTGTTGTTAAGTATGTATAACTGTGGATATTATCCAAGGATATCATTATTATTCATCATCTGAATGGTATTTTGTTTATGGTGATATGGTGTTGATGAAAACTATTACTCTTCAATGGGTAATACTATGAAAATTTTAGTATGTAACTGAAATCTTTTAAGTGGTAATTATATGATGAAATGGTTAAATTACTACAAAACATATCCCTATTTTATAATTTATAATGTGATTAATTGTTTACGAAACCCATTTCTCTTCCATGGGTTATACCATGAGAAAATTATTATTAAAACCTATTAATTTCACTATTTATGTTATGATTAAATGATTATAAAACATGTCTCTTTTTTATATGTTATTATGTTAAAAAAATTAAAACGTATTTCACTTCATGGATTATTATATGGTGAATTATTATTATTATTATGGAACACCTTAATATGGATTTAATTATGTGATATATGAGACATATATCTCCCTCCAATGCATTGGGTAAATATTTGTATCTCATGAGATAGATAAGAATATAATGGGGATAAAACCAGGTCATGTACTGGACTTTTTCTCATATAATGGTCTTGCGAGTTGACCTTGGAAACTATTATAGTTTGGGGAGTAAAATAATTCCAATATTATTTCCTTGGAAGTGATCCTTGACTAATATTAAAATTATTTTCAACAATTGTGTGTATAGAAAAAATTCCATGTATTATGCTAATGTTATGATCTCATGGATCCTGTTATTGTATCTCTTAACGATTTGTGTCATATGAAGTTCTAATATTTATGCCACAATTGAATATTATGACCTTTGATATGAAGTGTATGGATTTCAAATGTTATCCTCATTTTCTCATACCCTTATGCTCATGTTATGCTTTCATATCACCGTTGATTACCCAAAATGAAAATATGATATAACCCATTCTTATGTTTCCTTCACCCAAGATAGGAAGAAATATATTACATAAGATATGTCAAATAGGGGTGTTAATTATAAAGATAGTCATGGGAGATAATGTAGTTTACCTATAGATTAGTTTTTTTTAAATACACTAAACTATTATGATATTCATGTGTGTGTTTGTGTAACTTATTTAATATTAAAAAAAATGATGTAATGTATATTTATGATAATCCTTGGTCTCAATGAAATCCGTCTCCCCACCCATCAAATGTGAAACAAAATAATTGGTCATGAGTATGGGGGACTACCGCCTCGCGAACTGATTTTACTCATTATCCATCATAAATTCTAACAATTGGAAATAATGATGGATTTAATATATAAAAATAAGATTTATGATATAATTATACATCTGTAATTTCTTATCACATATACCTTCTTACATTTCATTCCATTTAAAACAGGATTATATGGATTGTTTGTATAGTGAACTACCACCAAACAAAGTAATGTGATTCATTGTCAACATAAGATTTACATGGAAGGTAATAAGATAAATTTTATTAATATATGTGATATATATTAAATGATATTTATTAAATAATATTATTATATAACCCATTTCCTTACACTTCCACCCATGAAAAAATGATATCATCTCTCGTTTGTATGTAGGAATTACCATCTCCCTAAAGTGATGTGATTTATTTTCCATGTTGAATATTCAATAATATTTTTAAAAAATTAAATGTTGAAATATGATATAAAATACATTAATTTAATTATGTAAATGATTTAAATATGTCTTATAAACAAGAACTGGATCATTTAATCAAAAACATTCATTGTAAAACTGGGCAATTAACACTCAAAAAAATAATAAATATAAAATATTGTTAACCAAAGGGTGGTAATAAGGATTGAGAAGATCATATATGATATTATAAAAATGAATATGTTTTTTTATAAATTATTGATATGCATAATAACATTAAACATGAGGATAATGTGCCTTCGACAAAAAGTTAACGTAATCTAATGGACTTTATCTCAATATCCTTTAATCAAGTAATATTGTGTAGAAATGAACTTAAATTCATTTGTATGTGATATATTTTGTTGACATTAAATTTAATATCATGAATCCTTCATACATAATGTAATTTAGTGTTTAAAATTTAATTATTTTATCCACATGGATTTGACATGAAAGTTACTATGTAGTGAAAAATTTGATAACTCAATTTTTTAATTGGGTAATATTATTTCTTGATTCTCTTTTATATTCTAGTAATATTTATGTCATTAGTTTTGGTTACATTATTTTTTATGTAGAATTGTTTAGGTGGATTTACTTTTGGTACACATAATATATTCTTTGATTAATTCTCACTTCAATGTTATGATCATTATATGGGTTGGTCAGCTCAAATTTTCTTCCTTGAGACATACGTCATGTTATACACCATTACTTTCAATGAGGTCTATCAATTTTCCATTTGATATATTATACCATTAATATATATATTTTTTAATTTTTTTAATGATTCATTTGATTCTATTCTTTCAATGGGGTTTACGATTCACAAGTTACAAAAGTGGTAAGAGATTTTTCTTTCAATCCCATTTTAATCGGCATTTTTATGATAAAATTTCAATTGATAGAATTTATTTGATAAATTTTTAATAAAATAGTTTTTTTATTATCCAATTTCTTTTTATTAATGTTTTATCTAATAATATAATTTTTTTCTCTTTAGTACTTAAAATTATTGAGAAATGTTTTTCATTAATATCAGACATCATTTTTATCTTTGGTCAAAAATAATTCTTTTTCCAAATCTATTGTTTCCATAAAAACCAAAAAATGTTTTTCTAGGGATTTTTACTGTCATTCTACCTGAAATTGTATAAAAAATTAAAATGAAACATCCATTAATTTTCCAAACATTGTGCTATAGACTTTTCGTACAGAAATATGAAATAATCATTCAACATAATATAGTTATTCAGAATGGTACCCTTACTTCATCATGAAAACTCATTTAAATAATGATTCATTTACTATTTTGTAAGGTTCATCTAAAATAAAAAATTCCTAATATTTTAGAAATTTCATGTTTTTAATAGTGATTTTCATTTTGATAAGGTTATTTTCCTCAATCATTATTTTAAAAAATGTTTAATTTTTTTATACATAAAAAACACCATTTATTGTAATTATAATAAATTGGTAATAAGTTGTCTATATATAATACTTAATCATTATATGGTTTCTTTATAACAATTTTGGATAAGGAATGTTTTTATATTCTAATTCTTGATTACTTTTTCAATCATTAAATTTCCATTGAAATGTTTACATACTTGTGATCATTGGGCACTTATTTTACTCTAAATATAAATATTTTTTATCATTGATGTGATTATTAATTATACCACATACCATATCAATATATGGTATTATAATTTAAAATTTATATTATTGACTTGGGAAATTATTTTTAATCTGTATTATTTTCCCAATAAAGATATTGGTTGACAAGATATATTAGTCAGGAATTAAATAAAAATTTTGATCTATGAGGAAATAATTGGACATGTCGTTATGGGTGGGGTCTGGTTATAAATATATTCTTGATGCATCGATAGTATAATGAGATGAATTGGTTTATATCATTATCTAAATGTGTATATAATTATACCTACTGATATTTTAAACCATATTTGCACAAGATCATAAAGGTAAATGTATGATGATACTTGAGATCATGGTGTACAATAATAAATATTTATTTTTTTAATAATTTAATTATTATTATCCATGAGATTAATTCATTGATGTTATCCCTGGATTCATTTTTATCAAGTTATTGAATAAATGGAATGTGTGGTCAAATATTTAACTTTCTATATTTATTATTCTTTATCTAATCATGATAGTCATGTTATTGATTTAATTGATTGTTTCATCAGATATTTAACATTAAATATTTATTATCCCTTATTGTTCATGCTTTATTTACCCATGATTTCTTCTATTATACTCTAATATCATAGAGCATTTGAGGTCACCATTACTTTTTTCCATTATAGTAAATCAATGATTATTACTATGAGTGATATGCTATGATATTTTATAGGTAATACTGAAATTTTCAGAAAAAATGTTTCAAATTTTGTATTCAAATGTAATATAAGAATCATGTATGTTTCTAGTTCAGCAATTTTACTAAACTATTCATTCCTTTGGGGTGGGATTGCTTTTATCACGAACAAATGTAATAAATGGATTCTGACTACTGCTTACTATATTTGGTGTCATTCTTTTTGGTATTAGATAATCATTAGGATAAACCATGGGAATTAGATTTAGTAAAACATATATTAGAGAACATGACCCTATGACTGACTTTGATGGAAGGCATATGTATCTGATAACATGATAGTGTTTTATTAATGTGGAGATTATGTGGTTTTCTTGTAAATTCATCACATTATTTATATTACAAGTTTATATGGTTTTTGAATAGATTAATTTAGGGGTAATAACCATAAAAATATTTGGTCGAGTATATCTCAGTCATCATTCCAATGAACGGTGAGTGGTCACTTACAATGCACATGGTTTGACACTCTTGGAGGATATTCTTTGGTTAATTACAATTTTATCTAGAAACCATTATGATGAATTAATGAATAAAACCTATAAAACCAATAATATTCTATAGTGACATGGGATAATCCAAATGTGTGTTGGAATGATAAAATAATCATATGTTTAAAAGTATATATATACAAATATTGAGGTTTTAAATGATGAAATTCAATGATTTTTAATAGTATTTTCATATAAATTAATGGAAGAGAACCATTCATATTAGTATTGGATTAAGTAAAATGTTATTCAATGAATAATTCCTTTACATATTGTGGACATAATTTTAAAGCTATTAATAACCTTTTGGTTTAATACGATCATTTTTGTTATGGAAATTTAGATTATCTAATTTTATGAAATCATGTGACCCATTAGAATTTGATTTTAGTGACTCAGGAATAAAAATTCATCTTGGATACTCATAATTTGTTGTAAAAAAAGTACTAGGGGAGAAATTAATTAAAGGATGAAATTTTATTTCTCATGTATATATATTTTCTATTTTTCAATATCTTAATAATTAAAGAGTTCATCATGTAACAGAAAAGGATCTTGAAACCAATGTAATTATATTAACATATTATTAAATTAATTAATGGGTTTAAACTCATCATATATTTATTTATTGGTGAAGTTTGACATTGTCAAGATCATTCAGTTTCTTGTTATCAAATATCTCTATCACTCCCCATTATTATTTTCACTTTTCTTATATATATATATATATATATATATATTCACATCCCAATAATGTTCTCCTACATAAAAACTTATGTATGTTTTATTCTATAGGACCTTAATATTTCCATTTCCCTTATTTAATATGTTGTCTATTAACCATTTTGATGATGTTAGCTTTCAAGTAAGGTATATTAAATTTTTAGACCCCTTATTTTTTTGCACAAGATCAAATTGTGGGGATTAAATTTATTAATGGTTGGGAGAATGTAAAATCACATTTTTTTAAAAAAAAAATAAGTTTTTTGATATAATATAAGAGACACAACACTTATATTAAATGAAATGTGAAGAATAATTTTTCAAATATAACCTCTTTGATAGCTTGTGATACAGAAAACCCTAAGTCTAAATGAACTGTAATATAGTATACTATTATAAACCATCATTTAAATTAGAGGATTTAAATATGAATTAATAAATTATAAAAATTAAATGGTTTACACATGTATAAAATAAATTAAATTTTAATCTGTATAATAGAAATAAAATAATAATCATTTTAACAAAATGTCAAAAAGTGTATTTTTCTAACTTACGTTTATGTCTTGTTTTTTGAAAGTATATGAAAATTAAATATTAAAAAATTTATAATATTTATTTTAAAATAATTCACTTAATTTTTTAAATCCTCATTTTAAAATTATCAAAGTGTGAATTACTTATAATTTTCTAAAAAGATTAATTTTTCAATGAATAGTGAATAATTTTGGTTTTTATTGAATACTGCCATTTTATTTAATGAATTCACAAAGCTCCATTTTGTTATAATTTTTTTTAAAAGTAAATTTAGTTTAATTATATTATAGTCAATAAAATTCATTTCTCTTTATTCAATTTCATTTTTTATTTTTATGTTAATATATTCTATACATTGGATAATTTTCTCTTTGGAAATTTTTTTTCCATCACATCAGTTGGTTTAACTTTATATTAGAATTTTCAAATTCTAAAAATAGTATATATATATATATATATATGGATACCATAATTGGAATAAAAATAATTAATATCATATAATAAGTTAAATTTATTAATTGATCTTAATAAATAGTAAAATATTACAAATTTATTTTTACTGTTAATTTTAAAACAGGTTTACTGAGGGTTAAAATAAAAATAAAATCATTAAAATGGTCAAAATACTTGTATAAATTCCATTCATTAAATAAAAATTTTATTTCAAAAATAACTTTTAAAATGGATAGGTGGGAACACAAACAAAATTCAACCAATCAAAATATCATGACATATTAGAAATTACGAGTCCATTCTAGTTATATTTTAAAGGGTTTGAATCCTTTTCCCTATAAAGGCTCTAGTCAATGGAGGAATCTTACTTTTTGGGATCGTCCTAGAAGAGGTCCTCAAAATGATAATATATCTTTTCCTAGGATTGAATTTACTCCCCCAAATATTTTTCCCCTCATTGATTTTAAGAACCCTCACCTTAGCGTATTTTTTTGATCTAAAATCATTGATCTGCATTTGGATCCACTCACATCTCTTTATCATGTATTCTATTAGCCTGTTATTTGGGAACATTGAAAATTAAGGACTTATCCAAAATATCATCCTTGGAGTGTAAAAGTAACACCAATCCATTTTAGTTTTCATCCTTCTCCTTCATTGGATCAACCCGAGGTTCCTCATTTTCACCTATAATATCCCATCTTAATTCATGTATTTCCCTATACATTTTTTTGTTAATAATTTCTTTAGGTTTTGTTTTAATCATGAAAGTATTCTGTTTTATTAAATTCGGTCTTGGGTTGTAAGGAATCTTGATAAGGGAGGGAGAGTATCTTTGAGGAGAGTATTATTGGATAAAATGACTTAAATTTTGTCGTTGTTTTCTTGTTTGAAATAACAAGGCCTTTGTAAAAATGGGTGACGAGTTTCATGGGTTATTAGTTAGTTGATAAAATTTAATAGTGGTTTGGTTTGTTTAAAAGGGAATATGAGATGAAAAATAAACTTTCGGATATTTACATAATTTGTTAAGGGATTACACATCATGTAATTGTTTGAGGGTTTTAATAAAATAAATTTTAGGCAATGGGTATTTTGGCGCATTTTATTAAAAAAAATTACATGATGGGTAATAACATTACACACCATATAAATTCACAACATACTATTTTAAACATTTTGTGTGGATGAACTCTCATTTTTTTGAGTTGTGTCTCTTCTCCTTTGAAGCCTAGGGATTTCTCTAGGAGATTTTAGTGTGCTAACATCCCTTCTGGATGTCCTATTTTTGTGAGAGATCCTAAGTAATTCTTACTATATGTTTCTTCCTTATCTTCTAACTTCTCCAACCATTATGTTAAAATTACTTTACCAATTGCATCGTTGGTTTGGATATTAATCAGTTTTGATCTTGGAACATTTCTTCTATTATTTACACCATATTCCTTGTTGGAATTAGACATGGTAAGCATTGTTGGGTCATCTGTTAAAGGTTAGGTGTCTAAATATTAACTCTGTGGTTTTATAATTTCCACATTTAGGAAATATTGTGATTTTTTCATCATTACATGCATCCAATTTAATTAAATAAACAACTGTAATTATGCTTTTAAATACTTTGGTTTCAATTATATTTTTAACTAGCTTATGTCTACCCATGGGGTGAGTAAACCATGATTATAATTGAGTTTGAAAATGGATTAAAGTATTTTATCATGACATGTGTCCTTGGGTGATTTCATGTTATAAAATCAAAAAATCATGCTTTATTTGTTATTGATATAATTGTTAATCAACATTGAATTAAATTGAAAGTGGAATCTGAAAGAAGAATGGTAAAACATTGATACTTTTTATGTGGTATTTGGATTTCCATGTTGTACGAAAGGTTTTTTATTCCATAATGTAATGATTGTATTTCTTGCTCGGCCCTGGTACTTGCACACTTGTTTGATATAACGCAGATATTGAGTGGGCTCATCCCATTCCATTGATGTAATGCTTACTTATAGCAAGATATTCCTAGTCTCATGTTGTAATTCTTATAGTAACTTGTCCTATATGTTGTAATACTTAAATGGATTTTACTAAGATTATTTTTACTATACCATGGTTATATCATTGTGGTTGGAAGGGTATTAATAAATGATCAGATATATTTTAGAATGGTGTTGAAACAGGTTGTCTTACCTTGGTTATATGGTTGTGGTTGTATTGGTCATAATAAATTCTCAAAGATATTCAAACATGAAGCCTTTGTTGGTTGTTGTTTTATCTTATTAATTGTTGAATTAATTAATACACCTAGTTATCACTTCTTTTCATACACTTTATATTTGATTGGTCTTTTTTAGAAATAGTTTTTTTGACCTATTGGGTTATACTCACACCCTATTTAGGTCATCGTTGGGTACCTGACAATATTTATTAATGATGTTTTGGACAAGGTAAATGGACCTTGTCATTGATTTCTTGTTTTCGTATGGGATGGAGTTTAAAGATTGGACAAACATGGGGTTTGGGACTCAGGACATTGATTATTTAATTTGATTATGATATCCATTTTCTTGTATCGTTCTAGATGACATTTTTTACTTTCTAGCAGATAAATACATTATTCCTCTCTTATTTATTATATTATTATGTTTTATTTTATTATTATCTTCTTCTATGTATTTAATTTTATTATTTCCATTTTATTATTATTTGTTTCCAATTCTTGAAACTACAAACTAGGGTAATATTCTCCCCATTATACATTTCACACCTCCACTACTACTCAGATTACACTGCTGTATAAGTAGTGATTGAGGTCTCATAAACAACACTTTTTATCCACATGAAAGAGTGATAGATTGGGGGATGTTACAAAGTGGTATCAAAGGATAAGGTTTTATATTATTCTACTTTAATATTTGGGAAAGGTATAAAGGTGACTAGTATATTTCAATACATGGTACTAAGCTTTTCCATGGGAGTATCTAACCCTTGTACAAGAGAAAATATATGTTCTATGGGATGAGATTGTTTTTGTGTGGTGTTCTTGTTACAATTGATGTTATTTTACCTTAGATAAATCACTTGTTTTCTGTGGTTATTGAATAATGATGTTATTTTTTCTTTCTATTTTTACTCACAGCCCAATATGGCATGAGATGAGAATACATGCATCATAATAAGAATATAGGGATATATTGACATTTTATTCATGATAAGGGCATATATATTTTTTCATGTGATATATACATGCCACTAGATCTATGATATGCGATATTTTTTTCACTGGATAAATGAAATTACTGCTCATGTCATGGTAAACTACATGTAATCCATTTATAGTGAGACCAAGAGTTATTGGTTCTCTGTTGTAGTCACCTATTAGATTGAACATGTTCTAAGACAATTCTCAAAGGTGTGATTATATCTTGTACAGAAAATGTTTCCTTGCCATATTTGAGTCGAGCGTTAGGAGACTAGAAATAATAACACTCCTAATGTAGCTGAACTGGAGGTTCTTGTTGTTCCTAAGGGGTCTATGGATGTTCAACATCATGATATCTTCTTGAGGGTCATGCGGTCCATGGAAAGGGAGACTGTTTGTACCATTCCATTGATGTATGCTCTGAAAAAATAGAACCAACTAAAACATCTATCATTGTTTAAAGGGTAATGGGGACACTATGAAGAAGAGTTCTATATTGATTCAGTCCAGATGATGTTTGAGAATCTCGAGACACCCACATATAGGATTGTGATTATTTTTGTATATATGCTTCATGGACCTCACATGAATTGGAAAGATATTCTATAGGAATATGAGGAATAGGATTATATATATTGGATGGACATCAAGATGATGTTCCTAATCTCTTTATATGTTAATACCTTTTTTGTATGAAAAGTAGCATGAGTCCATGCATCTGACTTATAAGGGTTTGTCAGTGCTAGAATATTCTAGACATTTTACCAACCTATATTGCATAGAACCATATTAAATATAAGATGTGATGTCCAAGGAGATATGTCTCAAAGTCATTCTTCATTATGAGATCAGGTCATCGGTTAACATTTTCTGTTTAAGAAGATTTAAATATAGGGTAAGTCAAGCACTTGTCATATAAGGGAATCTAAAAGAGACCCTGGGCAGTGGCGAGTATAATTTAGTAGGGTGATATGGGAGTTATTCTACAAGTGGTCATAAGTATTTGTGACATGTTTCTCCAAAGAGATAATGGGAAGAGCTGTCGGGGTAGTGGAAAACCATCCCAAGATCTTTTCTCATTCTAGTTCTATTAGTTTCGAAATCTTGGCTAAAAGTTCCCACGGTGTCCTTACCCCGCAGTCAAGCGTAATGATTATGGAATATTGGGTCAACATCAGAGGTTATTTATGAAAATTGCATAGTAGAACAGTGGAAGATAATCAAGTTAGGAACCAATGTTTTGAAGGTTCTCAGATACCCATCAAGCGGTTAGTAGCTCGAGTTCTACAGTCCATTCAAGATGAGGTGGGTGATATGGTACCCCATTACATGGGAAACATTACCATGAAAATGATATAGCTCTAGGTTTTAATACAAGAGCCCAAGGTATAGGTACAAGTCAATTTCACATTATGATGACTACTCTGCTAACATGTATACAGGACCATCTACTATCAAAGGTATGATTCTTGTATCATCTACCTTATCTTATGTTTTGTTTGATATAAGAGCATCACATTATTTTATATATTATCTTTTTGAATATTATTTGTTCTTGGATTTGGAATGGTCATATGGAGTATTAACCATTGATACACTGTTGAAAGTGTGGTTAGAGAATATCAATCATTGCAAGGCATGTTCTCTTGATATTGGTGGTTACTGAATTTTTTTGGGATCTGTTCATGCATGAAATGACTAGATTCAACTTGATTCATGGTAGGATTTTATTAGTTATATACTAAGATCATATAGACTAATACAAGAGGGAAATATCTTTCCTACCACCAGAAAGAAGCATCTATTTTCCCCATGGTGAGAGGCATCTTTAGGCTAGTCTTGCGAGACCAATTTAGTGTAGACTAGATTATCTCATGGATCAGATCACTAGTCATTATCAACATAATTGTGGAATGTAGTAGGATTATTTCCTATCAGTAGGAGCATATTTTGTTGGTGTATTACACAATGAGTTCTATGGTTTAACTATCGAACTAGAGACCTATTTCTTGATCGAGTTGGTGCTAGTATATGAACATTTTTATATTCTGCCAAATAGTATAGAACTAGTATACCTTCATGAGTTAAACGTTTAGTTAGAATATAGTGAATCTAAAGGCTTCATATGGCTAACTACATCTCCTAGGGTTCTCCAATTCTCTTTGCCAAAAACGTTGATGGATCTATGGGCTTTTTTGTGAATTATCATAGGTTTAACCAAATGATTATAAAAAATTGGTAACATTTTCCACACATTGATGATATTTTAGATCAGTTGATAGGTGATAAGATCTTCTCTAATATTGAAATGATATTATTACATCATTAGTTAATGGTGAGACTATAGAACATACTGTGAACTTCTTTTAGGAGCATGTATGGATTGTATGAATTCATAGTAATGTTATTTGGGTTAACTAATGCACATATTGTATTTATAGCCTTAATAAAAAGGATCTTTTATCATTTTCTAAATCTTATTAGAGTGGTTTTCATTGACTATATCTTAGTGTAATCCTAGAAAGTAGATTATCTTCCCAAATTTATTGACATAATCTTGAGTACTTTGGGAGAGCATTGGTATTATGCCAAGCAAACCTTATATAGTTTCTAGATTAATAAAATACACTTCATGGCCCATGTCATCTTAGAGGTATGAGTATCAGTAGACCTTGAGAAGGCCACATTGGTTATATCATAGGTACATCACAAGAATGTCTTTGAAATTTAGGGATTTCAAATATTATCTTGTTATTACTTGTGTTTTATCAAATATTTCTCTTGTTTGGTAGCGCTAATGTATGGGATGACCAAGAAAGGGGTAATTTTTGTTTGGTTTAATGATTATGAGATATGTTTTTAGGATCTAAAATGTAGGATGACATCATCATCTATCCTCACTTTACATGTTCTAGGCGAAGCATATACTTTGTATTGTGACACATCGGAAGTGGACTCAGAGCCGTTCTAATGTAGGTGGATTGAGTGGTTGTTTAGGGCTCCAGGAAGTGACACTACATGAGAGAAATAATCATACTCATGATCTAGAGTTATACGTAGGTGTAAATTCTCTAATAAGTTGGAGACATTAACTCATGGGGGATAGCTTTGTGGTACAAACTAATCACAAGAAACTCAAGTATATCTTTTCTTAATGAGGCATGACCCTTTGATAGAAGAGGTGGGTCGAGTATCTATAGTCATTCTACATTGAATTAAATTTTACACCAGGAAATGAAGACATCATTGATGACACCTTTATCCAAAAGACACAGATGGAGGATGTAAGGGAGTCTTGTTATATGTGGTGGATGATATCCCAATTTAGACCCTTGCATATAGATGTTCAGGAATCTTGGGGGAATGTATCTTTATATTCAACATCTGTTATACCTGTGCTTTTGGAATGGATTAATCCATGTGGTTGTATAATCTAGAAGGATCATTTCTGAGAGAAAAATTATATAGTGGGAAGATGTCATCGTGATGGTTTCTCTACTACTAAAATTATCTTCCTTTCCATGTCCAAGTATGGTTTCTTATTTGATTTTTAAGGATATGATGAAGGGAGTCTTAGTATTTAGACCAGTAGTGCATCCTAGTTTAAGAAAGTTGTATCATGATCTCTATATACAATACTAGTGGCCATGAATAAAGATCCTCATTTCATATAATTTTTTCTCGAAGGGTCTTCAAAAATCTCTTGGATCACGAGTTCTTTTAAGCACAAACTATTATCCATAGACTAATTGTCATTCTGAGTTTACTATTTATATTCTGTAGGATATGTTATGATCCAGTGCCTTAGATTTTGGTGGTTCATGGGAGCAACATATGGAACTTGTGGAGTTTTCATATAATATTAGCTTCTAGTCATTGATCCAAATGTCACATTTTGAGTTTTGTAAAGCAGACCATGTTTTCTACCTCTTTGTTGGATGGAGGTAGGTGAGTAATCACTTTTTGGGACTAGTATCATGTATGATACATCTGAATATGTTCATTTGATCAAATAGCTATTGGTGACCCCATAAAGAAAAAAGAAATAATATTCTGACCATTAGAGATGTCCTTTGGAATTTGAGGTTGTTCATAATGTTTATCTTTGAGATTCACCTAGTTTGGGGAAGCAGAATATCATGAAATAGATATCTTTAGTGCCTATGTTTGTTGATATTCTTAAAAAAGTGGAAAGGGTCAGTCCAATTTCATACCATTTCGTCCTTCCATAGGGATATAGTTCTATACATGATGTTTTACACATGTCATAGCTATGGAGATATCATCTAGAACCTTCCCATGGGATATACATAGTAAATGTCAAGCTGTGTGATGATGTTTCCATTGAGAAGCATCTTATACAGGTTGTAGATCATAGTGAGAAATATCATTGGGGATGGACTACTCTATTTTCTTGGGTGTCGAGGTGGCATAGGTGAGTTTTGTATTAGACATGGGAGAGTGAGTATTATATGAAAACACACTATCCAAACATGTTCATTGAAACCTCATAGTGATTCTTATAGATTCTTGGGGTTGATCTTTTATACGGTGGGTAGGCTGTAGGATCAAATATTTTTTCTGGTATGTCTCTCTCTATGGTTTTCATTATTTTATTTCCTTTTTCTTTTCTTCATAAAGGTATTTTTTTGAATAAATGAAAAAATAGGTTTCATGGAAACATGAGAAGTACTGAATAGTATCTGTGAGGAGATATATGTTGGAAAAAATGACCAAAATTTTTGAGACACAATCTTTTTTGAATTAATTGCGTCTGAATATAGTTGGGTTATGTTTTTCATGGGTTCTTGGTGAGTTGAGAATCTTTAAAAGATGTTTGTCTGTTTTAAAATGGAAAATGTACTAAAAAAACAACAGCATGACATTTACATGTCATAAAAATGGTTGTGAAAAAATGTTACTATTTGAGGGTTTTAAAAAAATAAATTCCAGGCGATGGGTTTTTTGGCATATTTTATTAAAACAAATTACACAATGTGTAATAAAATTACACACCATGATTATTACTAACATGTGGTTTTAAACATGTTGTATGGCTAAATTCCCATTTGTTCTACTACATCTCTTCTCCTCTCAACCGTAAGGATTTATCTGGGATATTATGGGGTCCCAACATCCCTTTAGGACGTCCTGTGTGTTTGATTGATCCCTGATGATCTTTTTGGTTAGTTTTCTTCATTATCTTACATATTCTCTAACTATTGTTGAGAAATAATTTGACCACATACATTAACGATTTTGTTCTTGATTTTTTTTCAGGGAACCTATTTTCAATTATCGTCACCTTATTAATCAAGGTATTTTATCATTGGAAGCATTTTTGGATCATCAGATAGAGGTAAGGGGTTTAAATTTTAACCATATTTTTTGATAATTTCTATGTTTATGAAATATTTTGATTCATCCATTATTGTGTGCACCAAAATTGATTAAATAAGAAAAATATAATTTCTCCTTGAAGTCCTTTGATTTTAGTTGGATTTTTAACAAGCATATGTATTTTCATGGAGTGAGATAACCATGATTATAATTGAATCAGATAACAGATTAAAGTGTATTTATCATGACATATGACCTAGGGTGAATTATTTTTATAGAATCCCTGAATTGTGGATATTTTTTATTGATATAATCATTAATCAATTTTGAATAAAATTCGAAATGAAATATGAAAGAATAATGGTAAGTATCATAATTAACCATTGGGAATTATGGTGTGATACTGTGTTATCTATGTTTTAGGATAGGGTTTGGGTTCCATGTTGTAATGCTTATATATTGTGCTCAACCCAGGAACATGCACAATTATATCCTGTAATGATGATATTTATAGGGCTTATCCCAATACCATGTTGTAATTCTTATGGATACTAGGATATTGTTAGTCCCATGATTTAATATTTATAAGGATTTTTCCTAGATGTTGTAATGATTATAGGGAATTTATATGGATTGTTGTGAATATACCATGGTTATATTATTCTGGTTGGTATGGTATAAAGGCATGGTCATAGATATTATAGGATAGTTCCAAAGTTGTTTATCAGACATATGTAATATGGTTGGGGTTGGAATTGTCATATGAAATGCTTAGAGATATTCTGGCATGGATCTGAAGTAGGTTGTTGTTGTGTTTTATTAATTGTGGAGTTAATTAGTACATCTGGTTATCTCTTTATTTCCTATACTTCTTATATGACTCGTTTTTTCATTCATAATGGTGTTGACCTACTAAGTCATATTCAAAATCTATTCAAAATGGTGTTTTGTAGCCAATTAGATTTCATGGATAAACGTTTAATCAAGGGAAGATGACCTTGACGTAGATTCCTTATTTACTGAAGGTCTAGAGATTGCAGATCAGACTGACTGAGATTTTAGGACTATGGACTTGGAGTCTTTTATTTTATAATGCTATTTTTTTCTTATATTTTTCTATCATGACATATAGTTACATTCCATCACATAATTATATTATTCCACTATTATTTATTTGATTATTCAATTATCATCTATTTTCGTTTTCCACTATGTCATTAAATTGATTATTTCCTATTTATTATAATTTTTTTCTACTATTTTGACACCTTATACTAGGTGTATAATATCCCCAATATACATTTAACATCCCTAATACTAGTCGGAAACCTCTGGCGTATAGGGAGGCTCGCTTGATGTCTCATAACCAACCCTTTTTAAACACATGAGAGAGTGATAGATTATGGGACATTACATCACCCCTCCCAATAGTTATTTTGAGTCAATAATCATTTCATAAATAGGCTCATCCACCTCATCCAATAAGGTTGAAATTTTCCCTCATGGCTTGATTTTCTCTCTAGAAGCTGCACCTGCAATTGTCACGACCATCGATCATCCATCAACCACAACATTATTTATTTTTAATTCTGACCTAGTAACCAATGGATTCAGTATATTTGAGTTGTATTTTTTGTGTCTATGTTTTACCCCTTTATTGACATCAAAATCTATAGAATAAATATTACCTTTCTTTCTATTCCTCAAGCTACACCATGTGGCTAATCTCATCAACGATCTTTTTCACCCTCTATAATTTAAATTTGAATTATTTTTTAATATAGAGAAAAATTAAAGATTTGAATGAATATTGATGGTATTTTTTATAAAAAAAAAATTAATTCATGAGTGTATTTTATTTTATATTTTTAGAAATTATATAATTACATTAAACGTGTATGCAATGAACAAACAATGTAATTATTTTGGTGATTGGAAAATAAAAAAATGATACTAAAAATATTAAAAGTAATTTAATTTGAATTAATTATTATATTAAATAAATATTTTTTATATATATAACATGATATATTGGTGTGAAGATAATATATTTGAAATCCACCATTTTCATTATGTTTTCATTGAAAAATTAAATGAATAGTGTCAAAATTGGCATTAATATTATTTTATTTAATGATTTAATATTCCTAAAAAATATATACACTTAAATTTATTATTATATTTATAATTATATCAACCATTTCACATTAATGTACCAATTTCCCTTTAATGATAATTATATTGACCCTTAAATAGTGAAAACATTGTTACCATGGTAAAGGTTAAAAAGAAGTTTTTTATATTACTTGTGTTTGAATTAAAATTAATTTTTCACATACAATGGATTTTAATTTTATAAATTAGTTCAATATTTATAACTATGGGATAAATACTTTTAAATTATTCTTATCTATTTAGTCATAAAATGATAGAATTACAAGATTAAACAAACTACTTACCATAGTGAAAACTAATATTATAAAATTACAAAAACATAAAAGTTAATGAAATGAATGATTAAAACTTTTTTTTGTGTTTAGTGGTGGTTTGTATCAATTATATCATACCTCATATCCATTCATTATAAATTTTGGAGGTGCATGGGGTGAGAGTGAATTCCTATTATTGAACAGTTTTTGGTATTTACAAAATAGTTTCCCCTCCACAAACAAAAAAGGTAACTACCTCCCATAACATAATCACAACTCTTAATATATTTAAAATTATTAAACCTAATAAAAATATCCCTACAAAACCCTTGGAAAAATTCTAGATCCATTTTATTTCCAAAAATACTAACCCAATGGTCCTTAATTAGATATCCAAATGTGGTTTTATGAAGAGAAGGTAATTATGTTAATGATGCTCCAACTTTTTATTTCATTTTTTATGACAGTCAATTATTTCATGAAAATTACTATATAATAACCAAGATTCTCCTATATAATGATATATTATTTTTTTAATTCAATATGTATATCCATCATTTCTCATTTAAATGGGAATCAAAATCACTGATTCTGTGTATGTCGAATTACGACCTCACAAATAGATAAAACTCATTTTCCATCAACACCTATCATAGTCAAAGATAATTATGAATTTAATGTATACATAAAATATTAATTATATACCTATTCTTCTATAATTTTAGTGACACATATAACTTCTTAATTTCCATTCAATTTAAAATAAGATAATGTCGCTGGTGTGTACAACGGCCTACCGCCTCAAGATGTGATGTGAATCATTTTTCATATACGCTTTAAATAGGTGGTAATAAGGAAGAATTTAATGGAAATATGCTATATATATGAAATTATATTTATTATTTAAAATTAATATATTTCCCACTTCTTTACCCTTACGCACATTAATATATGATATCATTTCTCATGCATATGTATTCCATTTCATTTCCATAAAGAGATGCAATTCATTTTCAATGTCCGACATTCAATAATTGTTTTAAAAATGAATAAAATAAATAAATATGATGTATAAAGCATATATATAATTATTTATATGATGGTACTAATTTATATAAATAAGTACTGTTACATTTATGATAAAACATGAATGGGAAATCATGGAAAATAACACCCAAAACATTAATAAAAATAAAATATTATTAATTAATGTGTGGTAAGGAGTTATAAAAATAATATACGATATTATAAACATTAATATGGTTTTCAAATAAATTAATAATATTTTTAATCCATTATACAGGTGTATAAAGTGTGATCAAACAAAAGTAATTAAATTCATAAGTAAATTTATTTTCATTGGGCAATATTATATATTCATAGTCTATGATATTATAAGATTATGTTTGAAATGAATTTTGATTCTCTTATGTTGTTTTAATAATTTTTTATGTGGATAGAAATTTGATACACATAATTGATTCATTTAATAATTATCATATTAATGTTATGATCATATTAAGGATTAATCATCTAAAATTACCTTAATTGGGACATATGTAATATTTTATACCTATCTTTAATTACAAGGTGTTTATAATTCCCCTTTGATATATTATACGATTATAATATTTATATTAATATTAATTATTGTTTCATTTGATGTTATTATATTTATGATGTTTAATATTCAATTATTTCCAATGTGGTAAGAGATTTATGTTTCAGTCTATTTTTAATCATGAATTATTATTCATGGTTTTCCATTGAATTAAATTTTTTAATCAATTTTTTATTAAAATACTTTAATATTTTATTCCCTTGATTTTAATGAATTTTTACTGCAATAATAACAATTTTCTCCCATTTGCACACAAAATGGATGAGAAAATGCTTATAATGAAATATTACTTTATTTTCTACTCTCTGAAAAATCCATTTTCTACAAAATAAAATTTTTCTAAAATAAAATAAAATTAACGGTTTACACTAATTTTATAAATTCATTTTTACTGATAAATTTACATCTATAAAATTTTTAAAAGGAATCTTATTTTTGTTATCGAATTAAATTACTTTTGACATTTCAAAAAAGGGGAAATTATTCATTTTTAATGTATTCAACTGTTTGGAAAAAAATCCCTCAATGTAACATTGCATCATTTTTGGGTTGATTGTGTTTTTTGAAAAAGAAGATTTCAATGGTGAATTGTCAAGTTCCATAGATGTTTTTGACAATACATGTCGACAAAGAACCATAAGAAAGGATTGGATGATCTGGAGGCCGTATAAAATAAAAGATACAAGGTGGCACCATTTTCTAGTGTTTGCAGAATTTTTGGGGTCCAAAATTTGGAGTTTGGTGAGAATAACAAAAATTGGATTTCTTTAAAGATCTAAATTAAATATGTCAAATATATGAGTTTTGTAAAGATAGGGTTCATGTTTTGGATTTCGCAAAGACAAGAAGACTGTTGATGATGATTCCTTGCAATTATGACAAGCTTCGCAAATGGAAGAGTTGAATAGAATTGCGGCGGCGAAGGGCATTGTGAGTAGAGATTTGTGGTGAAGGATTGAATTAAATGATCGAATGCTTCACGATTAAGACAAGCTCTGCAATCAGAAAATTTCCATGGTGCTTCGCAATATAGAGAGAATTTCGGAAGAATTTTCCAAGCATTACGATTTGTGATGATGTGGCATTGACTTCATGTGGAAGGTTCGAGGGTCGGTGGAGTCACCTATAAATATGCCTCGACCCCATCAGGATAAGTAGAGAGAGATTTCGAAGAAAAATATTTGCTCTCATCTCGTGAAGGTGGTTCGTGAAGGCAGTGTGATTTAGGAAAGAAGAGCTTCGCAGTAGCAAATATAGCTCTGTGAACACTGTGAGCTCTGTGCTGGCTCAGTGAGCATCATGAGGGACGTACCTCTATGGTGGATTTAGCTTTTCAAGAGTGATTCACGAGAGTTCTTCGTGAAAATGTAGGAGCTTCGTGAAGGCTTGTTTGAGCTTCATGAAATTGGTAGCCTTGTGATGTAGGGTGCTTTACTAATCCATTTCCAAAGTGAGTTTCTCAGTGTTCAGTGGAAAAGGGTTATTCAGTAGTTGATAAACATTGAACATCAATAGAGCATCAACATATAGTGGAGAATTAATAAATTAGTGTTAATGAATAGAACTATAGGTCTATCAACTATGAGTGTATCTTCCGAAGAAGCAGTGAGCTCACTTCAGTTGAGAGAGTAGTGAGTTCTCAATTTGTGAGTGATTGTAAACCAAGAGGGACAGTGAGTCCGCTTTGAAAATGGAAACAACATTGCGCTTAAAGTGGAATTGGTACATCGGCACACTTTTGATGTATGCTACTTGGATGTAGCGCAGTGAGGGTGAACCCTGTAAAAATCGCTATGTTATGGGCATGCTTTAAGGTTTGTTCATAATCTGCATTAGGAAGGAGAGAGACGAGGGTTTTTTCTAACAGCAAAACAAGATCAAAAGGGGTTGTCATTTTAATATGTCATACCTAACTTACCCCCAACCCTATAAGGATATCTATCCTAGTGGACCCAATATCAACATTAATGGAACATTTTTTCTATCATGAATAATTTTTTTGAATCATAAATTACAAATTTATGTGTTTTTTTCTAATATTTTTTCCTGAAAACATTTGAAATTTATTTTTTAAAACTATATATATAATTGATAATTTTATATTCATAAAACTATATTTAACAATCCTTTCATGGGAATTATATTTTTCAATAACAATAACCCTATATTGTACTTATAATTTTCTATGGATATATTGTAATTATATCATCCTTATTATATCTCTAAATCGTTTATGATTTTTTCGAGAAGGGAATGTATTGGCATTCCCTTTCTTAATTAATTTTTCTATTCCTTAAAAATCCCTATAAATATTTACATTCATGTGATCATTGTGCATTTTACTTCACATAATATCAATATTATTAATCCTACATATTCTTATTACATAAACCATATATCATTTTTACTTAATTTATTTCTCTATGAATTTTGTATGATTGATTAAAGAAATTATTATGAACTATTATTCTTTACTCGATATAGGAATTTTTTATAATACATATTGTTCATGAATTAAACCAATCATTCGATGTATATAGAATAAATTGGGCATGATGTTATTGGAGGGTATTGATTATATATATCCCCTTGATCCATCAATTGTATTAAGAGACTTGTTAGTTGGATATCCATATTTATATGGGTTTCTAGTGTATACATACCCATCAGTTAAACAGTCATGGGACAATGTAAAAATGAAACGGGTATCATGATGCCTACGATTATGATATCCAATATTAATAATTTCCTTCATTAAGATTTCAGTTATCATTATCTATGAGATTAATTTATTAATATTGTCAATGGATTTATTTTGTACTCATGTTATTGATTAAATGGATTCCTTGTTCAGTTATTTACCTTTATATATTTATTACATATTATCTAGTAATAGTAGTAATGTTTTTATTTAAGTGTAATGTGTTCTTAGAAATTTAACATACAATCTAGATTATTCTTTATTGATCGTTCTTTATTTAGTAAATATATATTTTGTTGTACATAACCCTAACTAGAAATTTTACCTCACCCTTATTTTTTTATTTTTCCAGGAATCTAGGGAGTGTACTATAAATGATTTACAAGTTTATTCTAATGATAATAATGATATTATTCAAAAATATATGTTGTAATTATTTTATTCAAATATATTATTGGAATAATGTATGTATCTAGTTCAAAAACAATAATAAACTATTCAGTCCTTTATTGTATGATCGCTTACATCTAAAACCAATGTCATAATGTATACACCAAACAATATGTTAAAAGAGTTGGGATAGTTAAAGTAGATACATAAGATCCAACTACCATACTATTGTATGATATGTTAATTTACTACATCTTTTATGATTCTATCCCCCTCCCCTTATAAACTCATATCTATATTCTATTACCACCTTGAATCTATCCTATTATCAGTGGTTAAGAGTTCCACTCATGTGAGCTATAGTTACGTATAGATAATCTATAAACTATGAAGTAGGGAATTCATTTGACCGTGTCTTTTTTCCTTCATTAATCTCATATGAATGAAGATAGAAGCAACAATTTATCAGGGTATGGTATAAATACTATTTTTCACCAACAGTTCATGTATGGTTTAAGGTGTTCACATATAACATTATTTTATTAGGTTTCAAAATCATTTATGCTACCTTTTATAATTTCTATAATACCATAACAAATATCATCATGGAATAAGATAGGTTTTGTGGCATTTGATTCTTGAAATCATATATTTTAAAATATTTTTTTTATTTTTTTTCAAAAAAAATATCCCTAAATCCTCATAAGATGTTCTTGTATATGTAGTTTTCTATGATTGTTTATTACCAAGAATCATTTATAGTTTGTATTCATAATATTTAACTATTTGGTACAGTATCATATTTACTCTATACAATCACACAACACATGCAATAATAGATTAGGGTTAATCACATTAGAGTTCATGTCATATAATACACATGAAGTTGTCGCAAAGAGTTAATCCTACACAAGATAGCCATGTTCTTCTCAATTATCCATATATATTACATTTTTTAATAATAAGTAGATACTATATTTCATGTTTAATAATACATGAGATTATTTGTGTTAGTTTTATCTTATGTAGGTTTATGGCCATGTAGGATTAATCTCTTAACAAGCAATATTAATCTTATGTGTGATGGCCACCACATCAAATATTATCAGATTCAATTTTATGTAAGGCTCACAACACTTTTTATTAATATTATATATAAGGAATATCATACGAAATGACTAACTCGTATAGGTCATCATTTATTCACATGTCATAACTTCTTTGAGTAATACTTATATAGTATTTAATATTGTAAATTATGGATACCTGTGTAAGGAAAGAGGGAATCACAACTGTTTTATTAACACATAGGCTTATCCAAGGTGTGTAAATGTTACAAAACCCAGCTAAATTTTTTTTCATGATAAAACGATATCATTAAAAACCATATGTTGAGGAAAATTTATTTTCATTAAAATCCATTATGAATTGAATTGTATAATTTAAAAACTATATATAAATGTGGAAAAATGGTATTTTTATATATTTATTAATATATAAATGTGTTTATAAATCCATTAATTATAAATTGTTTATAAATATTTATTTATTTATGAAATAGTCACTAAAAAACATCCCTATATATTAATTACCAATATTGATATAACTTTCTAATTATATGAAATTATTTATAATTTATAAATAAGGTTTTAATTTTGAAATTTTTAATCATTATTTAAAAAAACATTAAATTACAATACAAATTCAAAAGGTAAATGTTAATATTTTACTTTTGAATAATTGGCAGTATTTTATTTGAATTCTATTAAATTCATGGCCTTATTTTGGTAATAATTTAAACCATAGATAAATGAGTTTTCATGATTGATATGATCATGGTTTAGAATAATATATTTATTATGTTTTTATTGTTTTAATTGTTTACATAATAGAATTGATATATAATATGATTATATGGAATATAATATCCTATATTTATATTAAATAAAATATAATTAATAATATTAAAGGTTTAATATTTAGAATAAATTTAAAAATTTTATATTGATCTAATTATGGAATATTAATATGGTTAAAAAATTATACAATTTATATAATTATTTTATTTATTAATTGTTCATAAATTTTTCATCTCATGTTTAAATATTTCAATTATTCATTTTTTTAATAATTTCCTATTTTATTGATGAATATAAATTCTTTTTATTATAAAAGACTGTATTCTTTAGTTTAATTTTTAAACTGCCTATATGGAATCATACACAAAATGAATGGGTTTCATGCGAGGTATGATGATTGGTTTAGTTTCCTTCTACCATAACATTTCCTTGTACTATGTATTAAACTATAATTTGGGAGATATTTATGATATACACATAACATGAAAGGGATTATTTTAAATTATTCATGTCTTTCATTTTTATATGTATAAATATCATTTGGTTATAATTTGGGTTAGTAACATATAATATGGGTTGTGTATGGAGTTACAAATCTATATGATTTGAAAGTGTAGATTCAGTGGAAAAGGAATATGATAACAAAATAAATCATTAGAATAATTTATATATAAATGGAATACATGATATAATATGGTAAGATTATATACCCATAAAATAATTTGATGTTTCTAATTACTTTCAAAGAAAACATATTTCCATACATCGACATGTAAACTGGGTAGGTTCTGCTGAATTGAGTTGCCAATAGATTATGTTATGAAAAAAATAATGTAATTGGATAACATTAAGATATATATATATATATATATATCAAAACCCTATTGTCATCAATAGGTTAAAAATATTTAGAAAAAAAATTTATTTTGTATACAAAATTATTATTATTATATTTATCACATGATAGATTTTACAATGTAGTATCCACTAAACTACCCAAGAATTATAAATGATATTTTTTGGATGGTTGCTTACCTAAATAACTATGTGTTGTGAGTAATTCCAAATTGGAATCATTTTTTAATAATATATATATCTTGATTTACTAATGTATATGGGGAGAGTAATAAGGGGTCCAAATTTTATTACGAGAACATTTAATAAATTTTCATATTCAATTTTTATAGATTTTAATATTCATCTAGTAAAAGAATCCACTGAAATTTAATAGTATCTTTATCATCAAAAATTAATATTTAAATTAATCCCTTAAACATATAAGATTAATATAAGAATCTTATAACACATATAACATAATAATTATTCACAAGTAATAGAAATTATTTGTGTTAGGGAAACAATTTCTTAGATAAATAAAATGTTGAAGTTGTTTAGAATGTTAATCTATATTCATAAGAGAAGAATACAATGGATCACTTGAGTTTTAAAAGGTATTTGATGAAAATTATCTCTTGGAGAAATGCTTTCTCTACATAAACACAATGTGATTGAGTATTCCCATTACTAGATGAAGATAAGGATATCTTTTAAGGCATGTTTTTCTAATATAATTCATTCTATTTTCTATTATTAAAATGTTACAATAATTTAAATATATTAAATAAATGTATACATTGTCTTCTAAACGTATTTAGAATACATGAAAACCTTAATATTTATATATTATGGTACTATGTAAACATTAAATGTTGGTAAGAGATCAAACCATAAGCGTAAAATTTGTCTGTAAAGTATAAAAATGTTTATCCAAGTAGCCAGACTTGGTCATTGGAAATTAATGTTGTTATATGGGGACAAGATTAATGATTACATAAGATATAATTGTCTCAAATACCAATCTGTGTGTTAAAAACTATATGTAATGTCCATGTCAATTATAGGTATATTTGAAATTAATTCCTTGGTTTTTAAGGGTATTTTATACTAAATGGATACTTTATAAATGATTTGAGTATATTTGAGCTCAAAAACCAATGGAAGAATTGCTAGAGCATTTATTTTTCAATATAATTTAGAAGAAAATAGTTTTTAAATTTAGGAATTGAATGTAAAATAATATATCAAGGATATATGTGTCAATCTTAATGGTGAGTATATTTATCTCATTTAACCTATATGATAATGGATGTTGTGTATTTACAATTTTTTATAAACATTATGATGTAATGGTTTCAATACTGAGAGTCCCAAGGCCCACCCTCCAAGGTTCAACGTTGATGTCACATTCATTTCATACTAGGATCGGTAACAAGTGATATGAACCAAGACAAACATATATATATATTTATAAATTTATATATAATGTGGATATAGACCAAAAAACCCTTGAACCAAAAATATTTACTATATTTGAGATTAACTACTTACAAATTATATTTCACATAATTTATCGAACATATAATATAAATAATATCTATATAATAAATTCATCTATATATTATCCTATATATAATTCTGTAAGGAAATGGAAAATAAAATAAGGGTTGGGGTCAACTTCCTATTAAGGTAAAAACACGTCAACATTTTATGAATGGTAAAATCATAAGCATGAGAAACTATGCATGGGAGAAATATTTGATTACAATAACATTAAAAAATGATGGTTTTATATATAATATAATGAAATTTAATCTAAACTGATCAAACATATACCATAGAATAAGAGTTACAAAACATGGGACAATATACATGAGCCTTGAGGAATAATCGTAGAAATATAGCATAAAAATGTGGTATATCAAATTTTTCATTAAAAGGAACTATGTAACCAACACAAGAACATGGAATCATAACATTGTGAGAAAACCCAATAATGTACACCCTTTATTTTATTATGAAATCTAATCATTCTTACCCTTTAATAAATTCTAAAATCAAATCACACACACCAATTATTTAATAAACAATTCCTTTCATTTCCATGCTCTATTATTACATAATATATAAAAGTATAATCAATAAAATAAACTATGATATATCAATTAACCCATCAATATAAATGTATACATATTGAATTATAAAATAATCATATATTGTGTCATGAAATATATATTATAATAAAATGACATTTAAAATATTTCAAAATATCATCAAATAAAACGACATCAATAATTAGATCGATTGATTCCAAAAATGAAATCAACCAAAAAAGTGTATTTCATTTAGTATATAGTGGGTAAATCATAAAAAAATATCTATAGATGATAAATATTTTGTATTTAAAGATGAAAATGTTATAGAACATTAGAAATAGTCTCTATATATCATTTTTACACATTTATATATAGTTATAAAATGAAAAAACCAAATTTAAAATAGTATTTTTTAGAAGGTATCAAAAAATAATTTTTAAAATCCTATTATAAAGTTATTATAGGAATAGATAATTGAACGGAATTAATGGTTAGGTAAAATAATTTTGAGTAGAACATAATATATAAGATCATAAAAATAAATGATTTTTTATGTATTTTAAAAAATATTTATTGAAACCCGCAACACTTTACATAGTAATAAATCATAATTTCAAAAAGTGGTAAAACAATTTATGTTCAAAAGAGATAATATAATTTTGGTATTCATAATAATAATGTAAAACAATTTAAAAAATAAATAATATGAAAATAGAGGATAAAGAGCCATTAGTGAGGATACTAATTATTGCTATAAAAGGTATATTTTTGTAACGAAGGAAAACCATCAGTGATTTTGAATTTTGATATAGGAATTAAAACACCCCACATATAAAATAATATTTCAATATAAAATAAATAAATTTAAAATTATAATAAATATATAATTTCATAGTCAAGGGAGATAAACAATAACTCAATTAAATGGGGGTTGAGTCAAAAAAACCCTTACAAATATCAAAATATATATAGAAATAATCCATTGGCAAGGATTTTATGAAAAGTAATTGTAAATGAAAATAAAATAAAGTACAAATAAAATTTTCAAAATAATAGGAAGAAATAAATCAAACAAATAAGAATGGATTTCAAGAATAAACATTATAACTCTGAGAAAATAATGGGGGTTATAAAAAAACTTATGAATTCTATAATAAATAAATAAAAACCACTCGAAAGAGAGAACCTAATTTCAAACCTTAAATACCTTGAATAACTAGATAATAATTTTATAAACATTCAAGTAGTAATTATATACACTATATAAAATAAAATAGGTTTATAGCATAAATCACGTCATAAAAAAGGCATTTTTGAGATGAAAAACTCATACAGATGTCAAATTTTTTAAGTAAGATTCATTTAAAATGTTTTTCATGAGATAAAAAAATTATTAATATTACATATATAATTAAGAAAAATTTAATAATGTACCATAATTATAAAAATAATGTTCAATAAGAATTATCACAACTCAATGAGAATAATTTGGGTTATTAAAAACCCTTACCATGGATTCATGTTTAGTCAGAAATGCTCTGAACTCTTAAATAGTAAACATAAGTATCTCAATAAATAATTTAGTATCCTTATTCGTATATATTATTGTTGTTAAAATGTAATTTTATTTATACATTATAGTTTTATTTTTTCATAATTATTTATTTTCATTATCAGATGCTAGTAATTTCATTTGATTTATACTAGTTTAGTATTAACTGTGCAGGTTCTTGTTTATTGAAAAAAAATTCACAATTAATATACTAATAATGTTAATGTAATATTAAAATTAAAATTATTTATAATTTTATAACTTTATTCAATTAATGTTTTAGCTATGACTCTTGAAAAAAAATTCAGTGAAGATCATGTTTCTGTAATAATAAACAAATGAAATGTGGTATATTAATAATTTATTAAATATTATAATTACCATAAAAACCAAAACATACATATTTATATAAATATAAATATAAAATATTACCATTAGTTAAGTTTACATATACCACTGTGGTAGAAATTTAAAGCAACAAAATTGTAGACGGTTTTTCTCACCCAAACAAGAACAAGCTACAATCGATGGAATAGTATTATTAAGAAGTGACTATAATATCATCATTAATAAAAAATAATGTTATTATTTAGTTTTTATTAAATATATATATAGTAAATGAGATTATTTTTATTACTATTATATTAGAATAATCTATTAGTTAAAAAAATAAATCATTTTCTTCTTAGTATGCTCCTTTTACGTTGTTAAATTAACAATAACCACATATTGTAAACATTATTAATAGATTGACTAAATTATCCTTAAAAAATAATTATCATGTTTTAAAAATATTATTTATCAATTTAATTAATATTTTAAAAAATAAATAATGTTGGTGTTGAAAAATAAAAAACATCATTTATAGAGGTAGATGTCAACAAATAACATGACATACATTTTAATTATTTAATGGATTTAAGGAAGGAAGAAAATGGTTAATAAATTAATATGATAAAATTTATATATAAAAATTATTTTAAATTCACTATATTGTTGTAGTTAAAGTAAATTTTTATTAGATATATATAGAATAAATAGTTAAGGACTAGATATTACTCAGGTTTAGGAATTAAATATTCTAATGAAATACTTCTTAAAAATAGAGGACTAGAGACCCTTTATTGAAATTAAATATTTCTAAAACTCTAATATATTTCTAGTATATGTAAAATGGGTAGTTTTTTAAGAATTATTTCAAGGTAATGTTATGATTTATGTGTATTGAGGAGAGATCCTTTTATAGAAGAATAATTTGTACTATTCTTTAGAAATGAATGTTAGGGGAGGAGTAATGTTGGAATTTAAACGGACTTAACTGAGATTGTAGATAATGGATTTGGAGACATGTGGGAATTCACTCAAAACCTCAAAAAATACATATATAGGTATCTAGTTAAATTTAAAAAATAAATTTACACATTAATATAACCCTTTTACCCTTATTAAACTTGATTAAATATTTACTATAGTAATTATTACTTTATTAAAAATATAAGGAGTGAAATTTGAAAAACAATTAAACTGTGATAGTTAATAATGACTCCATTTTATCTAATTCAATTTATAAATATTACTAAATTACCTTTAAAATTAAAAATAATATATAGAAGAAAAAATATATAGAAAAAATAAATATTTATATATTATTCATTTTTATTCTTAATTCATATAAATTATAAATAAAATGAGTATTAATATGATTTTTTATAAGTTTAAATATAATATTTGATTAATCATTTAAAATATAATAATAAAATTTTTGAAAAAAATAAATATATTTAAAAAAAACAATTCTTGGAAAATAACTTTTCTATCATGGTAACTAATATTTACTTTAATAACATATTTTTGTATTAAAAATGGAGTCTTTATTCAAAAATCTCAATATTTTGAATACATATATGAAAATAATTTATTGAAAATCAATTAAAATATTTTTTAAAATATATTTTTCATATAATCACTCTTAACGCAAAAAAAATGTTTTTTGAAAAGACATGTCCATAAAAAGTATTAATTTTTAATTATTAAATACCTAGTAATAAATAATTTTGATGTTTTAATTTATTGTATTGTTTTTATTATCATATAATTTCATTAACATTATTCTTTGGTATTTATTAGTGTAAAAATAAAAAACACATGGGGAATAATTCATATAACTTCCCTAATAAATAAACTACACCACATACTACAAAAATTAAATAGTTAATTCTAAAATTTTTATTTTATCAACCCACTGACATTAAAATATTTATTTTAAACATATAAATATGTCATATCAAAATATAATAATGTGTAATGCATTAAAATAATTTTAAATAAATATTTTAAGTAAATATTATATTTTTAAAGAATTTATTATTTTGGAATTATATTATTTTAAATTATTTATGTAAAATAATATACATTAGTATACATATTATATACTTGTATAAATAATGACCATTTTCTCAAACACTGTAATTTTTATAATAGTTATATTACCACCATTAATCATTATATAATCATTTTGTTCTTAAGTTTTAAATCACACTTCCCTTCACCAGAACTTTCATTCTACATTACATAACATGATTTCTACATTAATGTTGTTATTTTTTATTATTGGTTTAGTTCAATTAATGTTGATCATAAATGGGGAAGATGATATAATAGATATTATAATTTTAAAGATTTTATATTTTATCTATTTACTATCCCATTTTAAATTATTCACTTTTAGTGGAGGTAATCATCTATAGAATATAAAATTCTATGATATTTAAGTAATGGTTTCTTGTAAAAAATTTTAAATATTCCATCATATATGAAAAATGTGTTGTTAATTTCATTCATATTTTTTCACACATTTCAAATTAATTTTCATTCCATTAAAAAAATAAAAAAAAATATGATGTAAGTATAGACATATACTGTAAGGAAAATATATCCTAAACCATAGGGTATCATAAATAAACATTATTTATTGATTAATTGAATTCTATGAAATTTTTTGTTTGGAAAATAATATGAATATATTATCCAAAATTATAAGTATTTAACTATATTTTTGTTAAAATATGGGAAGACAAGATTCCACCACCATTAGTCATATATTTTAATGAATAATATATTTTAAAATAAAAATTTTGATACTCATAATATACCATAGAAGATATAGATATAATAGTTTATTTTTTGGTATTATTAATTAACGGAATAAAGTGTTATTTTTTTTATTAAAATGTAGTTTGTATATCATAGAATAATTTTATTAGAAGAATGCAATTTATAAGAGGATTGTGGGAGTTTTTTCTTGACATGAAAAAGCTAAAATATAACATATACAGGTTATCCAAACAATAATACAATTTGAATTTCACCATATCCTAAAGAAGATTTAGAACATATGATTAAGAAATAAATTAATTAGTTATGTTCGTTTAAAAAAAATCAATTGAAAAGTAAGATTGAAGGGGTTTAAAGAATGATAAATATGTAGATAGAAAGAGTTATAAGTAGAAAATAACATTAAATATTATTGAACATCAATGTTGCAATTGTTTTCAAATTTTTTCTAGCATGTATTTAGTACATTTGGATGAAGTGGTGATACCAATAGAATATTTATGGATGAATTGTTGATGCATGGAGAATTTTTATGGATCTATCTTATAGAAATGGATTTATCTCATGGAAAATTATTCTTAGTATGGAATTGGATGTCATGTATGGACAAGTAGTCTTGTTATCGATGTGATGATTTTTTGTTAAATCTTAATTTTCAATGTCTTTTAATTAGTTTTTTCACATTTCATAAAAAATATTAATACCATGAATGTAGTTAGATTAGTGATCAGAAAAATAATTAATATTACCATGAAAAAATAAATAAAAAATACATTATGAATAATTTAAGATGATGACATTGGCTTGGAAAATTATGAAATGGAAGATTTAGAAATAAATTTATATACATATATATTTTTATACATGTTTTAATTGTGGGATTACATAAAAAATAGACCAACCCTCTATGAAACCAATGAAGGCTCAACCCCAGCAACCTGTGGGACCCAATAGTAAACCATGGATTAGGGAATCATCCTTATCCCCTTAAAAGGTGAGGGTGGCCATGTATAAGACTTGTGTGGCATAACCATGTTTTGGGAACATGCCTGGTCTACGTGTATGCCTAAAAGTGGGGTGGAAGGGTGCATGGTGAATTCCTGGTGTTTTAGTGGGATGAAGCCCATGTGGTGTGTGGTGCAGTGTGTATGTTTTGATCCCCCATGTCAAGATCTTATGATTAGAGGTAGCAGTTAGCTAATAAACCATGGGAATGACTAATGGTAAATTTTATGTGGGATGAGTTCCTTATAGAGTATTGTCACTCAATATAAAACATATGAAAAGAAGGAACACCATTTGATCTCATGAATCTAAGAAATCTGATCAAACTCTATCATCATCATCCTCTCGTGAATGAAGCCCTTTATAGATGAGGGTTACTGGATGAGTAACATATTAAGAGATCAATCTCTATGCGGTAACTTCTAAAGAACATTATGTCATTGAAATGGTGCTAAGTATGAATTATCTCAAAACATAAAAAATTATCTGTAATAATGTATTTTCAAAATAATAACACTATGGGGAGATTCCATTCTATGAGAATCCATATAGAAAAATGTATTTTGAATATTGGTTCTTCTCAGATGATGATAGCTTGTTAAGACTGTAATGGGGTTGAGTTATACATAGAAGATATTTACAAAATTTTAATATAGAGGAAGATGTTATTAAATGAATTCATGCATCATGTTTGAATTATTTTTCAAAGTCTATGTGGATTAAAATGATTTTTGAAACATTCTTATTTATGGTGGATAAACAGTTTACAAAGATAATTTGGTTTACAAATAGCCATACAATATACTGTAAAAATATTGTAGGATTTTTTGATGAATAATGTCATGTGAAGCCACATTGAAAATAAAATTCAATGCTAGAATGGATGAATTTTCATGTGACCACACACTTAATAAGTGTTTTTAGATGGTGTTACTATGCAGACATATTACATTGTGTTTACTATTATTGGTGAAGGAATTTTATTTTCAATCTTGAAATGAGTAAAAATTTATATGAAGGGATAATTGAAAAAACTATATGGAGAGATTATTAAAAACTCTATGTGGAGATGATTAAAAAAATTCAATACAGGGATAATTAAAATGTTATGTGGATATAATATGTGAAGATCAATGAGCCTCTCTAAACTAAATACCACATTTTCATAATTATCATGTGAAAATAGATTTAATTATAATTGAATTTTGGACTATAATTTATGGGACAATTCAAATATTAAGAAATAGTAGGTATGTGTGTTTGAGAGTGCTACAGTAAATAACATTTTTTCTATGAAACTATTTTTTTCACTCATATTTCATTCATTAGTTAGCATTATAATAATATTTTTTTGTAGAATGTATGAATAATTTCATTGAAGTAATTATTTTCTACACATGATGATCATTTCCAATACTATGTGAAAATAATTTATCTCATAAGTAAAAAATTTAGATTTTTAGGAAGAACCGGTTTAGTGATGTTCTTCAGAAAGTGAGTATATGTTATCTTATCTGTCTTGATGTTTTAAAAGTAAATATCTTAATAAATTATTGTAGAAGTAAAAAAAATTAAAAATTGTTTTTTCATGTGTTTTTTGTAATCATTTAATAAAATTAATGTATGAAACTATTATTCTAGTGGGACTTTGGAAGGAATAGTGGAACACACAATTCTAGTGAAGGAATATATTTTTTAACTGATTCTGATTATAGTGGATAATATTTGATAGAGGAGTATAACAAATTATAAAAAACAGTATGCTAATATTGAGTCTGAACCATGTAAAAATGTTGTGTTCATGTTATATTTTTTAATACTTTTTTGTATTTTTGAGTTATAATAATAGTGTATTGGATCCCAATATGTCAACAAAGGTTAATTTCATAAGAAAAAAATTGTAAAAAACACCACTAATTCACCCCTCCCAATGTTGAATATCCTCCATGAGAACTTCGAATGGTATCAAAGGAGCTTCCTTATTTTAAGGTTCACTATGTACTAATGATGAATAATCTAAATTATATCAATTGTATAGGTTTTCCTTTATTTGATGGTAATAACTATCATAGTTAGACGAAGCAGATGTTTCCCTATCCTCTATCTATTGTAATTTTTGTTAAATATGTGATTAACATTGGATTACCATCAATTACTAAATATTACCCAATGAAATTAAAAAATATATAATTATGGGTTTTGGTGAAAAAGATAAAAATGACATCATGATGTATCTTTTTTAAAAATACTAGGCAAAGTTTATGGGACTAGAAAAATCACTAGGAAATTTGGGATAATTAGGAAAATAATTATGAAGGAAACATAATGATCATCGAGCCAAATTAAAAATTTGGAGGAGAAATGTTGAGGATATAAATATAGGAGTAGGAGAAAATTTTTATGGCTGTATTATAAGAGTCAATGAATTCATCCTCAATATTTAGGGTTTTGGGGAAAAGATGGTTGATTCCATTATTCTCAGAAAACTAATAATAAATTTCCCAAATAGGATTGATCATAATGTTACAACATTGGAATATTGATATGATCTTACTATCTGTTAATTAAATAACAAACTCAATACATATAAAATGTGAATGATTACAGTCTTGAAGAATAAGATCAAATATGACATTGTTTTTGAATAAATAAGGAATTTAAAAACTCGAAAGGATTAAATTTCAGAATCAAGTGAATCTAATGATGAAAATGAAGATGAATATTTTAAAAGAATTATATTTCATGCATCAAAAATTTTCCAAAAGGGAATAAATAGGGGTAAAAGTAAATTGAAAACATGTTTCTGAAATAGTAATGGAATTGGAAATTTTTTATAATGTTTCCAAAAAATAAGTCTATGTAACCAATGATAGGTGATGAAATAAAAGTAAATAAATGAGGAGAGAGCTAAAAAGGAACAACCATATTATATGTATCCAATATGATATTAATTATATGTAAATGAATATTTTATTTGAGAAAAGAATATGAAGATAAATATAACTCAATACATCAATGAGAAGATGAAATTAACCTTGTGGATCTTTTGTGAAAAGGTTTTGACACATCGAGAAGTGAAGATGATGAAAGTGAATGAAAAGGGATATAGAACATGTTAAAGAATTAATTAGAAATCAACATAGCGAAAAACACATAGATGAATATGGAAAATATATTGTTTTTGACTAATTATTAAAAAAAATTTGATGAAAATAATGAATTTGGTATGAAATATATTTTGTATAATAAAGAAATCAAAAGACAAAAACTAAATGTGTATTAAATGTAAAATTTGTTAGATGAACATGAGGAAAAAAATATTTCAAAGAATAAAAATTGTAAAAAAACTCATTCTAAATGTCTATAAGAACAAAATAGATTGAATAATATTAGCTAAAATTTATTAAATGAATTTTAGATCTATGGAGAATCATCAAAAACTGATAAAATGAGGGGTTGAAAGAAGAAAGTTAGTTCAGAACTCCCTGAATCTCAAAATAAAACTATAATCCCAAATAATAACGGTCAAAAAATAAATTTAATCAAGTATAAAACATGAATACTAGTCATAAATCATCTTATAATGAAGAAAAAATTCTCCAATAACATTTTTTCCCTCAGAGCAAAGATAATCTCAATATATGGAATATTAACTATAACAATTTTCAACATATATATATATTTTCAATTAGGAAGATCATGGATCAGAGGTAATTTCTATGTTTATAAGCAATATTGGAACAAAGAATATTTTTGCATGTATAACATGTCCCAACCATATATTAGACATGAAAAGGGAGTGACATTTTGAGTAATGAAGAGTACATTTTTAATTAAGCAAGAAATTATTGAAAATTCATCATATCATCTGACTCAAAATGTATTCGATAAATTATAAAGAATGTGTGGAAGACGTGATCTTTAAGGACATATTCTGAAAATTAAATGAGTATTCTCCCTGAACAAAAATATAATGTTCAGAAAGTAATGGTAGATCAAAATATTAATGAAGAAAAATAATTTTTCACTAAAAATTCATTGAAATACAATAGAAATACCTTGTCATGAATTATTGATAGTGGATGATCACTACACATCAATGGTGATAAAAAATCTAATATAATTAAGAATTGTTAAGGAAGATAAATATCTTTTGGAAATTATATTTCGTTGAAAATTAAGGGAGATGGAAAATCCCATATTTAATCCAAAAATCGAATGTCTAATAATATGTTATTTATTAAAGGGATAATTTACAATTTACTAAGTTTCAACCAACTTTGTGATGATGTAAATGATGTTTTTTTTCAAAAATTAATTATGTATCATCAAAAGAACAAAAGATGAATGAATTATTACTGATGAAAAAAGAACCAATGGTAATATATTTCAAATTTACGATTATATCAATTCCTAGTAATTGAGTTCCATATATGAAAACAACCTATGGAATAGAAGGCTTGGGCACCATGGTCGAAAGACTATAAGTTAAATCATGGGCCATGATATTGTGATAGATTCTCCCAAACAAAATATATAAACGTATGAAATACGTGAAACTTGTAAAAAGTGGAAATTAGATCATAACTCACTTAGAGGGGTGGATAATAAATATTCTAGAAAACAAAATGTTTTTGTAAATGAATTTTTAAAATGACCCATTCTTAAAACATTACATAATATTTAATGAAAAGAATGATTCACATTTATTATCGTTTCAATTTATTATTTTAGAGAGTTAGTACATAACTATTACATTACATCTCCAAAATTACAAAGTAGACACTTCCACTCAGTTTCCATTTTTTCATAAAATGAAAACTCTTAAAAAAATAATTCATGTCCAGTTCCATGTTTTAGATAGAATTACTTTCCCTTGATACCATCCTTGACCCTATTCATCTTTAAGTGCTGCTAAAATCATTTCAAATCCTGGGATGATCATAAAATTCTCATTTAGGGTAATAAAACAATGAAAGAAAACATTATTTCATCAATAAATATATAACATAACCTCATTAACATACCTCCTAAAATCCGAAGATTTATGAATAACACATAGAAATCATAAACCAAAAAGGTAACTTGTGGCATCCATATCATATATACATTGTAGCCATCACAACAACATAGGGAGTTATGTTAGAATACCCATCATAATATATTACCAAAATCTCATAGGATAAACATTCACGTTTACCTCTCTCACATTACCCAATGAATTGGAGTGCTATCTTGGGCTCACCAACCATAGGTTTATCAAGGAAACACCCGTATACATAAACAATTCCCCAGGACAATAATACAATCATAACACATAACCTAAGAATAAAGGAAAGATAAAATTACCAAATTTCAATGAAAATATATATTTTTAATATATGGAACAAGATATTGAAATAATAAATACAAAATTTTTTTTGAATACCAAAATATGTAATAGATTATATGGTATTTATTTTCCTTTTAAAACATTACAGTTTGATATAGAAGCCAATGATCAAATAATACTCACGACGGTAGAAAGTTCGTTGTCACCACGTACGTTCAAAACAAAATTTTTTTTGTCCTTAAGTAAAACAACTCATAGAAAAATATTCCCTTTGAATTAAATGAAATTTCAATGCTGTTTATACAACGTATAAATGAATTTCTGGTATAGAACAATTTATTCCTCAATGAAAGGAGATTGTGATGAAGTCCCTTACCTCATGTCTGAATTGACTCGTTCGTTCTTTAATCTCCTGAATAATAAATAAAAGTTAATTTTGACTTTCATAAGAACCTTTTTATTGTTTATTATTCCTTTTATATTACTTATTTCCATTTTATAAACATTATGTAATCATTTATGTTAATAATGGTCATTTTGTCGACATTTGGTACTTGAGTCCAAAATGAACTTCTTATAATTACAAGTTGTTCATGTGGTCAAAATTCCATTATCTCTATAATGATATTCCTGATTTAGATATCCATTATATAATATATATCTAGTATATATATGTATTTATAACAGTACAAAATATTTGGAGATATGAAATGAAATGAACCGTTAATGGAGACGATAAGTCGTACGTACACATGAATGCTACTTTCATTTATATTTCATATTTAATGGAATGAAAAACATAATGATACATAAGTATATTATAATTAAATTTTAATATAATATATAATTTCATTAAATCTATTCTTTATAAGTTCCATGTTAGTCCTGAATGAGTCATATCACTTTGAGGGGGCGGTAGTCCGCACTTTCTCAAATGAGATTATCGTATTTACCCACTATGGAAACCATAAAGGTATTATACAAATGAAAAATACAAAAGAATAGAATCAATATAAATATAATATATATCGGATATAAATATAGTTCCATATTAATGGACACCATAAGAGGTGGTAAGAGATAATTTAACAATCATTATTTATTGAGGTGTTAGTTCATCATCCACAGAAACATTATGTGTTTTACCCATTAAACGGAGGTGTGTGTATGTGTAGTTAAAATAATTCTTAGAAAAACAGCCTATTATATTGAAGATACTGGTTATATTATAAAATAATTTAATTAAAATATTTTATGGGGTTGGAGAAGTAAAATAAAAGAAATGAATTTAAGATAATACATTACCTATAAATCAGGTATCACAATTTGGTCTGAACCAAAATGTTTACATGACTTTCCTTATGCCTAAGAGAAAAGTTCTATAAGGAATATAGGGATTTAAGAAGATTAATTAGGAAGAGGTTGGATGATACAAGGGGCTTGAGAGTTGTGAGGAATGGGTTAGAATTTAGGGATTTTTATAAGGCAGAGGAGGGGCACTTTTGGGAAGTTTGAAAATATTATTTTTTAATAAACTTATCTATAGTTTTAAAAAGTCCAAAAATCATTAACGTGGAAGATAATATGACTCATATTTGAAATAAAGTCATCTAATAATAATTGGACAGGTTTTGAATATTGTTTTAATATTTATACTCTTATTTATTTAAATCATTTGTTAATGAGGTAAACACTGCATCATTATCATGTCATAAATTGTTTTATTTATTTTATGATTCAAAATTATAAAAAAATACCATGATGTTAGAAATATTTTTAAAATTATAATTAATATTTATAGATGAAAAGATAACTTATATAACCCCATGTAAAAATTGATTTACTAAAAGATATTTGTTTATGTCATTTTTGTCTTTACTTTAAATTAATAAATATAAAGTGTTATTATCACCCACAAGTGGCTCCATGGAGTCCCAAAATCGACCCAAGGATGCACAAGGTAATATATTTATCAACCAATTACATTAGGACACATGTTAGGGTAATTTTATATTATTATAATGATATTTTTTTTACCCTTATTTACCAGATTTACCATTTATGCATGGTAAATACATTTTTTACTAAATTAAGCATTCGTAATGTCTAGAAATAAAAGACACATATTTACACAATTTGGACCCCCGGATTCAAAATATGGAATAAAATTTTCTAAATTGAAAACAATGAAGTGGAAAAAATTAATTTAAAATTAATTCCCACTTTCAAAACAAAAAGTGTCTTTTTAAGAAATAATAACTATCAAAAGATTAACACATGTTTATGTCCAACTTCAAAGTGAAATTATTTCCAATGACCAATATTGGATTAAATGGTAAAATAACATTCGAATTACACTTTAAAACAATTTAAAAATATAATCCATCCTTATAAATAAATTATATTAAAATGAATTTTTGAATAAAAATACAGTATTTTTCACTATTAATTGAAAATGAACGTTATCAGAAAAATACCAAAATTTCTTTCAAAGTAAATTTTTATATCACTATTCTAAATAAGAATTTTATTATGCTAAATATAACATATAATAGTGTGCAAATGATTATTTAAAGAGGGTTCACCCTCAAAAGGTGTAAAATCGATCATTTAAATAATATAAGAGTATTTTGTGCTTAAAATTAGATTAATTCTAATTTTAATCCTCTAAAATTTATTGGATAAATGTAAAAAAATTAAAAAACATGTATAAACATATTTTAGTTTTTTCTATTCATTCCCATTAATACAATGACTAGGCATTAACTACCATTTAAAATAAAAATATTATATTATTAGTGTGCAAGGTAAGTTTTCAAAGAAACTCGTTAGTGCGTATCGGGTATGCCATCAAACATAGCATCCACTTTAAATTAAAATTATTATTTAATTCAAAAATATTAAAAAATATGAAATTTTCATATTGATTTATTTACCTGGGATGTTACACCCTTCCCCCCTTTTGCAAATTATGTCCTCAAAATTTTATTCACTTATCAAATAAATCAGGGCATTTAACCCTCATAGAATTTTTAGATTCCAGCATTTCCTGTTCAACGATATGAGTTTTCAACAAAACCATTACCCGATGAATTACCATATTACGCAACACTCACTCTCTTCGGTCAAGAATCTAGACTGATTGTTCCTCATAAGGGATATTCTCTTCCAACTAAACAACCTCTAGACTCAAAACATGAGATGGATCTAGCATATACATTCTCAAAATTGAAACATGAAAAACATTGTTTACAATGGATATACTTGGAGGTAAAGACACTCTGTATACAACTGTTCCAGCTTTCCCTAGGATTCCATAAGGTCCAATGATCCTCAGACTTAACTTTCCTTTCTTACCAAAATGCATCACACATTTCCATTGAGAAACTTTGAGAAAGACAAGATCACCTACCTCAAAAGAGATATGCTTCCTTTGATTATTAGGATAACTTTCTGCCTACCCCGAGCTGTTCTCATATGCTTCTGAGTCAATTAAACATTCTCTGCCATCTCTTCTACCAATTATGGTCCCATCTGCTTCATTTCCCCTAATTCATCCAAAAAATCTAGAGTTCGACACTACTTCGCATGTAATGCCTCAAAAGGAAACAACTGTATACTGGAATGAACGATATTATTATAATAAAACTCATCCATAGAAAGACGTTGGTCCCAACATCCCTTGTAATCTATCGAGCTAGCACGTAACATATCCACCAAGGTATGAATTGTTCATTTTGATTGCCCATATTATTGAAGATGAGAAGATATACTAAAATTTTATTCAGTATCCCATGACTTGTGAAAGCCTTTCCAAAAGTTGAATGTAAAACTGAGATTACGATCAATTACAATGGAGTGGGGAACACCATGAAACCTGACTATCTCCTTAACATACAACCAATAAAGTTAATCTAGAGACAAAGTATCTTGAATAGAAAGGAAATGAGTATTTTTAGTCAATTGATCAACAATAACCCAGATTGGATTATTACTTTGAGATGTCTTTGGTAATCGCACAACAAAGTCCATTGATATATTCTCTCATTTCCACTCTGGCAGAAGTAAAGTCTGATGCATCCATTTTGAATACTATCGCTCTACATTAACCTGGTGACAAATCAAACATATCACAGTAAATTTAGAAATAACTCTTTTCATTCAATCACACCAGTAATATTCATGAAGATCTATGTACAACTCAGTACTGCCAAGATGAACTGAAAAAGAAGAACTATGAGCTTCAAATAATAACTCATTCTCCAATTATGAATCAAAATCCACACATAATATCTCTCCAAATCTCAAAATACAATCATTATCAACATTAATATCAGTCAACATACCCTTCTGAACCAACTCAACCTTTTTCTACAACTCATTGTCTTCCCTCTACTCTTACTTAATTCTCTCTTATAGAGATGATTTCACAAACACCTAAAAAAATAGAGGAATTTCTTGCACAAAAAATTTCTATGCCAAATTTCATTAAATCAAAAACCAAAAGATCTTGTTCCAAATATAGCATGGTTAATGTAGCATTACATTTTTGACTCAATGAATCAACCACATTATTTTCCAGTCCTAGATGGTAAAGGATCGTGCAATCATAATACATGATTAATTCTAGCCATATCCTCTGTCTCATGTTAAATTTATTATATGTGAATATATACTTCAATATTTTGTGGTTAGTATATTTTCCACATTATACTTTATATATATGCTGCCTCCAAATTTTTAAATAAAAAAGTACAGCTAATTGAAAATCATGTGTAGGGTAATATAACTCATGAGGTTTCAACTAACATGAAGTATAAGAAATTACCTAATCATTCTGCATAAGGACGCATCCTTGTCCTTTCAACTAAGCATCACTATAGATAAAACATTCTCCATATATAGAAAGAAATTCCAAAATAGAATCATTCACCAATCTTCTTTTCAATTCCTAAAAACAACCATCACATTCTTTTGTCCAAATGAACTTAACACAATTTCGTGTTATCTTAGTCATTGGACTAGATAACAGTGCAAGATTCTCGACAATCCTCCAGCAATAACCTAATAAACCATGAAAACTATAGATCTCAGATATATTTTTTTGGTCTTGTCAATTCATCAACAACATTTGTTTTAGAAGGATCAATATTTATTCTATTTTTTTAAAATAATGTGACCAAGGAATGAAATTTGTTGTAACCAAAACTAAAACTTATTGAATTTCCAATAAAGTTTCTTTTAATTTAAGGTTTTCAAGAAAAACCTTAAATGAAATTCATGTTCCTCTATTATTTTGAAATAAACCAAAATATCATCAATGATCACAACCACAAACTTATCCAAAATTTCATAGAAAATTCTATTCATAATATCCATGAATACAACAGGTGTAACTGTTATCCCAAAAGGCATAACTACACATTCCTAATGCCCATATCTAGTACAAAACAATGTCTTCATAATGCCTACTTCTTTAACATTCAACTGATTGTACCCTGACCACATGTCAATCTTTGAAAAATACTAATCTCCCTTGATCTGATCAAAAAAAAATCATCAATAAGTGGAAAATGATTCTTGGTCTTAATAATGGTGTTATTCAATACTCTATAATAAATGTAAAGACTCATTGAACATTTATTATTTTTAAAAAATAGACAGGAACACCCTATGGTTATGTGCTAGGTTGATTGAAACCATTATCTAATAACTCCTAAAACTGATTATTTAACTCTAAAAGTTAAATTTTGTCTATTCAATAAGGGGGATTTGAAATTGGATTAGAATCAGGAACTATGTCAATAGTTAATTCAACTTCATGATTAAGTATAATACCTGACAACTCATCTGGAAAAACATAAAGGTACTCATTAAAACTTGTATATCCATAATCTAAATAGTTCCATTTTTTTCAAAGATATGTGCAAGGTAACATCTTTCTCCATATTTTACTAGTTTATCAGCACCCTAATATGTTATCAAAAGTAAGGGTTAATTCTTGTACACAAACAAAAATTCTTTCTGAAAATAAACTTAGATCTACAGTCAATCATAGCATGATAAACAAAAAGCAAATCCATACCCAGAATAAATTCAAACTCTATTAGAGGTAAAACTATAAGGTTTGAATGTATACTCTTTCCACACACCAAGACATGAAGGTTGTTATGATTTTTTTTGTCTCAACATATACCCTTGGTGTTTTTACCATATGTTCAGGATTCATATCATTATATGAAATTCCCAATTTACTAGAAAACATCTCTGAAATGAAAGAATGTGTAGACCCTAAATCAAAAAGCACATTTGGAAAATATGAACAAATAAATAGTGTACCTTATGCTAGTTCATTTGATGTCCAAATATCTACTAATATAGTTTCAAAGGATTTCACCAACCCTTTATTCTTGTAGTATTTCTGCTTTCCCTTAGTTGATTTCTTAGTTGGACACACATTTGCAGAATTACCAATTTTATTGCACTGAAAATTTTTTACTGACTATAAATTAGATTTTTTCTTACCATTACCCAGCTTATTTTCAGGGCAATTACAAGCCTTATGTCCCATTTTACCACTTCAGTAGAACATACAATTATTCAAAAGACATTCCTCAGCATGCTTTTTAACACAATTTTCAAAAACTCTAAACTTATTTTTCTTACCATCAGACTTCATTAAAGAGTTCTTCCCCTTCTTCTACCACCTTGACCTATTATTCTATTGTTTGTTAATGAAAAATGGATTATCTGCAAACTCTATTTCCACCTTCTCCGCACATCAATCATCTTTTTTAACTCATGAGAAGCTAAAGCCATTAGATACTTTGGCTTTATTCCTAAGTAAAAAAGTTTGATTTTACTTTCAAGATCTCTTATGAAAATTTGAGCATAACATTCCAATCGAGTGAATATTTCTTTATAAGAATCCACTGAGTCATCCTCCTGCCAAAATTCTAGGAATTGTTTTCCATCCTAATATGAACCACCATTGGAAAATATTTCTCATGAAAAAATCCTTTGAATTCATCTTAATTAAGAGAATCAATCTCATCACTAACCCTAATATTTTTCACCATGGACCACCAATGATCGACATCAACTTCAAAACGGTAAACAACAAGACTAACCTTTTGATGTTCTGAACACCCCATGACATAAAAAAACGTCTCCAGTGCTTTAATCCACCCTTCAGATAGCACATGGTAAGATGATCCTCTGAATGATAGGGGATTTTGCCTCATGAAATGCTTCGCCACTGACATGTTCTTCTTTGGATGATCTGGCTGATCTTGTGCCTAGATACCACTACCATTTATTATCTGAGTCAACTGTTCCATCACTACAACAAATTATTCTATTCTATTTTTGACCATCTCATGTTGCTAATTTTGATGGTTGTCTTCCTACTAGTGTCATCCCATCATAGATTCCCTCTTTCCTCTGTGGAAATTCATTTTGAACAAAAAATAATCTTATGTGAAGCAACATGGTAATATGTAAATGCTATATCATTTCAATATTACCATAAATTAATTTGTGGAAATTAATTTAATAATATTCAACTCTTAATATTTTCTAAACCTCCCTCTGATACCAACTATATGGACCCAGCCCTAACACATTACATAATCATAAATTAAATGAATAATTCACATTAATGATCTTTTATGGTTTAGTGTTTTAGAGAGTTAGGCCATAACTATTACATTACATCTCAAAAATTACCACGTAGACAATTCTAATTAGTTTCTATTTTATCATAAAATTAAAAATCTTAAAAAAAGATTCATGATCAAATCCTTGTTTTAGATAGCATGACTTTCCCTTGATCCAATTATTGACCCTATTCATCTTTATGTCCCGTGAAAAACATTTTGAATCATGGGATAAGCATAAATATATCAGTTAGGTTTATAAAACAAAGAAATAAAACATCTGTTCATCAATACATACATAACATAATCTCTTTAACATAGCTAATGAAATCATAATATTTATGAATAAAAAATAGGAATCATAAATAATATAAGTCACTTGTGGCATTCATATCATACTTATATTTTAACTATCATATCTAAAAAGGGAGTTATGTTAGAATACCCATCAAAGTATATTCCTTAAATCTCTTAGGAGAAACATTCACATTTACCTCTATCACATTACCCAATGCATTGGAGATCTGTCTCGGCCTCCCCCACCATAGGCTTATCATGGAACCACATGTACTTGTAAATAATTCCAAGGACCATAATATAATTATAACACATAACATAAGCATAAAAGAATGATAATATTCCCAAATTGATATCAAAATATATCATTTCATGATATTGAACACGATATTGAAATAATAAATACAAAAAACATTTTCAATAACAAAATACCTAAGAGTAATTGGTTTTAATTTTTCTTTTAAAAACAATACAGCTTGTTATGGAAGCCAAAAATAATATAATACTCACGGTGGCAGAAAGGTCATTGTAACCGCATACGTTAAAAACAAACTTTATTTTTTTCATATAGTAAAACAATTCATAGAAAAATATTTCCATTGAATGAAATGAAAAGTTAATGTTTTTTATAAATCATATAAAAGAAAGTCATGTATAAAACAATATGTGCCTCAATGAAAGGAGAATGAGACGAAGTCCCTTACCTTGTGTCTGAATTGGCCTATTCTTTCATTAATCTCCTGAATAACAAAATAAAGATATTTTATACTTTCTTAAGAACAATTTTTAAGTTTATTATTCCTTTTATATTACTTATTACTATTTTATCAATATTATGTAATCATTTAAGTTAATAACGGCCATTTTGATGATATTTGGTACTTGAGTGAAAAATGAACTTCTTATAATTACAAGTTGTTCATGTGGTCAAAATTAAATTATCTATAGAATGATATTCAGGATCCATATATCTTATAAATCATATATATCTGGTATATATATGTATTTATAATAGTACTTAACATTTGGAGATAAGAAATAAATGCACCGTTCATGGAGACGGTAAGTCATACGTCAGCATGAATCCTAACGGGGGTGTTCTACGAAATCATCAACATGATTAAGAATCGTCATACATATTAATGAATCCTGAGGGGGGTGTTCTACGAAATCATTCTCAAGATTTAATTTCTAGAAGCCATCATTTTTTAAAGGCTCCACTAATCCTCAATATGATGAGGAATTGTTGTGAAATATAGAATGTATGTTTGAGTTCATGGAGACACTTAGCATGATCAAATTGAAGTTTGAAACCATTATCCTAAAAGTAAAAATCAAGATATGGTATGAAATCATGGTGATGGAGAATAAACATGATGAATTATAGTATAAATTATTCAAGGTTATTTTCACCGACCAATTCTATCAAGAGTCAATGGTGTTGGTCATGGTTGTGTATTTTTCAAGCTCGCGTAGGCTGAAAGAACCTTGAGGGAGTATTTATATCACCTTGCTGATCTAGTGGAGTATGTGCTTAAGATATTATCTAATGAAAATATGAAGTATTTATGGTTCAATCTGGTACTTCGAGGAAATATTTTTTCTCAGGTTATCTTGATAAATATATCCACTTATAGCTTCGTCATTGGTGGTTTATCTATTTGATACTGGTGAATCTCATTCATTTATTTAAAAATTATATATTAATATTATTCATATTCATATAGATATTTTATATTTTTCAATGGATATTATGATACCCCTTGGTAAAAAGATAGAGTAGGGTCTCCATAGACCAACTTGTGTTTTTTTCTATCGGATGTCAAAATAGCTTGAATATTTTAAGTCCGTGACATGAAATATATGAACTTCATATTCATAATGGATTGAATCACTTTTAATAAATCCCAAATTAATTGTAATCTTGGACGGATCTACCTTACTACACCTAGTGGTGTACATCTTGTCTTTCAAGGAGAATGGGACCCATGGTCGAGAAGAGCTGGACCTTCTCATTCCAGAGTTGGGGAAGGTAATATCATTGTTGGTTTTTGATCTAGAGTAGGAATCTTGGAGTAATGATCTCCCCCCATTTTTCATCAAATTTTCTAACATATTTTCTTATGATTTATATGGTATTACATTCATAAGGGATGTTTATTTTTCCATTTACATTGTTCCTGGTACTCAAACATTTTCAATTCCCTCTTATAATATTGATCCAGCTGAAATGAAATACTTAAAATCCAAATTGGATGATTTTATTATGAAAGGTTTTATATTCCATGGTATGTTACCGTGGTTAGTGCTAGTTCACATCTCTAAGAAATTTGATCATTCTCTCCACTAATGTGTTGACTACTGAAATCTCTATCAATTTATAGAGAAGAAATAATATATAATTCCACAGATTGATTATATTTTTGATCATTTAAAAGGGGGAATGTGGTTCTCATCCATCAAACATAGATCTGCTAAGCATTAATTGAGAATAGACGAATATAATATTCATCAAACAACTTTTTTGAGCATGTATGGTCATTATGAGTACCTTATTATGCCCTTCATTTTGAAAAATAATCCTTTAGTTTTCATGGATCTAATGAAAAGGATTTTACACAAGTATGTGGATACATTTGGGGTAGAATTGTTGGGTGAAATCCTCATTTACTCCATGTATGAGGAGGATCTTGTACATCATCTGAGAATAGTTCTATGTCTACTGATAATTCATTGGCTCAATGTGTTGTTTTCAAAGTGTTATTTATGGATTTGGGAAGTGGAATTATTGGGAAATTTTATGTCTAAATATGGTATATTAGTTCATCCAGAGAAGGTATGGGTTGTTATGACCTGGGAACAACCATTAAATGTCTTCTTGATTTAAATATTCTTAATATTAACTAGATATTTTTATCGGTTCATGAAGAACTTCTCAAAACTTGCTTCACTAATGAATGATATAACTCAAAAAGGGTGACGTTTTCCTGGAATGATAATTTTCAAAGTTATTTTATTGACATGAAACATCTTATGAATACTGCACCTGTGTTAATATTCTAGATTCTTTGTAGGGATATGTGGTATTTTGTGATGCATTAGGTTTAGGATTGGGGAACATTCTTATACATAGAGATTAGGTAGAAGCTTATGGACCTCGTTATCTTTGAACACAAGAGAATAATTATCCTACCCATGATCTTGAACATGCAGTTTCGATGCACATGATTAAGATTATGTGGCACTACCTTTTTGGATAGAATATTATTATGTATTCAAATAATAAAGGTTCAAGTTGTATCTTCTCTCAAAAATACATGAATCATCACCAGCCGTGTTGGGTGGAGTACCTACAAAAATTCATCATTGACATTGCCTATGCCCCCAAGAAAAGGAATGTCATTGCATTTCTATTTATTGGGAAACATGCAACCCAGGAAGTGAAAAAATCTTTGAAAGAGTGGAAATATATGGATATATTATCCCAGTTTTTTATTGGAGTTTAGAAGAAAGATAATGAATTTTATTTAGCAAGAATTCAATTAACATCTACTCTTATCGAGTTGATTGTTAGGGATAAAGAGATTGATGATGAATTTGGTAGCATAACAGACTCTCTTTATGGTGGATAGATAGTTTCCCAATGGTCATTCTACAAAGAGGGTATTCTATGTTATCATAATGTATTTTTTGTGCCTTTAGAAGAATGTAAGTTTGTGGTGTGGTATTGTCAAAATTACAAGTGGGTTGTACACTGAGGAACCACTAAGATGTTCTATGATATTTGGTAGCATTTCTGGTGTCCTGATATGATATGGGTAATTGTTGAGTGTTTTCTTAGTATTATACATGGAAACAGGTGAATGTTGATCACCAGAATCCTTTGGGTTTACTTTTTCCTCTATCAATCCCTATAGGGAATTGGAATGAAATCTATATGGGATTTTGGGTTGGGTTTCCACATACCAAGAGAAAAAATAATGTGTTATGGGTTGCGATCTACATGTTATCCAGGTCGGCTCAAATCATACCCACTCTAGATACAACCAAATTTTAAGAGTTGGGAAATGTTTACATGAAATAGATTACTTATTTTCATGGAGTTCCATCAGAAATAATGTTGTATAGGGATCATCAGTTCACTTATCTCTTTTGTGGAGACTTTCAGGAGACAGTGAGATATTAGGTCCATTTGAGAACATCCTACCATCTATAGTTGGATGGCCAAATCTAGAGAGTTATACAGACTCTTGAGGATATGCTTTATGCGTATGTTATCGACTTCAGAGGGGATTGGGGTGATCACCTGGGTCTGGTTGAGTTTCCTTATAAAAATAGTTAATTTTAGCTTTTGAGGTTTTGTATATATGGCCCTGTTAATATCTTTTGGGTTGGTCAGAGTTTGGTGAAATTTATTTGGTTGGATCAAGCATGGTGAAAGAGATGACCAGAAAGATTCAGTTAATCTGTTAGATAAATTTGACATTGCAGATGTGATATAAGTCTTCTGCTGATCAATGTCCTCGAACTTTGGTGTTTTCACTTGTTGATATGGTTTTCATGAATGTTTCACCCTGGTTGGGTCATCGACATCTTGGGAGGAAAGGGAAGCCTACTCAACATTTTGGGTGACCTTTTTAGTTTTTTGAGAAGGTGGGGAAAGTTGCATAGAATTTCGCACTACCACCGTAACTAATGTTGATGCATAATATATTCCCTTTATCATAGTTAATAATGTATCTCTCTGATCTATCACATGTTTTTAGCTGGAGTTATCTTGATATTGATGTTGATTTATATTTGACCAAGCATCTAGTTAGGATAGTTGATTATGAGAACAAGGTACTTCATGGAAGGACGACACCTTAATTTATGTGCTATTGAATCATAGTTCTTATAGTGTTGAGATGTAGAAATGTGAGGCACAGATGAGATATTAGTGGCCTCTTTATTTTGGAAATGAATCTTCTTCATATGGTATCTTGGGACAAAACATTTTTATGGTGGGGAGGTTGTAATGACCCATTATCATTTTGATAGGTATGCCTTTAAACTTATCATGGAGTTTTCGTTTTTTTTTTGACATGGTATGGTTGAGAATGAGTTAAGAGAATACCTATAATTATAATGTTAGTGATTTTTTGGAATCTCATATTTATCCAACTTTTTCTATAGGTTGTTGGAGGGTTACACATCATTTAACTAGGTTACACAATGTGTAAGTATTTATGGATGCATGTCGTGAATGGATTCACACTGTGAAGGTTACATGTCATGTATATAATTTACACATAATGATTTTTTTAATGGATGGTTTTTAATTCTATGTGATTCAATTTTCTACAGTTTTAGATATTAACTATATCACAACATGAAATTTCATTACATGTCATGAAATGCCCCGACTACATTTTTTAAATGGGTTGCATGATTGAAATATTTTCATTCCTCTTCTCCAGTTTCAACTCCATCGACCCAAAGACTTCCCTGTGCTATCTTGAATCTCTCCTAACCTTTTAGATTCTTTCTTTCAATGTTCAATTATTGTAGCACTTGTGGTATAATTCTAGGGTAAGCCTTCTCCACCATTCATCATATTTATCTCATTTTACTCCGTTTTTATTTCAATGGATAATATTGAAGTTGATGGACAAATAGATTATTATGATGGATTACATTTATAGGTTGAGTTTTCTGGATTTATACACCTTCTTTCTCATTTACAGGTTCTATTATGAGTTTTGTATTTTGAAAAAAGGTAGGTAGTTCTGTTTCGATTAGCCCAATTGATTAACCAAAGATTTCTTGATTTATTTCATTTGTTTTTTCAAACTCTATTGCTAAAACATACATTCAATTTAATCAATAAAACCTACTCCCAATGAATTAGAATATTTTAAATGGTTTTGTCATGGAAATTGGGAAAACCCCCAAATCCATTGAATTGGGGTGTGTTTATTGAAATTAGATGATTTAAAATGTTGAATTTAAATTGTATGTTTGATGGAAATGTTTTAAATTTAATTTTTGAAATAATTTATGAAAATGAAATGTATAATTGACGGAATTGGTTCTTAATGGATTTAAAACTTGTGAAAATGACTTAAATGTTTTGATAGAAACCCAGAGGATTTATATTTTCAAAGAGGCATGTTATTTATTAAAACCCATTTTCATTTTAAATGGAAAATTATAATTTTGGAAGGGAGAATGGGATTTAGTGGTATTTTAAGCAGTATCAAAATAAATTTATCATCATTAATTGTGTAAGAGATCATGAAAGCCTTAGGTTGTTGGTGAGTTATTTGGACACACACTACACAATTACAATGTTCTAAAACATACATGCAGCAATTCACATCCCCAATGGGAGAGTGATGAGTATCCTCTAGCCAGTGTAAGGGGAACTTGTGTATAAAAATTATTCTAAGATCATTTAGAGAGTGATGATTTATATTTTCATATATGATATCAAAAATATTTGTCATATTAGCATGTTTCTATCTTATTATTTATAATTGAAATTTAAATGTACGCTAATGTTCACAAACTGAATTACGTGCCTTTTGGATTCAAATTAACTATTTTATATAAATGTTTCATTTTGGCCATTATTTTATAAATATTATATCATCTGTGAAGACTTTTATTAAATTAATTTTCATCATTTGAACTATATATTATGATTTATTTAAATATTCTTTAAAATGTTTAACATGATTACATTTAAAATTGAAATCATTATTTTTGTAATCTATATTTGGAAACTGTTACAGAATCATTGGTGAGACCCTACTATGATTTTACAATGACATCATACTTGTGACATTAGGTTTTTATAGATTATAGCATTCTAGGTTCGAGCAATGGGGAAGGATCACTTGGAGGTGGATCCAGCTGTTGAAATTTGGACTTAGTGAGTTATATACTTTGGGACTTTAGGTCGTTTCCTCTATTTTGTTACATGGGTTATAGTAGATTTGGATTTAAATACATGTAGTATTCTGGTATATTAATCCCAATGGTGATTATTTTTTTATGAATACTAGCTTTTTTATTCTAATTCTGCATTTTTGTGGAAAATTTGTTCTAACATTCATGTTTTATCATTCCAGTTTTCAGTCGCCGAACTATGGGGATCGAGAACGCCCTTCGGACTATTTCTTGGACATCTTGGTTATCAGGTTACTAAGGTACTAGCGTGGGTTTATGACACTATGTATAATGCCCCCTTCAAGATTCCTGATCAAATAAATATGATATCTTAGCATTTCAATCATCAAAATAATTTCTATCTAGTACATTATGCGTTCAATGTATCTATCCTGAGAAGTATATTCCTTATCCATCATATGTACTAAATTCATAATTCTTCCCACTTGATCATGATATATTTTTTGAGAAAAAATGGTGTAGATTCTAGATCAGAGTGATAATTTCAATGAATTAAGACCACTCACCTCAACAAGGCATTATAGTGAAAATACCGTCTTAATAAAGCTATATAGGAACATAAAGATACAATGAGGAAGATTTATCATATTATGTATGAATTAGGTTTGAAAACTTTTTAGGGTTAAAATTATTTTAAAGGGGGTAGAATGAATATCGACATGATTTTATGAAATGTATTTTTTTCAAATAAATTGAATTTTATTTATATATTACGTTACATGAAACATTGAGTTATACCAAACCGCAATATAGTATTAAAATTATTATTATCAAAATATGATTATTATATTATAGTCAACAAATTTATGGGTATGAATAGAAATAACCAAATTATGATAATTAATTATTACTATTCTAGAAAAAATATGTTCACAAATAAGTAATAAATTTTTATAAAGTCCTTATATGATTCTAAATTATTTTTTTCTCAAAAAATAAATTTCATTACATTCAGTGAAAAAAACATAAAAATATTTTATTCTAATTTTTCAATTGTATTTGAAAAAAAATAACATCATTTTTTGAATGAATATATCAAATTATTTAAGTGTAAATTGTTTAGAATCTTCATAAAAGATTAATTTTTTCCTTAATAGTGAAAAAATTGCATTATAATAAAAAATAATTTGTTTATTGAATATAAAAAGTTACATATTGTTTTAATATGGTTTAAGAGTAATATCAGTTCATTTATATTATAATTTATTCAATTTAGTTCATTGGAATAAATTGTATAATGTTTTTTAAAAAAATATCTCTATTCTTATGAATTTGTTTCCATTAAAATACTAATTCTTCAACACATTTGCGAGGTAAAATTTAAATAATATTCTCCCAATTTTGTGAATCGAATATGGAAAAAGGGCTCCATATTTGGATTCGGTATATTGAATAATATTTAATATGGATAGATAAATTTGTTTTCATAATGATGGTTATAAATAGTAAAAAACAATTACCTCAATAATGCTAAAATTGGTTTACTACGTGTCAAACAAAAAAGGAAAGAGTAAAAATAACCTAAACACTTGTCCAATACATATTTTTTGGACATATTTCCACCATATATAAACTATGGTTTGATATTGGACCTTTTTTATACATTTTTCATATATAGAATGTGTGCCTTACTTTTTTGTTGAAGAAAATACTTTTGTTTCTTCTCCCATAAATATAAATGGGAACCCCCTCTCAACAATTATTTACACTATCAAAGACTTTTGGTTAATCCATGACATTTAAAAATCCATTACTTATTTAACCACATTCTATTAGCCTCATTTTTATTATGAAACCCACCAATATATTCTTTTGGTTCTAATCTGATGAGGTTCTTTGAAGAAGAGGAGGTTCAAATGTTTATGATGAACGTTGAGACTTGAGGTAAGTTATTTTCATATTAAATTTATTTTAATTCCACATGTGTCATATTAACCCATTGTTTATTTTCTATGGTGTATATTACATACATGAATGTATTTTATGATTCTTCTCATTAATTTTATAGTATATACATATCCATCTTTTTTTCTTCCTATCATGGGGCATGTGATTCAATAGATACCAAAGTGGTAATGGTTTAATGTTACAATATCATTAGTTATTAGGATTATTTATAATTATTTTTAATATTATGATATATTATGATATATATCTAAGAAACAGATGGAATTTATTCACATATTTTTATATCTTGAAAATCTATGTATTCCTTTCAATTTTCATTATTTATGTACCCAGGGGTCCTAATGAATGGTTTTATTGAAACTTAACATTATTTTCTCTTGGGTCAATCATATATTTTCTTCCACATCCATGATATCTAAAAATTATTCAAATAATATAATTTATTATTCTCTAATTCATTTTTAATGACAATTTAACACACATTTGTATTTTTCAAAACTGCATAAAAGTATTCATCCTGTAATATTCCGAATATAGAAATTTATTTTTTTATTAAATATGTGAAAGGAATCCTTTTTAACATAATTTTAACAAAAAATTTATTCTATAATGACTAATCAATGATTTCAGTCTTCCAAGATATATTTACATATTTATTTTAAAGGGAAATTTTTCATTTAATAATTGGAAAAATTCCTAGATTTAAAATAAGTTGTTTGAAAAGTTGAAAGGATATTTTCCATAGGATAAGTTCCATGTGATCTATCAAAAACGTTTTTCATATATGATGACATTATTCAATGTTACATAATTTTTACTAAGAATATAACTGAATTATACCATCCCTATTCTTTCTATGGTTGGTTTACATTTATGATGACAATATGTTTATGAAACCTGTTCCTTTTCAAGGGATTATATTATGATTAAATGATTAAATTCATATAAAACTAGTGGATTTTACATGGTTTATTAAATTATTGAATGTTTATGAAAACCAATTTCTTTTCATAGATTCATATATTTTGAATGTATTATGACCATGTGACATACATATGTTTGATTTTAATTACATGATGGGTGGGACCTGTATCCCTTATAATTAATTGGGTATAGATTGTTATCTAATGAGAAAAAAATGACTTGAATGAGGAGTAAACCCTATTCTGTAATGGTCATTGTCCACTATTGTAGTCTTGGGAGAGAACATAGACTACTATGATGGTTTGGGGAGTGAACCCATTACACAAAAATGGTTTCCAAAGTGATCCTTAACAACAGAAGAAATGATTTTCTATTCATATGGGTCTGCTAAAAATATTTTTATTATGAAAATGCTATGTTTTCAAGGCTCATGTTTTCTAAATACAATAAGAATAATTTCTTATTAACATATCTTATTTATTCCATGACTCAAATTTATTATCTATGATATAAAAGTTATGGTTTTTAACTATCATTTTCATATACTGATGCGCTTAGGCTCAAGTTATGTTGAAATCTCCCTTGTTTACCCTTGTTAAGAATCTTTTCTCACCCTTTCTTTTGTTCCCTCTTCCCATGTTATCAAGATAAGTATTATGTATTATATGTCTAATAAGGGTTCATGTTCAGATTAAATTAGTGGGAGATCGTATAGTTCAATTATGAGATATTTATTCACCTTTTAAGATGAAATATAAATGTATGAAATATGGGGGTCTCTATATAAATGGCATCACATTATAGGGAAAAATGGTGATATTAGGTGTGATGTTTAAATGAGAATGATTGTAAGAGTTATGGAATTTATTTCTCATATTGATTTGTTACACCACCCATTAAATTTTATTCTCAATGTTAACTATACGATATCATCTTTTATTATTTTGGTGGGTGAATGCCTTATGAGATAATTAAAAGGATCTCTAAGACTCAACATTGTTCTTCACTAATTGTGAAGATATTCTTCCTAGTAGAATATAAGATAGTTGGGAATCAAAAAAACATTCTTGAAGTGATGTAGATTCTCTATAGATGTTGTAAATTCTATCTTGGTTATTTCTAGTCATTTTTTAATGTTCTAATTGTTTCCCTCTTAAATTGAATTATTAGAAGAGGAAAGTAGATAAGTTATTTAAAATAAAAATAATTCAAATATTTTTATAAAAAATGGGTAATCCTTAGCATGGATTATTTATTTTCATGACACATGAAAAAATGAATTTCATATATAAATTATTTATATTGTTTTTTTCAAATAACCAGATGAATAATTTTTATATGAATTTTACATGGAATTAGTTTATTATTGGAAATATATTTGTTAGAAATATATGAAAAATAAAGAAAAACCATTTAATTTATTATAATGAATTTTTTAACTTTATTATAGAATGGTCATCACTCTAAAATAACATAAATAACTCTTTACCAATCATTGAATTTACCGTATTTTTATTATCCTTGTTCATCGATAAGAATAGGAACCACCCCATTTTTTGGTGGAAATATATCTAACTAACCACCATTATTTATTTTATTTTTCCATGTCCATCATACTATGGAACAATCATAGATAAAAGGAGGAATAATGGATGGTGATTGGTTTTTCATGTTTATAGGAGGGAGTTTGTGAATCTCATTGTTCTCGCTAATGTGTTGGATGTTGTATAGGTATAAGGGATTGACAAAGATGAGAAAAATGATGCTAAACATATATATAATCTATAATTAGGTTTATGGTTAGTATGGAATAATTTTTCAGTGCCCGTACTAGATATGTGACCATAAGTATAGTTGATGATGATAGTATAACACAAAATGTGTAGGGTTGTGAAATTGAGGTATGAAATTACTGAATACATGACATGTATTCCCCCTAGTAATATGATTTTTATCACACATATTTATATTATATTGATTATAAATTTTAATAAATATCACATTAGGTGTAACTATAGGCCATATATTAGGTATCTCAAGAGTACATGTCTCATCATATATCTAAGTACATGAACAGAAAACACATTGTAAACACATACAATATAAGATCAAAGGAAAAATAGTTTAATTAGAGAACTAAATCGAGAATATCTTTTAATTCATGCCCATTATTTATATAGGTTCCAAATGTTGAAGGGATGAAGTAAATATTTTATATATCAGTTACACATCATATGAGACCTGGTAATACATTCTATGCTACTCCCTTGGTCTTAAAGACCATATACCTCAATAGGAATATGTATAGGATGGATCTACATAGCTTTGATAGAGAACGTACATGCCTAAAATAATTCTTAAGGAATAAATATCATGTAAATTAATGTACATTCCATGTTATTTATCATCTTTGATATATTTTTTTGTATTTCCATATATCTTTTTTATTTATTAACAAGTGAATAATCCATTATATGAATTGTTTCATGTTGAGAATGATGTTACATATCTCGTCATAATAAATAGTTTATTAAATTGTTATTTTGGAAGAAAGAGTTTCTTTGCTTCATAGAGGTGACTATAGAGAATGGGAGATATTTATAAAGCATAAACACTATATGTGACACACCTTGAGTTATAGTAATATTTTTGATTAGGCCCTATATATTCTTAGTAGCTTAGTTAAATCCTTTTAGTGATGGTTATAATGTCCCATGCTTATTTAGTAGGTAATACCTATTATGATGAATACATCACACGATGAGGTATGGGTCCCCCATAGGGGTCGGTACCCCCATTGAATAACATGCACACTTAATGTTGGTGAGGACCCAACACATTTATTTTAGATAGATGTTGTTTGATTGATTGAATATGGGATGTGAAGATAGAGTTTCCATTCTACCAATGGATTCCTTGTTTCTTTTTAGAAAATATTGGTTTATACTACTCTAATATGACATTGTATCTCATTTATTCTTATTATTATTTAGGGTATATTACTTGGTTAATTTATACTCAACCCTATATAGAACTCATTAGAAAACATGTTTTTTCATTGTAGATGGTGGACGGTACTTTATATAATTATTTGGGTGTGATTTCAATGGTAAAAATGTTTAGGGAAGCTCTGTGGTAACTATTTTTCGTGGTTATTGATTCAGTGTTTCCATAATGAGGGGTTCCACTATTCTAGTTGTTTAATGTTTTCCTTTATCATTTAATAGTATTACCTTAATTTCTATATAAATTATTAATGATTTCATTAATAATGTGTTGGGTTATTTAGTGTTGCGAATGATTTTAACATAACTATTTGTTATATATCTCGTTAACATTATTATATTTTATTCCATAGATGAGTGATTATGTGAATTATTTATAGTCTATAGCATCCCATGATTGTGGTATTCATTCTTAGATCTAATTTCCATCCCCTGGCCTTTTTAGGTAGACCACAAATGGAACATATAACTTACTACAAACCCATGTTGGGTTTTATTGGGTTGTTTCATATCAACTAGTACTGAAATATAAATTTCACATGTGGTGCATGGATTTTAGTATTTCTTAGGGACCACATTTATTTCAAATTCTTTTTATATTTTTCTTTAATGGACTCCAAATGTATTTTCATATAATATATTAATATTATGGTGCTATTATAATATATCCTATTCAAATTTTAGGTTCTAAATAGTGTGAATAGTTAATGGTCTATAAATGGTTCACCTCATGAGTTAATGTCAGAAAAGGTGTTAAAGTGTACAATTAATCACATATTGAATGGTTTGTTAACATGAATTAGTATATAAAAGTAATAAATAAAAATTCATAAGGATGATAATTCACCTATGAGGTCATCAAATAAATTATATAAGATTTAGAGTGGTTATTATTGTCAATGTCAGATTGCCTGAAATGGTTACAATGTTTAATAAATAATTCATAATTTTTTAACAAGAGAGTTATTGTATAATGATGGAATGTTGATATTGGGATTCATCTTCATTTAAGTGATAATTATTATGTTTAATTATTTATTTATGGGATAAGATATCTCTAAGAATAGTTTACTGGTATTTTTGATACATGGGGTGTGATAGTTCATATACACGATATGGGATTAACACTTAGACATATAAGGTACATGTGATGTTCCATTTAATAGTTTATAGATTTTATATTTGGTTGTGTGATTCAAAATTATATTTTATGTTATATCTTTGATGTGGCATTTTATGTATATCTATTTTTTATTCCATGATGATTGGATCAGAGGATAATGTCTAGAATATATTTCCTAGAACCCTATAAATTGAATATTTAATACGAAAAGGAAGGTGTCTATATTCCATGAAATCCAATAATATGAATAGTTACTATGATAAATATGTTTATTATATTATATGATGTCCTATGATATAGGTGATACTATGAAAGGAATTGACTCAATATATCATGATGTCCCATTATGTGGTGGTTACTATAATAATTTAGGATGTTATATGTCATCATGCCCGTACATGTTGAATCTACAATCATTATTTACGAAAATATGTGGAGATTTCCCACTATATGTAATATTATAATAATATAAAAGAGGGATCGTATATTATAGTACCCCATAGAATGGCAAGATAATATTATGAGGGGATCAGAATATGTGTCATGGAACCCTATAGTTTTTTTATTATGGATATGGTTTATTGGCATTGAATGATGGTCATAAATTCAAGAAACATGAAGGACCTATAAGCCCAATATTACTCAACATACATGTTTATGTGATGAGTGTTATGAATCTATATATAGTATCAAATATGTAGTCATATATATAATTTTTTTTATATGTTAGGGGCCATGTTTGTGCTTCCCTACCATGTATTATCCTCTCACACATCATAATAATATTGATTAATGTAAAATAATTTTTAATATAAGTTAAAGTAATTAAAAAATGATAGGTTGTAGAGCTAGGGTATTTTCGTAGTGATGGGAAAATGGAACTTTGATTTGTCTATAAAACCTTTTTTGATATAGTTTAAAGTATTCTATTTTCATTATTTGAATATCCTTCTATATATATGATCCACCAGTTAAGAGAGTTTATTTTTATGTTGTACTAAAAAAATTTATATATTACAATAATATTATATGTCTTTTGTTGAGGATAGTGGTCTAATTTTTATTTTCCCTTTATATGTTTATTTTAGTATAATTATTCAAAGATTTTTAACAATTTATTTTGATTTTGTAATTATTTTATCAAGGCTATAATATCTAAAATGATGATTGTAGACTAATTTTTATTGCTATTAGAATTTATAATTTTTGGTTGAATTCAAAAGGTTGTATGTTATCTACAACTTTGGCATTAGGTGGAATATGAAACAGAGTACCTTACAAAATGGTACAAGAGGCCTTTAATTTATTTATAATAACTTTTTGTATATTGATAGATATATATGGTATTGTTAGTATATGGGATATATGATATTATTATTCCTAAATAACATCTATATGATAGAATATCAAATTTACTAGAGAGTGAGGTTGTTTTTATTAGTTATTTTTAGTGATAGTTTTTTTATTTGACAAAGTATGATATTAATTAGTTGTAGCTTATTGGTTTAATGTTGTCTCAGTGTAGAAAGAGTGTGTATGTACATATATCATACAATAAAACATAGGTCAAGGATATATGCCGTAAATTATACATGAATGTGATGACATAAGGGTATATCATATTATATGACATGTATATATTGCAGGAAATGTTATAATATAATGTTCCCCTTCCTACAGTCACCCATTGGGTATGGTCTATACATGTCATTGGATATATTATTATAATGTAGAAAACAATATCTTTTCTTGTAATTAAAATGTTTTATGAAATAAATTTTCAATTTAGTCCACTATATATCATTAAATAAGTCATTTAATAAGATATAACATCAGGAGACGCATTCATGTAATGAATTTTGAATATTAGAATTCCATTTATAGATGCATTCTGGCACACTAGTAAAAGCACACCACATAAAGTGTTTCCATGAGGATTATGTGACACTATGATTTTAAATAAAAAAATTGAATCAAATAGAATATATGACACTCAACATGGAGCATCAATGACCGATGAAATATATTTACTTAAATTTAATCTCTTTCATGGATTATAATACACGCAAACTTGTGCCTAAATGAACTATAATATAGAATACCATTACAATATAGGCTTTAAAGTGGAGGTTAATTGATTAGAAAAAATAAATTATTAAAATTAGAGGGTTTAAAAATTTAATAAATAAATTTAATGGTTATATATTAATTATAAATAAATTTAGAATCATTTGAAAGAAAAAAATTGTTTTCTGAGAACTGAATTTCTCTAAAAGGGAGTTTCATCCTAATTTGAGCACATAAATTAAAATTAATATTTACCCATTTTATAATGTTTATCTTATAAAATGAAATTAATTTTTTATATAATCATAAAAAAGTTATCATAGAAAAAATATTTTTGAATTTCCATAAAAGATTAATTTTTTGATAAATATTGAAAAACACTGTGTTTTTATTTAAAACCTCATCTTCTTTTAAATAAATTTAAATATTAAAATTTTATATTTTATTTTTAAATTAAAAATTGTTAAATTATATTAAAATAAATAGAATTTTGGACACTAGACAAATTCATTTTGACTTTTGACATCAAAACATTCCATTCATATGTTAATTTTCCATTTATAAGACTGTTTTCTAATATCACTTGATGGTTTAAATTAAAATTAAAATCTTCCAATTATATGAATTTAATTTTTAATAATAGAATCCATAATTTTAATTAAAATAATTATTCTTATAAAATAAGTTAAACTTAATATTTTGTCTTAATGAATAGTAAAATAGTAAAAATTATTTAAAAAGGATATAGTGAAAATGAGTTTACCTGGTGTAAAACTAAAATGATAAGGCCTAAAATTTGACAATTAATTTTTTAAATTCTATTATCTAGACATATTAATACATTTTATACCTTATTATTAATTTTAATTTGATTATGGGAAATGTTTCCAGAATATTGACCAATATAAAAAATTATGTAAATAAAAAGAAAAACAGAACCCTCTTGCTTTAAAATTTCGTTAATATCTCATGTTTATAATATTTTTTTTGCATAAAATAATATTCTTTTGATGAATTGTGTTATAAAAAACACCAAGTTTAGTTAACATTACATGTGACACAAGGTTAGCTTTAATTACACACGACATTAATTTTTAACAAAACATTGAAATATTTTTTTAAATGAGTCAGCTATAACCAAGACATTAAACTTATCCACATGAAAAGTAATAAAATCTTTAAAAAAATTAATTATAATGATTTTATATAATGTAAAAATATTTTTAAAAAAAGATACACAATTTATGTTAGAGTCTTTATATTCTTCGAAAGTGTTATTTTCCAAAAAGAATTAATTTCTTTCTTTTTATAAATATTATTAAAATTAATTATTCACACTTATAGAAAATGAATTTTTTAACATTAAATTAATTTTTTAACATTATATTAATTTTTCAAATAATAATTTAAACCATAGATTAGGGTGAATTTTTTGACTTTTTTTTTCAAATTTTCAATTTTCGATTAATAGCGAAAAGTACTAAATTTTAATTGAAAACTGCATTTCAATTTATTTTGTTTATATAGCTCGATTATTGTTTAAATTGGGTTTAAAGTTAGATTGTGGATATTAAACATTCATTAATATAATTTAGGTCATTTGAATCAATTTATTTTTGAATTTCAATATACAAAATATGTAAACTTTTGAACATTTTCTCTTTTAAAACTATATTTCACGTTGCGTCTACATGATTAATTTTAAATTATATTTTTAAAATTATATGAATGTAATTTGAATAGATGGGGTCCATAAATTTTATCAACATAATTTATATTATTTAATAATGAAAAATAATTTTTTGACCGAAATTTATTGTGAAAATAATAAAAATTATTTTAATATCATGAGTTTTAATAATGAAACACTATGTTCAAAAGCATATATGATACACTATATCAAGATTAAATGAACAACTAAATATTATTATTTAAATGTTAACAATATAACCTAGCCATTGGAATAGAGGGAATAAATTTTATCTACTAAATTCTGAAAATATGATTTACACCTGTTTAAATAATGATTCATTTGTAACCAAATTTATTAGAAATGGAAATAAATAACAATTTCAAATAAAGAATGTGTTTTTTATGAAAACCTCTTTAAGAGAGAATTATTTTGTTCATAAAATAGTATCAATATTTATGGATTTTTATATAATGAAAAATATATTTTAAATATTCATTTTAATGTTTTAAATTAATCTTATATGTTTTTTATATATGATATAATAAAAAATTCTATATTTTGGTTAAAACATGTATTTTTATAAAACAAAAGTTTTACCACCTTTTGATGGAGAAATCTTCTTAAATTTATTTTTTGACTCCATTATATGTTATACTTGAAAAAATGAAATTCTTCTTTCTAACAGGACATCATAATTTACATTGGATGAATTTTTGATATTTTTCTGATAACAACCAAGCTTAGATGAATTGTCAAAATACAGTAAGTTTTAATTGAAAGTTACATTTTACAACAAGATAATTTATATTGTTAAATAATATTTTATAATGGATTTAATGTATAAATTGAATATAAATTTATCATTTATTTTCATGTTGTCCATTGGGATTAATTATATATTGAATTCAGATGTAAAAACATTTAAATCTATTCGAATGTTTTAAATTAAAAAAACATTACTCTCTCATTTTGACAATGGGAATCAATTTTAAATTAATTTCATCTATTTATGTGTTTTTTTTAAAAATGGTTTCTATATTGGGAACCAAAATTTAAAAATTTGGTAAATAGTGACCTTTCATTTTGGGGAATTTTGAATAATAACATCAGTAATTAGTTTTACCTACAATCGTTAAAGGTTGAGTCAGGTAAATAAGGGTAAAAATAATATTATAATAATATAAAACTACCCTAAAACATTTAATAATGCTATTTTATGATATATTTCTGACCATTATCATCTTTTGGATGAAATTTTTTCATTTTGGAGCCACATGTGTGTGAAAATAAAATTTTATAATATTTAATTTAAAGAAAAGGGAAATATAACATAAGCATGTATCTTTTACTAATTGGGTTATATAACTGATATATTTGTATATTAATTGTAATTATAATGATAAATATATTTACTATATCCTGGTATTTAATTTATATTATTTATACATTAAATAAATTTATTTATTTATGACAATACGATGATGTAGTGGTTAAAAAATTAATGAAATATTAAAATAAACGATATTATAAATTTTAAAATAAATGTAATTTGAACATTTAGATTCTATCCAATAATTTTACGGATTATTATGAAATATTATCTTTTAGTTAATTCTTTTTTAAGGAATCAAATTGTTATCACTTTAACAAAACACAATTACTAAATAGTGTCAAAATTGACATAAATGAGTTTTTAAAACAAATACTATTTTATTAAATGATATAATAGTAATAAAAATATAATATTAGTCCAAATAACAAGTATAATGTTAAAAAATTTTACTAATGATCCACTTTTGGTTATATTTTAATTTTATAGTTACTATAGTAACCATATATTATGAAAGTACAAGAAGACATGGTAAGAGTTAATGTTTTAAACCAAGGGATAAAACCAAAAGATAAGGTTAATTTTATGACCTAAACATATATATAACCTATTGGTTGAAATTAGTTAGACCTATACACATCTTATCATATAAATATATGACTTTGAAACTATTATAATTATAATATCAATTTATAATAACAACTTATTTAAAGACATTCCTAAAGAGCCCCACCTCCCTCTTATTAAAGGGTACCATATATACCCACTTACTCACACCTCTAAATCTTCTTTCATCATCAAAATTCTACTCAGATAAGCCCCGAAAATACCTCCCTTCCTTTTAAAATCCTTACTTCATTCAGAAAGAAATTATATAAAGCCTTTTATCTCAAATCTAAAGAAGATGCCTGATTTAGAGGTAACAATTTCTCTCAATTTACCTTCCTTTATTTTCCTTATTCACTCCCTATTCTCTTATTATTATATGATTTAAATTACAAAAATAGTGTCCTAAATATATTATGATTATTTTTTGAGAATTATTCTAACTACAAATACACACACCTCCACTTAATGGATATGGACTTATTGTTTCTAAGTACATTTTAATACTACCTCACAAAACGATGATTGTTCAATTTTCTTATACCACCTTAAATGGGGGCCATTATTATTGAACTATATTTATATATTTTTTATTTATATTTTATCTATTCTTATGTAATTTTTATTTAGAACACACCATTATGCTTTCCGTGTTTTGTAAATATTATAATTTTGTTTGAGGAAGTGTGGAGTACCACCCCTTAAAGTAATGTGACTCATTGCCACTATACATGGAACATAATAAGGTTGTATTTATTTAACTTATGACAAATAAATTAAATAAATATAATATTGGTATTATAATATAATTTGAAATCATTCAGTTTTATTCTTTTAATATGAAAAAAATTGAAAGTAGTGTTCATGCTTACGAATAGCCTACTCTCTCCATGAACGGTGCATTTTACTTCTTACCTCCATATATTGTGGATATTATAAATACAAATATACTGGATATATATGATTTTTAATTCATGAATAATATTCTAGAGAAGATTGAATTTTTACTACATGGACAATTTACCCGAAAATGTTATTTTCGATGGATGTATGGAATATCTACAAAATGTCCGATATGAACTTATATAATTATATAATTTTTATGACATGGTAATAAGTGATATAAAATGTATAATAAACATGAAAAGGGTTCCCATGAATGTATAAATTATCCTAATATTATTATCAGTAACATAACTATTGTACGTGACAAGTTGAAGTCAAGGTAAGGGACTTCGTCTCAATCTCCATTCATTGGGGCATTTACTGATAATATCCATCACATTTCATTAAAAAGATGAACATACAACAACTATGATATTTCATGTCCATATTTTATCTATATATGATTATCTAAGTCACCTAAGTTATTTTTAATTTCTTGTTATTAGATTAATGTTTCTATTTGATAAAAAAGTAATAGTTCTATTCATGTGAAAATTTTTTGTTTCGTTCTCTCAAAAAAAAATTAAACGAGTTACCATGTTTTAAGTTAACTAATGGTTTTATTTATTTTTATATACCTTACTGAAAATTTTAGGCTCATCCAATGTTTTAGAAATGCTTTTCATAGTGTATAATTAAGGGTTTGATAAAGGAATAATTTAAGAAGATTTTAATAATGAAAATAATTTTTGTTTAATTTAAAGCGTTTTATTATTGTAGGAAAACATTCGACGGAGAAAGAAGTGTCTACATTGTAATATTTATGTTCTTATGAACATGTTATGGCCTAATTTTATAAATCCATAAACATGAATGTATATTTAGAGTGAATTAATGTAAAATTTTAAACTAAACTCAATATTATGTAACATTTATAGATATGGCCTTATTATTATTTATTGTAGTTATGGTAAAAATGTTTTTATCGAGGGGTTGAAACTGAAATGATAAGAGTTAAAGTTACCTATAAACTTGTATAAAATTTACAAGATAAGCATATTTCGACCATATCATGTATTAGGATCTAATTTAATCCATTTTTTACCCTTGTATCATGTGAAAAATTTGGGTGCATATTTTTTTCAAAAAAATACATTTCTCCATCTAACCCCACTTATAAAACGGCACCCCTTTCCCTTATTTTGTTCAAAATTAAACCATTTTTCTGACATTAAATTCCCAAACAAGATTTCAAAAACAAATCTTATTATCCTAGAATAATTATTTTGTTCTTAAAAAACATAGGAAGGCTTTTTTGAGAAATCATAAGGATAATTTCTGAAGCAAAAGTAATGTTAATGAACGAGCATTTTTATTTTATTTCTTCATCCAACCCAGGAAATTATTATCTTACAAATATTATTTAACATTAAAAGTATCTTTAATATAATTATAAATTGTTAATTTCTATTTATGATCTAAAACCATCTCCACCTTTATAAAATGAGTTACAAAGTCATCATTCATGTGTACGGTGGACTATCGCCTCACAAACTGATGTCATTTGCTAGTCCATTACCATCTTTCAAAGATGAACATAATTAAAGATTTTATATTTATATATTACATTGATGACTATATTATGATGTTTTTAATTATTATATAATTCATAACTTCATTCTTTTTGTTTTATGGAATGATGATAATAACACTCATTTGTACAACGGACTACCTCCCCGTGAAGCGATGTGATTCGTTCACACATTACATAGAATATATTAAGTATTTGATTAATAAAAATATGTGATATATATGACATAAAAACTATTCGATAATGATAAATTATCATTTAATTCTATTTCTTTCAATCTAACAAGAAAATTGAAACAATGTTCATGTGTAAGTATGACCTACCGTCTTGATGAATAATGAATTTCATTTTTTACATCCAAATATTATAGAATACTCTAAATACATATATACTGAATATATATTATATTTATATAATGTATAAAATTATTTATTTTATTAATCCATCTTCAAATTAATAGGACCAGAAAAACAATAAATCCATACTTACTCAAAATACAAAGTTGTAATTTCCAGAAACGTGACATTAAGAGGAAATTTTTAACAAATGGGTAATAAAAGGTCATTATAAAATAATATATGTTATGACATATAAAAATATTTTTCTTTAATATTTTTATAGTGAAAATATTTTTATTATTTAGGATGTTTTATAAAATACAAAATAAGTCAAGACATAACGTAATAGATTTTTTATATCAATTATCCTTCTTTGGGAAATATGTTACATTATGAACTGTTATTCTTTCATGAGGTAAATATATGTCCCTTTTGGAATGTAATATCATCAATTTATTTTTCTTAAATATATATTATATTCCATTTTATTTTATTCCATCATAAGTCTTACGATTCTTTGTTACTAAAGTGGTAAACATTTTAAGATACAATATCATCTATTATGAGGATTGTTTATGATTATGTTTTCGATTAAAACATGTTATGATTAAACTCTAAAAATAATCATGAAATTTAATATAAGATAGTTATTCATGATATTTTAAAGTAATCAAACCATTTTACACTCATTGTTAGATTAGATAATTGATAAAATGTTTTTACAAAAATCCTACAGTATTTCACTCTCCATCTTGAAATCATTTACTGAAAATGTCAAAATATTCATTATATTAAAATGTACGACATGAAAAAAAACAAAAAATGATTTTCATTAAATCCTAATTTATATGTTTTATGTCATTTTAAATGAAAATTATTTTCAATTTGACAATTTTTCATAAATTTATTTTCATAATGTAATTGATATTTTCCTAAAGAAATGTTTTAAATGAAATTTTAATAATCTTTTATAATTTATTTGTATTATATTTAGAGAAAATGATTTTAAAAATCCTTTATTTTTTAACATGTTTTTTTAAAATATGAAATGATATTTTCTCGAATAAATATTTTTATTGATAAAAATCATTTTCTAACTTATATGACATATATTAATGTAACCAATGCTTTATTGGGGATACATTCTAAGGATACCATTATTATTCATTCTGTAAATGCTATTATGTTTATGGTAGTATGATGTTTATGAAACATGTTTATCTTCCATGGGTTCACCATGATAATATTATTATGAAATTCAAATATTTTCATGGATTGTTCTATGAGGAAATAATGAAATGATTATAAATCTAGTCTATTTTCCATAAGTTATGATGTGATGAAATATTTATAAAACCTGTTTCTCTTCAATGGGTTATACCATGATAAAATTATTATGAAATACACATCTTTTCAAATATTATATTATTATAAATTAATGAAATGATTATGAATGATATCTATTTTCCATAGGTTATAATGTGATGACATATTTTTGAAACCCATTTCATTTCATGGGTTATGATATAATGAATGTTTTATGATCATGTATGACACATAAATTTAGGATTCATTATGAGATTGGTGGGACCTATATCTCCCACCAATTTATTCATTAATGATTTTTATATAATTATATTGAGAAGACTGGAATAGGGGGTAAACCTGGTTTAGTAAGAGAATTTTTTATCTATGATGGTATTGGGAGTTAACTTTGACTATATGATGGTGTGGGGGGTGAATCCATTCTAATATGATAGACATGGAAGTGAGACTTGAATTATATAGAAATTCTTTTAAATTCATATTTGTATGCCACAAATTCCTTGTCTTATCCCAATGTTATGCAATCAGGGCTCATGTTCATTGATATCTTTATGATTCTTATCTTATTAACTTCCACTATTTATGTCATGAATCTATATTACGATATATGATATGTGGTGTATAGTTTTATAGTTTATGTCTCATGTTCTCATAACATTATGCTCATGTTATTCTTACATATCTCCCTTTTTACCCTGATTAAGCAACTGAGCTCACCCTTTCTTATGTTTCATTTCAATAAGTTGAAAATAAATATATAATGTCTGATATATCTAATAATTGTGATAGTTTCAAAGATCACAGTGGGAGATGACTTAGTTTACTAATGTACTAGTTATTTTCATTTCTAGGTTTCTAAATACACTAATCTATTATGGTCCATAGGCATGTGTTAGTGTAATGTAATGAGTATTCATAAAAATGACGTGATATCAATGTATGATTATCTTTGGTCGCTAAAATTGTTATCAATGTAGAGTTTTTGTAATCCAATGGAATTTAGGATAATAAAACATAGTGAGATACATAAGTACATTTCTATGGATAACATTAAGGATAAGTCAATGTATTTTAAAATTTCTAGGAATTTTGGAAAAGGATAGAGCAAGTGGTTTTAAAAAAAACTATGTCCATATATTGATACTAGAAGTGTATGTGTATCTTGCACATACGTACCTAGGGTAATAACTTTGAAAAGAAAATGTTTAACTTTACTTAATCATCAATTATTGAATGACAACATTCCTTTATAGAAACCATGTTTGGAAAACCTAGGGGAAATTTTTTTGGAATTTCATAAATTATTTACAAACCACTATGAATAATTTAAATATAAGATGTCTGTGAATAAATTATGATAAACCAAAATTATCTTATATTAAATAATATGGTTTTATAATTTAGACATCCAATATCTTTATTATTTCTTACACTATGATTTTTTGTATTAGATAATGGTTGGAACCTAAAGGATTCATGTTAATGGTTAGTGTGATAAAAAATGCTTCAATTTTCCTTATAAGAATTCAAATGTTTTCTATCATTAAATGAAAATTTTCATTGTTATTATCACATAACATTCTGAAGATATAAATAATGATAAAATTCCAATTGAACAAAGGAGGAACAACATTATTTTGAGTCCTTTACATTGAAATATCCCCCATTATTTAGAGAAACCATTAATACTTCAGTTTCTAGGAAATGGATATGTTCCATTGAAAATTTATTATCCATTATCCATTATATGGAACATGAAAATGCTATTTCAAATGTCTAAAATTTAGGCAATTAAGAAGATCAATGGTGTAATATTATAAAAAATATTAGGTAATCAGATGAAATTGATCCCGTGGATTATGATTAGTATAAGAACATATATTTCAAAAATAATTTCCTTGTATTATTAATAAAAATATATAGGATTCAATCTAGTTTATGAAAATGGTGATCAATCCATTGGTACCTCTGAGGAAAATTTTACAAGGCTTGAAAGGTAGACTTTCATTATTATCATCCAACATTAATGTAAGGTTAATAAATTCTTCAGTGGCATAAAATGACGTATTTGAAGAATTATAGCCACAAGAGACTTTAATATATAAGAAGATATTTTTTATGTGATATGAAGGTAAAAATAGAGGTTGGGGTTAGGTATAAATCACATTATTTTTACACCAAAAAATGTGGTGTCCAATAAAAACCATAGATAAAAGAAGATGAGTTTTCTTTTATGCTCAATGTTTGGGAAGAAACATGGTGGAAATTTTATTAAGTGGACATGTAAATTTTTTATGTGTCTACAAAATGTTTATTGAGAAATTTATTTATGATGTAATCGGAATAAGTTAGGTAAGGACATGAATCAAGAGAAATATGCACATAATACACCCCCCACTCCAATGTTTCAAATTTAATGAGTATTTTTACAATGCTAACCAGTTCCCAAATATGAATGTTAATATTGATGATTGAAGTCAGCAAACCTCATTAGTCAAGGGATAATTGTAAATATCATGCGATCACTACTTTTCATGAGGGTGCGATAATGATGTGGTGAAAGGTACACCTACCATCAAATCTAGAACTGTTAATTTCTTATTTTACTCTAGATCTAACCATTTATTCATATATAAATAATTTGATTAGGGTATCAAGATTCCACCCAAAATATTAGACATAGAATTACTAGGGAAAACCTCTAATGCAATGATGATCACATCTCAATTATCTAATTCATACCCAGTGGATGTTTGTGGGAATGATCTTGCTAAAAATAATTTCATTCTTCCTCTAGTTGAATTTGATATCATCCAAGTCATTGATTGGATTTCTATTCATAATACCTACATCAATTTTCATGTAAGGGATGTAAATTTTGATATTCCAAACCAACCAATGATTTTTTATAATATTTATGATAATTACAAACTTCTGATGAAGATTATGTCCATTTTATGAGTACTAATTCCCATTCAAAAGGGATTTTTATCTAATATGTTATGGGAGAAACTCAACATCAATGCTATTCTTTTTTGGGAAATTGAAAAATTCTTTTCAGAGGATAATCATAGTCTTCCATAAAAATGTGAAGGTTAATTTATAAGAGAAATCATATATGGTGCCAAAAAATTCAAATAATATTTATAGAATAGCCCTAATTGAGTTGCATGAATTGAATAAGAAACTTCGAGAGATACATTACGTGGGATAAATTTGTCCAAGTGCATCAACTTGGGGTTTACCTATTATTTTTGGTAAAAATATAGATGGATCAATGAGACTATCAATTTATCATTGGGAGTTAAACAAGAAAATTGTCAAGAACAAATATCCACTACACCATATTAATGACATGTTTGATCATATATGTGGAACTCATTACTTTTCCATGATAGACCTTCATTACAATTATCATAAATTAAGGGCCAAGAAAGTGTGTGTACACAATATAGAATTTCATACAAGGTATGGACCAATTGAATATATAGTAATTCCATTTGGTCTTACTAATTCCCATACTATATTTTTATATTTAATTAATAGAGTGTTAGGTATTACCCTGATCACTTTGTCGAGAATTTATAGATGGTATTATTATCCATTCAAAGAGAAGGGATGTGAATAAATGTAACATGATAATTTTACTAAATACCCTAATAAATTTTAAACTATATGAAAATTTAGAAATGTGTTAATTTAGGATGTAAAAGGATTCATTTGTGTGTCATATAATCTCTGAAGAGTGTATATCAATAGATCTATCAAATATGGAGGCTACTAAATATTTTCTCAGAACAACCTCGGTGTCAGAGGCCCAAAGTTTTTTTTTTGTTTCGGTGGATTTTATTAATGGTTTATAGAGAATATATCACAGATAACTAATCCCATGACAATGTTAACATGAAAGGAAGCCATATTCCTCTAGACAGATGAATGTAAGAAAAATTTCAAGGAACTAAAGAAAATATTAGTCAACAAACTTATGCTTAGAATACCAAGTACTAGGGAAAATATTTTAATCTATTGTTATGTGTTGAAGATTGGATTGAGATGTGTTATTATACAAAATGACATGTTTAGAGATTATTGTTAATTAAAATTTAATATTCAGGAGAAACTTTACCCATCTTAGGATATGGAGTTAGTTGCGGTAGTTTTTCATTAAAGATATATATGCATTATCTAAATAGAGAAATGAGTGATATTCATATATATTAACAAAAATAACTTATATATTCACACATAAGGAGTAAAACATGAACTAGAGTATATATTTAGAGATAATTAATGATTATTACTACTCAACACATTACCACCATTGGGAATCAAACATGTTGGTCGACGGTTTGAGTCAAAAGGATTATTCTATCTTACCAATGATGAGTATAAAAAAGAACCAATGCTTCAGGATTTGGAAATGACATATCTATAAATCCCGGAGAATGGGCAAAATTTTATATTTCTTAATTTAATATTCAATCATCTATAGATGTTAATATTAAATAGGTGTAGGGAGAATATATAGAGCATTAAAAAAAGGTTCAGTATGTACATGAGTTTATCATTTTATCATGAATGAATGAATGTTTTTAGGTGATGTGTATGTATTATTTCCATAACAGACATGAAGAATGAGTTGTCAGTGTAATACAGTATCTCTTCATTATCTATTCATCTGTAAAGTAGAGATATTTATAAATATTTGAACTAAAAGTTCTGGTTGGATTCCATTGTAATGACCCAAAATTTCATTAATGAAAATCCCTTTTAATCTAATTAAATCCCTCTTTATATAAAATTTTTATATAAAATGTCAACTAAATTGGTTTTACATTACGATTTGTGGTCATTTCTAATATAGCCATTAAAAAGTGATCATCTAATTTGTATAAATAGAGAGCTTTACCAAATCCAATTTTCTTAGACCAAGGAAGCGATGGCCTCATCCACTAGACGAGCCCCATACGAATCCCATTTGTCAGAGCTCGGATTGAGGTTGCGTATTTTGGCTTTACTTTTGACCAAGCCTAAGCCGATATTGAATATGTTAATCTTGAGCAGGACCTCCTACGAGAGAAGTAGAAGTTGATAGAGATTACCACCTGAGAAATGTTATCTGAGCCACCCCAAGAGTCTATCAACATCACACACCTTACTCTTCAGTCTTATGCGGGTGTTATAAGTGGATATGTAGCAATACCATGGTACTATGGTTATGTTCACTCTTTTGAATAAAATAATTTTATTGTTACCTTGTAAATATTTTTTAAAGCACTAGTAGTATTTTTAGTTAATGTTCAACTAAAAAATCTATTTTGATGAATTAATGTATTTTTGAATTAAAATATATTTTAATAAAATATTATTCTTATTATTAAATTAATTTTTATTAAATTTAAATTATTGTATAATTTTATGATTTAAATTTTAATTTTTATTAAGGTTTGAAAGCCATTTTATGTCAAAACCCATGAATTTTAGAAAAATATCGGGTTTTTTTAGTGAAAATTTACATATTTAGAAAATTATTTAGATAAAATGGATATTATTTATAGAATCATGACATCAAAATTATCCAACGGTGAATTTTCCTAAATTTCTGAGAGAGTTAAATTTTTGGGTAAAAATTAAATACCGTTTAAATATATAATGTGTTTTATGACATCATAATGACCCAATAGTTATGTAATAAAATACTATAAGCCTTATGTTCGGCCAATATATGTTTTATCATTAATATAATGTTATTTTGGGTCTGTTTTACTTATTTTAGAAACCATTAAGGGACCCTTCAATACTTATTGAACATCTTGTCTTTTTAAATTGTTTTCCTTGTGAGTGTGACTCACCTCCACATAAACAACCCCATTATTTTAAGAATTTTTGAACACTGGCCTTATAAAATTTTGTATTACACTTCCCTTTTCCCAAAACCATGGTAAAAAACCATGGGCTGGTCTGTGGTTTGGATTAGTTATTGTGAGGGTCCCAAAACAAAATAATAAAGAATTCCCTCACCTTTCCTATATAAACACTCCCATGCTCCCACTTCCTCCTCACTCAATACCTTTTGAGTTCATCCAACCTCTACCCTCCTCTCTCTAGAATCCGACCATGGTCCCTCAAGTTCTCATGAAGCTTCTTTGAAGCCTCTCTCAAGCCATTAGAAGCACACTTCCAATTAAGGGTTTTTCTTCCTTTCTCATTTTTGTCTAATTTTCTTATTATAATTATGCCCTTTTATATTCAATTATAAATGTTGGGGTATGGTTTTACACCTCCTTAATACTGCCTTCTTTATGTTTTAATGATGTGAGACCCCTTTTTCTCAAATTAAATGCATCCCATGTACAGCTGTTACTATGGCGAAATTCCAAAAGAAATTTCTCTCTCCTCATTCACATTCAAGAAATCCTTTTGTATAATGAATCTTATTTCCATTAAATCTGTTTATAAATGTATTTATATGACCCCCTTACTGTCCATTTCATATAAATATGATGAGACACCGCTTTCTCTCCCATCAACAATTTTTAGGAATTCTTACATCACGTAGTTACGCAACCGAAATTGCATCGATTTTCCAAGTCAATACCATTGTGTTGTGAATACCATGCCCATATCTCTATCAAGGTTATTCAACTTTTTTCACATTTACTTATTGATTATAAAGTTTCAATTATTAATTCCACATTCCTTTATCGTGTAATAAATGATGATGTTTTATGAATCCATGTTTTATGATCCATATGGCACACTTATGCGTGAAATGAAATGTTTAAGAAGGGTGTGCCCGTATAGCGCTCCAACGCATTGGGTAAAGTATTGTATCATGATAAGTCATGTGAAAAGTGTGTTGAATCATGATAAATCACATGCAACAAGTTTTTACTAGTTCTTTATTTTCAATGAGGATTTACTCATGCTCCATGTGCAATGAGCCTTGGCTCATGCTAATTCCATGGTAAGTGTTGTTTCCACATTTCCATGTTAGGATTATCATGATTTATCATGCCAATATGTTTATGATTCACTTGTTCCTTATTGGTATTCCTATTTTCTAACATGTATTGTATTCCTCATGTTATTCTATGATTATTCCCTTACTGGGCTTTATAGATCACCCTTTTCTTATGCATCTCCAAAAGTTATCCCATGCAATGCTTAGTACGAGGGAATATAGTGGTAATATAAAGGAAATTTTCAATAAAGATGTTGTATATCCTATTTTAAGTTTTTATGTAATGATCCTAATCCCCATAGACACTAGACCTATTGATCTTATATGTTGTATCAAGTGTAGTTTATGTAATAAATCATGTTTAAGTCTGTAATAAAAAGATTTGGGTTTTTATAGTTGGTATCAGATGATAGGTTTAGTTATTTTTGGGATATGGATTAGAAAACCCTAGTCAAGACTTAGAGACAAGACAAAGTATAATAAAAGCATCCCTATGTTTTAGTGAGTATTGATTATGTTGTTTATCAAGAAAATACATCCCTGTTTAGAAACGATCAAGTAGAGGCAGCTCTAGCACAGATGTATCCTAGGGGTAAAACCCAAAAACACCTCTTTGATCTAGAATTCAACGGGAACTGGTGCACGAAAACATGTATTGCTACACTTTTGGTTACTACACTCGTGGGGGATATGCTTTGGTAAATTTACAAGATTAGTATGAACTAATATTAAGGGACAAAAAAATACCATATGAATATATGTTAGATAGTAGATCATGGATAACATACACTAAAGCCAATTAATTCATATCTTAAGGAAATAAAAGTTATTTATAAGTTATCAAATTTTTCCTTGTTTTACCCTTTATGTTATACATCTAACTTTCTTTTTATTACATCCAATGGCCGTTAATAGGAGGAATCGGGCTAACATATGATGTGAAGAACAATGTAATGACTATACTAAGGAGATTCCCAACCTGATGGGTGTGATATTCACGAAAATTATCATGCTTCTCTCTCAGTTAACTCAAACTCTGAATAGAAATATGGGTCAAGAGGAACGTTCAATCCCCCCCCCCTAAGAAATAACAAGTTGCTATCGAGATATTAATGAGACAAAGGCCTTCTACTTCTAATGGATCATTTGATCCCTCAATCGTTGAACAATGGATCAACTCTATTGGATAGAACTTCTACATCCATCAATGTTATGAACAAGAGAAGGTTCTCTTGGATTCTTATCATATGGAGGGTGATGATTATCAATAGTGGACTTTGATAAAAAAAATATGAAGCCTAAGAAAGGGATCATGGAATTGGTATGGAAGGATTTCCGAATGATTTTTTTGATAAATATGTTTCGTGCACCCTCTGGATTAAGATGGAAAAGGAATTCCTTTACCATAAGAAAAACACAATGTATCTATTGGAGAATATAATGAATACTTCACAAGGCATTCACGATATGCTTTCGGCATTGTCATTACCCCCGAATGCAAGGTTGATTGCTTCTTTGGTGTGCTGAAACCCAGCCTTCAGAAAGCGTTGGCGATCCGTGACTTTGACAGCTATGAGAAAATTGTCCAATATAACCTCAAGGATGAAATGAAGCTCAGATAATCTCAAGGATATCATGGGGATAAGAACAATAACGTGGACTTCAATGATGGAATTCTGATGGATCAATCCAACAGTTGTAAGAAGATCCAGCACCCCACTTTCCAAAGGTGCAGAACGAAGAACCCTAGAAATTGCCGGAAGTGGATGAGGAAATGATTTAGGTGTAGAAGAGAAGGTCACCTTGCTGTTAATTGTTGGAAAGAAAGACCTATGGTTGCGATAGAGAAGAGGAACACTACGTTCGAATCTTAATGCATTTTCCATTACTACAACTATAATGAACCAGGGAATCTTGAAAATCAGTGCCCTAAGCCAAGGGTTTTCGGAGGCAACCAACAACCACAAATGTAGAAAGGGTGAGCTTTTTCCATCACTACTGTTGATGCGAACCCCGAAAATGAAGTGGTGACAGTTACACTAGTTATTCATTTAATAATATCAAACATACTTTTTGTTTTCGGTTCTACGCATTCTTTTATATCTCGAAATTTTAGTAGAACAATCCCAGAACCACCACAAATCATAGAAGTTAAGATGTTGGTGAGTACGTAAAATGGGGCAATCATTGTATACCATAAATATAACTCCTCTCCTATCATAATTTGTGGATTAAACTTCCTGCCGAACCTCATCATACTCCCTCAGGTGGAATTTTATGCGATTCTGGGCATGGATTGGCTTTCCTTATATATAGCCAACATAAATTGTCCTAAGAGGGAAATCACTCTCCATATTGAGAATAAACCCCCAATTCATTACAAGTGCAAGGAGGAATATGAATCTTCCTTAGCTCCATCATCTTAAGTATCGATATTACTACCCTATGAGAATGTGTATCTAGCTCAGATGATGGAGTCTAAGGAGGCATTTATCCTTGAATACATGCCTATTGTGACCCCTAATTCATTACAATTGCAAGGAGGAATATGAATCTTCCTTAGCTCTATCATCTTAAGTATCGATATTACTACCCTATGAGAATGTGTATCTGGCTCAGATGATAGAGTCTAAGGAGGCATTTATCCTTGAAGACATGCCTATTGTGAGGTAATTCAATGAAGTGTTTCCCATGGAATTGTCCGGTCTTCCTCCTAGAAGAGATGTTGAAATCTCAATTGAACATATACCTGGGCCATTGCCAATATCCAAGAATCCATATAGAATGGCTATTCTGGAGATTAAGGAGTTGAAGAAACAACTATAATAGAATCTAGATAATGTGTTTATATGGCCAAGTGCTTCACCATGGGGTGCACTTGTCCTCTTCGTCAAGAAGAAGGATGGGTCAATGCGGCTTTGCATCGATTATCATGAGCTTAACAAAATCACGATAAAGAACAAGTATCCTCTCCCATGAATTGATGACTTCTTTGATCAGTTGCGCGGAGCACAATACATCTTCGATGTGTATTATTTTTTGAGATATTATCAATTAAGTGTGATGAAGGAAGATATCCCCAAGACTTTATTTCGTACAAGATATGGGTACTATGAATTCATAGTAATGCCTTTCAGACTCAACAATGCTCCAACAATCTTCATGGACTTGATGAATATAGTCATTAGAGATTACCTATTAATATTTTTAGTATTCATTATAGATGATATTATAATATACTGCAAAACCAAGGAGGATCATGAATAGAATCTAAGAACTATACTAGAGACCTTGTGGAAGGATCAGCTCTATGTAACATACACCAAGTGTGAGTTCTGGTTGAAGGAGGACTCATTCTTGGGCAATATCATCTCAAGAGATGGTATATCTATGGATCCCTTCAAAAAAAAATTAAATTGAGGGATGTTTGAGGCCGACATAGGTAATGGATATCGGTAGATTCTTGGGGTTAGCTGGACATTATCGATGATTTTTGAGAAATTTATCATGATTTTCCAACCCTCTTACCAAGATGACATGAAAGGGAGTAAAGTTTTCATAGAGTGATGAATGTGAAGAATGAATAAAGGGTTTAAAAAAGAGTCTTATCAGTATGCCAATGCTCACATTACCCACAAGTAGATATCTTTTTGTGTTATTCAGTGATGCTTCGAAGATAGGCCTGGGTGGTGTGTTAATGAAAAATGACAAAATCATTGCATATGCTTCAAGGAAATTGAATGTTCATGAACAGAACTATCCAACACATGACCTCGAGTTGGCTATAGAGAACGTCTATTTGAAAATTTGGCAGAATTATTACATTGCGGAGAAGTGTGAAATATATATAGACTACAAAATCCTCAAGTATATATTCACACAGAAAGAGTTGAACATGCACCAACAAAGATGGTTATAGATGATCAAAAAATATGACTTAACAATCAATTACCACCATGGGAATTTGGACAAGGTGGGGGATTCCCTATGTAGAAAGGACCCAGTGATTCTATCATTGATGAGAATTGATAATGATCCAATCTTCTTAGATTTGATGAAGATGGGCATGGGAATCATAAATAAGGGAAAATCATCAATCCTTTCACAAATGATTGCTCAACTATCACTTTTGGAAAGGTTAAAGGATTATCAAAATGATGATGTGAGAATTCATGAAAAAGTGGAAGCTATTAGAAAAGGGAATTCCACGTAGTTTAATGTTAATGAAGAAGGAATTGTGAGATTTGGGAAAAGATTATGTGTTCCATCATGTCTAGAGCTGAAGAACGAACTTTTGGATAATGCACATATTTCAAATTTCTCTATTCACCCAGGAAACACAAACATATATTGAGATCTCCGAGATCATTATTAGTGGGATAATATGATAAAGGAGATCGTTGAATATACATCAATGATCCTGGTGTGACCGCAAGTGAAGGAAGAGAGGCAGAAGTCTAAGGGGATGATGCAACCATTGTCCATACCAGAATGGAAATTGGAGAACATCACTATTTACTTTGTCACCGGAAATATGAAGACATCCAAAGGCAACAATTAAATCTAGGTTGTTTTAGTTCGTCTTACAAAGGTTCCACACTTCATTACTATTCGAGAGGATTTCTTATTGGGTCAACTAGAATGGATATATATCAAGGAAGTTTTAAGGCTGCATGGAGTACCACTATCTATTATGTACGATTGAGATCCAAGATTCACCTCTATGTTTTGGAAGAGTCTTAAACTTACTCTGATTACTGAAATGAACTTTAGTACGGCCTATCATCCTCAAACTGATGGCCAATTCGACCAGACTATCCAAACACATGAGGACATGTTGAGATCATTCTCAATGGACTTTAAAGGAGTATGGGATCCACATCTTCCTCTGGTTGAATTATCTTATAAAAACAGTTTATACTATATCATTGAAATGGAACCACATGAAGACCATTATGGAAAAATGTGTAGAATAATGACATGTTGCGATGAGGTCTGTGAGCATAAGCTGCAGGCACCTGAAATGGTTTAAGAAATGGTGGAGAAGGTGAAAAACATTCAGCATCATATCAAGGCAGCCCAGAGTCGACCAAAGAGTTATGCAGATAAATGTCGATGAGACCTTGAGCTTAAAGATAGAGACATCGTATTCTTACTTATATCTCTATGGAAGAAGTTCATGAGGTTTGGAATGAAAGGGAAGTTAAGTCCAAGGTACATTAGCCACTTTGAGATTCTTGATCTTGTTGGGGATGTGGCCTATCGATTAGCACTTCCACCTACCATGGCCAAATTATATGATATCATTTTTGTATCCATATTATGGAAGTACATACTGGACCCTTCACATGTACTCTCTTCAGAGGTGGTACAGTTAGAGGATGATCTTTCTTATGAGGATAAACCAGTGAAGATTTAAGATCGTAGAGAAAAAGTTCAACTAAATATGATATTTCCCCTCGTCAAGGTGTTGGGGAGAGACCACAAGTTTTAATAATCAACATTGAAATTAGAGGAAATGATGATATAGAGTTACTCACTTCTATTTTAGTGTGATAAATGAAAATTTCAAGGGTGAAATTTTCTAAGGGGGGATGATTGTAACGACCCAAACTTTCATTAATGGAAATCCCTCTTGATCTAATTAAATTCCACTTTATGTAAACTGTATATATAAAATATCAACATATTTGGTTTTATGTTATGATTTGTGGACGTTGATAATATAGACATTGAATAGTGTTAACCTGATTATTATAAATATAGGGCTTTAATAAAACAAATTTACTCAGAAAAAGGAAGCAATTACATCATCCAGTAGACGTTCCCCATATGAAGGCCATTTGTTAGAGCTTGTAAAGGAGGTTTCATCTTTGGGCTTTGTGATGACCAAGCCCAAACCTTGCTTGAATATGATATTCGCGAGCGGGACTGCCTATGAGAGAGGTGGAAGTTGATAGAGATTACCACCCGTGAAACATTATCCATGACACCCCAAGAGTCTGTCACCATCACACACCTTACTCTTCAGTCTTATGCGGGTGTTATAAGTGGTTATGTAACAGGACCCTAGTATGATGGTTATGTTCATTTTCTTGTATATAATAATTTTATTGTTACCTTGTAAATAGTTTTTAAAGAACAAATAGTTTTTTTAGTAAATGTTCAACTAAAAAATCTATTTTGATGAATTAATGGATTTTTTAATTAAAAAATATTTTAATAAAATATTATTATTATTATTAAATTAATTATTATTATTAAATATAAATGATCGTAAAATTTTATGAATGCAATTGTAATTTTTATTACGGTTTGAAAGCCATTTTGGTCAAAAACTATGAATTATCCATCAATATCAGTTTTTATTTTAAAGTTGAAAATTAACATATTAAGTAAATTATTTAGATAAACTGGATATTATTTCTGGAATCAGGATATCAAAAATCTCTAATGGTGAATTTTTCATAATTTTCTAATTCAGTCAAATTTGTGGGTAAAAATTAAATACTATTTAAATATATAATGTGTTTTGTGACATCATAATGACCTTAGAGTGATGTAATAAAATACTATAATCCTTATTTTAGGTAAATATATGTTTTACAATTAAAATAATGTAATTTTTTATTTGTTTGAATTATTTTATAAAGTATTAATGGACCATTCAAGACTTATTAAACATCTTGTCTTTTTAAATTATTTTCCTTGGGAGTGTGACTCACCTTCAAATAAGCAACCCCATTATTTTAAGAAAATTTGACTTCAAACTTATAAATATTTTTTTTTCACTTCCCTTATCCAAAAACCATGGGCAAAAACCATGGGATTGTTTGTGGTTTCGATTAGTGTAATGTGAGGTTCCCAAACCTAAATAATAAAGAATTCCCTCAATTTTCCTATATAAACCCACCCAAGATCCCACTTCCTCCTCACTCAAATCCTTTTTAGTTCATCCAACCTCTATCCTCTTCACTCAACAATCCTCCCAAGGTTCCCTAAGCTCCCATGAATCCCCTCTCAAGCCTTTGTAATCACACTTCCAAGTAAGGGTTTTTCTTCCTTTTTCATTTTTGTCTAATTTTCTTAATGTTGTTATGCCCTTTTATTTTAAATTATAAATGATGGGGTATGATTTTGGACATCCTTAATACTTCTCTCTTTTTGTTTTAATGATGGGATTCCCCTTTATCATTCATTAAATGCCTCCCATGTACACCCGTTACTATTCCAAAATTCCGAAAGGAATTTCACTCTCACCATTTACATTCAAGAAACCCTTTTGTATCATGAATATAATTTATATTACTTTTGTTTTTACATGTATCTATATGACCCCATTACTTTCCATGTCATGTAAATATGATGAGACACCCCTTTCTCTCTCATCGACAATTTTTATGAATTCTTACGTCACTCCATTACGCTGCCGAAATTGCACCGATTTTCCAAGCCAATACCATTGTGTAGTGAATACCATGCCCATTTTTCTATCAAGGGTATTAACATTTATGCACATTTACTTATTTATTATAAAATTTAATGAATTAATTCTACATTTTGTTATCATGTAATAAATGATGATGTTTTACGGATCCATCTTATAAGATCCATGTGGCACACTTATGCATGAAATGAAATGTATAAGAATGGTACGCCCTTATAGCACTCCAATGCATTGGGTAATGTAAAGTATCATGACATTTCATGTGCAATGGGTGTTGACTCATTCTAATTCAAGTCAAACAATGTTTTACGCGCTCTTTATGTGAAATGAGGATTTACTCATGCTCTATGTGAATTGATCCTTGGCTCATGCTAATTCCATGTTAAGTGTTGTTGCCACATTTCCATGTTATAATTATCATGATTTATCATGTCTTTCTATTTATGCTTCTATTGTGCTCTATTGATATTCCTATTGTCTAGCATGTATTGTATTCCTCATGTTACTCCATGATTATTCCCTTACTGGGCTTTACAACTCACCCATTTCTTATGCATCTCTACAGGTTATCCCATGAAATGATAAGTAAGAGGGAATGTAGTTGTCATGTAAAGGAAGTTTTTAATAAAGATGTTGCATTTCATGTTTTATGTTGTTATGTAATGATCCTAATACCCAAAGACAATAGACCTCTCAATCTTCTATGTTGTATCAAGTGATGATTATGTAATAATTCATAATTAAGTGTGTAATAAAAATATCAGGGTTGTTATAGCCATAGAGAGAAATTTCACAAAGTTTGAATCTCAGTGCATAGTATGTCAGCATGTTAAGGTTGAAGTAAAAAATTATAAAGAGATGTTAAATCTATTACAAATACCAGAATATAATTGGTAAAACATCACAATGGATTTCTTTATTAGACTCCATGAAACATCTTGAAGGAATAATTATCTATGGGTTGTTGCTGATCGACTTATTAATTCAATATTCTTTAACACTATCATAGAAGGCTTCAATCTATATCACAATGATAGGATATATATTAAAGAATTTTTAATGTTACACTGAGTACCAAATTCTATTATTTCTAATTGGGATCCAATGATTACATCATTCTTTTGGAAAATTATTCTGTAATATCTTGGTATAGAGTTGAGTTTAAATAATATGTATCATTACCTAATAGATGGTAAGTCTAAAATTACAATTGAAACCCAATGTGATATGTTGGGATATTTTTATTTTTATTTCAAATGAAGATATTATTATCACATTCCTCTAGTTATGTTTTTATACAATAATTTCTTTTACTGAAACATTTAGATGTTTCATTTTGAAGCCCTATGTAGAAATACGTATAACAATTTAACATTCTTTAATAGAGTTAGAGAAATAATGCCAGTTTAGAATTAAGATAGAAAATAAAATGACATAGAAGGTTAAGGTAATTCAAAAAAACATTAAGGAATCTCATAGTTATTATAAATAATAATATTAAAACCATTGATATGATCTAGAATTGGAATTTAATGATAAGATAATCTATAAATTCTTTGAGGAAAAAGGTTATGAAATTCTAGAAGAAAGGGAAACTAAGATGGAGGTATATCAGTCTGTTTAAAATTAATGATCATATAAATATGGTAGCCTATAGTTTGGTTCTTCCACTAAACATATCCAAATTCCACAATTTATTTCATTTATCTATGTTGATGAATTACATACAATACCCTTTACATGTACAAAATAAAAATGTCATACTACTAGGGAAAGATGTTTTTTATAAGGAAAAACTAATAGGGATTTTTTATCGTACACAGAATTTTCTATGAAACAATAACAATAACCTGTTAGATGTTTTTTTGGTGAAACCACTAGTTTTTGGGAGCTATATTAGAAAATGAGGATTTGATGAGATACGAGTATCCTAAAATTTGTTTATGAGAGTGATGAGTTTTGATGAAAAAAATCATTTTAAGGCAGGTATAATGTAACACTATTAGGATCTATGTATTTTCAAAATAAATTAAATTTATTTCATTGATTTCATTTTAATAAACATAAATTTTTTCTTCAACTACAAATATCACTCGGTTATATTTATTTATACATAACACTATATTTAAACAAAACAATGATATATTTTTAATATAGTTATTTAAACGTGACATTTATAAATAAGTCGTTAAATATAGACAGATAAATTGTAATAATTAATTTATTAATATTAATTATAATGGAAATATTTAAAGTAAATATATCAATAATTAATGCACAAAATTTTCAATAAAGTATTCATATACATTGAAACTACTATTTTCCCAAAAAAATATTTTTTTATTTTTTGGAACATTAATTAAATATATTTTCAAAACATTAATAAAATTAATTTTATAAATGAAAAACATTTTTTTTAAATTATAATGTCAAAATAATCTTAGGCTGAATTTTTTTAATTTTTTAAATAGGATTCATTTTTTGATCAGTCCATTACATTCCAAAATAACGTCCGAATTTTTTTAATCTCATTCAATAAGGCTAATATTAGAAATAAATCAAACCTATGAAGTATTTTTGTTCAAATGAAAGGAGGATACCCAAAGAAGATGTAACAATCACCAATGAGTATTTTTGTAATATTTATTCCTCTTCCCATTGAATAATTATTATAAAATTTTTATATAATAACCATATTATATTCAATATATTTAAATTTTTTATGTCAATGTAATGTCTTTCAAACATATCTACTTCCATCAATTGGGTTACAAAATCATCTTCATGTATACAGAGTACTAAAAGCTCATGTACCATTGTCATTCATTTTATCATTAATACTATTTAATTATACTAACAATTCCGGATTTATAAATTATATATGATATTTTGGATGTTATTATTATTCATGAAATATTATTTCATATATACCTTCATACATTCCATTTTTTAGGAATATGATAATGTCGCTCGTGTGTACGGAAGACTAATGCCCTGCGAAGCGATGTTATCATTTAATGCTTTAAATAGAATGTATTAAGAATAGATTTAATAAAAATATGTGATATATATGAAATAAAAAATTATTATTAAATTATTAAATATCATTCACATTTCTTTCATTCAATTCGATAAGAAATGGAAACAATTTTCATGCGTAGATATGACATACCGTCTCCATGGGTGGTGCATTTCGTTTTCTATGTCAAAGTATTACGGATTCATAAAAATCAATATATAGTGAATATATATGATATTTATATCATTTTTAGAATTTTTATATGATAAAATCATGATCAATTTAATATGAACAAAAAATTGAAATTCAAAACTTAAATGAAAAATAATCTAGTTATTCCCTGAGATGTGACTTTAACATGAAATTATTAATAAACATATACAAAAACATCCTAATAAAACCGTTTATTTTATGATATATATTAATATATTTCGTTAATAGATGTATAATAATAATATATTTATTATATATTATTTATTAATTAGTACGCCAAAATTGACGAGTTAATGTAAGGGATTTTTTGTTTCAATTTTTCTTCTCTGAGACATATGTTATGTTATAAACCTCTATTACTTCAAGAGTTGTATATAAATATTATTTTTCATGTATTATCATGACATTATTTATCCTCATGTTATTTTATGCTCCATTTAATGAAACTACATCATGTGTATTATGATTCAATGTTACCAAAGTGGAAATGGTTTTATGGCACAATCTAATCATTTATTTGGATTTTTTATGATTATTTTTCTGATGAAAAACTTTTATAATCCATGTCTCAAATAACACATGAATTTTATTGTCATTTTTTTATAAATGATATTTTATTTTAAGAGTATCATTATCCAATTATTGGTACTCATAATAATTGACTAAAAATATTATTAAAATATTACTTTATTTCCCTCTTTAGTCGAAAATATATTTTCTTCCAAGACCATGTTTTATAAAAAAAATTAAAAACTGTTTTATTTTTATCGTATTATTTTAAAATAAATATTTATCCATTTTTGATTTTTCTTAAAAATAAAATTAATCTTCATTTAGTTTTCCAAATATTTAATGTGTGTCTTTTACCAATAATATTAAAGGATTATTTGTCTTAATATGTACGACATGAAAGAAAATTCTAGTCATTTTCTTTAAAGTTCACTTTATATGTTTTCAGGGATATATTAAATGAAAAAGGATTTTCAAAAAATTTATGTGTTAAAAAATATTTTTCACATTGGGAATCATATTTTTTTCTATAAATATTTTAAATTATTTTTATATATTAAATTACAATTTTTTATGGTTATTTTCAAATAAATGTCTTTTGAAAATGTTTTATGTTTTAAAAAGTTTTTTTTAAAAGTGGATAGAATATTTTATTCAGGAAATGATTTAAATGATAAAAATAATTTTCCATCTAGGATGAAATCTATCTATGTTAACTATGTATTATTGTGGAAATGATCCAAGGATATCAATGTTATTCATTATATGAATGGTATTGTGTTTATTGTGACATGATGTTTATGAAAATTATTTCTTTTCAATGGGTTATACCATGAAATAAATTAGTATGTAACTAAACTCTTTTGAGTGGTTAATAAATGATGAAATGGTTAAATTATTAGAAAGCATGTCTCTTTTTTATAATTTATTATGTGATTAATTGTTTATGAAACCAATTTCTCTTCCAAGAGTTATACCATGAAAAAATTATTATGAAAACCTATTACTTTCACGAGTTATTTTATGATTACATTATTATAAAACATGTCTCTTTTTCATATGTTATTATATTAAAAAAATTAAAACGTATTTCACTTCATGGATTATTATATGTTGAATGATTAATGATCATATAGAACACCTAAATATTGATTTTATTATGTGATATATGAGACCTATATCTCCCTCTAATGCATTGAGTAAATATTATTATCTCATGAGATAGATAAGAATGTAATTGGGATAAAACCTGGTCATGTATTGGCCATTTTCCCATATAATGGTCTTGGGAGTTATCCTTGGAAACTATTATGGTTTGGGGAGTGAACTCATTCTAATATGATAGCCTTGGAAGTGATCCTTGAATAATATTATAAATATTTTTAACAATTGTGTGTATGGCACATATTCCATGTATTATTATAATGTTATGATCTCATGGATCATGTTATTGTATATCTTAATGATTCATGCCATATGAAGTTCTAATATTTATGCCACAATTCAATATTATGACCTTGTTATGAAGTGTATTGTTTTCAAACGTTTTCCTCGTTTTATCATACCCTTATGCTCATGTTATTATATCATATCAACCTTATTTACCCAAAATGAAAATATGATATTACCCATTCTTATGTTTCCTTTACCCATGATAAGAAGAAATATATTACGTAAGATATGTCTAATAGGGGTGTTAGTTATGAAGATAGTGGTGAGAGATGATGTAGTTTACCTATAGATCAGTTTTTTCCAAATACACTAATCTATTATGATATTCATTTGTGTGTTTGTGTACTAAATTAATATTCAATAAAATGCTATAATGCCTATATATGATAATCCTAGGTCTATATAACATCCATATCCTCTCCTATAAAATGGGAAACAAAATAATTGGTCGTGAGTATAGGGGACTACCGCCTCACAAACTGATTTTACTCGTTACCCATTATAAATTCTCACGATTGGAAATAATAATGGATTTAATATATAAAAATAATAATTATTAGATAATTATACTTCTATAATTTTTTTCACATATACCTTCTTACATTTAATTCCATTTAAAACATGATTATGTGGATTGTTTGTATGGTGAACTACCACCTAACAAAGTTATGTGATTCATTGTGAACATATGATTGACAGGGAAGGTAATAAGATAAATCTTGTTAATATATGTGATATATATGACATGATTTTGATTAAATAATATTATTATATAACCCACTTACTTACACTTCTACCCATGAAAAAATGATATCATCTCTCATTTGTATGTAAGAATAACCATATCCCAGAAGTGATGTGATTCATTTTCCATGTGGAATATTCAAGACTATTTTTAAATAATGAAATGATTAAATATGATATAAAAACATTAATTTTATTATGTAAATTATTTTACTATGTCTTATAAATAAGAAATGGATCATTCAATACAAAACATTCATGGGAAAACTGGGCAATTTACACTCAAAAAAATAATAATTATAAATTATTGTTAACAAATTGGTGGTAATAAGGATTATGATGATCATATATGATATTATAAACATGAATATGGTTTTTTATAAATTAATGGAATGCATAATACCATTATACAAGAGGATAATGTGGCTTTAACCAAAAGTCAATGTAAGGTAATAGACATTATCTAAATATCCTTTAATCAATTCATATTATTTTTAAATGAACCTAAATTCATTTACATATGATATATATTTTCAATATTAAATTTAATATCATGAATCCTTCATACATAATGTTATTTAATGTTTCAAATTTAATTATTTCATCCACAGATATTTTACATGAAAATTACTATTTAGTGAAAAATTTCATAACTCAATTTTTTCATTGGGTAATATTATTTCATGATTCTATTTTATATTCTTGTATTATTTGTGTCATTACTTTTGGTTACATTAGTATGTATATAGACTTTTTTATGAGGATTTACTTTTTGTACACATAATATATTCTATGATTAATTCTCACTTTAATGTTATGATAATTATATGGATTGGTCGGCTCAAATTTTCTTCTTTGAGACATATGTTGTGTTTTAAAACATTCTTTATTAATGAGGTCTATCAATTTCCCATTTGATATGTTATTCCATAAATATATATTTTTTAATTTTATTTAATGTTTCATTTGATTTTATTCTTTTCATGGGGTTTATGATTCAGAAGTTACAGAAGTGATATGAGATTTTTCTTTCTATCCCATTTTAATCGGCATTTTTTATGATCAAACTTCAGTTGAAAGAATTTATTTGATAATTTTTTAATAAAAACATTTATTTTATTATCCAATTTTTATTTATTAAATTTTTATCTTAAAATACCATTTTTTTCTCTTTGGTACTTAAAATTATTGATAAAATGTTTTCATTAATATCTGACTTCATTTTTCTCTTCGGTCAACAATAATTTTTTCCCAATTCTATTATTTTCAATAAAACCAAAAAATGTTTTTTAGTATTGTTTAATTCCATTTTTACCTGAAATCGAATAAACAAAATAAAATGAAGCTTCATTTAATTTTCTAAACATATTACTTTTGACTTTTCTTATGGCAATTTGAAACTAATCATTCAATATAATTTAGTTATCAAGAATGGAACCCTTACATCATCATGAAAACTCATTTAATTAATGATTCATTTATATTTTGTAAGGTTCATCTCATATAAAAAAATTTCCTAATATTTTATAAATTTCACGTCATTAATAGTGATTTTCTCTTTGAGAAGGTTATATTACTCAATAATTATTTATAAAAATATTTAATTTTTTTATTCATAAAAAATACCACTTATTGTAATTATAAAAAATTTGGAATAGTTTGTCAAAATACTATACTTATTCATTATATAGTTGTTTATAACCATTTTTATCTAGGGAATGTTTTTATATTCTATTTATTGATTAATTTCTTCAATCATTAAATTTCCATTTAAATGTTCAAATTCTTGTGATCATTTGGCACTTCTATTACCATAAATATAAATATAATTAATCATGGATATTATTATTAATTATACCACATACAATCTCAATATATGGTATTATAATTTGAAATTTATATTATTGACTTGGGAAATTATTTTTAATATGTATTATTTCCACAATAAATATATTGGTTGATAAGATATATTAGTCATGAATTAAATAAAACATTTGATATATGAGGAAAGCATGGGACATGCAGTTATGACTGGGGTATGGTTATATATATATCCTTGATGCATAGATAGTATCATGAGATGAATAGGTTTCCATCATTATCTAAATGTGTATATTTTTATACCTACCTATATTTTAAACATTATTGGAACAAGATCATAAATGTAAAGGTATAATGATACTTGAGATCATGGTGTACAATAATTAATATTTCCATTATTAAGAATTTAGTTATTTTTATTCATGAGATTATTGCGTTGATATTATCCATGGATTCATTTTTTCTCATGTTATTGAATAAATGCAATGTGTGTTCAAATACATAACTTTCCATTTTGATTATGAATTATTTAATCATGATAGACATGGTATTGATTAAATTGAACGTTTATTCAGATATTTAACATGAAATATTTTTTATTCATTATTGGTCATGCTTTTTTTACCCTTGATTTCATCAGTTATACGCTAATATCACATATCATTTGAGGTCACCCTTACTTTTATACTTTATAAGAAGTGATGGAAGTTTACTATGAGTGATATTCTATGATATTCTAGAGATTATATTGATACATTCAAAATAAATGTATTAAATTTTGTATTCAAATTTAATATGGGAATCATTTATCTATCTAGTTCAGCAATTCTACTAAACTATTCATTCATTTGTGGTGGGATCGCTTGTATCAAGAACAAATGTAATAAATTGATACTGACTCATGGTTACTAGATTTGGGGTCATTATTTTTGGTATTAGATAATATTTAGTAGAAACCATGGGAATTTGATTTCGGAAAACATCAATTAGAGAATATGACCCTCTGTCTGACTTTGATGGTATGACTATGCATTGGATAACATCCTAGTGTTTTATTAATGTAGAGATTATGTGGTTTTCTTGTAAATACATCATTATATTTATATTAAAAATTTATATGGTTTTTGAAGAGATTAATTTATGTTTAATAAACCTAAAAGTTGTTGTTCGAGTATATCTCAGTCATCATTCTAATGCACGGTGAGTGTGCACTTACAATGCACATGGTTTGACACACCTGGGGAATATTCTTTGGTGAATTCCCATTTTATCTAGAAACCATTATGATGATTTAATGAATAAAACCTATAAAACCAATCATATTATATAGTGATATGGTATAATGCAGATGTGTATTGGAATGATATATCTAAAATTAATCATATGTTTAAGAGTATATATTTACAAATTTTGAGGTTTTAAATGATGGAATTAAAATATTATAAATAATATTTTTGGATAAATTAATGGTAAAAACCCATTTTTATTAGTACTAGTTTAATTAAAATTTTATTCAATGACTAATTCCTTTATATGTTGTGGACATAATATTAAAGGTATTAATAACCTTTAGGTTTAATATGATCATTTGTGTTATGGAAATTAAGATTTTGAAATTTTATAAAATCATGTGTTCCATTATAATTTGATTTTAGTGACTTAGGATTAAAAATTCATCTTGTATACTCATAATTTTGAGTGAAAGATAGTACTAGGGTAGAAATTAATTAAAGGATGAAATTTTATTTCTCATGTATATATATTTTTTAATTTTAAATATCTTAATAAAAAATATGTCCATCAAGTTTCAGAAAAGGTTATTGAAACAAATTTTATCATATTACCATAATATTCAATTAATCAATGGGTTTTAACACATCATATATTTATGTGTCGGTGATTTTTGACATTGTCAGGATTATTCAGTTTCTTGTTATCAAATATCTTTATCACTCCCCGTCATTATTTTCGCTTTTCTTCTATATTTTATTTTCACTTTCCAATAATTTTCTCCTACATAGAAACCTATGTATATTTTATTATATAGGACATTAATATTTCCATATCCCTTATTAAATATGATGTTCTATTAACAATTTTTAAGATGTCACTTTTCAAATAAGGCATTTTCAATTTTTTGACCCCTGATTTTTGAGCACAAGATCAAATTGAGAGGATTAAATTTATTAATTGTAGGGATAATGTAACATCAAATATTTTTAATATAAGAATTGTTTTTGATATAATATAAGACACACAACACTTATATTAAATGACATGTGGTGAATAATTGTTTAAATTTAATCTCTTTGATATCTTGTGATACACACAACCCTGAGTCTAAATGAACTGTAATATAGTATACTATTATAAACTGTCGTTTAAATTGGTGGCTTTATATATGAATTAATAAATTATAAAAATCAAATGGTTTAAACATGTATAAAATAATAAATAGTAATCTATATAATAGAAAAAAATAGTAATCATTTAAAAAAATATTGTCAAAAAAGTGTATTTTTCTAACATATGTCTATGTCTTGTTTTTCAAAGTTATATGAAAACTCTATTTTAAAACATTTATAATATTTATTTTAAAATAATTCACTTATTGTTTTAAATCATATTTTTAAAACTATCAAAGTGTGAATTATTTATAATTTTCTAAACAAATTATTTATTTAATGAATAGTGAAAAATTCTGGTTTTTATTGAAAATTTCCATTTCATTTAAAGAATTTAGAAAGCTCAATTATGTTTTAATTTTTTTAAAAGTAAAATTAGATCAATTATACTATATTCAATTAAATTTATTTCTCTTTATTCAGTTTCATTTTGTATTTTTATGTCAATATATTCTATACATTAGATAATTTTCCCTTTGGAAAATTGTTTTCCATTACATTTGTTGGTTTAATTTTAAATTAAAATTATCAAATTCTATAAATGGTATATATATATATAAATGGATTCCATATCTGGAATCAAACTAATTAATATTATATAATAAGGTAAATTTAATATTTGATCTCAATGAATAGTAAAATAGTAGAAATTAAATTTTAGTGTTAATTTTAAAATAGGTTTACTGAGGGTGAAAATAAAAATATAATCTTTAAAATGGCCAATATACTTGTATAAATTCCATTCATTAAATAAAAATTTTATTTCAACAATCACCTTTAAAAGGATTAAGTGGGAACACAAACAAAATATAACCAATCAAAATATCATGACATATTAGAAATAACCAGCCCATTCAAGAGGAAATTAAAAGGGTTTGAATCTTTTAACCTATAAAGGCTCTAGTCAATGGAGGAAAATTCCTTTTTGGGATCATACATGAAGAGGTCCTCAAAATGATAAAATATCTTGTCCTATGATTTAATTTACTCCTCCAATTCTTTCCCCCTCATTGATTTTGGGAACCATGATCTTATCCTATTTCTTGATCCAAAATCACTGATCCACATTTGAATCCACTCACATCACTTTATCATGTATTCTATTAGCCTCTTATTTTGGAACATTGAAAATTAAGGACGTTTCCAAAATATCATCCTTAGAGTGTAAAAGCAAGACCAATCCATTATAGTATTCATCATCCACCTTCCTTGAATTAACCAGAGGTTCCTCATTTGTCACCTACAATATCTCGTATTTTTTCATGTATTTTTCTGTATAATTATTTTGTTAATATTTACTTTATGTTTTGTTTCCACCATAAAAGTATTCTTTTTTAATAAATTCAGTCTTGGTTTGTAAGTAATCTTCAGACTAGAGGGAGAGTATCTGTGAGGAGAGCATTATTGGATGAAATGACATAAATTTTGTGCATGTTTTCTTGTTTGAAATAATATAATCTTTGTAAAATGGGTTAAGTGTTTCATGGGTTGTTAGTGTGTTGAGAAAATTTAATAGTGGTTTGGTTTGTTTAAAAGGGAATATGGGATAAAAAATAGACTGTAGGTTATTTACATTATGTGTAAAGGGATTACACATCATGTAATTATTTGTGGGTTTTAATAAAATAAATCTGAGCCAACATGATTTTTGGCGTATTTTATTAAAAAAAACTACATGATGGGTAATAACATTACACACCATGAAAATTCAGAACATACTATTTTAAACATGTTTTGTGGATGAATTCAAATTTTTTCACTGTTTCTATGCTCTTATGAAGCCTTGGGATGTCTCTAGAAGATTTTGGGGTGCTAACTTCCCTTTTGGATGTCCTATTTTTGTGAGAGATACTAGGTAATTATTATTTTATGTTTCGTCCTTGTCTTCCAATTTCACCAACCATTATGGTAAAATTACATTACGAATTGCATCGTTGGGTTTGATATTAATCAGTTTTGATCTAGGAAAATCTGTTCTATTATTTACTCCATTTTCCTTATGGAAATTTGACATTGTAAAAAATTTTGGGTCATCAGTTAAAGGTTAGGTGTCTAAATATTAACTCTGTGGTTTCATAATTTCCACGTTTAAGAAATATTGTGATTTTTCCATTATTACATGCATCCAAATTAATTAAATAAACAACTATAATTATTCTTTTAAATCCATTGGTTTCAATTATATTTTTATCTAGCTTATATCAACCCATGGGGTGAGTAAAACATGATTATAATTGAATTGAAAATAGGATTAAAGATTTTTTAGCAAGACAAGTGACATTGGGTGATTTCTTTTATTAAATCCAAAAATTGCGCCTTATTGGATATTGATATAATTTTTAATCAACATTGAATTAAATTGAAAATGGAATCTGAAGGAATAATGGTATACCATTGATACTTTTGATGTGGTATTTGGATACCCATGTCTTATGAACGGTTTTTCATTTCATTATGTAATGATTATATATCTTGCTCGGCCCTGGTAGTTGCACACATGTATGATATAAAGCAGATATTGAGTGGGATCATCCCATTACCTTGTTGTAATTCTTTTTGATAGCATGATATTCCCAGTATCATGTAGTAATGCTTATAGTGATTTGTCCCGAATTTCGAAATACTTATTAGGATTTAATTGAGATTATTTTGACTATACCATGGTTTTATGGTTGTTTTTGTCATGGTAGAAATAAATGATCAGATATATTTTAGAACGGAGTTGAAGTGGGTTTTCTTACCTTGGTTATATGGTTGTGGTTGTAATGGTCATAATAAATTCTCAATGATATTCGTGGATGAATCCAAATTAGTTTGTTGTTTTATTTTATTAATTATCGAATAAATTAATACACCAAGTTGTCACTTGTTTGCATATAATTCATATCTGATTAGTGTTTTTTAGAAATTGTGTTGTTGACCTATTGGGTTATACTCACACCCTAGTTATGACGTCATTAGGTACCTGATAAAATTTCATTAATGTAGTATTGGACAAGGGAAATGGACCTTGTAGTTGATTTCTTGTTTGTATATGGGATGTAGTTTGAAGATGGGACCAACACGGGGTTTGGGACTCAAGGCATTGAGTTTTTAATTTATGTATGATATCCTTTTTCTTGTATTGTTCTAGATGACATTTTTTTACATTTTATTGGGTCACTACATAATTCCTCTCTTATTTATTGGATTATTAAGTTGCATTTTATTATTATCTTCTTCTATGTATTTACTATGATTATTTCCATTTGATTTTTATTTTTTTATAATTCTATGAAACTCCAAACTATGGTAATATTCTCCCAACTATACATTTCACATATGACCTACTATTTAGAAGGATCAAGAATATAAGGAGTGCCTGAGGTCTCATAACCAACTCTTTTTATCCACAAGAAATAGTGCTAGATTGGGGGATGTTACAAAGTGGTATCAAAGGATAAGGTTTTATATTATTCTACTTTACTATTTGGGAATGGTATAAAGGTGACTAGTATTCTTCAATACATGGTATTGAGCTTGTTCATGGCAGTATCTAACCCTCGTAGAAGTGTAAATATAAGTTCCTTGGGATGTGATTGTTTTTGTGTGGTGTTTTTTTTTTCAATTGATGTTATTTCACCTTGGATGATTCATGTGTTGTGTGTGGTTATTGATTTAGGATGTTATTGTTTCTTTCTATTTTTACTTGTAGCCCAGTATATCCTGAGATGAGAATACATGCATCATGATATGAAAATAAGGATTTATTGACATGTTTTTTTCATGATCAGGGCATATATATTTTTTCCTGTGATATATACATGCCTATCGATCTATACTATGCGATATTTGTTTCACTGGATATATGAAATTAGTAGTCATTTCATGATAAACTTCCTGTAATCCATTTATACTGAGACCAAGAGTTATTGGTTCTCTGTTGTAGTCACCTATTGGATTGAACATGTTTCTTGTAAATTCTCAAAGGTGTGATTTTATCTTGTATAGAAAATGTTTCCTCATCATCTTCGAGTCGAGCATCAAGAGACTGGAAATCATCACACTCCTAACGTAGCTGTACTGGAGCTTCTTGTTGTTCCTAAGGGGTAGATGGATGTTCAGCTTCATGATATATTCTTGAGGGTCATGCGGCCCATGAAAAGAGAGACTGTTTGTACCATTCCTTTGATGTGTGATTTGACAAAATATATTCAACTACAACATCCACCAATGTTTAAATGGTAATGGGGAGACTAGGCAGTAGAGTTCTATAAGGATTTAGACCAGATGATATTCAAGAATCTCGAGACACCCACATATAGGATTATGATTCTTTTTGTATATATTCCTTATGGACCTACCATTAATTGGAGAGATATTCTATAGAAATATGGGGAAGATGGTGATATATCTTGGATGTAAATCAATATGAAGTTCCTAATATCTTTATATGTCAATAAATTTTGGTATGAAAATCGCATGAGTCCATGCATCTGACTTAGAAGGGTTTGTCAGTGCTGGAATCTTCTAGACATTTTACCAACCTACAATGCTTAATTACATCTTTGATATCTGATGAGATCTCTAAGGAGAGATGTTTCATAGATGTTCTTAATTATGAGATCAGGTTTTAGGTTAACATTTTCTGTTTACGATGATATAAATACTAGGTAAATCAAGTACTCATCAAAGAATGTAATCTAAAAGAGACCCTGGGGAATGGCTAGGTTAATTTAGTCAGGTGACATCGGAGTTATTCTACAAGTGGTAAGAAGTATTTGTGACATTTTTCACCAAAGAAGTAGTGGGAAGAGCAGTCAGGTTAGTGTAAACCCATCCCAATATCGTATCTCATTCTAGTTCTATTCGTTTGAAAATCTTGGCAATATGTTCCCAAAGTGTCCTTACCCCATATTCGAGTGTCATTATTATAGAATACTGGGTCATCATCAGAGGTTATTTGTGAACTTTCCATAGTATAACAGTGGAAGAGGATCAAGATTGGCACCAATGTTTAGAAGGTGCTCAAATAACCCTCAAGAGGTTAGTAGCTCAAGTTCAATAGGAAATTCAGGCTAAGGTATGCGATGTGGTACCCCATTGCATGAGAAATATTACCAAGAAGGGGATATAGCTCCATGTTTTCATACTAGAGCCCATGGTATTGGCACAAGTCAGTTTTACATTATGATGACTACTCTGGCTAACATGTATACAGGACCATCTACTGTCAAAGTTATGATCTTGTATCATCTAACTTAGCTTATGTTTTGTTTGATATAAGAGCATCACATTATTTTCCATAATCTTTTTTTAAATAGTGTTTGGTATTGAATGTGGCATGATCATACAGTGTATTTACCATTGACACACTATTGAATGTGTGGTTAGAGAATATCAAGCATTGCAAGGAGTGATCTCTAGGGATTGGTGTTTACAGAATTTTTTGGGATCTTTTCATGCAAGAAATGACTAGATTAAACTTGATTCATGATATGGATTTTTTTATTTCTATACTAAGATCATATAGACTAATATGGGATGAAAATATCATTGCTATCTCTAGAAAGAAGAATCTATTTTCCCAAGGGTGAGTGGGATCTTCAGGATAGTCACAAGGGACCAATTCAGTACAAACTAGATTATCTCATGGATCAGATCACTGGCCTTTCTCTTCATAATGGTGGAATGTAGTAAGATTATTTTCTATCAGTGGGAGTATATTTTCATGATGTATTACACAATTAGTTCTATCGTTTACCTCTCGAACTAGAGAACTCTTTCTTGCTTGAGTTGGTGCTAGTATATCATCATGTTTATATTCGTCCACATAGTATGGAACTAGTATACCTTCATGAGTTGAAATTTTAGTTGGAATATCTAGAATATAAAGGCTTCATATGGATAACTACATCTTCTAGGGTTCTCTAGTTCTCTTTGCCAAAAATTTTGACAAATCTCTGGGCTTATGTGTGAATTATCATAGGTTTAAACAAATGACTATCAAAAATTAGTATCCTTTTCCACACATTAATGATATTTTAGATTAGTTGATAGGTGATAAGTTCTTCTATAATATTGACATGATATCATTACATCACCAGTTAATGGAGAGACTATAGAACATACTCTGAACTTCTTTTAAAAGTATGTATGGCTTGTATGAATTCATTGTATTTTTATTTGGGTTAACTAATATACCTTTTGTATTTAGGACCTTAATAAAATGGATCTTTTATCCTTTTATAAATCAATTTAGGGTTGTTTTAATCGATGATATCTTAGTGTACTCTTAGACAGTAGATGATCTTTCCAAACTTATTGACATAATCTTGAGTACTTTGGGGGAGCATTGGTATTATGCCAAGAAAACCTTATGTAGTTTCTGGATTAATGAAATGCCCTTCTTGGTATATGTCATCTCAGAGGTAGGAGTGTCAGTAGGCCTTTTGAAAGTCACAGCGGTGATATATTGGGTACATCTGAAGAACATCTTTTAAATTTAATGCTTTCTAGGATTAGTAGGTTATTAACTATGTTTCATATAATATTTATTTTGTTTGGTATCTCTTATGTATGGGCTGACCAAGAAAGGGGTCATGTTTGTTTGGTTCGATTACTATAAGATACCTTTTCACGATCTAAAAGGAAGGATGACATCATCATCTATCCCCACTTTACATGTTCTAGGTGAAGCATATACTGTGTATTGTGACACATCTGATGTTGGACTCAGAGTAGTTCTAATTCAGGAGGATTGAGTGGTTGTTTATGGCTCCAGGAAGTGACCCTACATGAGAGAAATATATATACTCATGATCTAGTGGTATATGTAGTAGTAAACTTTCAAATATGTTGTAGTCATTATCTCAAGAGGTATAGCTTTGTGGTATACACTAATCATAAGAAACTAAAGTATATCTTTTCTTATTAAGGCATGAGCCTTCGACAAAGGAGGTGGGTCGAGTATCTATAGTCGTTCTACATCGAATTGAATTATACACCAGGAAATGAAGGCAACATTTCTGACGCCTTGATCCAAAAGACACAGATGGAGGAATTGAGGGAGTCTTGTTATGAGTGTTGGATGATATCCCAGTTTAGAGAATTGCATCTTGATGTTCAGAAATACTTGGGGCATGTACTTTCACATTCGACATCTGATATACATGTGATTTTAGAATGTATTAAGGCCAAGTAGTTTTCTAACCCAGAAGGCTCATTTCTGAGAGAAAAATTATATGGTGGGGAGACTCCATTAGGATAGTCTCTTGATTATGAAAATTCTATTACTTTTCATGTCCATGTATGGTTTCTTATAGGATTTTTAATGATATGATGAGGGAGTCTTAAGATTCTAGACTGGGAGTGAATACTGGATTAAGAAAGATGTTTCATGATCCCTGTAGTCAATATTGATGGCCATGAATAAAGATCCTCAGTTTATATTGTTTTTTCTCGAAGGGTCTTCAAAAATATCTCGGATCATGAGTTATTTTAAGAAATCCTCTCATCCATAGACTAATGGTCAATCTTAGTTTACTATTTTTGTTCTATAGGATATGTTATGAGCCACTACCTTCAATTTTTGTAGTTCATGGGAGAAACATATAGACCTTATGGAGTTTTCATATAATATTAGCTTCTAGTCACTGATCCAAATGTCACATTTTGTGTTTTTGTATGGAAAAAAATGATTTCAACCTCTTTTTTGGATGGAGTTAGGTGAGTGAACACTTTTTGGGCCAAGTCTCATGTGTGATACATCGGAATAGGTTTATTTGATCCAATATTTGTTGGTGACCTCATGAAAAAGATAAAAAATATTATGACCATCAGAGATGTCCTTTGGAATTTGAGGTTGTTCATCATGTTTATCTTTGGGATTCACCTAGTTTGGGGCAGCATCGTATCATGAAATAGGTAATTTTAGTGGCAATGTTTGTCGGTATTTTTAAAAAAGTGGAAAGGGTTAGTCCAATGGAATACTATTTAGTCCTTCCATAGGGATACAGTTCTATACATGATGTGTTACACATGTCATAGCTATGGAGATATCATCCAGACCCTTCCCATGTGATATATGTAGTAAATGTTGAGTTGTGTGTTAATGCGTGCATTGAGGAGCATCTTATATAGGTTGTGGATCATAGTGAGAAATATCATTGTGGTTGGACTATACTATTTTCTTAGGTGTAGTGGTAGCATGGGTGAGTTTAGTAGTAGACCTGGGAGAGTGAGTATGATATACAAACACATTGTCCAGAATTGTTCTTTGACACCTCATATTGATTCTTGATGTTTCTTGGGGATGATCTTTTATAAGGTGGGGAGGTTGTAGAATCAAATGATTTTTCAGGTTTATCTCTCTCTTTGTTTTATTATTATTTTATTTCATTTTTCATTTCATCATAAAGGTATTTTTTTGAATAAAAGCATATATAGGTTTCATGGAAACTTGAGAAGGACTGAATAGTATCTGTGAGGAGATATATGCTGGAAAAAATGACCTAAAGTTTGTGGACACATTATTTTTTGAATTAATTGTGTCTGAGTATAGATTGCTTAAGTGTTTCATGGGTTTTTTGTGATTTTAAAAACACTGAAACAGGTTTGTTTGTCTTAAAATGGAATTTGTACTGAAAAACCAACAGCATGACATTTACATGTCACATAAATGGTTGAGAAAATAGGTTATTATTTGAGGTATTTATTAAAATAAATTCCAATTAATTGGTTTTTTATTGTATTTTATTAAAAAAATTACACAACCTATAATAAAATTACATACCCTAAATATTACCAATCTTCTATTTTAAACATGTTATGTGGATAAATTCCCATTTTTGATACTACATATCTTCTCCTCTCAACCCTAGGAATTTATCGAGGAAATTTTCAGGTGACAACTTCCCTTTTGGACATCTTGTGTGTTTGAGAGATCCCAGATGAATCTTTTTGGTTATGTTTATTTATTCTCTTAAATATTCTCTAAATATTGTGGTGGAATACTATGACCACATATATTATCGGTTTTGATCCTGATCATTATTTTTTCTGGGAACCTATTTTCAATTATCCTCCCCTTATTAATCATGGTGTTTCATCGTAAGAAGCGTTGTTGGATCATCAGATAATGGTAATGGGTCTAAATATTAACCCATTTTTTTTTTTAATTTCCATGTTTATGAAATATTGTGATTCATCAATCTTTGCGTGCACAAAAATTGATTAAATAAAAAAAATTAATTTCTTCTTTATGTCCTTTTATTTTTATTGGATGATTTAACAAGCATATGTTTTTTCAAGTAGTGAGATAACCGTGAATATAATTGAAATAGATAATGGATTAAAGTGTGTTTATCATGACATGTGACCTGGGGTGATTTATTTTTATAGAATCCCTGAATTATGGAAAATTTTTTATTGATATAATCATTAATCGATTTCGTATTAAATTCCAAATCGAATATGATAGAATAATGGTAATTATCATAATTAACCATTGAGAATTGTGATGTGATAATGTGTTATCCATGTTGTAGTGAATATGGATAATGGGATATGCCTAGTCCCATGATTTAATATTTATAAGGATTTTTCCCAAATGTTGTAATGATTATAGGGCATTGACATGAACTGTTGTGAATATACCATGGTTTCATTATTCTGGTTTGTATGGTATAAAGGCATAGTCAGAGATATTATGGGATCGTTCCAAAGTTTGTTATCATTGATAAGTAATATGGTTGGGGTTGGAATTGTCATAAGAAATGCTCAGAGATATTCTAGAAAGGATCTGAAGTAGGTTGTTGTTGTGTTTTTTTAATTTTGGAATCAATTAATACATATGGTTGTCTCTTTATTTCCTACACTTCTTATCGGGCTCGTTTTTTCATATATAGTGGTGTTTAAATACTGAGTCATATTCAGACCCTATTCATGCTCTCATTTTGTATCCAATTAGATTTCATGGATATAGGTTTGAACAAGGGAAGAGGACCTCGACGTTGATTGCTTGTTTACTGATGGACTGGAGATTGGAGATCAGACTGACATGGATTTTGGGGAAAGGGACTTTGAGTCTTTTATTTTATTATGATTTTATTTTTCATATATTTTTCAATCATGACATATAGTTACATTCCATCACATCAATATATTATTTCTCTATTATTTATTGGACTATTAAATTATCTTTTATTATCATCTTCTGCTATGTATTTACATTGATTATTTCGTATTTATTATGATTTTTTTACTTCTTTGACACCTTATACTAGGTGTATAATATCCGTACTATACATTTCATACACCTAACACTAGTCGGAAGCCTCTGGCGTATGGCGAGGCTCGCTTGAGGTCTCATAACCAAACCTTTTTGAACACATGAGAGTGATATATTATGGGAAATTAAATCACCGCTCCCAATAATTATTTTGAATCAATAATCATTTCATAACTAGACTCATCCACCTAATCCAACAAAGTTGAAATTTTCCCTCATGGATTAATTTACACATAAGAAGTTACACCTTCATTTTTCACTTCCATCAATCGTGCATCAACCACAACATTATTTATTTTTCATTCTGGCTTGGTAACCATGGGCTTTGGTATATTTGAGTAGTATTTTCTTGTGTCTAGGTTTTACCCCTTTATTGACTGTAAAAATCCTACAATCAATATAACCTTTATTTCCATTCCTCAAGCTACACCCTGTGGCTAATATCATCACAAATCTTGGTCATCCTCTAAAATTTAAATTTGAAGTATTTTTTAATATAGAGGAAAAATAAATATTTGATTGAATATTTATTGTAATTTTTATAAAACATAAATTAAATTCCTGAGTGTATTTTATTTTAAATTTTTATATATTATATAATTGCATTAAACATGTATGCAATGAATAAACAATATAATTATTTTGGTAGTTGGAAAATAAAAAATGATACTAAAAATATTAAAAGTAATTAATTTGAATGAATTATTGTTTTAAATAAATTTTTTGATATATATAACATGATATATTGTTGTGAAGATAATAGATTCAAAATACACCTTTTTCTTTATGTTTTCAATGAAAAATTAAATGAATAGTGTCAAAATTGGCATTAATATTATTTTATTAAATGATTTAAAATTCCTAGAAATCCTATACACTTAAATTTTAATGTTTTATGTATAATTATATCAACCATTGCACATTTATGTACCCATTTCCTTTTTATAATAATTATATTGACCCCTAAATAGTGAAAACATTGTTACCATGGTAAAGTGTAAAAAGAAGTTTTTCATGTTACATGTGTTTCTGTTAAAATTAATGTTTCACAAACATAGGATTTTAATTTTGAAAATTAGATTCATATTTATTAATATTGGGTAAAAAATTTCAATTTATTCTTATCTATTTAGTCATAAAATGAAAAAATTTGATGATTAAATGAACTACTTACCATAGTGAAAACTAAAATGATAAAATTATGAAAATATAGAAGTTAATGAAAAAAATAATTAATACTTTTTTTCTTTTTCATGGTTGTTTGTATCAATTATATCATACCTCAAATCCATTCATTATAAGTTTTGGAGGTGAATGTGGTGAGAATGACTTCCTATTATTGAATAGTTTTGTGTATTTACAAAATTGTTGCTCCTCCTCAAACAAAAAAGGGATCTACCTCCCATAACATCATCACAACTACTAATATATTTTTCATTATTAAAACCAATAAAAATATCCCTACCAAACCCTTAGACACATTCTACATATTTTTTATTTTCAAAAATACCAACCCTATGGTCCTTAATAGGATATCCAAATGTGGTTTCATGAAGTGAAGGTAATTATGTTAACAATGCTCCTTCTTTTTATTTCATGTTTTATGACATTCAATTATTTCATGAAAATTACAATATAATAACCAAGTTTCTCCTGTATAATGATATTTTATTATTTTAATTCAATAATATATATCCATCTTTTCTCATTTAAAATGTGAATCAAAATCATTGATTGTGTATATGTCGAACTACGACCTCACAAATTGATGTAACTAATTTTCCATCAATGCCTCTCATAGATAAAGATAATTTTGAATTTAATGTATAAATATAATATTAATGATATATGTATTCTTCCATAATTTTATTGTCACATATAATTTCTTAATTTACAATCAATTTAAAATAAGATAATGTCTCTGGTGTGTACAGCGGACTACCGCATCAGGATGTGATGTGAATAGTTTTTCACATACACTTTACATAGGTGGTAATATTGAAATATTTAATGAAAATATACTATATATATGAAATTATATTTATTATTTAAAATTAATATATTACCCACTTCTTTACCCTTATGTCCAATAATAAAAGATATCATTTCTCATGCTTATATATGCCTTTTCATTTACATAAAGAGATGAAATTCATTTTCGTTGTCCTACATTCAATAATTGTTTTAAAAATGAATAAAATAATTAAATATTATGTATAATATATATATATAATTATTTATATGATGGTACTATTTTATATAAATATGAACTGTATCATTTATGACAAAACAAGAATGAGAAAACTTGCAAAATAACACCCAAAACATTAATAAAAATAAAATATTATTAATTAATGTGTGGTAAGGAGTTATAAAAAAATATATGATATTATAAACATTAATATGGTTTTAGAATAAATTAATAATATTTTTTAGCCAGTATACAGGTGTAAAAAATGTGATCCAACAAAAGTAAATAACTTTATAACTATATTTATTTTCATTGGGTAATATTATATATTAATAGTCTTTGATATTATAAGATTATGTGTGAAATGAATTTTGATTATCTTATGTTGTTTTTATACTTTTTTATATGGATGTAAATTTGACACAAAAAATTTATTCATTTAATAATTCTAATATTAATGTTATGATCATATTAAGGATTACTCATCTCAAGTTACCTTAATTGGGACATATATAATATTGTATATCTATCTTCAATTACGATGTGTTTATAATTCCCCTTTGATATATTATACAATTAAAATATTTATATTAATTTTATTTAATGTTTCATTTGATGTTATTATATTTTAGGTGTCTGATGTTCAATTATTTCTAATGTGGTAATAGATTTATGTTTCAATCTATTTTTAATCTGGAATTATTATTCATGGATTTCCATTTAAGTAAATTATTTAATCATTTTATAATACAAAAATTTAATTTTTGATTCTCTTATTTTTAATAAATTTTTCCCACAATAATAAAAACATTATCCCTTTTTTTACACAAAATTCTTCTGAAAATGTATTTAATAAAATATTACTTCATTTTCTCCTATTTCTAAAATCCATTTTCTTCCAAATAAATATTTTTGAAAATAAAATAAAATAAATGCTTTACACTAATTTTAAAAAATCATTTTTACCGATAATTTTACATCTATAAAAATTTAAAAAGGTATCTTAATTTTGTTTTCCAAATAAATTACATTTTAAATTTCATACAAAAATGGGAAATTATTTATTTTTAATGTATTCAACTATTGGGAAAAATCCTTCAAGTTAAACCAGGAGGGACAATGAGTCCGCTTTGAACATGTAAACAGCAGTGCGCTTAAATTAGAATTGGTCCATCAGAACACTTCCAGTGTATGCTACTTGGATGTAGCATATTGATGGTGAACCATGTAAAAATCAATGTTTATTGTTCATGCTTTATGTTTTGTTCATACTCTACAACGGGAAGGAGAGAGAAGAGGGTTTTGTCTAACAGCAAAGCAAGATCAAAAGTGGCAGTCGTTTTAATATGTCATACCCTTATTCACCCCACCCACATAAAGTTATCTAGCCTACTGGACCCAACATCAACATTAATGGAACACTTTTCTATGATGAACACTTTTTTTAAATCATAAATTACTTATTTATGAGTTTCTTTTAAAAAAATGTTCCTTTAAAACATTTGAAATTTATGATTTTTAAAAATAAATATAAAATTGATAATGTTATATTCATAAAACTATATTTAACAATCCTTTCGTGGGATTTATATTCATTAATAAAAACACACCATTATTGTACTTATGCTCCAAAAGAGATATATTGTAATGATATCACCCTTATTATTTATCAAAATGGTTTATGATCAGTTCGATAAGGGAATGTATAGGAATTCCCTTTCTAAATTAATTTTTCAGAAACAAACCATTGAAATATTTATATTCATGTGATCATTATTCATTTTACTTCACATAATATCAATATTATTAATCCTATATATTCTTATTACATAAACCATATATCGTTATTTACTTAAGATATTTCTTATTGAATGTTATATGATTGATTGAATAAATTATTATTAACTAGTATTCCAAACATGATTTAAATTTTTTTTATAAGACATATTGTTCATGAAATAAACCAATCATCCAATATATATAGAATAAACTGGGTATGATGTTATGTGTGGGGATTGAGTATAGATATCCCCTTGATGAATTGACTGTATTATGAGACATGTTAGTTGGATATCCATATTTATATATCTTTCTAGTGTATATATACCCATCAGATAAACACTCATGGTAGAATGTCATAATGAAAAGGGTATCATGATGCCTATGACTATGATATCCAAAATTAATAATTTCCTTCATTAAGATTTTAGTTATTATTATCCATGATATTAATTTATTGATATTGTCAATGGGTTTATTTTGTACTCATTTTATTGATTAAATGGAATGCTTGTTTAGTTATTTAACTTTCTATATTGATTACATCTTATCTAGTCATGGTAGTCATCTTATTATTTAAGTGTAATGTGTGTTTTGATATTCGACTTGAAATATAGATTATTCCATATTGATCATTCTTTATTTACTGAAGAATTATTTTGTTGTATGTAATCCTAACTAGAAATTTTACCTCACCCTTATTTTTTTATTTTCCCATAAATATAGGGAGTGTAATATGAATGATATACAAGGTTATTATAAATATAATAATGATATTTTCCATAAAAAATATGTTTTAATTATTTTATTCAAATATAGTATAGTAATAATGTTTGTATCTAGTTCAAAAATACTACTAAACTATTCATTCCTTTGTTATATGATCGCTTACATCTAAAAACAACGTAAAAATGTCGACACCAAACACTAGGTTACAATAGTTGGGATAGTTAATGTGTATAAATAGGATCTACCAACCATACTATTGTATGATATGTTAATTTATTACATCTTTTAAGATTCTCTCCCCCTCCCATTTTAAACTCATATCCTTATTCTATTACCACCATGAAACTATCCTATCATTGGTGGATAAGAGTTCCACTCATGTGATACATAATTTAGTATTGATAATCAATAAACTATGTAGTATGTAATTCATTTTACCATGTCTTTTTTTCTTTATTAATCTCATACAAATGAAGATAGAAGCAACAATTCATTGGGGTATGGTATAGGTACTATTTTTCACAAACAGTTCCTGTAATTTTTAAGGTCTTCATATATAACATTATTTTATTAGGTTCCAAAATCATTTATGCTACCTTTTATAATTTCTATAATACCTTAATAAATATCGTAGTGGTATAAGAGATGTTATGTGACATTTGATTCTTGAAATAATATATTTTAAAAGATTTTTTTGATTTTTTTTTCAAAACCATATCCCAAAATCTTCAAAACATATTCCGTATATATAGTTTTATATGATTTTTTATGACAACAATCATACATAGTTTGTATTCATAATATTTAACTATCTGGTAAATTATCATCCTTACTCTATAAAATCACACAAAACATGAAATAATAGATCTGGTTTAATCACATGAGAGTTCATGTCATATAATACACATGAAATTTTCGCAAAGAGTTAATCCTGCACACACGATATCCATGTTCTTCTCAATTATTCCTATACATTACATTTTTTAAAATTAAGTAGATACTATATTTTACATTTAATAATACATGAGATTATTTGGGTTAGTTTTATCTTATGTAGGTTTATGGCCATGTAGGTTTAATCTCTTACAATGTGATATTAATCTTATGTGTGATGGCCACCACATCAAATATTATCAGATTTATTTGAATGTAAGGCCCACAACACTTGTTATTAATATTATATATAAGAAATATCATACGAAATGACTATCTCGTATAGGCCATCATTCTTTCACATGTCATAACTTCTTTGAATAATTCTTATATAGTTTGTAAGATCATAAATTATGGATACCTGTGTGAGGACGTAGGGCATTGCTACCGTTTTATTATCACATAGGATTATCCAACATGTGTAAATGTTACAAAACCAACCTAGATTTCTTTCATGATAAAATGATACCATTAGAAATCATATGTCGAGGAAAATTATTTTTCATTAAAATCAATTATTAATTGAATTGTATAATTTTAAAACTATTTATAAATTATGAAAAATTGTAGTTTTATATATTCATTAATATATAAATGTGTTTATAAATCAATTAATTATAAATTATTTATAATTAGTTATTTATTTATAAAACAGCCACTAAATAAACATCCATATATATTAATTACCAAAATTGATATACCTTTTCTAATTATATGAAATTATTTATAATTTATAAATAAAGTGTTTATTTGGAATTTTTTATCTATATTTCAAAAAACATTAAATTACTGTACAACATCAAAACATAAAATTTGAATATTTAACTTCTGATTCTTTCACAGAATTTTATTTGAATTCTATTAAATAATTGTCTTATTTTGGTATTTCTTTAAACCATAGATAAATGAGTTTTTAGGATTGATATGATCATGGTTTAAAATAATATATTTATTATATTTATATTATTTTAATCGTTTACATATTATAATGGATATATAAAATGATTATATGGCATATAATATCTTATATATATATATATATCAAATATAGTATAATTAATGATATGAAAGAGTTAATATTCAGAATAAATTGAAAATTTTTATATCGATCTAATTATGAAATATTAATATGGTTAAAAAATATATAATTTGTTTATAATTATTTTATTTATGAATTGTTCATAAATTGTTCATCACATGTTTAAATATTTCATATATTCATTTTTTTAAATAATTTACTATTATATTGATGAATATAAATTCTTTATATTATAAAATATTGTATGATTTATTTTAATTTTTAAACTCTCTATATGTAATCATACATGAAATGAATAGGTTTCATTCAAGGTATGATGATTGGTTTAGTTTCCCTCTATCATAGCATTTTCTTGTACTAAGTATTGAACTATAATTGGAAAGATAGTTATGATATACACATAACATGAAAGGGATTAATGTAAATTATTCATGTCATTCATTTTAAAATGTATAAATATCGGATGGTTATCATTTGGGTTAGTAACATATAATATGATTTGTGTATGGAGTTACAGATCTATATGATTTTAAATGTAGATTTTGTGGAAATAGAATATGATTACAAAATAAATCATTAGAATAATTCATATATAAATGGAATAGATGATATAATATGGTAAGATTACATCCCCATAAAATAATTTGATGTTTCCAATTACTTTCAAAGAAAACATATTTCCATACATCGATCAGTTAACAGAATAGGTTCTACATAATTGAGTTTCCCATAGATTATGTTATGCAAGAAATAATAGAATTGGATAACATTAAGATATATATATATATATATCCAACCCCTATTGTTTCCAATTCATTAAAAATATTTAGGAAAACATTATATTGTGGATACAATATTAATATAAGTATATTTATCACATGATAGATTTGATAATGTAGTATCCACTCAACTACCCATGAATTATAAATGTTATTTTTGGGATAATTGATTACTTAAATAACTATGTGTTGAGAGGAATTCCAAATGGGAATCATTTATTAATGAAATATATATATGTTTCAACACTAATTTATATGGGGAGACAAACTGGGATTCAAATTTTATTGCGATAACATTTTATAAAATTTCCTATTCATTTCCTATTTATTTTTATGTAAAGACCATAACACTTGTTATTAATATTATATATAAGAAATATCATACGAAATGACTAAATTGAATAGGCCATCATTCATTCACATGTCATAACATCTTTGAATAATTCTTATATAGTTTGCAATATCGTAAATTATTGATACCTGTGTAAGAAAAGAGGGAATCTCTACCGTTTTATTATCACATAGGCTTATCCAAGGTGTGTAAATGTTACAAAACCAACCTAGATTTTGTTCATGATAAAACAATATCATTATAAACCATATGTTGAGGAAAATTATTTTTCATTAAAATCAATTATGAGTTGAATTTTATAAATTAAAAACAATTTGTAAATTATGAAAAATGATATTTTGATATATTTATTAATATATTAATGTGTTTATAAATAAATTAATTATAAATTATTTATAATTAGATATTTATTTATGAAACAATCACTAAATAAACATCCCTATATATTAATTAACAATATTTATATACCTTTTCTAATTATATGAAATTATTTTTAATTTATAAATAAAGTGTTTATTTGTATTTTTTAATCTTTATTTCAAAAAATACAATAAATTAAAATACAACTTCAAAACGTAAAATTTTAATATTTAACTTTTGAATATTTCACAGTATTTTATTTTAATTATATTAAATACATGCCTTATTTGGGTAATTATTTAAACCACCGATAAATGAGTTTTCATGATTGATATGATCATAGTTTAAAATAATATATTTATCATATTTGTATTTTTTTAATCATTTACATAATAGAATTGATATATAAAATCATTATATAGAATATAATATCCTATATTTATATTAAATACAATATAATAAATAATAACAAAGATTTATTATTCAGAATAAATGTATAATTTTTATATTTTTCTAATTATTGAATATTCATATGGTTAAAAAGATTATAAATTGATTATAATTATTTTATTTATGAATTGTTCATAAATTTTTTATCTTATGTTAAAATATTTCAATTGTTCATTTTTTTTAAATAATTTCCTATTTTATTGATGAATATACATCTTTATATTATAAAATAATGTATGCATTAGTTTAATTGTTAAACCACCTATATGTAATAATACACAAAATGAATGGGTTTTTTGGGAGGTATGATGATTGGTTTAGCTTCCTTCTACCATAACATTGCCTTGTACTATGTATTGAACTACAATTTGGAAGATAGTTATGATATACCCATAACAATAAAGGTATTAATTTAAATTATTCATGTCTTCTATTCTGATATGTATAAATATCAGTTTGTTATAATTTGGGTTAGTAACATATAATATGGGCTGTGTACGGAGTTAATGATATATATGATTTGAAAATGTAGATTGGGTGGAAAATGAATAAGATAACAAAATAAATCATTAGAATAATTCATATATAAATGGAATACATTATATAATATGGTAAGATTATATCCCGGTAAAATAATTTGATGTTTCAAATTACTTTCAAAGAAAATAAATTTCCATACATCGACCGGTTAACTGGGTAGGTTATACTGAATTTAGTTTCCCATAGGTTATATTATGAAAAAAATAATGTAATTGGGTAACATTAATATATATATATATCCAAACCCTATTGTTTTCAATTGGATAAAAATATTTAGAAAAACCATATATTTTGGATACCATAATAATATAATTATATTTATCACATGATAGATTTGATAATGTAGTATCCACTCAACTACCCAAGAATTATAAATGATATTTTTGGGATGGTTTCTTACCTAAATAAATATATGTTTAGAGGAATTCAAAATGGGAATCATTTCATAATGAAATATTTATCATGCAACACTAATTTATGTGGGGTGACTAACCAGGGTCAAAAGTTTATTTCAACATTTAATAAAATTTCAACTTCAATTTTTATAGAATTTGATATTCATCTGGTAAAAGATTCCATTGAAAATTAATATTTTCTTCACCATCAAAATTATTATTTAAATTAATCCCTTATAATTATATGAGTTATATAAGAAACTAAAAAGAAATTTAACATAAGAATAATTCATAATTAATAGAAATATTTTGTGTTAGAGAAACACTTTCATAGTGAAATAAAATGTCGAAGTTGTTCATAAGGTTACTCTATATTCATATGAGAATAATTTAATGTTTCACTTGAGTTTTAAAAGGTATTTGTTGACAATTTTCTCATGGAACATTGTTTTCTCTGCATTAACACAAAGTGATTGAGTATTACGATTACTAGATAAAAATAAGGATATATTTTATGGCATGTTATGGTAATATAATTCATTCTATTTTATATGATTATAATGTTACAAATTTTTTAAATATATTCAATAAATATTTACATTGTCTTCTAAAAGTATTTAGAATACATAAAAACCATAATATTTATACATTATGGCACTATGTAAACATTAAATGTTGGTTAAAGATCAAACCAGAAGCATAAATGTTAGCTCTAAAGTATAACAATGTTTATCCAAGTATCTAGACTTGGTCATTGAAAATTAATTGTGTTATTTGGGGACAAGCTTAAGGATTACATCTAATATAATTGTCTCAAATACAAATTTGTGTGTTAAAAACTATATGTAATGATCATATAAATTATAGTTATATTTGAAATTAATTCCTTGGTTTTAAGGGTATTTTATACCAAATGGATAATTCATAAATGATTTTAGTATATTTGAGTTTTAAAAACATTAGAATAATTGATAGAGCATTTATTTTTCAATATAATATAGAAGAAAATAATTTTTAAATTGAGGAATTGAAAGTAAAATAATATATCAAGGATAGATGTGTCAATCTTAATGGTGAGTATATTTATCACATTTAACCTATATGATAATGGATGTTGTGTATTTACAATTTTTCATAAACATTATGAGGTAATGGTTTCAATACTGAGAGTCCCCAAGCCCACCCTCCATGGATCAATGTTAAAGTCACATTAATTTCATACTAGGATTGGTACCAAGTGATATGAATCAAGAAATATATATATATATATATATATGTATTTAAATGTAATGTGGATATAGACCAAAAAATAACAAAAAAAACCCTAGTACCCAAAAGTTTTACTTTATTTTGAGATTAACTACTTAAAAATCATATTTCATATAATTTATCCAACATATAATATAACTAATATCTATATAATAAATTCTTCTATAAATTATCTTATATATAATTCCCTATGGAAATGGAAAATAAAATGAGGGGTGGGGTCAACTTCCGAGTAAGTTAAAAACAACTCAACATTTTATCAATGGTAAGATCATAAGAATGAGAAAATATGCATGAGAGGAATATATGATTACAATAACATTACAAAATGATGGTTTTATATATAATATAAAGAAATTAAATCTAAAATGATCAAACATATACCTTGTAATAATATTTACAAAATGTGGGACAATATACATGATCCTTGATGAATAATCATAGAAATATAGCATAAAATTTGGTATATCAAATTTTTCATTAAAAGAAACTATATAACCAAAACAAGAACACAGAATCATAATATTGTGAGAAATACTAATCTTGTACACCCTTTATTTTATTAGGAAATATAATCATTATTACCCTTTAATAAATTCTAAAATAGAATCACACACACAATTTATGTAATAAACAAATCCTTTAATTTACATGCTCTATTATCACATGAGATATGAAACTATAATCAATAACATAAAGAGTGATATATCAATTAAACCATAAATATAAATGTATATATATTTCATTTTAAAATAATCATATATTGTATCATGAAATATATATTTTAATAAAATGACATTCAAACTATTTCTAAATAGCATCAAATAAAATGACATCGATAATTAGATCGATTGATTCCAAAAATGAAATCACCCAAAAAAAGGGTATTTCCTAGAGTATATAGAGGGTGATTCATAATGAAAATTTCTATAGAAGATAAATATTTTTTATTTAACTATGAAAATTTTATAGGGAATTTAAAATAGTCTCTATATATCGTCTTTACACATTTATGTATAGTTATAAAAGAAAAAAAAAACCAAATTAAAAATTGTATTATTTAGAAGGTATCAAAAAATAATTTTTAAAAATCTATTTAAAAGAAATTACATAAATAGATAATTGAATGGAAATAATGGTTAGGTAAAATAATTTTGAGTGGAACATAATATATAAGATCATAAAATGAAATTATTTTTTATATATTTTAAAAAATATTTATTGAAACCCATATCACTTTATATAGAAATAAATAATAATTTTCCGAAGTTTTAATAAAAATATTATATTAAAAAGAGATAATATAGTTTTGGTATTCAAAATAATAACGTATAACAATTTAAAAAATAAATAATATGAATACGGAGGATAAAGAGCCATTAATGAGGATACTAATTATTCTTATAAAAGGCATATTTTTGTATTGATGGGAATATGTTAGTGAATTTGAGTTTTGATGTAAGAATAAAAAATCCCTAGATAAAAAATAATATTTCAATATTAAATAAATAAATTTAAAACTATAATAAACATATAAGTTCATAGTCAAGGGAGATAAACAATAACTTAATTAAAAGGGGGTTGAGTCAAAAAAACCTTACGAATATCAAAATATATATAGTAAGAATCCATTGGCAAGGAACATATGAAAATGAATTGTAAATTAAAATAAAATAAAGTACAAATACAATTTTAACAATAATAGGAAGAAATAAATCAAAAAAATATGATTGGATTTTAAGAATAAACATTATAACTCCATGAAAATAATGTGGGTAATAAAAAAACCTTATGACTTCTATAATAATTAAATAAAAACCACTTGAAAGAGAGAACCTAATTTCAAGCCTTAAATACCATGAATAACTAGATAATAATGGTATAAACATTAAAGTAGGTATTATATACACCATATAAAATAAAATAGGTTTATAATATAAATTATGTCCTAAAAAAGCATTTTTGAGATGAGAAACTCTTACAAATGTCAAATTTTTTAAGTAAGTTTCATTTAAAAAGTATTTAATGAGATAAAAAAATAATATAATTACATATATAATTAAATAAAATTTAATAATTTACCATAATTATAAAAATAATTTTCAATAAGAATTATCATAACTCAATGAGTATAAATTGGGTTATCACAAACCCTTACCATGTATTCATGTTTAGTCAGAAATGCTATGAACACCGAAATAGTAAACATAAAAATGTAAATAACTAATTTAGTAGCCTTACATAAATATATTTTTGTTATAATTTATTTATATCTATAAATTATAGTTTTATTATTTCATATTTGTTTATTTTCATCACCAGATTTTAATAAATTCATTTGATTTATACATGTTCTGTGATAACTATGCATGTTCATGTTTATTGAAAAAAATTGTACAATTAATATATTAATAATGTTAATGTTGTATTAGTTATATAATTATTTATTATTTTACACCTTTATTCCATTAAAGTTTTAACTATGATTCATGAAAAACAGTCAGTGAATAGCATGTTTCTGTAATTTTAAACAAATGTAGTACGGTATATAATAATTTTTAAATATTAAAATTACCATAAAAACAAAAAACATACATATTTATATAAGAATTAATATAATATATTACCATTACTTATGTTTACCTATACCACTGTGGTAGAAATTTAATGCATCAATATTGTAGATGGTTATTCTCACCCAAACAAGAACTGGCTAAAATCGATGGAATAATATGATTAAGAAGTGACTATAATATCATAATTAAAAAAAATAGTGTAATTATTTAGTTGTTATTAAATATTTTAATCATAAATTATAATATTTTGATGACTAATATAATAGAATAAGTTTTTAGTTAAAAAAATAAATCATTTTCCTCTTTGTGTGCTCATTTTACATTGTTAAATTTACAATAACCACTTATTGTTAACATTATTAATAGATTGACTAAATTATCCATAAAAAATAATTATCATGTTTGAAAAATAATATTTATCAATTTAATTCATATTATAAAACATAATTATTTTTTGTGATGAAAAATAAAATACACCATTTATAGAGGAAGTTGTCAATAAAAAACATGACTGACATTTTAATTTTTTAGTGGATTGAAGGAAGGAAGAAAATGGTTAATAAATTAATATGATAAAATTTATATATAAAAATTATTTTATAATTCACTGTATTATTGTGGTTAGAATAACTTTTGAGAAGATATATATAGAATAAATGGTTAAGGACTAGATAATACTCATTTTGGGGACTTAAATCTTCTCTTGAAAGACTTCTTCGGAATAGAGGACTTGGGACCCTTTATTGAGGTCAAAGGTTTCTAAAACTGCAATATATTTCTAGTATATGTAAAATGGGTTTGGTTTTACGAATTATATCAAGGTAATGTTTGGATTTATTTGTGTTGAAGAGAGATCATTTTATAGCTGAATAATTTGGACTATTCTTCAGAAATGAATGTTAGGAGAGGAGTAAAGTTGGAATTTAAATGGACTTAACGGAGTTTGAAGATAATGGTTTTTGAGACATGTGGTCATGAACACAAAACCTCAAAAAGTACTTATATACGTATCTTGTTAATTTATAAAAATTTATGACACGTTAATATACCTCTTTTTACCCTTATTAAACATGAATAAATATTTATAATAGTTATTATTACTTTAATAAAAATATAAGATGAAAAATTTGAAAAACAAATTACATTTTTATAGTTAACAGAGACTCCATTTTATTTAATTCAATTTTTAAATATTATAAAATTACATTTTAAATTAAAAAAAATTATATAGAAGAAAAAAATAAAAAAAATAAAAATTTATATATTATTCATTTTTATTCTTAATTCATATTAAATTTAAATAAAATGAGTATTAATATTATTTTTAATATGTTTAAATATAAAATTTTACTAATCATTTAAAATATAATAATTAATGTTTTGAAAATAAAATAAAGTATATTTTATAAAAACAATTCTTAGAAAACAACTTTTCTATCATGGTAACTAATATTTACTTTAATAATATATTTTTGTATTAAAAATGGAGACCTTATTAAAAAATCTCGATATGTTGAATATAATTATGAAAATAATTTTATTAAACTAAATTATAATTTTTTTAAAATATGATTTTTATATAATCACACTTTACGCAAAGAATGATTTTTGAAAAAATATATCCTTAAAAAATATTAATTTTTAATTATTAGATACCTAGTAATAAATAATTAGAGGGTTTTCATTTATTGTATTATTTTTATTATCATTTAATTTCATTAACAATACTCTTTAGTATTGATTAGTTGTAAAATAAAAAATTCATGAAGAATAACTCATATAACTTCTCTAATAATTAAGCTACACCAAATACTACCAAAATTAAATAGTTATATTCTAAAATCTCTATTTTACCAACCCACTAATGTTAAAATATTTATTTTAAACATATAAATATGTCATATCAAAATATAATATTATGTAATGCATTAATTGTTTTTAAATAAATATTTTAAGTTAATATTATATTTTTAAAGCATTTATTATTTTGGAATTATATTATTTTAAATTATTTATTGAAAATAAAATATATTATTATACATTCCAGATACTTGTATATATAATGTCCATTTTCTCAAACACAGAATATTTTCTAATAGTTATATTACCACCATTACTCATTATAAAATCATTTAATTCTTACCTTTTAAATCACACTTCCCTTCCCCAAAATTTTTATTTTACCTTACATAACATGATTTCTCCATTGATGTTATTGTTTGTTATTATTGGTTTAGTTCAATTAATTGTTATCATAAATGGGGAAGATTATATGAGGGATATTATAATTTTAAGGGTCTTATTTTTTTATTTATTATCCCATTTTAATTTATTCACTTTTAGTGGAGGTAATCATCTAAAGAATATAAAATTCTAGGACATGTAAGTAATGTTTTCTTGTATAATATCTATAATATTACATCATATATGAATAATGTGTTGTAAATTTCATTCATATTTTTTCACACATTTCAAATTAATTTCCATTCCATTAAAAAAATAAAAAATATACTACATAAGTATAAACATATAATTTGAGGAAAATATATCCTAAAACTTTGGGTATCATAAATAAAAATTATTTATTGATTAATTTAATTCTATGAAATATTTTTATAATAAAATAATATGAATATATTATGCAGGATTAAAGTATTTAACTAGATTTTTGTTAAAATATGAGAAAACAAGATTCCCCAACCATTAGTCATATATTTTAAAGAATAATATTATTTTAAATAAAAATATTTATACACATAAAATATCATAGAATATATTGATATAATAGTTTATTTTTTGGTATTCCTAATTAAAGGAATAATGTGTTATTTTTTAATAAAAATGAGTTTGTATATCATAGCATAATTTTATGAGAAGAATACAATTTATAAAAGGCTTGTGGGAGTTTTTTCTTGACTTGGAAAAGCTAAGATATAACAATTAAAGATTATCCAAACAATAATACAATTTGAATTTCACCATAGTCAAAAGAAGATTTAGAACATATGATAATGAAATAAATAATGTTGTTATTTTAGATTAAAAAAATAAAATTCCAAGTAAGATTGAAAGGGTTCAAAGAATAAGAACTATTTACCTAGAAAGGGTTATAAGTAGAATATAACATTAAATATTGCTGAAAATCAGTGTTGAAATTGTTTTCAAATTTGTGTTAACATATATTTAGTACGGTTGGATGAAGTGGTGATGCCAAGAGAATTGTTATGGATAACTTTTTGATGCCTGGAGAATTTTTATGGATCTATATTATGGAAATGTATGTCTCTCATGGACAATTTTTCTTAGTATGGAATTAAATGTCATGTATAGACAATTAGTCTTTTTATAAATGTGATGGTTTTTCGTACTGATCTTAATTTTTGAGGTCTTGTAATTATTATTTTCACATTTCATCAAAAATAGTAATACCATGAATGTATTTATATTTTTTATTAGAAGAATAATTAGTGTTACCATGAAAAAAAATTAAAAATTCATGAGGAATAATTGAAGATGATAAGCTTGGCTTGGAAAATTATCAAACAGAGGATTTAGAATTAAATTACTATACTTAGATTTTTTCTACATATTTTAATTTTATGATTAGATAATAAATAGACTTACCCTCTACAAAAGCAATGAAGGCTCAACTCCTACTACCAGTGGGACCCAATGGTCAACCATAGATTAGACAATCCTCCTGAGCCACCTAAAAGGTGATGGTGACCATGTATAAGACTTATGGGGCGTACCCATTTGTAGATAACATGCTTGGTCCTTGTGTATGCCTATAGTAGGGGTGTATTGGTCCATAGTGAATTACTGGTGTTTCAGTGGGATAAAGCCCATGTGGTGTGTGGTGCAGTGTGTAGGTTTTGATCCCCCATGTCAAGATCTTATGAGTAGAGGTAAGAGTTACCTAATAAACCATGGGAATGGGTAATGGAAAATTTGATGTGGGATGAGTTCCTTATGGATTACTGTAACTCAACATAAAACATATGAAAAGAAGGAACACCATCTGATCTCGAAAATATGAGCAATCAGATCAAACTCTGTCATCATCCTCCTCTCATGAATGAAGCCCTTTATAGATGATGGTTACTGGATAAGTAACATCTTAAGAGATTAAACTCTATGTGGTAACATCTAAATCACTAAATGTCATTGAAATGGTGCTATGTATGAATTATCACAAAAATCTAAAAATATTATCTGTAATAATGAATTTTCAAAATAATAACACTGTGAGTAGATTACTTACTATGAGACTCCATATAAAAAAATATATTTTGAAGATATAATCTTCTTGAATGAGGATAGCTTGTTGAGTCTGTAATGGTGTTGAGTTATACATAGATGATATTTACAAAATTTGAATATATTAGAATATGTTATTAAATGAATTCATGCATCATGTATGAATTATTTTTCAATGTCTTTGTGGATTAAAATGATTTTTGGGAAATTCATATTTATAGTGGATGAACATTCTGCAAAGAGAATTTTGTTTACAAATAGCCATACAATATACTGTAAAAAGCTTGTAGGATTTGTGGATGAATAATGTTATGTGAATCCACATTGAAAATTAAATTCAATGCTAGAATGGATGAATTTTCATGTGACCACACACTGAAGAAGTGTTTTTAGATGATGTTTCTATGCAGACATATCACATTGCGGTTAGTGTTTATAGTGAAGGAATTTTAGTTTAAATATAGAATTGAATAAATGTATATATAAAGGGATAATTAAAATATTATATGGGGAGATTATTAAAAATTCTATGTAGAGATGATTAAAAAAATTAATGCAAGGATAATGAAAAAACTATGTGGATGTAATATGAGAAGACCAATGAGGTTCTCTAAACTAAAAAAACATTTTAAGAATTATCATGTGAAAGTATATTTAATAATAAGTTAATTTTGGCCTATAATTCATGGGATAATTCAAATATTAAAAAAATTTATGTGTGTGTGTGTTTGAGAGTGCTGAAGTACAAAGCATATTTTCTAAGAAAGTAATTTGTCACTCCTAGTTCATTCATTAGTTAGAATAATAATAATAGTTTTGCGTAGAATTTATGCATAATTTCATTGAAGTTATTATTTTTTACGCATGATGATCCTTTAAAACACTATGTGATTCTTTTTTGATAAGTAAAAAATTTAGATTTTTAGGAAGAACCGGTTTAGTGATGTACTTCAGAAAGAGAGTATATGTTATCTTATATATCTTGATGTTTCTAAAGTAAATATCTTAATTAATTGGTGTGAAAGTAAAAAACATTAAAAATTATTGTTCCGTGTGTTTTTTAAAATCATTTCATTAAAAAAATGTGTGAAATGATTATTCAAGTGGGTATTTGAAAGGAATAGTGGGACACTATGCTAGTGAAGGAATGTATTTTTTAACTGCTTTAGATTATAGTGGAAAATATTTGATAGAGGATTCGAACCAATTATAGAAAAGGGTTGTCTCATATTGATTTTGGACCATTTAAAAATGTTGTGTTCATGTAATATTTTTAATACATTTTTTAAGTTTTAGTTATAAATATAGTTTATTGGATCCCAATATGTCAACAGAGGTTAATTTCATAAGATAAAAATTGTAAAAAACACCACTAATTAACCGCCTCTCAGTGGTTAATCTCCTCCATGGGATCTTTGATTAGTATTAAAGGAGCTTCCTTTTATTAATATTCACTAAGTAGTATGTTAGGACCAAGATAAAGGATGAGATGGATTGCATGGATTACAATTTATTGATCTTAAGGAAGTTTTCATAAAAGAAAGACACCTTGAATTTCTAAGAATTCGGAAGATGTAAGTTTTAAGATTTGGAACCAAGTACATTGAACTTTTGGAATATGGTGTTCAAAGAATTCAGAGTCTGGAATTCAGAGTCTAGAATTCGGAGTCTGGAATTCAGAGTCTGGAAATTGAGAAGTTCGGAACCGGGAAATTGCACGTTCGTGAAAGATGGATGATAAGAGATGTGAAGACATTAATTATGATGATGCTTTTCTATTTTGTATCTCTATGTTTATGAGTATATGCAGGTACTCATGATACAAGAAAAATATGGGTGAAGAAGTGATTACGAGAATTGAAGAAGTGATTATGAGAATTGGAGAGGTCATTTTGAGAATTCAACATCTCTGGTATCGATGTTTGAAGAAGTCATATCGATAACCAAGAGCCATTCTGAGAATCTGGAAGAGACGTTCCGAGAACCTGAAGTTTGTAGCGAGAAGTTCAGAGTTTATGTACTGAAGAAGAAGTTCGTAGCGAGAAGTTCAGAGTCGACTTGTTGAATAAGACGTTTGTATCAAGAAGTTTAGAGTCATCTTACTGAAGAATACGTTCGTAGCGAGAAGTTCTGAGTCAACTTGCTGAAGAAGAAGTTTTTAGTGAGACGTTCGAAGTCGACTTGCCGAAGAAGAAGTTCGTATTGAGAAGTTCAGAGTTGACTTGCTGAAGAATAAGTTCGTAGCGAGAATTTTGGAGTTGACTTGCTGAAGAAGAAGTTCATAGAGAAAAGTTTCGAGTCGACTTGCTGAAGAAGAAGTTCGTAGTGAGATGTTCGCAGTCGACTTCTTGAGTCAGAAGTTCAGAGTAAAGAAGTTTAGAGTTCACTTCCTGAACCTAATGTTCATAGCCAGATGTGCGGAGTCAGACCGAGAATGGGGAAGTCATGTTGAGAAGCGATGAAGAGTCATGCCGAGAATTGAAAGTGATGCCCAAGACACAAGAAGAGTGGATCTGAGAATGTGACTCTGAGAAACTTGCATAACGAGATCGAATCCAGAAAAGGCCAAAGCTCTAAATCATGAGAATGAGAATAAGATTTTAGAAGATTCTAGAAGTGTTGACAAAGTGTTAATTACTCCGAGATTTCAGGAGAAATTAAGATTTGGGTGAATTTAAGTGAGCGGGAAAATATTGTGGTTTCTAGCCTAAGAACAATTTGGAGAACCTATAAAAGGAGATAAGAGTAATAAGTATGTAACTAATGAAAAAGTAGAGAGAGAATCTCTAATAATCTAGAGAGAAAAAAGAATTGTTTGACCGATTGAGTTTTTATTGTAGTCTCAATTGAAACGAGAATTTCATACTGGTTGACACCGTATTGAGTTTCTCGATTGAGAAAATTTGGAGTGAAGTATTTGGAGTGGATATTCAGAATGGATAATCAGTATTGGATATCACCGTATTGAGTATCTCGGACTAAGGAAGACTCGGATTGATGAATCGGAGTGAAGAAGAAAATTCAAAGTGGAGATTCGGATTGTAAAAATTCGGAGTGGAGATTCGGAATGGGGAATCAGTACTGGCTATCACTGCATTGAGTTTCTCAGACTGAGGAAGACTCGGATTAAAGAATCGGAGTGAAGAAGAATTATCGGAGTGGAGAATTTAGTGTGGAGATTCGGAATCGGAAGTTCGAACTGTAATTGATATATCTCAAGTCCAATGAGTCCTTGCCTTTCTTATGGGTAAGGAAGTGAAGATTTATGCTGAACATGCTTACACTTTTGTATTTTAAAGGAAGTGTAGGTAACATAAGTTGTTACAAGAAAAGAAACTTCGCCCTATTGTGATAATAGGGTGCACATGCACTAGAGTGATTGTTTCACAGTGCTTCATGAGGGTAAGGGTATATCCTATTCGTTATAATCCAAGGATTGTTTTCTAGTGGATTGTATAGTGCTGGATTGTATCCAACCACACCAAGGATGTATTTATTCTTATTTAATAGAGAACCTTGTAAATTTTTGCGTTCCTTTGGATGCATGCTTGGTTTTTTCTCAGTAGGGAAGTATATCTTTAACAGGAGACAAAGGTTGTTCTCATTTTAAGGGAACCTAAAAGAAGAAAAAGGGGTACCACTGATTCACCCCCCTCTCAGTGGTTCATTACACCAACTGGGTCGTGGTATAAGAGGGAGGTTTCCTTTGTTTTCCTTGCTGATGGAGAATCTGAATTGTGTGAATAGTAAAGGCATTTCGGTATTCGATGGGAGAACTATCACATCTGGAAGGATATAATGATACAGTATCTCATGTCTATTATTTATGATGTTCTCGAAGCTGCAAAATTTGGGTTTCCCCCATTGATGAGAATGCTACACATACACCTGTTAACAAGAAGTTTCATGAGAATGATGGAAGAGCCAAGAATGCTATATTTTCATTACTTTTTGAAAGTTAATTCTTGAGAGTAAAAGGACTGACCACAACCAAAGGTATATGGGACAAATTTAAAAACATATAAGAAGGAAATACAAAATTCAATAAGGAAAAACTTCAAATCTGGAGATTGAAGTACGAAGACCTGAATATGGGAGAGCATGAATCTATTGGGGATATCTTCACCAGGGTAAATTATATTTTTAGTACCATCAGATGTCTTGGTGAATAGCTGAAAGACTCTACTATGGTGGATACGATCTTGTGGATTCTTCCCGATAAATTCGATGCGAAGGTATCTTCATTAGAAGACATATACTCAGAGACTCTATCTCTTGATGATTTGTATAGCACGCTCATTACTTATGAGATGAAAAGGGAAAAGAATATGAAGACAAAGATAAAGGTAGACATAGAATTATCCTTCAAAGACATTAAGAAAGAAATGTCTAATAAGATCTTGATTGAAGAAGATGGTGGTCACTCTGACTCTGAAAACGAGGTTTGTAAAAATCTTAATGATATTTTATCCTTGTTTTCAAAAAATGTTAAAAGAGGCACAGGTAAATACAAGGGAAAACATCCCTTGAAGTTTTTTGAATGTGGAGGTATTGGCCACTTTGTGGATAACTGTCCTCGAGTGGAGAATGAAGAAGCAACGATAAAGAAGAATGAAAGCGAAGAAAGTTATTGAAGAAGTAGGGTTGTAAAGGAAAGTCAGGGAAAGATAAGAAGTTCTTCAAATCCAAGATAAAAAGTCTTCTATATATAAATGAAGAAGATGAAGAAAGTTATGCTGAATCCGAAAACTTTGATGAGCATGGTGTTTTAAATACTTTCATAACAATAATGAATGATGAAGATTTCAGAAGTAGCTGCTCGGAAGAAGAAGAAACTCAGATTGAGATGCATCTGAAAAAAGAATTGAAGGAATGTTTAAGGAAGATCAGAAGGCTAGAGAAACTTAATAAAAAATTGGAACATAAATGTTCCTCAGCATGAAATCAAGCAAATGTTAAAGAACAACTTGAGAAGGAACATGAAAATTTGAAGAAGTCTCTTGAAGATGAAAAAAAATGAGCACATGATAGTTAAGTTGAAAGAAGAAGAAGAAGAATTAAAAATTGTTAAAAAGAATCTCTCAGAAGTTGAGTTAAGAAAAATATGTTTTAAAAACTCAACTACTTTTGTAGGTGAAAGCTCCCAATAAGAAAATCCTATGAAAATTCAACAGAATAATAAATTGATTGCTGTGAAGAAGAAAGATGAGAAATCTATTTATGTGTCCAAGACCATTGTTGCTAGGAAATATGATGATTCAAGGAAACCTAAGTCTAACACTGGTGAAAAACAATCAAGATTAAAATTCCAGTAGAGCAATCTTGCAAACAAAATAATGGTTGATGGGACTGAAGAAAGAGAAACAAAGAAGTATCATAACAAAAGCTTTACAGGAAGGTACTCCTTCTATGGGTATTGTTGGTATTGTGGTGGATTCAGGTATACAAAAAATATGTGTTGGTTCAATCAACATTATTACCAACACCCCACAAGTTATGAAAGGCATAGATTGAGGGGGAGTCAGTCTCCTCAGAGGAGGAATAGTGAGAAAGTTCTCTTGAAAAAAGTTAAGAAGAATGAAGTCAAGATAGAAAATTGGTTCCAGCCCCTGGAAACTATTTGTGAATGGTGTGAACAACCTGGACACCTTGGAAAAGGATTTATTTTGCTATTACCAGCTCAAAAAAAGTTCTTAATTTTCAGAAGCCAAAGGTGAAGAAATAAGTGAAAGAAGAAAAGGCTATTATTATTGAAACTTCTTAAAAGGTTACAAAGGAAGAACGACCTTGGATACTTGATAGTGGGTGTTCTTAACATATGACAGGAGACTTGAAGTTGATAAATAATATGAAGAAGTTTAATTAATGCACAGTGACATTTGGAAATGATGAATCTTTAAAAATCAAAGGTGTTAGTTCAGCCATCATTGGGAAGGAAAAATTGATTTCCAAGAAAAATCTGTATGTTGATGGGCTGAAGCACAACATTCTATGTGTATCTCAATTGTGCGATGAGGTTAAAAAAGTTATCTTCAAGAAATATGGGTTTATTGTGAAAAGTTAAGAAGATGGGAAGATTGTTACAAGAGGCCAACGAACCAAAGGAAATCTATTTCAAGTTGCAAATTCACAAAACCCTTGTTACATGAGCTTAGTGGAAGAAAATCAGTTGTGGCACAGAAGACTGGGATACATGTGTTAGAGAAATATGAGAATGTTATCTAAAAGCGATCATGTTCAAGATATTCTATATTTTCCTAGAAGAAGGGGTTGGTATTGCACTACCTGTCAGAAAGTAAAGATTACAAGTGTTGTGCATAAGAATTTTGACATTTGTTCTAAGAAACCCCTTGAAGAAATACATTCTGATATATATGGGAAGATGATAAAACAATAAACAAATGAAGACAATTACTTCATTGCCTTCATTGATGATTTTACTTGCATCACATGTGTTATGTTTATGAAACACAAGTCAGGCACCAAGAAAATGTTTAAAAGCTTCAGAAGGAAATCTGAGAATGAATGTGAGTACTCTATGAAGAAGTTGAGAACATATAATGGTGGTGAGTACAAATGTGATGAATTTGAATAATATCTTGAGAAGCATGGGGTTCAACATGAATATAGTGCTCTATATACACCTCAACAAAATGGAGTTGCTGAAAGGAAGAACAGAAGCTTGGTGGAAATGGGAAGAACCTTGTTGCTTGAACATGTCCTTACTCATTACTTCTGGAGGCAAGCTACAAGTACAATTGTTTATATTCAAAATCGATGTTTCTACAGGCCTCAATCAAATAAGACTCCATATGAAATCTTCTATGGAATTACTCCAAGTATAAATCATGCTAATGTTTTTGGGATCCCATGCATCATACAGAAGAAAGGTGGAAGTAGAGGAAAATTCGAGCAGAAAGGAGAAGATGGAATTTTTCTTGGTTATTCTCTAGAGGGAAGATGTTATAGATGCTTTAACAATTAAATAGGAAGAATGATGGATATAGTTGATGTAAAAGTCATTGAAAATCTAGGGAAATATAAGCATGTCTAGACAGACAAGGATGATGACGAAGATGAAGTTAACAATTATGATAAGGATGCAATAAATTGTAATCCTAATCAAGATAAAGAATCGGATTCATCCATATCAAGTGATGAGGATGGCACATGAAAAAATTACCCAAGGTTGATGAAATAAGTGCACGCTTAGAACATAATTGGTGATCAATATCACATGGTTCAAATAAGAAATTCCATATCACATACTTCCTTGTATTCCAATGTGGAACCAAATGATGTTAAAGAAGCCTTTGAGCATCCGGAATGTGGTCAAGACATGAATGAAGAATTAGATCAGATTGAAAAAAATGACACATGGGAACTCATACCCAAGACTGAGAATAAGAATATCATTGGCCCCAAATGGGTCTTCCGGAACAAGTTGAATGAAGAAGGTGAAGTTATCAGAAATAAAGCAACATTGGTTTGCAAAGGCTACTCTCAGATTGAAGGAATTGAATTTGAAGAATCATTTTCTCTAGTATCCAGATTAGAGGCTATCCGAATCGTTCTTTCTATTGCTGCACAACAAGTCTAGAAAATCATTCAAATAGATGTCAAATCTTCATGTCTTATTTTTGATCTCAAAGAATAAGTCTATATTGAGCAAACATGTGGTTTTGTTGTTGGGAAGAATGAATGTTATGTGTGCATGTTGAAGAAATCCTTGTATGGGCTAAAGCAAGCTCCAAGAGCATGGTATTCCAAACTAGATACTTTCTTAAAGTAGATGAACTTCAAGAAATGAAGTGCTGATAACAATATTAACATCAAGGAAAGCCAATATCTTTCTCTCATTGTGATTGTCTATATTGACGATATTATTTTTGTTGGGAATGAAGAAAGAAGCTGTGAAAGGTTTTCTGAAGAAATGAATAATGTCTTTGAGATGTCCATATTGGGTGAAATGAGATACTTTCTTGTGTTACAAATATTGCAACAGAAATAATTCATTCTTCTTTCCCAAAAAAAGTATAGTAAGGAACATCTTAAGAAGTTTGTAATAGAAAACTCAAAACCTATATCAACTATTATCTCAGTGGGAATGAAGCTAAGCAAAGATGATGAAGGAAGAGAAGTTGATCAGAATGAATATTGAAAACTGATAGGAATTTTGTTATACCTTACTGCATCAGGACTAGATATTGTTTTTGTTGTTACCTAATGTGCAAGATTCTAGAGTTCTCCTAAAGAATCACATCTTGTTGCTGGAAAAATAATTCTCAGATACATAAAAGGCATAGCAGAATTCAGAATCAAGTATAGTGGCTCAAATAACATTGATTTGTTTGGCTATTTAGATACAGATTGGGTACAAAATGTTGATGATTGAAGATCCACATGTAGTGAAGTGTTCTTTATGGGAAAAAGTTGTATTGGCTGGCCCTTGAAGAAGAAGAATTCTGTGACACTTAGTATGGCTGAAGTTGAATATGTTGTCGCAACCATGGATGCTACTCATCTTATCTAGATGAAAACATAGTTGGAATATTTGTTTTTTGAAGTGAAGTTTCCCTTTCTCTTGGGCTATGATAATCAAAGCACAATTAATCTTACCAAAAATCCAGTCCAACATTCTCGATCGAAGCATATTGACATCAAATATCATTTTATCAAAGAGCATGTAAAAAAGAATGAACTGAAACATGAATATATTTCATCTGCTGAACAAGTTGCTGATATTTTCAAGAAACCCTTTTTGAAGGAATCATTCTCAAAATTGAGGTTGAACATGGTTGTCCAACCTCATTCTCTTCAAGGATAAGGTATGTTACTCCATCCCCTCTCTCTTCTTACCTTTGGATTTTTTTTGTCGAGGGGGAGAAGTTTTTTGTATCATAAATCTATTATTTAAAGAGAGAGTTGTGGGTAAGCTGTGAACTCAGCACTGGTTGTGTATGTGAACTATTCTAACTATTTTTTGGTGTGGTTGTAGGAATGAACTTGAGGTTGTTTACAAGATGTTTGAATCTGAAGATGTATGAAGATGAAGATGTATGAGGCTAAAGATGCCATTTTCACTACCTATGGACAGAATGGTATTGTTGTCAATTAATCTTGTTTCCTATAATGAGTTACCTCATGTAGGCTTAGAATTATTGATAAGTAATCAATTTCTTGAGGTTACAACGTTTGGTGATTTATGAAAACTTGGTTAACAAAAGAATCCAAAGGGGGAGATTGTTAGGACCAAGCTGAAGAAAGATATGGTTTGCAAGGATTGTATTTTTTTTATCTTAAGAAAGTTTTCATAAAGGAAAGACACCTTGAATTTCTAAGAATTCAGAAGCTGGAAGTTTGAAGATTCGGAACCAAGTACATTGAACTTTCAGAATCTGGGGTTAGAAGAATTCGGAATCTAGAATTTGGAGTCTGGAATTTGGAGTCTGAAAAATGAGATGTTCGGAACTGGGAAATTGAACATTCTTTAAAGATGGTAGATAGGATATGTGAAGATATTAATTGTGATGGTGATTTTTTGGTTTGTATTTATATGTTTACGAGTATATGCAGGTACTCATGATATAAGACAAAGATGGATGAAGAAGTGATTACGGGAATTAAAAAAGTGATTACGAGAATTGGAGAAGTCATTTTGAGAATTCAAAATCTCCATTATCGATGATTGAAGAAGTTGTATCGAGAACCAAGAGCCATTCAGATAATCTGGAAGATCCGTTCTGAGAACCTGAAATTCGTAGTGAGAAATTCGGAGTCGACTTGCTGATGAAGAAGTTCGTAGCGAGAGGTTCAGAGTCAACTTGCTGATGAATAATTTCATAGGAAGAAGTTCGGAGTCGACTTGCTAAAGAAGAAGTTCGTAGCGAGAAGTTCAGAGTCGAATTGCTGAAGAAGAAGTTCATAGTGAGATATTCAGAGTCGACTTTCTAAAGAAGATTTTCTTAGCGAGAAGTTTGGAGTTTAATTGCTGAAGAAGAAGTTCGTAGTGAGAAGTTCAGAGTCGACTTGCTGAAGAAGATGTTCGTAGAGAGAAAGTCAAAGTTGACTTGCTAAAGAAGAAGTTTGTAGCGAGATGTTTGGAGTTGACTTCCGTAGTCAGAAACTCGGAGTGAAGAAGTTCAGAGTTGACTTCCTGAACCTGAAATTCGTAGCCCGAAGTGCGGAGTCACACCGAGAATGGAGAAGATGTGCCGAGAAGCGATGAAGAGTCATCCCGAGAATTGAAAGTGATGCCCAAGACACAACAAGAGTGGATCCAAGAATGTGACTCTGAGAAATCTGCGTAATGAGATCGAATCCAGAAGAGGCCAAATCTCTAAATCAAGATAAGGGTAATAAGATTCTAGAATATTCTATAAGTGTTGAAAGTCTTAATTACTCTGATATTTTAGGTGAAATTAATATTTGGGTGAATTTAAGTGAGCGGGAAAATATTTTGGTTTCCCACCTAAGCAGAATTTGGAGCACCTATAAAAGGAGATCATAGTACTAATCATGTAACTGATGAAAAAGTAGATAGAGAAGCTCTGATAATCTAGAGAGAAAAAATAAGGTTTTGGCCGATTGAGTATTCATTGAAATCTCAATTGAAATGAGAATTTGATACTGGTTGACACCATATTGAGTTTCTTGGATTGAGAAAATTCGGAGTGATGTATTCAGAGTGGATATTCGGAATGGGGAATCAGTATTGGATATCACCATGTTAAGTTTCTCAGATTGAGGAAGACTTGGATTGAAGAATCAGAGTGAAGAAGAAAATTCAGAGTGGAGATTCGGATTGGGAAAATTCAGAGTGGAGATTAGGAATGGGGAATCAGTACTGGTTGTCACCGGATTGAGTTTCTCAAACTGAGGAAGACTCGGATTGAAGAATCAAAGTGAAGAAGAATTATCAGGGTGGAGTATTTGGAGTGGATATTCGGAATGGGAAGTTTGGACTGTAATTGATCTATCTCAAGTCCAAGGAGTCCTTGCCTTTCTTCTGGGTAAGTATGTGAAGATTTGTTCTGAACTTTGTTACACTTGTGTATTTGAAAGGAAGTGTAGGTAACATAAGTTGTTACAAGAAAAGAGACTTTTCCCTATTGTGAACAGAGGGTTCACATGCACTAGAGTGATTGTTTCACAGTGCTTCACGAGTGTAAGGGTATATCATACTCATTGTAATCCATGGATTGTTTTCTTAGTGGATTTTATGGTGCAGGATTGTTTCCAACCATACCAAGGACATAGCTATTCTTATTGAATAGTGAACCTTGTAAATTTCTATGTTCCTTTGGATGTGTGCTTGATTGTTTCTCAGCAGGGAAGTATATATTTAATAGGAGACAAAGGTTGTTCTCATTTTAAGGGAACCTAAAAGAATAAAAAGGTGTACCACTGATTCACCCCCCTCTCAGTGGTTCATTACACAAACTGGGTCCTTACATAGTAAAGATGAATAATCTAAATTGTATCAATAGTACATGGTTTCATACATTTTATGGTAAGAAATAACATAGTTAGACTAAGAGGATATTCCCTATCCTCTATCTATTGAAATTTATGTTAAATGTGAGATTAACGTTGGATTCCCATCAATTACTAAATATTCCCCTATGAAATAAAAAAAAATAGATTATGGGTTTTGGCTAAAAAGTTAAAAATTTCACCATGATGGATCTTTTTTAAAAATATTGCACAAAATAATGGGACTAGAAAATGCCTATGAAATTTAGGATAATTTGGAAAATAATTTTGAAGGAAACATAAAGTTCATTGAGGAAAATTGAAAATTTGGAGGAGAAATGATGAGGATCTAAATATAATAGTACATGAGAATTTTGATGACTGCATTATAAGAGTCAATTAAATCATCAATAATATTTAGGGTTTTGGGGAAAAGATGGATGATTAAATTATTCTCATAAAAATAATGAGCAATTTCTCAAATATGATGGATCCTAATGTTTGAACTTTGGAATATTTATATGATCCTATTCACTATAAATTAAATATCAAACTCATTTCATCTAAGATGTGAATGATTATAGTCTTGAAGAATAACATCAAATATGACATTGTTTTTTAAGAGATAAGAAATCTAAAAATTCGAAAGGATGAAATTTTAGAATCAAGTGAACCTGATGATGAAAGTGGAGATGAATATTTTAAAATAATCATATTTTTTGTATGAAATATTTTCCAAAAGGGATAAATTTGGTATAAAATTAAATCACTGACATGTTTCTGCAACAGTAATAACATTGGGAATTTTTTACAAAGTTTCCAAAAAATATTTTTATGTAACTAATGAAAGATGATGAAAAAAAACAAAAAAATTGAGGAGAGAGCTCAAAAGGAACAACCATATTTTATGAAACAAATATGTTATTAATTATATGTAAATGAATACTATATGTGAGAAAGGGAGATGAAGATAAAACTAACTCAATACATCAATGAGAAGATGAATCCAACCTCATGGATATTTTGTAAAAAGGTTTTGTCACCTCTAGAAGTGAAGATGATGAATGTGAATGAACAGAGCTAGACAACCTGTTAAAGAATTAATTATAAATGACCACCTAGAAAAACATAGAGATTAATATGGAAAATAGAATGTTTTTGAATAAAAAAGAAAAGATAATTGACGAAAATAAGGAATTTGGAAAGAAATATATTTTGTATAATAAAGAAATAAAAAGACAATAACTAAATGTGTATTAAATGGAAAATATGGTAGATGACCTTGAAGAAAAATATATTTCAAAGAATAAGAATATTAGAAGACTCATTATAAATGTCTATAAGCACAAAATAGATTAAATAATATTATATAACATTTTTAAAGGATTTTTATATCAATGAAGAATCATCAAAAACTGATAAAATTAGGGGTTCAAATAAGAAGGTTAGTTCATAACTCTATGAATAACAAAATAAAACTATTATCTATAATAATGAAGGTCCAAAATATATTTTAGATAAGTATAAAACATGAATATGAGTCATAAATCATCTTCTAATGAATTAAAAAATTCTCCAATAAGATTCTTTCCTTCAAAGTAGAGATAATCTCAATATATGGAAATTCAACTATAACAATTTTCAACAAATGGATATTATCAATTAGGAAGATCATAGATCAGAGGTCATTTCCATGGTTATAGACTATATAGGAAAAAAGAATATTTATGTATATATAACATGTCCCTACCATATATTAGACATGAAAAAAGGAGATAGATTTTGAGTAAAGAAGAGTAAATTATTTAATTGAGGAAGAAATTATTGGATAATCATCATATCTTCTGACTCAAAATGTATTTGATAGTTTATAAAGAATGTGTGAAAGATGTGATCATCAAGGCCATATTTCTTAAATTAAATGATAATTCTCCCTGAACAATCATATAATGTTGAGAATGGAATGGTAGATCAAAATATGAACGAAGAAAAAAAAATATTTACTAAAGCTTCAATGAAATCCAATAGAAATACGAAGTCAGGAATTATTTATAGTGGATGATAACTATACATGAATAGTGATAAAAATATGAGAAAATTATGAATTTTAAAGGAAGACAAATAACTTTTGGTAATGATATTTCCTTGAAAATTAAAATAGATGGAAAATCCACGATTTAATCCCAAAATCCAATGTCTAATAATGTGTTATTTATTAAAGAGATAATGCACAATTTCCTGAGTTTCAACCAACTTTTTGATTATGTAAATGAGGTTTTTTTTCAAAAATGATTTGTGTGTCATAAAAAGAACAAAGGATAGAAGAATTATTACTCATGAAAAAAAGTACCAATGGCAATATATTTCAAATTTACAATTATATAAATTCCTAGTAATTGAGTTCCATATATGAAAACAACCTATGGAATAAAAGGCTTGGACACCATGGTTGAAATACTATAAGTAAAATCACGGACTCTGATATTGTGATAGATTTTCCCAAACACAAGATATAAACGTATAATATACGTCAAACTTGTCAAAAATAGAAATTAGATCATAGTTCACTCAGAGGGGTGGATAATAAATCTTATAGAAAACATAATGTTTTTTTTATTGAAATTTTGAAAGAAACCAACCTTAAAACATTAAAAAATATTTAATTAAATGAATAATTTACATTGATTATCTTTTTAGGTTTAGTGATTTAGAGAGTTTGGACATAACTATTACATTACATCTGATAAATTATAAAGTAGAAATTTCAACTCAGTTTCCATTTTTTCATAAAATAATAACTCTTAAAAAGAGAGAGTCATGTCTTTTTCCATGTTTTAGATATAATGACTTTCCCTTGAACCCATCCCTGACCATATTCATCTTGAATTCCTATGAAAATCATTTTAAATCTTTGGATGGTCATAAATATCTCATTTAGGGTAATAAAACAAAGAAAGATGACATTATTTCATCAATAAATATACAACATAACCTCATTAACATGCCTCATAAAATCATAAGATTTATGAATAACACATAGAAATCATAAATAAAAAAGGTATCTTGTGGCATCCACATCATACCAACATTGTAGTTTTTACAGCAACATAGGGAGTTACATTGGAATACCCATCATAATATATTCTCTAAATATCTTTGGAGAAGCAATCACATTTACCTCTATCACGATACCAAATGAATTGGAAATCTATCTCAGGATCAGCTACCCTAGGTTTATCAAGGAACCACCCGTATACATAAACAATTCCCCAGGACCATAATATAATCATAACACATAACATAAGCATAAATGAAAGATAACAATACCAAATTACAATCACAATATATCCTTTGTATATATTGAACAAGATATTGAAATACTAAATCAAAAAAAAAATCAATACCAAAATATGTAAAAGATTTTATGGTATTTATTTTTCCATTTAAAAACATTACGGCTTGATAAGGAATCCGGATATCAAATATTAATGAGGACGGCAGAAAGGTCATTGTCACCACGTATATTAAAAACAAAAATTCATTTTTTCCTTTAGTAAAATGACCCGTAGTAAAATATTCCCTTTGAATGAAAAGAAAATTCAATGGTTTTTATAAATCATATAAATTGATTTCTTGTATAAACAAATATATTCCTCAATTAAAGTAGATTGAGATGAGGTCCCTTACCTCATGTTTGAATTGACTCGTTCGTTCTTCAATATCCTGAATAATAAACAAAAGTTAATTTTTACTTTATTAATAAACTTTTTCATGTTTATTATTCCTTCTATATTACTTATTACAATGTTATAAGCATTATGTAATCATTTATCTTAATAATTTTAATTTTTTCGACATTTGGTACTTGAGTCAAAAATGAACTTTTTATAATTACAAGTTGTTCATGTGGTCAAAATTCCAATATCTCCAAAATGATATTCATGATTTATATATAAATTATATCATATATATCTATTATATATGTGTATTTATAATAGTATATAATATTTTGAGAAAATAAATTAAATGCACCATTCATGGTGACGATAAGTTGTACGTACGCTTGAACACTAATTTCATTTCTATTTTGTATTTAATGGAATAAAAAACATAATGATACATAAGTATATTATAATTACATTATAATATAATATATAATTTCATTAACTCTATATTTTAAACATTTTACAGAAGGGGTGATCGAGTCATATTACTTTGAAGGGGTGGTAGTCAGCACTTCCTCAAATGAGATTATCGTATTTACCCACTATGGATACCATAATGAAATTACATAAATGAAAAATAAATAAGCATTTAAACAATATAAATATAATATATATCACATATAAATATAGTTCCATATTAATGGCCACTATAAGAGGTGGTAGGAAATAATTGAACAATCATCGTTTAGTGAGGTGTTAGTTCGCCGTCCACAGAAACATTGTGTTCTTTACCAATTAGATGGAGGTGTGTGTATGTGTAGTTTGAATAAATCTCAGAAAAACAACCTATTATATTTATGATACTGGTGTAATTATAAAATAACTAAATAAAAATATTTTAGGGGGTTGTAGAAGTAAAATAAAAGAAAAGAATTTAAGAAAATACATTACCTTTAAATCAGGTATCTCCATTTGGTCTGAATAAAAAGGTATACATGAATTGACTTCTACCTAAGATAAGGGTTATATGAGGAATATAGGGATGTATGGAGATTAATTGGGAAGAGTTTGGATGAGCCAACGGGATTGATTGGTGTGAGAAATGGTTTTGAATTCAGGGCCTTTTATATGGGGGGGAGGGTCTCTTTAGGGAATTTTGAAAATATTATTTTATTATAAATTTATCTACAATTTCAAAAAGTCCAAAAATCATTAAAGTGGAAGATAAGATGACTCATATTACAAATAAAATCATCCAATAATAATTATATAGGCTCTGGATATATTTTCAGAATTTATACTCTTATTTATTTAAATAATTTGTTAACGAGGTAAACACTGCATCCTTATTATGTCATATATAATTTTATTTATTTGATGTTTAAAAATTATAAAAAAATACCAAGATGTATGAAATATTTTGACAATTATAATTAAAATTTATAGTCGTATAAATAAATTATTTAACAACAAGTAAAAATTGATTTAATAAATTATATTTGTTTATGTTATTTTTGTCTTTAAATTAAATTAATTAATATATAGTGTTATTATCACACACAAGTTGCTCCATGGAGTCCCAAAATAGACCCAAGGATGCCAATGATCAGCTATTTATCAACCAATTGGATTAGAACACATGTTAGGGTAATTTAATATTATTATGATGATATTTGTTTACCCCTATTTACTAGATTTACCCTTTAACCATGGCAAATACATTTTTTACTGAATTAAACATTTATAATGTCTTAAAATAAATGGCACATATTTACACAATTTGGACCTCCTGTTTCAAAATATGGAATACAATTTTCTAAATTCAAAACACACAAGTGGTAGAGAATAATTTAAAATTAATTTCCACATTCAAAACAAAAAGTGTGTTTTTTAGAAATAATAACTATAAAAATATTGACACTTGATTAGGTCCAAAATAAAAGTGAAATTATTTCCAATGAACAAAATTGGATTAAATGGTAAAAAAATATTTTAATTACACATTAAAACAAATTAAAAAAATAATCTATCGTTATAAATAGATTTGATTAAAATTTAGTTTTGATTAAAAATACTGTATTTTTCACTATTCATTAAAAATGAAATTTTTTAGAAAAATACCAAAATATCATCAAAAGTAAATTTTTATATCCCTATTTAAAATAAGAATTTTATTTTTTTAAATAGATCATATAAAAGTGAGCAAAACTATATTTAAATAGGGTTTGTCATCAAAAGGTGTAAAATCGACCATTAAAATAATAAAACAGTATTTTTTGCTTAAAATTAGATTAATTGAAAATTTAAGCCTCTAACATTTATTGGATAAATGTAAAAAAATTAAACAAACATGTATAATTGTATTTTATTTTGTTCTATTCATTCCCATTAATACAATGACTAGGCGTTAACTACCATTTAAAATAAAAATATTATATTATTAGTGTACAATGTGTGATTTCAAAGAAACGCATTGTTGCGTATCGAGTAAGCCATCGAACATTGCATCCCCATTAAATTAAAATTAATATTTATTTAAAAAATATTAATAAATTTGAAATTTACATATTTTTTTATTTAGTTGGGATGTTACATCCTTCCCCCCTTTTGTAAACTGCGTCCACGCAATTTTATTCACATATAAAATAAATTGTGTTATTTATCTCTCATATCATTTTCAGATTCCCACTTTTCCTCTTCAACCATATGGGTGTTCCACAAAACCTTTACTTGATGAATTTCCATATTCTGCAACAATTTCTCTCTTCAGGTCAATAATTTGGATTGGTTATTCCTCATAGGAGATATTCTATTCCAACTAAACTACCTCTGGACTCAAAACATGAGTTGGATCTTGCATATAAAATCTCAAAATTGAAACCTAAAAATCATTGTTTACCATAGATATACTTGTAGGTAAATCCACTATGTATGCAACTGATCCAGCATTCCCTAGGATTTCATAAGGTCCAATGATCCTCAAACTCAACTTTCCTTTCTTACCAAAACACATCTCACTTTTCCATAAAGAAACATTGAGAAAGACATGATCACCTACATCAAAAGTGAGATCCATCCTCAGGTTATTCTCATAACTTTTCTGCCTGCTCCAAGCTGTTCTCATGTTCTTCTAAATCAATTAAACTTTCTCTGCAATATCTTCTACCAATTCTAGTCTCATCTGCTTCATTTCCCCTACTTCATCCCAACAATCTAGTGTTTGACACCGCTTCCCATATAATGCCTCAAATAGAACCATCTATATACTGGAATGAAAACTGTTATTATAAGAAAATTCAACCAAATAAAGATGTTGGTCACAACATCCCTAGTAATCCATCAAGCTAGCATGTAACGTTTCCACCAAGGTCTGAATTGTTCATTCTGAATACCCGTCTGATTTAGGATGAAAATCTATACTAAAATTTAATTTAGTATCTAGTGACTTGTGAAGGCCTTTAAAAAAATGTAAAAGTAAACATGAGATTATGATTAGATACAATGGAGTGGGGAACACCATGAAACCTGAATATCTCATTAACATATAACTGTGAAAGTTGATCTAGAGAAAAAGCATATTGAATAGAATAGAAATGAGAAGGTTTAGTCAATTGATCAACAATAACATAGATTTGATTATTACCATGAGATGTCTTTGGTAATCCCACAACAAAGTCGATGGATATATTCTTCTATTTCCAATCTGGCACTGTTAAAGGATAATGCATCCCTTTCGATTACTGTTGCTCTGCTTTAAGATTTTAACAAGTCGAAAAAGTCACAGTATATTTAGAAATATGTCTTTTCTTTCCATTCCACCAGTAATACTCTTGAAGATCTATGCACAATATAGTACTGCCAAGATGAACTGAAAATGGAGAACTATGAGTTTCTAATGACAACTCATTCTTCAACTGTGAATCAAAATTCACACATAATATCTATCCAAATATCAAAATACAATCATTATCAATGTTATGATTTAGCAAATTACCCTTGTGAACCAACTTTACCTTTTCATGAAACTCATTGTCTCCCTTTTACGCTTTCTTAATTTTGTCTGATAGAGTTTATTTCACTGACACCTGAAAATAATAGATGAATTTCTTGCACAAAAAAATTCTATTCCAAATTTCATTAAATTAAAAACCATAGGATCTCATTCCAAATGTAGCACGGTTAATGTAACATTACATTTTCGACTCAAAGACTCAACCACATTATTTTCCATACTTGGATGGTAAAGGATAATGGAATCATAATACTTGATTAATTCTAGCCATATCCAATGTCTCATGTACAATTTATTCCATGTGAATATATACTTAAACATTTTGGTCAGTATATATTCCACTTTATACTCCATATAGATGATACCTCAAAATTTTTAAAGAAAAAACAACTACAATTAATTGAAAATAATGTGTAGGGTAATTTATCTCATGAGTTTTCAACTAACGTAAAGCATAAGCAATTACCTGATTGTTCTACATAAGGACACAACAAGGTCGTTTCAGCGAAGCATCACTGTAGATGAAAAAATCCCCATATCTAGAAGGTAATTCCAAAACAAAAATATTCACCAATCTTCTTTTCAATTCCTAAAAACAATCATTACATTTTATATCCAAATGAACTTAACACCATTTCGAGTTATCATAGTCATTGTACTAGATAACCATGCATGATTCTCAACAATCCTCCAAGAATAACCTGCTAAACCAAGAAAACTTTGGATCTCAGTTATATTTTTTGGTCTTGTCCATTCTTCAACAACCTTTGTTTTAGTAGGATCAATAGTTAGTCTATTTTTTGAAACAATGTGACCAAGGAATGAAATTTTTTGTAACCCAAACTCACACTTGCTGAATTTCCCATATAGATTATTTTATTTTAATATTTTCAAGACAACCCTTAAATGACATTCATGTTCCTCTTTTATTTTGGAATAAACTGAAATATCATCAAGGTTCACAACCACAAAATTATCCAAAAATTAATTGAAGATTATATTAATAAGATCCATGAATATAGTAGGTGCATTGGTTAAACCAAATGTAATAACTACAAATTCATAATATCCATATCTAGTATGAAACATGGTCTTCAGAATGTATTCTTCCTTTATATTCAACTGATTGTACCCCGACCTCAATTCAATCATTGAAAAATACTAAGCTCCATTTTTCTGAGCAAACAAATCATTGATATAGGGAAAATGATTCTTTTTCTTAATAATGGTCTTATTAAATACCCTATAATAAATGTAAAGTCTCATTGAACAATCATTCTTTTTAACAAACATGACAGGCACACCCCATGGTGATGTGCTTGGTCAATTGAAACCATTACCTAATCAATCCTAAAACTGAATATTTAACAATAAAAGTAAAATTAGGGTTATTCAATAAGGCGGATTTGAAATTGTCATAGCATCATGAACTAAGTCAACAGTTAATTCAACTTCCCAATCAGGTATAATACCAGAAAACTCTTCCTAAAAAATGTCAATGTACTCATTTAGAATCGGTATATCATTAATCTAAACACTTCCATTATTTTCAAATATATGTGCAACGTAACATCTGTTTCCATCATTTAATAGTTTCTCAGCTTCTTAATATGTATCAAAATTAATGGTTCATTCTTATAAACAAACTGGAATTCTTTCTGAAAATAATTTTTTTAGATCTACAGTCAATGTTAGAATGATAAACAGAGATACAATCCATAACAAAAATAAAATCAAACTCTATTAGAGGCAAAAATATAAGGTTTGTAGGTAGATTCATTCCACAAAAAAAGAAAGGAACGTTGTTATGATTTTTTTGTCTCAACATATCCCCTTGGTGTTTTTACCATATGTTCTGGATTCATATCCTAACATGAAATTCCCAATTTACTAGACAACATCTTAGAAATGAAATATTGTATAGACACTAAATGAAACAACACATTGGCAAAATATGAACAAAAAAATAGTATACCTGATACTACTTCATTTAATGGCCCAACATCTAATGAAGTAGTTGAATAGGATTTCACATCCCTTTTTTGCTTGTAGTATGGCTGCTTTCCCTCAATTGAGTTCTTCGCTGGACACTCATTTGTAGTATTACCCATTTCATTGCACTTAAAACATTTTACTGAATATATGTTATATTTTGTCATACCATTACCCAGCTCATTTGCAGTGCAATTATGAGCCTTATGTCCCATTTTACCACATCAGTAGCAGATAGAAAAATTCCAAAGACATTCCTTAGCATGATTTTTACCACAATTTTTACAAACTCTAAACTTATCTTTAATACCATCAGACCTTTTTTAAGATTTATTCCCTTTCGTCTACCACATTGGCATCTTATTCTATTATTTGTTAATGAAAACCAGATAATCTACAAACTCCATTTCCACCTTCTCCGCACATCGAACATGTTTTTGATCTCATGAGAATCTAAAGCCCTTAGATACTTTTGCTTTAATCACGAGTAAAAAATATTGATTTCATTATCAAGATATCATATGAAAATTGGAGAATACCTTTACATTTGAGTGAATTTTGCTTTATAAGTTGCAACTGAGTCATCCTCCTACCTCAATTCTAGGAATTGTTTTTCCATCCTAAGATGAACCACCTTAGGAAAATATTTCTCATGAAGAATAATATTTAATTAATTTTAATTAAGAGCATAAATCTCCTCACTATCCATGATATTTTTCACCATAGACCACCATTGATCGGATTCACCTTCAAAACAGTATATAACGAGACTAAGATTTTGTAGTTCTAAACTCCCCATGACATAAAAAATCTTCTATAGTGCTTTAATACAACCTTCAGATAGAACAGGGTCAGATTATCCTTTGAATGATGGGGGATATTGACCCATTAAATGATCCACTACTGATATATTTTTATGTGGTTGATCTGGCTGATCTTGTGCCTGGACACCACCGCAATTTATAGCCTGAGTCAAATGTTTCATCACTGCAACAAATTGTTCAGTTCTAATTCTAACCATCTCAAGTTGCTGATTTGGAAGGTTGTCTTCCTACTGTTGTCATCCCATGACAGCTACCCTCTTTCCTCTGTTGAAAACCATTCTGAACATAGAATTATTTTAAGTGAAGCAATATGGTATTCAATAAATGCTATATTATTTCAATATTACCATAAATTAATTTATCGACATTAATTTAACAATATTCTAACTCCTACTATTTTCTAAACCACCCTCTGATACCAACTATATGGTCCCAGCCTTAAGACAATATATGATCATGAATTAAATGAATAATTCACATTTTGGACCTTTTTAGGTTTATATTTTTAGAGAGTTAGGCCATAAATAATACATTACATCTCAAAAATTACCACATAAAAACTTCTACACAGTTTCAATTTATTTCATAAAGTGAAACCTCTTAAAAAAAGATTCATAATCAAATTCATGTTTTTGAATGCGTGAATTTCCCTTGATCCAATTATTGACCATATTCATCTTTAAGTCCTATTAAAAACATTTCGAAAATTGGGATGATCATAAAAATCTCAGTAAGGGTTATAAAACAAAGAGAGAAAACATTTTTCATCAATACATACAAAACATAACCCCTTTAACATAACTCATGAAGTCATAATATTTATGAATAACACATAGGAATCGTAAATCATATAGATTACTTGTGGAATTCATATTATACTTACATTGTAGATATCATAGCAGCAAAGGGAGTTACGTTGGAATACCCATCACAGTATATTCCATAAATCTCTTAGGAGAAACATTAACTTTTACCTCTATCACATTAACCAATGCATTGGAGAGCTGTCTCGGGCTCCCCCACCCTAGGTTTGTCACGAAACCACCTATATATGTAAATAATTCCAAGGGCCATAATATAATCATAACCCATAAAATAAGCATAAAGGAAAGATAACATTCCCAAATTACATTCACAATATATATTTTTAAGATTTTGAACAAGATATTGAAACATTAAATCCAAAAACCATTTTCAATAACAAAATACATAAAAGATTTTATGGTATTTATTTTTCTTTTAAAAACATTACGTCTTGTTACAGAATCCAAATATAAAATAATTCTCATGGTGGCGGAAAGGTCATTGTCATCACATACATTAAAAAAACATTATTTTTGTCATATAGTAAAAATATTCATAGAAAAAGATTCACATTGAATGAAATGAAAATTCAATGGTGTTTATATAGCATATAAAATAATGTCATGTATAAAATAATATATTCCTCATTGAAAAGAGAATGAGACGAAGTCCCTTACCTTGTGTATGAATTGACATGTTCTTTCTTTAATATCCATAATAACAAAATAAAGTTAATTTATACTTTCTTAAGAACCTTTTTTGAGCTTAGTATTCCTTTTATATTACTTATAACGAAGTTATAAATATTACGTAATCATTTATGTTAATAATGGCTATTTTGTCGATATTTGGTACTTGAGTCAACAATGAACTTATAATTATGAGTTGTTAATGTGGTAAGAATTAAATTATCTCTTGAATGATATTAAGGATTTATATATAATATATATAATATATATAATATATATCTATTATATATTTTTATTTATAACAGTACATAACTTTTGGAGATTAGAAATGAAATGCACCATTCATGGAAACTGTAAGTCATACGTACGCATAAACACTATGTTCTTTTAAATTTGATATTTAATGTAATGAAAACATAATGATACATTGGTATATAATATTCTCAGTATAATATCATATATAATTTCAATAAATCTATCCTTTATACATTCCACTTAAGGAATTAACGAGTCATGTCACTTTGAGGGGGTGGTAGTCCGCACTTCCTCAAATGAGATTATCCTATTTATCCACTGTAGAAATCATAAAGGTATTCTATAAATGAATAATATTGAATACTAGAAACAATAAATATATAATCTATATCACATAAAAATACAGTTCTATCTTAATTTCCACCATAAGTGGTGGTAGGAGATAATTGATAAATCATCGTTTTATGAGGCGTTAGTTCACCGTCCACAGAAACAGTTTGTTCTTTACCCATTATACAGAGTTCTGTGTAAGTTTATTTATAATATATCTCATAAAAACAACCTACTATATTGAGGATATAGATTTTGTAATAAAATAATGTAATAAAAAAAATTTAGGGGGTTGGAGATGTAAAATAAAAGAATAGAATTTAAGAGAATATGTCACATTTATATCAGGTATCACCCTTTCATTTGAACCAAAAGGTTTACTTGGATAGCCTTCTACCTATGTGAAGTATTGTATGAGTAAAAGAGGGATGTATAGAGCTTAACTAGGTAGAGTTTGGATGATCCATGTGGCCTGAGAGGTGTGAGTAATGGTTTAGAATTCTGGGATTTTTATAACTGGGGAGGGGCTCTTTAGAAAAGTATAAAACTATTATTTTATTATATAATTATCTTCAGTTTCAATAGGTCCAAAAATTATTACAGTTGAATATAAGATGACTCACGTTAAATATAAAATCATTAAATTATAATTGGATAGGTTTTAGATATTTTTTTAATATTTATAATCTTATTTATTTAAATCATTTACTAATTAGGTAAACACTGCATCAGTATTGTGTCATAAAGAATTTTATTTATTTGTTTTATAAACATTATAAAAAATACCATGGTATAGGAACTATTTTAGATATCTAATGAATTTTTATACTTGAAGATATAACTTATATTACCCGATGTAAAAATTTAATTCCTAAAATATATTTGTTTATGTCATTTTTGTCTTTACTTTAAATTAATTAATATAATGTGTCATTGTCACTCACAAGTGGCTCCATGGGGTCCCAAAATCAACCCAAGGATGAAAATGGTTAGTGAATTATAAACCAATAATATTAGGACACATGTAAGTGTAATTTTATATTATTATGGTAATACGTTTTTACCCTTATTTACTATATTTACCCTTCAACCATGGTAAATAAAATTTTTTCTAAAGGAAATATTCATAATGTCTAAATATAAAAGTGACCTATTTACACAATTATTACATCTTGATTCCAAATATGGAATCCTATTTTAAAATTAAAAACACATAAGTGGAATATATTAATTAAAAATTAACTCCCACTATCAAAACAAAAAGCATGTTTTTAAGAAATAATCCCTATCAAAAAATTGACATTTGTTTATATCCAATTTCAAGGTAAAATAATTATAATGACCAAAATTGATTTAAATGGTAAAAAAATATTTTAATTACACTTTAATACCAATTAAAAATATGATCTAACATTATAAATAAATTATAATAAAAAGTAGTTTTTAATCAAAATACAGTATTTTTCACTATTCATTAAAAATTGAACTTTATCAGAAAAATACCAAAATTTCATCCAAAGTGACTTTTGATATCTTGATTTTAAAGAAGAATTTTAATTTTTTAGCTAGAAAATATAGAAGTTACCAAAACTATATTTAATTAGGGTTCTCCATCAAAAGTGGTGAATAGACCATTTAAAGAATATTAGAGTATTTTGTACTTGAAATTGGATTCATTCAAATTTTTAGCCTCTAACATTTGTTGGATAAATTTTAATAAAATTAAAAAACATGTATAATCATATTGTAGTTAGTTGTACTTATTACTTTCAATATAATGGCTAGTCATTAACTTCTATATAAAATAATTATATTACATTATATACTCCACAACAAGATGGGGTAGCTAATAGAATAGAAAGAAAAATATTTGAGTTGGGAAAGACTATGTTTTCTAGAAACAACATCTGGAAGTATTGAAAGTGTGATTTTATATAGAATACCATATATATATATAACATATGATTATTAATACGAGAAAAAAAATACATCATTTGAAATGTTGTCTAAAAAAATTAAAACTATTAAATACTACAAATATTTTGGAAACCCATTCATTATAATGATTAAGAATATCAATATTGGAAATTATGAAGAAAAAGTTGAGGAAGATATTTTCACGGGATACATATCCAATAGTAGAGGTTATATATGCGGGAAAAAATTGTTAAAAATGTTTTTTATGGTAGTGATGTCAAAATTGTTGAAAATGTGAATAAATAAATATTTCAATGGATACAAATCCAGAATATTCTATAGAAAACTTCTTGAAAATAAAACTAAAGAATGATGAAGTAACTAATAAGGATCCAAAAAATACTCTTATTGATTTTAAATATATCAATGGTGAAGATTAAGCTGACAAAAATATTATAAAACATTAAAAAGGATTAAAGATCCATTTTGAGACTGAAAATATAATTTTAAATCTTCATTCACCTTTAAAACAATAACATGATTGGGAAATTATGATCAATATGTACTTATTTCTCAAATTAAACCTTGTAAAGTGGAAAAAGTGGTTGAAAATGCGGATTGAATACAATATATGAATGAATAACTTTATAAAATTTAGAATAACACTACATGGAATCTTTTATCAAGACCGAAAAAAAACATTATTGGTGCCAAGAGTGTTTTCAAAAATAAGATAAATTAAAAAGGTGAAATATCCTGAAAAAAACTAGCTTGATGTTAATAAGATATTATCAAATGGAAGGAATTGACATTGAAGAATCTCTTGCACCATATAAAATATTGTAAACTATTATAATTTTATGGGAAGTAACAGTACACATATACTATACTTTTTATCAAATGGATGCGAAATGTGTATTTCTAAATGTTGATCCTGGAGAAGAAGAATATATTGAAAAATAAAATGTTTTTTCTTAGAAAATCATGGAATTAGTTCATGTAGATTGAGGAAAGTTTTGTATGATTTAAAAAAATAACCTAGATCCTGGTATTCAAATGGGAATAGTGGTTTGATGGGTATTATATATATAAAAGGTAAAGTTGTCATTATCCATTATGTGAGATAAGTAACCAACATTACTCTTATAGTGATTTTATATGTGGCTGGAAGAATATTTTTTTGGTGACAAGATATATCTATAGGAATAGTTTCTTGAGAGAATGGAGTGAATTTTTGAGATTTACATTCATGGCAGGATGACATATTTTCTGGGATTTCGGATTGAGAAAAAACAAAATTCTATATTTTAATAATATGAAAATAATGTTAGGTAATTGTTGATAATTATTGGAATGGAAAACGAAGTTGATATTTCAACACCCATTGTAGTTGGAACAAAATTATGGAAGGATGTATTTAAAAATAATGTCAATCAAAAAAATACAAAGAATCAAGGGATGTATACATTATATAATAGCATCAAGGTAATATATAAATTATAAAGTAAATCAATCATAATGATTTTAGATTGAAACAACAGATTCTTACTTGTAGGATACAAAGATATTTTTGAGATATGTGAATGGATATCTAAAATGTGGGATCATATATAGACATAGTGTAGATTTAAAACTATTGGTTTTTATTTAAGATGGATTGGAAGGTGATTATATATTCAAAATATCAACTTTAGGTGGAACCATATTTTTAGGTGAAGGTTGTGTTAGCTAGTATAACAAGAAGTATAATTTAGTAACACTGAAAACATATGTGGATGAATATATTATAGGTAAAAATGATTGTACACAAATGATTTGGATTCAAGATAAATTGGAATATTTGAAAATAAGGACTAAGGGACCAATAAAATTTCATGTGATTATTAATGTGTTATTAGATTATTTAAGAACTAGTTGAACATTCAAGAACCAATAATATTGAAATGAAGTATCAATTTATCAAGGTAAAAGTTTGAGATATCATGTTATAATATATTTCTAATAATGATCATGTTGTAGATATTTTCACCAAAGATACTCCCAAAGAGATGTTTTATATGTTGAGGTTAAGAATTCATGTTCATCCTTCTCCTATCACTTGAATACTAGAAATTGGTACTTCATTATTCCCTATTCTTATTTTAATTTGGATTACAATGAAATAAATACAAGGTGAAGTGTTATATATAATGGATTTTATTTAAATCCATGATGATGAAAGATGTTTCATTTAATGAAGGTGATACTTTGAACGATTTGATTAGTCCAGTAAAACTCGCATATATCATTATAAATTTTATATTTTAAGGGGATTAATATATTAATGAAATGATTATATTATAGTGGAATTATTTGTGAACCACTAAACATTAATATGTTTTTGATAATGTGTGTGCAGGATCATATATTTAATTTGAAATATCATATGATTGATTTCAAATTCCTATATATTTAAAAGGCATCTTATATACCATTGTTTATATCTCTCATATTTTTCATACTGGTTATGCACATGTAGTCATAGAGGGAATTAATTACTGAATATTTTCTATATATCATGTGATTTCATTAATTATTTTAGAAAATATGAGAATAGGTTCTTGATAATAATAATTATATAATCCCACTTCCCCTTTCATTTTATATTTATTTAGGGTAATTAAAAATGGAACACAAAAATTGACTTTATTATGAAGGGATAGTGAAAAAATAAAAATGGGAAATTATTTAACCTTAGTGTTGTATTTTTTATTAATGTTATGTCAATATGGGTTTAGAGAGTAAGGATGTAGTGGTTATCCCTGAATAATTGTTATGGATGAAGTGGTAATTCATAAATAATTTTTATGGATCCATATTATGCCATTGGATTTCATGCTTGGATAATCCTTCTTGTTATGGCATTAGATATCAAATTTTTATAGTTCTTCTTAGTATCAATGTGACAACTATTTTTCATGATCTTAATTGTTAGGGTCATGATATAAGGTTTTTTCACATTTCATCAATAAGATGAATACCATGAAAGTATTTATTTAAAATATTATAAGAATAATTTAATTTACAATTATAAATGAAATTACAAATTCATGAGTAAGAATAAATGAGAATGAGTTTGGTACGGAATATTATCTTTGGAAGGATTTGGAATTAAATTTATATACATGGATATTTTTCAATGTATTTAAAAAGTTTTCCTACTTAAAAAAATATGCCAACCCTCTATGAAAGAAAATGCCAGATCAACCCAAGCCTCATGTGGGACCCAGAGGTCAACCATTACCGGGTGAGCTATCCCAAACCAGTTAGAGGGTCGCAGTGGCCATGCATAATCACTATGGTGTAAGCCTATTTGTAGGGAACATGTATGGTGCGTATGTGTTCCTATAAGAGGATTTTATGGTTCATGGTTTACTACTTGTGTGACAGTGGACCAAATCCATTGTGGAATGTGGTTTGGTGCATAGATGTGGACCCCCATTGTCTATATCATATGATTATTAAAACTGGATAACTAATAAATAGTGGGAAAAACATATCTGGGAATTTATGTGCAATGAGTCCAATCTATGGTAATATTACTCCTATTAAAAATATATACAAAGAACGATTGTCATATTATCTTATGAACATACTCCATCCAATCAAACTTTATCTTCTTCCTCACAATCTCATGAATGATTTTCTTAATAGGCGAGGAATCTAGTCTAAGTAACTACATACATGCACAAATAAAATGTGAGAACTTCCAATTCTCATTGCAAGATTAAAATGTGTCTATGTAAGAATTATACAAAAGCACAAAAAAGGATTTACGGTGATGGATTTTTAGATGAATAATGCTATGAAGAGATTCCAATGTATGCAAAGACTTATAGAAAAACATTTTTTTTGGAGATAGGTGATTCATGGATGATGATAGCTAAAGTAATCTACTATAAAGTGGAGTTATACATGGAGTATATTAATAGTATGCGATCAAAGGTGAATCTGCCACCTAATGCATACATGCATCAAATGATAATGTGTTCTCAAAATCTATTTTAATCGAAATGATTGGTGGGAAACATTGATTTGTGGCGTATGAACATTATTGAAAGAGAATATGGTTTGTGGACTACCATGTAGTACATGATAAAACTCATTCCTGATTCATGGATGTATAATGTTACATAAATATACAATGAAAATGAAATTTAATGTGGGAATGGATGAATGACCATGTGACCACATTTTGAAGAAGAATTTGCAGATGAAGGTAATATATGGATATGATTCTTTGAAATGAGTCTTTTCAGTGAAGATATGGAAGAATATATGTAGACATGAAGAATAAAATCTATTCAGATATGATTGTGATGTTGTGTATAGATAATTAATAATTATATGTGGATATGAATAAAATATTTTATGTAGATTTGATTAAAAATTCTCTATATGGATAATATGTAGAGTCTATTGAACTAGAATTAATTGGTTACCAACTTTCTAGAATTATTGTGAGATAAATTCTTTAATTACTAGTGAATCATTGCTTATAAATTCCAAGATTATTCAGAGATGAAAAAAATAGTGTCTGTGCGAGCGCTAAAGTGAAGAGATGATTTTTTGAGAGACTATTTTTTCTCTTATATTGCATATACTAGTTAGCAATGCGGTAAATTTATTTGTGCAAACAATATATAAAAGTTCTTGGAATTATTTATTTTATGCACATGAAAATCAATTTTTATACTATAGGAAGAATCCTATAATTGAGAAGTCAAAAGTCATATATTGAAGAAGAATCAGTTTTATGATGTTATTCACAGATTTAGAAAATCTTATCTTATATATCATTAAGGATCAAAAGAAAAGAGCATCATTAATTATTTCAAAAAAACCCAACATTAAAAAAATTTCTTTATTTTGTTTTTTGTAATCAGTTTTGTGGCTGATAGTGTGAAAATTTTGTTCCATTTAGACTATGGGATGCATTGGGTCCTCTATTATAGTAAGGTAAGGTATGTTGAAACAAATTTTGATTATACTAAATAATCATGGATTATGGAGTTTAACCAATCAAAATAAAAAGTAGGATCATATTAATATTGAACCCTATAAAAATATTGTTTTCTTATTCTATTTATTTTTACTGCATTTGGGATAGGTTAAGTTAGCATAATAGTTCATGAAAACCTAATAGATCAATAGAGGTTAATTTCAAAATAATTAAAAATTGTAAAAAAAATCCCCACTGATTCATCTCCCCCCTCTTAGTGGTGTAACACCTACTTAATCGCTTTAAATAACATCTTAAATTTTGTTTTTTCAGTTAAGATGTTTTAATATGTTCAAGGAGTTGAACATTAATAATATGATTCTATGTCTCGCTATTATGATGACATGCTATCTTCATAGATGCCACTGACTAAAGATTTTAGCTTGAGATTTTTTTAGACAGTCACATAGTCATGTAGTTGGAATTTCAATGAGATTTATTTAGTTAAATAGAATTTAAAAGTTTAGAAAACATAAGGTTGATCTAGCGTATTTCATAGATAATAATATTCCAAAAACAATTTTGTATGTGTTTTTTGACGTTCTTAATATTTCTTAAGAGGATAAAATTAATCAAGTTAATGAAATGTCATTCTATGATTTATCATTCATTCATGTTGGTTTCATATATATATATATATATACATATTTTTATATGTACGTATCATAGAATAAAATAATAATTTCACTCCCAAAGAAAAATACTAATTTATCCCTAACCAATTTTTTCATAGAGTGTGATACGTTTTGGTGAAATTTTATTGTAAACATGATCATGATTCATAAATTTAGATATAAAATATGATAAATAGGCAGAGAAACTATTTGGTTAACCTAATTACTAATGTAGTATATTACATGGAATAACATAAACAATATCATTGGTATACTAGGGTTTTGTGGTTCTTGGTTAGATTCCACAATTCTTGAGGATGGAGAGATACCTAACATGAGAACGTTCATTTTTTGATACCAAATCTGGACCCTTGATTGAAATAGAATAACGATGATTACAGTTGTCCTCTCCTGAGAATAGTGGTATGTCATGTAAATTTATTATTATATCATTGGATGAAGAATAATCGTGATTAGATTTGTCCTCTCATGTGAAATGTGCAAATTTTTGGCCCTTGATTGAAATAGGCTAACAATATTTTAATCTATACCTATATAGTGTATAAATTATGAATAGTTATCAGAAATGAGGCTAGTGATTATTAAGGGGAATGAAATGGGATTTATTCATTGACCTAGTCATTTTATAAATGATAATAAAGAATATATGAGTACCCAACATGTTTTTTACACACTCTATGTCACATTCCTTTTTTAGGTATTGGATAGTGGGTCCATAATAAAATTAATGATTTCATATAATGCATCAAGTGGAAACATATATCGATATAATTGTGTTTATTGAAGATCATGCTAGGTCCGCTTGTAGATTTAGTAGAACTGATTATTTTATAGAGGGTATTTTTTTATTACATTTTTTATCTAGTGATTTATATTTTAAAATACTATGAATGATAGTGGGGTTACCCTTTTTGGTTGACTAAAATTGGATTTATGTTAAATCAGAGAGTTTATATATATATATTTTATAGTTTATATAAAATATTTTTTTGGATTAGTAATAACTAGGTATTACATATAATGTGATACAATGTAATGTTCATTAAATATTTCCAAAAGTTCTCTAGAATATATCCAAAACAATATTTTTATATGATCTCACATGTTATTGTATATGATAAAATAAGAGGTGAAATAAAAAAATGAAGATTTAGTTAATGTTGGATATTAGATGATACATTCCATAAATATTAAATTGAAGTGATGAATCTATGATATATTTGATAACATAATGGTGTTATATAATTAGACAAGTTTTATGAGTTTACCGTAGGGTATTTTATAAGATAACATGAACATACCTTCATCCAATTATAGGTTATAATCAAGTAATGTCATTGGATATGAGATTATGATATTACAACCAATCTCATTTCATTATAGTGTAATGTTTAGTGGTTAAAAATTTAAATAACATCCCTATGATGACATTAACTAATCAATTTCCAAGATCAAACATGTTTGGGATTATAATAATGTGATGGATTCTTGAGGTCTGAATACAAATAACTCATGTGTTAAAATACATGAGTTAAATCATAGAGCTCGAGGAATGTCCTTGAGGAATTTATTTTGGAGCCTAATACAATGTGTTGGAATGGGATTCTATATGATTACCTCCCAGAAAACTCTATCCCCTTTCTAAGAAGATGTCATATCCTCCTTTACATTAGAAAAACTCATGTATCTTTGTTGGAGGAAAGTCATGCTTATGTGGTGAGTGAATTAGTACATCCTATTGATACACCACGTTAGATGGATTCAATTTGTCTTCCTATTTATAGTCCATATCAAGGTCATATAAATGAAAATATAATAGGTCTCTCATTAGTGAAAGGTACATAAATGTTTTATTCTCTTATAGTATATTTAGGGGTGTATTTATTCCCAAATAGAACATTTAATGAACTATCCTTCGTCCAAATAACCTATCACCCTAGTTAGCTCGCCAATAGGCCAAAATCACATTTTGGGTCACCATAGGCCTGAAACAAGAACAAAGGCATCACAAATAACCATTTAGGAATTGTCTCACCTATCATTCCATAACATTACCCATAAAAATTTGGAAAACCACACCAATAAAAAATTATATAAATATAAATAAAATATATTGATATTTAAAAGAGTAAAAATGAATAATGACTAAAAAAGTATGATAGCATCAGTACATAATACTTCATAACAGTAGTATACATATGATATCCATAGTCAAAACTCAATGTAGGTAAATTTATATAATGATAATACATAACATCTTAACAATACAAAATCCAAAAACAGCTTCACTAGAGATAATACCCCTAATACCATGTCTCCACTAAAATAAAACACCATGAACAACCCTAATCAAGAAGGTCCACTGAATTGTATAGTTCCATTTCACTTACTTTTGTACTGAAAACAATGTATCTGTATTCCCATATGAAATTCATGTTGTGATCCACAAATACCTAAAGGGTACCACCATGAATCTATATAATATAACACTTGAACATGACAATATACATAAAGATTAGCAATCAACTAAGGAACTATCATCATGAAAAAATCATATAAAAACCAACCAATTATATGTTATATACACTATGGGATCTAATAATAAGGGTATAATATAGTTTAGTTTAAAATAATGTTATTTTTTACATGTTAGCAAGTTCCACATGTTTTGAAGATTTATTGATCTTCCTCGGGACCAAAATTAATCCCATGATATCTTATAATCTACATGGCCCCATTTGGAAGATCCCTTAGATTTATTTTTAAAGGATACATAAATCCATTTTATAACACTCTAATTGTTCATGTCATGCACACACCCACACCCAGGGAATCCCATGTTATCCTCAATGACTGTCATATAAACATTAACTTGTTCCCACTACATAACCACTTTAAAAGAAATATTAAATACACCAAAATGCCCATTTTAAGTCAAGAATATAACACCATGATTGAATTAATTAAAAAGACATTTAAAAACACAATTTAAAATCATAAAATCTTTTTGATCCATTTTAATGATCATATATAATGGATCAAAGGAAAATTTAATTCAATAACCACTTTAAACCATTAAATCTCAAAATAAATACTAGAATCATTACAAGCATTGATAAACCATTAATAATATGAAAAATTAATAGTAATTTAATAAAAACCCCAAGAAATCAATATTCAATGGACTAAAATGTAAAGAGGCCTTATTTATAGACACTTATTAGAAACAAAACCAAAACAATGTCACCGTAATTGGAAACCAAAAATAATTAATCCAAATATGTCCTCAGAAACATAGACCATAAGAAAAAAATCCACCCCACCCACCCCTAAATTAATAATTCTAGTTTAGTCCAAATCACAATTTTGGGTTAAAATTCTTTCAAAATTGATGAAAAAGTGCGAATAAGGGGAAGTCTCAGAGAAAAAAATATAAAATCAAGATTACATTGAATGAAATCACAAATGGAAGCATGGAATCTTTAAAAACCCAATGGAGGAAGCTCTAAATCCAATGATAAATGGATTAGATAAACTGAGAAGAAAATGAAGGCAAAATAAGATAACATAAATAGGGAAAATAATATTTCCTTAGATGTTTAGTGGCCTAGAAAATCCAAATTGTTTATCCCCATGACAAGAAAACCCATTTACCAACCATGCAGGGACATCTATCTCCCTAAAACAAAAGCCGTAAGATTTATTAAGAATCTTGTACTATTAGAAAAAATTGTGCTCAAAGATTTCGATTCCCTTTTTATCCCAAACATCACCCTCATATGATTATCAACATTTTAAAATCAAAATAAAACATACATGTGACCTATAGAGTGTCATAATTCTACCCACCATGCCACTTTATATTCCCAAAATGTTCCCAAGGCTCCATAAAATAAAATAGGAGTGGTCATAACTCCTTAAATAAAACATACTACTCTCTAGTTTTATGGATCTCAATATTTTAATGATATATCACATGGAATAACAATATTTAATTACCATAGAACACCATGTTTTGAAATCCTAGGATATGAACATGCATCTCCATGATTGTGGTGTCAAGATCCACCTCCAAATCATCAATCTATATCAAATGAGATGGTTATATACAGTACATATTTAACGTGGATATGTTGAAGAAATCATGAATTGGTGTTACCCATAGTAGAAAATATAGCTAATAGGATAACTTATCTCATCACTCTACAACCTAAAGCATCCTAAAATAACCTAAAACTATCTTTGGTTTATTTCTCATGTGATAATGTACAAGTAAAATGGATACCTGTAGAAACAAATGATCACATAAGTTCAACTCAAATGGGTTATGAAAATGATTAGTATATGATTTATGGAGACTCGAAGTTGTTACTAATCACTTTCAGACCAACTACACATTCTCCATCCTCTCCAAGATTTGGATAAGTCTAAACAAATAATTTTAATCCAGATTATCCCAATAAGAAAGAGACCAATATAGATACCCATACAATACCTAAAAAGGGGGTATCATGATTGAGTCTTCTTAAATATTTTTTTATGAAAACTATAATAATGATATAGGAATTTCTAAAAATCATCTATTTTACGAATGCATTCTTGAAGAACTTCCACAAGAATATGGATGGTTGACATAGTACGACCATCCATCTACTAGAGATAAGTCATGTTCAATATAAAATATGTTCTCATAGACTCCTAATGACTCATAAAAAAATAACTAAAATGGTTATCCTAATCAAAAACTATTTCTAAAGGTACGGATAAAATATCAATGATATCTCAGATATAGAAGTTCCCATGATCCTCTACCTTCATTGACTCCCCAGTAGTACTAAATTGGGATTATGTAGTCATGTGATCTATAATCAGCGAAATAGAATATTTCCTTCAAGGAGTATGATGTGTAAAATTCACAAAATCTATAGATATATAATCCCACTACTACAACACAATGGGAAGAGGTTAATGAAATATTGGCCTACAAGTCTTTTTATCTCACACCATACTTGTTCCTTTGTGTGTTTTTAGATTATTCCCTTCTAGGTTCATGTAATGGGAAATGATCACATGTAGGCGGATCCTGCTATTGAACTTTGAACTAGGTGAGTTATGTTCATAGGGACCTGGAGTGTTTTTCCACTATTTTGGTACTTGAGTTTCTGTGCTTTGTTCATTAATGCCTTTTTGAATTTTGGTACATTACTCTTAGTGGATTTTCTTTTTTTTTGGCTAAATTCATTGTTTCTTCTTCTTTCACATTGTTTGTGAAATATTTATTCCCACTTTCATATTGTATGGTGTCTAGTTCTAGTCACCAACCCATGAGGATCAGGAACGCCCTTCAGTATATGTCCGGGTCATCCCAGTTATCAGGATACCATGGTACCCATACTTGTTCGTGAAAAAGTGGTGTCATATGAGGTTTTTTAGATTTATTCTTAAAGTCAATATGAATTTTGAAATATTGTCGAGACATAAGAGGAATTTGCGATTGAGTTTCTGGCCAACTTTCATAGTAATTCACTTTAAGTATCCATGGGTTGTTATGGAAGGACATCTTAGGAATTATTTATAGTATTATCCCAATTATGATTCGAATAGAGTAAAATACAAATCACTTTCTTCCATCTATTAGAAACAATTTCTCATTTTTCTTAGTTTGAGGGTTAGAATGATGTATTCCTTATTTAATAGTTATGTTGTATAGCATCATGCTTATGAGAATAAATGAAAATTGGATCCAGGAGAAAGATTCCACTAAACTGCAGTGAGAAAATCCTCTTGTGGACCTAAATCTTGTCAATGTGATTGTGCACATTTTCCATGATTTAAGACAAACACCACCTCTAGTTCCCATTCAGGCTACAGCTATGGATCATGAGGGAGGTGTTCTATGAAATCATTCTCAAGAATTAATTTCAAGAATCCACCATTTTTCAATGGCTCCACTAATCTTCAACATGATGAGGAATTGTTTGGAAATATAGAATGTATGTTTGAGTTCATGGAGACAATTGGCATAATCAAATCTAAGTGTGAAACCTTCATCCTAAAAGTAGAAATCAATATATAGTAGGGAATCATGGTGATGGAGAATAAACATGATGCATTATAGTATAAATTCTTCAAGGTTATTTTCACCGAAAAATTATATCTTGGTTCAATGGTGTTGTTCATTATTGTGTATTTTTCAAGCTCATGTAGGCTGAAAGAACTGTGACGAAGTATTTATATTTCTTTTCTGATCTATTCGATTATGCGCTTGATATTTTATCTAATGAAAAGATGAAGGATTTATGGTTCGAGTAGGTACTTTGATCAAATATCTTTTCTCATGTTATCTTGATAAATATATCTACTTATAGCTTCATCATTGGTGATTTCTCTATTTTATAATGGTGCATCTCATTCATTTATTTAAAAACTATATATTTAATACTATTCATATTCATATAAATATTTTATATATTTCAATGGATATTATGATACCCCTTGGTAAAAAGAGAGAGTATGGTCTACATAGAACAACTTGTGTTTTTCTCTATCAGATGTCAAGATAGCTTGAATATTTCAAGTCCTTGACAGGAAATATATTAATGTCATATTCAGAATGGATTGACTCATTTCCTATAAAGAAAAAATTGATAGTTATCTTTGAAGGCTCTACCTTACTACACCTAGTGATGCACCTATTGTCTTTCAAGGAGAATGGGACCCAAGGTCGAGCAGAGTTGGACTTTCTTTTCTAGAGTTTGGGAAGGTAATATCAATGTTCGTTTTTGATCTAGAGCAAGAATATTTGAGTAATGATCTACCCCCATTTTTCATCAAATTTTCTAAAATATTTCCTTATGATTTTTATGGTATTATATTCATAATGGATGTTTATTTTTCTATTTACATTGTTCATGGTACTCAACCATTTTCAATTCCCACTTACTATATGAAACTAGCTGAAATTAAAGACTTAAAAACACAATTAAATGATCCTATTAAGAAAGGTTTTATATTCCCTTATATGTTACCTTGGGTAATGCTAGTTCACTTCTCTAAGAAATTTTATCATTATTTCTACTAATGTGTTGACTACCAAAATCTCTATCAAGTTATAATGAAGAAAAAATCTTTATTTTTATATATTGACGATTCTTTGATCATTTAAAAGGGGAAAAGTGGTTTTCATAGATCAAACATCTATCTGGTAACCATTAATTGAGGATAGACGAATCTAACATTAATAAAACCACTTTTTTGAGCATGTATGGTCATTATGAGTACCTTATAATGCTCTTCAGTTTGAAAAATAATCCTTCAGTTTTCATGGATCTAATGAAAAAGATCTTACACAAGTATCTGTATACATTTGGGGTAGTCTTGTTGGGTGACATCCTTATTAACTCCATGTATGAGGAGGATCTTGTGCATCATCAGAGAATAGTTCTTTGTCTAATGATAAATCATTGGCTCAATGCCATGTTATCAAATTGTGATTTATGGATTGAGGAAGTGGAATTATTGGAAAATTTGGTGCATGAATATGGTATATTAGTTCATCCGGAGAAGGTATAGGTTGTTATGACCTGGGAACAACCATGAGATGTCTTCTAGATTTGAATCTTATTGGGATTAACAAGATATTTTCAACGGTTCATAAAGAACTTCTCAAATTTGGATTCACTAATGAAGGATCTAACTCAAAATGGGTGACGTTTTCTTAGAATGATAATTGTTAGAGTTATTTCATTAAGAAGAAATGTCTTATGAATACTGCACTTGTGTGACTATTCTAGAGTCTAGTTATGGATATGTAGTATTTTGTGATGCATTAGGTCTATTATTGGGGAACATTATTATACAGGGAGATAAGGAAGAAGCTTATGGACCTCGTTACCTTAGGAAACAAGAGAAGAATTATCCTACCCATGATCCTAAACATGCAGTTTAGATGCATGTGATTAAGATTTGGTGGCATTTCCATTTTGGATAGAAGTTTATTGTGTATTCAAATCACAAAAGTTCAATTTTTATCTTCTCTCGAAAATATTTGAATCTTCACCAGCCGTGTTGGGTGGAGTACTTGAAAACAATCCTCTTTGACATTACCTATGCCCCCGGGAAATGGAATGTCATTGAAAATGTGTTCATCAGGAAACATGAAACCTAGGTAGTGAAACAATCATTGGAAAAGTGGAAATATATAGTATATTTTCCCAGTTTCTTATTGGAGTTTAGAAGAAAGGGAATGAAGTTTATTTAGAGAGAAGTCATTTAATATCTACTCCTATCGAATTGATTGTTAAGGATAAAGAGATTTATGGTGAATTTGGTAGCATAAGATACTCTCTTTATGGTGGATAGATAGTTTCCCAATGGCTATTCTCCAAAGAGGATATTCTATGTTATCATAATATATATTTTTTACCTTTAGTAGAAAGTAAGTATGTGGTAGGGTATTGACATAATTACTAGTGGGTTGTGCACGGAGGAACCACTAATATGTTCTATGATATGTGGTAGCATTTCTGGTGTCCGGATATGATATGGGGAATTGTTGAGTTTTTTTTCATTATTATACATGCCAACAGGTGAATGTTGATCAACAGAATCCTTTGGGTTTAATTTTTCCACTTCCAATCCCTATTTGGAATTTGAATGAAATCTATATGGGATTTTTGGTTGGGTTTCCACATACCATGATAAAAAATAATGTGTTATGGGTTGTGATCTACATGCTAACTAGGTCGGCTCAAATCATACCCATTCTAGATACAACCAAATTTGAGGAGTTGTGAAATGTCTATAGGAAAGAGATAATTTGTTTTCATGGAGTTCCATCAGTAATAATCTCATATAGGGATCATCAGTTCACTTCTCTCTTTTGTAGAGACTTTCAAGAGACACTGAGATATTAGGTCCATTTGAGCATAGCCTACCATCCATAGTCAGAGGGCCAAATAGAGAGATTCATACAGACTCTTGAGGATATGCTTTGTTCCTGTGTTATCGACTTTGTTGGGGATTGGGATGATCACCAGGGTATTTTTGAGTTTTCTTATAACAATATTTAATTATACCTTTTGGATATTTGTATATATGGCCTTGTAAATCTCTTTTGGGTTGTTCAGAGTGTGGTGATATTTCATTGGTTGGACCAAGCATAGTGGAAGAGATGACCAGAAAGATTCAGTTAATCTGTTAGATAATGTTGACATTGAAGATCTGATATAAGTCTTCTACTGATCAATGTCATTGAACATTTGTTTTTTACTTGGTGATAATGTTTTCATGAATGGTTCACCCCAGTTGGTTCATCGATGGCTTGGGAGGCAAGGGAAGCCTACTCATCATTTTGGGTGACCTTTTGAGTATTTTGAGATGGTGGGGAATGCTTCATAGAATTTAGCACTACCACTGTAACTAATTTTGAATCATGATATTTTCCATTTATCATAGCTAAGAATGTATCTCTCTGATCTATCACATGTTTTGAGATGGATTGATCTTGATATTGATGACGATTTATATTTGACTGAGCATCCAGTCAGGATAGTTGATTATGAGACCAAGGTACTTCATGTTAGGAAAATAACTTAATCTGTGTGCTAGGGAATCATGGTTCTTATAGTCTTGATATGTAGAAATGGGAGTCAAGGATGAGAGATTAGTGGTCTCCACTTTTTGGAAATGATTCTTATTCATAGGGTTTCTAGGGACAAAACGTTTTTATGGTGGGGAGGTTGTAATATCCCATTATCATTTTGATAGGTTTTCTTTTAACATTATCATGGATTTTTATTTATTTTTTTGACAGGGTATGGTTTAGAATGAGTTAGGAGGATACCTATAATGATGAATTAAGTGATTTGTTCGAATATCATTTTTATCCAACTTTTTTTGTAGGTTGTTGGTGGGTTACACGTCGTGTAACTAGGTTACACAACCTGTAAGTATTTATGGATGCATGTCATGAAAGTATTAACACGGTGAAGGTTACATGTCATGTATAGACTTTACACATATTTATTTATTTAATGTATGGTTTTTAATTCAATGTGAATTAATTTTCCTACAGTTTCAGATATTAACTATTTCACAACATGAAATAGCACTACACGCCGTGAAATGCCCCGACTTCATTTTTTTAACAGGATGCATGACTGAAATATTTTTCTGTCCTCTTCTCCAGTTTCAACTCCATCGACCCAAAGTTATCTCTAATGCGATCTTGAAGCTCTTCTAAGCTATTAGATTATTTCTTTTAATGTTTTCTCATCGTAGCGCTTGTGGTGTGATTCTCGGGTAAGCGTTCTCCATCATTCATCATCTTTATCTCATTTTCCTCTATTTTTATTTCAATGGATAATCTTGAAGTGGATGGATCTATAGATTTTGATGTTGGATCACATTTATAGGTTGCGTTTCTAGGATGTATACACCTTCTTTCTCATTTAATGGTTCCATTATGAGTTTTTTATTTCGAAGAAAGGTAGGTGGTTCTGTTTCAATTTTCCAAATTGATTAACAAAACATTTATTCATTTATTTCAACTATTTGTTCAAACTAAATTGCTAAAAAACGTTCAATTGATTCAATAAAACCCAATACCAATGAATTGGAATATTTGAAATGGTTTTGTTATGGAAATTGGAAAAACCCCAAATCCATTGAATTGGGGTGTGTTTATTGAAATTAGTTGATTTAAAATGTTTAATTTAAATTATATAATTGATAGAAATGTTTTAAATTCAATTTTTGAAATAATTTATTAAAATTAATTGTGAAATTGATGGAATTGGGTTTTAATGTATTTAAAAGATGTGAAAATGGCTTAAAAGTCTTGATAGAATCCTAGAGGATTTATATTGCTAAAGAGGTGTGTTATTTATTAAAACCCATTTTCGTTTTAAATGGAAAATTATAATTTTGGATGATAGAATGGGATTTAGTGGTATTTTAAGTAGTATTAAAATAAATTTATCATCATTGATTGTGTTAGATATTATAAAAGCCTATGTTTGTTGTTGAGCTATCTGGAGACACTCTACACTATTAAAATGTTTTAAAACATACATGCAGCATGTCACATCCCGGATGGGTGAGTGATGAGTAGCCTCTAGACATTGTTAGGGGAAATTGTGTATAAAAATAATTCTAAGATCATTTAGAGAGTTGGGATTTATATTGTCGTATATGATATCAAACATATTTGTCATACAAGCATGTTTCTATCTTGTTATTTATATTTGAGATTCATATGTACGCTAATGTTCTAAAACTGCATTATGTGCCTTATGGATTCATATAAAATATTTTATACAAATTTTTCATTTTATCCATTGTATTATAAATATTACGTCATCTGTAAAGTCTTTGATTAAATTAATTTTCATCATTTTAACTATACATTATGATTTGTTTAAATATGCATTAAAATGCCAAACTTGATTACATTTAAAATTAAAATCAGTTTTTAATCAATATTTTGAAACTATTACAGAGTATTCGGTGAGACCCTACTAGGATTTTATAATCACACCCTACTTGTGACATCATGTTTTTATAGATTATCTCTTTCTAGGTTAGAGCAATGGGAAAGGAATACTTGGAGGTGGTTCCAACTGTTGAAATTTTGACTTGGTGAGTTATACCCTTTAGGACATTAGGTATTTTCCTCTATTTTCGTACACAGGTTGTAGTATATTGGGATTTAATTCCATGTAATATTCTGGTACATTAATCCCAATATAGATTATTTTTTTATGAATACTACCTTGTTTCTTCTGATTCTGCATTTTTGTGGAAAATTTGTTTCAACATTCATGTTTTATGATTCCATGTTTTAGTCGCAGACCTGTGGGGATCGAGAATGCCCTTAAGTCTATGTTGAGGTCATCTTGGTTATCAGGTTACCAAGGTATAGGGGTGGGTTCATGATACTATGTATAATGGCCCCTTCAATATTCCTGACCAAGGAGGGATGATATCTTAGCATTTGGATAATCCAAATATTTTCTATCTAGCACATTATGTGTTCAAATGTATCTATCCTAAGGAATTGTATACCTTATCCATCATATGTACTAAATTCATAAGTCCTCCCACTAGATCATGATATCTCTTTTGAGAAAAAATGGTGTAGATTCTAGATTAGAGAGATAAATTTATATGAATTAAGACCACTCACCTCAATAAGGTATTACAGTGAAACCACCATTTAAGAAAGCTACATAGGAACCTAAGGATATAATGGGGAAGAATTATCCTATGATTTTTGAATTAGAGTTGCAAACTTTTTAGGGTTAAAATTATTTTAAAGGGGGTATAATGAAACACCGCATGATTTTATGAAATGTATTTTTTTCAAATAAATTTAATTTCATTGATATATTATATTACCTGAAACATTTAGTTATACTGAACCACAATTTAGTATTAAAAGTATTATTATTAAATATGATTATTATATTATTGTCATCATATTTAATGGTATGAAAAGAAATAATCAAATTTTGATATTTATTTATTACGGTTCTATAGAAAAAAATATAATGATAAATAAGTAATAAATTTCTGTTAAGTCCTTATAATATTCTAAATTAATTTATTCTCAAAAAATGAATTTTATGACATTCAGTGAAAAAAACATAGAAATATTTTTTTTCCAATTTTATAAATGTATTTTAAAGAAGTAACAGCATTTTTTAAACCAATATATCAAATTATTTAAGTGTAAATTTTTTAGAATCTTCATAAAAGATTAATATTTTCATTAATAGTAAAAAAACTGATTTATATTTAAAAAATTTGTTTTATGAATTTAAAAAGTTACATCTTGTTTTAATATTGTTTATGGGTAATATTAGTTCAAATATATTATAATTTAGTCTATTTAGTTCATTGGAATAAATTTTATAATGAATTTCTTTATTAAAAATGTTTATTCTAATGAATTTGTTTCCATTAGAATACTGATTCTTTAACACATTTGTGAGTTAAATTTGAAATAAAATTCTCTGAATTTTCTGAATTGAAATTGGAAAAATGGCTCCATATTTGGAGTCATAATAGTGAATATTATTTAATATGGATAAATGAATGTTTTTTCATAATTAAGGTTAAAAATAGTAAAAAACAATTAGCTCTATAATGTTATAATTGGTTTACCACATGTCAAACAAAAAGTCAAGGGTAAAAATAACCTAAACACTTGTCTAATACATATTTTTTGGACATATTTCCACCATATATAAACTATAGTTTGATATTGGGACTTTTTTAGACATTTTTCATACATAGAATGTGTGTATTAAATTTTCTTGTAAGAAATTTCTTTTGTTTTTAGTCCCCCATATATACAAGGGAACCCCCTCTCAACTTTTATTTACACTCTCAAAGCCTTTTGGTTAATCTCTGACATTTCAAAATCCATTACTTATTTAACAATATTCTAGTAGCATAAGTTATAATATGAAACCCACCTAAGTGTTCTTTTGGTTCTAATCTAAGGAGGTTCTCTGAAGAAGAGGAGGTTCAAACCTGTATGGAGAACGTTGAGTCTTAAGGTAAGGGATTCTCATAATACATTTATTTTAATGCCACATGTGTAATATCCACCCATTATTTATTTTCTATGGTGTATATTATACACATGAATGCATTTTATGATTCTTCTCATTAATTTTATAGTATATACATTTCCATCTTTGTTTCTTCCTTTCATGGAGCATGTGATTCAATAGATACCATACTCGTAATGGTTTAATCTTACAATTTCGTCACTTATTAAGATTATTTATAATTATTCTTAAAATGATGATATATTTTGATATATTTCTAAAAAACTGATGGAATTTATTCACATATTTTTATATATTGAAAATCCATGTTTTCCTTCAATTTTCCCTATTTATGTACTCAGGGGTCCCAAAGAATAGTTTTATTGAAACTCAACATTATTTTCTCTGGGGTCAAACATACATTTTCTTCCATATCCATGATATCTAATAATGATTCAAATAATTTTTTTACTATTCTCTAATTCTTTTTTAATGACATTTTTACACACATTTGGATTTTTCAAAACTACTTAAAAGTATTCATCTTGTAATATTCTGAATAAAGAAATTTTATATTTTTATCAAATATATGAAAGGAATCCTTTTTAACAGAATTGTAATGAAAAAATTATTCTATAATGAATAATCAATGATTTCAACCTTCCAAGACATTTTGACATGTTTATTTTAAAGGGAAATTTTTCCTTTAATAATTAAAAAAAATTAATATTTTAAATAAGTGATTTGAAAAGTTGAAAGGATATTTTTCATAGGATATGTTCCAGGTGATCTTTCAAAATAGTTTTCCATATATGATGACATTATTTAATGTTACATAATATTTACAAAGAATATAACAGATTTATACCATCCCTATTCTTTATATGGATGGTTTATATTTTTGATGACAATATGTTTATGAAACCTGTTCCTTTTCTAGAGGTTATGTTATGATTAAATTATTAAATTCAAATAAAACTAGTGGCTTTTACATGGTTTATTATATTATTTAATGTATATGAAAACCAATTTCTATTCACATATTCAAATATTTTGAATGTTTTATGACCATGTGGCATACAAATGTTAGATTTTAATTACATGATGGGTGGGACCTATATCCTACTATAATTAATTGGGTATAGTTTATTATCTACTGAGACAAACATGACTTGAATGAGGAGTAAAACCTATTATGTAAGGCTCGTTGTCCTCTATTGTAGTATTGGGAGAGAACATAGAGTACTATAATGGTTTGGGGAGTGAACCCATTCCACAATAATGGTTTTTGAAATGATCCTTAACTATAGGGGAAATGATTTTCTATTCATATGTGTACGCTAAAAATATATTTATTATGAAAATTTTATGGTCTAAAGGCCCATGTTTTCTAATTAAATTAAGAATAATGTCTTATTAACTTCCATGATTTATTCCAAGACACAAATTTATTATCTATGATATAAAGGGTATGTTTTTTAACTATTATTCCCCAATAATCATACCCTTAGGATTATGTTATGTAGAAATATCCCTTATTTACCCATATTAAGAATTTTTTCTCACCCTTTCTTATGTTTTATTTTCCCATGTTATAAAGATACGTATTATGTATTATATGTCTAATAGGGGCTCATGTTCAGATTAAATTAGTGGGAGATTGTATAGTTCACTTATGAGCTAGTTGTTCACCTATTAATATGAAATATAAATGTATGAAATATGGAGGGTCTCTATATAGATGACATCACATTGTAGGGAAAATAATGGTGATATTATGTGTCAAGTTTAAATGAGAATGATTGTGAGAGTTATGTAATTTATTTCTCATATTGATTTTTTACACCACCCAAGACATTTGATTCTTTATGTTAACTGAAAAAAATTTCTTTTATTTATTTTCATGGGTGAATGCCTTATGTGAGATTTAAAAGGACCTCTAAGAATAAAAATTGTGCTTAAATATTTGTGGAGTTATTCTTCTTAGTGGAATATAAGATAATTTAGAATCAAGAAAACATTCTTGAAGTGATGGAGATTCTCTATAGATGTTGTAAATTCTATCTTGGTTCTGTTTCCTTGTTTTTTAATGTTCTAATTGTTTCCTTCTAAAATTGAATTATTACAAGAGGAAACTATATAAGTTATTTAAAATAAAGATAATTCAAATATTTTTATAAAATATTGGATAACCCTTAACATGGATTATTTATTTCCATGACACATGAAAAATTGAATTTCATATATAAATTATTTATATTGTTCTTTTCAAATAACTATATGAATAATTTTTTATATAGATTTTACATTGAATTAGTTTATTATTAGCAACATATTTGTTATATATATGGGAAAAATAAAGAAAAACTATTTAATTTATTATAATGATTTTTTTTCACTTTATTATAGCATGATCATCACTCCAAAATAACATAAATAATTCCTTATCGATCATTGAATTTACCGTATTTTTATTATCCATGTTCATCGATAAGCATAGGAACCACCCCAATTTTAGGTGGTAATATATCTAACTAACCACCATTCTTTATTTTATTTTTCCATGTCTATCATACAAAAGATTAATCATAGATAAATGGAGGAATAATAGATGATGTTTAGTGTTTCATGTTTATAGGAGGGGGTTTGTGAATCTCATTGTTCTCACTGAGGTTTTGGATGTTGTATAGGTATAATGGATTGAAAAAGAAGAAATATTGATGATAAACAAATATATAATCTATAATTTTGTCAATGGTTAGTATGAAATAATTTTTTAGTGCCCGTACTAGATATGTGAGCATAAGTATAGTTGATGATGATAGTAATAACACAAATGTGTAGGGTTGTAAAATTCGGATATGAAATTATAGAATACATGACATTTATTCCTCCTAGTAATATGAATTTTATCACAGATATTTATATTATATTGATTCTATATTATAATAAATATCACATGAGGTGTAACCATATGTCAGATGTCATGTATCTCAAGAGTCCATGTCTCATCATATATCTAAGTACATGTACAGAAAACATATTGTAAAAACATACTATATAGGATCAAAGGAACAACAGTTTATTTAGAGAACTAACTAAGGAACATATTTCAATTCAAGACCATGATTTATAGAGGTTTCACATGTTGAAGGGATTAAGTAAATATTGTATATATCAGTTACACATCATATAATACCTTGTAATACATTCTATGTTATTCCCTTGGTCCTGAAAACCATATACCTCAATAAAAATATGTATAGGATGACACATCATAGTTTATATAGAAGATGTACGTGCCTAAAATACTTCTTATGGAATAAATATCATGTAAATTAATGTAGATTCCATGTAATTTATCATATTTGATATATTTTTTATTTACTTATATTGGTTTTATTTATTAACAAATAAATAATCCATTATATGAATTATTTCATATTGAGAATTATGTTACATATCTCATCATAATAAATAGTTTATTAAAAGGTTTTTAGGAAGACAGAGTTTCTTTACTTCATAGAGGTGGCTTTAGAGAATGGATGATATGGATAAAGCATAAACACTATAGGTGATACACCTTGAGTCGTATTAATACATTTTATTAGGCACTATATATTCTTAGTAGAGTAGGTAAAAACATTTAGTGATGGTTTTAACCTCCTATGCTTATTTAGTAGGAAATACAGATGTTGATGAACACATCACACGATGAGGTACGGGTCCCCCCCCCCATAGGGGTCAGTACCCCCATTAAATAACATGTACACTTAATCTTGGTGAGGACCCAACTCATTTATTTTAGATATATGATGTTTGATTGATGGAATATGGGATGTGAGGATACAGTTTCCACTCTAAAAATGGATTCCTTGTTTTTTTCGAAATTATTGTTTATACTATTCTAATATAACATTGTAACTCATTTTTTAGGGTATATTACTGAGTTTATTTATACTAAACCACATATGGGACTCTTTATAAAACATGTTTTTTCTATGTAGAAGGTGAAAGATACTTTATATAATTATTTGGGCATGATTTCAGTGGTAAAAATGTGTAGAGAAGCTCTGTGGTAACCATTTTTAGTGGTTATTGATTCAGTGTTTCCATGATGTGGGGTTCCACTGTTCTAGTTGTTTAATGTCTTCCTTTATCATTGGATAATATTCCATTCATTTTTATATACATCATTAATGATTTCATTAATAATGTATTTGGTTATTCAGTGTTGGGAATAATTTTTACATAACTGTTGGTTATATATATAGTTGACAATATTATATTTTATTCCATAGAAGTGTGATTTTGTGAATTTTTTAGTCTATATAATCCCATGTTTTTTGTATTCATTCTTAGATCAAATGTCCATCCCCTGGCCTTTTGAGGTAGACCACAAGTGGAACATATAAATTACTGGAAACCCATGTTGGGTATTATTGGGTTGTTTCATGTCAACTAGTACTGAAATATACATTTCACATGTGGTGTAGGGATTTTAGTATTTCTTAGGGACCACATTTATTTCAAATTCTTATTGTATTTTTCTTTAATGGACTCCAAATGGATTTTCAGGTAATATATTAATATTAGGGTGCTATTAGAATATATCCTATTCAAATTTTATGCACTAAATTGTGTGAATGGTTAATGGTCTATAAATGGTTGACCTCATGATTTAATATCAGAAAAGGTGATAAAGTGTAAAATTAATAAAATATTTAATGGTTTGTTGACATGAATTAGTATATAAAAGTGATAAATAAAAATTTATAAGGATGAGAATTCACCTATGAGGTTATCAAATAAATTATATAAAATTTAGTGTGGTTATTAATTTCTATGTGAGAGTTCCTGAAATGGTTACAATGTTTAATAAATAATTGCAAATGTTTTAACATGAGAGTTATGGTATAGTGGTGGCATGTGGATATTGGGAGTCGTGTTCATTTAAGATATAATTATTAAGTTTTTTTGAATTATTTATGGGATCAAAGATCTCGAAGAATAGTTTACTAGTATTTTCGATACATGTTGTGTGATAGTTCATATACAATATAAGGGATTAACACTTATACATAAAAGGTACATGTGATGTTCCATTTAATAGTTTATAGATTTTATAATTGGTTTTGTGATTATATATTATATTTTATGTTATATATTGGATGTGAAATTTTATGTATATCTATTTTTTATTCCATGGTGATTGGATTAGAGGATAGTGTCCAGAGTATATTTCCTAGAACCCTATATCTTGAATAGTTAATATGAAAAGTAAGGTGTCTATATTCCATGAAATATATTAATATGGATAGTTACTATGATAAGAAAGTTTATTATATATTATTATGTCCTATGATATAAGTGATACTATGAAAGGAAGTGAATCAATATATCATGATGTCCCATTATGTGGGGGTTACAATAATAATTTAGGATGTTATATGTCATGATGCCCATCCATGTTGAATCAACAATCACTATCTATGAAAATATGAGGCAATTTCCCACTATATGGAATTTTACAATAATAAGAAAGAGGGATCATATATTATAGTACCCCATAGAATGGGTAGATAATATTATGAGGGGATCAGTACATGTGTCATGGAACCCTATAGTATTGTTATTATGGATCTGGTTTATTTGCATTGGATGATGGTCATAGGATCAAGAAACATTATGGACTTATGAGCAAAAAATTACTCAACATACATGTTTATGTGATGACTGTTATGAATCTATATATAGTATCCAATATGTAATCATATATAAATTTTTTTGTATATGTTAGGGGCCATGTTGGTGCTTCCCTACCATGTATTATACTCTCACCCATCATAATAATCTTGATGAATGTAAAATAATTTATAATATAAGTTACAGTAATTGAAAAATGTTAGGTGGTAGAGCAAGAGTAGTTTGGTAGTGATGGGAAAATGGAACTATGATTTGGCAATAAAACCTTTTTTTGACATAGTTTAAAATATTTTATTTTCATTATTTGTATATCCTTCAATAAATATGATCCACCAGTTAAGAGATTTTATTTTTTATATTGGACTAAATAAATTTATATATAAAATTTATATTATATATCTTGTTTTGAGGATAGAGTTCCAATTTTTGTTTTGCTTTTACATTTTTATTTTAATGTAATTATTCATATTTTATTAACAATTTATTATGGTTTTATAATTTTTTTTTTATCAAGGCTATAATCTATAAAATGATGATTGTAGACAACTTTATATTGTTATTAGTCCTTTTAATTTTGGGTGGAATTCATAAGGTTATATGTTATCCACAACTCTGGCCTTAGGTGGAATATGAAACAGAGTACCTTACACAATGGTATAAAGGCCATTTAATTCATTTATAATAACTTTTTGTAGATTAATATATATATATATATATATATGGTATTGTTAGTATATTAGATATAAGATATTATTATTTCAAGATAACATCTATATGATATAATATCAATGTTACTAGGGAGTGATGTTTTTTTATTAGTTATTTTTAGTGATAGTTTTTTTATTTGACAAAGTATGATATTTATTAGTTGTGGCTTATTGGTTCAATGTTGTCTTGGTTTGGAAAGTGTGTGTGTACATATATCATACAATGAAACATAACTGAAGGATATATTCCCTAAATTATACATGAATGTGATGATAGAGAGGTATATTATATTAGATGGTTTGTATATATTTTAGGAAATGTTATAATATAATGTGACCCTTCCTACAATCTGTTATTAGGTATGGTCTATGCATGTCATTGGATATCTTATTATAATGTAGAAAATAATACCTTTTTTGTAATTTAAATGTTTAATGAAATAAATTTTCAATTTATTCCAGTATATATCATTAAATAAGTCATTTAATAATATGTAACATAGGGGGATGCATTCATGTAATGAATCTTGAATATTGGACTTCCATTTATAGATGCATTCTGGCCCACTAGTAAAATCACACCATATGAAGATTTTCCATGAGTATTATGTGACAATATATGATTTTAAATAAATAAATTGCTTCCAATAGAGTATATGGAATTAAACACGAAGCATCAATGACTGATAAAATATATTTACTTAAATTTAATCTCTTTGATGGATTATAATACACGCAAAACAGTGCCTAAATAGACTGTAATATAGAATACCATTATAATCTAGGAATTAAATTGGAGGTTAATTGATTAGTAAAACTAAATTATTAAAATTATAAGGTTTAAAAGTATAATAAATAAATTAAATGGTTATTTGTTAACTAGAAATAAATTTATAATCATTTGAAAGAAAAAATTGTTATCTGAAAACTGAATTTTTCTAAAACAGTTTTTCATCCTGATTTAAGCACTTACATTAAAATTAAGATTTACAAATTTTATAAAGTTTATCTAATAAAATTAAATTAATATGTTATATAATATGGAAAAAGTTATCTTAGAGTTAATATTTATGAATTTCCTTAAAAGATTAATTTTTTGATTATTATTGAAAAACACTAGGTTTTTATTTAAAACCTCATTTTTATTTAAATAAATTAAAATTTTAAATTTTTTTATATTATCATTAAATTAAAAACTATTAAATTATATTAAAATAAATAAAATTTTGGACACTATAGATAAATTCATTTTGATTTTTTATGTCAAAACATTTCATTTTTATGTAAATTTTCCATTTAGAAAACTGTTTTCTCATCGCATCTGATGGTTTCAATTTAAATTAAAATTTTCCATTATATGAATTTAATTTTTAATAATTGATTCCATATTCGTAATAATAATAATTAGTATAAAATAATTTCAACTTAATTTTCTGCCTTAATGAATATTAAAATAGTAAAAATTATTTATAAAGCATAAGGTGAAAATGAGTTTACCTAGTGTAAAACTACAAAGATAAAGACTAAAATTTCACAAATAATTTTTTATGTTCTATTATCTGGACATATTAATACCCTTTTTACCTTATTATTAATTTTAATGTGATGATGGGAAATGTTTCCATAATATTGACCAATATAAAAAATTAAGTAAAGTTAAAGAAAAAAAGAACCCATTTGCTCTAAAATTTCATTAATATCTCATGTTTATATTATTTTTTTGAATAAAATAAAATTCATCTATTGGATTGTGTTTTAAAAAACACTAATTTTAGTTAACATTACATGTGACACAAGGTTAGCTTTAATTACACAAGACACTAATTTTTAACAAAACATTGAAATATTTATTTAGATGTGTCTGCTATAACCAAGACATTAAAATTTTTCATATGAATAATACTTAAATATTTTAAAACATTTATTATAATGGTTTTATATAATGTAAACAAATTTTTTTAAAAAAACATACATAATTTATGATAGAGTCTTTATATTCTTTGAAAGTGTTATTTTCCTAAATATTTCTATTTATTTCGTTTTATAAATATAAGTAAAATTAAATATAAACACTTATAGAAAATTAATTTTTTAACATTAAATTAATCTTGTAAATAATAATGTAAACCATAAATTAGGGTGAATTTTTTGAACTTTTTTAAAAAGTTTCAATTTTTGATTAATAGTGAAAATTACTAAATTTTAATTGAAAACTGCATTTCCATTTATTTTGATTATAAAGCTAGATTATTGTTTAAATTGGTTTTAAAGTTAAATCGGTAAGAATACACATTCATTCTTATAATTTAATTCATTGGAATCAATTTATTTTTAAATTAAAATATAAAAAATATATAAACTTTTGAACATTTTCTTTTTTAAAACTACATTTCTCAATGTGTCTACGTGATTAATTTTAAATTATATTTTAAAAATTATATTAATATAATTTGGAAAATTTGAGGCCATAATTTTTATCATCATAATTTATATTATTTAATATGTTAAAATTAATTTTTGACCCAAATTTATAGTGAAAATAGTAATAATTATTGTAACATCTTGAATTTTTAGAAAGAAACACCATGCTCAATAGCATACAAGATATACTATATCAAGCTTAGATGATCAACTAAAGATTATTATTTAAATGTTACCAATATAACCTAGCCGTTGGAGAAGATAGAATGAATTTTATCAAATCAATTATGAAAATATTGTTTACACATTATTAAATAATAATTCATTGGTTAGCAAATTTATAAGAAATGGTAATAAATACCAATTTCATTTAAACATTGTTTTTTTATGAAAACTTCTTCAAAAGATAATATTTTTTAAAAAATAATTTCAATATAAATGTATTATTATTTAATTAAAAATATATTTTAAATATGCAATTTAATGTTTTAAATTAATCATATATGTTTTTTATATATGATATATGAATAAATTCTATATTTCAAATAAAAGAAGTATTAAAAACAATTTTACCACCTTTTGATAGAGAATCCTTTTTAAATTTATTTTTTGACTCCTTCATATGTTAAATTTGAAAAAATAAAATTATTCTTTATAAAAGACTTCAAAATTTACATTGGATGTTTTTTTGATATTTTTCTGATAACAATCCTGTTTTGATGAATGGTAATAATACACTAAGTATTAATTGAAAATAACATTTCCCTCAAGATAATTTATATTGTTAAATCATATTATATAATGGTTTAAAAGTATAAATTGAATATAACTTTTTCATTTATTGTCATTTTTTCTATTGGGATTAATTATATATTGACTTTAGATGTAACAACATTTCAATCTATTCCAATGTTCTATATTTTTTAAAAAATATTGCTCTCTAATTTTGACAATAGGGATTTAATATTAATTTAATTTCATTCCTTCATCCGTTTTTTATTTTATTAAATGGATTTCATATTTGGAATTATAATTTAAAAATTGGGTTAATAGTGACATTTTAATTTGGGGCATTATGGGAAGCAACATCAGTAATTAGTTGTACCTATAATTCGTAAAGGGTATATTTGGTAAATAAGGGTAAAAATAATATTATAATATTATAAAACTACCCTAAAACATTTCATAATCCTATTTTATGATCTATTTCCTATCGTTAGCATCTTTTGGATGAAATTTTGGCATTTTGGAGCAACAGGTGTGTGAAAATAAAATTTTATAATATTTAATTTAAAGAAAATATAAATTTTACATAAACAAGTATCTTTTACTAAAAAATAATATTGGGTTATATAACTGATATAAATTTTAATTATAATGGTAAAAATATTTACTATATCCTGGTTTTTAATTTATATTATTTAGACATTAAATAAATAAATTTATTTATGACGTAACGATGATGCAGTGGTTAAATTATTAATGAAAGATTCAGATAAATGATATTATAAATTTTAAAATAAATGTAATTCGACCATTTCGATTCCATCCAATAATTATACAGATGTTTATGACTTATTATATTTTAGTTAATTCATTTTTTAAGGAATCAAGTTGTTTTGACTTTAACAAAAATCAATTACTAAATAATGTCAAAATGGACATAAATGAGTTTTTAAAACAAATACAATTTTATTAAATGATATAATAGTACTAAAAATATAATACTATTCCAAATAACTTGTATAATGTTACAAATTTTACTAATTATCCACTTGTGGTTATATTGTAATTTTATAGTAACTATAGTAACCATATATTATGAAAGTATAAGAAGGCATAGTAAGAGTTAATGTTTTAAACTAAGGGTTAAAACCAAAAGATATGGTTAATTTTATGTCCTAAACATATATATAACCTATTAGTTGAGATGTGTTAGACCGATAAACATCTTATCATATAAATATATGACTTTAAAAATATAATAATTCTAAAATCAATTTATAATAACAACTTATTTAAAGACTTTCCTAAAGTGCCACACCTCCCTCTTATAAAAGGGTATCCTATATACCCATTTACCGACACCTATAAATCCCATTTAATCATAAAAATTCTACATAAATAATCTCCAAAAATCCCTCCCTTCCTTTTAAAATCCTTACTTTATTCATAAAGTAATTATATAAAGCCTTTGGTCTCAAATCAAAAGAAGTTACCTATTTTAGAGGTAACAATTTCTATCAATTTCCTTCCCTTTATTTTCTTTATTCACTCCATATTCTCATATTATTGTATTATTAAATAATAAAAACAATGTCCAAAATATACTATGATTTTTTTGAGAATTATTCTAACTACACATACACACACATCCATCTAATGGATATGAACATATTGTTTCTATTAACATTCAACTACTACCTCACAAAACAATGATTATTCAATTTAATCCGACCACATCTTATTGGGGCCATTATGTAGGAACTATATTTTTATATTTTATATATAATATTTTTTTATTTTCTATTCTAATGTATTTTTTATCAAAAAAATACCATTATGCTTTCCATGTTTTTTAAATATGATAATTTAATTTGAGGATGTGTGGACTATCACCCCTCAAAGTAATGTGACTCATTCCCACTATACGTGGAACATATAAAGGATGTATTTATTTAAACTAGGAGAAATAAATGAAATAAATATAAAATTGGTATTATAATATACTTTTATATCATTTAATTTTTATTCTTCTAATATGAAAAATAAATGAAAGTAGTGTTCATGCGTACGTATAGCCTAGCGTCTCAATGAACGGTGCATTTCATCTCTTATCTCAAAATATTGTAGATATTATAAATACAAATATACTAGATATCTATGATATTTAAATCATGAATAATATTATAGAGATGATTGAATTTTTACTACAAGGACAATTTTCATGAAAATGTTATTTTGGACGCATGTATGGAATATCAACAAAATGTCTAATATGAACATATATAATTATATAATTTTTATGACATGGTAATAAGTGATATAAAAGGTATAATAAACATGGAAAGGGTTTTAATGTAAGTATAAATTATCTTATTATTATTATCAGTAACATAACTATTTTACATGACACGTTGGAGTCAAGGTAAGGGACTTCATCTCAATATTCTTCCATTGGGGAATTTCCTGATAATATCCACCTCTTTTCATTCATAATGTGTACATACAACCATTATGATATTTCCTATCCATATTGTATCTATATATGATTCTCTAAGTCACCTAAATGAGTTTTAATTTCTTTTTATTAGATTAATTAATCTATTTGATAAAAAAGTAAGAGTGTTATTCATGTGAAAATGTTTTGTTTCGTTCTCTCAAAAAAACATTAAATGAGTTACCATGTTTTAAGTAAACTAATGGTTTTATTTCGTTTTATGTCCCATACTGAGAATTTTAGTCTCATCCAATGTTTTAGAAATGTTTTTCAAAGTGTATAATAAAGGGTTAGATAAAGGAAGAATTTAAGAATATTTTAATAATGAAATTAATTTTTCTTTTATTTAAGGAGTTTTATTATTGTAGGAAAACATTCGATAGAGTAAAAGTGTCATCATTGTAATATTTATGTTCTTATGTATGATTTATGGCCTAATTTTATAAATTTATAAAATAGAAAATATATTCAGATAGAATTAAAGTAAAATTATATACTTAACTCAGGATTATATAACATTTATATATGGGGCCTTATTATTATTTACCGTAGTTATGGTAAAAATGGGTTTATCGGGGGGGGTTGAAACTAAAATGATAAGGGTTATGTTTACCTATAAACTTGTATAAAATTTACTAGATAGGCATATTTAGACCATATCATGTATTAGGATCAAATTTAATCCATTTTTACCCTTGTATCATTTGAACAATGTTGGTGCATATTGTTTTCAAAAAAATAAAATTCTCCAACTAACCCCACTTATAAAAGGGCACCCCTATCCCATATTGTGTTCAAAATTTAACCATTTTCTGAAATTAAATTCCAAAATAAATTTCCAAAAGACATCTTATCATCCTAGAATAATTATTTTGTGCATAAAAAACATTGGAAGACTTTTTGAGAAATACTAAGGAGGATTCCTGAAGCATAATTAATGTTAACAAACATGCATTTTTTTTTATTTATTCCTCCAACCCAATAAGTTATTATTGTACAAAGATGATATAACATCAAAAGTATATTTCATATAATTCTAAGTTTTTAATTTCAATTTATGTACTAAAACCATCTCCACTTTTATAAAATGAGTTACAAAATCATCTTTCGTGTGTACGGTGGACTACCGCCTCACAAACCGATGTCATTTGCTATTCCCTTACCATCATTCAAAGATGAACATATTTAAGGATTTTTCATTTATATATTAAATTAATGACTATATTATGATTTTTTAATTATTATATAATGCATAACTTTATAGTTTTTGTTTTATAGAATGATGATAATCACACTCATTTGTTCATTGGACTACCTCCTCAGGAAGCGAGGTGATTCATTCACACTTTACATGGAATATATTAAGTATTTGATTAAAAAACATATGTGATATATATGACATAAAAACTATTCTATAATGATAAATTATAATTTAATTTTCTTTCTTTAATTATGACATGAAAATTGAAACAATGTTCACGTGTAAGTATGACATACCATCTCGATGAATAATGCATTTCATTTATTACATCCAAATATTCTAGATTACTCTAAATACATATATACTGAATATGTATTATATTTATATCATGTATAAAATTATGTATTTTTTTAATCCATATTCAAATTAATAGGACCCGAAAAACAATAAACCGATACTTAAAATAAAAATCAGTTATTTCCTGAAATGTGACATTAATAGGAAATGTATATCAAATGGGTAATAAAATGTCAGTATAAAATAAAATATTTTATTATATATAAAAATATTTTTCTTTAATATATTTATATTAAAAATAGTTTTATTATTTTGGTTATTTTAGACAATACAAAACAAGTAAATACATGACGTAATAGATTTTTTGTCTCAATTTTCCTTCTTTGAGAAATATAATACATTATGCACTGTTATTCTTTCATGAGGTGAATATAATTCCCTTTTGACATGTAATATCATCAATTAATTTATCCTAAATATATATTATATTCCATTTTATGTTATTCCATCATGGGTCTTACGATTCATTATTACTAAAGTGGTAAACATTTTAAAATTCAATATTATCCATTATGAGGATTGTTTATGGTTATGTTTCCGATGAAATAATCTTGTCATTCAACTATTAAAAGAATCATATAATTTAATATAATATATTTATTCATGATATTTTCAAGTAATCAAACCATTTTACACACATTAGTACTTTAGATAATTGAGAAAATGTTTTTACAAAAATCCTACAATATTAATCTCTTAATCTTGAAATCATTTTTCGTCCAAATTAATATCTTTTAAATGTGTTTTAAATTTTTTTGTAATTACCATATGGTTTCTAAAAGTAATTATAAGTCCTTTTTTACTTTAAAAAAAATTAATGTATTCTTTACATCATTTTCCAAATAATTATCTTTTGTCTTTTACTGAAAATGTGAAAATAATCATTATATTAACATGTACAACATGAAAGAAACATAAACTAATTTTCATTAAAGACTAATTTATATTTTTTTATATAATTTTAAAAGAAAATTATTTTCAATTTGATAATTTTTCAAAAATTTATTTTCATAATGTAAATGATATTTTCCTAAAGAAATGTTTTAAATGAATTATAAATATTCTTTTATAAATTTTTTATATTATTTACAGAGAAAATTATTTTCAAAATATTTTATGTTTTAACATTTTTTTTCAAAAAAGAATGGATATTTTCTCCAAAAATTATTTTTATTGATAAAAAACATTTTTTATCTAATATAACATATATTGATGTAACCATTGATTTATTGGGGATACAATCTAAGGATAACATTATTATTCTTTCTCTAAATTCTATTATGTTTATAGTTGTATGATGTTTATGAAACATGTTTCTCTTCTATGGGTTCACCATGATAAAATTATTATGAAATTCACATATTTTCATGGGTTATTCTATGATAAAATAATGAAATAATTATAAATCTAGTCTATTTTCCATAAGTTATATTGTTATGAAATTTTTATAAAACCTGCTTCTCCTAAATGGGTTATACCATGAAATTTTTTTATGAAATACAGTTCTTTCCACATATTATATTATTATCAATTAATGAAATGATTGTGAATAATATATATTTTCCCTAAGTTATGATTTGATTACATGTTTATAAAACTCATTTCATTTCATGGGTTATGATATAATGAATGTTTTATGATCATGTTTCACACATAAATTTGTGTGATTATGAGATGGGTGGGACCTATATCTCCCACCAATTCATTCGGTAATGATTTGTATATAATGAGATTGAGAAGACTGGAATAGGGGTAAACCTGGTTTAGTAAGGGACATTGTCCTCTATGAAGGTATTAAGAGTTAACATTGACTATATGATGGTTCAGTGAGTAAATATATTCTAATATGATAGACAAGAAAGTGATACTTGAATTGTATGTAAATTATTGTCAATTCTTATTTGTATGCCACAAATTCCATGTCTTGTCCCTATGTTATATTATAAGTGCTCATGTTCATTGATATCTTTATGATTCTTATCTTATTAACTTCTAATATTTATGTCAATATTTATTATTATGATATTTGATATGTGTTGTATATTATAAAATTTTATGTCTCATGTTCCCATATCCTTATGCTCATGTAATTCTTATATATATCCATTTTTTACCCTTATTATGTAACTGAGCTCACCCTTTCTTATGTTTCATTTCTATAAGTTGAAAATAAATATATAATGTATGATATATATAATAAGTGTGATATTTGTGAAGATAATAGTGGGAGATGATTTATTTGACCAATGGATTTGTTGTTTGTGTTTCAAGGTTTCCAAAGACACTAAAATATTATGGTCCATAGGCACGTGTTTGTGTAATGTAATGAATACTAATAAAAATGTCATGATATCGATGTATGATTATCCATGGTCGCTACAATTGTTATCAGATGAAAGTTTTAGTAAACCAATGGAATTTAGGATAAAAAAACATAGTGAGACACATAAGTACATTTCTATGGATAAGATTAAGGATAAGTCATTGTATATGAAAATGTCTAGGAATTTGGGTAAAGAAAAGAGCGAGTGGTTTCCACAAAATTTGGTCTATGAATTGATACTACAAGTGTATGTTTATCTTGAACAGAGATACCTAGGGAAATAACATTGAAAATGTACTTTTGAACTTGAATTAATCATCAACTAGTTCACAACAACAGTCTATACTAGAAACCATGTTTGGAACACCAAGGGGATATTTTTTTTGAAATTCATAAATTATTTACAAACCACTATAAATAATTTAAATATAAGATAACTGTGAATAAACTATGGAAAACCTAATTTATATTATATTAAGTAATATGGTTTTATAATTTAGACATCCACCATGTTATTTTTCATGAAAACATTACTCACCTCTATGTTTATTATTTCTTACACTGTCTTTTTTTTTGTTTTAGATATTACCTTCATCACATTGTGGTAGCATTTATAGCTGATATTCTTATCCATTCAAAGAGAAAATAAGTGGAGAAATATAACATGATAACTTTACTAAAGACCCTAATAAATGATAAACTATAGTAAAATTTTTAAATTTGTTAATTTAAGATGTAAAAGGTTTCATTTGTGTGTCATATAATCCCTAGAGATGGTATATCAATAGATCCATCAAAGTTGGAGGCTACTAAATATTTTCATAGAACAACCTTGATGTCAGAGGCCAAAAGTTTTTTTTAATAGGTGCATTTTATTAATGTTTTGTAGAGAATATATCACAACTACCTAATCCCATGACCATGTTAACATGAAATTAAGCCATATTCCTCTAAACAGATGAATGTTAGGAAAATTTCAAGGAACTAATGAGAAGATTAGTCAATGAACCAATGCTTAGAATACCAAGTAGTGGGGAAAGGATCTTAATCTATAATGACGTGAAGAAGATTGGATGTGGATGTGTTATTATACAAAATGACATGGTTAGATATTATTGTTAATTGAAATTTATGATTCATGAGAAAATTTTCCCAACTCAGGATATGGAGTTAGCAGTGGTAGTTTCTCATTAAAGATATTGATGCCAAATCTGAATAGAGAAAAGTTTGATATTCATACCAATTACAAAAAATTAAATTATATATTCACACATAAGGAGTAAAACAGGCACCAGAGTATATATTTAGAGATAATTAATTAATATTACTTGTCAATACATCACCACCATTTGGAATCGAACAAGTTGGTCTATGGTTTGAGTCAAAGTGATTATTCTAGAATACTAATGATGAGAATAAAAAAGAAACAATGTTTCTGGATTTGGAAATTATATATCTATAAATATAGAAGGATGGGGGAAATTTTATATTTCTTAATTTAATATTCAATAATATATTGATGTTAATATTAAAGAGGTGCAGGAAGAAAATATAGAGCATTAAAAGAAGGTTTGGTATATCCTTGAGTTTAAACTTTTATCATGATTGAATGAAATATTTTTTGTGATTTGTATGTCTTATTTCAATAATGAACATGAAGAATGAGTTTTCAGTGTAATACAATAGTTCTTCATTATCTATTCATCTTCAAAGTATGGATATTTATAGAGATTTGAACTAATAGTTCAGGTGGGATGCCATCATAACGACCCAAAATTTCATTAATGGAAATCCTTATTGATCTAATTAAATTCCACTTTATGTAAAATGTTTATATAAAATGTCAAATTATTTGTTTTTATGTTATGATTTGTGGTCGTTGCTAATATATTCATTGAACAATGATCACATGATTGGTACAAATATAGGGCTTTAACAAATCCAATTTACTCAGACAAATGAAGCGATGGCCTCAGCCAGTAGACGTGTCACATATGAAGCCCATTTGTTAGAGCTTGGAAAGAGATTGCATATTTTTTCTTCACTTTTTACCAAGCCCAAACTGAACTTGAATATGTTATGCTCGAGCGGGACTGCCTACAAGAGAAGTGAAAGTTGATAGAGATTACCACACGAGCAATGTTATCCGAGCCACCCCATGAGTCTATCACCATCACACACCTTACTCTTCGGTCTTATGCGGGTGTTATATGGGGCTATGTATCAACCCCGGGTACTATGGTTATGTTCATTTTTTTATATAATAATTTTATTGTTATGTTGTAAATTGTTTTAAAGCACTAATATTATTTTTAGTTAATGTTCAACTAAAAAATCTATTTTCATGAATTAATGAATTTTTGAATTAATTAATATTTAAATAAAATATTATTATTATTTTTAAATTAATTGTTATTAAATATAAATGATCTTATAATTTTATTAATGCAATTGTAATTTTTATTAATGTTTGAAAGCCATTTTTTTCAAAATCCATGAATTTTTGATAAATATCAGATATTATTTTAAAAGTTAAAATTATCATATTTAAAAAATTATTTAGATAAAATGGATATTATTTCTTGAATTAGGACATCAAAATTTATCCAATGGTGAATATTTCATAAATTTTTGAGAAAGTTAAATTTTTGGGTAAAAATTAAATACCCTTTAAATATATAATGGGTTTTATGACATCATAATGACCCAATAGTGATGTAATAATATAATATAAGCCTTATGTTCGGCCAATATATGTTTTAATATTAAAATAATGTGTTTTGGGTTTTTTTGACTTATTTTACAAAGCATTAATGGACTATTCAAGACTAATTAAACATCTTGTCTTTTTAAATTGTTTTCCTTGGGAATGTGACTCACCTCCACATAAGAAACCCCCTTATATTAAGAATTTTGTATTTTCCCTTATAAAATATTGTTTTCCACTTCCCTTTTCAAAAAACCATGGGCAAAATTCATGGCCTGGTTTGTGGTTTGGATTAGATATTGTGAGGGTCCCAAACCTAAATAATAAAGCGTTCCCTCACCTTTCCTATATAAACCCACCCATGATCCCACTTTCTCCTCATTAAAAACCTTTATAGTTCATCCAAAATCTACCCTCATCTCTGTAGAATCCTCCCAAGGTGCCCCATGCTCCCAAGAAGCCTCTCAGAAGCCTCTCTCAAGCCATTGGATGTACACTTCTATGTAAGGGTTTTCCGTCCATTCTCATTTTTTCTAATTTTCTTATTATTGTTATGCCCTTTCATTTACAATTATAAATGTTTGGGTATGGTTTTTCAACTCCACCATAGTGACTTATTTATGTTTAAACGATGGGAGACCCCTTTCTCTGTCATTAAATGCCTCCCATGTACACCTGTTACTATGACGAAATTCCGAAAGGAATTTCTCTCTCCTCGTTTACATTCAAGCAATCCATTTGTATCATGAATATGATTCCCATTAAATGTGTTTGTACATGTATTTATTTGACCCCCTTACTTTCCATGTCATTTAATATTATGAGGCACACATTTCTCTCTCATCAACTATTTTTATGTATTCTTACGTCACGTCATTATGCCACCGAAATTGCATCGCTTTTCCAAGACAATGCCATTGTGTTGTGAATACCATGACCATTTCTCTATCAAGGGAATTCATTTTTATGAAAATTTTTGTATTGATTATAAATATTCATGTATTAATTCTACATTCGTTTATCTTGGAATAAATGATGATGTTTTATGAATCCATATTATATGATCCATGTGGCACACTTATGCATGAAATGAAATTTTTAAGAAGGGTGCGCCCTTATTCTGCTCCAATGCATTGGGTAATGTATAGTATGATGATAGGTCATGAGCAATGCATGTTGAATCATGCTAATTCATTTGCAACGAGGTTTTACTTATTCTTTATGTGCAATGAGGATTTACTCATGCTCTATGTGCAATAATCCTTGGCTCATGCTAATTCCATGTTAAGTGTTGTTGCCACATTTCCATGTTATGATTATCATTCTTTATCATCCCTTTATGTTAATGATTGTCTTGTGCCTTATTGAAATTCCTATTTTCTAACATGTATTTTATTCCTCATTTTATTCCATGATTATTCCCTTACTGGGCTTTATAGCTCACCTTTTTCTTATGTATCTCCATAGGTTATCGCATGAAATGCTAAGTACGAGGGAATGTTGTGGTCATATAAATTTTTTTTTCAATAAAGATACTGTATTTCCTATTTTAAGTTGTTATTAAATGATCCTAATCCCCAAAGACACTATACCTCTGGATGTTCTATGTTCTATCAAGTGAAGTTTATGTAATAAATCATTTTTAAGTGTGTAAAAAAGATTAGGGTTTTTATAGTTGGTATCAGAGGATAGGTTTAGTGATTTTTGGGATTTGGATAAGAAAAGCCTAATCATGCCTCGGTGACCAGGAAAAGTATAATAAATACATTCCTTTGTTTTTGTGTGTATTGATTATGTGTTTTATCAAGAAAATACATCCTTTTATAGAAACGAGTAGGTCGAGGCGGCTCTGCAACATATGCATCCTAGGGGTAAAACTTGAAAAAACTACTTTGAGTTAGACTTGAATGGGAACTGGTGCATGAAATGGGCCTTGCTGTACTCTTGGTTATGACACTCCAGGGGATATGCTTTGGTAAATTCACAATCTTAGTATGAACAATTATTAAGGGACAAAAAATACCCTAAGAATATATGTTAGATAGTAGATCATGGATAACATACACTGAAGCCAATAAATTCATATGTTAAGGAAATGAAATTTATTTATAAGTAAATGGTTTTTTCCTTGTATTAAACTTTATGTGTTACCCCTAACTTTCCTTTTATTCCAGCCATTGTCTAATAACAGGAGGACACGGGCTAACAACCGATGTGAAGATCAATGTGATGACTATACTAATGAGATTCCCAACCCGATGGGTGTCAGAATCACAAACATTATCATGCTTCTCTCTCAGTTAATTCATGCTCTAAATAGAATCATGGGTCAAGAGGAACGTTCAACCCCCTACCCCCACCCCCCCCCCCAAGAAAGAACAAGTTTCTATCGAGAGCTTCTTGAGACAAAGGCCTTATACTTTTAATGGATCATCTGATCCCTCAATCGTTGAACAATGGATCAACTCCATTGAAAAGATATTCTCTATCCTTCAATGTTCTAAAAAATAGATGGTTCTCCTAGATTCATATTTTATGGGGGGTGATGTTGATCAATGGTGGATATTGATAAAATAGAAACCTGAGGAGGATATCGAGGCATTGGAGTGGAAGGGTTTCCGAAATATGTTTTTCGATAAATATTTTCTGTGCACCCTCCAACTTAATATTGAAAGGGACTTCCATTACATCAAGAAAAAAGGTAATTAATCTATTAATGTGTATAAGGAAAACATCACAAGGCCTGCACAATATTCTTAAATCTTTTTTGTTACACCCAAATACAAGGTTGACTGCTTCTTTGGTGGGTTGAAACCTAGCCTTCGGAAAGCATTTGCGATCCGTGACTTCGACAGCTATGAGGAAATTGTCAGATGTGCCCTCAAGGTTAAAATGGAGCTCAGAAAATCTCAGGAATGTTATGGGGATAAGAAGAATATGGTGGAATTCAATGATGGCATTCCAATGGATAAATCCAATGGTGCCAAGAAGATCTAGCACCACACTTTCCAAAGGTGTGGAAAAAGGCCCCCTAGAAATTGCGTGAAAAGGACAAGGAAATGCTTTAGGCGTGGAAGTGAAGGGATCCTAGCTGTTAATTGTCAGAAAGAATGACCAATGGCTACGATAAATGATATGAATGCTATGTTCAATCCACAATTCATGGTTCATTTCTACAACTACAAAGAATCAGGGCATATTGAAAATCAGTGCCTTAAGCCAATGGTTTTCGGAGGCAACCAACAACCTCCAAGGTAGAAAGGGAGAGCTTTTTCCATCACCACTGCTGATGTGAACCCTGAAAACGAAGTGGTGATAGGTACTCTAGTTATACATTCAATAATATCAAACATAATTTTTTATTTCAGTTCTACGCATTCTTTTATATCTCGAAATTTTAGTAGAACAATCCCAGCACCACCACAAATCATGGAAGTGAAGATGTAGGTGAGTACAGAAAATCGGGCAATCATTACATCCCATAAATATAACTCCTCCCCTATCATAATCTATGGATGAAAAATCCTGGAGAACCTCATCATACTTCTTATGTTGTAATTTGATGCTATTCTTGGCATGGATTGGCTTTCCTTATATATAGCAAACATAAATTTCCATTAGAGGGAAATCACTCTCCATGTGAAGAATCGACCCCCAATTCATTACATGTGCAAGGAGGAAGATGAATCTTCCTTAGCTCCATCATCTTACACAAGGATATTATAACCCTATGAGAATGCATATCTGTATTAGATGATTGAGTCTAAAGAGGCAACTCTCCTTGAAAACTTGCCCAATGTGAGGGAATTCACTAAAGTGTTTCTCAAGGAATTTCTAGGTCTTCCTCTTAAAAGAGATGTAGAATTCTCAATTGAACTTATACCCAGGGAATTTCCAATATCCAAGACTCTATATATAATAGGTTTTGTGGAGCTTGAGGAGCTGAAGAAACAACAACAGGAGTATCTGTACAATGGGTTTATACGCCCAACTGCTTCACCATGGGGTCTACCAGTACTCTTCATCAAGAAGAAGTATGGATCATTGTGGATTTACATTTAATAACGTGAGCTTAACAAAATCATGATAAAGAACAAGTATCCTCTCCCACAAATTGATGACTTTTTTTATCAGCTTCATGGATCAAAATACTTCTCCAAGGTGGATTTTTGGTTGGGATATTATCAAGTAAGGGTGAGGAAGGATGATATCCCCAAGGCTTCATTCCTTATAAGATACGGGGACTATAAACTCATAGTAATTCCTTTAGGACTTATCAATGCTCTAGAAATCTGCATGGACTTGATGAATAGTGTCTTTAGAGATTACCTATAATACTTTTTAGTAGTCTTTATAGATGATATTATAATATACTCCAGATCCAAGGAGGATCATGAGGAGCATCTAAGAACTGTACTAGAGTCCTTGCGGTAGGAGGAGATCTATATAACGTACAACTAGTGTGAGTTCTGGTTGATGGAGGTCTCATTCTTGGGACATATCATCACAAGCAATTGGATATCTATGGATCCCTTCAAAAGAGATGCAATTGAGGGATGGATAAGGCCAACATCGGTAACCGATATCTGTATCTTCTTAGGGTTATATGGATATTATCGACGATTTCTGAGAAATTTCTCATGATTGTCCATCCCTCTTACCAAGATAACTCAGAAGGGAGTAATTTTTTCTTGGAGTGATGAATGCGAAGAAAGCTTCAAGGATTTGAAAAAGAGACTTATCACTACACCCATGCTCTCTTTACCCATAAGTAGAGAAGTTTTTGTGGTATCCAGTGATGCTTCGAAGAAGGGCATGGGTGGTGTGTTGATGCAAAATGACATAGTCATTTCCTATGCTTCAAGGAAATTGAATGTTCATGAATAGAACTATCCAACACATGACCTCGAGTTAGGTGTAGTGATATTTGCTTTGAAAATTTGGCGGAATTATCTCTTTGGGGAGAAGTGTGAAATATATACAGACCACAAAATCCTCAAGTATATATTCACACAGAGGGAGTTGAACATGCACAAATGATGACGGTTAGAGATGATCAAAAACTATGATTGGTCAATCCATTACCATCCTGGGAAAGCGAACATGGTGGCTGATTCCCTATGTAGAAAGTACCGAGTGATTCTATCATTGATGAGAATTGAAAGGGATCCAATCATCAAAGATTTGATGAAGATGGAAATGGGAATTATAAAGAAGGAAAAATCATCAATCCTTTCAAAAATTATTTCTCAACCATCACTTTTGTAAAAGATAATGGGTTATTAAATGGATGATATGGGAATTCAAGAAAAAGTGGAAGCTATCAGAAAAGGTAAATCCTCAGAGATTAATGTTAATGAAGAATGAATTGTGAGATTTGGGAAAAGACTATGTGTTCTATCATGTCTGGAGCTAAAGAAGGATCTTTTGGATGATTCAAATTGTTCAAATTTCTCTATTCACCCATGAAACAGAATGATTAATTGAGATCTCCAAGAGCAATATTGGTGGGATAATATGAAGAAGGAAATTTCTGAATATAAATCAATGATCTTTTTGTGTTCGCATGTGAATGCAGAGTGGTAGAAGTCTAAGGGGATGATGCAACCATTTCCCATACCATAATCGAAATGGGATAACATCACCATGGACTTTGTCACCGAACAGATGAAGACATCCAAAGGAAAAAATTCAATCTGGTTTGTTGTGGATCATGTTGCAGAGGCTGCACACTTCATTTCTATTCGGGAGGATTTTTCATTTGGTCAAATGGCACGAATATATATCAAGGAAGTGGTAAGGATGCAAGGAGCACCACTATCTATTGTGTCTGATCGAGATCAAATATTCACTTCTATGTTTTGGAAGTGTCTTATACATGCTCTGATTATTGAAATGATCTTTAGTACGGCCTAACATCATAAAAATGATGGTTAATCCGATCGGACAATCCAAACACTTGATGACATGTTGAGAGCATGCTCAATGGACATTAAAGGAGGATGGGATCAACATCTTCCTCTGGTTGAATTATCTTATAAAAACAATTTCTACATGAGTATCCAAATGGAACCATATGAAGCCCGTTATAGGAAAAGGTGTAGAACACTGAAGTGTTGGGATGTGGTCAGTGAGCGTAAGCGGTGTGGACCAGAAATGGTTGAAAAAATGGAGGAAAAGGTGAAAACCATTCAGCAACATATCAAGGAAGCCCAGAGTCGACCAAATAGTTACACAGATAACCGTCGATGAGACCTTGATTTTAATGTTTGATACATGGTATTTCTACGTATATCTCTGTGGAAAAAGGTAATGTGTTTTGGAAATAAGGGAAGTTAAGTCCAAGGTACATCATCCCCTTCATGATTTATGATCGTGTTGGGGTTGTGGCCTATTGACTAGCACTTCTACCTACCATGGCCACAGTACATGATATCTTTCAGGTATCCCTCTTAAGGAAGTACATACCGAACACTTCACATGTACTCTCTTCAGAGGCGGTAGATTTAGAGGATGATATTTATTGTGAGTAGAAACCAGTAAATATCATAGATCGTAGAGAAAATTTTCTATGAAATAAGACAATGCTCCTCGTCATGGTGTTGTGGAGAAACCACAAGCTTGAAGAAGAAACATGGAAGTCAGAGGAAAAGATGATGCAGCGTTTCCCATATCTGTTTTAGTGAGGGAAACAAAGTTTTGATGGAGAAATTTTTAAGGGGGGAAGATTATAATGACCCAAACTTCTATTAATGGAAATCCCTCTTGATCTTATTAAATTCATCTTTATGGAAAAAATTTATATAAAATTTCAACTTATTTGGTTTTATGTTATGATTTATGGTCATTGCTAATATAGAAATTGAAAAGTGATAACCAGATTAGTAGAAATATAGGGATTTAATAAATCAAATTTACTCAGAAAAAGGAAGCGATGGCCTCATCCAGTAGATGTTCCACATACGAAGCACATTTTTCAGAGCGTGGAAAGGAGGTTTCATCTTTGGGCTTTAGTCATGACCAATCCCAAGCCTTGCTTGAATATCTTTAGCTCGATCGGGACAGCCTATGAGAGAAGTGGAAGTTGATAGAGATTACCATCCGAGCAATGTTTTCCATGCCGCCCCAAGAGTCTATCACCATCGCACACCTTACTATTTTGTCATATTAAGATGTTATAAGAGGTTATGTAACAAGACCCTATTACTATGTTTATGTTCATTTTTTTGTATATAATAATTTTATTGTCACCTTGTAAACAGTTTTTAAATCAAAAATAATATTTTTAGTTAATGTTCAACTAAGAAATCTATTTTTATGAATTAATGAATTTTTTAATTAAAAAATATTTTAATGAAATATTATTAATATTATTAAAATAATTTTTCTCAAATATAAATGATCGTATAATTTTATGAATGCAATTGTAATTTTTATTAATGTTTGAAAGACATTTTAGTCAAAACCCATGAATTTTCCATAAATATCGGTTTTTATTTTAAAAGTAAAAATTATAATATATATAGAAAATTATTTACATAAAATGGATATTATTTAGAGGATCAGGACATCAAAAATATCCAATGGTGTATTTTTCATAATTTTCTGAGACAGTCAAATTTTTGGGTAAAAATTAAATACCATTTAAATATATAATGTGTTTTATGACATCATAATGACCTAATAGTGATGTAATAATACAATATAAGCCTTCTGTTCAGACAATATATGTTTTACCTTTAAAATAATGTGATTTTGGGTTAGTTTGACTTATTTTACAAAGTACTAATGGACCCTTCATGACTTATTAAACATCTTGTCTTTTTAAATTGTTTTCCTTGGGAGTGTGACTCACCTCCACATAAGCAACCCCATTATTTTAAGAAAATTGGACTTTGGACTTATAAAATATTTGTTTCCACTTACCGTTTCCAAAAACTATGGTAAAAATCTATTAGATGGTTTGTGGTTTGGATTAGTTTAATGTGAGGGTCCCAAACCTAAATAATAAATAATTCTCTCACTTTTATTATATAAACCCACCAAAGGTCCCGCTTCCTCCTCAATCAAAGACTTTGGAGTTCGTCCAAACTCTTCCATCCTCCCACAAAAATCCTCCAAAGGGGCCCCAAAAACCCAGGAAGCATCTCTCATGCCTTTGAAAACACACTTCCAAGTAAGGGTTTTTCTTCCTTTTTCATTTTTTTCCAATTTTCTTAATGTTGTTATACCCATTTATTTTCAATTATAAATATTGGGGTATGGTTTTGGACATCCTCCATACTATCCTATTTTTGTTTAAATTATGTGAGACCCCTTTCTATTTCATTAAATTCCTCCCATGTACACACGTTACAATGCAGAAATTCAGAAAGGAATTTCTCTCTCTTCATTTATATTCAAGAAATCCATTTGTATCATGAATACAATTTCCATTACATTTGTTTGGAAATATATCTATATGACCCCATTACTATCCATGTCATGTAAATATGATGAGAAACCCCTTTCTCTCTCATCAACAAATTTTATGAATTCTTACATCACGTCGTTACGCTGTCGAAATTACACCGATTTTCCAAGCCAATACCATTGTGTATTGAATACCATGCCTATTTCTCTATCGTGGGTATTCATCTTTATGTACATTTACATATTGATTATAATATTTCATGTATAAATTTCACATTCATTTATCATTGAAAAAATTATGAGGTTTTATGAATCCATATTATATGATCCATGTGGCACACTTATGCCTTAAATGAAATGTTTAAGAAGGGTGTGCCCATATAGTGCTCCAATGCATTGGGTAAATTATAGTATCATGATATGTCATGTGAAATGGGTGTTTACTCATGATAATTCATGTGCAACAAGGTTTTACTCATTCTTTATGTGAAATTATTATTTACTCATGCTCCATGTGCAATGATCCATGGCTCATTCTAATTCTTTGTTAAGTGTTATTGCCACATTTCAATGTTATGATTATCATGATTTATCATACCTTTATGTTTATGCATCTCTTGTGCTCTATTTATATTCCTATTGTCTAAAATATATTTTATTCATCATGTTATTCCAAAATTATTCACTTATTAGGCTTTATAGATCACCCTTTTCTTATTCATCTCCATAGGTTATCCCATGCAATGATAAGTATGAGGGAATGTTGTGGACATGTAAAGGCATTTTTCAATAAAGATGTTTTATTTCATGTTTTAAGTTGTTATGTAATGATCCTAATCCCAAAAGGCACTATACCTCTTGATCTTCTATGTTGTATCAACTAATTTTTAGGTAATAAATCATGTTTAAGTGTGTAATATAAATATCTGGGTTGTTATATCCATAGAGATAGATTTCACAGAGTTTGTATCTTAGTGCATAGTATGTCAGCATGTTAAGGTTGAAGTACAAAATTATAAAGGGATGTTAAATCTATTACAAATACCATAATATAAATGGGAAAAATCACCATGTATTTTTTTATTTGACTCCCTGAAACATCTGAATATAATAATTCTATATGGGTTGTTGTTGATCACCTTATTAATTCAACATACTTTAACTCTATCATAGAAGACTTTTATATATATCACCATGATAGGATATATAATAAAGAAGTTTTAAGGTTACATAGATTACTGCATTCCATTATTTCGAATTGGGGTCCAATTATTACCTCATTGTTTTGTAAAATTTTCAGTAATATTAAGTTACGGAGTACAGTTTCAATAATATGTATCATTACCTAATAGATGGTAAGTCTGAAATGAAAATTGAAACCAAATTTGATATGTTTGGATATTTTTATTTTTATTTTAAATTAGGATAATATTACAAATTCTTCTAGTTATGATTTGATACAATAATCTCTTTTACTGAAACATTTAGATGTTTCCTTTTAAAGCCCTATGCAAAAATAAGTATAGAGATATAACGTGCTTGAATAAAGTTAGAGAAATAATGCTTGTTTAGACTTAATATAGATAATAAAATGGAATAGAAGGTTAGAGTAATTTAAAAACACATTAAAGAATATCATAGTTATTATAATTAATATTATTAAAATCATCAATATAATCTAGAATTGGAATTTAGTGGTAAGATGTTTCTAGAAATTCTTCATGGAAAAATTTTATGATATTCAGGAAGAAAGGGAAACTATGATGGAGGTATATCAATCCCTTTAAAATTAATGATCATATAATGTTGTTAGCCTATAGTTTGGCTCTTCCACTAAACATATCCAAATTCCAAAAATTTATTACATTTATCTCTCTTGATGAATTACATACAATACCCTTCACATGTACAAAATACAAATGTCGTACTGCTAGGGAAAGATCTTTTTTATTAAGAAAAACTGATAGAGATTTTTGATCGTACAAAACCTTTTCTATGAAATAATAACACTAACCTGTTTGATGTGTTTTTGGGGAAACCACATGTTTTTGGAAGCTATATTAGAACATGATAATTTGATGAGATATGAGTATCCTCAAATTTGTTTATGAGAGTGATGGTTTTTTATGAAAATAATCATTTTCAGCTGGGTAGAATGTAACACCATGAGGATCTATGGATTTTAGAATAAAATAAATTTATTTCATTGATTTCATTATAATTAACATTAATTTATTCTTCCACTACAAATAACACTTGGTTAGGTTTATTTATACACAATAGTATATTTAAACGAAACCTTGAAACATTATTAATATAGTTATTTAAACGTGACAGTTATAACTAATTTGTTAAACATAGAGATATAAATACTAAAAATTAATTAATAAATATTTATTATAATGGAAATATTTAAAATAAATATATCAATAAATAATGTAAAACAATTATCAATAAAGTATTTATATGCTTTGAAAATATTATTTTCCCCAAAAAAATATTATTTATTTTTTTGAACATTAATTAAATATATTTTTAAAACATTAATAAAATTAATTTTAAAAATAAAACATAATTTTTTTAATTATAATGTAAAAATTATCTTTGGGTGAATTTTTTTTATTTTGTAAAAAAGTTTTATTTTTTGATGAATAGTGAAAATAATGAATTATATTTGAAAAAATAATCTTCAGTTAATTTATTTATAATGATAAGTTATATTTTATATTATTATTAAAGTAAACTTATTTCAGTAATATTTTAAATTAGTTCAATAATATATATTTTAATTAAATTTGGGTTATTGGAATCAATTTCTATTGAATTTTGATATAAAAACCTTGTAAATTTTTGAACAGTACCTCTTTAAAATCTTGACTTTCTCATCTCATCTAAGAGATTTATTTTATATTAATATTTTCTAATTATATGAATGTAATTTGGAAAAATAGATTCCATATTTTTAATTCAATTTATATATAACATCCAATGCGGTAAAATTAATTATTTACCAAAAAATAATAGTGAAAAGGGTAAAAACAATATTTACCGTGGTTATGGTAAAACAAATTACAGTGGTGTAAAACTAAAAATATAAGGGTTAAAATTAATTATATATTAAAAAATATTTTCATATGATATTTCTACCATTAAGTTTATAGAGTTCTAGTTTTATTCACTCTAGATCCATTTTTAAATTGAAAAACATGGGTACACATTTTCCATTCAAAAAAATTAAATGTGTATCAGTCATTGCACTTCTAAAAGTCCACACACTCTCCTCTCTCTTTCACATATTAAACTCATTTTGGTTAGTCCATTAAATTCCATAATAGATTCCCAAGTTTCTTAATCTCATTAAATAATCCTCATATTATAAATTATTCAAACCTATGAAGGGTTTTTGTGAAAATGAAAGGAGGATACCCAAAGAAGATGTAACATTAATCAATGAGTATTTTTGTAATATTTATTCCTCTGCCCCATTAATAATTATTATAATATTTTTATATAATAACCATAGTATATTCAATATATTTAAATTTTTTATATCAATGTAATGTCTTACAAACATATATACTTCCATCAATTTGGTTACAAAACCATCTTCATGTGTACAGAGAACTAGAAGCTCATGTACAGTTGTCATTCATTTTTTCATTAAAACCATTAAATTATAGGAATAATTCATGATTTATAAATTATATATGATATTTAGGATGTTATTATTATTCATGAAATATTATATCATATATACATTCATACATTCTATTTTTTAAGAATATGATAATGTCGCTCGTGTGTACGGAGGACTACTGCCTCGCGAATTGATGTGAACATTTCATGATTTAAATAGAATGTATTAAGAATAAATTTAATAAAAATATGTAATATATATGAAATTAAAATTATTATTAAATTATTAATTATCATTTACTTTTCCTTTAATCAATCCGATATGAAATGGAAACAATTTTCATACGGACGTACGACCTATCGTCTCCATGGGTGGTGCATTTTGTTTTATAAGTAAAAAAATTATGGATTAATAAAAATAAGTATATATTGAATATATATGATATTTATATCATTTTTAGAATTTTTAAATTATAAAATCATGATAAAATTAATATGACCAAGAAATAGATTTTCAAAACTTACATGAAAATTAATCTAGTTATTTCCTAAGATGTGACTTTAACATCAAATTATTAATAAACATATACAAAACCATCATTAGAAAACCATTTATTTTATGATATATATTAAGATGTTTTGTTAATATATATATAATTATAATATATTTATTATATATTATTTATTAGTTAGTATGCCAAAATTGACGACATAATGTAAGGGTTTTTTTTGTTTCAATTTTTCTCCCCTGAGACTTTTGTTACTTTATGAACCTATATTCCTTATATAAATATAATTTTTTAGGTATTATCATGCCATTATTTATCCTCATGTTATTTTATGTTCCATTTAATGTTATTAATTCATGGGTATTATGATACAATGTTACCAAAGTGTTAATGATTTTATGGCATAATATAATCGTTTATTAAGATCGTTTAGGATTATTTTTCTAATGAAAAACTTTTATGGTCCATGTATCAAATAACTAATGAATTTTATTATCCTTTAATTATAAATGATATTTTACTTTCATAGTATCATTCTCCATTATTTGGTACTTAGTATAACTGAGAGAAAATATTATTAAAATATGACATTATTTCCCTCTTTAGTCAAATATATATTTTCTCCCAATACCTTGTTTAATAAAAACAATTAAAAACTATTTTATTAATATCCTATTATTTTAAAATAAATATTTATCCATATTTGATTTTATTTATAAATAAAATTAATCTTTAGTTGTTTTTCCAAATAAATAATTTGTGTCTTTTACAAAAAATATTAAAGGAATATTTGTCTTAATGTGTGTGACATGAAAGAAATGTCCCATAATTTTATTCAAAGGTCACTTTATATGTTTTGAAGGATATTTTAAATAAAAAAACCTTTTAAAAAATTTATGTGTTAGAAAATATTTCTCAGGTTGGGAATCATATTTTACTCTATAAATATTTTAAATATTTTTTAATGATTAAATTACAATTTTTTAAAGTTAATTTCAAATAAATGTATTTTCAAAATGTTTCATGTTTTAAAAAGTATTTTTTAAAAGTGGATAAGATATTTTATTAATGAAATTTTTTAAATGATAAAAATCAGTTTCCATCTAGGATGAAAACTATTGATGTTAACTATGTCTTACTGTGGATATGATCCAAGGATATCATTCTTATTCATTCTCTAAATGGTATTATGTTTATGGTTACATTATGTTTATGAAAACTATATCTCTTCAATGGGCTATTCCATCAAATATTTAGTATGTAACTGAACTCTTTTATGTGTTTATTATTTGATAAAATGGTTAAATGATTACGAAACCTATCTATTTTTTATAATTTATTATGCGACTAATTATTTACGAATCCCATTTCTCTTCCAAGGGTTATACCATGAAAAATTATCATGAAAACCTATTATTTTCACTAGTCATGTTATGATTAATTGATTATAAAACATTCCTCTTTTTTATATGTTATTATATTAGAAAAATTAAAACATATTTCACTTCATGGATTATTATATGGTGAATGATTAATGATCTTATGGAATACCTAAATATGGATTTCATTATGTGATATATGAGACCTATATCTCCCTCAAAAACATTGGGTAAATATTTATATCTCATGAGATAGATAAGAATGTAATGCGGATAAAACTAGGCCATGTCGTTGGAATTTTTTAATATAATGGTCTTGGGAGAGGACCTTGGAAACTATTATGGTTTGGGGATTGAACTCATTCCAATTTGATAGCCTTGTAAGTGATCCTTGACTAAAATTAAAATTATTTTCAACAATTGTGTGTATGGAACAAATTCCATGTATTATGATAATGTTATGATCTCATGGATTATGTAATTGTATCTCTTAATGATTCGTGCCATATGAAGATCTAATATTTATGCCACAATTCACTATTATAACCTTTTATATGAATTGTATGGTTTTCAAATGTTATCCTCATTTTCTCATACCCTTATACTCATGTTATGCTTTCATATGACCCTTATTTACCCAAAATGAAAATATAATATAATCCATTCTTATGTTTCCTTTACCCATGTTAGGAAGATATATATTATAGAAGATATGTCTAATAGGGGTGTTAGTTATGAAGATAGTGGTGGGAGATGATGTAGTTTACATATATATCATTTTTTTTCAAATATAGTAAACTATTATTATATTCATGTGTGTGTTTATATAACTAAATTAATATTCAAAAAAATGATTTAATTTCTATATATGATAATACTTGGTCTCTATAACATCCTTCTCCCCTCCCATCAAATGGGAATCAAAATAATTGGTCATGAGTATGGGGGACTACCGCCTCGCAAACTGATTTTACTCGTTATCCATTAGAACTTCTCACGATTGGAAATAATGATGGATTTAGTATATAAAAATAATATATATGATATAATTATACTTCTATAAAATTTTTTCACATATACCTTCTTACATTTTATTAAATTTAAAACATGATTATATGGACTGTCTGTATGGTGAACTACCACCTAACAAAGTGATGTGATTCATTGTTATCTTAAAATTTACATGGAAGGTAATAAGATAAATTTTATTAATATATGTGATATATATGACATGATATTGATTAAATAATATTATTATATAACCCACTTCCTTACACTTCCACCCATGAAAAAATGATATCATCTCTTGTTTGTATGTAAGAATTATTATCTCCCTGAAGTGATGTGATTCATTTTCCATGTTGAATATTCAAGATTATGTATAAAAAATGAAATGTTTAAATATGATATAAAACATTAATTTAATTATTTAAATGATTTAACTATGTCCTATAAATAAGAAATGGATCATTCAATAAAAAACATTCATTGTAAAACTGGGCAAATAACACTTAAAACAAAAAAATATATAAAATATTGTTAACAAATGGGTGGTAACAAAAATTAAGAAGATAATATATGATAATATAAACATGAATATGGTTTTTTATAAATTAATTACATGCATAACACCATTATACAAGAGCATAATGTGCCTTTAACAAAAAGTCAACGTAAGGTATTTGGCTTTATATCAATATCCTTTAGTCATGTAATATTTTATTGAAATGAACCTAAATTCATATATATGTGATATATATTGTCGATATAAAATAAAATGTCATGAATAATTCATAAATAATATTACTTAATGTTTTAAATTTAATTATTTCAACCATTGGGATTTGACATGAAAATTACAATATAGTGAAAAATATCATAAGTCAATTTTTCATTGGGTAATATTATTTCTTGATTCTATATTATATTATAGTATTATTTGTGTCATTACTTTTGGTTACATTATTTTTTATATAGATTTTTTTATGTGTATTTACTTTTGGTACACATAATATATTATTTGATTAATTCTCACATCAATGTTATGATCATTATATGGGTTGGTCGGCTCAAATTATCTTTTTGAGACATATATCGTGTTATACACCATTCCTTTTTAATGAGGTCTATAAATTTCCCATTTGATATGTTATTCAATAAATATATATTTTCTAATATTATTTAATGTTTCATTTTATTTTATTCCATTCATGGGGTTTACGATTCACAAGTTACAAAAGGGGTAAGAGATTTTTCTTTCAATCCCATTTTAATCAGCATTTTTTATGATCAAATTTTATTTGACAGAATTTATTTGATAATTTTTTAATAAAAAACTTTATTTTATTATCCATTTTTTATTTATTAATTTTTTATCTAATAATACCTTTTTTCTCTTTGGTACATAAAATTATTGAAATTTTTTTTCAATTATATATGTCTTTATTTTTCTCTTTGGTCAAAAATAATTTTTTCCAAATATATTATTTCCACAAAAAACAAAAAAATGTTTTTCTAGGATTGTTTAATGTCATTTTACCTAAAATTGTATAAAAAATTAAAATAAATCTTCCTTTCATTTCCAAAACATGGTACTTTTGACTTTTCTTATGGAAATTTGAATGTAATCATTCAATATAATTTAGTTTCCAAGAATGGAACCCTTACATCATCATGAAAACTCAATTAATTAATGATTCATTTACTATTTTGTTAGGTTCATCTCATATAAAAAAATCCCAATATTTTATAAATTTCATGTTTTTAATAGTGATTTTCTATTTGATATGGTTACTTTCCTCAATAATTATTTTTAAAAATATTTAATTTTTTTATACATAAAAAAGACCATTTAATATAATTATAATAAATTTAGAATAGGTTGTCAAAATAAAATTCTTATTCATTATATGGTTGTTTATAATCATTTTGGCTTGGGAATTATTTTATATTCTTTTTCTTGATTAATTTTTTCAATCATTAACTTTCCATTGAAATGTTCACATTCATGTGATCATTAGGTACTTCATTTACCCTAAATATAAATATTATTTATCATGTATATGATTATTAATTATACCATATACCATCTCAATATATGGTATTATAATTTTAAATATATATTATTGTCTTGGGAAATTATTTTTAATCTGTATTATTTACACTATAAAGATATTGGTTGATAAGCTATATTAGTCATGAATTAAATCAAACATTTGATATATGAGGAAAGCATGGGATATGCAGTTATGAATGGGGTCTGGTTATAGATATATCCTTGATACATCTATAGTATCATGAGATGAATCATTTTCTATCATTTTTCTAAAGGTGTATATAATTATACCTACCAATCTTTTAAACAATATTGGCACAAGATCATAAATGTAAAGGTATACTAATACTTGAGATCACGGTGTACAATATTAAATATTTCCATTATTAAGAATTTATTTATTATTATCAATGAAATTATTCCATTGATATTATCCATGGATTCATTTTTTTCTCAAGTTATTGAATAAATGGAATGTGTGTTCAAATATTTAACTTTACATATTGATTATGACTTATCTAATCATAATAGTCATGTTATTGATTTAATTGAATGTTTCTTCAAATATTTAACATGAAATATTTATTATTCTTTATTGTTCATGCTTTATTTACCCATGATTTAATCTATTATATGCTAATATCGTAGATCATTTAAGATTACACTTACTTTTCTCTATTATAGGAAATAAATGATGTTTACTATGAGTGATATGCTATGATATTCTAGAGGTAATATTGATATTTTCAAAAAAATTATATTTTGTATTCAAATGTAATATAGGAATCATGTATCTATCTAGATTAGCAATATAACTAAACTATTCATTCATTTGGGGTGGGATCGCTTGTATCAAGGACAAATGTAATAAATGGTTACTAACTCATGGTTGCTAGATTTGGCATCATTATTGTCGGTATTAGAAAATATTTACTAGAAACCATGGGAATTAGATTTAGGAAAACATCAATTAGAGAACATAACCATATGACTCACTATAATGGTACGCCTATTTATTGGATAACATCCTAGTGTTTTATTAATGTGGATATTATGTGGTTTTCTTTTAAATACATCACTTTATTTATATTACAAGTTTATATGGGTTTTTAAGAGATTAATTTTGGGGTAATAACTATAAAAATATTTGGTCGAGTATATTTATGTCATCATTCTAATGCACGTTGAATGTGCACTTACAATGCACATGGTTTGACACTTTTGGGGGATATTCTTTGGTTAATTCCTATTTTATCTAGAAACCATTATGATGAATTAATGAAAAGAACATATAAAACCAATCATATTCTGTAATGATATGGGATACTCCAAATGTGTATTAGAATGATATATCTAAAAGTAATCATATGTTTAAAATTATATATATACAATTTTGAGGATTTAAATGATGGAATTCCAAGATTATTAATAGTATTTTTGAATAAATTAATGGTAAAAAACCATTAAAATTAGTATTGGTTTAATTAAAATTTTATTCAATGAATAATTCCTTTAAATTTTGTGGACATAATTTTAATTTTATTAACAACCTTTAGAGTTAATATGATCATTTATGTTATGGAAATTAAGATTATCTAATTTTATGAAATCATGTGACCCATTAGGATTTGATTTTTGTGACTAGGGATTGAAAATTAATCTTTGACACACATAATTTATATTAAATGATGGTACTAGGGTGGAAATTAATTAAAGGATGGAGTTTTATTTATCATGTATATATATTTTACAATTTTCAATATCTTAATAATTAAAGAGTCTATCAAGTATCAGAAAAGGATCTTGAAATTTTTTTTATCATATTACAATATTAATAAATTAATCAATGTGTCTTAACTCATCATATATTTATGTGTTTGTGATTTTTGACATTGTCAAGATTATTCAGTTTATTATTATCAAATATCTCTATCACTCCCCATCATTATTTTCTCTTTTATTATATATATATATATTCACTTCACAATAATTTCCTCCTACATATAACCCTATGTATTTCTTATTATATAGAACCTTAATATTTCCATCACCCTTATTTAATAGGATTTTCTATTAACCAGCTTTAAGATGTTAGTTTTCAAATATGGTATTTTCAATTTATAGACACCTGATTTTTGGGCAAAAGAACAAATTATGAGGATTAAATTTATTAATGGTGGGGAGAATGTAACATCGCATTTTTTTAAAATAATATTTTTTTATTAATATAATCCACACAACACTTATATTAAATGACCTATTAAGAATAATTCTTTAAACATAATCTCTTTGATAGCTTGTGATACACACAACCCTGAGTCTAAATGAACTGTAATATTGTATACTACTATAAACCGTCATTTAAATTGAAGGCTTAAAATCTAAATTAAAATATTATGAAAATTAAATGGTTTACACATGTATAAAATAAATAAAATGGTAATATATATAATAGAAATAAAATAATAATCATTTAAAAAAAATTGTTAAAAAAGTGAATTTTTCTAACATACGTTTATGTCTTGTTTTTCGAACTTATATGAAAATTAAATCTTAAAAAATTTATAATATTTATTTTAAAATAATGAAATTAATTTTTTAAATCATCATTTTAAAATTATCAAAGTGTGTATTATTTATAATTTTCTAATAAGATTAATTTTTCAATGAATAGTGAAAAATTCTGGTTTTTATTGAAAACTACCATTTCATTTAAAGAATTAAAAAATCTCCATTTTGTTTTATTTTTTTTAAAAGTAAAATTATTTCAATTATATTATATTCAATAAAATTTATTTATCTTTATTCAATTTCATTTTGTATTTTGAAGTCAATATATTCTATACATTGGATAATTTTATCTTTGGAGAATTGTTTCCCATTACATCTGTTGGTTTAATTTTAAAGTAAAATTTCCAAATTATATAAATGGTATATACATATATAAATGGATACCATATTTGGAATCAAAATAATTAATATTATATAATAAGGTAAATTTAATAATTGATCTTAATGAATAGTAAAATAGTAAAAATTAATTTTTAGTGTTAATTTTAAAACAAGTTTACTGAGGGTTAAAATAAAAATATAATTTTTAAAATGGAAAAAATACTTGATTAAATTATATTCATTAAATAAAACTTTTATTTCAAGAATCGCCATTAAAATGGGTGTGTGGGAACACAAAAAAAATTCAACCCATCAAAATATCATGATATATTAGAAATTACAAATCCAATCAAGAGGAATTTAAAAGGGTTTTTATCATTTTCCCTATAAAGGCTCTAGTCAATGGTGGAAACTTAATTTTCGAGATCATCCTTGAAAAGGTCCTCAAAATGATAAAATATCTTTTCTTAGGTTTGAATTTACTCCTCCAAATTTTCCCCCTCATTGATTCTGGGAACCATGATCTTATCCTATTTTTTGATCCAAAATCATTTATCCACACACATCTATTTATCATGTATTCAATTAGCCTCCTATTTGGGAACATTGAAAATTAAGGACTTATCCAAAATATCATACATGGAGTGTAAAATCAACACCAATCCATTGTAGTTTTCATTATCCTCCTTCCATGGATCAACCATAGGATCCTCATTTGTCTCCTATAATATCCCATATTTTTTCATGTATTTCTCTAAATAATTTTTTTGTTAATCTTTTCTTTAGGTTGTCTTTTAATCATGAAAGTATTCCATTTAAATGAATTTAGTCTTGGGTTGTAAGGAATCTTGAGAAGGGAGGGAGAGTATCTGTGAGGAGACAATTATTTGATAAAATGACATAAATTTTGTAAACGATTGCTTTTTGGAATTAATATAATATTTGTAAAAATGGGCTAAGTTTTTCATGGGTTCTTAGTGAGTTGAGAAATTTTAATAGTGGTTTGTTTTGTTTAAAAGTGAATATGAGATGGAAAAAAGACTATAGAGTTTTTATATGATGTGTGAAGGGATTAAACATCATGTAATTGTTTGAGGGTTTTAATATAACAAATCTGAGTCAATGGGATTTTTTGCGTATTTTATTAAAAAAAATTACATGATGGGTAATAACATTACACACCATGTAAATTCACAACATACTATATTAAACAATTTTTCTAGATGAATTCTCATTTTTTGAGTTGTGTCAATTCTTCTATGAAGCCTAGGGACTTATCTAGAAGATTTTGGGGTGCTAACTTCCCTTCTAGATTTCATTTTTTTCAGATATCCTAGGTAATTCTTACTTTATGTTTCTTCCTTCTCTTCCAGCTTCTCCAACCATTGTGGTTAAATTACTTTACTAATTACATCATTGGTTTTGATATTAATCAGTTTTGATCTAGGAACATCTCTTCTATTATTTACACCATCTTCCTTGTGGGAATTAGACATTGTAATCACTATTGGGTCATCGGTTAAAGGTTAGGTGTCTAAATATTAACTTTGTGGCTTGATAATTTCCACGTTTAGGAAATATTGTGATTTTTCCATCATTACATGCATCCGAATTAATTAATTAAACAACTAGAATTACGCATTGACATTATTTTGTTTCAATTAGATTTTTAACTAGATTTTTTCTACACATGTGGTGAGTAAACCATGATTATAATTGAATTGGAAAATGGATTAAAGTATTTTTATCATGACATATGACCTTGGGTGATTTCTTTTTATAAAATCCAAAAAATTCACCTTATTGGTTATTGATATAATTTTTTTTCAACATTGAATTAAATTGAAAATGGAATCTGAAAGAATAATGTGAAACCATTGATACTCTTGATGTGGTATTTTGATTTCCATGTTGTACGAACGGTTTTTCATTCCATTGTGTAATGATTATATATCATGGTCGGCCTTGGTACTTGCACACTTGTATGATATAAAGTAGATATTGAGAGGGATCATCCCATTCTCATGCTGTAATGCTTATTGATAGCATGATATGCCCAGTCTCATGTTGTAATGATTATAGTGATTTGTCCCAGATGTTGTAATACTTATAGGGATTTTACCAATATTATTTATATTATGCCATGGTTTTAAGGTTGTGGTTGTCATGGTAGTAATAAATGATGAGATATATTTTAGAATTGAGTTGAAGTAGGTTATCTTACCTTAGTCACAGGGTTGCGGTTGTAGTGGTCCTAATAAATTCTCAAAGATATTCTAGCATGAAGCCAATGTAGTTTGTTGTTTTATTTTCTTAATTGTTGAATTAATTAATACACTTAGTTATCACTTCTTTGCATACACTTCATATCTGATTGGTATTTTTTAGAAACAATGTTGTTGACCTATTGGATTATACTCACACCGTATTTAGGTCGTCATTGGGTACCTGAAAAATATTTTATTAATGTAGTTTTAGACAATGGAAATCGACCATGTCGTTGATTTCTTGGTTGCTAATGGGATGGAGATTGATGATGGGACCAACATGGGGTTTGGGAATCAGGAATTTGAGTTTTTAATTTAAGTATGCAATCCTTTTTCTTGTATTGTTCTAGATGAGTTTTTTTTCATTCTAGCGGGTCATTAAATTATTCATGTCTTATTTATTTGATTATTGATTTGGATTTTATTATTATGTTATTCTATGTATTTACTTTGATTATTTCCATTTTATTATTATTTGTTATTAATTCTATGAAACTACAAACTTGGGTAATACTCTCCCTACTATACAATTCACAACCGTACTACTAGTCAATAGACTATGGCGTATAAGGAGTGCTTGAGGCCTTGTAACCTACCCTTTTTTACTCACAAGAAAGAGTGACAGATTGGTGGATGTTACAAACTGGTATTAAAGGATAAGGTTTTATATTACTCTACTTTACTATTTGGGAACGGTATAAAGGTGACAAGTATGTTTCAATACGTGGTATTGAGCTTGTTCATGGGAGTATCTAACCTTTGTCGAAGATTTAATATAAGTGCCCTGGGATGTGATTGTTTTTTTGGTGTTCTTGTTAAAATAGATGTTATTTCACCTTGGATGATTCACGTGTTTTATGTGGTTATAGATTTATAATGATATTTTTTCTTTATATTATTACTTGCAGCCCATTATAGAGTGAGATGAGAATACATGCATCATAATAATAATATAGTAATATATTGACATATTTTTTTCATGATAGGGGAATATATATTTCTTCATGTCATTATCCATGCCTATAGATCTATGATATGAGATTTTTGTTTTAGTGGATACATGAAATTAATAGTCATGTCATGATAAAGTAGCTATTATCCATTTATAGTGAGACCAAGATTTATCAGTTCTCTATTGAAGTCACTTATTGAATTGAACATGTTTTTAGTCAATTCTCAAATGTGTGAGTTTATCTTGTACAGAAAACGTTTCCATGTCGTCTTTAAGTCGAGCGTTAGAAGATTGGAAATCATTACACCCCAAATGTAGTGAAACTAGAGCTTCTTGTTGTTCCTAAGGGATAGATGGATGTTTAGCTTCATGATGTCTTCTTGAGGGTCATGCGGTCCATGGAAAGGGAGACTATTTGTTCCATTCCATTGATGTATGCTCTCACAAAATATAATCAACTACAACATCCAACAATGTTTAAAGGGTAATGGGGACACTAGGCAGTAGAATTCTATATTGATTCAGTCCAGATGATATTCACTAATCTCGAGACACCCACAGATAGGATTGTGATTCTTTTTGTATATATACTTTGTGGACCTGACATGCATTGGAGAGATATTGTATAGAAATATGGGGAATAGGATGATATATCTTGTATAGACATCAAGATGATGTTCCCAATCAATTTATATGTCAATAAATTTTGGTATGAAAAATAACATGAGTATATGCATCTAACAAAAAAGGGTTTTTCCTGCAAATCATTTTTCCCTATTTTCAGAAGCCGGTTTAAGGGTACCGGTAACCCAAACTAGTTTAAAGAAAACCGGAAGCCTCACAACACTTCAGATATTTCATCTCCATTCAAAATTTAAATTTCAAAACAAAAAAATTCAGCGCACACCGCGTGTCCATCATCACGCGGTAAGAAGTATTCGTGTAATTTTTTCCCAAAGCGGTAGTGGGAAGAGCAGTCAGTGTAGTGTGAAACCATCCCAAGATCATGCATCATTCTAGTTTGATTAGTTTGGAAATCATGGGAATAAGTTCCCATAGTGTCCTTACCCCGCAGTCGAGTGTCATGATTATAGAGTACTGGGTCATCATTAGTGGTTGTTTGTGAACTTTCCATAGTAGAATAGTGGAAGAGGATCAAGATAGGCACCAATGTTTGGAAGGTGCTCAGATACCCCTCGAGAGGTTAGTAGCAAGAGTTCCACCTGCCATTCAGGCCGAGGTAAGGGATGTGGTACCCCATTGCATGAGCCAGATGACTATGAAAAGGATATAGCTCTGAGTTGTCAGACTAGAGCCTAGGGTATAGGCACAAGTCAGTTTCAAATTATGATGACTACTCGGGCTAACATGTATACAAGACCATCTACTGTCACATATATGATTCTTGTATCATCAACCTTAGATTATGTTTTGTTTTATGTAAGAGCATCACATTATTTTATATATTCTCTTTTTGAATATTGTTTGTTCTTGTATGTGGAATGATCACATGGAGTATTAACCCTTGACTCACTGTTGAAAGTATGGTTAGAGAATATAAATTATTGCAAGGCATGTTCTCTAGAGATTGGTGGTTACAGAATATTTTTTGGATCTGATCATGAAAGAAATGACTAGATTCAACTTGATTCATGGTATTTATTTTTTTAGTTCTATACTAAGATCATATATACTAATACAAAAGGACAATATAATTCCTATCTCGAGAAGGAAGAATCTATTTTCCCAAGGGTGAGTGGGATCTTCAGGCTAGTCGTGTGGGACCAATTCAGTGAAGACTGGATTATCTCATGGATCAGATAACTAGTCTTTCTGTACATAATGGAGGAATGTAGTAGGATTATTTTTTATCATTGGGAGTATATTTTCATGATGTATTACACAATGAGTTTTATTTTTTACCTCTAGAACTGGAGATCTATTTCTTTATTGAGTCAGTGCTTTTATATGATCTTGTTTATATTCTTCCACATCGTATGAAACTAGTATACCTTTATAAGTTTAATTTTCAGTTGGATGATCTAGAATCTAAAGGCTTCATATGGCTAACTACATCTCCTAGGGTTCTCTAGTTCTCTTTTCCAAAAATTTTAATGGATCTATGGGCATATATGTGAATTATCAAATGTTTAACCAAATGAATATCAAAAATTGGTATCCTTTTCCACACATTGATGATATTTTAGATCAGTTGATATCTGATAAGATATTCTCTAATATTGACATGATATCATTACATCAGCTGTTAATCGTGAGACTATAGAACATATTGTAAACTTTTTTTAGTAGCATGTATGGCTTGTATGAATTCGTAGTAATGTTATTTGGGATAACTAATTCACCTACGGTATTTATGGACTTAATATAAAGGATCTTTTATCCTTTTCAAAATCATATTATGGTGGTTTTCATCGACGATATCTTATTGTACTCTTAGAAAGTAGATGATCTTTCCAATCTTATTGACATAATCTTGAGTACATTGGGAGAGCATTGGTATTGTGACAGGAAAACCTTATGTAGTTTCTAGGTTAATTAAATGCACTTCCTAGTCCATGTCATCTCAGAGGTAGGAGTGTCAGTAGACCTTGAGGAAGTCATAGTGGTGATATATTGGGTACAACCCAAGAACATCATTGAAATTTAGAGATTTCTAGGATTTTAAGGTTATTACCAGTGTTTTATATAATATTTCATTTTTTTGTTAGCACCAATTTATGGGCTGGACAAGAAAGGGTTAATGTTTGTTTGGTTAGATTCTTATGAGATATATTTTCAGGATCAAAAAGGTAGGATGACATCATTATCTATCTTCACTTTACATGTGCTAGGTGAAGCATATACTATGTATTGTGACACATCTGATGTTGGACTCAGATCAGTTCTAATGCAAGATGATTGAGTGGTTGTTTATGGCTCTAGGAAGTGACACAACATGAGAGGAATATTTATACTCATGATTTAGAGTTATATGTATTGTTACATTCGCTAATATGTTGGAGACATTATCTCATGGGGGATATCTTTGTGGTATACTCTAATCACAAGATATTCATGTATATCATTTCTTAGTCAGGCATGAGCCTTCGACAAAGGATGTGGGTCGAGTATCTATAGTCTTTCTATATTGAATTGAATTATACACCAAGAAACGAAGACAACATTGCTGACTCCTTGATCCAAAAGATACAAATATAGGAAGTAAGGGAGTCTTGTTATGAGTGGTGGATGATATCCCACTTTAGATAATTTCATCTAGATGTTCAAGAATCATGGGGGCATGTACCTTCAAATTCGACATCTGTTATACCTATGCTTTTGGAATGTATTAAGGCCAAGTAGTTGTCTAACCCATACGGCTCATTTCCAGGAGAAAATTTATATGGTGGGGAGACGCCATCAGGATGGTCTCTCAACTATTAAAATTCTCTTCCTTTCCATGTCCAAGTATGGTTTTTTATGGGATTTTAAGGATATGATGAAGGAGTATTAGGATTCTAGGCTGGGAGTGCATCCTGGTTTTAGAAAGATGTATCATGATCTCTGTAGTCAATACTGGTGGCTATGAATAAATATCCTCATTTCATATCATTTTTCTTGAAGGGTCTTCAAAAATCTCTTGGATCATGACTTATTTTAAGAACAACCTATTATCCATATACAAATAGTCAATCTAAGTTTACTGTTTATATTTTGTAGGATATGTTATGAGCCAGTGCCTTTGATTTTGGGGGTTCATGGGAGAAACATATGTAACTTGTAGATTTTTAATATAATATTAGCTTCTAGTCATCAATCCAAAAGTCACATTTTGTGTTTTTTATGGAAGACCATGTTTTCCACCTCTTTTTTGGATGGAGGTAGGTGAGTAAACACTTTTTGGGCCTAGTCTCATGTATGATACATCAGAATATGATTATTTGATCAAATAGATTTTGGTGACCTCTTAAAAACAAGAATTTATATTATGAACATCAGAAATGTCGTTTGGAATTCAAGGTTGTTCATCATGTTTATCATTGGGATTCACCTACTTTGGGGTAGCACCGTATCATGATATAGCTAATTTCAGTGCCTAGGTTTGTTGGTATTTTTTAAAAAGTGGAAAGGGTCAGTCCAATGGCATACCATTTAGTCCTTCCATAGGGATACATTTCCATACATGATGTGTTACACATGTCATAGATATGGAGATATCATCCAGATCCTACCCATGTGATATACATAGTAACTGTCGAGCTGTGTATTGATGAATCCATTGAGGAACATCTTATATAGGTTGTGAATCATAGTGAGAAATATCATTTGGGTTGGACTATACTATTTTTTTGGGTGTAGTGGTAGCATGGGTGAGTTTAGTTGTAGACATGGGAGAGTGAGTATGATATGCAAACACACTGTCTAGACTTGTTCATTGACACCTCAGAGTGATTCTTGATGTTTCTTGGGGATGATCTTTTATAAAGTGGGGATGTTTTAGAATCAATTTTTTTTCAGGAATGTATCTCTCTATGTTTTTTGTATTATTTTATTTCCTTTTTCTTTTCACCGTAAAGATATTTTTTTGAATAAACACACACATAGGTTTCATGGAAACTTGAGAAGGACTGAATAGTATATGTGATGAGATATATGTTTGAAAAAATGACCTAAATTTTGGGGACACATTCATTTTTTAATTAATTGAGTCTAAGTATCAATGGGTTAAGTGCTTTATGGGTTCTTGGAGAGTTGAGAAACATTAAATGGGAATTTTTGTTTTAAAATAGAAAATGTAAGGAAAAACGAATAGCATGACATTTACATGTCATAAAAATGGTTTAAAAAACAGGTTATTATTTGAGGTTTTTAATAAAATAAATTCCAGGCAATAGGTTTTTTGGTGTATTTTATTAAAAAAATTACACAATGTGTAATAAAATTACACACCGTGAATATTACCTATCTTTTTTTAAACATGTTGTGTGTCTAAATTCCCATTGTTTCTACAACATCTCTTCTCCTCTCAACCCTAGGGATTTAACTTGGAAATTTTTGGGAGAAAACTTCCCTTTTGGACATCATATGTGTTTGAGTGATCCCTGATGAATCTTATTTGTTAGGTTTCTTCGTTCTCTTACATATTCTCTAACTATTGTGGTGAAATTCTTTGACCACATACATTATCGGTTTTGATCTTGATCATTTTTTTTTTCTGGGGATCTATTTTTAATTATCCTCACCGTATTAGTCCTGGTATTTTTTCGTAAGAAGCAATTTTGGATCATCAGATATTGTTAGGGGTCTAAATATTAACCCTATTTTTTGATAATTTCCATGTTTATGAAATATTGTGATTCATCCATCATTGTGTGCACCAAAATTGATTAAATAAAAAATATATAATTTCTCCTTGAATTCCTTTTATTTTAATTGGTTTTTTAACAAAAATATATTTTTCCATGGAGTGAGATAATAATTATTATAATTGAATCAGATAACGGATTAATGTGTGGTTATCATGACATGTGACCTAGGGTGATTTATTTTTCTAGAATACCTGAATTATTGCTAATTTTTAATTGATATAAACATTAATCAATTTTGTATTAAATTGAAAATGGAATATGAAAGAATAAAGGTAATTATCATAATTAATCATTGATAATTGTGATGTGATACTGTGTTATCCATGTTGTATGATAGGGTTTGGGTTTCATATTGTAATACTTATATATCGTGCTCATCTCGGGAACAAGCACACTTATATGCTGTAATTATAATATTTATAGGGCTTATCCCAAAACCATATTTTAATTCTTATGGGTTGTGGTATATACCTAGTCCCATGATTTAATATTTATAAGGATTTTTTCGAGATGTTGTAATGATTATAGGGCATTGACTTGGATTATTGTGAATATATCGTGGTTATATTGTTCTGGTTGGTATGGTTTAAAGGCATGGTCAGAGATATTATGGGATAGTTCCAATGTCGGTTATCGTACATATTTTATATGGTTGGGGTTGGAATTTTCATAAGACATGATCATAGATATTCTGGCATGGATCTGAAGTAGGTTGTTGCTGTGTTTTTTTAATGGTGGAATTAATTAATACATATGGTTATCTCTTTATTTCCAACACTTCTTATCTGATTTTTTTCACACATAGTGGTATTGAAATACTGATTCATATTTAGAATCTATTCAAGCTATCATTTTGTACCTAATTAGATTTCTTGCATATAGGTTTGAACAAGGGAAGAGGACCATGACATTGATTTCCTGTTTACTGATAGACTGGAGATTGGAGATCAGACAAACATGGATTTATGGACTAGGGACTTTGAGTATTTTATTTTATTATGCTATTATTTTTCTTATATTTTTCTATCATGACATATAGTTACATTCCATAACATAATTATATTATTCCAATATTATTTATTGGACTATTAAATTATCATTTATTTTTGTCTTCTGCTATGTCTTTACATTGATTATTTCCTATTTATTATGATTTTTTCTACTATTGTGACACCTCAAACTAGGTGTATAATATCCCCACTATACATTTCACACCACTAATACTAGTCAGAAGCCACTGCCATATGGGGAGGCTTGCTTGAGGTCTTGTAACCAACACTTTTTGGATAAGTGAGAGAGTGACAGATTATGGGACATTACATCGCCCCTCCAAATAGTTATTTTTTTGTCAATAATCATTTCATAACTAGACTCATCCACCTAATCAAACAAGGTTGAATTTTCCCTCATGGCTTGATTTACTCTTAAGAAGTTACACATGCATTTGTCACTTCCATAGATCATGCATCAACCAAAACATTATTTATTTTTCATTCTAGCCTTGTAACTATGGCCTTCGGTATATTTGAGTAGTATTTTCTATGTCTAGGATCTACCCCTTTATTGATTGTAAAATTCTTAGAATCAATATTACCTTTTATTCTATTCCTCATGTTGCACCCCATGGCTAATCTCATCAAAGATCTTGTTCACCCTCTAAAATTTAAATTTGAATTATTTTTTAATATAGAAAAAAATTAAATATTTGACTGAATGTTGATGGTATATTTTATAAAACATAAATTAAATTCATGAGTGTATTTTATTTTAAATTTTTAGAAATTATATAATTACATTAAACATGTATGCAATGAACAAACAATGCAATTATTTTGGTAATTTGAAAAAAATTGATTCTAAAAATATTAAAAGTAATTTAATTTTATTAAATTATTGTATTAAATAATTATATTCGATATATATAACATGATATATTGATGTTATGATAACAGATTCGAAATCCACCATTTTATTTATGTTTTCAATGAAACATTAAATGAATAGTGTCAAAATTGGCATTAATATTATTTTATTAAATGATTTTAAATTCCTAAAAATCCTATACACATAAATTTTAATTTTATATGTATAATTATATCAACCATTACACATTCATGCACCAATATCCCTTTTATAATAATTATATTGTCCCCTAAATAGTAAAAACATTATTACCATGATAAAGGGTAAAAAAATGTTTTTCATGTTACATGTGTTTGTGTTAAAATTAATTTTTCACACACATAGGGTTTTAATTTTATAAATAGGTTCCATATTTATAAATATTGGGTAAAAAATTTCAAATTATTCTTATCTATTTAGTCTTAAAATGATAAAATTCCAAGATTAAACAATCTACTTACCATAGTGAAATCTAAAATGATAAAATTACAAAAATAGATAAGTTAATGAAAAAATGATTAAAACATTTTTTTCTACTACGTGGTGGTTTTTATAAATTATATCATAATTCAAATCCATTTATTATAAATTTTGGAAGTGCATGGTGTTAGGGTGACTTCTTATAATTGAATAATTTTGGGTATTTACAAAATTGATGCTCCACCTCAAACATAAAATGGAACTACCTCCCATAACATCATCACAACTCTTAATATATTTTTTATTATTAAACCCAAAAAAAAACTATCCCTACCAATCCCTTGGAAACATTATAGAGATTTTTTATTTTGAAAAATACCAATCCTATGGTTCTTAAAAGGATATCCAAAGGTGTTTTCTTGAAGAGAAGGTAATTATGTTAACGATGATCCTTCTTTTTATTTCATCTTTTATGACAATCAATTATTTCATAAAAATTACTATATAGTAACCAAGTTTCTCTTATATAATGATACATTACTATTTTAATTCAAAAATATATATCCATATTTTCTCATTGAAATTGGGAATCAAAATCATCGATTGTGTGTATGGTGAACTATGACCTCACAAATAGATATAACTAATTTTCCATCAATGCCTCTCATAGTTAAAGATAATTATGAATTTAATGTATACATACAATATTAATGATATACTTATTCTTACATAATTTTATTTTCACATATAACAACTTAATTTTCATTCAATTTAAAATAAGATAATTTCGCTGGTGTGTACTGCGGACTACCACCTCAGGATGTGATTTGAATCAATTTTCACATATGCTTTACATAGGTGGTAATAATGAAAAATTTGATGAAAATATGCGATATATATGAAATTATATTTATTACTTAAAATTAATATATTACCCACTTATTTACACTTACTACCATTAATAAATTATATTATATCTCATGCATATGTATTCTTTTTCATTTCAATAAAGATATGCTATTCATTTTCAATGTCTAACATTCAATAATTGTTTTAAAAATGAATAAATTAAGTAAATATTATTTATAAAACATATATATAATTATTTATATGATGGTAGTATTTTATATCAATAAGAAAGGTAACATTTATAACAAAACATGAATGAGAAAACATTGAAAATAACACCCATAACATTAATAAAAATAAAATATTATAAATTAATTTGTGGCAAGGAGTTATAAAAAACATATATGATATTATAAACATTAATATGGTTTTAGAATAAATTAATAATATTTTCAAGCCATTATACAAGTGTACAAAGTGTGATCCAACAAAAGTATAGAACTTCATAACTAAATTTATTTTCATTGGGTAATATTATATGTTCATAGTCTTTGATATTATAAGATTATGTGTGAAATGAATTTTGATTATCTTATGTTGTTTTTATAATTTTTATGTGGATATAAATTTGATACACATAATTGATTCATTTAATAATTCTCATGTTAATGTTATGATCATAGTAAGGATTACTCATCTCAATTTACCTTAATTGGGACATATGTAATATTATATACCTATCTTCAATTACAAGGTGTTTATAATTTCCCATTGATATATTATAAGATTATAATATTTAAATTAATTTTATTTAATGTTTCATTTGATGTTATTATATTTATGATGTTTAATATTCAATTATTTTCCATGTAATAAGAGATTTATGTTTCAATCTATTTTTAATCCGGAATTATTATCCATGGATTTCAATTGAAGTAAATTATTTAATAATTTTATAATAAATTATTTTAATTTTTTATTCTCTTGTTTTTAATGAATTTTTATTGCAATAATAACAATTTTCTCCCTTTTGTACACCAAATGATTTTGAAATTTTTTTAATGAAATCTTACTTAATTTTATCCTCTTTCAAAAATCCATTTTCTTCCAAATAAATGTTTTCTAAAATAAAATAAAATAAATTGTTTACACTAATTTTGTAAATTAATTTTTACTTATTATATTATATCTATTAATATTTTAAAACGAATCTTAATTTTTTTTCCAAATAAAGTACTTTTGACATTTCATAATTTTTTTTTGAAATTATTCATTTTTAATGCATTCAACTGTTGGGAAAAAATCCTTCATGGTAAACTAAGATTATAAGTCCCTAGCCTTAAATATTACATAATCTTGAGATATTTCAAGAATACACATTGAGGATCTTTTCAGCTTTAGAGTTTTAGAGAATTAGATCATAATTCATGCATTACATTCCACATTTAAACAAAGTGGTTACATAAAAGATAATATTCATTTTTTCCATCAACAGAAAAATATTGAAAATAAAACATGGATTATTTATTGACACTTCCTTGACACTATCATCTTATCATTTATCTTTCCCTTGACCTATGGAAAACATTTTAAAAACTTGGGATGCGCATAAAAAGCTCAGTATGAGATATAAAAATACGGAAGGGAAACATTAGTGCATGTATACATAAGAATCAATGAAATCATACTTTACTCATAAAACATAAGAACTTTTACATACCTCATGAAATCAGAAGATTTATGAATAACTCATATAAATCATAAGACATAAATGTAACTTGAAGCTTTCATAACATTCTTACATAGGGAGTAACCCTCATGATTATGTTTGGAATACCCATCACAGAATATTACCTAAATCTCTTTGGAGAAACATTAAAGTTTATCCCATTCGCATAACCTAATGCATTGATGAGCTATATCGGGCTCACCCTCCCTTAGTTTATCACAGAACCACCATTCTTCATAATTAATTCCCAAGAACCATAACATAATCGTATAACATAAAACATGCATAAAAAACATAACATTTCCAGATTTCAATATAAAGATATCAATAACACATTGATATAATAAAACATTATCAAAACCATTTTCAATACCAAAATAAAATAAAAGTAAAACATGGTATTTATTTTTCATTTTAAAAAAATGTTAAGGCTTTTAGAGGAAGCCGAAACTCAAATAATGGTCACGGTGGCAGAGAAGCCATTGTCACCGCATACGTAAGAAAAAAACATTCCCTTTTGTTATTTAGTAAAACACTTCATATAAAAAGATTACTTTCAAATAAAAGTAAAATTCAAAAGGGTTTATACACCGTATTAAATAATGTTGTGTATAAAACAAAATATGCCTCAATGAAAGGAGATTGAGATGAAGTCCCATACCTCGGGTCCAACTTGACTCGATCATTCTTTAACCTCCTGAATAATACACTTGAGTAAATTTCTACATGATTTAGAACCTTTTTCAAGTTCATTATTCCTTTTATATCACTTATTACCATGTCATGAACACTATGTAATTATTTAACTTAATAATGGTCGTTTTGTCAAACCTTGGCGCTTGAGTCAAAAATATATTTCTTGTAATTACAAGTTGTTCATGTGGTAAGACATCCATTATATACAGAATTATATTCATGATGTAGATATCATATATATATATATATATATATCATATATATCTTTTATATTTAGGCATTTATAATATTACATAACATTTAGAGGTAAGAAATGAAATGCACCGTTCATGGAGACGGTAAGCCGTACGTACGCATTAACACTACTTCCATTTATATTTCCTATTTAATGGAATAGAAAAAAATTTATATAAAGGTATATTATAATTTCAGTATAATATAATATATAATATCATTAACTCCATACTTTATACGTCCCACATATGGTATTAACGAATCAAGTCACTTTGAGTGGGCGGTAGTCCGCAATTCCTAAAATGAAGATATCACGTTTAACAATAATGGAAACCATAAAGGTATTACATAAATGAAAAATAAGGATGATTAAAGAAAACATAAAAATATTATATATCATATATAAATATAGTGACATATTAATGTCCACCATTGAAGGTGTTAGAAGAATATTGAACAATCATCATTTTGTGAGGCAGAAATTCGCCATCCACAGAAACAGTATGCTCTTTAACAATTAGATGAAGGTGTGTGTAAGTGTAGCTTGAAAAATTCTTATAAAAAACATTTTAGTATATATATGATACTGGTTTTGTTACAAAATAAATGAATAAAAAAAGGTTAGGGGGTTGGAGACGCAAAATAAAACAAAATAACATTAGAGAAGTCTTTACCTTTAATTTGGGTAACTCCTCTTTGTTTGAAACAAAAGGGATTATTGAAGAGCTTTCTGCCTAATGTAATGCTTCTAGGATGAATAGGGGGTTGTGGAGAGATAAAATGAGCAGGGCTTGGCCGAACCAAAGTCTTGAGAGGTGTGGGTAAGGAGGTAGAGTTGGGGTCCTTTTATAAGAGGGGAGGAGGGGCACTATTGGAAAGTTATAAAATGTTACTTTATATAAAAATGAGTTTCGGATTTTAAAGGTCCCACATTGATATATTTCGAGGATAAGGTGATAAGGGCTCGAAATATACTCAAACAATAGGTCTCTGACAAGTGTAAGTCTTAAATTTTACATTTTCTTTTCATTTTATTTAAATCGTTCACTAATTAGGTAATCTCTGCATCATCATGGTGTTATAAATAAATTAATTTATTTAATGTCTAAAAGTTATAAAAAAATACAATGATTTTGGAAATCAATTTAGCCTTCCAATGACTATTTATAGTCCATGATATCATTTATGAATACAAAATTAAAATTTTTTTAACTTAGGTGTTACATGCTTTGTTATATTTAATTTTCTTTAAAAATAAATAGATAAAAAGTCACTATCACACAAAAGTGATTCCATGGGGTCCCAAAGTTTGGCACAAGGAATCCAATGGATGGAAATGACACAACCAGTAGCATTAGGACACATGTTGGGGTCATTTTATATTATTATGTAATTATTTTATTTCCCTTAACTATCTGATTACTAATTAATCATGATAATTAAAGATAATTAACGTCGTTACTATTAATAATGTCCAAAAAGAATAGAGTCTTAATTACATTATTTGGACCTTATAATTCCAAATATGGAATCCGTTTTACCATATTACCAACACCAAAATTGCAATAATTAATTTAAAAATTATTTCTGTTGTCAAAACTAATAGTTGGTTTTTTAGAAACAATATCTATCAAAAGTTTGACAAATGTTTATGTCCAATTTAAAAGTGCAATTAATTCCAATGACCACCATTGGATTAAATATTAAAAATATATTATATTTACACTTTAAAACAAATTAAAAATATAATTTATCCATATAATTAAATTAGATGAAAAAATAGTATTGATGTAAAATGTAGTATTTTTCACTATTCATTAAAAAATGAACACTGTCAGAAAAATACCAAAAATTTAACCAAAGTAAATTTAAATGTCCCAATTATAATGAATAATTTTAATTTTACAAATAGATCTTATAGAATTTTCAAAATATTGATTTAAAAATGATTCTCCATCAAAAGTCAGTAAAATAATATTTTAAAAATATTAGAGAATTATATGCTTAAGATTAGATTTATTCTCATTTTAATTCTTTAAAACACTCTCTATTTCATTAATAGACATCAATATGAAAATCCAGAATTCTTTAGTTACTTGGGATGTTACATCCTTCCACCATTTAGAAAATTTCATCCCTGCAATTTATTTAGTTATCGAATAAGTGGGGGTATTTATCCATCATTGCATTTTCAGATTCCCATGTTGCCTCTTCAATCTTGTGGGTTTTTCAAAAAACCATTACATGATGAATCAACTTATTCCGCAACACTTTCTCCCTATGGTCAAGAATCTAGACCATTTGTTCCTCATAAGATTGATTCTCTTCCAACTGAACTACCTCTGGACTCATCTGGCATGTACTTCCTTAACATTGAAACATGAAAAACATTGTGTATCTGAGATAAACTCAGAGGTAAATCCACTCAGTATGCAACTGATCCAACTCTCTCCAGAATTTCATGTGGTCCAATGAACCTTTGGAAAAGCTTTCCTTTCTTACCAAATCACATCACACGTTTCCATGGATATACTTTTAGAAAAACATGATCACCTACCTCAAAAGAGAGATCCTTCCTCCTGTTGTCCACATAACTCTTCTGCCCGCTCTGAGCTGTTCTCATGTGTCTCTGTATCAGCTGAACTTTTTCCACCAACTCTTCTACCAATTCCAGTCCCATCAAATTCCTTTCACCCAATTCATCCCAGAAAGCTGGAGTTCAACACCGCTTCCCATATAATGCCCGAAATGGTGCCATCTGTATACTGGAATGAAAACTGTTATTATAAGAAAACACAACCAAAGAACGATGTTGGTCCCAACTTCACTAATAATCCATCTAACAAGTACATATCATATCTTCCAAAGTCTGAATCATTCGTTCTGACTACCCATCTGATTGAGGATGAAAAGATGTACTAAAATATAATTCAGTACCCAAATACTTCTAAAGGCCTTTCCAATAGTTAGAAGTAAACCTGGGATAGCGATCAGATATAATGGAGAGGGGAACTCCATTTAACCTGAATATCCCTTTAAGATACAAATGATAAAGTTGTTATAGAGAAAACGTATCTTTTATAGCAGGGAAATGAGATGATTAATAAAGAGATCAACAATAAACCAAATTTCATTATTACTACAAGGTGTCTTCATCAATCCCACAACAATGTCCATGGATATATTCTCTCATTTCCACTCTGGCACTGGTAAAGGCTGAAGAATCCCTTTTGGTAACTACTGCTCAACATTAACTTTTTTACAAGTCAAACACTTTATAGTAAAATCAGCAATATATCTTTTCATTCCATCCCACCATTAATACTCTCGAAGATCTCTATACGTCTTAGTACTGTCTGGATGAACAGAAAACAGAGAACTATGTGCTTCAAATAACAACTCTATCTTCAACTGTAAATCACATGGCACACACAATCTCTTCCTACATCTCAATACACAATCGTTATCAATGTTGAATTCAGGTAACTTACCCTTCTGAAGTATCTCTACCTTTTTCTACAACTCACTGTCTTGCTATTGTGCTTGCATAATTCTGTCTGATAGAGAAGATTTCACTGATACCTAAAACGAAACAGAAGAACATTCTGCAACAATAAATTCTATTCCAAATTTCATCAAATCCTTAACCAAAGGATCACGTTCCAAACGTAACATCGTTAATGAAGAATTAATTTTTTGACACAAAGTATCAGCCACATTATTTTCTTTTCCTAGATGGTAATGAATTGTACAATAATAATCCTTGATTAATTCCAGCTATCTGCTCTGTCTCATGTTCAATTCGTTCTGAGTGAATATATACTTTAAACTTTTATGATCAGTATATATTTCACACTTTACTCCATAAAAATTATGCCTCAAAATTTTTAAGGAGAAAACAATAGTAGCTAATTCCAAATCATTTATAGGGTAATTTACCTCATGAGTTTTCAACTAATGTAAAGCATAAGCAATTACCGGATCATTCTGCATTTGGATACAACCAAGTCCTTTTAATGAAGCATCACTATATATAACAAACTCTCGAGTCCTGGAAGGTAGTGCCATAACTGGGGAATTCACCAATCTTCTTTCCAATTCCTGAAAACAATCATCACATTCTTTTGTCCAGATAAACGTAACACCCTTTCGAGTTAGCTTAGTCATTGGACTAGATAATTGGTAAATTTTTTAAAAAAACCTTTGGTAATATCCTGCCATACCATGAAAACAACAAATCTCAGAAACATTTGTGGGTCTTGGCCATTCTTCAACAACCTTTGTCTTTGCAGGATCAATAGTTATCCCATATTTAGAAACAATATGACAAAGGAAAGAAATTTGTTTCAACCAAAACTCACACTTTCTGAATTTCCCATACAAGTTCTTTTCTTTTAACGTTTTCAAAAAAACCATCAAATGTCTTTCATGCTCCTCTTTAATTTTAGAAAACAACAAAATATCATCAATAAAAACTACCACAAACTTATCCAAGAACTCCTGGAAAATTCTATTCATAAGGTCCATGAATACAGCAGGTGCATTGGTTAGCCCAAAAGTCATAACTAAAAATTCATAATGGCTATATCTTGTACGAAACACAGTCTTTAGAATATCTTCTTCCATTACCTTTAACTGATGGTACCCTGATCTTAGGCCAATCTTTGAAAAATACTGACCTCGTTGGAGCTGATCAATCAAATCATCGATATGAGGCAATGGATATTTTTTCTTAACAGTGATATTATTCAAGGTTCAATAATCAATGCAAAGTCTCATTGAACCATCTTTCTTTTTAACAAATAAGATAGGAGAACCCCATGGTGACATGCTAGGTCAAATGAAAACTTTCTCTAATAAATCTTGCAATTGATCCTTCATCTCTAAAAGTTCAATTTGAGCCATTCAATAAGGGGGTTTTGAAATTGGCTTAGCATCAGGAACTACGTCAACAGTAAATTCAACTTCCTGATCTAGTATTATTCTAGGCAACTCGTCAGGAAAAACATTAGGATACTCATTTACCACTAGAACATTATTAATCTGAATGGTTCCTTTTTTTCAACAATATGTGCAAGGTAACATTCATTTCAATCTTTTAAAAGTTTCTCTGCCTCTTGATATGTTATCAAAATTAAGGGTTAATTCTTGTTCACAAACTAAAATTATTTCTGAAAAGAAACTTCTTTTGCTCTACAATCAATCTTAGCATGGTAAACAGAGAGCCAATCCATACCCAGGATAACATCAAATTCTAATACAGGTAAAACAACAAGGTTTTCAAGTATGTTCTTTCCACGGATAAGGATAAGAAGATTCTTATAAATTATTTTTCCTCAACATTTCCCCAAGGTTTATTTACCAAATGTTTAGGATTCATTTCTTGAGATGGAATTCCCAATTTACTAGAAAATTTTTCAGAGATGAAAGATTGTCTAGACCCTGAATCAAACAAAACATTGTCATAATCTGAAAAAACAAAAAAATTACCTGATACCACTTTATTTTCTAGAAAAACATCTGCTGAAGTAGTTTCAAATTATTTCACCACAGCATTCTGCTTGAATTCTGACTTCTTCCCATCATTTGAGCTCTTCGTCGAACACTTGTTTTCATAATGACCCATCTCATTGCACTTGAATCATTTCACTAACTGTAAATCAAATTTGGTCTTAGCATCACCTTGATCCTTTTTAGTGCAATAACGAGCCTTATGTCAAATCTTACCAAATTGGTAGCACTTTCTAGAATTTAGAAGACATTCCTCAACTTGCCTTTTACCACATTTATCACAAACTGGAAACCTAGTATTCTTACCATCAGAACATTTTGAAGAATTCTTCCCTTTCTCCTACCACCTCGGTCTCTTCTTCTGTTGGTTGTTATAGAACACTTGATCATCTGCAAACTCCACTTCAACCTTCTAAGCACATCTAAAAAGCTTTTTGAACTCACAAGAAGCCAATGGCCTTCGATATTTTGGCTTTAATCCTGAGTAAAAATGATTGATTTTACAATCAAGGTCTCAGATAAAATTTGGAGTATACCTTTCCAATCGAGTGAACCTTTCTTCATAACCAGCCACTGAGTCATTCTATTTCCTCAATTCCATGAATTGGTTTTCCATCCTATGTCGAACATCCTTAGGAAAATTCTTCTCAAGAAACATACTATTGAATTCATCCTGGTCGAGACCATCAATTTCATCAGCATCCCTGATATTTTTAACCATCGACCACAACTGATGTGCTTCATCCTCCAAACAGTAAATAGAAAGACTAACCTTTTGATTTTCTAAACACCCCATGACATTGAAAATCATCTCCAGTTCTTTAATCCACCCCTCAGCTATCACATGGACATATGATCCTCTGAATGATGGGGGATGTTGCCTCATGAAATGTTCAACAACTAAAATGTTCTTCTATGGTAGATCTGGTTGATCTCATGCATGGATACCACCACCATTTATTGCTTGAGTAAATTGCGCTATTACTGCAAGAAACTGTTCTGTTCCAATTCCGACCATCTCAGGATGCGGATTCGGATGGTTATTTCCTACTGTCTTCCTCCCTAACACTGTTTCTCTATTTCTTTTATAGAAAAAAATTCTGAACAAACATGCCTTAGATGAAGAAACATGGTAATTTTAAAATGCTATATCATTTCAATATGACCATAAAAAAAATATTTTTGTATAATAATTTAATATAATTCTAACTCCTAAAGTTATCTAAACCGACTATTGATACCAACTATAAGGCCCCAACCTTAAAAATTACTTAATCTTGAGATATTTCAAGAATACACATTGAGGATCTTTTCAGGTATAGAGTTTTAGATAATTAGATCATATTTCAAGCATTACATTCCATATTTAAATAAAGTGGTTACATAAAAGGTAGTATTCATTTTTCCCATAAACAGAAACAAATTTAAAATAAATCATAGATTTTTTATTGACACTTGCTTGACACTATCATCATATCATGTACCTTTCCCTTGACCTGTGAAAAACATTTCAGAAACGTGGGATGAGCATAAAAAGCTCAGTACGGGATAAAAAACGAAAAATAATCATTAGTACATGTATACATAAGAACCAATGAAATCATACTTTACACTTAAAACATAATCACATTAATATACCTCATGGAATCATATGATTTATGAATAACTCATAGAAATCATAATACATAAAGGCAACTTGAGGCATTCATAACATTCTTACATATGGAGTAACCCACATGGTTACGTTTAGAATACCCATCACAGTATTTTTCCTAAATATCTTTAGAGAATCCTTAACATTTAACCCCTTAGTGTTACCCAATGCATTGGAGAGCTGTATCAGGCTCAACCACCCTTAGATTATCACGAAACCACCCGTCTTCATAAACAATTCCCAAGAACCATAACATAATGGTATCACATAAACCATGCATAAAGGAAACATAACATTTCCACATTTCAATCACAAGATATCAATTACACATTGATATAATAAAACATTATCAAAACCATTTTCAATACCAAAATAAAATAAAATTAATACATGGTATTTATTTTTAATTTAAAAAAAGGTTATGGCTTGTAGAGGAAGCTGAAACTCAAATTATGGTCACAGCGGGCGAAGAAGTCATTGTCGCTGCATACGTAAGTCAAAAAAATTCTTTTTTGTTGTTTAATAAAACACTTTGTATAAAAATATTCCTTTAGAATAAAAGTAAAAGTCAAAGTGGTTTATACATCGTATAAAATAAAGTTGTCTATAAAACAAAATAAGCCTTAATGAAATGAGATTGAGATGAAGTCCCATACATCAGGTTTGACTTGACTCGATCATTCTTTAACCTCCTGAATAAAAAACATGAGTTAATTTATACTTTCTTTAGAAAAATTTTTAAATTAATTATTCCTTTAATATCACTTATTACAATTTCATTAACACTATGTTATTGTTGATGTTAATAATGGTCGTTTTGCCAACCCTTGGTGCTTGAGTCAAAAATAAATTTCTTGTAATTAAAAATTGTTCATGTGGTAAGATATACATTATATACAGAATTATATTCATGATTTGGATATCATATATATCATATATATCAATTATATTCATTCATTTATAACATTACATAACATTTAGAGGTAAGAAATGAAAGGCATCGTTCATGGAGACGGTAAGCCGTACGTATGCATGAACGTTGCTTCCATTTATTTTTCTTATTTAATGGAATGGAATCATAATGATATAAAGGTATATTATAATTTCAGTGTAATATAATATATAATATCATTAAGTCCATCCTTTATATCTCCCACATATGGCATTAACGAATCAAATCACTTTGAGGGGCGGTAGTCCGCATTTCCTAAAATGAAGATATCACGTTTAAACATAATGGAAACCATAAAGGTATGCCATAAATGAAAAATACAGAATCTTAAGGGAAAAATAAAAATATTATATATCATATATTAATATAGTGACATCTTAATGGCCACCTTTGATGCTGTTAGAAGAATATTGGACAATCATCGTTTAATGAGGCAGAAATTCGCCATCCACGGAAATAGTATGATCTTTAACCATTAGATGAAGGTGTGTGTAAGTGTAGATAGAATAATTATTATAAAAACAACCTAGTATATTTATGGTACTGGTTCTGTTAAAAAATAAATGAATAAAAATATTTTAGGGGGTTGGAGAAGAAAAATAAAACAAAAGAACATTAGAGAAGTCTTTACCTTTAAATCAGGTAACTCCTCTTGGTTTGAACCAAAAGGGTTTCTTGATGATATTTCTGCCTAATGTAAGGCTTCTAGGATTAATAGGGGGATGTGGATAGATAAAATGAGCAGGGTTTGGCCAAACCAAAGGCTTGAGAGGTGTGGGTAAGGAGGTAGAGGTGGGGGCCTTTTATAAGAGGAGAGGAGGGGCACTCTTGGAAAGTTATAAAATGTTACTTTATATTAAAATGTTTTTCAGATTTTAAAGGTCCCACATTGATATATTTGAAGGATAAAGTTATGAGGGTTCTAAATATACTCATCCAATAGGTCTTTTACATGTGTAAGTCTTATATTTTACATTATCTTTTCATTTTATTTAAATCGTTCATTAATGAGGTAATCCCCGCATCATCATGGTGCCATAAATAAATTAATTTGTTTAAGGTCTAAAACTTATAAAAAAACTATCATGTAGGAAATATTTTTAGATTTACAATGACTATTTATAGTCCAAGATATTATTTATGTAGAAAAAAATAAATTTTTTTAATAAGGTGTTACATACTTTGTTATATTTAACTTTCTTTAAAAATAAAAAGTTAAAAAGTCTCTATCACAGAAAAGTGATACCATGGTGTCCCAAAGTTTGGCACAAGGCATCCCATGGTCGGCCATGACACAACCAGTAGAATTAGGACACATTTTTGGGTACTTTTATATTATTATGTTATTATTTTATTACCCTTAACTACCTGATCATTAATAAATCACGATAATTAAAGATAATTACCGTCGTTACTATTCATAATGTCCAAAAACAAAAGAGTCTAAATTACTTAATTTGGACCTTCTGATTCCAAATATGGAATGCATTTTAACGAATTCCCAAAACCAAAATTTCAATAATTTATTTAAAAATAATTCTCGTTGTCTAAACAAATAGTGTGTTTATTAGAAACAATATCTATCAAAAGTTTGACAATTTTCTATGTACAATTTCAAAGTAAAATTAATTAAAATGACCACCATTGGATTAAATGGTAAAAATATATTGTATTTACACTTTAAAACCAACCAAAAAGATAATCTATCCATATAATTAAATTAGATTAAAAATCAGTTTTTATGTAAAATGCAGTATTTTTCAATATTCATTAAAAATTGAAATTTGTCAGAAAAATACAAAAAATTTAACCAAAGTAAATTTAAATGTCCCAATTATAATTAATAAGTTTATTTTTACAAATAGATATTATAAAATTTTCAAAAGATTGATTTAAACATGTCTCTCTATCAAAAGGATGTAAAACAATCTTTTAAAAATATTAGAGAATTCTAGGCTTAAGATTGGATTTATTCTCATTTTTTGTCTTTAAAACACTATCTAATTCATAAATAGACATAGATATGAAAATAAAAAATTCTTTACTTACTTGGGATGTTACAAGGAGGGACAGTGAGTCCACATCGAACACGTAAATAGCAGTGCACTTAAAGTTGAATTGGTACATCGGCACACTTCTGATGTATGCTCGTTGGACATAGCATAGTGAGGGTGAACCACATCAAAATCATTGTGTTTTGTGCATGATTTAAAGTTTTTTCATACTCTACATCGAGAAGGAGGGAGAAGAGGGTTTTTTCTAATAGCAAAACAAGATCAGAAGGGGTAGTCATTTTAATTTGTTATACCCTGATTCACCCCCACCCCTCTAAGGGTATCTAGCCTAGTGGACCCAACATCAACATTAATGGAACATTTTTTCTATCATGAAGAATTTTTTGAATCGTAAATTACAAATTTATGAGTTTCTTTTAAAATAATGTTTCCTTAAAATATTTGAAATTTATTGTTAATAAAACTAAATATAAAATTGATAATGGTATTTTCATAAAACTATATTTAACAATCCTTTCATGAGATTTTTATTCATCAATAACAACAACCATTTATTGTACATATACTCTAATAAGAATATATTGTAATGATATCATCCTTATTATTTATCTAAATTGTTTATGATCAGTTCTATAAGGGAATGTATTGGAATTCCCTATCTTAATTAATTTTTCTATTCGTTAACAATCCATTGAAATATTTACATTCATGTAATCATTGTGCATTTTACTTCACATAATATCAATATTATTAATCGTAGATATTCTTATTACATAAACCATATATCATTTTTACTTAATTTATATCTCATTGAATGTCATATGATTTATTGATGAAATTATTATTAACTAGTATTCCATACTTGATATAGAAATTTTGTTATAAGTCATATTGTTCAAAAATTAAACCAACCATTTGATATATATAGAATAAATTGGGCATGATGTTTTTTTTGGGGATTGAGTATAGATATCCCTTTGATGCATCAATTGTATTATGAGACTTGTTAGTTGGATATCCATATTTATATGGGTTTTTAGTGTATACATACCCATATGTTAAATAGTATTGGCGCAATGTCATAATGAAAAAGGTATCATGATTCCTACGATTATGATATCCAATATTAAGAATTTCCTTCATTATGATTTCAGTTATTATTATCCATGAGATTAATTTATTGATATTGTCAATGGATTTATTTTGTACTCATATTATTCATAAAATCGAATTTTTGTTTTACTATTTACCTTTATATATTTATTACAGCTTATCTAGTCATGATAGTCATCTTATTATTTAAGTGTAATGTGTGTTTATATATTTAACTTGAAATATAGATTATTTCTTATTGATCATTCTTTATTTCCTAAAGTTGTATTTTGTTGTGTTTAACCCTAACTAGAAATTTTACCTCACCCTTATTTTTTTATTTTCCCAAGAATCTAGGGAGTGTACTTTGAATGATATACAAGGTTATTTTAAATATAATAATGATATTCTCTAAAAAATTAGGTTGTAATTATTTTATTCAAATATAGTATAGGAATAATGTATGTATCTAGTTCAAAAATACTACTAAACTATTCATTACTTTGTTATATTATCTCTTACATCTAAAATCAATGTAAAAATGATCACACCAAACACCAGGTTACACAAGATGGGATAGTTAAAGCGTATAAATAGGTTCCAACTACCATACTATTGTATGATATGTTAATTTATTACATTTTTTTTGATTCTCTCCCTATACCCTTATGAAAACATATCCTTTCTCTATTACCACCATGAAACTATCCTATCATCGGTGGATAAGAGTTACACTCATGTGAGTTATAATTTAGTATAGATAATCAATAAACTATGAAGTATGGAATTAATTTTTCTATTTCCTTTTTTCTTCATTAATCTCATACGAATAAAGATAGAAGTAGTGATTCATCAGGGTACAATATAGATACTATTTTTCACCAACAGTTCATGTATGGTTTAAGGTATTCACATATAACATTATTTTATTAGGTTTAAAAATCAATTATTCTACCTTTTTTAATTTCTATAATACCCTAATAAATACCCTTGTGTTATAAGAGAGTTTCTATGACATTTGATTCTGGAAATCATATATTTTAAAATATTTTTTTGAATTTTTTTTCAAAACCTTATCCCTAAATCCTCATAAGATATTATGTATATATAGTTTTCTACAATTTTTTATACCAAGAATCATTCATAGTTTGTATTCATAATATTTAACTATCTGGTACATTATCATCCTTACTCTATAAAATCACACAACACATGAAATAATAGATCAGGGTTAATCACATGAGAGTTCATGTCATATACTACACATGAAATTGTCACAACAAGTTAGTCCTATACATGATAGCCATATTATTCTCAATTATTCCTATACCTTACATTTTTTAATATTAAGTAGATACTACATTTCAAATTTAATAATACAAGAGATTATTTGGGTTAGTTTTATCTTATGTAGGTTTATGGCCATTTAGGTTTAATCTCTTACAATGTGGTATTAATCTTATGTGTGATGGCCACCACATCAAATATTATCGGATTTATTTGAATGTAAGGCCCACAACACCTGTTATTAATATTATATATAAGAAATATCATACGAAATGACTATCTCGTATATGCCATCATTCTTTCACCTGTCATAACTTCTTTGAATAATTCTTATATAGTTTGTAAGATCATAAATTATGGATACATGTGTGAGGACGTAGGGCATCACTACCATTTTATTATCACATAGGATTATCCAACATGTGTAAATGATACAAAACCCACCTAGATTTCTTTCATGATAAAACGATATCATTAGAAACCATATGTCGAGGAAAATTATTTTTCATTAAAATCAATTATTAATTGAATTGTATAATTTAAAAACTATTTATAAATTATGAAGAATGGTAGTTTTATATATTCATTAATATATAAATGTGTTTATAAAAAAATTAATTATAAATTTTTTATAATTAGTTATTTATTTATGAAACAGTCAATAAATAAACATCCATATATATTAATTACCAATATTGATATAACTTTTCTAATTATATGAAATTATTTATAATTTATAAATAAAGTGTTTATTTGGAATTTTTTATCTATATTTCAAAAAAACATTAAATTACTATACAACATCAAAACATAAAATTTTAATATTTAACTTTTGATTCTTTCGCAGTATTTTATTTGAATTCTATTAAATACTTGACTTATTTTGGTATTTCTTTAAACCATAGATAAATGAGTTTTCAGGATTGATATGATCATGGTTTAAAATTATATATTTATTATATTTATATTATTTTAATCGTTTACATGATATAATGGATATATAAAATGATTATATGGCATATAATATTATATATATATATATATTAAATACAATATAATTAATGATATGAAAGAGTTAATATTCAGAATAAATTGAAAATTTTTATATCGATCTAATTATGAAATATTCATATGGTTAAAAAATATATAAATTTTTTATAATTATTTTATTTATGAATTGTTCATAAATTGTTCATCACATGTTTAAATATTTCATATGTTCATTTTTTTAAATAATTTTATATTTTATTGATGAATATAAATTCTTTATATTATAAAAGACTGTATTCTTTATTTTAATTGTTAAACTTCCTACATGTAATCATACATGAAAGGAACAGGCTTCATTCAAGGTATGATGATTGGTTTAGTTTCCTTCTACCATAACACTTTCTTGTACTAAGTATTGAACTATAATTTGGAAGATAGTTATGATATACACATAACATGAAAGGGATTAATGTAAATTATTCATGTCTTTAATTTTGACATGTATAAATATCATATGGTTATCATTTGGGTTAGTAACATATAATATGATTTGTGTATGGAGTTATTGATATATATGATTTTAAATGTAGATTTGGTGGAAATAGAATTTGATTACAAAATAAATAATTAGAATAATTCATATATAAATGGAATAGATGATATTATATGGTAAGATTATATCCCCATAAAATAATTTGATGTTTCCAATTACTTTCAAAGAAAACATATTTCCATACAGAAACCAGTTAACAGAATAGGTTCTACTGAATTGAGTTTCCCATAGATTATGTTATGCGAGAAATAATAGAATTGGATAACATTAAGATATATAGATATATATATCCAAACCCTATTGTTTTCAATTCGTTAGAAATATTTTTGAAAACATTATATTTTGGATACCATATTAATATAAGTATATTTATCACATGATAGATTTGATAATGTAGTATCCACTCAACTACCCATGAATTATAAATGTTATTTTTGGGATAACTGATTACCTAAATAACTATGTGTTGAGCGGAATTCCAAATTGGAATCATTTCTTAATGAAATATATATGTTGCAACAATAATTTATATGGGGAGACAAACTGGGATCCAAATTTTATTACGATAACATTTTATAAAATTTCCTATTCAATTTTTATAAAATTTGATATTCATCTGGTAAACTCTTCCATTGAAAATTAATAGTATCTTTATAATCAAAATTAGTATTTAAATTAATCCCTTAAAAATATATGATTAATATAACAAACTAATAAGACATATAACATAAGAATAATTCATAAGTAATAGAAATTGTTTGTCTTAGAGAAACACATTCTTAGATAAATGTAATGTTGAAGTTGTTATTAAGGTTAATCGATATTCATATGATAAGAATACAATGGTTTACTTGAGTTTTAAAAGGTATTTGAAGAAAATATTCTCTTGGAACATTTATTTCTCTCCATAAACCCAAAGTGATTGAGTATTCCAATTACTAGATAAAAATAAGGATATCTTTTAAGGAATGTTTTTGTAATAGAATTCATTCAATTTTCTATGATTAAAATGTTTTAAAAATTTATATATATTCAATAAAAGTTTGAATTATATTCTAAAAGTATTTAGAATATATAAAAACCATAATATTTATATATTATGGCACTATATAGACATTAAATTTTGGTAAGAGATCAAACCAGAAGGGTAAAAGTTAGCTCAAAAGTATAACAATGTTTATCCAAGTAGCTAGACTTGGTTATTGAAAATTAATGGTGTTATTTGGGGACAATATTAATGATTACATATGATATAATTATCTCAAATACCAATTTGTGTGCTAAAAAATATATGTAATGACCATGTCAATTATAGTTATATTTGAAATTATTTCCTTGGTTTTTAAGGTCATTTTATAAAAAATGGAAACATTATAAATTATTTGTGTATATTTGAGTTCAAAAACCATTGGAAGAATTGATTGAGAATTTATTTTTAATTATAATGTAGAAGAAAATTGTTTTTAAATTTAGGAATTGAATGTAAAATAATATATCAAGGATATATGTGTCAATCTTAATGGTGAGTATATTTATCTCATTTAACCTATATGATAATGGATGTTGTGTAATTAAAATTTTTTATAAACATTATGAGATAATGGTTTCAATACTGAGAGTCCCCAAGCCCACTCTCCAAGGTTCAATGATAAAGTCACATTCATTTCATACTAGGATCCTTACTAAGTGATATGAACCAAGAAATATATATATATATTTATATTTATATTTATATATAATGTGGATATATAACAAAAAATACCAAAAAAACCCTAGTACCCAAAAGTTTTACTATATTTTGAGAATAACTACTTAAAAATTATATTTCACATAATTTATCCAAAAAATAATATAAATAATATCTATATAGTAAATTCAACTATATATTCTCCTATAAATAATTCCCTAAGGAAAAGGAAAATAAAATAAGGTGTGGGGTAAACATCCCAGTAAGGTAAAAACAACTCAACATTTTATCAATAGAAACATCATAAGCATGAGGAAATATGCATGGGAGAAATATATGATTATAATAACAATACACAATGATGGTTTTATATATAATATAAAGAAATTTAATCAAAAATGATCAAACATATACCATGGAATAAGAGTTATAAAACATGGGACAATATACTTGAGCCTTGATGAATAATCATATAAATATAGCATAAAAATGTGGAATATCAAATGTTTCATTAAAAGGCACTATGTAACCAACACAAGAACATGTAATCATAACATTGTGAGAAAAAAAATCATGTACACCCTTTATTTAATCATGAAATCTAATCATTCTTACCCTTTAATAAATTCAATAATCGAATTTCACACACCATTTATGTAATAAACAAATCCTTTAACTTCCATGGTCTATTATAACATGAGATATGAATATATAATCAATAAAATAAAGGGTGATATAACAATTAACCCATCAATATATATTTATATATTTTTTATTTTAAAATAAGGATATATTGTATCATGAAAGATATATTGTAATAAAATGTCTTTCAATATATTTTCAAATAGCATCAAATAAAGCGACATCGATAATTAGATCGATTGATACCAAAAATGAAACCACCCAAGAAAGGGTATTCCACAGAGTATATAGAGGGTGATTCATAAAGAAAATATCTATAGAAGATAAATATTTTCTATTTAATATTGAAAATGTTATAAGAAATTAAAAATAGTCTCTATATATCATTTTTACACATTTATGTATAGTTATAAAGGAAAAAACCAAATTTAAAATTGTATTTTTCAGAAGGAATCAAAAAATTATTTTTTAAACCCTATTTAAAATAATTTATATGAATAGTTAATTTAACAGAAATAATGGTTATGTAAAATAACTTTGAGTGGAACATAATATATATGATCATAAAAAGAAATGATTTTTTATATATTTTAAAAAATAATTATTGAACCCCGCATCACTTTACATAGTAATAAATCATAATTGTCATAAGTGTTAATAAAAAAATTATATTCAAAAGAGGTAATATTGTTTTTGAATTGAAAATAATAATTTAAAACCGGTTAAAAAATAAATAATATGAATACGGAGGATAAAGATCCATTAGTGAGGATACTAATTATACTTATAAAAGGAATATTTTTTGTAGCGAAGGGAATTCATCAGTGAATTTGAGTTTTTATGTAAGAATAAAAACACCCCAGGTAAAAATCAATATTAAATAAATAAATTTAAAATTATAATAAACATATAATTTCATAGTCAAGGGAAATAAACAATGACTTAATTAAAAGGGGGTTTTGTAAAAAACCCCTTACAAAGATCAAAATGTATATAGTAAGAATCCATTGGCATGGAATTTATGAAAATAAATTGTAAATGAAAATAAAATAATGTAAAAATACAATTTTCACAATAATAGGATAAAATAAATCAAACAAATATGAATGGTTTTCAAGAATAAACATTATAACACAAAGAAAATATTGTGGGTTATAGAAAAAATTATGACATCTATAATAATTTAATAAAAACCACTTGAAAGAGAGAACCTCATTTTAAACATTAAATACCATGAATAACTAGATAATAATGGTATAAAATATCAATTAGGTATTATATACACCATATAAAATAAAATAGGTTTATAAAATAAATCATGTTTTAAAAAAGGCATTTTTGAGATGTGAAACTCTAACAAATGTCAAATTTTTTAAGTAAGATTCATTTAAAAAGTATTTAATGAGATAAAAAAATAATATGATTACATATATAATTAAATAAAATTTTATAATCTACCATACTTATAAAAATAAGGTTCAATAAGAATGATCATAACTCAATGAGCATAAATTGGGTTATCCAAAACCATTACGATGGATTCATGCTTAGTAAGAAATGCTCTGAACTCATAAATAGTAAACATAACTATATCAATAAAAATTTTAATAACCTTATTAATATATATTATTATTGTTACAATTTAATTATATCTATACATTATAGTTTTATTAGTTCATAATTTTTTATTTTCATCATCAGATGCTAGAAATTTCATTTTATTTATACATGTTTCATAATAACTATGAAAGTTCTTGTTTATTGATAAAAATTTCACAAATAATATATTAATAATGTTAATTTAATATAAATTATATAATTATTTATAATTTTCCACCTTTATTCTATTAAATATTTTGCTATGATTCCTGAAAAAAAATCAGTGAAGATCATATTTCTTTAATTTTAAACAAATGAAATATAAAATATTAATAATTTTTTAATTATTAAAATTACCATAAATACCAAAACATTAATATTTGTATAAGTATTAATAGAAAATATTATCATTATTTATGTTTCCATATACCACTGTGGTATAAATTTAAACCATCAATATTGTAGATGGTTATTCTCTCCCAAACAAGAACAATCTACAATCTATGGAATAGTATGATTAAGAAGTGACTATAATATCCTCATTAATTAATGGTAATTTAATTATTTATTTTTTATTAAATATATAAATCAAAAATGATAATATTTTGATGACAAATATAACATATAAGCTATTAATTACAAAAAACAAATCATTTTCCTCTTGGTATGCTCCTTTTACATTGTTAAATTTACAATAACCACTTATTGTTTACATTGTTAATAGATGGACTAAATTATCCTTAAAAAATAATTATCATGTTTTAAAAATAATATTTATCAATTTAATTCAAATTTGAAAACATAATTAATGTTGGTGATGAAAAATAAAATACATCATTTATAGAGGTGGTTGTCAATAAAAACATGACTAACATTTTAATTTTTTTAATGGATTGAAGGAAGGAATAAAATGGTTAATAAATTAATATGATAAAATGTATATATAAAAATTATTTTTAATTCAATATATTATTGTGGGTATAATAACTTCTGAAAACATATATATAGAATAAATGGTTAAGTACAAGATAATACTCATGTTGAGGACATGAATTTTCTCTTGAAATACTTCTTCGAAATATATGACATGGGACCTTTTATTGAAATCAATGGTTTCTAAAAATTATTATACTTCTAGTATAAGTTAAATGGGTTGGTTTTTAAGAATTATTTCAAAATAATGTTTTGATTTTTGTGTGATGAAGAGAGATCCTTTTATAGCTGAATAATTTGTACTATTCATTGGAAATGAATGTTAGGGGAGGAGTAAAGTTGGAATTTAAATGGACTTAACTAAGTATGGAGAGAACGGTTTTGGATACATGTGGGCATGAACTCAAAACCTCAAAAAGTACTTATATAAGTATCCAGTTAATTTAGAAAAATTTGTGACACATTAATATACCCCTTTTTACCCTTATTAAACATGATTAAATATTTACTATAGTAATTATTACTTTAATAAAAATAAAAGATGAGAAATTTGAAAAAATAAATTAAATTGTGATAGTTAATAGAGAGTCCATTTTATCTAATTCCATTTATAAATAATATGAAATTACCTTTTAAATTAAAAAATTATATATAGAAGAAAAAATATTTAGAAAAAATAAATATTTATATATTATGCATTTTTATTCTTAGTTCCTATAAATTATAAATAATATGAGTATTAATATGATTTTTTATATGTTTAAATATAATATTTGACAAATTATTTAAAATATAATAATTAAAATTTTGAAAATAAAATTAAATATATTTTATAAAAAAAATTCATGGAAAATAACATTTCTATCATGGTAACTAATATTTAATTTAATAACTTATTTTTGTATTAAAAATAGAGACCTTATTAAAAAATATCAATATGTTGGATACAAATATGAAAATAATTTTATTAAACTCATTTATAATATTTTTTAAAATGTGATTTTTATATAATCACACTTAAAGCAAAAATTAATTTTTGAAAAAAAAATATATCTTTAAAAAATATTAATTTTTAATTATCAAATATCTAGTAATAAATAATTGGAGGATTTTAATTTATTGTATTTTTGTATTGTCATATAATTTCATTAACATTATTATTTATTATTGATTAGCTGAAACATAAAAAACACGTGAAGAATAATTCATATAACTTCTCTAATAAATAAACTACACCACATACTACCAAAATTAAATAGTTATATTCAAAAAAAATCATTTTATCACCCCACTGATGTTGAAATATTTATTTTAAACCTATAAATATGTCATATCAAAATATAATAATATGCAAGGAATTAAAATATTTTTAAATAAATATTTTACGTTAATATTATATTTTTCAAGTATTTATTATTTTGGAATTATATTATATTAAATTGTTTATTAAAAATACAAAAATTTATTATACATATCAGATAATTGTATATATAATGAAAATTTTCTCAAACACTTTATTTTGATTATAATAGTTATATTACCACTATTACTCACTATAAAATCATTTTATTATTACCTTTTAAATCACACTTCCCTTCCTAAAAATTTTCATTTTACATTACATAACTTGATTTCTCCATTGATGTTGTTCTTTTTTATTATTTTTTTAGTTCAATTAATGGTGATCATAAATGGGGAAGATGATATGAGGGACATTATAATTTTAAAGATCTTATTTCTTTTCTATTTATTGTCCCATTTTAATTTATCCACTTTTATTGGAGGTAATCCTGTAAATAATATAAAATCCTATGACATGTAAGTAATGTTTTATCGTACCATTTTTATAATATTCCATCATATATGAATAATGTGTTGTTAATTTCATTCATATTTTCTCACACATTTAAAATTGATTTTCATTCCATTAGAAAAATAATAAATATACTAGGTAAGTATAGACATATAATTTAAGTAAAATATATCTTAAAACTTATGGTATCATAAATAAACATAATTTATTGATTAATTTAATACTTTTAAATATTTTTATAATAAAATAACATGAATATATTATCCAGGATTAAATTATTTAACTATATTTTTGTTAAAATATGGGAAAACAAGATTCCACCACCATTAGTAATATATTTTAAAGAATAATATTCTTTTAACTAAGAATTTTGATACTAATAATATATCACTGAAGATATAGATATAATAGCTTATTTTTTAGTATTCCAAATTAAAGGAATAAAGTGTTATTTTTTAATAAAATGGAGTTTTTATATCATAGAATAATTTTAGGAAAGAATGCAATTTATAAACGGCTTTTGGTAGTTTTTTTGACATGGAAAAGATAAAATATATCAAATAAAAGTTATCTTGACAATAATACAATATCAATTTCACCATATTATAAAGAATATTTAGAACAAATGATAAAGAAATAAATTAATTAGTTATGTTAGTTTAAAAAAATCATGTGAAAAGTAAGATTAAAGGCTTCAAAGAATTAGAACTATGTACCTAAAAAGGGTTATAAGTAGAAAATAACATTAAATATTTCTGAAAATAAGTTTTAAAATTGTTTTCAAATTTGATTTAACATGTATTTAGTACGATTGGATGAAGTGGTGATACTAAGAGAATTGTTATGGATGAATTTTTGATGCCTAGAGAATTTTTATGGATTTATCTTATGGAAATGGATGTCTATAATGGAAAATTTTTCTTAGTATGGAATTGGATGTCATGTATGGACAATTAGTCTTACTATCAATGTGATGATTTTTTGTACTAATCTTAATTTTTTATGTCTTTTAATTTATATTTTCACATTTCATCAAAAATACTAATACCATGAATGTATTTACATTAATGATTAGAAGAATGATTAATGTTACCAATAAAAAATAAATTAAAAACTCATGAGGAATAAATGAAGATGATGAGTTTTCTTTGGAAAATTATAAAATGGAGGATTTAGAATTACATTTTTATACATAGATATTTTTCTACATATTTTAATTGTGGGATTACATAAAAAAATAGACCAACCCTCTATGAAATCAGTGAAGGCTCAACCCTAGCCACATGTGGGACCCAATGGTCAACCATGGATTAAGGAATCATCATGAGCCACCTAAAAGGTGATGGAGGCCATGTATAAGACTTGTGGGGCATACACATTTTTTAGGAACATTCTTGGTCCATGTGTATGCGTACAAGAGGGGTGGATGGGTGCATGGTGAATTCATGGCATTTCAATAGGATGAAGCCCATGTGGTGTGTAGTGTAGTGTGTATGTTTTGAAGATAGGTTTTTCTTGGATGATGATAGATTATTGAGTATATAATGATTTTGAGTTATACATAGATGATATTTACACAATTTGAACATAGAGGAAGATGTTATTAAATGAATTCATGCATCAAGTTTGAATTATTTTTCAATGTCTCTGTGGATTAAATTTATTTTTGGGACATTCTTATTTGTAGTGGATGAATAGTTTGCAAAGAGAATTTGGTTTACAAATGGCCATACAATATACCGTAAAAATCTTGTAGGATTTGTGGATGAATAATTTTATGTGAAGAAACATTGAAAATTAAATTCAATTTTAAAATGGATGAATATTCATATGACCACACATTGAAGAAGGGTTTTTAGATGATGTTACTTTTCAGACATATTACATTGTGGTTAGTGTTTGTGGTGAAGGAATTTTAGTTTCAATATAGAAATGAATAAAAATTTATATGATGGGATAATTTAAAAACTCTATGGGGAGATTATTAAAAATTCTATGTATGGATGATTAAAAAATTCAATGCAGGGATAATTAAAATGCTATGCGGATATAATATGATAAGACCAATGAGCATATCTGAACTAAATACCAAATTTTAAAAATTATCATGTGAAAATTGATTTAATAATAAGTTAATTGTTGCTTATAAGTTAGGGGATAATTCAAATAATAAAAAATATTTTGTCTGTGTGTGATTGAAAGTGCAGAGGTACAAAGCATATTTTCTAAGAAAGTATTTTGTCGCTCATAGTTCATTCATTAGTTAGAATGGTGATAATAGTTTTGTGTAGAATGTATGAATAATTTAATTGAAGCAATTATTTCCTAAAAATGATGATCATTTCCAATACTATGTGAAATAAATTTATTTGATAAGTAAAAAATTTATATTTTTAAGAATAATTGGTTTAGTGATGTTCTTTAGAAAGTTAGTATATGTTATCTTATCTGTATTTAAGTTTCAAAAGTAAATATATTAATCAATTTGTGTAAAAGTAAAAAACATTAAAAAAAATTTGTTTCTTGTGTTTTTAGTAATCATTTCATTAAATTAATGTGTGAATCTTTTATTCCAGTGGGACTTTGGAAGGAATAGTGGGACACTCTGATACTGAAGGAATGTATTTTTCAACTGCTTATGATTATAGTAGAGAATATTTGAAAGAGGAGTCTAACCAATTATAGAAAAGAGTAGGCTCATATTGAGTCTGAACCATGTAAAAATGTTCTATTCATGTAATATTGTTTAATAAATTTTTGTATGTTTGAGTTATAATAATAGTGGATTGGATCCCAATATGTCAACAGAGGTTAATTTCATAAGGAAAAAAAGTAAAAAAAACCCCACTAATTCACCCCTCCCAATGTTGAATCTCCTCCATGGGAACTTCAGTTGGTATCAAAGGAGATTCCTTCTATTAATATTCACTATGTACTAAAGATGGATAATCTAAATTGTATTAATATTACATGTTTTCATACATTGGATGGTAATACATATCATAGTTAGACAAAGAAGATGTTTCCCTATCCTCTATCTGTTGAAATTTAAGTTAAATATGTGATTAACATTGGATTCCCATCAATTACTCAATATTCCCATATTAAATTAAAGAAAATATAATTATGGGTTTTGGTGAATAAGCTTAAAATTCTATCATGATGGATATTTTTAAAATAAAATCACTTGGTTTATGGGACTAGAAAATGCCTATGAAATTTGGGATAATTTGGAAAATAATTAAAAAGGAAACATAGAGCTAATCAAGCCAAATTGAAAATTTGGAGGAGAAATGCTGGGGATATAAATATAAGAATAGAAGAAAATTTTGATGACTGAACTATAAGAGTAAATGAAATCATCGGTAATATTTAGGGTTTTGGTAAAAATATGGCTGATTCAATTATTCTTGGAAAAATAATAAGAAATATCCAAAATTTTATTGATCCTAATGTTTCAACTTTGGAATACTGATATGATCTTAATCTCTATGAATTAAAAAAACCCATTACATATAAAATTTTAATGATTATAGTCTTCCAAGAATACGATCAAATATGAAAATGTTTTTGAAGACATAAGAAATCTAAAAAACCAAAAGAATGAAATTGTAGATCAAGTGGATCTGATGATGAAAATGAAGATTAATATTTTAAAATAATCATATTTCTTGTATCAAAAATTTTCGAAAAGGGAAAAATTAGCGGTAAAACTAAATTACCAACATGTTTCTGTAATAGTAATTACATTGGAAATTTTTTATAAAGTTTCCAAAAAAGATGTATATTTAACCAATGATAGATGATGAAAATAAACAAAAAAATGAGGAGATCTCTCAAAAGGAACAATAGTATTTTATGGAACCAATATGATATTAATTATTTGTAAATGAATATTTTATGTGAGAAAGGAAGATGAAGATAAATCTAACTCAATACATTAATGAGAAGATTAAACCAACCTCATGGCTCTTTTGGAAAATGGTTATGACACCACTAGAAGTGGAGATGATGAAATTGAATTAACAAAGCTAGAGAACATGTTAAATAATTAATTAGAAATCACCATAGAGAAAAAAAACAGAGATGAATATGGAAAATAGATTGTTTTTGAATAAAAATGAAAATATAATTTATGAAAATAAAGAATTTGGAAATAAATATAATTTTTATAATAATGAAATCAAAAGAAAAAAACTAAATGTGTGTTAAATGGAAAAAATAGTAGATGACTTTGGAGAAAAAAAATATTTCAAAGAATAAGAACAGTCAAAGACTCATTTTAAATGTCTAGAAGCACAAAATAGATTTAATATTATTAGATAATATGTTTTAAAGAATGTTTAGATATATGAAGAATCATCAAGAACTGATAAAATGAGGGGTTCAAAGAAGAATGTTAGTTCAGAACTCCATGAATCTCAAAATAAAACTATTATCTCAAATAATGAAGGTCCAAAAATAAATTTCAGATAAGTATAAAACATTAATACTAGTCAAAAAGCATCTTATAATGATGAAAAAAAATTCCCTAATAAAAGTTTTTCACTCAGAGCAGAGATAATCTCAATATATGGAAAGATAACTATAAAAATTTTCAACATATGGATATTATCAAATAAGAATATCATGGATCAGTGGTCATTTATAAAGATATAGACTATTTGGGAACAAATAATATTTATGCATGTATATAAATTCCCTAGCATATATTAGACATGAAAAATGGAGAGACATTTTGAGTAAAGAAGAGTACATTTTTTAATTAAGCAAGAAATTATTGGAAATTCATCATATCTTGTAACTCAAAATGTATTTGAAACATTATAAAGAATTTGTAGAAGATGTGATATTCAAGGCCACATTTCAAAAATTAAATGATTATTCTCTCTGAACAAACATATAATGTTGAAAAAGGAATGGTAGATCAAAATATTAATGAAGAAAAATAATTTCTCACTAAAGCTTCATTGTAATCCAATAGAAATACCAAGTCATGAATTATTGATAGTGTATGATCAATACACATGAATAGTGATAAAAAATCTGAGAAAATTAGGAATTTTAAAGGATGATAAATAACTTTTTGAAATTATATTTCCTTGAAAATTAAGTGAGTTGTAAAATCCAAGGGTTAATACCAAAATCCAATGTCTAATAATGTGTTATTTTTTAAAAAGACAATGAACAATTTACTATGTTTCAACCAACATTGTGATGATTTAAATGAGGTTTTTTTCAAAAATGATTTATATATCATCAAAATAACAAAGGATGGAAGAATTATTACTCATGGAAAAAACCAATGGTAATATATTTCAAATTTACAATTCTATCAATTCCCAGTACTTGAGTTCCATATATGAAAAATGCCTCTGGAATAGAAGGCTTGGCCACCATTTTCGAAAGACTATAAGTTACATCATTGGCCATGATAAGTTGATATATTTTCCCAAACTCAAGACATAAGTGTATGAAATACGTGAAACTTGTCAAAAGGGGAAGTTATATCATAGTTCACTCAGAGGGGAGGATAATAAATCTTTTATAAAACAGAATGTTTTTTAATGAATTTTTAAAAGGACCCAACATTAAATCATTAAATAATTTTAAATTAAATGAATAATTCACATTGATGATCTTTTTAGGCTTAGTGTTTTAGAGAGTTAGGCCATAACTATTAAATTACATCTCAAAAATTATAAAGTAGAAACTTTCACTAAGTTTCCATTTTTTTCATAAAATAAAAACTCTTAAAACAAGAGATTCATGTCCAGTTCCCTGTTTTAGATAGAATAAATTTCCCTTGATCTCATCCTTGACCCTATTCATCTTTAAGTCTTGTGAAAATCATTTCAAATCTTGGGATGAGCATAAATTGCTCATTTAGGGTTATAAAACAAATAAAGAAAAAATTATTTCATTAATAAATATATATCATAACATCATTAACATGGCTCATAAAATCATAATATTTATGAATAACACATAAAAATCATAAATCAAAATGGTAACTTGTGGCATCCACATCATACATACATTATAATTGTCACATCAACATAGGGAGTTACATTGGAATACACATCATATTATATTCCCTAAATCTCTCAGGAAAACATTCATGTTTACCTCTGTCATGTGAACCAATTCATTGGAGATCTATCACTGGCTCAACCACCCTAGGTTTATCAAGGAACCACCCGTATACATTAAAAATTCCCCATGACCATAATATAATCATAACACATAACATAAGCCTAAAAGAAACATAACATTACCAAATTTTAATCACAATATATCTTTTCAATATTTTGAACATGATATTGAAATAATAAATCCAAAAACCATTTTAAATACCAAAATATGTAAAATATTATATGGTATTTATTTTCCTCTTAAAAACATTACGACTTGATAAGGAAGACAAAGAACAAATAATACTCACAGCGGCAGAAAGGTCGTTGTCACCACGTACATTAAAAACAGACATTATTTTTTTCCTTGAGTAAAACACCTCGTAGAATAATATTCTCATTGAATGAAATGAAATTTCAATGGCTTTTATGTAGTGTATAAACGAAAGTCATGTATAAAACAATATATGCTTCAATGAAAGGATATTGAGATGAAGTCCCTTACCTCATGTCTGAATTGACTCGTTCATTCTTCAATCTCTTGAATAATAAACAAAAGTTAATTTATACATTCTTAAGAACCTTTTTATTGTTTATTATTCCTTTTGTATTACTTATTACAATTTTATATACATTAATAAATCATTTAAGTTAATAATGGTCATTTTGTCGACATTTGGTACATGAGTCAAAAATGAACTTCTAATTATTAAAAGTTGTTCATGTTGTCAAAATTCAATTATGCCCAGAATTATATTAATTATTTAGATATCAATATTATCATTTATATCCAGTATATATATGTATTTATAACAGTACATAATATTTGGATATAATAAATGAAATGCACTGTTCATGGAGACTATAAGTTGTAAGTACGCATGAACACTACTTTCATTTCTATTTCATATTTAATGGAATGAAAAACATAAATATACATAGGTATGTTATAATTAAATTATAATGTAATATATAATTCATTAACTCTATCCTTTATACATTCCACATAAGGCATGAACAAGTCATATCACTTTTAGGGGGTTGTAGTCCGCACTTCCTCAAATGAGATTATCATATTTACTCACTATGGAAACCATAAAGGTATTACATAAATGAAAAATAAAAAAGAATAGAAACGATATAAATATAATATATATTAGATACTAATTTAGTTCTATCTTAATGGTCACCATAAGTGGTGGTGGGAGATAATTGAACAATCATCGTTTAGTGAGGTGTTAGTTCATCGTCCACAGAAACATTATGTTCTTTACAAATTATACGGAGGAGTGTGAATGTGTAGTTTGAATACTTCCCAAAAAACAACCTATTATATTGAAGATACTGGTTTAGTTATAAAATAAATGAATAAAAATATTTTAGGGGAATAGAGAAGTAAAATAAAATAAAATAATTTAAGATAACACATTACCTTTAAATTGGGTATCTCCATTTGGTCTAAACCAAAACGTGTACTTGAATTGACTTCTACCTAATATAAGGGTTCTAAGAGTAATAGTGAGATGTAGGGATATTAATTGAGAAGAGGATGAATGAGCCAAGGGTCTTGATAGGGGTGAGGAATGTGATAGAATTCAGGTCATTTAATAAGGGGGAGGAGGGGAACTTTAAAGAAGTATGAAAATATTATTTTATTATAACTTTATCTACAGTTTCAAAAAGGCCAAAATTCATTAATGTAGAATATAAGAAGACTAATATTAGAAATAAAATCATAAAATAATAATTGGATAGGTTTTGGATATTGTTTTAGTATTTATACTATTATTTATTTAAATCATTTGTTAATGAGGTAAACACTACACCATTATTTTGTCATAAATAATATTATTTACTTGATGATTCAAAAATTTTTAAAAAATACCAAGATGTATGAAATCTTTTTAATATTCTAATTAATAATTATGGTCATATAGATAACTTATATATCCACATGTAAAAATTGATTTACTAAAAGATATTTGTTTATGTCATTTTTGTCATTACTTTAAATTAATTAATATAAAGTGTTATTATCACACACAAGTGGCTCCATGGAGTCCCAAAATTAACCCATGGATGTCAATGGTAATATATTTATCAACCAATTTGATTAAGACACACGTTAGGGTAAATATATATTATAAAAATGATATTTGTTACCCTTATTTACTAGATTTACCCTTTAACCATGGTAAATACAATTTTTACTGAATTACACATTCATTATGTCTAAAAATAAATGGTACATATTTACACAATTTGGACCTCCTGATTCAAAATATGGAATCAAATTTTATAAATTCAAAACACAGAAGTGGCAGAGATAAATTTAAAATTAATTCCCACTTTCAAAACAAAAAGGGTGTTTTCAAGAAATAATATCTATCAAAAGCTTGACAGTTGTTTATGTCCAACTTCAAAGTAAAATTAATTTTGATGACCAACATTGGATTAAATAGTAAAAAATATTCTAATTACACTTAAAAACAAATTAAAATGATATTTTGTCATTATAAAAAAATTATATTAAAATGCAGTTTTGAATAAAAATACAGTATTATTCACTATTCATTAAAAATGAACTTAATGAGAAAAATACCAAAATTTCATCCAATGTAAATTTCGATATCCCTATTCTAAAGAAGAATTTTATTTTTTAAATTAGAAAATATAAACATGACCAAAACTATTTATAAATAGGGCTTGCCATCAAAAGGTGTAAAATCAACCTTTAAAAGAATATAATACTATTTTGTGCTTAAAAATAGATTAATTGAAATTTTAAGCCTCTAAAATTTATTGGATAAATGTAAACAAATTTAACAAACATGTATAATTATATTTTAGTTTTTTCTATTCATTCCCATTAATACAATTTCTAGGCATTAACTACCATTTAAATTAAAAATATTATATTTTTAGTGTACAAGGTAAGATTTCAAAGAAACTCATTGTTGCGTATCGAGTACGCCATTGAAAAAAGTATCCCCATTAAATTAAAATTAATATTTAATTCACAAATATTAATAAATATTAAATTTTCATATTTCTTTATTTACCTGGGATGTTACATCCTTCCCCCTTTTAGAAATTGTGTCCTCAAAATTTTATTCACTTATCAAATAAAAGGGGGTATTTATCCCTCATATCATTTTAATATTTCCACATTTACTCATCATCCATATGGGTTTTCCACAAAAACATTACATGATTACTTACCATATTCTGCAACACTCGCTCTCTTCGGTCAAGAATCAATACTAGTTGTTCATCATAAGAGATATTCTCTTCCAACAGAACTACCTCTGGACTCCAAACATGAGATGGATCTGGCATATACATTCTAAAAATTGAAAGATGAAAAATATTGTTTACCATGGATATACATGGAGGTAAATCCGCACTGTATTCAACTGATCTATCTTTCCCTAGGATTTAATAAGGTCCAATGATCATTAGACTCAGCTTTTCTTTCTAACCAAAATGCATCACACATTTCCATAGAGAAACATTAAGAAAGACATGATCACCTACCTCGAAAGAGAGATCCTTCCTCCAGTTATTCGTATAACATTTAGGCCTTCTCTGAGCTGTTCTCATGTGATTTTGACTAAATTAAAATGTTTATGTCATATCTTCTACCAATTCTGGTTCTATCTACTTCATTTCTCCTACTTCATCCCAAAAAAGTTAGAGTTCATCACCACTTCCCATATAATTCCTCAAATAGAACCATCTGTATACTGGAATGAAAACTTTTATTATAATAAAATTCAACTAAAGAATGATGTTGGTCCCAACATCCCGTGTAATCCATCGAAAAAGCACATAACATATCCACCAAGGTCTGAATTGTTCAGTCTGAATTCCCATCTGATTGAGGATTAAAAGCTATACTAAAATTTAATTCACTATCCAGCAACTTGTGAAGGCCTTTAGAAAAGTTAAAATTAAACATGATATTATGATCAGATATAATAGAGTGGCGAACACCATGTAACCTGACTATCTCTTTAACATACAACTGGCAAAGTTGATCTGGAGACAAAGTATCTTGAATATAATGGAAATGAGCATGTTTACTCAATTGATCAACAATAACCCATATTGGATTATTACCTTGAGATGACTTTGGTAATACCACAACAAAGTCCATGGATATATTTTCCCATTTCCACTCTGGAACTGGTAAAGTCTAATACATCCATTTCACTTACTGCCGCTCTACTTTAACCTGCTAACAAGTCAAACGCGTCATAGTGAATTCAGAAATATCTCTTTTTATGCCATCCCAACAGTAATACACTTGAAGATCTATGCATAACATAGTACTGCCAAAATGAACAAAACTGAGAACTATGAGCTTCTAATAACAACAAATTATTTATTTGTGAATCACAATGCACACATAATATCTATCCAAATCTCAAAATACAATCATTATCAACATTAAGATCAAGCAACTTACCCTTCTGAACCAACTCTACCTTTTTCTGCAACTCATTGTCTTCCTTATGTGCTTTCTTAGTCCAGTCTGATAGGTATGATTTCAATGACACCTAAAAAATAGAGCAATTTCTTGCACAAAGAATTTCTATGCCAAATTTCATCAAATCAAAAACCAAAGGATCTTGTTCCAAATGTAACATGGTTAATGTAGCATTACATTTTCGACTCAACGAATCAACCACATTAATTTCCATTCCTAGATGGTAAAGGATTGTGTAAACAATATACTTGATTAATTCTAGCCATATTCTCTATATCATGTTCAGTTTATTCTATGTGAATATATACTTGAAACTTTTTTGGTCAATATATATTCAATATTATATTCAAAATAGATGATGCCTCAAAAAATTTAAAAAAACAACTATAGATAATTGAAAATCATGTGTAGGGTAATTTAACTCATAGGACTCAACTAATGTAAAGCATAAGAAATTACATAATAATTATGCATGAGGACACAGTCAGGTCATTTCAATGAAGCATCAGTGTAGATAAAATATTCAACATATCTAGAAGTTAATTCCAAAATAGAAGCATTCCCCAATCTTCATTTCAATTCCTGAAAACAATCATCACATCCTTTTGTAAAAATGAACTTAACAACATTTCAAGTTATCATATTCATTAGACTAGATAACCATACAAGATTATCAACAATCCTCTAGTAATAACCTACTAAACCAAGAAAACTATGGATCTCAGTTATATTTGTGGGTCTTTTCCATTCTTCAACAATATTTGTTTTAACAGGATCAATAGTTATTATATTGTTTTGAAACAATGTGACCAATGAATGAAATATTTTGTAACCAGAACACACACATACTAAATTTCACATATATTTTCTTTTCATTTAAGGTTTTCAAGACAACCCTTAAATGACATTCATGTTCCTCTTTTCTTTTGGAATAAACCGAAATATCATCAATGAGCACAATAATAAACTTATCCAAAAATTCAAACAAAATTATATTCATAAGATCTATGAATACAGTAGGTGAATTTGTTAACCCAAAAGGCATAACTACAAATTCATAATGTCCATATCTAGTACGAAACACGCTCTTCAGAATGTCTGCTTCCTTTACATTCAACTGATTGTACCCCGACCTCTATTCAATCTTCTAAAAATACTATGCTCCCTTGAGCTGATAAAAAAATCATCAATATGAGGCAAATTATTCTTGTTCATAACAATGGTGTTATTCAATATTATACAATCAATGTAAAGTCACATTTAACAATATTTTTTTAACAAATAAGATAGGCACATCCCATGGTGATGTGCTAAGTCGATTGAAACCATTATCTAATAACTTATAAAATTGATTATTTAACTCTAAAAGTTAAATTTGGGCCATTCGATAAGGATATTTTGAAATTAGATTAGCATCAGGAACAAAGCCAACAGTTAATTCGACTTCTTGATCAGGTATAATACTAGACAACTCATCCAGAAAAACATCAAGGTACTCATTTAGAACTGGTATATCCTTAATCTGAATAGTTCCATTGTTTTCAAAGATATGTGTAAGGTAACATTTGGTTCCATCTTTTATTAGTTTCTTAGCTTCCTAATATGTTATCAAAAGTAAGGGTTCATTCATGTAAACAAACTTAAATTCTTTCTGAAAATAAAATTTCTAGCTCTGCAGTCAATCTTATCCTGATAAAAAAATCAAATCCATACCGAAAATAACATCAAACTCTATTAGAGGTAAAACTATAAGGTTTACAGGTATATTCTTTCCACCCACAAAGATAGGAAGGTTGTTATGATTTATTTGTCTCAACATATCCACTTAGTATTTTTACTATAAGTTCACGATTCATATCTTGACATCAAATTCCCAATTTAATATAAAACATCTCTGAAATGAAAGAATTTATAGATCCTAAATCAAACAACACATTGGAAAATTTTGAACAGATAAATAGTATACCTGATACTACTTCATTTGATGGCCCAACATCTGCTGAAGTAATTGCAAAGGATTTCACCACCCCTTTCTTCTTGTAGTATAACTGCATTACCTTAGTTGAGTTCTTCGTTGGACACTCATTTGTAGAATTAACCATTTCATTGCACTTAAAACATTTTACTGACTGTAAATTAGTTTTTTTTTCTGACCATTACCCAGCCCATTTTTAGTGCAATTATGAGCCTTATGTCCCATTTTACCACATTATTAGCACATACCATAATTCAAAATACATTCCTCAGCATGATTTTTACCACAATTTTCACAAACTATAAACTTAAGTTTCTTACTATGAGACATTTTTAAGAGTTATTCCCTTTCATCTTACACATAGGCCTCTTATTCTATTATTTTTTAATGATAACCATATTATCTTCAAAATCGATTTCCACCTTCTCTGCACATCGAACAAGTTTTTTAACTAATGAGAAGTTAAATCCCTTATATACGTTGGATTTAATCTTGAGTAAAAAATATTGATTTTACTCTCAATATCTGGTAAGAAAATTGCAGAATACGTTTCCAGTCGAGTGAATGTGTCTTTATATGTAGCCACTGAGTCATCCTCCTGCCCTAATTCTAGGAATTCTTTTTCCATCCTAAGATGAACCACCTTAAGAAAATATTTCTCATGACTAATACCTTTGGATTAATCCCAATTAAGAGAATCAATATTCCCACTATCCATAATATTTTTCACTATGGACAAACACTGATCAGGTTCACCTTCAAAATGGTAAACAACAAGACTATCTTTTTGATGTTTTGAACACTCCATGACATAAAAAATCTTCTCCAATGCTTTAATCCACCCTTCAGATTGCACAGAGTCAGATGATCCTCTGATTGATGGGGGATGTTGCCTCATGAAATGATCCACCACTAACATGTTCTTATGTGATTGATCTGGCTGATCTTGCGCCTGGTTACAACAACCATTTATAGCTTCGGTCAAAAGTTCTATAACTTCAAAAAATTGTTAAGTTCTAATTCCTACCATCTTGGGTTCTTATTTTGGAAGGTTGTCTTCCTACTGATTTCATCCCAGTATAGCTTTCCACTTTCCTCTGTGGAAAATCATTCTGAACATAAAATTATCTTAGTTGAAGCAATATGGTAATCTATAAATTATATATCATTTCAATATTACAAAAAATAAATTTATGGGCATTAATTTAATAATATTCTCACTCCTAATATTTTCGAAACCTCTCTCTAATACCAACTATTAGCACCCAGCCTTACAACACTACATAATCATGAACTAAATGAATAATTTACATTGAGGATCTTTTCAGGTTTATAGTTTTAGAGAGTTAGGCCATAACTATTACATTACATCTAAAAAATTACCACATAGACACTTCTACTCAGTTTCCATTTTTTTCATTAAATAAAGACTCTTAAAAAAAGATTCATTTTCAAATCCATGTTTTAGATAGCATGTCTTTCCCCTAATCCAATTACTGACCCCATTTATCATTATTTCATATAAAAAACATTTCTAAACATGGGATGAGAATAAAAATATCAGTAAAGGTTATAAAACAATGAAATAAAACATATATTCATCAATAAATACAAAACATAAACTCTTTAACATACCTAATGAAATCATAAGATTTATGAATAACACAAAGGAATCATTAATCATATAGGTAACTTGTGGCATTCATATCATACTTACATTTTAGCTATCAGAGCTGCAAACAAAGTTACGTTGGAATACCCATCACAGTATATTCCATAAATCTCTTATAAGAAACATCCATGTTTACCTCTCTCACATTACCAAATGCATTGTAGAGATATCTTGGGATCCCCCACCCTAGGATTATAAAAGAACCACCTGAATATGTAAACAATGCCAAGGACCATAATATAATCATAACACATAACATAATCATAAAAGAAAGAAAACTTTCTGAAATTTCATTCACATTATATATTTTCAAGATATTGAAAAATATATTGAAATAATAAATCCAAAGACAATTTCTAATAACCAAATACATAAAATTTTATATGGTATTTTTTCTTCTTTTAAAAACATTAGTGCCTGTTAAGGATGACAAAGATAAAATAATACTCGCTGTGGTGAAAAGGTCGTTGTCGCTGTATACATTAAAAACAAAAAAAAATTTGTCATATTGTAAAATGATTCATAGAAAAAGAATCCCATTGAATGAAATGAAAATTCAATGGTGTTTATATAACATATAAAATAATGTCATGTATAAAGCAATATATGCCTCAATGAAAGGAGAAGGAGATAAAGTCCCTTACCTTGTCTCTGAATTGACCTGTTATTTCATTAATCTATTGAATAACAAAATAAAGTTAATTTCTACTTTCAGAAGAATCTTTTTCAAGGTTATTTTTCCTTTTATATTCTTTATTACCATGTTATATGTATTATGTAATAATTTAAGTTAATAATGGTCATTTTGTCGATATTTGGTACTTGAGTCAAAAATGAAATTATTATAATTACAAGTTGTTCATGTGGTCAAAATTTTATTATCTATAGAATGATATTCAGGATTCAGATATCATATATATCATATATATCTAGTATAAATATTTATTTACAACATTACATGAAATTTGGAGATAATAAACGAAATGCACCATTCATGGAGACGGTAAGTCGTACGTATGCATGAACAATACTTTCATTTAAATTTCATATTTAATGTATTGAAAACATAATGATGCATTTGTATATTATAATTCTACTATAATATCATATATAATTTCAATAAATCTATCCTTTATATGTTCCACGTAAGGCATGAATGATTCATATCACTTTGAGGGGGCGGTAGTTTGCACGGCCTCAAATGAGATTAACGTATTTATCCAACATAGAAACCATAAAGGTATTCTATAAATGAACAATAAAAAATCATAGAAACAATATAAATATAATCAATATAACATATAAATATATTTCCATCTTAATTTTTACCATAAAATGTGGTAGGAGATAATTGAGAAATCATCGTTTCGTGAGGCATGTGTTAACCGTCCATAGAAACAGTATGTTATTTACCCATTATATAGAATTATGTGTAAGTGTATTTAGAATAATTCTGATAAAAACAACTTAGAATATTGAGTATAAAGGTTTTGTCATTAAATAATGTAATAAAAAGATTTTAGAGTTTTGGAGATGTAAAATAAAAGAAAATAATTTATGAAATGACATTACCTTCATATTGGGTATCGCCCTTTCATTTGAAACAAAAGGTTTACTTGAATAAACTTCTACCTAAGTAAAGGATTATATGAGTAAGAGAGGAATGTATGGAGATTAATTAGGTAGAGGTTGGACAATCCATGGGGCTTTAGAGGTGTGAGGAATGGGTTAGAATTGAGGGATTTTTATAATGGGAGAGGGGACCTTTAGAAAAGTATGAAAATATTATTTTATTGTATACTTATATTAATTTTAAAAAGCTCCACAAATTATTAAAGTTGAAGATAAGATGACTAATTTTATATATAAAATAATTAAATAAGAATTAGGTAGGTTTTAGAGATTTTTTATTATATATAATCTTATTTATTTAAATCATTTATTAATTAGGTAAACACTGCATCATTATTGTGTCATAAATAATTTTATTTATTTGTTTTCTAAAAATTATAAAAAAATACCAGGAAATCAGAACTATTTTTAGATATCTAATGAATATTTATAGTAGAATAGATAACTTATTTAACCCCATATAAAAATTGATTTACTAAAATATATTGGTTTATGTCATTTTTCCTTTTCTTTAAATTAATTAATATAAAGTGTCATTATCACTCAAAAGTGGCTCCATGGGGTCCTAAAATTGACCAAAGTATGACCATGGTCAGAGAGTTATCAACTAATAATATTAGGACACATGTAATGGTAATTTTATTTTATAATAATAATATTTTCTTTGCCCTTATTTACCAGATTTACCCTTTAACCATGGTAAATAAAATTTTTACTAAAATTAATATTCATATTGTCTAAAAATAAAAGTGACTTATTTACACGATTTTGACATCCTGATTCCAAATATGGAATCCTATTTTGAAAATTAAAAACATAGAAGTGGCAGAAATTAATTAAAAATTAACTCCCTCTATCAAAACAAAAAAAGCGTGTTTTTAAGAAATAATAACTATAGAGAAATTGACACTTGTTAATATCCAATTTCACAGTAAAATTATGTAAAATAACCAAAATTTCTTTAAGTGTTAAAAAATATTCTAATTACACTTTAAAACCTATTAAAAAGATTATCTATCCTTATAAATAAATTATAATAAAAGGCAGTTTTGAATCAAAATATAGTATTTTCTACTATTCATTAAAAATTTATCTTTATCAAAAAAATTACAAAATTTCATCCAAAGTAAATTTTGATATCCTAATTTTAAATAAGAATTTTATTTTCTAAAATAGAACATATAAAAGTGACCAAAACTATATTTAATGAGGGTTCTCCATCAAAAGTGGTAAATATACCATTTAAAGACTATTAGAGTATTTTGTGCTTAAAATTGGATTCATTTGAATTTTTATCCTCTAATATTTATTGGATATATTTAAAAAAATAAAAAACATGTATAATCATATTGTTGTTAGTTCTATTCATTACCTTTAATACAATGTCTAGCCATTAACCACTATTTAAAATAATAATATTATATTATTTGTGTGCAATGTATGATTTCAAAGGAACCCATTGTTGCATATTGTATATGCCATTGAGCATAGCTTTCCCATTAAAGAAAAATAAATATTTAATTCACAAATATTAATAAATATGAAAATGTCATATTTCTTTATTTACCTGGGATGTTACAATTATGTAGCCTAATGACACCATATTCTTCAGGAGGTGATCTATATTTCCTTAGATTTATTAATTATTATACAAGGTTGACTAATATAATGTTTAAAAAACCCGATTTAGAGGAAATTAAAATGTTTGAAAAATTTATCAGACAAACTATGATGGCGATGAGTCTATATAATAAGAAACTGATATTAGATAATGGAAACGAGTATTCCTATGATTATTTGTAATATTATCAATCTAAACATGGAATCATGCATCATTATAGTACACTATATACTCCACAATATGATGGGGTAGCTAAAATAATAAAAATAAAAATAGTTGATATGGGCATGACTATGTTTGCTAAAAACAACATCTAGAAGTATTTATAGCGTGATTTTAAATACAATACCATATACACATATATAACTTTTGTTTACTAAGACTAGAAAGAGAAAATTCATCATTTTAAATGTTGTAAAACAAAATTAAAACTATTAAATACATCAAATATTTTTGGAATATCATGCATTATAAAGATTAAGAAAGTCATTCCTAGAAATTTTGATGAAAAAATTGAGGAATAAATTTTCATGGGATACCTATCCAATAATATAGGTTATATATGCTGGAAAATGTGGATGAAATTTTTTTTATGGTAGTGATGTGAAAATTGTTGAAAACGTGAATAAATAAGATATTTTAATGGATACCAATCTAGAATATTTTGTAGAAATCATCCTGAAAATAAAACTAAAGAATGATGAAGTTACTACTAAGGATCCAAAAATTACTCATATTGATTTTAAACATATCAATGATGAATATGAAGTTGAGGAAAATATTATACAACATTATAATGGATTAAAGAACCATTTGGAGACTTAAAATATCATTGTAAATCAATATTCACCTTTAAAACAACAACATGATTGAGAAATTAAGATCAATATGTACTTATTTCTCAAATTAAACCACATAAAGTGGAAAATTTATTTGAAAATGATGAATGAATACAATCTATGAATTAATAACTTGATCAAATATAGAATAAAACTACATGGAATCTTTTATCAAGACCCAAAAAAATATTATTGGTTCCAAGAGGGTTTTCAAAAAAAAGATAAATTAAAAAGGTGAAATATCCTGAAAAAAACTAGGTTGATGTGAAAAATATATTTTCAAATGGAAGGAATGGACATTGAAGAAACTCTTGTAACATAAGAAATACTGTAAAATATTATAATTTTATTGGATGTAACAGCACACATATAATATAATTTTTATCAAATAGATGTGAAATATGTATTTCTAAATAGTGATCCTGAAGGAGAAGAATATATTGAAAAATAAAATGTTTTTTATTTGAAATTCAAGGAATTATGTTATGTAGATTGAGGAAATATTTGTATGATTTAAAATAATAACCTAGATCTTGGTATTCAAATGTAAATAGTGGTTTAATGAATATGATGTATATAAAAGGTAAAGTTTAAATTAGCCATTATGGTAGATAAATGACCAACATTACTCTCATAGTGATTGTATATGTGGATGACATCATATTTTTTGGTTACAAGAAATATCTATAAGAATAGTTTCATGAAAAAATGGATTGAAATTTTGAGATGTCCATTCTTGGTAGGATGACATATTTTTTGTGATTTTGGAATGAGAAAAAGAAAAATTCCATATTTCAATCATATAAAAATAATGCTAGGGAATTGTTGATAATTTTTGGAATGGAAAATGAAGTTTATATTTCATCACCCATTGTAGTTGAAACTAAATTATGAAACGATGAATCTTAAAACAGTGTTAGTCAAAAAAATCCAAAGAATCAAGGGATGTATACTTTATATAATTGCATCAAGGCAATTTATAAATTATAAATTGAATATATCATAAAGGTTTTAGATTGAAACAAAAGATCATTAGGTGTAGTATAAAAATATATTTATAATAAATGTGAATGGAACTCAAAAATATGGGTTCATATATTGACACAGTTTAGATTAAAAACTATTGGATTTTATTGAAGCTTATTGGGAAGTTGGTTGTATAGTCAAAATATCAACTTTAGGAGGAACCATATTTTTAGGAGAAGGTTGTGTAAGCTTGTATAACAAGAAGAATAATATAGTAACACTGAAAACATATGTGGATGAATATATTATTGGTAAACATGCCTGTACACAAATGATTTGTATTCAAGAGAAAATGAAATATTTGAAAATTGAGACTGAGAGACCAATAAAAATTTCATGTCATTATTAAAGTGTTATCAGATTATTTAAAAACTAGTTGAACATTCAAGAACCAATAATAATGATATGAGGTATTAATTTATCATGGAAAAATGTTGAGATATCATGTTATAATATATTTCTAAGAAAGATCATGTGGTATATATTTTCACCAAGGCAACTCCCAATGATAGATTTGATATGTTGAGGTTGAAAATTCATGTTCAAACTTCTCCTATTACTTGAATACTATAAATTCGTACTTCATTATTCCCTATTCTTTTTTTAATTTTGATTGCAATTAATGGAATACAAGGTGAAGTGTTATATATCATGGATTTTATTTACATCCAGGATGATGAAATATGTTTCATTTCATGAAGGGGATCCTTCGTTTGGTTTTAGTAGTCAAGTAAAACTATAATATCTCATTATAAATTTTATAATTTAAGGGGATTCTTAGATTAACGAAATGATTATATTATAGGGGAATTATTCATGAATCCCTAAACTATAACATGTTTTTGATAATGTGTGTTCAAGATATTATATTTTATTTGAAATATCATATGATTGATTTTGAATTCCTATATATTTAAAAGGCATCTTAGATACCCTTGTTTATATCAATCTTATTTTTTATACAAGTTATTCCCATGTAGTCACTGAGGGAATTTATTAATGAATATTTTCTAAGTATCATGTGATTTTATTAATACTTTTAGAAAATATGAGAACAGTTTCTTGATAATAGTGATAATAAAATGCCACTTCCTTTTTTATTTTATTTTCATTTACGGTGATTAAAAATGGAACACAAAAATATACTTTATTATGAAGGTATAGTGAAAGAATAAAATGGGAGAGATTATATAACCTCAATGTTGTATTTTTTATCAAAGTTGTGTCAATATGGGTTTATATAGTGAGGATGAAGTGGTCATCCTAGAGTAATTGTTATGGATGAAGTGGTAATTAATGAATAATTTTTATGGATCCATATTATGCCATTGGATGTCATGCTTGGACAATTCTTCTTGTTATGGAATTTGATATCAAATTTTGATAGTTCTTCTTGATATCAATGTAGCAATTGTTTTTCATGATCTTAATTGTCAAGGTCATGATATAAGGTTCTTTCACATTTCATCAATAAGATGAATAAAATAAATGTATTTATTTAAAATGTTAGAAGAATAATTTATGATACAATTCTAAAAGAAATTACAAATTCATGAGTAAGAATAAATGAGGATGAGTTTTGTTTGTAATCTTATCTATGGAAGGATTTGGAATTAGATTTACATATATAGATATTTTTCAAAGAAATTAAATAGTGGTCCGGTAACACCTCGACCCTAGTTACCTAGAGTCAGTGCATTATTACATAACATTGGCATAATACTAAAAGATCAATTCTCAAAAGACTAATTAGTTTAGTAGCCTTGGAAACACTAGATACATTAATAAATCTAACATTTCATGATAAAGTGAAAAGCTACAACAACATAGTCTCCATATTTCACACTCATATCCCCTCAAACTATCCCTATAGGTCAGTCATAAAATACATCTTCAAATTCTGTGAAAAATAAAACATAGAAAGGGGTGAGCTCAGATGCTCAGTAAGGATAACAATATAGCAGAAACATTAATAAATAAGCATACACATTTAAAGAAATGTATAACTAAAACAAAATCCTTTTAAACTTGAACTTCAACATAATATGGCATAATAAAATGAAATAATGCCATTTATTTATTCACATTAATATTCTACTAGTCGAATAATCACATGAAATATCAGTAACCACTTTCATAATGATAGAATGCATAATTCCCTACTATCATAACCACATAGTCAAGGCCTTATGCCAAGACTACAAATAAAATTTGTTCATAGTCCTATGCCAAGACACTAGTTTGTCTCATGAGACCTATTGATGCATCGAGGAGATATAGCAGGCTCCACTCGTCACTTACTACGTCCAATGCAATCCTTAAATGAACATGTTTAAACATAAAATAAACATTCGTATTAAAACTATCATACAAAATGTCAATACTTTATCCATAATCCATGAATGGTATAAAAATAACACATCCACTGTCAAACATATCACAAAACCATCAATACAATATGGAAGTTTTGTATCATAATAAATAAACTTCAAATAAGCTTAAAACCCATCAATGTATGTTGACATAGATGAAATCAAAACTATTGGAGACAAATATCTCTTTTTTATAAATAATTTAAAATCCATATAATTATAAAAGAAAACATTCACTTTGAAAATATTCTTATATTCTTGTAAGGGAAGCTTCAACGATTCTATAACAGTGGAAAATAGCAGCACCCCCCGTATAAGTTAGAAAAAGACATTCTTACCTTAATTTTGTCGAAAATGTTAAAAAGGACCTTGTTTGGAAAATGACGGAAATATTCCTTAATAAAAATATTATAAAAAGTCAAATATTGTATAAATTAATTTAACCCATAGTATATAAATTATTAAGAATGTTTTAAAATACATTTTTAAGAAACATGGATGTGGATGATAAAGAGGTCCCAGTAGATAACTACGTATAAACAATCTCAGATAACAGAGAGATTGTGAAATAAACCCTTACCTTGTACATTTCATTGGTCGAAGGTAGGTTAAAATCCTATATAATGGTGAAATAATTTTTTTTAAATTATACAAGAATCATATACATTAATATTATATCATATATGATCTTTTTGACATTACTTTGTTAATAATATCTTAGTATTATCGTTGTTTTGGGTGTTAACAGACTCGTTTTACTTTATACTCTTTATTATGTGAGTCATATTTGTTTTGTATGGGATGTATCTTATTCATATCCAGAATGATATCAAGTCCTTAAACATTATTTTTAATCATGAAATGAAAATTAGTCTTGAATGGATACGATGCGGAATCAATCTCATCGCATTCGCGGAGACAGTAGTCCGTACGTACGCACGGGCGACAATATCATTTTTTTTGATATGTTAATAATATATAATTGGATGGTATATCATATATACAGAATCATTACAAAATATTATTTACATCAATTACATATCATTGTCATACCCATCCAAATAATAATGTTTTGAATAACAATTACACCCCGACGTGGAGACGGTAAGTTGTACGTACACACGTATGGTGACATGTCATTCAATGGATGGATAGAATAATGAATATGGTTGTACCATATTTATAATAACATCACAGTTATAGATTACACTGGTTTTCTTATTTTATAATATAAATAACAAAGAAAGAAGAAGTCGATGAAGAAAGGAACTTGGAAGAGGGTGGTGGAAACATTACCTCTTCTTCGGGTTCTTCCATTTGATTTGATCAAAAGGGCTCCTTAGGTTGAATTTATGATCAAAATAAGGACTATAGGTTCAATTGAAAGAATTTGAAGGAATATTTGGGAAGGTTTTGGCCGAGAAAAAAGGCTTTGAAGGTGTGAATTAGAGAGAAGGGGGAGTGCCCTTTTATATTAGGGGTGAGTGGCACCTTAGGAAAAACATAAAATGTTATTTTATAATAAATTCATATTCAGTTTATAATGGCTCAAAATTTATTTATTTCAAGAGTAATGTGGGTATGTGTTTAAAGAAACTCAACCATTATGTTTTAGATAGGTTTGGGTCACTATAATAACCTTATCATTTATATTTAAACCTTAGTTAATTAGTTTGACATTTAACATGTCTCCTTGTATTTTTGTATTATATGGTTAACAAACTTAATATATACTTGCAATCAAACCCTAAGTGGTTCATTAATTATACTCCTATCATTATATAAGTATTTTGGTCAAACAATATATTTTTAGGAATAGAATATCAATTAATAATATAATATTTGGTTTAAAAACTCTTTTATGTCAATTTTGACACTATTTGAAATTTCATTTTTTTGAAAAGTAGAACAGCCTGGTTACTTCGAAAAAAGATAATTACATCAATACTAACATGTCATATTATCCTCGAAAATTAGTTTAATTCATAAAATGTCTCAAATTACATTTACTTGGGTATTTATAATATCAATTATCTTAATCTGTCATTAATACGGTAATTACTGTATCATCATTGTGTAATAAATAAATTATATTATTTAAAGTCTAAACATTATAAATAAAATACCATTATATAGGAAATCATTTTATATTTCTAATGAATACTTATAATTGAATTTATCTTATTTATAACCCTATATTAAAAATGATTTCTTTATTAAAATTTGATTTTAACTCTTTTAACTCATCTTTGAATTAAAAAATAATAAATGTCCTAATCTAATCCAAGTGGACCTAAATGACAATATTTTATTCCTAAGGTTGTTTTTGGTCATGAAAAACATGTCCAATAGAATTATGAAAAGTGTTACGGTAATATTACTATCATTTTTACACTTAATTACCCTATTTACTTTTAACTGTGGTAAATAAAAGTAAAACGATAATATTCACCAAAAATTATATTCATCTCATTGAACAAAATTTTACTTAATGATATCAACTGTGTCTCTCAGATTTTTGAAATTCCACTCATAGAAGCAGTAAAATTATGTTTTATGAAAATTTGCAAAAGCTCTTAGGAGGTGGCTAAAAGACGGTAAAACGTTCAATAAAATTTTGTATATCTAAAATTAATATAAAATGACACCAATGAATTAAATTGAACTTATATAGGTATTATGTATCTATTTTGACCTATAATAAATTTATATAAAATAAACAATTATTTAAATAATAAGTCGGTTTTAACCAATAACTTAGTGTTTGTCACTATTCATCATAAATTGAATGTTTTCATAAAAATACCAAAAAATCAACCTAAGCTAATTTTGATTTTCCGAATCCAAAAAATGATTTCTATATTAACAAATTCAAAACATAAAATTTAAATTAATTAACTTAAAATTAATTCCTATTTTCAAAACCAAATATAGGGTTCTTAAGAATTAATAAATATCAAAATATTGGCACTTTTTATGAGCTATTTCAAAGTGAAATTACTCCTAATTAACAATATTTAATTCAATGGAAAAAATATAATCTAATTATAATTTAAAACCACTCAAATGTATTATTTTGATTAAAAAATTGTTTTTGGTTAAAATTTAGAATTTTTCTCAATTCACCCAAATATTAAAGTTATCAGAAAAACATTAAAAATTCATTGAAACTAAATTTTTATTTCTTTATTCTAAAGAAGATGTTTATTTTTTCAAATTAAATATATAAATTTTTCAAATATTGAATTTTGAAAGGGTTCATAGTTAAAAGGCGGTAAAAGTGCATTTTTGATAAAAACTTCTTTTATCTGAAAAAAATGAAAAATCTTTTTACATTATGTCTAAGAAACTCATAATATGAATTCTAAAATTATAAGGATTATATAATGTTCAAAATTCAGTAAACACTATTCATAAATACGTTTTAATGACTAGTTTGGTATGCCATGATGCGCTTGAACTTAGTGTTGCATGTAGTGTAAGATATTGAATTACTTTTAAGTAATTACGTACTATGAAATCTTGGGGTGTTACATTCTTCCTTCCTTCAATAAATTGCATCCTCACAATTTGAAATTGTTCTTCTAAAATAAAAGGTTGAAAATAGAAAATACCTTTGTTGGAAAACATACATCATAAATTGGGTAAACAAAATTTAGTCTTAATAAGAGGAAAATAGGGGAATGAAAAATCCACCAACAAATTATGATCTCAATTAGGAAAACATTGGTGGAAATTAGAGACACAAAATTGGAGGAAAAATGTAAATATTTATAGGGAGTGATTGAGGTCATCAATCACAATAAATTGTAGAATTGTGTGCCTCAAAGACACCAATCTATGATGGTTTAGAATATCATCGGTTCAACAAGACATAAGGTATTAGGATAACACATTTTTAATTTTCAGATACCTTACCTAAAGTTTAAGAATTAATTTCTTTGTAGAATAAGAGAAGAAAATATATATATATATATATAGTTGACAAGTAGAGTTCCATCCTTTAACTAATATCTACCACAAACATATCTTTCACTAAAAACTATAATAGAACTTAAAAAATATTCTATTTATCATATCAATATAGTGTTCCAAAAAAATGAATTTATAATTATTCTACCAAACCTTTTAAAAAAACTACATTATTTAATCTAGGACATCATGTGGACCAGTGGTAGGTGATAAACTCTTAATGCCCTTCAGTTCTGGGTTCGTGTCTCGTGGCCTTGCCGGACGCGACGAGTTGATGCCCGACCTCCGGGATGTCCTTTTATAGCAATCCAAAAAATAATCTCAAACTAGAATTTTCCAAAATACTTCTTTCCAAACTCACAGTCCAAAATTTATAATGAATTTAAACACAATTAAGATCCTTTTTTCCACATAATAACATTCAAAAACCATCATCATGTATTCTTTTAAAACACTGCAACATCCGGAATTACCATAAAATCTTATTGATTACATTCATGATCCCTTTTTCCTTATAGAATACTGGATGTACTTATTCTATCCAAAAAATGTCGTAAACTCAAGTAATGATGGAATATACAAATCATTAATCATTTTCAAGGGAGTCAAGAAGATCTAATATAATTTATTCAACTCAATCATGTATTATTCCTCAATCACTACCTCGGTATCAGAACCATATTTTTGTTTATCTTTCTCTCAAATATATATTTTCCAAAAATTTAACCTGATATTGAGTCACTTTTCATGGTTCCACACAATCTCATGTCCTTATTGAAATAGTACTGCAGTACAATCCTTATACACTCCATAATTGTTATAACCAGTACATCGTTGATACAATAATAAAATAACATAATTCATTAATAACAACATAAGAACTCTAATCATTCCTCCTCATCTGTAGTATTATCATAACTTTATTATTATCCAATAGCATCATTTGGGGCATACTCTGATGATTTGGACTTGGTTTGCATAGTGTCCCAACTCATTATAGATGAAGCATTGTACATTTGAAACCTTTTTCTTACCCTTGTAGTACCATACTTGGTGTCCTTTTTCTCCACACATATAACAAACTCCCATTCCCTTCATGCAAGTTCCAGGTTGTTTCTTCCCACAGTTATCACATATGGTAAAATTATTCTTTTCCCTCTTCCCTTTATCCAGATTTCTCTCTTCTATACTTTTCTTCTCTTCCTTCCCTTCAAAGCCATAGGACTCAGAGAATTATTTACTTATCCTATTAACACATGATACCATTTCTTCAAATGTTGAGAATACATGGGAGACTATTTCCCTTCTAAATGTTGGATTAATACGATGAAATATTTGATCCTTCTTACTCTTTGGATCATACGTATTTCGGGATTTCACAGTCCTTCTACTGGGAACCATTTCTATATAATGGCATAAATAAGGTCAGTTTATTAATTGCAATAAAAAATTCCAAACAAGTAAAATACCTAACGTAAATTGAAAGGTTTATGTATATAATCCAAAATAATTAATATGTTTTCATTTAGGAAGTATATACTCATAAACACTTCATAATTATTTGTAATGAAAATGAGAATTATTCTAAGCATATCCCCCAAGAGTGTCGTAACCAAGAGTGCAGCAAGGCTTATTGTTGTGCACCAGTTCCCGTTCAAGTCTATCTCAAAGTGGTGTTTTCAGGTTTTACCCCTAGGTACATATGTTCCAGATCCACCTATACCTACTTGTATCTAGATAGGGAAGTAGTGCTAGTAAAACTCACAAAATCTGTAAAATACCAAATTTCTAGAAAATTGTTCTATACTAATCCTCAATGTCCATCTTAGGTCTATGTGATCTAATCAAATTTTATCTAAATCTAGCTACCATGGTTTTTACTAAACTTCCTCTGATACAAACTGTAAGGCCCCAACCCAATTTACCCATAGTCATTGCATTATTACCTAACATTGGCATGATCACAAAAGATCATGTCTCGAAAGACTGATTTGTTTAGTAGCCTTAGAAACACTAGATACATATATAAGTCTTAAATTACATGATAAAGTGAAAAAATACATCAACATTATATCAATAGTCCACACTCATATCCCCTCAGACTATCCCTAAAGGCCAGTCATAAAATACTTCTTCACATTCTGGGAAAAATAAAGCATAGAAAGGGGTGAGCTAAAAAGATCAGTAAGGATAAAAATATAGCGGAAAAATTCATAAATAAGAATAAAAATTTAAGTCAATGTATAACTAAAACAAAATACTTTTAAACTTTAACTTCAGTATAATATGGAAAAATAAAATAAAATAATTCCATTTCTTATGCACATGGATATTCTACAAGTCTAATAATCAAAAGCAATATCAATAACCACTTTCATAATGATGGAATGCATAATGCCAGACTATCATAACCACATAGTCAAGTCCTTGTGCCAAGAATACAAATAAATTTTTTTTAAGGCCTTGTTCTAAGAAATTATGTTATCTTATGAATCCTACCTATGCATCAAGGAGCTATTTCAAGCTCCACCCGTCACTTACTAAGTCCAATGCATTCCTCATATGAATAGGTTTAAACATAACATAAATATTCATATTAAAACTAGCATACAAAATTTCAATACCATATCCATAAACCTTGAATTTTATAAAAATAACACATCCATAGTCAAATATATCACAAAGCCTTCAATACAATATGGAAGTTTCGTATCATAATAAATCAACTTCAAATAAGCTTAAAATCCATCAAAGGATGTGGACATAGATGAAATCAAAACTATTTGAGAGAAATATCTATTTTTTAAATCATTTAAAAGTCACAAAATTATAAAAGAAAACAACTACATTGAAAATATTCTTATAATATTTTAAGGGAATCTTCAACGATTTTATAACAGCGCAAAATAGCCTCACTTGTCGTATAAGTTAAAAGAAGACATTCTTACCTTAATTTTGTCGAAAAGGTTAAAAAGGACCTTGTTTGGAAAACGACAGAAAGATTCCTTTATAAACATATTATAAAAATCCAAAAAAGAGTATAAATGAATTTAACCCATAATCAATAAAATATTAAGAATTTTTTGAAATACATTTTTAAGAAACATGGATGTGGATGACAATGAGGTCCCAATAGATAATTACGTATAAACAATCTTGGATAAGGAATAGATTTTGAAATAAACCCTTACCTTGTAATTTTCCTTGGTTGAGGGTAGGTTACCCTCCTGTATAATGGTTAAATAATTGTTATTAAATTATAAAATAATTATATACATTAATATTATATCATATATGATCTTTTGACATTTCATTGTTAATAATATTTTAGTATTATCGACGTTCCGGGTGTTAACGGATTCGTTTTCCATTATACTCTTTGTTATGCGGGTCATATTTGTTTTGGATGGGATGTATCTTATTCATATCAAGAATTATATCAAGTCCTTAAATATTTTTTTTAATCATCAAATTTAAATTAGTCTTGAATGGATACGATGCAGAATGAATCTCACCATGTTTGTGGAGAAGGTAGTCTATACGTACGCATGAGCGACAATATCATTATTTTGATTTTATAATAATATATAATTTGATGGTATATAATATATACAGAATCATTATAATTTATAATTTACATCAATTACATATCATTACCATACTGATCCAAATAGTAATGTTTTGAATAACAATTACACCACGTCGTGGAGACGATAAACCGTACGTATGCATGTATAGTGACATGTCATTCAAATGATGGATATAATATTGAATATGGTTGTACCATATTTATAATAACATCAAAGTATATAGAATATACTATATTTATTATTTTATAATGGAAATAACAAATAAAGAAGAAGTGGAAGAAGAAAGGAATTTGAAAGAGGGTGGTGAAAACATTACCTCTTCTTCGGGTTCTTCTTTTTGATTTGATCAATAGGGCTCCTTAGGATGGCTATCCGATCAAAATAAGGACTCTAGGTAAAACTGAAGGAAGTTTAGAGAATATTTGGGTAGGTTTTGGCCGATCCAAAAGGCTTTGAAGGTGTGAATTAGAGAGAAATGGAAGTTCCCTTTTATAAGAGGGGTGAGGGGCACCATAGGAAAAAAATAAAATATTATTTTATAATAAATTAATATTCATTTTATAATCTCTCCAAATTGATTTATTTCTAGTATAAGGTGGTGATGGTTCTAAATCCACTCAACCAATAGTGTTTAGATAGGATTGGGTCACTATATTAAGCATATCATTTATATTTAACCCTTAGTTAAATCGTTTGACATTTACCATGTCTCTTTGTATTTTCATATTTATGGGTAATAAAATTACTATATAATTTCAATAGAATCCCAAGTGGTTCATTAATGATACAACTATCATTATATAAGTCTTTTGGATGAACCTTAGATTTTTAGAAATAGAATATAAATTAATAATATAATATTTTTTTAAAAAACTCTTTTTTGTAAATTTTGACACTATTTTTAATTTTATTTTTTTGAAAATCATAACAATATGATTTCTTCTAAAAATGTTAATTAAATCAATACTAACATGTCATATTATCCTTTAAAATTATTTTAAGTCATAAAAATTCTCAAATTACATTTATTTGGTTATTTATAATATCAATTATCTTAATCATTCATTAATACGGTAATTACTTCATCATCATTGTGTCATAATTAAAATTAACTATTTAATTTCTAAAAATTATACATAAAATACAATTATGTAGGCAATATTTTTAGATTTATAATTAATATTTATAATCTAATTTTTCTTATGTATAACTTCATATTAAAAATGTTTATTTATTAAACATTATTTTTAACTCTTTTAACTCTTCTTTGAATTAAAAAATAATAAATGTCCTAATATAATCCAAGTGGACCTAAATGATAATATTTTATTCCTAAGGATTTTTTTGGATGAGGTAAACTTGTCTAATAGAATTTGGACATTTTTTAGGGTAATATTAATTTCATTTTTACCCTTAATTACCCTATTTACTTTTAACCGTGGTAAATAAAATTAAAAGTTACTATTCAACAAAAATTATTTTCATCTCATTGAACCATATTTTACTTACGGATATCAATCATGTCTCTTGGAGTTTTGAAATTCCACTCATTGAAGCAGTAAAATTATGTTTTATGAAAATTTTCAAAAGCTCCAAGGAGATGGGTAAAAGACGGTAAAAAGTTCAATAAACTTTTGTATATCTAAAATTAATATAAAATGACTCCAATGAATTAAATTGAACATATATAGGTATAATGAATCTATTTTTACCTAAAATAAATTTAAATAAATTAAATAATTATTTAAATAAAAAGTCTATTTTAACCAATAACTCATTATTTTTCACTATTCATCAAAAATTGAATGTTTTCAGAAAAATACAAAAAATTTACTGTAAGATAATTTTGATATTATGAATCCAAAATTGATGTTTATTTTACCAAATTCAAAACATATAAGTTTAATTAATTAGTTTAAAATTAATTCCCGTTGTCAAAACCAAAAAGCGGGTTTTTAAGAAATAATTACTATCAAAATATTTTCACTTGTTTATGTGAAATTTCAAGGTAATATTACTCCCAATGAACAATATTTAATTAAATGGTAAAATTATAATATAATTATACATTAAAACCACTCAAATGTGTAATTTAACATTATAAATTATTTTGATTAAAAAGGTTGTTTTTAGTTAAAATTTAGTATTTTTCACTATTCACCCAAATAAGAAAGTTATCAGAAAACATAAAAAATTCATAGAAACTATATATTTATGTCCTTATTCTAGAGAATAATTTTATTTTTTCAAATTGATTATATAAAAGTATCAAATATTGAATTTAATACGGGTTCACCATTAAAAGGTGTTAAAAGTGCATTTTTGAAAAACACTTCTTTTATCTGAAAAAAATGAATTAGTTCTTACATTATGTCTAAGAAACTCGTAATATGGATTATAAAATTATAAGGATTATATAAATTTCAAAATTCAGTTAACACTATTCAAAATCTCCTTTGAATTACTAGTTTGGTAAGTCGTGATGTGCTTGAACTCGATGTTGCATGTAGTGCAAGTTATTGAATTACATTGAAGAAACAATATACTATGAAATCTTGCGGTGTTACAGGTCCTACATAAAAAAATATTCCAACCCTCTATGAAATAAATTTCCATCTCAATCTCAGCCACAAGTGGGACCCAGAGGTCAACCATTACTGGGGGAACTATCTCAAACCATCTAGAGGGTGGCAGTGGCCATGCATAATCCCCATGGTGTACGCCTATATGTAGGGAACATTTTTCGTGCATATGTGTTCTTAGAAGAGGATTGGATGGTGCATGGTTCACTACTACTGTGACAGTGGCCCAAGTCCTTTGTGGCATGTGGTTAGGTGCATAGATGATGACCCCCCATGCCTATATCATATGATTATATGCACTAGATAACTAATAAATAGCCAGAAATACTTATCCAAAAACTTATGTGAAATGAGTCTTATCTAGGGTAATATTACTCATTTTGAAAATATATACAAATAACTATTGTCATATTATCTCATGAAGATACTCCATTCAATAAAAATTGATCTTCTTGCTCACAATCTCATGAATTACTTCATTAATATGTGAGGAATCTAGTATGAGTAACTGCATACAGTCTTAAATAAAATTTGAGAACATCCAATTCTCAAAGCATGACTAAAATTTGGATATGTATGAATTATAAAAAAGCACAAAAAAGGATTTATGATGTTGTATTTTTAGATGAAGAATGATACGAAGAGATTACAAGGTATGTGACGCCATATAAGAAATCATTTTTTGGAGATAGGTGCTTCATGGATGATGATAGCACATGGAATCAACTATAATGTTTATTTATACATGGAATATATTTATAGTATGTGAACACAGGTGAATCTTCCACCTGATGCATACATGCATCAAATGAGAATGTGTTCTCAAAATCTACTTGAACAGAAATGATGGGTGGGCAACACTGATTTGTGGCGTATGAACATTTTTGAAAGAGAATTTGGTTTCTGGACTACCATGTAGTACATGGTAAAACTCATTCATGATTTATGGATGTACAATGTCACATAAATATACAATGAAAATTAAATTTTATGTGGGAATGGATGAATGATCATGTTACCAAATATTGAAAAAGAGTTTTCAGATGATGTTACTATATGGATATGATTCTTTGTAGTGAGTATTTTCAGTGAAGATATTGATGATTCTATGTAGACGTGAATAAATAATCTATGCGGATATTATTGTGATGTTCTGTAGAGATAATTAATAATTATATGTGGAGATGAATAAAATATTCTATATAGATATGATTAAAAATTCTTTATAGCGGTAATATAAAGAGTCTATTGAACTAGATTTAATTTCATACCATATTTCAAGAATTATTGTGTGAAAAATGCTTTAATTACTGGTGAATTGTTGCCTATATATTCTGAGATTATTCAGAGATGAAAAAAATAGTGTGTGTGTGAGCACTAAAGTGAAGAGAATTTTTCTAAGAGACTATTTTTTTTCTCTTATATTGTGTACATTAGTTATCAAAGTACTAATTTTGTTTGTGTAAACAATATATAGAAGTGCTTTGAATTATTTATTTTATTCACATGAAAATCTTTTTTATACTATATGATGAAACATATAACTGATAAGACAAAAGTCATATATTGAAGAACTGGTTTTATGATGTTCTTCGCAAATTTATAATATGTTATCTTATCTATCATTAAGGATCAAAAGAAAAGAGCATCATTAATTGTTTCTAAAGAACCCAACATTCAAAAATGTTCTTTATTTTGTTTTTTGTAATCATTTTTGTGGATGATAGTGTGAAAATGTTGTTCCAATGGGTCTATGGAAAGCATAGGGGACTCTATTATAGTAAGGTAATGTATTTTGAAACCAATTTTGATTATACTAGATAATCATTGATTAGGGAGTTTAACCAATCACAATAAAGAGTTGTATCATATTAATATTGAACCTTGAAAAAATATTGTTTTCTTATTCTATTTATTTTTACAGCATTTGGGATAGGTTAAGTTATCATTATAGTTCATCAAAACCTAATAGGTCAATAGAGGTTAATTTCAAAATAATGAAAAATTGTAAAAATTCCCCACTGATTCACCTCCCCCCTCTTAGTGGTGGAACTCCTCCTTAGTCACTTCAAATAATAGCTTAAATTTTGATTTTTTAGTTAAAAAGTTTTAATATATTCAAGGAGTTGAACATTAAGTATATGATTCTATGTCTCACTATTATTCTAACACGCTATCTTCATCGATGTCACTCACTAAATAGTTTAGCATTAGATTTTTTTGATAGTCACATAGTCATGCGGTTGGAATTTCAATGATATGTATTTGGTTAAATATAATTTAAATGTTTTGAAAACATTAGGTTGATCTAGAATATTTCATAGATGATAATATACCAAAAACAATTTTGTATGTGTTCTTTAATGTTCTTAATGTTTCTTAAGAAGATTAAATGAATCATTTTATTGAAATTTCATTCTATGATTTATCATTTATTCATGTTTGTTATATATAAATACATGTATGTATGTATCATAGAATAAAATAATAATTTAACTCCCATGAAAAATACTTATATATCCCTAAAAAATGTTTTCATATAGTGTGATAGGTTTTTTTGAAATTTTTTTGTAAACATGAGCATTATTCTTGAATTAAGATATAAAATATGATAAGTAAGTAGAAAAACTATTTTGTGCACTTAATGACCAATGAAGTATATTACATGGAATAACATACACCATATCATTGGTATAATAGGGTTTTATGGTTCATGTTTAGATTCCACAATTCCTAAGGATGTAGAGGTACCTAGTATGAGAACATTCATTTTTTGATACAAAATTCGGGACCTTGATTGAATTAGACTAATTATTATTTGAGTTACCCTCTCATGAGAACAGTGGGATGTCATGTACATTTATTATTATATCATTGGTTGAATATTAACCCTTATTATAGTTGTCCTCTCATATGAAAGGTAAAAAATTTGTCCCTTGATTGAAATGGGGTAACGATATTTTAATCCATACTTATAAAGTGTATAAATTATGCATAGTTATCAGGAATGGGGCTAGTGATATTTGAGGGGAATAAAATGGGATGTATTCATTTACCTAGTCATTCTATATATAATAATCAAGAATATAAGAGTACCCAACATGTTTTTTACACACTCTATATCCCATTCCTTCTTTAGTTATTGGATAGTGGGTCCATAATAAAATTCATGATTTCATATAATGAATCAAGTGGAAACATATATAGAGATAATTGTGTTTGTTGAAGATCATACTAGGTCCACATGTAACTTTAGTAGAACTTATTATTTTCTAGAGGGTATTTTTTTACATTTTCTCATCTAGTGATTTATATTTTTTAAATACTATGAATTATAGTGGGGTTACCCTTTTTGGTTGACTAAAAGGGGATTTATGTTAAATCATAGAGTTTCTATAAATTGTTTTTTAGTTTATATAAAATATATTTTTGGATTAGTGAAAATTGGTATTATATATAATGTGATACAATGTAATGTTCTTACATATTTCCAAATTTCCTTTATAATATATCCAAAACAATATTTTTATCTGATCTTACATGTTATTGTATATGATAAAATAAGAGGTGAAATAAAAAAATTGAAGATTTAGTGAAAGTTGGATATTAGAGGATACATTTCATAAATATTATATTCAAGTGATGATTCTAGGATATATTGTATAAGATATTGGGGTTATATAATTGGACATGTTGTATGAGTTTATCATAGGTTATTGTATAAGATAACATGCCCATACCTCCACCAATTATTGGTTATAATCGAGGAATGTCCTTGGATATGAGATTATGATATTACAACTAATGTCGTTAAATTATAGTGTAATGTTTAGTTGTTAAACATTTGAATAACATCCCCAAGATATCATTAAATAATCAATTTTAATTGATCAAACATATTTGGGATTCTAATAATTTGATGGATTCTTGAGGTCTGAATACTAATAACTCATGTGTTAAAATACATGATTTAATTCATAGAGCTCGAGGAATGTACATGAAGAATTTATTATAGAGACTAATACCATGTGTTGGAATGGGATTCTCTATGATTACTTCTTAGAAACTCTATCCCCTAATTAATAAGATCTCACATCCTCCATTACATTAAAAAAACTCATGTATCTTTGTTGGAGGAAAGTCATGCTTATATGATGAGTGACTTAGTAGATCCTATTGATAAACCACCTTAGTTGGATTGAATTTGTCTTACTATTTATAGTCCAAATCAAGGTCATATAAATGAAAATATAATAGGTAGCTCATTAGTGTATGGTACATAAATTGTTTATTCACTTATAGTGTATTTAAGGGTTTATGTATTCACAAATAGAACATTGAATGAACTATCCTTAGTCCAAATGACCTATCACCCAAGTTAGCTCACCAAAAGGCCCAAATCATGTTTTGGATCACTATAGGCTTGAAACAAGAACAAAGGCATCCCAAATAACCATTTAGGAATTTTCTCTCCTATCATTCCATGAAATTACACATAAATAAATTAGAAAATCACACCAATAAAAAAATATATGAATATAGATAAAGTATATAGATATATGAAAAAATAAAAACAAATAATGAATAAAATAATATTATAGCATCACTACATCATACTTCATAACAGTTGTATACATATGGTATCCATAGTCAAAACTCAAAGTAGGTAAACATATATAACGATAATACATAACATCTTAACAATACAGAATCCCAAAACAGCTTCATTAGAGATAATATACCTAATACCATGTCTCCAATAAAAGAAAACACCAGGAACAGATGTAATCAATAAGTTGAACTAAATTGTATAGTTTCCATTCCCTAACTTTTGTTCTAAAAAACATTGTATCTGTATTCCCATAGGAAATTCATGTTGTGATCAAAAAATACCTAAAGGATACCACTATGAATCTATGTAATATAATAGTGTAACATAACCATATACATACAACTTATCAATATACTAAGGCACTATCATCATGAAAAATTCATATAAAAACAAACCAATTATATGTGATATGAACTATGGGATCTAATCATAAGGTTATACTATAATTTAGTCTAAAATAATGTTTTTTACATTTTAGCATGTTCCACAAGTTTAAGAGTACTCTCGGTCTTCCTCGGGACAAAAATTAATCCCATGGAATTTCACAATCCACATGGTCCCATTAGGAAGCTCCCTTAGATTAATTATTAAAGGATACATAAGTCCATTTTATAACACTCTAATTTTTCATGTCATGCACACTCTCACACCCAGGGATTCCCACGTACTCCTTAATGACTATCATATAAACATCAACATGTTCCCAAACATGATCCCTTTAAAAGAAAAATTCGATACACCAAAATGTCCATTTAAAGTCAAGAATCTAACACCATGAATGAATTACATAAAAAGACATTTAAAAATATCATTTAAAATCATAAAATCTCTTTGATCCATTTTAATGATCATATAGAGTGGATCATATCCAAATCTAATTTAATAACAACTTTAAACTATTAAATCTCAAAATAAATACAATAATCATTAAAAGTATAGATAAACCATTAATAATAAGACAAATTAATGGTAATTTAATAAAAACCCTAGGAAATCAATATTCAACATACTGAAATGTATGAGATGCCTTATTTAGTGACACTTATTAAAAAAACCAAAAAAATGCAACCTTAATTGGAAACCACAAATATTAATATAAATATGTCCTTACAAACAAAGACCCTAGGAAAAAAATCCACCCCCACCCAACACTAAATGATTAATTCTAGGTTAGGAAAAATCAGAAGTTGGGGTTAAAATTCAATCAAAATTGATGAAAGAGTTTGGATAAGGGGAAGGATAGAGAAAAAAAATAAAATCCATATTGCATTGAATGAAATCACGAATAGAACCATGGGATCTAAAAAACCAATGGATGAAGCTCTAAATTCAAGGATAAAGGGTTTAGATAAATGGGGAAGAAAAATGAAGGCAAAATAGGATAAAATAAATAGGGAAAACAATATTTTATTATATGTTTAGTTTCCTAGAATATCCAAATTGTTTATCCCCGTGATAAGAAAAAATATTAACCAACCATGCGGGGGCTACTATCTCCCTAAAACCAAAGTCGTAAGATTTCTATAGAATCTTGCACAGTTGGAAAAAATTATGGAAAAAGTTGTCAATTCACTTTGTATCCCAAACATCACCCTCACATGATTATACCCATTGTAAAATCAAAATAAAACATACTTGTGACCTATAGACTGTCATAATTCTACCCACCATGCCACTTTATATTCCCAGAATGTTCCCAAAGATCTATAAAAAAATAGGAGAGGCCACAACTCCTTAACTATAACTTACTACACCCAAGTTTTATTGAAATCAATATTGTTATGATATGTCACATGTAATAAAAATATTGACTTAACATGGAACACACTATTTTGATAGTCTAGGATATAAATAGGCTTATCCATGATTATGGTGTCAAGATCCTCCTCTAAATAATATATCCTTATCAAATGATATGGGTATATAAAGTATATATTTAACTGGGTTATGTTGAAAAAATCATGAATTTGTGTTACCCATAGTAGAAAATATAGCTAATATGATACCTTCTCTCATCCCTCCACAACCTAAAGCAACCTAAAATAATCTAAAACTAACATTGGTTTATTTCTCACGTGATAATGTACAAGTAAAATGGATACCTAGAGGAAAAAATGATCACATAAGTAAAACATAAGTGGGTTATGGAAATGATTAGTATATGATTTATGGAAACTCGAAGTTGTTACTAATCACTTTCAAACCAACTGCACATTCTCTATCCTCTCATAGATTAGGTGATGTCAAAACAAATAGTTTTAATCTAGATTATCCCAATAATAAAGGGACCAATATAGATTCCTATAAAACACCTCGTGATTGATCCATAATAAATATTGTTTTATGAAAACTATAATAAGGATATTGGCCTTCCTAAAAAACCATCGATTTTAAGAATGAATGCTTGATGAATTTCCTCAAGAATCTAGATGGCCTACATAGTATGACCATCCATCTACAAGTGATAAGTCATGTTCAACATAAAATATGTTCGCATGGACTCCAAATGGCTCATACAAAGAAAAAATTAAAATGGTTATCTTCATCAAAAACTATTTCTAAACATACCCATAAAATATTAATGATATCTCAGATATAGAATATCACATGCTCTTCTACCTTCATTGAATCCCTAGTGGTACAAATCTGGGATGATGTAGTCATGTGATATATAATCATCCAAATTGAATATTTCCTTCTAAGAGTATGTTGTGTAAAATTCCCAAACTCCATAGATATATAATCCCACTACTAAATCACAATGGGAAGAGGTTAAAGCAATATAGGCAGTCTCTAATTAACTGTAGTGATCCTATGATAGGTAAAACATTGGGATAAAAATTCTATAACTTGTGATCACATCCCATCCATTATTACTCACTCCTAAGCATATAAAACTTCTTGGTTTTTCCAAGGTGACGACCCCATTAGAACGAGACACCTCATACATTACCTCATACCTCAAGGTCAATGGAACAAATAGTAGCGTCCTGAAGAATATGGTACCATTGAGAGATTCAATCTAATCATGTGAGGTCTCCCCTCAATTTGGAACTCTTCTAATCATATGTTTTCCAGTTTCATATTCCTAGTCATACTTGTAACAATAAATAACAGAGGGTGTGACCTTAACACTAATCAATAACACCTTCTCTCTATCCTCCTACACAATAAGAATTTTAAAATCAAATAAACCCATTAAACACTACCAACCCATATATTCTACCACTAACCGAATCAATAAAAGTTTTATCAAGAAATTAATGGACACATTACCCTTCTTATGTGTTTATGAAATGTAAAAATCAAATTTCTGGAAATACTCAACCCAATTTCTATTCCTGAGGTTTATGTCCCTTCTGGTTAAAATATAATCCAAGAACTTATTATTGAAATAAATTATAAAACCCTCCTTGATTATTTAATGATGTCATGTATTCAAAGAATAAATTAGAACTACCAACTCCGGGTAATGTCGGGGTGAATCATCTCATGTGGTAATAGCATATAATATCCATAAGCCACCACATGATCCACATGCATCATCACACACCCCAAAAAACACACGAGGAATCACAATTCATTGCATATCCCCTCCTAGTATTTGGAATAATAAGGTCTATAGGTAATGTAAAATGAATCTAAAACTCTTTAATAAAATTATAAATTCTCACTCCACTAAAACATTAACCGTTTCTGAGTCATCACTTTTATGTGGTAATTTAAATTGAACAAGTTCATAACCAACCTCCCATAATAACTGGACAATCCTTAAAATATTGGGATCTCAAACTCAATTTGGGCCTTTCCCAATACATAAAAACATAGTCCATCTCATGATCTAAATGATCCCCTTTATTATAAATTACAAGTAAAAACAACATAATGTGTTAGATCTATAACTGGAACATGAAAAAGATGTAATTAAGATGATACTCTCTCATATTTCCCAGAATAACACACATAAGGTCTTAAATGTCTTCCTCTAACTTTTAATACACTATAATGTCACCCACAAACATTAATAAAATGAAATCCTAAAAAATAATTAATTAATTGTTTCATAAATTCCATAAAAACCACATTATCTTTGGCATTTACAAATGTTATAATCGTATTGTTAGAATTTTGATGCTAACTTCTCATGGAAGACATTGGAGAGTCCACTTCTCAAAAACTCAAATGATGGTACCCTGAACACATATCAATATTTGAGAACCAACCGAAACCCATGAGTATATCATTATGATCATCAATTCAGGACAACAAGAATGAATTCATACCAGTCACTTGAATCAGCATTTGATAGTATTTAAAAATTTAGAGGCATCCATATTTCTTCACGGAAAAAATCACCAAGGATGCCCATGGTGACCCACTATGATAGATAAATCCATTACTCTCAAGGTTCAATAATTTAACCTTTTTCTCCTTTTACTGAATTGGAGTGATCCAATATAATAGAAAGGAAATGGGGCTTGTCCCAAGGTGTAGGTTGATACTAATATCAATCCCTCATTGGGGTGAAAATATAGGAAAATCCTCTAGGAGAACCACACAGTATATGTCCACAACCACTAGAAGTAACCATATGAACCATTCTCTACATCATTGAATAATAAACTAGAAATTTAACATGAGATAAATATTATGTCAAGTGAATCTCGTAATACCCTATTTTTCCTCAGATCCCACTCATCATAGAATATGTGAGTTCTCTCTTCAAGAGATATAAACTAGACCCTACAAAAATAAATTTCAATCTATGCTTTCAAACATATAATAAAATCCATATTGATAATGATATAAACAATTCATTGATCGAGAATGAATAATTCTCGCATACCCTTCATGTTAGAAACTAGAACACTATACTCCAAGAAAATAAAATATTTCCTTAGATTCTTTCCCAATATTGTATGTAGATCTATTGTGAATCTAATAAATTCTTTTAAAATACCTAAAAAATAAATAAAAATTAATGATATAAGGAAGTTTGTAGAACCAGTATCAAATATGGCTAAATACTTATGAGAATCATTAATCACTATACCTCTCATGGTGAAAAACCATGATTCATAATCCATAGGATGTAAATCTTGTGGATACAGATATTCAAAATAAAACCCAACTTATGAATTCTTACCAACATGAGATTCTCCCTTATATTAGAGAAGGTATCCCACACCCTTATAATACCTAAATTCACTGGGTACCCCTTAGATAATGATTAAGCAACAACACTCAACTAAATGGAGACTTTAAACAATAATTGCAGAACCAGATACCCACACCAGTGTATTATCCAAATAAAATCAAGGAATTCGGGTTTGGTATGGCTAGACATACCTCACTAATAGAAGTTAACTAGCTTACTCCTTTAATATCCCACTAGTGATGAACCCATTGAATGTTGATCACCCTTGCGACTTCCCTGATGAGATTCATCATACATCCTCTTAAGAACATGTGAGGAACTCTGGACACTTCTCATAATAGAATAAACCTCACTGAGACCCATATTTCCCACAAAATACTAATCAACTATAGAAACATTATCTACTGAATTACAAAGAGTCCTGAGGTAAAGGAGGATAACATCAATATGATATCAACCATAAATAAACTTTTAAATCGTCTCTTATTGAGACAATTATTCAAGATTATCATATTAAAAAAATGGACTAACTATGAAAATTGTGTATTATACTCCATCACTAAATTGTCCCCTTTCTCAAGAATCAAAAACTCATTGGACTTCTCTACCACAAGTTTCTTAGGGTTTAACATCTGATTAATGTCTTTTTTTACATTATCTGTGGTGTGATACTGATGCCTCCCTCATTATCATATAGATTATAATGATTTTATACCAAGTCCATCAAACATATAAGTGATGAATCAAAATTTCAAGGTCCCAAGATTCATTAATAATTGGAAGATATGCCCAATATTTTAGATCCATTCATCAGGATCATTGGTATCTTTATCGACATGGATGATTGTTAGATTCTATATAGTAGGTTATTGGGAATGGTTCACTATCCATGTTTTGACTATGTAACCCTATTTTCCTATATATAGAATTTTATGGATTGCTTAATATAGTAAAGTATGGAAAATTAGATGATTTTCCTATGGAAAATGCTCTAGAACACCCTCCCATTCTCTAGAAGTGGTCATTATTATATGAATTTTCTATGAAAAGATACCCACTCAATAAAAAAAGAAAATAAAATAAAAAAATAATTCAACCATGATAAACACTTATGAAAATCCTTGACAAAAAAATTACATGAAAAACCTTGCTAAAATGATGGTGTTAAAACAGTAATAATTGAATAATTTTTCCACTATTAATTTTTTTTCACCTATTTGGAAATACTATAGAACATCCATGGGAAATTTCAATATAATGTTATAGAAAATGTAATATGGGATTTACATGATTACTAATAATTATGAATCTAATAAAAAAACCTCTACTCTCATTCCCCCTTTTCACCTAGAAACCCAAAAGTTCAAAACATTGTTCTAGGGTTCCTCTTAAAACCGCTAGATAATGATGAAAAAAATCAAATCAAATCGAAAAAACAAAAATATGAGTTGAAATTATTGACACAATCCATTAATTACCATGAAAAATTGAGGTTTGGTATGAGTAATTGTAGGATAAAAACTCTTTTGTAACTACCACCAAATCCTTGGAAATCATATCTTCTATCTGCCATTGTCCCCCAAATAACAATAGGCCTATGATACAATTTTTTAATGATCCATCACAGGACATTCCATTCTTCCACATAAGATGGCCCACAATAACGACCGAAGCATATTCCCAATCACCACATGCTACCAACAAGATCTATAATATAAAAAAATAACCATTTTGGAATAAATTCATTATTTGAAATCATTTTTGACCATTCCATGAATTGTACAACCATGCCAATAAAAAAATAGGATCAATAGATATAACATATAAAATTATATAACATAGAAAACAAATAATTTAATCAATATATATATAATAATATCACAACATCCTAACTAAAAAAATAAGTATTCATATGATATCTATAATCTAACTCAAACTAGGGAAATAGTCCAGAAGTCTAATATGTAACATCCCATGAATATGTTTTTTTAAAATTACTTCGTCTGTTATAATATCTATCAAACCACATCTCGACCAACCCAAAACTACAACAAGTTCTAGTAATCATGAATGAAAATAAAAATGCAAGTACGCCTATCCATTTTTTATAACCTACAAGACGAGGTATTCATATTACTATAGGCATATAAAGAATGTGAGGAAGAATCCAAGTATGATACCACCATGAATCTATGTATCGACTTTAGCCATGTAAAATAATATATATATATATATATAACCTGAAAATCAATTTCAAACATTAGAAAATATTCTCTTGAAATAGAGAATTTAATATACTCTTTGGGTTTTTCCCAAAAACATTACATCTTAACAAAATCATTTTAAAATAGGGCTCTAATAATGCGAATACAAGTACTCGAAATTGTCCGATAATGGAACATGGGAATAAGCATAAACACCATAATATAATTAAATAATTAAACTTGAAAATAATAACAAAATATATGAATCATCCAAGGTATTATCATATTGAAAAAATCATATAAAAATAAATTAAGAATAAGTGACATACATTGTAGGATCTTACCAAAAGGGTCTAGTGTGACATAGTCTAAAACATTGGTTTTATCGTTGCACAAGAATGTATAAATGTTTGGAATCTCTCTAGGTCATCTCTAAATCAAATAATAATCATATTTGATCTCTCATTACAAATGGATAAATTAGAAATCTCTCCCACCCTTCCTCCGAAATTCACCTTTAATACCTTAGGAAAAAAATATTTGTCATATTAGTTCACACACCCATGCCCATGGTTACCATTTTCACATTAATTCCAATAACATAAACATAAAAAGGTTACTATAAAATTATCCATTTTGAAATAAAATCTAATAAATCCAAATTAACATTTTATGCAAAGAATTTAATACAATTCAGCACTGAATTAAAAAACCATTCAAAAACACACTGGGAAGAATAAAATATCTTTGATCTATTTTAACAAAAACAAAGAGTGCTTCAATTATTAGTTTTTTAAAAGGAAATGGTAAACAATTAATTTTATGAAAACAAAAAAAAACAAAACGAGCATGGATAAAAAAATAATAATATCACAAATTAGTGTAAATTTTAAGTAAACTTATAAAACTATATATTTTATAAAATAACATGGAAAAGATCCCTTAAAAAGTAACCTATGAGAAACCATTCTAAAACATGTCACCATCGATAAAAACTAAATTAATATTGAAATAGAAGTCATTAGTCACCTATCCCACAAAAGAAAAACTCAAAACCCCCATTAACATCCCTGGTTGAAACTAAATTAAAAGCTAGAGTTTCAAAATTTCTTCAAAAAAGAAATAAACAAATAATGATAAGGGGGTGGATGAAGAGAACAAGAAGAAATCAATATTACCATAAAATAAATCATCAATTAAATAAATAATTCCACTAAAATATAAGGGATGATGTACCAAATCTATTGGGAGAGGGATATGTTTGATAAGGGATAAAAAAGAGACAATGGGAAAAAACATTTATAGTGAAAAAATGGACTTCTCCCCGATTCTTAATGACCTAGACAGCCCACATGGTTTGGTTTCACAGTGAGTCATAACATGCACCAACCATGTGGGAGGTATTTTTTCCCCAAAAAAAAGTTTCATAGTTTATATAGATGTACACATGGTTAGAAAAACAATGAAAATCCCCTCTATCCCTAAAACTTAACCCTTACTTGGTTAATTTCAGGTTTGAACATGCTGTGTAATGACCATGCACCATGACCTATAACATAATAACTTTGATTTTTCATGCATTGACCAACATAAACTCCACAAATGAATAAATAAATAGATAGAACTCAAAATAAACCATACAAATGACCCATCATGTGTTAAAAAATTTACATTATTTTTTTTAATCATTTTAGTATCCTTGTATAGGTTGAATAATATCTGAAGAAATCCAAATATAGGTTATTATGAGATGTTCAGTAATATGTGTCCCTAAATATTTATTTTTCAAGAAAATGTAGAAATGTTTTTGGTTAAAAAAATACCTAAAAAATTTAATCTTTTTTTATAGTATAACATAAAAAAATTGTGTAAATTATATCGAAAAATGGTCAGTTACTATTTTTATTTATATAATATTATTTGTCTTTTTACATGCACTTTTAGTGTGTTCGTGACCCATGAATGAGTAGTACAAGCATTGGATACTAGGAGTGTGAATTAGTATAGTAATTACATCCCTTATATATATAATAGTAGTGGAATTTATATCATGATAAATTGGAAACCATATATTGGATAGAGTACATGATAACATGGGAACCATTAGAGATTTTGGGTTAGTTGGTTATCACTTTCCCTAGCGGAAAACAAGAGTGTATTTGTGGGAAATATGAGTTATATTAAATTGAATGGAATAATTCATACCAAGTGATGATTTTTTAGTCTGGTATTTAGACATGGTTAGTTTTGAGGTATTAACAATTTTTATATTTGAACGTTGGATTGACTTAAAGGTAGATTGTTTATTGAATAACAGGTAATTAATTTTATAATATTTTGATGATATAAATCCTTATAAAGTATGTACGTGAGAAAGTATATTACAAATAATATATTTGAATCATGATTTAGTGGGAGGGTAATAATTTTAATATTGTATAAGCATTAATTAAATAGTATATTAAGATGGTTGAGGGCTTGAGGACATTATTTATTTCATTATATTGGATATGGGATTTTTATAATTATAATGAGAATATATAATGAAATTTTGTATGGATTGACTAAATAAAATTTAAATTTTTTTCTTAAAATATTAATGATCATAATGATGGAATGTTTTTGATGATATAATATATTTTTTGAAGATATGTTGGTAAGATAGCCCTAAAATACCAAATATTCACATAATTAATGGAATGATAATAAGATTATAAGATAAATAGATCTAGTAATGACATTATTCTCTTTCATGAATAAATCATGAGATAAGAGTTATGCATAAGACTTATTGATACATGGTTAGGAGATCATAGAAATATTTTAGAGATACATGATCAATGTCGTGTTACAATGTTCTTCAAGTGAAGGTCTAATGAAGGATATTTTTCCCAATATCTTGTACAAAAGTTCTTATCATTAGTGTTATAAATAATTAGTCACAAAGGATTAAAGAACCCATGGTTGGGGTCATGTGATTGTATTATGATCTTGGGACACAAGATTTACATCATATACTGTTAAAAAAATAATACTCTCAGGAGGAATTTTTGAAATTATTTTGAGGAATACATAACATTTAATAAATTTATATAATGTTTTAAATGATTTAATTTTTTTTAAAAAAAGCTTAATAATGAGAAGATAAATTCATTTCACTAAATTGATAAAGGCATCATCCAAATTTTTGATTAATGGATTGTTGGTGGTAGTAAATAATGGGAGGTAGTGTGATTTCCAAAAACTCGTTGTTAACATGCTAATCCTTGGACAAAGTAACCATGGAAAAAAAAATAATCATCCACAACTGTTGAATCATATTGTATTTAGTTATGACTGACTTATCATCATTGTATTATCCTTGTAAGTATCTATTTTTGGTAAAACATGTATGAATTCTTGTCTCTTTCTTTTCATTCTACACATCAGTAATTTTTATATGTGAAATATTGTCTGTCGTATTTAAAAATTTTATTCAAAAGAGGTATCAAATATTTATTAAATGAAAATATATATTCCACCCTATTTAACCCTTCCCTTCTCAGTGGTTACAAGGTCTAACGGGTTTTATCAATGTGATGTTTCTTAGTGTCAAAAGTATTTCATGAAGTCTGATCACATGGAGACAATTTTAAATTACTATGGAATTAAACTATTTTATGGTAAAAGATATAATATAATTAAAATTTTATTAATTATCGTCTCTATTATAAATGGATGGATTTGAAATTTTCTTCATTAAATGGGGTTCTAGTTAGTGATGTTATAAAAATTTCAATGATAGAAACAAATATAAAACATCATGATGTATAGGCCAAGTCTTTATGTTCATTAAAAAGAGTTCTATTAGACCAACTCTATATCAATGTGATGATATGCACTTGGTATAATTCTATGTGTGATTATTTACCGATTATATATGAAGGGGGATGAAATTTGAAGTGTGAAAAGAAATATGTTTTGGAAAAAAACCGATGACCATTGAATGAATCCCTATAAAAATGTAAAAAGTTTATTCAATCAAACCACATAGGTTGTGGGTGAAACATGGGGAATTGAAGAAGAAATAAAATATACATACATAGTAAAAAATAATAATGACTTCCTCTATAGTACAATAAAATTTGTTTTGGCTCTTAATGAATAGTATTTGACAAAACATAGATGATCATCTTTGAAGTCTTGTTGATTATGAAATGAGAATTGAAATAGAAGATACTTCAACCCATAACGGTAATTAAATTGAATTAAAATCCACAGAAATAATGAATTTAAACAATGATAAAAATTGAGAAGAAGTAGAAGATGAGATACTATCAATGGTGGATAAAACATTCCAAGGTTGAGAAGGATTATTTAAAATAAAGCTACCAGTTTCATCATATTGATGTATAATTTTTTTAAAAAAGTTATACAAGTTTCTAAAGGTAAATAAGTGGAAACGAAGGAAAATAAAATATTTTATTGAAGTAATGAATATGTTTCTCATCTAAAATAGTGATTTAATATGGTATAAAACTTTTGGGGAATAGACCTATGAGAAATGAAATAAATATTAATAAAGATAATTTGGAGGAAAATGTAATAAAATTAAATATAATATTAATGATTCAATTATGGATATTTTCTAGAATAAAAACCCCATGTTTGGAAATATCAATGAACTATGAGAAACAATTGATCTCAAGATATAACTTGAAGGCACTCTAGAAGTTCTTGATATTCAAATAAATTAAAATTAAAATATTAATGGATCGATGAAGGAATAATATTAATATATATATCATATAAGAGTATTAAATAACTAGTTAAATGATTTATAATGTGATCAATTATATATTCATGTAAATTCATAGTAAATTTTGAACATAAATATGAATATAAAATAACCAACTAAGTTAATTGGTGACCATAATTCTTGGGTTATAAAGTGAAAAATTAAGGTAGAACATCCTAAATAATAGATTATGTCTCTATGAAAAAAAATATATAAATGAAATCAATATATTCATTTAAGTAACTACATTAAATTAGTTTCCTAGATATTGAACTAATAAAAAGACCCAATCTCGTCAAAAAAGGTGTCAAAAAATTTTGATGAATAAATACCCATATTAATAGGAAAAGGATAAATTGGATATGAGGATGAGACATCAAATGTTGTAACATATTTTAAATAAGTTAAGGGAAGATAATGTGTATAAGTCATTTAATCAATGCCAAAAAAATGTTTTGTAGAAAATGATTTCTCTTGTTAAAGGAAATCAAATGATTAGAAACACCTCCGAATAAGCCTGGGTTAACCAATGATAAAAAATATTTACAATTTATGGAGACTTGTAATGTAATATATTATATAATATTTTTTCTTGTATAAAAAGTTATTTTGGAAGATACATTAGTTACACCACATCCTTTTGTGATGATAAAGATTCTATTTCAATAAAGAAACACATAGATATAAAAAAATGAAAATGGGACCATATCCACTAAACTAAAAAATTAATTCTTTCTATGGATATTTATTTCAATTTTAAAACATTGGGCATAATGTTATTGACTATAGGGAAAATAGAAGAGGTGATTTATTCCATATAAGTCAAATAATATGGTATTTAATTTAACCAAAAAATTTTCACTTGAAAATAGATACTCACCAACAATAGACAAAGATGAGTATGATTACACATCCTATGACAAAAAAAGAAAAAAAAATATTTTATTCTCATAAACAAGCATAATTCTCATGTAATGAAAAAATAAATATTGAGAAGGTTAATATTTTATATATTTATATCAACGAAAAAAATAATATCACCAACTTGAATCTAGATATGGGTTCTCATCAAATAAAAAAAGTAGTAATATTCTATATAATTTGAATATAATAGTTAATGAAATAGCGTCTTTAAAAAATAATTGGTACATTAACATCAATGAAAGTTCCAATACCATATTGTATGGAGATGAAATAATGTAAAAAGAAATTCATTATGTGTAATTATTCATAAAAAATATATTAATTGTGAGTTATTTATGTGACTTTTGAATCTAAGTCTCATTTAATAAGAAATGATGAATTATCCAAGGGAAATATTATAACTCCCTCATTTAGGGTTGAGGAACCAACGATAATATGTATAAGGTGTAATGTAAAGGAAACACATGTATTCAAATAGTTTAAGCGGAAAAAAATTTGTGGTATCAGGTTCTGGGTCACATTCACTAATATTGCATGTGAAACTTGTCCATGTTAAAATCTATATTAGAAATTCTGAATCAAAACCATGATCATGTAAAAAATCCTGATTCCCAAATATGGTAAAATTTTGTTTGAAATCCATATATAAAAAATAAAAAATTATCATAAAAAATATTTAACATAATTCACAAAGATGTGTGTTCTAAAATGAGCATACCTAAAACATATGGAGATAAATACTTTATTCTCATTATAGATGATTAAAGGAGAATGGAATGTGTCATGTTCATATAATGAAAGTAATAGGTCATGGGATGCATGAATAGATATCTAAGAATATTTTAAGAAAAACAATAATTTTCATACATAGATATCACATCTTATTATATTAATTTTAATTACATAACATAAAGATCCATGATAGAATAATATAGGCGTAGTTCCTTTGGAAACATAGATACATAAACAACTGGTTCATAAGTGAACTACATAATCTCCCACTAACTTCTTCATAACTAGAAACCTTCTTATACATATCACACATAATAATTTTCTTCATAACCTATTGAAAATAAACCATAAGAAATGGGGAGCTCAAAAGCTCAAAAGTGTAAAAAAATGAGATATCAATAATCACTTTAGAATAACATGATCCTAAGGTCCAAATAACATGATCATAAAATTTTAAAATAAAAACCTATAAATTATAGACCATAATATTGGTTCATGGCATATATTATGGTAGTTCATATGACATAATTAATATTGGAATAGAAGGAATCAAATCATGAGTGCATAACATTGGCATAATATATATATTATTAGCATACAATGAAGTATATAAAATATTCTCTTTAGTATCCAACAATCACAAACATGAATATCATTGTTTATTTGATTCACTCCTAAAACCATCATTGTAGTTAAGGTTCAATCCCAAGAATATCATATTGGATATAGACCCGTAATAAACTATGAACAATCCCTAATACAGTCTGGTTTATCTCATAAGACATATATCTTTTACCAAAATGTTGGAGAGTTATATAATTCGTGGCCCACCAATAACATAATAAAAATAATAAAGATTTGTGTAAAAATATCTCAAAACATTCATCATATCCTAACTTACGAAATGAAATGGTTTTCATAAAAAAAATTTGTGGCATAACCAAAGAAAAGAAATTATTTTCATAAATATTCCATAATGGAATAACCTGTGGAAAATAAATGGGTTTAAAAACATATTTTCATCATAATCATAAACCTTTCAAAGAAAATAATAAGGATGATATCATTATATATTATCCCAATTAGAACCTAATTAATGAGAACTAATGTCATCTTAGATTAAAAATGTATATAAAATATTAATTGTATCATTTCTTAATGAAAACATCTGTTTTTATTTGAAATCACTTATTTAAAATATATAAAATTACCAACTATAAATGAAAAAAAATTCTATTAAAATAATTTTAAATCATGAATGGATGATTCAACGTGTTTAGTGTTCATGATTTTGGGAAATTATATTCATTCTAAAATTGTTGAAACAAATATTCCTTTAACATTTTCTATATAAAATGAAAAGTACATAATAAGGTAAATAAAAAGAATATTCCTTTTAAATAATTTTATAAAAATTGAACTAGTAATATTAATTAATTTAAATAATCATTGGAAAATTTTAAAAACATTATTAGAATCATTTTTAGAAAATATGGACCTGGAAGAGAGTGCATTCTCAAGTGAGGAGAAAAATAAATTTGAATTTCCATAAAATTTTCTTTCTGTATCTTGAGTAATTAAAGTGATTAAAATGAAATAAAAACATATAATTTCCCAAAAACCTATATTATATGAAAATTTATTTTATTATTTATTCTTAGACACTAAAATTTAATCAACAATACATAATAATTAATAATCCATATTAAAAAATGATATTGTAATATAACACCCTTACGAATTGGTATCTTTTGAATTGTAATACCCTTAAAATAAATAACCTTACTTGGGAATTTACATCCCATAATTTTCCTTATAAACAAGATCAAAATAATTTCATTTTCAATATATACACCTTATTAAAAAATTAAGTGCTGGGTATTTCATGCGCCTCCTAAAAGTGAAGGTGAGATAAAAATCCATTACCTCAAATTACACTTTATTCATAATTATTATAACCTCTTGAAAAATAAATTTTAATTTATTATAAATATTTAATATAATAATTCACATAATTATAATATCATATATTATCCCTTCATAACATTTCAACACCCATTTATCAGTAATTGTTTATTAAAATCATCATTTCAAGGTGTTAATTTTTTTGTTTACATTGAGTATTTTAGTTCATTAGTTATTGTAAATGTACATTGGTCAGGGTTTCATCACCTCCATAATTATAATAATGATTTAAATATCATATATATTCATTATATTTATAGTTATATCCATCCATAAAATTTAATGATCAAAAAATACATTACATCGATCATGGTGATTGTAGGTCATACGTATGTATGAACACTATTTTTACATATCGATGGACTAAATGAAAGAAAGGTAAATAATATATCAATTTTTGAAAATAATTATTATATCATATATATATATATATCATTAAAGTTATCCTTATTATCATATATGTAAGTTATAAATTAAAAATCAATCTCATCACTTCGTGGAGGTGGTAGTCCTTATGTACACATGAGTGGCATTATCATTTTCCAATGGATTTGAAGTTTTGATGGTAGATGTGATTTTATATTTCCACAATTATAATAATTTGATAATGTTATTATATACATAAATATATTAAACTAATAATAATAATCATAAATCAAATGTAGTGGTGGGAAATGATGTGCATTGCTACGTGGAGAGGGTAAGCCGCATGTATGCAAGAGTGATACATTCACTTAAATTTGACTAAAAATATGGTGGATAATTATGATTTAAAAATAATAATAAAATTTAATTATATTTATAATGACTAAATTATTATGTTATAATAAATTAAATATATTTATTTGAGCTAAATATGAAGTAAAAAAAAGTGATCAGTTACATTGATTTTCTATTCACTGAAGGAACTCGTTTAGTTCTACTCGTCAGAGACATGGGGTTGGTCTATTTAGAATACCATCACCCATATAATTTTTATACATATTTATGAAGTTATTGGTAGGATATTTTCAATATATATGGCCTAAAAAGTTCTAAGGAAAAGGATGTAGGGTGTCTTCTTTTTTAAGAGAGGGTGAGGATGCATTTTGAATTTCCTAAAAGATAAAAATATAATATATTCATTCTCAATAAAAATGATTAAAAATTTAAATTAATTAAATTAATAACTTCATTGGGTTTATATAATTCTATCCAATTAAATTTATAATATTGTTTGTGAAATTTTAAACCTTAACTTTTTTATTGATTGCTTCGTTAATATAACTACCCTGCCTTTTATTACACACTTAAACCTGATTTATTACATAAACTATTCCCTTGATAAAACATAGACGATCGAGATTTCTACTATATTTTGGGATTAGGAACAATACATAACATCTTAGAACATACAATACACAACATCTTTATTTAAATCTTCTTTTACATGACCACTACATTCCCTCGTACATAGCATTGTTTGAGATAACCTCAGGACATGCATAAGAAAAGGGTGAGATATAAATCCCAATAAGGGAATAAACATTGAATAAAAATAGGAATACAATGAATGTTAGAAAATAGGAATATAAATGGAGCACAAGAGAAAAATTATCATAAAGGCATGATAAATTATGATAATCATAACATGGAAATGTGACAACAACACTTAACATGGAATTAGCATGAGCCAAGGCTCATGGCACGTGGAGCATGAGTAAACCCTCATTGCACATGAATAATGAGTAAAACCTCATTTCACTTGAATTATAATGAGTAAACACCCATTTCACATGACGTATCATGACACTATACTTTACCCAATGCATTTAAGCACTATCAGGGAACACCCTTCTTAAATATTTCATTTCATGAAAAAGTGTGCCAAATGGATCTTATAAAATTTAATCAATCAACATCATAAGTTAATAAATGATTAATTAATATGGAATAGATAAATTAGTGTACCATTAACTAGTAATATGTTCATAAAGGTGATTTCCCTTGATATAGACGTGGGTATGGTATTCACTACACAATGATCGAGGCTCGGAAAAATGCGGAGCAATTTCGCTACAAAACAGCGTGACATAAAGATTAATGAAAATAGTTTATGAGATAGGAAATTGTTTCTCGTCATATTTACATGAAATGGATAGTAAGGGGTTCATATAGATACATTTCACAACAAACTTAGTGCAATTTATGTGCATAATACTGAATAATTACTTCAATGTAAGAGGAGAGAGAAATCCCTCATGGAATTTCTGCATGGTAATGGGTTTAAATGGGAGGATTTTATTAGAGAGAAAGGGGTATCAGATCATAAAAACATAAAGGGGAAAATAGGGCGGAGGTGATATATCATACCCCATCAATTTTAATTGAAAAAAATGGAATAAGAACTTAAATAAATCTGTCAAAAATGAGAAAGGAATAAATCACTTACTTGGAAGTGTGATACCAAAGGTTTGGGAGAGGCTTGATAGAGGATTCTTGGGAGATTGGGAAACCATGGGAGGATTCTAGAGAAAGTAGGTAAGGTTTATTCAAACTCAAAAGTCTTGGATTGAAGAGGAACTTGGAGCTTTGGTGGGTTTATATTTGAAAGGAGAGGGAATTCTTTATTATTTAGGTTTGGGTCACCACACAATAAACTAATCAATACCACAAAGCAGCCCATGGTTTTTGCCCATGGGTTTTTCAAAAGTGGAGTTAAAAAGAATATTTTAATAGTAAAATGGCCGTAATTATTAAAATAATTGGGTAACCTATGTGGAGTTGAGTCACACTCTCAAGGAAAAAAATTTAAAAAGACAAAATGTTATATAAGACTTGGTGGGTCCACAAAATCATTGAAAAATAAATCATAAAAAACTAAAATCACATTTTTTAAATGTGAAAACATATATTGTAAGAACATAATGTTTATAGTATTTTATTACATCACTATTGGGTCATTATGATGTCACAAAACACATTATATATTTAAATAGTATTTAATTTTTACCCAAAAATTCAACTGTCTCAAAAAATTATGAAAAATTCACCATTGGATAATTTCGACGTCTTGATTCCAAAAATTATATTTATTTTATCTAAAAAATTTATAAATATGTGAATTTTTACATTTAAAATAAAAACCGACATTTACCGAAAACTCATCGATTCTGAAAAAAAACAGTTTTCAGACCTTAATAAAACTTTCAATTGAATTCATAATATTATATAATCATTTATATTTAATAAAAAGTAATTTAATTATAGTAACATTTTTTTTAAAATATTATTTAATTAAAAATTCCATTATTTCATCAAAATTGATTTCTTAGTTGAATATTAACTAAAAATACTATTTGGGATATAAAAATCTATTTATGAAGTTACAATAATAAAATGGATGAACATTGTGTGTACAAAAAAATAATGTACATAGTCAAAGTGATGGGGTCTTGTTATTCAACCATTTACAACACCAACATACGATCGAAGGGTACCGTGTGTGATGGTGACATGCTCTTGTGGTGGCTTGGATAAAATTGCTCAGGTGGTAATTTCTATTTACATCCATTTCTTACGTAGTCGGTTCCACTCAAGGTTAATGTGTTCAATATTGGATTGGTCTTGGTCAAGAGAGAATTACAATGATGTCGCCGACATTCCACACTCTGAAAAATGGGATTCTTACGGAAAAAGCCTACTGGATGAGGCCATCACTTCCTTTGTCTGAGTGAATTGGATTTGTTAAAGCCTTATATTTATACTAATCAAGTGATTAGTGTACAATGACTATATTAGCAACGTTCTCAATTCATAATGGTATTTTAAAATCCAGAAACATAAAACCAATGAAGATAACATTTTATATGACCATAAAAAGACATTTAATTAGGTCAAGAAGAATTTTCATTATTGAATGTTTGGGTCATTACAATATTCCCCCTTAAGAAATTTTTCCCTTGAAATTTCCTTTTCCCACTCTAAAACAATTTCGGGTTACTCTACTTCATCACTTTCTCTAATTCCCAAGTCACTTCTTCAAACTTGTGGTTTTTATTCAATACCTTGACGAGATGCAATGTCTTATTTTGTAGAAATTTTTCTGTACTACCTAAGATCTTCACTAGTTGCTCCTTGCAAGAGAGATCATCCTCTAACTTTAATACCTTTGAAGAGAGTACATGTGAAGGGTCTGGTATGTAATTCCTTAATAGGGATACATGAAATACATCATATACTTTTTCCATGGTATGTGGAAGTTCTAGTCGATAGGCCACATCCCCAACACAATCAAAAATATCGAAGGGGCTAATGTAACTAGGACATAACATCAATGTTTTTCCAACCTCATGACCTTCATCCATAGAGATATGCTTAGAAATACCTTATCTCAAAATTTAAACTCATGGTCGTGTCGATGGTTATCTGTATAATACTTATGTTGACTCTAGCCTGCCATGATATGTAGATGAATGGTTTTCACCTTCTGAACCATTTCGTCGAACATTTCTCGTCATAGAAACTTACACTCACTGACTTCATCCCAACATGTCGGGGTTCTACAACTCTTCCCATACATGTCTTTATAAGGTTCCATTTGAATTCTCAATTGGAAACTGTTATTATAGAAGAATTCAACTAGTGGAATATGTTGGTCCCAACCTCCTTTGATGTCCATACAACATGCTCTCAAAACGTCCCCAAGTTTTTGGATAGTCCAGTTGGATTGGACATAAGTTTGAAGATGATAAGCAGTACTAAAGTTCAGATCAGTATCTAGAGAATATTGAAGACTCTTAAAAAACATAGAGGTGAATCATGGATCTCAATTAGATATAATGGATAGTGGTACTCCATGTTGCCTTACCACTTGCCTGGTATATATCTGTGCCAGCTGATCCAATGAAAAATCATCTTGAATTTCAATGATGTTTGCGGACTTTATAAGACATTCCACATCAACCCATAATTCATTATCACCTTTGTATGTCTTCGGATGTCTGTTGAAAAAGTCCATGGTGATATTCTCCCATTTCAATGCTGGTATGGGCAATGGATGCATCATCCCCTTAGACTTTTGCATCATTACCTTCACTGGCTGACACACAAGGAACTTTAATGTATACTCAGTGATCTCCTTCTTTATATTATCCCACCAATAATTCTATTGGAGATCTCAATACATCATTGTGTTTCCTGGGTGAATAGAGACATTTGAACTATGTACATCATCCAAAAGTTTTTTCTTCAGCTCCGAACTTGATGGAACACATAGTCTTTTTCCAAATATCACAATTCCTTCTTCATTAACATTGAACTCGGATGATTTCACATTTATGATAGCTTCCACTTTCATATTAATTATCACATAATCCTTTTTAGAATCCTTTAACCTTTCCAAAAGAGACAATTTAGCAATTATTTATGAAAGGATTGATGATGTTCCCTTCTTTATGATTCTCATGTCTATCTTTTTAAAATCTAAGAAGATTGGTTCCTTCTCAATTCTCATCAATGATAGAATTTCTAGGTCCATTATACATAGTGAATATTCTACCTTGTTCACTTTACAAGGGTAGTAATGGATTGAGTAGTCATAGTCTTTGATCTTCTTTAACCATATGTTTTGGTGCATGTTGAACTCTTTCTATGTGAATATATACTTGAGGCATTTGTGGTCTGTATATATTTCACACCTCTCCCCAAAGAGATAATTCTTCCTAATTTTTATAGATAAGATCACCGCATACAACTCCAAATAATGTGTTGGATAATTCTACTCATGATATTTCAATTTTCTTGAAGCATAGGCAATGACTTTTCCATTTTTCATCAACACATATCCTAGACCCTTCTTCAAAGCATCACTGAATAACACAAAAAGTTATCCACTTGTGGGTAATGTGAGCATGAGATCAGTGATAAGCCTCCTTTTTAATCCTTGAATCATTCTTCACATTCATCACTACAAGAACACTTTACCCCCTTCTAAGTTATCCTGGTAGTAGGGTTGGAAAATCATGAGAAATTTCTCACAAATCATCGATAATATCCAGCTAACCCCAAGAGGCTACGAATATCCGTTATAGATGTTGGCATCAACCATCCCTCAATTGTATCTATTTTGGAGGGATCCAAAGATATCCAATTTCTTGTGATGATATGGCCCAAGAATGAGACCTCCTTCAACCAGAACTCACACTTTCTCTACTTTTCATAGAGATTCTCCTTCCATAAGGTCTCTAGTACAGTTCATGGATTATCCTCATGGTCCACTTTGGGTTTGGAGTATATCAAGAGATAATCTATAAATACTACTACAAATTTGTCGAAAATAATCATTAAAGACACTATTATTCAATGTCCATGAATATTTCTAGAGCATTAGTCAGTCTGAAAGGAAAAAATATGCATTCATAGTGTCCGTATCTTGTTATAAAAGTAATCATGGGGATATCTTCCTTTTTCATCCTTAATTGATAATATCTTGACCATAAATTCACCTTGGAGAAGTATTGTGATCCATGCAGATGATCTAACAAGTCATCAATTTGTGGGAGAGGATACATGTTCTTTATCGTTTGCTCGTGATAATCGATGTAAAGGCACATTGACCAATCATTCTTCTTGATGAAGAGGACTGCTGCACCCCATGGTGAAACACTTGGACATATTAACCCTTTATCCAGATTCTATTGTTGTTGTTTCTTTATCTCCTCAAGATCCTTAACAACCATTCTCTACAGATTTATGGATATTAGAAATTCCATAGGTATAAGATCAATTGATAATTCAACATCCATTCTAGGTGGAAGACCAGGCAATTCCTTGGGAGACACTTCAGCAAATTCCCTCACAATAGGCATCTCTTCAAGGATGGTTTCCTCCTTAGAATCAATTATCTGAACCAAATAAGTCAACTAATAGGGCATTAATACCCATTCTTGAGATGATGGAGCTAAAGAAGATTCATCTTCCTCCTTGCACTTGTATAGAATCAGGGGTCAATTCTCCACATTGAGAGTTACTTCCCTCTCACAACAATTTATGGTGGCTGTATATAAGGAAAGACAATCCATGAAAAGAATTGTATCAAATTCCACTTGAGGGAGTATGAAAAATATCTCAAGGAAATTAAATCCAAAGATTATGATAGGGGAGGAGTTATATTCATGGGATGCAATGATTTCCCCATTTTCTATACTCACTAACATCTTTACATCCATGATTTTTGGTGGTACCGGGATTGTTCTACTATACATTTGGGGTATAAAAGAATGCGTAGAACCTGAATAAAAAAGAAAGATCTCTATTCTTGAATTTTTAACTAGAATATATATCACCACTTCATTTTTTGGGTTCACTTCAGCAGTAGTGATGGAAAAAGATCTCCCTTGGTGCCTTGGAGGTTGTTGGTTGCCGCTGAAAACCCTTGGATTAGGGCACTGATTTGAAAAATGCCCTAGTTATTTACAGTTGTAGAAATTAAGAAGACACTTAGGTTCAAAAAGAGCCTTCCTCTCACCTATTGTAGTTGTAGGTTTTTCGTTTTAGTAGTTAACATCTAGGTGCCCTTCTCTTCCATATGTAAAGCATTTCCTCATCCCCTTCATGCAATTTACAGGGTGCTTATTTCTGCACCTTTGGAAAGTGGTGAGCTAGATCTTCTTAGCACCATTAGATTTATCCATTGGACTTCCATAATTGAGGCCCACCATACTCTACTTATCCCCATGATACCTCTAAGATTCTTGGATCTGCATTTTGACCTTGAGGGAACATCTGATAATTTCCTCATAGTTTCTAAAGTCATGGATCACCAGCGCTTTCGGAAGGTTAGGTTTCATCCCAACAAAGAAGCGGTCAAACATGTATTCAAGGTTAACAACAAAGACAAAGGAATATTGTGATGGCCTTCTAAAGATTTACTCATACGATCTGATATATTCTTCATCTTTTTTCTTTAGGACAAAAATGTCGTTTTCCATCTTAAGTCTGAGGGTGCGCGGAAAATATTTATCAAAAACTTTTCCGGAAATCCTTCCACTCCAATGCCTCAATCTCTTCCAGGCATTATATTTTTTATCAACGTCCACCATAGATTGGCTTCACCTTCAATACGATAAATATATAGAAGAACCTTCTCTTGTTCGGAACATTAAAGGATGGAGAAGATCTATTCAAGGAGTTGATCCATTGTTCAGCGATTGAGGTATCAGGTATTCCATTAAAAGTATGAGGCCTTTGTCTCATGAAGATCTCGATAGAAACATGTTCTTTCTTTGGAGGGTTTAAACGTTCCTCTTAACCCATGATTCTATTGAACACTTGGGGTAACTCGGAGAGAAATGTGACAATGTTTGGGATTTCTGCTCCCATCGAATTTGGGCATCTGATTTGCACATTCATCACATTGATCATCACATCAGTTGTTAGCCTAAGTCTTCCTATTACCGGCCATTGGATGGAATAAAATTAACGTTAGGGGTAAAAATTAAATGGTAATCCATTGAAAAAATTGATTAGTTTTAAATAAAATTTATTTCCTTAACTTATGAATCCATTGGCTTCAATTTATGCTATCCATGATCTACTTTCAAACATATATTCTTTGGGGAATTTTTTAATTTCCTTAATAATGGTTCATAATTAACTTATGAATTTACCAAAGAATATCCACCGGGAGTGTCGTAACCAAGAGTGTGTCAAGACCTATTGTCGTGCACTGGTTCCCATTCATGTCTAGCTCAATGCGGTGTTTTCGGGTTTTACCCCTAGGATACATCTGTACTAGAGCCGCCACTACCTGCTCGTATCCAGACAGAGATGTATTTGCATGATAAACAAATTAATCAAAACTAACCAATACTTAGGGATGTTTTTTTATAATTATTCTTGTCTATAATTTATTACTATGATTTTCTAATCCTAATCCCAAAAATAACTAAACCTCCCTCTGATACCAACTGTAACAACCCGTCATTTTATTACACACATAAACCTGATTTATTACAAAAAACGTCACTTGAGAAAACATAGAATATCGAGAGGTCTAGTGTATATATGGCTTACGAACATTACATAATAGCTTATATAAAATACACACAACATATTTATTGAAATATATCTTTACATGACCACTACATTCCCTCATACTTAGCATTGCATGGGATGACCTGAGAACATGCAATACAAAAGGGTGAGCTATAAAGCCCTATAAAAGAATAAACATGGAATAACATGAGGAATACAATACAAGTTAGAAAATAGGCTTATCAATTGATCACAAAAGAAAAATAAACATTAAGGCATGATAATCATAACATGGAAATGTGGCAACAACACTTAACATGGAATTAGAATGACCCAAGTCTCATTGCACATGGAGCATGAGTAAAACCTAATTTCACATGAAGCATGAGTAAAACCTCATTTCATTTGAATTAAAATGTTTCGAAACCCATTGCACATGACTTGTCATGATAATATAATTTACCAAATGCATTGGAGTGCAATCAGGGTGCACCCTTCTTAAACATTTCATTTCATGCATATGTGTGCCACCTGGATCATATAACATGGAATCAATCAACATAATAATTTATTATATGATTAATTAATGTGTAATAGTTATATGAATGTAACATTAAATAGGTATATGTGCATAAAGGTGGATACCATTGATAGAGACATGGGTATGGTACTCACTACACAATGATCTAGTCTTGAAAAAAATAAGATGCAATTTCAGTAGCATAACGGTGTGACATAAGGAATCATGAAAATAGTTGATGAGACAGAAAAGGGTGTCTCATAATATTTAAAAGAAATGGACAATAAGGGGTTATATATATACATTTCCCAACTAACTTAATGGAATATATATGCATAATACAAAATAATTACTTGAGTGTAAAAGAGGATTGAGAAATCGCTCACAAAATTTCAGCATGGTAACGGGTGTACATGGGAGTATTTAATGAGAGAAAAAGGGATCTCAAATCATACAAAAATAAATATGAAATTATGGGGGAGGTGAAAAATCATACCCCAACATTTTTAATTGAAAAAAGGGCATAAAAACTTAAAATATTAGACAAAATGAGAATGGAAGAAATCCCTTACATGGAAGTGTGAACCCAAAGGCTTGGGAGAGGCTTCAGAGAGGATTCTTTGGAGCTTCGGGCACCCTTTAATAATTATAGAGAGAGGAGGAAAAGGTTTGGTCAGACTCCAAAGGTTTTGAGTGAAGAGGAAGTGGTATCTTGGGTGGGATTATATAAGAAAGGAGGGAGAATTCATTATTATTTAGGTTTGGGTCACCACACATTAAACTAATCAATACCACAAACCATCCAATGGTTATTTACCATGGTTTTGAAAAGGGTAGTGGAAGACAATTTTTTATAAGGACAATTCCCTAATTTCTTAAAATAAAATGGTTTCTTATGTGAAGGTGAGTCACACTCTCAAGGAAAACATTTTAAAAAGACAAAGTGCATTATAAGCCTTGGAGGGTCTACAAAAGCTTTGTAAAATAAATAAAAAAAATCTAAAATCACATTATTTTAATGATAAAACATATAATGTCTGAATATAATTTTTATAGTATTTTATAACATCACAATTAGGTCATCGTGATGTCATAAAACACATTATATATTTAAACGGTATTTAATTTTTATCCAAAAAATTGACTAGCTCAGAAAATTATGAAAAATTCAGCGCTGTATAATTTCGACATGATGATTTAAAAAATAATAATAATTTTTTCTTAATAATTTTATAAATATGTGAATTTTCATATTTAATATAAAAAATGACATTTACCTAAAATTCATGAGTTCAGACAAAAATAGTTTTTAAACATTAATAAAAATTACATTCGCATTAATAAAAGCATATAGTAATTTATATTTAATAAAACTTAATTTAATTATAAATATATTTTATTAAAATATTATTAAATTAAAAAATACATTAATTCATAAAAAAATATTTTCCTGTTAAATATTAACTAAAAATACTATTTTTCTTTGAAAATCTATTTACTAAGTTACAACAATAAAATGAATGCACATTATTTATGAAAAAAAATTGTGTTCATAGCCATCATTCTAGTGTCTTGTTACATAAACCCTTATAACACCTGCATAAGACTGAAGGTTAAGGTGTGTGATGTTAAAAGACTCTATGGGTGGCTCTTATAACATAACTCGGGTGGCAATCTCTGTTAACTTCAACTTCTCACGTAGTAAGTTCTGCTCAAGCTTAGTGTGTTCAAGCTGGGCTTGGGCTTGGTCAAGAGTGAATCCCAATGATGCCACCTCCTTTTTGAGATCTAAAAAATGGGATTCTTATTGGCTAAGTCTACTAGATGAGGCCATTGCTTCCTTTGTCTGAGTAAATTTTATTTGTTAAATCCCTATATTTATACTAATCATGAGATCATTGTTCAATGACTATATTAGAAGCGGTCACAATTTATAATAGTATTTTTAAATCCAAAAACATAAAACCAATGAAGTTCACATTTTTTAAAACCATAATAAAAAAATTAATTAGATCAAGAGAAATTCTCATTAATGAATGTTTGGGTCTTTACATTTAATTATTCTTGACCATAATAATGTTAACATATATTTTAACCATGATAGGTTACAAATGTTATTAAAATTGAAATATTGACTCATAAATGGTTCAAGTATGATTTGTTTCAGAAAAATCTTTTCAAATAGATGATGATAATAATTTTTTAGTTTTAAATCCTTTAATAAAATATTATTTACTAAAAAGTATCATTAAAATTATTTTTGGAACAACTCATTTAATTTGACTTCAAAGATGCAAGGAAAAAGATGAAAATATAAAATAATATTTTCAAATATCATTAATATCTTATGTTAAACCATACACTCATAGACTCTATAACTTTCCAAAATTTCATTACTTTTAATATTTTTAAAATGATTTATTTTATTTTTATACTAATTGAATAAATATTTTATTAGCGTTTCTCAAGAATTTAATGTAGTTATTTTATCAATATATAATCTAAATAAATTACCACCATTAAGATACTTTACTTATGTAAAAAAGACTATTAAAATTCATTCATAAATTTCTTTTATCTCTATGTGAAAACATATGATATTTTTAAAACTAATGAAGTGAGACTTTGTATGTTCTTTTTCATTAACTATTTTATTGGAAATTGTCATGGAAATACATATTTTAAACAATTAAATTTCAATTATAGGGTGATAAATCTTGAATACCATTAATAAAATATTCTTTTTAGAAAAATAGTAACCACAACACTTTTTTTTGACTTTGAATAACATGATTTACCCTTTACCAATGAGATAAATTTTACGATAGTAACTATTCATACTGCTTAATAATAAAAGGGACTAATTTACCAAACTTGAAATTCTTGATTCAAAATATGGAATCCATATTATCGTATTCAACACCTGAATGTGGATGAAACTAAATTTAAAATATGTTTTAAAAACATGATGAATATTTCATTTTGAAAAAAAAACATCGTGTTTATGAATAAAAGAGGATTTAATCTTATCCCATGAAAATAAAAAATATTATAAAAATGTTAAAACATTTAGTTGGGTATATAATATCTACATTTAATTAAAATCATTCACCAGTATTATTTATAATAATTTATTAAAATAAAAATACATTTTTTTAATAAAAATATTGTTTTATTTCAAAAAACATCTCCATTACTTTCAATTAGTTTTTATTTTACTTTATAATTAATTGATAATCCAATAATTAAGATTACACTTATATAAACAATAAATTCCTTGTAATTTTTTTATCCCTATTCATAACCACTAATCCAATGCTATGGTTATACATTTCACATTAAATAGTCATATATTAATATTATATAATGGTTCATTTAAACATGATGATGCATGTAACACAACTTGTCGAAGAAATTTATTTTATTTGAAAAATATATTTAATAAAATATTTTATGATAAATTATACTCCATTTAAAATGAATTTAGAAATTGAAACTTTATCAATATAATAAAAACTAATGAGAATATCACTACTTCATCACATCCTTAGGTTCCCATATTGAGGTGAAATTAAAATTATTTCCCTCTCTTAATGTTATATCATTTGTTCCTTTTCTTCTTCTCCCTCTAGTAGAGAGTCTTGGTTTTCATTCTCATTTGAGATTAATAACTCCCTCACCTAGGCATTAAGGAAACTTCTTCATATGGTGACTATTATTCGATTCATCAAAATCATTGGATCCATCTCAGTAAGATCCCCCAGTCTCATAATTCCTATCAAATTTAATCTTCAAATTAGTTGTGCTATTTAGGTGCAGGATCATTTTCCCTATTTTCATGGCCTTGGAACATTTCTTATATCTCTTCCATCCTACCTAGAATATGAGTTTGATATTGATCATGGAATTATCTATTAACTTGAGGTATGTCGTTACGTCATTTTCCCTTTGTGTTTTGTCATCTCATAACTATGAAATTGTACCACACACTGTATTTTGTCTATAATCCATTTATATTTATTATTTCAAGTCTAATTTACCCATTGACCTAGAAATATTTTCATTTATCATTTTTTGATTTTTTTTTAAAGGTTGAAAATACCTTATATGGACACCCCAAGGGTGTGTCAAGTGAAAATGGACCTTTTGGTCAATTGGATCAAATGATCAAAACTCCTAAATAATTTTTAGCTTAGTTTTAAATGAATTTTACCTTGATATATGAGTGTTAAATGGAACCCAAATATCATCTTAGGTGTTTGTCCCTCATACGGATTAAATTACCCCAGTAGTCTTTTGAATTGTTTCCCATGTCACCTCCAAATTTACCTTTTGATACTTCAAAGTTAATTTGTCATGTTTTGGTAAATATAATATGATTATTTAAATGAAATAGTTATTTTATAGTAGGTTTACTTTCGTAAAACGAAGCAATAATTTTCTAATGAAATGACTCCAAGGGATGGTAAGGTCATTCCCCTTTTTATGCTTTATAAAAGGCTTCATATGAATTGTTATAAGTTAAATAGAGATTGACATTGGATAATGAAAAGAATAAGAGGTTATGCCTTATTTGTTATGTTATAAATGATTATGAAGCCTCTGTATTTATGGGGGAAAGGTGAAATATATAGATGGGAGGTAATTCTCCATGCATGTTATAATTATAATATGCCTTTATATTGGTTGTGACATGATGGTATGAGACCAATTGAGCATGGTGGTATCACACTCCCTTACACCATGTGTTGATCATGACGTATCTCAATATTGATACAATATGGATTTTGGGGTTTATTTTTCATGTTTTGTGATTAGAGTGTTTCTATGACAGCTCACTCACCATCTAGAGTGTTGTGGTGTAAAGTATCTCACTCAGTTGGGATGTTATATATCTACCCTATTGCATGAGCTTATAGGCTTGTTAGACTCGTCATGGATGTCTAAGTTGTTCTCTAGTATAGGTAACACTTGTATTTTATATTTATGGACACTTATGCCCGTAGGTACTTGTTTCATATAGGTGGATGAAATATATATAATTATACAAAAAATATTTATTTCTATAATATATAGTGAATGTTCAGACATTTGTTCTAGCAATGATCTGAAGCATGTAGAGTCGTCAGGTGTCCCTTATGAACCTGATTAGACTGGTTATTTATTTCAGTATTTTTGTACTTTTTTTCTTATACCGGAACACTATTTAGTTATGATCACTTCTTATATTACATATAGACATAGTCGGTGGGGGCCTACTAATATTTTACCTCACTCTCTTTTCGATCTTCCTTTGGTACCCGAGAATATTATCTATTGGTTGGTACTGATAAGGGAAAGTACCCTACTACTGGTCTTTGACATGATTTTCCATTAGTTGGCACTACCACAAAACTTGGCAAGGCATGCGCCTGCCTTTATCAGCGGTAAAGGAAAAGCGATGATAAAGGGGCGGGCCTTTATTAGCGCTAACAAAAGGGATGATAAAGTTCCACTTTATCTTCGCTTTGTTTAGCGCTGATAAATGGATTGTTTATCAGCACTAAAAAACCGCTGATACAGGTTGTATTTATCAGTGCTTTTCATTTTAGTGCTGATAAATACACCCTTTATCAGCACTTTTGAGCACTGATAAAGGCTCACGTGGATTAGTTAAAACCATGCGGGTCCTCTTCCTCCTCCCTCCACCTGGTCAAGCTATCACGGAATCCCTCCTCTGCACCGCTGCCGCCGCCTCCTCCTCCTCCGCCGTGGCCGCCACCTCCTCCTCCTCCTCTACTGCTCCTCATCCTCCTCCTCATCCTACTCCTCCACCATGGCCTCATCCTCCTCCTACTCCACCTGCGCTTCCTCCTCCTCCTCCTAGTCCGCGGCCTCATCCTCCTCCTCCACCGGCGCCTCCTCCTCCTCCTCCTCTGCGACTCTGCTGCCTCCTCCTCCACCGCGGCCTCCTCCTCCTCCTCCTCCTCCTCCTCCTCCTCCGCTGCCTCTGCTGCCTCCGCCCTGCCTCCGCCCAGCCTCTACGTTGCCTCCTTTTCCTCTAGTGCCTCCACTGTCGACACCTTCTTCTCCTACGCCACCGGTTCCTCCTCCTTAAGGTGATTCAAATTGAATTTTCCTGAATTAATTATGTTTGCATTGTGTTGTGTGATGTTTTTACTCAATGTATGTCACTGATTATGGTGTATTTTTATCATCTAATATTGACTCTGATTATGTTTGTGTGGCCATCCCATTTTCTGTACGTTTTAGTCCCTTTTACCCGTGGCAATGTTGTTCCCAAGCGAAAGTCAGATATTCTTCACGCATTATGTTATCCCTTTGTGATGTAAATGCTCTTCAGGACATGTGGTAGGAAGAATCAGGTGAAAAGGATGGTAAACCATGGATTAATTCAATGAAATATGGTATTACATATTTAATATTTCAGAGTTATTTCAAATTTAGATCTATAACCATCAGGTCTCATATGGTTGGAATGGGTAAGTGTTTGGCCAACTATTCTTCATTTTGAATCTTCAGTTTCCATGGGTGGTTTGGGATTGTGGTTTTGTTTTGATCCTGACTATGGGTTGTTTTTATGATTTCCCACTACTTCATTAGATTTATTTAGTTATTCTTATGTTTTGGTGTTTTCATTTAGTTCTTTTGTTGTGATTTGATGTTGGGTTTTCCTTGATGGAGGTTGATCATGTTTCTTGTAGACAATACCTCCTAGAAGGACCATGTAGAAGCATAGAGAGTGTGAACCAGAGTACTCCAAAGAGGAACCATCCCATTGATACAAATTTTTTTTGATTCAATGATTTATAATTTCAAAAATGTGGGTTAAATTGGTATCCATGACAAGACATGAACTATGGACCACACTCAAGAATTTTCAAAGAATAATTTAGTGTTTTTCCTTACTGAAAAAAACCAAGTAATTTAAGGAGTAGTTGGACTATATCAAGTAGATCTTTGAGTTTTTGAAAACCCCTAAGACATCTAAAGTGTTATTTTTTGGTTCCTTTTTTAAATAATTTATTTGAATGTGGTGTGATTCAATGATTCATTCAAGGAATAGAGAGGATCTCACTTTTACCACTTTGCAAGTGGTATTTCTTCATAGGTTCTACCCAGATACCTTGAGATTGATGAATGACTATTTGTTTTTAAAGCTAGTGTGTGGTGGACATTTAGTCATGGATTATGCCACTAGATTCCGTAATTTGGTTCATGTATCTCTTTATCTCCCCACGAATGATTATCTTATGGCTATTAATTTTGAGATGGGTTTGAGGAAATATATCAGATTTATTCTTATTATTCTAAGTCTACCAACCTATTTTTAGGTGTTTCCCAAGGTATTGATGTGAGAGGCATATTTTAATTGAAATATTGGTCTCAATGGTGTTCCATTAATGGGTGGTATCCATAGTTATTTTTGAGGATAAAATCTAAAGAAAGATGAGTCTTAGAGAAGTAGTGGAAAGGGATTTGAGTAGTCTTTATGAAAAGATTATGTGGATTCTATGGAGAATGGACCTATTTTTTTTATCAGATTAGAAATGTGGGAAACATCTGGACGATTTTACCAGAGACTCTGAGGGCGTTCCACCTATTTGGGTATCCGGGGAATATCTTGTGATTTTTTCAATTGGCTCCTAATGGGAGTGCTGTAGGCTCTACTTTTATAAGGGCTCTTAGTTAAAATAAGAGGCTTCAAATGGTGGAGGATCACATCCTAAAAGAAAGGGGGATTCTTAATAGGGAAATAATACATAGACGAGTCTAATCCAAAAAAAATCAATGCAGTAGAGGTCCTTCATGAGGAATCATAATCTTGACCAACCACAATTCGAGGTGAAGTTTTTTTAATTCTTCTATAGTATTGGTTTCATTTCAAAATGGTGAATCCTAGTCATTAATTTCACATATTTTTTTAATAATTGAGTATGACGGTAGAGTTTATGAATTATTTTATGTATTGCCTAACCCTTTTGGGTATGAAAATGGTCATGGTATCATGTTCTCTGAGAGTTGTGTTGTGGTACTTAGCATGGAGGACATTTCGGAATTCCATGTTTTGGACCTGGTCATTTCCCACCTCATTATCGTCTTGGATTTATTTATTGGTTTTAGTGCACTAGATGACTATTATAACCATTGGGTTCAGTTACTTACTCTTAACAGGAGATTCCATGTCTTTTTTGGAGATTGTGATCTATAACCATGGAGGGTATAACAAGTTGCTTCTATGTTATGGTTCATATCATGTCATTTTTCCAAGGTTTTCCTTGGGGTTGTTGAGAAGTGTTCTTCATGTGAAATTCCAGTGGTCATGGAAAATTACACAAAATCATTTCTAGAGGACTTCATTGGATAACCTCCCCAATGAGTGATTTCATTTTTTATCTATTTGCTTCACAGGACGATCCCATTTTCCATTCCATCACATCATAAGGCTCTGGCCGATTTAAAAGAGCTAAAAGATCAGCTAGAAGATCTTTAGGGAAATGGTTCTATCTATATGATCATGTCACTATGGGATTTTCCAATTCTATTTTCAATGAAGTCATATCAAAGCCTATTAATTTTAACAGTCTACCATAGTCATAGCTAGGTGACAATAATGAATAATTACATATTTCCTATAATTGATGATTTTTTTGACCATCTTATAAGGTTCTATTGGTTTTTAAAAAATTTATATAGATCAGGGTACCAACAGTTGAGGGTTTGGGAAGAGGATGCTCACAATATAGATTTTTAAAGTCGATATGGAAATTTAACGTATTTATCAATTCCATTTGGGATCACCAATGCTCTATCTATTTCATGGAACTAATGAACTAGATCTTTAATATCTTTCTAGACACCTCCATTTTCGTTTTTTTAGAATACTTCTTGGTGTATTAAAATATATAGGAGGAGTACTCTGATAATCTGGAGGTTGTTTTGGGTGTTTTTAAAGAGCTTTGTCTTTATTACAATATTATAAATTCCCCATATTTTGTTTAAGAACTATTGTTTCATGGTCAAATTATTTCCTTGGAAGGTGTTCTAGGTTATCCAGAAAAGGTTCGAGAAGTCATTTCTCCAAATCAGTCAAAGAATGTATTCAAGATCCACAACATTCTAAACATAGTCATTTCATGGTCACATTATTTCCTTGAAGTATCTTGTTTTTTATCTAAATTATACTCATATTACTTCTCCTCTAACCTATATACTCATCCTATGGATTTCAAATAGGATGAATATAAATAAAGAATTGATGAATGCCAATCGGTTGACAAAAGAGTATGAAGAAGGCGTGAAAGAATTTATCAAGTTTGCAAAAGATCATGCATGTGACTCTTCTCAAATCCTTTGCTTGTGTTTACGTTGTTGTGATTCAAAAAAAATAGTCCAGATGAGTTGTAAGAACACTTGATCTGTCATGGAATAGATCAAAGTTATACATGTTGGAATAAACACGGGGAAACAACGAATGTAGGTAGTGACTGGGGTGACACTACGTTTTATGGATCATCTGATATGATTACAAACATGAATAATGAAGATGACCATATGGAGGATGTGATTACAGATGTGAATGATGATGAAGATCATATTGAGAAAATGAAAAGGACCTTCGAAGATGAACTTCGTGATTGCCCAAAATTGTTTGAGAAGTTAAAAAGTTTTGAAAAGACGCCATTGTATGCTGGTTGCACTAAATATACAGCATTGTCAGCCATACTGAAGCTGTATAATTTGAAAAAAGATAACGGGTGGAGTGACGAAAGTTTTACGAAACTACTTTACCTCTTGAATGACATGCTCCCAGAATACAATGAGCCCCCGAGCCGAACATACGATGCCAAACGAATGCTCTTCTCTATGTGTATGATCTCTGAAAGAATACAATCCTACCCGAATGACTGTATATTGTTTCGCAAGGACCACAAATCACTTAAAGAATGCCCAAAGTGTGGTGCTTCCCGATACAAGAAAGATGAATCTAGTCCTACTAAAGTTTTATGGTACTTTCCAATCATTCCAAGGTTTAGACGCCTATATGGAAGTGAGGAGACTGTAGAACAATTAACATGGCATGCAGATACAAGAATTAATGATGGGATACTACGTCACCCAGCAGACTCTCCTCAGTGGAAGAGAATCGATCATGAGTATCCTGAATTTGGAAACGAGTCGAGAAACCTTCGTCTTGCATTATCTACAGATGGAGTGAATCCTTTTGGTGTTCAAAGCAACCGTCACAGTACATGGCTAGTTATGTTGATAAATAATAACATACCACCGTGGTTATGCATGAAACAAAAATACATCATGTTATCTATGCTTATATCAGGACCAAAACAACCGGGTAATGATATTGATGTTTATTTAGCTCCATTGATCGAAGATTTGAAATTATTGTGGGATTCAGGTGTTACATTTTATGATGCTTACAGAAAGGAAGATTTCACTTTTAGAGTCATGTTGAATGGGACTATAAATGAATTCCCTGCTTATGAAATTTGTTAGGATATAGCATTAAAGGAACTCAAGGCTGTCCCTTTTGCGAAAAAGGTACACAATCAATTAGGTTGAAACATTCATCGAAAACTGTGTTTCTAGGACATCGAAGATTTCTACCGCGACGACATAAGTACCGTTCTTGGAAGACATCATTCGATGGAAGTTCATAAGAACGTACAACACCGTCTCCACTAACAACCGATCAATTGTTTGAGAAAGTTAAAAATGTGGACACTACTTTTGGTAAACCGGCTTTGAAAAACCTTACAAAAATCAGTTGAAAAAAGAGATCAATTTTTTTTTTGAATTACAATACTGGAATTGTCTGAATGTAAGATATTTTATTGATGTTATGCATGTAGAAAAAATGTATTTGACAGTGTTATCGGCACATTTCTAAATACATCTGAAAAAAAATGATGGAATTAAAGCTAGGTTGGACATGGTTGCGATGGGAATACGAGAAGAGTTGGCACCAGTGAAGGGTTAAAAATGAACATTTCTTCCTCCTACTACTTACACTCTTTCCTAGCAGGAGAGATATCAGTTTTGCATCTTCTTGAATGACATAAAGGTTCGAGAGGGGTATTCGTCAAATATCAGTAACCTTGTGTCAATGAGCGACTTGACGTTAAAATGTCTGAAATCACATGACTGTCATGTTTTCATGAAAAATCTCATTCCAATTGCTTTACGTTGCATTTTTCCTAAGAATGTCTGCCATACATTATCAAAACTGTGTTTCTTCTTCAAAGCTATATGTAGCAAATTTATAGACCCAGCGAAATTGCCAGCTTTGGAAAAAAGAAATTTTCGTCATATTATGTGAATTAGAAATGTTCTCCCTGCCTTCATTTTTTGATATCATTTTTCATTTGATGGTCCACTTGGTGAGAGAGATTCGACTATGATGTCCTATACATTGCAGATGGATGTACCCCATTGAACGATATATGATGATTTTGAAAGTGTATGTCAAAAATCGAAGTCGGCCAGAGGGTTGTATTACAGAGCGATATATTGTTGATGAAGCCATTGAATTCTGTACCTAATACTTGTATGGTGTGGAAAGCATTGGCTTACCGAAATCTCGCCACAGTGGGAGGCTTGAGGGTGAAGGAATTTCTGGAAGAAAGGTTGTCACAATCAATATTACAGATCGGGAATAGGTCCACCTTTATGTTTTTCATAACAGTTTCGACGTTGACCCATATGTTGAAATCCACAAAGAAATTCTTAGGAATTTAAATCCATCAAGGGATGAAAAATGGATATCATATACACATAATCGACAGATTATAAGATGGTTTCGAGATCATATTTTTAAGAAGTCAGATGAAAATACAAAGTAAATTTCGGAATGACTTTGATGGCTAGCCGGAGGACCAAGTGTGTATGCATTATCTTACAATGCTTATGTAGTTAATGGTTATACATTTTATACTAATGAACATGATATAGACAGTAACATGCAGAATAGTGGGGTTACACTTGTGGCTGAAGCGATGCATGTTTCTGATGCTATGGACAGAAATCCAATTTATGCGAATATGTCATACTTTTGCATCATCAAACAAATATGGGAGTTGGATTATATTGAATTTCATGTTCCGATATTTCAATGCAAGTGGTTTGATAATAGGAGTGCTGTTAAAATAGATGATTTTGGATTCGTGAATGTTGATTTCAGTAAGGAATGGGAGAAAGACGAACCATTTATAATGGCATCACAGGCAGTGCAAGTATTTTAGGTTCCAGATCCCATTAACCGAAATTGGTCAATTGTTCTATTATCGACCAAAACAGCTGAAGGGTTAGATGAAAATTCAATGGAAGATGACCCTTTTATTGGGACTTCGCAATAATTTCGCAGTGGTCCCAATGTAGACAACAGTTTGTATGTCAGAGGAGACCACAATGAAGGTATATGGATAGTTGACAGAGGGGTCAAATCCGTTTATCCTTTAAAAAAAGGATTTCAATAATCCGGTTATTGATTTTTATTGTAATATAGATTGTGTTACATTATGTTATTATCGGTTTGCTACTGCTTTTATGTGATCTAAATTAAATTTTGAACCAGTTCTACAGATAATGACTTCTTCACCTGTTGATGCACAGAATCCCGAGACACAACACGTCTCTCAACCTGTTTCAGCTGGTCCCACTACTGAGGGACAACAGGTCTCTCAACCTGTTGCAGTTTGTCCCACTGCTGATGTACAACAAGTCTCTCAACATGTTGCAGCTGGTGTCAGTGCCGATGCTAGTGCTTCGGAGAAACATAATGATGATGCAGAAACAGAGGAAATGGTAGGCGATGAAACCCCAGCGACACAAAAAAAACAGGTGCGCCGTAGTTTGACAGTTTTAGCAAAAATCCTTAAGGAAAAAAGAAAAAGGCATCAAATATGAGGTGGGATTGAATAAGCTAGGATAGCATGTAAACACCAACAAATCCATGTTTAGTAGCTACATTGGAATCGTCACTCGACAACGCGTGCCGATTGACGTAGAGTCGTGGCACCATGTTGTCAGCGGGTTGAAAAAATTAATGTGGGAAGAGATTACGGTAACATTACGATATAATCCATTTAATTTATTAAAATAAAATATAATATTGAAATATTGACTAACGCTTCATCATCTCTTGTAGAGTGCATTTATAGTAGATGTTTCGCACAAAGAATATGTTTTCAGACTGGCAGGAAGGATTCATAGTGGCTTTCGCACCATTTTAACGAAACATCATCTAAAAGATGCCGAAGGGAAAATCAAGATGCACCTGCCTCCTCTTTATGCACACTTGATATCCCAGGGAATGTGGGATTCGTTTTGCAACCGTCGTGCAGAACAGAATTTTCAGGTACATTGTGTTTGGTTACACGTTGTGTAACGTTGCTTGTATTCATCACATTGATTGATAGGTTTGTATTTATGAAACAGCAACTGAGTGCTGAAAATAATGAACGGGCAGCAAAACCAGCGTACCCCTACCGTAAAGCAAGGCTGGGGTACGCTTCAATTGAAAAACAATTGTTATGTATTTTAAAAGTACTGTAATAATTTTTTGTGACATAAAACAACACTGTAACCATGTTTCTCTTTTTATATACAGATTGATGAAGCAAAATCTCAAGTAACTTCCATTCCACGCCATCTGCTATGGAAGGAGGCTCATGTTAATAAAAGGGGGAAACTGATAGATGAAAACACACAAAAAGTGTGGGAAACATGTGTAAGTATGACATAATATAAACTTGTTTTGCTTTAAATCACTATTACATAATGATGCTTACTTAATTTTTCATATTTTCTATTTTACATAGTCATAGGAATCAAAAACACCCGCACCGGATGCAGACATACTTTCAACGGCCTTGAAACAGCCAGAACAGTATGGCCACGTCAAAGGTTTGGGTTTTGGGGTGTTACCCCGGGCATATTTTTAGAAAAAAAAACAAGAGGATGGACAAACTAAATAATTTCATGTAATGAGAGATAGAGTAGCTACCCTTGAAGAACTAATCCAAACTCAGGGAGAGATGCTAAAGAGTTTGATGGAGGACAGGCGAAGAGAACAAACAACTCAAGAACAACCCCCGCAAGAAGATCCACCCCTCACCACCTTTGAGGTGAGCCATTCCCCTCAAAGAACTGACTTAACCGCGGTAATCAATGTTATAATATTCGTTTTTGTGAGATGTGAATCACATAGACACTGATACCTTTCATGTAATGATATTCTTCAGGGTAAAAATGACTGTGACTTATATCTGTCATCTCCCACCCATCGCCTTGTAGCGAGGGCTACGGTGTTCAATACGCAGAATGACATGCTACACTCCAGACCACTTCCAACCCGTCATGTCAATGTGTCGATTAACGTAGCTCATGAGCCGATCGTCGAGTTACCCATGCCAAATTAAGATGACGACATTAATATGGTGGAAAAAGTTGTGGGAACATTTGTTGCATGGCCGTCGAATCTTGTAAAAAACATGTCGAGCAGGAGGTATTCATTTCCAGTTCATTTTTAAATCAGAACCTTTAACATTAAATTAGAAAATGGCTAAACCGATGAATTTTAATACCAAAGGATAAAATGGAGAAGCTAAAACGAAAGAGTGGCTCCAACATCGGATCAACCAACCGATCAAAACGATCTACTGAGAGCGCGTTCACCCAGCCCGTTCAATATCCACATTTAATATCATTGCAAGATCATGTGGATACAAAAATGAAAGACGACAAGAGTCATACAATTTTTTGTGAAAATGATATGTAAGGAGAGGAAACAATATATTTCATTAGTGCAGACGTTGTTTCTGAGATCATCACATACGACTGGCTAGGCGCCTCAGTTATAAATGTTTACATGAGGTATGTTTTCATGATTTGATTTTATAGAAGCTGATATACTTTGATAATTATGGATAAATACATCTCATATTTCTCACAGGTGTATATATGAAAAACAATTGAAGGGATTTTCCCTTGAATACAAATTTGGACTCGTTAGTCGTCACACCATTTCTACACAACGAACAGAAATAGATTCTAATTTTCAGGTTGAATTGATGTCAAATCTGGTCAGAATGTTTCAAAGAAGAATTATGACTGAGAGGCTCTTTTTAATACCAACGATTCAAGGGTAAAACTATACATTTTAATCATATCAATTATATTTTCATTTCTATCAGTACTTATTTTTTTTGTGTTTTTAGGGAACATTGGATGCACATTTCAGTCAATTTGGATACTCCAAAGATTTATTTTTTGGATTCACTGCATGGATATCCAACTATCAGACCACACATGATGGCAATTGTCAATTTGTAATACACTAGATCCAACATTTTAGAACTAAATATCCAGTTATATAATTTGTATTATCTTTTAATGAGGATTTTGTTATGATAGGGCGGTGTATGAATATCATCTAAAGGCTGGAATGAATCCAGGGCATAAGGACAAAAATGCCGACAAGATCTACAAATGGAGAAGTATCTGGGTATATATAATTATATTTCACTATCCAAATACATATCAAAACAAATTACTTATTTTTCTCGATGTTTCTGTAGTTTCCGTAACAAACAAATGACAAGGACAGTAGTTATTATGTTTGTAAATTTATGAAAGAGATCATATTTCATGAACAAACTAGCATCCTTGAAGAGGTATTTTTGAAAATAATTAATACTTTATTTATAATAATTTTTAATCCTTTGTGTATTTATATTTTTTCAGTACTACTATGACTGTCGCAAAAACTCCTATTCAGAAGATGATATAAATGTATTTAGAAACGAATGGGCAACGTACCTGATGGAAGAATGTAAACAAATAGGACAATAAAGTTGAATTCCTAATACTTATTTTATCTTTATGTGGTCATTGATATCTCCATTTACACTTATTGATCATCTATGATCTCCCTTTCTTATGTTTCATATCCTTAGATTAGTGAATTCCTACTACTTAGTTTGAAAATGACATAAATTTTAGAAAACAACACCAATGACATACGGAAAACCGAGAAAACATGTTTGGATTGTTTTAATAATTTAGTACAATGTTCCACGAGTCATTTGTGACGTGTACGAATTGACCACACCACAATCTGACGCACAGTGTGACCGTTATGGCTAAAACTGTCTGATATATGTTTCAAATTGAGATAAACTTTGGAAAACAACACCAATGACATAAGACAAACCAAGCAAACGTGTTCGGATTGTTTTGATACTTTAGAACAACGATCCACGAGTCATTTTTGACGTGTAAGAATCGACTAGACCTCAATCCGATGCATAGTGTGATAGGTATGGCTAAAAGTGTCTGATATCAGTTTTGAAATTGAGATAAACTTTTGAAAACAACACCAATGACATACAGAATACCAATAAAATGCATTCGGATTGTTTTGATACTTTATTACAACGATCCACGAGTCATTTGTGATGTGTACAAATCGACCAAACCTCAATCCATCGCACGGTTTGACCAGTATGGCTAAAAGTGTCTGATATTAGTTTCAAATTGAGATAAACGTTGGAAAACAACACTAGTGACATACGGAAAACCAAGTAAACACATTCGGATTGTTTTGATACTTTAGGACAACGATCCAAGAGTCATTTTTGACGTGTACAAATCAACCGCACCTCAATCTAACGCACAGTGTTACCGGTATGGATAAAACTGTCTGATATCAGTTTCAAATTGATATAAACTTTGGAAAACAACACCAATGACATATGCCAAACCGAGCAAACGCGTTCAGATTGTTTTGATACATTAGGAAAACGATCCACGAGTCATTGTGATGTGTACGAATTGATCTCACCTCAATCCGACACACGGTGTGACCGGTATGGCTAAAAGTGTCTGATATCAGTTTCAAATTGAGATAAACTTTGGAAAACAACAACAATGACATACGCCAAACTGAGCAAACACGTTCGGATAGTTTTGATACTTTAGGACAACAATCCACGAGTCATTTTTGACGTGTATAAATTGACCGCACCTCAATCCAACGCACGGTGTGACCGATATGGCTAAAAGTGTCTGATATCAGTTTCAAATTGAGATAAACTTTGGAAAACAACACCAATGACATACGCCAAACCAAGAAACTGCGTTCAAATTGTTTTTATACTTTAGTAAAACGATCCACAAGTCATTTGTGACATGTATGAATTGACCGCACCTCAATATGACGCATGGTGTGACCAGTATGGCTAAAGGTGTCTGATATTAGTTTCAAATTGAGATAAACTTTGGAAAAAAACACCAATGACATACGCCAAACCCAGAAAACACGTTCGGATTGTTTTGATACTTTAGGACAATGATCCACCAGTCATTTTTGACGTGTACAAATTGACCGTACCTCAATCTGACGCACGGTGTGACCGGTATGGCTAAAAGTGTCTGATATCAGTTTCAAATTGAGATAAACTTTGGAAAACAACACCAATGACATACAGAATACCGAGAAAACGCATTCGGATTGTTTTGATACTTTATTAAAACGATCCACGAGTTGTTTGTGATGTGTATGAATTGACCACACCTCAATCTGACGCACGGTGTGACCGGTATGGCTAAAAGTTCTTGATATCAGTTTCAAATTGAGATTAACTTTGGAAAACAACACCAATGACATACGGCAAACTGAGCAAATGCATTCAGATTGTTTTGATACTTGAAGACAACTATCCACGAGTCATTTGTGACGTGTACAAATCTACTACAACTCAATATGACGCACAGTGTGACCGGTATGGCTAAAAGTGTCTGATATCAGTTTGAAAATGACATAAACTTTAGAAAACAACATCAATGAAAAACGCCAAACCGAGCAAACACGTCCGGATTGTTTTGATACTTTAGGAAAACGATCCACGAGTCATTTGTGACATGTACGAATGGACTGCACCTCAATCCGATGCACGATGTGACCGGTATGGATAAAAGTTTCTGATATCAGTTTCAAATTGAGATAAACTTTGGAAAACAACACCAATGACATACGCCAAACCAAGAAAACACGTTCGGATTGTTTTGATACATTAGGACAACGATCCACGAGTCATTTTTGACGTGTACGAATCAACCGCACCTCAATCCGACACACAGTGTGACCGGTATGGCTAAAAGTGTCTAATATCATTTTGAAAATGACATAAACTTTAGAAAACAACAAGACTGACATACGCCAAACCAAGCAAACACGTTCGGATTGTTTTGATACTTTAGGACAACGATCCACGAGTCATTTGTGACATGTATGAATCGACCGCACCTCAATATGACCAACGTACAGTGTGACCGGTAAATATTTTCATTAGATAAAGAATCAGTATTTATTAAATGAGATAAATCAATCAAAAATATATTGATTTTACATTATTCCCTTTCATTGTTATGGAAATGAATACTTTTGAATTTAAAATTTCATATTTTAGTTTCACATTTCCATATTAATTTATTCTTTCACATTACTGTTCTAATTTCTTTCATTATTGCGTTACTAACATAATATTTGTTTTCTTACATAGGTGAATTTTTTTCATTGAGTTCAGATGCTTTGTCCGGCAACAAATACCGTCGAGAGCAGATCACAGATATCAAAGGATCAAACAAGAATGTTTATAACTGTTTTTGAATAATTGTAAATGTATCTATGTAAAACAATGTTTGAAATGTATATAGAAATTCTTTTTTTGAATTCTTGATGTTATGTAAATGTATATACCGTTGTCGGTCAAAATATTGGGTGCGGGTGCTATGGTGTGCAGGTGTGCATGTGCAACTTTGTGCAGGTATTCTGGTGTGCATGTAATTTTTGTAGGTGCAGGCGATGGGGCCTTTATCAGCGCTTTTTAGTGCTGATAAAGGACACCTTTAACAATGATAGAGGAGCACTGATAAATGAACCCTTTATCAGCGCTCCATCAAGGGCCGATATAGGAGACCTTTATCAGCGCTAAAAGAAGCGCTGATAAAGGGGTCCTTTATCACCGCTCCGAGAAGCGCTGATATAGGAGACCTTTATCAGTGCTAAGAGAAGCACTGATAAAGGCGGTCCATTATCAGTGCTTTTTTAGTGCTGATAAAGGTCTCCTATATCAGTGCTTCTTGGAGCGCTGATAAAGGGGACCCCCCCCCCCCCCCCTTTATCTACGCCGGCATTAACAGAGATTTTCTAGCGCTGTTAATGCCGTTTTTTAGCACTGATGAAGGGCCAGGTTGTAGTAGTGTGGATATTAGGAGCGGTGGACTCAGCATAGACTCAGGATGCATATGGAGCAACTTTTTTCCTTTTTTTTATTATTTTTATTACTGTATGTCATGCTTATAACTTCCTGTTTTCTATTATGTATTATAGAATTCCATGAATCCATGTATCAAACACTACCATAATGTCTTTTTATAATCACTACTACAACATGGCCCTTTATCAGCACTAAAAACCGGCATTAACAGAGCTAGAAAAGCGCTGTTAATGTCAGCGTAGATAAACGGGGGGTCCCCTTTATCAGCACTTTTTTTAGCGCTGATAAAGGTCTCCTATATCGGCGCTTGACAGAGCACTGATAAAGGGTTACCTTATCAGTGCTCATCTAGCGCTATTAAAGGTGTCCTTTATCAGCGCTAAAAAAGTGCTGATAAAGGCCCCATCGCCTGCACCTACAAAATAGTACCTGCACACCTGCACACCAGAATACCTGCACAAAGTAGCACATGCACACCTGCACACCATAGCACCCGCACCCAATATTTTCACCGACAACGGTATATACATTTACTTAACATCATGAATACAAAATAATGCATTGCTATATACATTTCAAACATTGTTTTACATGGTTACATTTACAATTATTCAACTATAGTTATAAAAATTCATGTTTCATCCTTTGATATCCGTGATCCGCTCTCGATGGTATTTGTTGCCGAACAAAGCATCCGAACTCAAGGAAAAAAATTCACCTATATAAGAAAACAAATATTATGTTAGTAATGCAATAACGAAAGAAATTAAAACATTAATATAAAAGAATACATTAATATGGAAATGTGAAACTAAAATATGAAATTTTAAACTCAAAAGTTTTCATTTTCATAACAATGAATGGGAATAATGTAAAATCAATATGTTTTTGGTTGATTTACCTCATTTAATAAATACTGATTCTTTATCTAATGAAAATCCTTACCGGTCACACCGTGTGTCGGTCGGATTGAGGTGAGGTCGATTCGTACACGTCACAAATAACTCGTGGATCGTTGTCCTAAAGTATCAAAATAATCCAAACGTGTTTTCTCGGTTTGGCATATGTTAGTCGTGTTGTTTTCAAAATTTTATGTCATTTTCAAACTGATATCAGACAATTTTATCCATACCGGTCACACTGTGTGTCAAATTTAGGTGTGGTCAATTTTTACACGTCACAAATGACTCGTGGATCGTTGTCCTAAAGTATCAAAACAATCCGAACGCATTTGCTCAGTTTGGCGTATGTCATTGGTGTTGTTTTCCAAAGTTTATCTCAATTTGAAACTGATATCAGACACTTTTAGCCATACTGGTCACATCGTTCGTCTGATTGAGGTGCGGTCGATTCGTACATGTCACAAATGACTCATGGATCGTTGTCCTAATGTATCAAAACAATCCTAACACATTTTCTCGTTTTGGCGTATGTCATTGGTGTTTTTTTCTAAAGCTTATGTCATTTTTAAACTGATATCAGACACTTTTAGCCATATCGATCACATTGTGCAACGGATTGAGGTGCGGTCAATTTTTACACTACAAAAATGACTCGTGGATCGTTGTCCTAAAGTATCAAAAAAATCCGAATGTGTTTGCTCGGTTTTCCATATTTCATTGGTGTTGTTTTCCAAAGTTTATCTCAATTTGAAACTGATATCAGACACTTTTAGCCATACCGATCACACCGTGCATTGGATTGTGGTGCGGTCAGTTCATACACATCACAAATGACTCGTGGATCATTTTACTAAAGTATGAAAACAATCCTAATGTGTCTGATCGGTATTCCGTATGTCATTGGTGTTGTTTTCCAATGTTTATCTCAATTTGAAACTGATATCAGACACTTTTAGCCATACCGGTCACACTGTGCATCGGTTTGAGGTGCAGTCGATTCGTACACGTCACAAATGACTCGTGGATCGTTTTCCTAAAGTATCAAAACAATCCATACACGTTTGTTCAGTTTGGCATATGTCATTGGTGTTGTTTTCCAAAGTTTGTCTCAATTTGAAACTGATATCAGACACTTTTAGCCATACTGGTCACACTGTGCGTCAGATTGAGGTGCGGTTGATTCATACACGTCACAAATGACTCATGGATCATTTTCCTAAAGGATCAAAACAATCCGAATGATTTTGCTCAGTTTGGAGTATGTCATTGGTGTTGTTTTCCAAAGCTTATCTCAATTTGAAACTGTTATCAGACACTTTTAGACATACCAGTCACACCGTGCATCGGATTAAGGTGCGGTCAATTCGTACACGTCACAGATGACACAAGGAACGTTGTCCTAAAGTATCAAAACAACCCGAACACATTTTCACAGTTTGGAATATGTCATTGGTGTTGTTTTCCAAAGTTTATCTCAATTTTAAACTGATATCAGACACTTTTAGCCATACCGATCACACCGTGCATCGGATGGAGGTGCGGTCGATTCGTACACATCTCAAATGACTCGTGGATCGTTTTCCTAAAGTATCAAAACAATCCGAATGTGTTTGATCGGTTTGGCGTATGTCATTTGTGTTGTTTTCCAAAGTTTATCTTAATTTGAAACTTATATCAGACACTTTTAGCCATACCAGTCACACGATCTGTCGGAATAAGGTGAGATGGATTCGTACACGTCACAAATGACTCGTGGATCATTTTCCTAAAGTATCAAAACAATCCGAACACATTTTCTCGGTTTTCCATATGTCATTGGTGTGGTTTTCCAAAGATTATCTCAATTTGAAATTGATATCAGACACTTTTAGCAAAACCGGTCACATGGTGCGGCGGATTGAGGTGTGGTCGATTCGTACACATCACAAATGACTCGTGGATCATTTTACTAAAGTATCAAAACAATCCGAACGCGTTTTCTCAGTATTCCGTATGTCATTGGTGTTGTCTTCCAAAGTTTATCTCAATTTGAAACTGATACCAGAGACTTTTAGCCATACCGGTAACACCGTGCGTCGGATTGAGGTGCAGTCGATTCGTACATGTCACAAATGACTCATGGATCGTTTTCCTAAAGTATCAAAACAATCCGAATGCGTTTGCTCGGTTTGGAATATGTCATTGGTGTTGTTTTCCAAAGTTTATCTCAATTTGAAACAGATATCAGACACTTTTAGCCATACCGGTCACACTGTGCATCGGATTGAGGTGCCGTCGATTCGTACATGTCACAAATGACTCGTGGATTGTTTTAATAAAGTATCAAAATAATCCGAATGTGTTTGATCTGTTTACCGTATATCATTGGTGTTGTTTTCTAATGTTTATGTCATTTTCAAACTAAGTAGTTTGTATTCACTAATCTAAGGATATGAAACATAAGAAAGGGAGATCATAGATGCTAAATAGGTGTAAAGGGAGATATCAATGACCATATAAAGATAACATAAGTATTAGGAATTCACCTTCATTTTCCTATTTTTTTACATTCTTCCATTAGGTACGTTGCCCATTCGTTTCTAAAGACATTTATATCATCTTCTGAATAGTAGTTTTTGCGACAGTCATAGTAGTACATAAAAAATATAAATACACAAAGGATTAATAATTATTTTAAATAAATTAGTAATTATTTTCATAAATATCTCTTCAGGGATGCTAGTTTTTTCATGAAATATGATCTCTTTCATAAATTTACAAACATAATAACTGCAGTACCTATCATTTGTTTGTTTCAGACACTGCATAAACATCGAGATAAATAAGTAATTTGTTTTGATATGTATTTGGATAGTGAAATATAATTATATATACCCATATACTTCTCTATTTGTAGCTCTTGTGGGCATTTTCGTCCTTATGCCCTGGATTCATTCCATCCTTTAGACGATATTCATACACCGCCCTATCATAACAAAATCCTCATTAAAAGATAATATAAATTATATAACTAGATATTTAGTTCTAAAATGTTGGATCTAGTTTATTACAAATTGACAATCGCCATCATGTGTGTTCAGTTAGTTGGATATCCATGCAGTGAATCCAGAAATTAAATCTTTGGAGTACCCAAATTGACTGCAATGAGCATCCAATGTTCCCTAAAAACACAAAAAGAAATAAGTACTGATAGAAATGAAAATATAATTGATATGATTAAAATGTATAGTTTTACCCTTGCATCGTTGGTATTAAAAAGAGCATGTCATTCATAATTCTTCTTTGAAACATTCTGAGAAGATTTGACATCAATTCATCCTGAAAATTAGAATCTATTTCTGTTCGTTGTGTAGAAATGGTGTGAGGACTAACGAGTCCAAATTTGTATTCATGGGAAAATCGCTTCAATTGTTTTTCATATATACGCCTATGAAAAATATGAGATATATTTATCCATAATTATCAAAGTATATCAACTTCTGTAAAATCAAATCATGAAAACATACCTCATGTATACATTTATAATTGAGGCGCTTAGCCAGTCATATGTGATTATCACAGAAACATCATCTTCACTAACGAAATCTATTGTTTCCTCTCCGTACATATCTTTTTCACAAACAATTGTATGACTCTTTCCATCTTTCATTTTCGTATCCACATGAGCTTGAAATTATATTCAATGTGGATATAGAACGGGCGGGGTGAACGTGCTCTCAGTAGATCATTTTGATCAGTTGGTTGATCCAATGTTGGAGCCGCTCTTTTGTTTTAGCTTCTCTATTTTATCCTTCTGTAATAACATTCATCGGTTCAGCCATTTTCTAATTTAATGTTAATGTTTCTGCTTAAAAAATGAACTGGAAATGAATACCTCATGCTCGACATGGGTTTTTACAAGATTTGATGGCCATGCAATGAATGTTCCAATAGCTTTTTACACCGTATGAATGTCATCATCGTCCTTTGGCATGGGTAGCTCGGCGCTCGGCTCATGAGATAAGTTAATCGACACTTTGACATGACCAGTTAGAAGTGGTCTAGAGTGTAGCGTGTCATTCTGCATATTGAACACTGTAGCCCTCGATACAAGGCGATGGGTGGGAGTTGACAGATATAAATCACAGTCATTTTCACCCTGCAGAATATCATTACATGAAAGGTATCAGTGTCTATGTGATTCACATCTCACAAAAACTAATATTGTAACATTATTTACCTCGGTTAAGCCAGGTCTTTGGGGGGAATGGCTCGCCTCAAAGATGGTGAGGGGTGGATCTTCTCACGGGGGTTGTTCTTAATTTGTTTGTTCTCTTCGCCTCTCCTCCATCATACTCTTTACCATCTCTCCCTGAGTATTGATTAGTTTATCAAGGGTAGCTACTCTATCTCCCATTACATGCAATTCTATTGTTTGTTCATCCTCTTGTTTTTTTTTCTGAAAATATGCCCGGGGTGACACCCCAAAACCCACACCTCTGACACGGACATACTGTTCTGGCTGTTTCAAGGCCATTGAATGTATGTCTGCATCCGGTGCAGGTGTTGTTGATTCCTATGACTATTTAAAATAGAAAATATGAAAAAATAAGTAAGCATCGTTATATAATAGTGATTTAAAGAAAATCATGTCTATATTATGTCATACATACACGTGTTTCCCACACATTTTGTGTGTTTTTATCTACCAGTTTCCCCTATTTATTAACAAGAGCCTCCTTCCATAGCACATGGCGTGGAATGGAAGTGACTTGAGATTTTGCTTCATCAATCTACATATAAACTAAGAAACATGTTTACAGTGTTGTTTTACGTCACATAAAATTATTACAGTACTTTTAAAATACATACCAATTGTTTTTCAATTGAAGCATTCCCCAACCTTGCTTTACGGTAGGGGGACGCTGGTTTTTCTACCCGTTCTTTATTTTCAGAACTCAGTTGCTATTTTATAAATAAAAACCTATCAATCAACGTGATGAATACAAGAAATGTTACACAACTTGTAACAAAACACAATGTACCTGAAAATTTTGTTCTGCACGACGGTTGAAAAACACATCCCACGTTCTTTGGGATATCATGTGTGCCTAAAGAGGAGGCGGGTGCGGCTTGATTTTCCCTTCGGCATCTTTCAGATGATGTTTCGTTAAAATGGTGTGAAAGCCTCTATGAATCATTCCTGCCAGTCTGAAAACATATTCTTTGTGCGAAACATCTACTATAAATGAACTCTGCAAGAGATGATGAAGGGTTAGTGAATATTTCAATATTTTATTTTATTTTAATAAATTAAATAGATGATATTGTAATGTTACCGTAATCTCTTACCACATTAATGTTTTCAAATCCCTGACAACATGGTGCCACGACTCTACATCAATCGGCACGCATTGTCGAGTGATGATTCCAATGTAGCTACTAAACATGGCTTTGTTGGGGTTTACATGCTGGCCTAGATTATTCCATCCCACCTCATATTTTATGCCTTGTGCTTTTGCCTTAATGATTTTTGCTAAAACTGTCAAACTACAGTGCACTTGTTTTTTTGTGTCATTAGGGTTTCATCGCCTACCATTTCCTCAGTTTCTGCATCATCATTATGTTTTTCTGAAGCTCTAGCATTGGCACTAACACCAGCTGCAACAGGTTGAGAGACCTGTTGTACGTCAGCAGTGGGAGCAGCTGCAATATGTTGAGAGACCTGTTGTCTCTCAGTAGTGGGACCAGCTACAATAGGTTGAGAGACGTGTTGTGTCTCGGGATTGGGTGCATCAGTAGGTGAAGAAGTCATTATCTGCAGAACTAGTTTAAAATTTAATTTAGATCACATAAAAGCAGTAGTGAATAGATAATAACATAATGTAACACAATCTATATTACAATAAAAATCAATAACATGATTATTGAACTCCTTTTTTTAAAAGGCTGAAGGGATTTGACCCCTCTATCAACTATCCATATCCCTTCATTGTGGTCTCCTATGACATACAAAACATCGTCTACATTGGGACCACTGCGAATGAATTGTGAAGTCCCAATGAAAGGGTCATCTTCTGTTGAATTTTCATCTAACCCGTCAGCTGTATTGGTCGATAACAGAAAAATTGACCGGTTTCGGTTTGCGGGATCTGGAACATAAAATACTTGCACTGCCTGTGATGCCATTATAAATGATACGTCTTTCTCCCCTTCCTTACTAAAATCAACTTTCACGAATCCCAAATCATCTATTTTAATATCACTCATGTTATCAACCCACTTGCATTGAAATATCGGAACTTGAAATTCCGTATAATCCAACTCCCATATTTGTTTGATGATGCCAAAGTATGACATATTCGCATAAATTGGATTTCTGTCCTTAGCACCAGAAACATGAATTGCTTCAGCCACAAGTGTAACCCCACTATTCTACATGGTACTGTATTCATCATGTTCATTAGTATAAAATGTATAACCATTAACTACATAAGCATTGTAAGATAATGCATACACACTTGGTACTCCGCCTAGCCCTCGAAGTTGTTCCGAAATTGACATTGAATTTTCATCTGACTTCTTAAAAATATGATCTCAAAACCATCCTATAAACTGTCGATTATGTGTATCTGATATCCATTTTTCATCCCTTGATGGATTACAATGCCTAAGAATTTCTTTGTGGATTTCAACATATGGGTCAACGTCGAAACTGTTATAAAAAACATAAAGGTGGGCCTGCTCCTGATCTGTAATATTGATTGTGACAACCTTTCTTCCAGAAATTCTTTCACCCTCAATCTGCCTAGTGTGACGAGATTTCGGTAAGCCAATTCTTTCCACACCATACAAGTATTCGGTACAGGATTCAACGGCTTCCTCAACAATATATCACTCTGCAAAAAAACCATCGGGCCGACTTCGATTTTTGACATACCAATTCAAAATCATCATATACTGTTCAATGGGGTACATCCATCTGTAATGTACAGGACCACATAGTCGAATCTCTCTAACCAAGTGGACCATCAAATGAACCATCATATCAAAAAATGAAGTTGGGAAGAACATTTCTAATTCACATAATATGACGACAATTTCTTTTTCCATAGATGGCAATTTCACCGGGTCTATAACTTTGTTGCATATAACTTTGAAGAAGAAACACAATTTCGTTAATGTATGGCGGAGATTCTTGGGAAAAATTCAACGTAAAGAAATTGGAATGAGATTTTGCATCAAAACATGACAGTCATGTGATTTCAGACCTTTTAACTTCAAGTCTCTCATTGACACAAGGTTGCTGATATTTGACAAATACCCCTTTGGAACCTTTACGTCATTCAAGAAGTTGCAAAACTGATATCTCTCCTGCCTGGAAAAAGTGTAAGCAGTAGGAGGAAGAAATGTTCGTTTTTCACCCTTCACTGGTGCCTACTCTTCTCGTATTCCCATCTCAACCATGTCCAACCTAGCCTTAATTCCATCTTTTGTTTTGCCAGATGTATTTAGCAACGTGCTGATAACACTGTCAAATACATTTTTTTCTACATGCATAACATCAAAAAAATGTCTTACATATAGATAATTCCAGTATTGTAATTCAAAAAAAATTGATCTCTTTTTCCAACCGATTTTTGTATGGTTTTTCGAATCCAGTTTACCAAAAGTAGTGTCCACATTTTTAACTTTCTCAAACAATTGATCGCCTGTTAGTGGAGACGGTGATGCACGTTCTTCTTAACTTCCATCAAATGATGTCTTCCAAGAACGGTACTTATGTCGTCGTAGTAGAAATCTGCGATGTCCTAGAAACACGGTTTTCGATGAATGTTTCAACCTAATTGATTGTGTACCTTCTTCGAAAATGGGACAACCTTGAGTTCCTTTATTGCTATATCCTGACAAATTTCCATAAGCAGGGAAGTCATTTATCGTCCCAAACAACATGACTCTCAAAGTGAAATCTTCCTTTCTGTAAGAATCATAAAATGTAACACCTGAATCCCACAATAATTTCAAATCTTCGATCAATGGAGATAAATAAACATCAATATCATTACCCGGTTGTTTTGGACCTGATATAAGCCTAGATAAAATGATGTATTTTCATTTCATGCATAACCACAGTGGTAAGTTATAAATTATCAACATAACTGGCCAGGTACTGTGACTGTTGCTTTGAAAACCAAAATGATTCACTCCATCTATAGATAATGCAAGACGAAGGTTTCTCGACTCGTTTCCAAATTCAGGATACTCGTGATCGATTCTCTTCCACTGAGGAGAGTCTACCGGGGGACGTAGTATCCCATCTTTAATTCTTGTATTTGCATGCCATGTTAATTGTTTAGCAGTATCCTCACTTCCATATAGGCGTCTAAAGATTGGAATGATTTGAAATTACCATACAACTTTAGTAGGACTGGATACATCTTTCTTGTATCGAGAAGCACCACACTTTGGGCATTCTTTAAGTGATTTGTGGTCCTTTCGAAACAGTATACAGTCATTCGGGCAGGCGTGTATTATTTCAGAGATCATACCCAGAGAGTGTAGCATTTGTTTGGCATCGAATGTTCGGCTCGGGAGCTCATTGTCTTCTGGGATCATGTCATTCAAGAGGGAAACTAGTTTCGTAAAACTGTCATCACTCCACCCATTATCTGCTTTCAAATTATACAGCTTCAGTATGGCTGACAATGCTGTATATTTAGTGCAACCAGCATACAATTATGTCTTTGCACAACTTTTTAACTTCTCAAACAATTTTGGTCAATCACGAAGTTCATCTTCGAAGGTCCTTGTCATTTTCTCAATACGATCTTCATCATCACTCACATCTGTAATCACATCCTCCACATGGTCATCTTCATTGTTCATGTTTGTAATCATATCAGATGATCCATAAAATGTAGTGTCACCCCAGTCACTACAAACATTCATTTTTCCCCGTGTTTATTACAACATGTATAACTTTGATCTATTCTGTGATAGATCAAGTGTTCTTCAAACTCATCTGGACTAATTTGTTTTTAATAACAACAGCGTAAACACAGACAAAGGATTTAAGAAGAGTCACATGCATGATCTTTTGCAAACTTGATAAATTCTTTCAAGCCTTCCTCATACTCTTTTGTCAACCGATTGGCATTCATCCATTCTTTATTCATATTCATCCTATTTGAAATCCATAGGATGAGTATATAGGTTAGAGGAGAAGGAATATGAGTATAATTTAGATAAAAAACAAGATACTTCAAGGAAATAATGTGACCATGAAATGACTAAGTCTAGAATGTTGTGGATCTTGAATACATTCTTTGACTGATTTGGAGAAATGACTTCTCGAACCTTTTCTGGATAACCTAGAACTCCTTCCAAGGAAATAATGTGACCATGAAACAATACTTCTTAAACAAAATATGGGGAATTTATAATATTTTAATAAAGACAAAGCTCTCTAAAAACACCCAAAACAACCTCCAGTTTATCGGAGTACTCCTCTTATATATTGTAATACACCGAGAAGTATTCTAAAAAACGAAAATGGAGGTGTCTAGAAAGATATTAAAGACCTAGTTCATCAGTTCCATGAAATATATAGAGCACTGGTGATCCCAAATGGAATTCATAAATACTTTAAATCTCCATATCGACTTTAAAAATATATCTTTTGAGCATCCTCTTCTCAAACCCTCAACTGTTGGTACCCTGATCTCTAAAAAAATTTCAAAAACCAATTGAACCTTATAAGATGGTTAAACAAATCATCAATTATAGGAAATATGTAATTATTCATTACTATCACCTGGCTATGACTACGGTAGACTGTTAAAATTAACAGGCTATGATATGAAATCATTGAAAACAGAATTGGAAAATCCCATAGTGACATGATCATATAGATAGAACCATTTCCCTAAATATCTTCTAGCTGATCTTTTAACTCCTCTAAATCGTCCAGAGCCTTATGATGTCATGTAATGGAAAATGGGATCGTCCTGTGAAGCAAATAGATAGAAAATGCAAACACTCATTGGGGAAGTTATCCCATGAAGTCCTCTAGAAATGATTTTGTGTTCTTTTCTATGACCACTAGAATTTCACATGAAGAACACTTCTCAACAACCCCAAGTAAAACCTTGAAAAAATGACATGATATGAACCATAACATAGAAGCAACTTGTCATACCCTCCATGGTTATAGATCACAATCTCTATTAAGGACATGGAATCTCAGGTTAAGAGTAAGTAACTGAACCCAATGGTGATAATAGTCATCTAGTGCACTAAATCCAATAAAAATCCAAGACAATAATGAGGTCAGAAAAGACCAGGTCCAAAACATGGAATTCCGAAATGTCCTCCATGCCAAGTACCACAACACAACTCTCAAAGAACATGAAACCATAACCTATTTTCTTACCCAAAAGGGTTAGGAAATACATGAAATAATTCATAAACTCTGTCGTCATACCCAAGTAATAAAAAAATATGTGAAATTAAGGACTACGATTCACCATTTTGAAATGAAACCAATACTATAGAAGAATTAAAAAAATTTCACCTCGATTTGTGGTTGGCCAAGATTATGAGTCCTTATGAATGACCTCTACTGCATTGATTTTTTCTGGATTAGACTCATCTATGTATTATTTCCCTATTAATAATCCCCCTTTCTTTTAGGATGTGATAATCCACTATTTGAAGCCTCTTATTTTAACTAAGAGCTCTTAAAAAAGTGGAGCCTACACCACTCCCATTATGAGCCAATTTAAAAAATCACAAGATATTCCCCGGCTACCCAAATAGGTGGAACGCCATCAGAGCCTCTAGTAAAATCGTCCAGATGTTTCCCACATTTCTAATCTGATAAAAAAAATAGGTCCATTGTCCATAGAATCCACATAATCTATTCATAAAGACTACTCAAATCCCTTTCCACTACTTCTCTAAGACTCATCGTGCTTTAGATTTTGTCCTCAAAAATAACTATGGATACCACCCATTAATAGAACACCATTGAGACCAATATTTCAATTAAAATATTCCTCTCACATCAATACCTTGGGAAACACCTGAAAATAGGTTGGTAGACTTAGAACAATAATAATAAATATGATATATTTCTTCAAACCCCTCTCAAAATTAATATCCATAAGATAATCGTTCGTGGGGAGATAAAGAGATACATGAACCAAATTACGGAATCTAGTGGAATAATCCATGACTAAATGACCACCATACTCTAGCTTTAAAAACACATAGTCATTCATAAATCTCAAGGTATCTGGGTAGAACCTCTGAAGAAATACCACTTGGAAAGTGGTAAAAGTGAGATCCTCTCTATTCCTCGAAAGAATCATTGAATCGCACCACATTCAAATAAATTCTTTTAAAAAGGAACCAAAAAATAACACTTTAGATGTCTTAGGGGTTTTCAAAAACTCTATGATCTACTTGATACAGTCCAACTACTCCTTAAATTACATGGTTTTCTTTTCAGTAAGGAAAAACTCTAAATTATTCTTTGAAAATTCTTGAGTGTGGTCCATAGTTCATGTCTTATCATGGATACCAATTTAACCCACGTTTTTGAAATTATAAATAATTGAATCCAAAAAAAATTGTATCAAAGGGATGGTTCCTCTTTGGGGTACTCTGGTTCACACTCTCTATGCTTCTACATGGTCCTTCTAGGAGGTATTGTCTACAAGAAACATGAACAACATCCATCAAGGAAAACCCAACATCAAATCACAACAAAAGAACAAAATGAAAACACTAAAACATAAGAATAACTAAATAAATCTAATGAAGTAGTGGGAAATCATAAAAACAACCCATAGTCAGGATCAAAACATAACCACAATCCCACACCACCCATGGAAACTATAGATTCAACACGAAGAATAGTTGTACAAACACTTACCCATTCCAACCATATGAGACCTGACGGTTACAGATCTAAAGTAGAAATAACTCTGAAATATTAAATATGTAATACCATATTTCATTGAATTAATCCATGGTTTACCATTCTTTTTCACCTGATTCTTCCTACCACATGTCTTGAAGAGCATTTACATCACCAAGGGATAACATAATGCGTGAAGAATATCTGACTTTCACTTGGGAACAACATTGCCGCTAGTAAACGGGACTAAAACATATAGAAAGTGGGATGGCCACACAAACATAATCAGAGTCAATAGTAGATGATAAAAATACACCATAATAAGTGACATACATTGAGTAAAAACATCATACAACACAATGAAAACATAATTAATTCATTAAAATTCAATTTGAATCACCTTAAGGAGGAGGAACCGGTGGCGGAGGAGAAAGAGGTGTCGACAGCGGAGGCACCGAAGGAAACGGAGGAAGTGTAGAGTCAGGGAAGAGGCAGGGTGGAGGCAGTGGAGGCAGCGGAGGAGGAGGAGGAGGAGGAGGAGGCCGCGATGGGGGAGGAGGCAGCGGAGTAGGCATAAGAGGAGGAGGAGGACGTGCCGGTGGAGGAGGAGGAGGATGAGGCCGTGGTGGAGGAGGAGGAGGAGGAGGAGGAGCAGAGGAGGAGGAGGTGGTGGTGGTGGTGGCGGCCGCGGAGGAGGAGGAGGCGGTGTCCGGAGGAGGAGGAGAAGGAGAAGGCGGCAGCCGCAGAGGAGGAGGAGGAGGCGGCATCAGTGGCGCAGAGGAGGGATTTTGCGAGAGCTTGACCGGGTGAAGGGAGGAGGAAGAGGACCCGTGGGTTTTTAACAAATCCACATGAGCCTTTATCAGCGCTAAAAAAGAGCTGATAAAGGGTGTATTTATCAGCACTAAAATGAAAAGCTCTGATAAATACAACCTTTATCAGTGCTTTTTTAGCACAGATAAATAAGCCCTTTATCAGTGCTAAAAAAGCGCTGATAAATGGTACACCTTTATCAATGCTTGCTTTAGCGCTGATAAAGTGGACCTTTATCATTGCTTTTTTTAGCGCTGATAAAGGCCCACCCCTTTATCAGCGCTGATAATGGCAGGCGCATGCCTTGCCCAGTTTTGTGGTAGTGAATATTATTAGTTGTTCAGTTATCTATTTCTTCCACTTTTTTATGGTTTAATTTTTTATTTATGCTTATGTAGTTTATTTATTCTGTCTCTTTATATATTCTTCACTACTATTGATTATATCTGATGTTACACTCTGACACGAGGGTATATTATTCCATATATAACACCTTTACAACCGTGTTGCTAGTGGGAAGCCTTTAGAATATGGGGAGGCATGCTTGAGTTCATGTGACCCACCAGGTCGAGGCATGGGTTTAGTGGATCCATGGTTGGGATGTTACTAAGTGGTATCAGAGCGGTTCCTTCCATGAAATACTTTTTATAGACAATATATTGGGGATTCAAAATGATTATAAATTGATCATAATTCATTATTGGGCATCAAGAACCCATTTTTTTGTGGTAATGGATATGTTCCCTAAATTTAAATTTTTATTCTGCTTTTTCTTATTATAGTTGATAACATTTCTCCATTTGATGATGCACATTATGTTTTGGGGTTACTATTATTGTTTTGATTGACGACTTTTTTCATCCTTTGATCGATGATATGAGGGAAATGAAAATTTGTACTTGCATCATTAATAGGTACAATAGGGCTAATAGTCCATTCATTTTTCCTTGCCAAGTTTATTTTCAGTTTTCATTTTCTAGTGCATATTATTAATGCCTTGATATGTATTGAATTTTGGTAAAAATTATTTACAGGCACTTAAAAAAATTATTTCCACTTAATGTGCTAGCCTTAAAATAATAGTATTTTCTTGAATAGGTTAAATTAGATTACTTAAGTAGTTAATTATGGAATGTTGATCTATAGACCCTTAGTTTCATGAGATGGAATGTGTTATAGTGTGGGTTAAGCAGATTCTATGTTTTAGATCATAAGGAGTATGAAATATTATGGATTAGAAATGGTAATTCACTTATCTCAACCTTTATAAGTGATATATATGTATATATATATATATATATATATATATATATATCTGAACAAGAACAAATTTAAAATTAAATGAATTTTAAAATTGAAATAATTCATATTATATATGTCTCACACAGAGACTTAGACCCAAACCAAGACTTATTAGTGGGTAGTGGGGTATCAATGATCATTATTAGGGCCTATTATGGTATCTTTCTACCATATAGACATGGATTTTAAAGCATAAAGAGAGGCATGATCTATCTAGAGGATTTTTTTATACCTATATTTTCTTATTAAATTAAATGTTATAAAATGATTAAATCACTTCTATGGCATGTGGTTTTCATTATAGTGTCATGACATCGTGACTTCCTCCTATAATATGCCATAAAGGTGCTGATTTCTATTCTCTGGTGATGGTGTGCCCTGATCTGCCAATGATTCCTCCAATAGTGACACCTATGGAACCTCTTGTTATTATAGATATGGGAGCATACACCCAATTATTTGAGGTGTTCCTATGTATGTTTTACTCAATTAAATGTGTAGTTTAGCCTAACTAGAGCTTGGCATAGTTGACGCTGAAGATTAAATAGTAGCATCCTTCCACATTTTTGGGGGATGGCAGACCACATGATGTAGAGTCTTGGCATGAGGCTATCTTATTGATACTTGAGAATATATAGATTCCTCTATAGTGGACAGTTAAGCTAGTTGATTATATGCTTCATGATTATACTACGTGGTGGTGGGACATTATCACTCATGTATATTGGCATTGTTATAGAGTCTAGGATTACTTTTAAGCCTTCTTCTAGGACTAATACTTTCCACATACTCTATGGAAAAATAGAGCTAGAGAATTTATGAACTTGTAGTAGGAGAGTAAGTCTGTCATGGAGTATTATGATTTTTCACTAATCTGCAGAAGTTTTCTCTTTCCTTAGATGTTGTTGAACTTATAACCTTTAGGTGATTTAATGATGGGTTGGTTTACACCATTAGGCCATAGTTCAAAAATTTAAGGCTGATGACCCTTTCAAAAATCTTTATATAGGCCCTTTTTATAGAGTAGGACTTGACATAATTTGGTGGTGTGAGTCTGGGTAGTTCAGCCCCTACAGATAACACTATTTATTCTTCTAGGATAAAGAGGATCTTTGAGGTTTCTTATGGTGGTACCGAAAGTTAGGCTCCCCACACAGATAGTATTTTGATATGTCACTAGTTTAGGAATTAGGGAAATATGAAACCACGGGGAACGTATTATCCAGTCGAGTTCATAGGCTAGAGTAGGATCGACGATATTTAGCATTTCTATAAAACATTACCACTAGGTCCTAGTGAGCGAGGATATTCACCTACACCTTTATCATGATTTGGACCAGTATGATCACATCAAGAAGGTTGCTAGAATAACACTGGCCAATCTGAATGAGTTGGTGGTTGAGCAATAGGCAATCAGACTTTTGATTCTCAACACTAGTGGAGTAGGTTTACTAAGGGTAGTCAGATAGTGACTTGGGGTCATAGTACCGGCCAGTGACATGTAGTCTATTATATGACTAAGGAGAATAGAATCATATATTTTACTATATGATATACTATTATAGTATCCTCTACTTTAGTATCTACATTGTTTGACACCAACACATATCACTCATTTATTTTTGAAGTATTCATTAAATGAATGGGCCATGAGATTGAGCACATTCATGGTGTTAGAACACTAAACAAAGTGTTAAGTATCTTTTGAAAGGGAGTTCATCATTTTAACAATAATCCCCTTGAGATGGATGGTTACCTTTTCATTTGAAATATATAAATCCTCTACATTATTGGATTTAATGTAATCATCATGATGGATAGGTTAGTTCTATATCAATAACATATTTACTACTATCATGAGAGTGTGGTTTTTACATCACTAGTGGTTATTAGGCTTGTGCATAAGCTAGAATGGGATTTCAGTTTGATACTATGTGGACTCGAGTAGTAGATGATAGTTAGCGTGATAGATCAAATCACCAGTCTTATGCTGGATGACTAGGGGTAACAACCCATTGTTTTTCCTCCTATAGTGGAGTGTTTTAGAGATCTATTTCCTACAAAAATATCTGGTTGACCTCTAGTTTGAGAGGTAAATTTTATTATAGACCATGTTCTAGTAGTATCACCAGTGACAATTTATTCTTATAGTATGGGGCCTAAGGATCTTCTAGATCTCATGAAATAATCAGAGGGTCTATAGGCTAAATGTTTCATATCCCTACCATTTCTCCTTGGGGTTCACTGGTCTATTTTTCCATGAAGATAGATGTTACCCTATGTATTGTCATGGATAACCATTTGTTGAATCAGCTCATAGTTTGTATCCACTGCCAATATTATATGACTTATTTTATCATCTTTGAGGAATGAAAGTGTTCTCAAAGATAGATCTGAGTTTGGGCTGTCATTAGGTTAATTTCGTGACATCATACATACCTCGTACAGATTTCAAGGGATGGTATGGACTATATGAGTACCTAGTAATGAGTTTTTTACTCACGAACACACCATTAGTGTTCATGGATCTTATGAATCAGGTTTTCCACCCACAACTGGATCAAATTTTGTTGTATTTGTTTAATATATCTTGGTGTATTCACACTCTAGCCAAAACCATAAAACCCATCCTTATATCATGTTGAATACACTATGAGATCACAAACACTATGATAAGATCAGTAAATTTCACATTTGGATTGAAAAAGTCCACTTCCTGGTTAGCAATATCTCAGAGTCTGGAGTTTCAATAGAACCAGTGAAAGATAGAGTTGTAGTTTTCTGAGAGGATCCCAAGAAAGTATTTGAAATTCATAGTCTCTTAGGGATATATAGATATTAATAATTCATTATCTAGGATTTGTTATTCTGTTCTATGCCACTTATGGGATTGATAAAGAAGGTTTTGAAATTCATTTGGTGAGAATCTTGTGAAGCATCCTTTTATGAGCTGAAGGGAATATTAACTTCAATGCCGATACAAATTCTGTTAGATCTAAGAAAGATTTATACTATATGTTTTTGATGAATCAGGTATTGGTATTAGACAATTTGTGATGTGGGATAAGCAATTCATCGCATAAGGATCTCAATTGAGGCCTCATGATAAGAATTACCAGATGTATGACCTTGATCACGATACTATTTTTTTATGCCTTATGTTTTTGGAGACACTGTCTTTTGGGAACGATTTTTTTGGTATTCAAAAGTCACAAAATTCATATGTAAATATTCGCATGGAGGGATCTAAATATCAAGCAGCATAGGTGGGTTGAGTACCTATAGTCATTTGATTTCGATCATGAATATACATCTGGTAATGGAAATTCAGTAGCTGATTATCTATGTTGAAAGTCTCAGACTTATGATGTTTAGGATTCTATTGGTGAATGAAATCTTATAGACTTATTATTAGAGATTCACATTGAGGTTTTAGAAAACCATGGCTATAATATCCTCTTAGCCTTAGTGTTGAATTATACTATTCTGGAATAGGTATGAATTAGATAGTTATCATATCCAAAAGTACTTTTCCTAAAAAAATGATTACCATATGATAATACATAATCAGGTCGTAATGTGGATGGGGATGATACCTTATTGTTCCATGAGCATATATGAGTCCCAGAAGACATCATAGAGGATTAGATGTGGGAATTCCAAGAAAAAACATGTGAATTTGACTCTGGTATCCCTAAAATGTATCCAGTTCTATAGCTCTAGTATTATTGGGTTGGTATGAAATGTGAGATTTTCTAGATTCATCACTAGGTGTTCCACCTGTAAGTAGGTTAAGGAAGAATATCAATGACTTGTTGGGCATTTCCATCCTTTTTCCATGTTTGAGTGGATATGATGATGTTTCAATGGATCTTGTGACTATTCTACCTTGATCACCTCAAGGAAATTATACTATGTGGGTTGTTATTGGTCATTTTACAAAGGTTCCACACTTCTTACCTATGTTAGAGACCCTATTAGTAGATGTGATAGGAATGTTCTATGTTAGAGTGTTTTTATGTCTTCATGGATCTCCTCATTCTATCATTGCTGAAAGAGATGATTCCTTCATGTCATGGTTATAGAAGGGGTTGTAGAAGGCCTTGGGTTTGCAGGTAAATCTGAGCATAGATTATCTCCCATAGACCGATGGGTAGACGGATTGTATGCCTCAGGATTTAAAAAACATGCTCGTGCATATGTCCTTCATTTTTGAGGTTCATGGGAGCAACATGGACCTCTTGTAGAGTTTTATTATAATAACATATTTTGGGATACCATCAAGATATAACCTTATGAATTCTTGTATAATATGCCATTCCACTCACCGATGTGATGTCTTAATGTAGATGAAACATCTATAATTGGACTATATATTGTGCATGAGATTGAATAGTAGGTCTAGTCGATTAGAAATTGTATTTTGATAGCTTTGTCTATATAGTAGTCATATGAAAACAAACACCGACAACCTTTTAAGTTCAAGGTTAGAGATATGGTTTTATTGGGAGTCTTGTCTAGGTTGGTCTATAAACATATTGGGAAGTAGGTTATGTTCTCACTTTGGTTTTCTAGACGCTTCAAGGTTGTGAAGAAGATGAGGAAAATAGATTACTTATTTGAACTTTGTTAGAGATATCAGTTTATACCTGATGTATTTCCTGTATCTCATATTCTTGAATAATATCCAGACCTATCACATATCTTTCATCCAGATAAGGTTGAATGGGATATGGATTCTTCCTTCAAGGAGTATCTTGTGTGTATAGAGGATTGGAGCATCAAGACACTCTAAGGCAGGTATATTCAATTTGAATGGTTGATATAGATCCTATTTAGAAGTAGGATGAAAATAAGGAGTTAGAAGAGGACATACATTCTCAATGGTCGTATCACTTTTCTCATGATACCTATTTAATCTTATAAGGACAACTCAAGGATGAGTTACTTTAATGAGGTCAGTTTGTAATGAATCATCTTTTCAATGAAAGTACATAACATTATTTTTTCAATTTGTTTTTACCTTAGTAGTCCTAATAAAGATGTATAATCAATCCAAGGAGGTCACGGGTGCATCTAGGGATCGTTCAAATCCAAGAGCTCTGAAAGGGGAAAAGAGATTGGGCAGTAAGGTTTTCCACAACCGTGTGACTAGGGAGCATGACAGTGTGGCCAGTTGCGAGTATGGGACAAAGCCATTTTGCATATTCTTCATATTGTTTCTCCAATTGTGTACTTAACAATGTTTTGTACCCTAGTTAGTAGTGAATTGGGAATGGTTTGTGCATGGTTTGGCCAACCCATGTTGCCAAACCATGCACCATGATATTTTGGGGTGAAATTAAAATTTTCCCCTCAATAAAATTTATAACCTTTTCCTTTTATTTTTATCCCTTTAGAAACCAGCCTTAGATTCCTTCCTCCATTGAGCTCATGAACACCCTCACCTTGGCATTGAAGAAACTTCTTCATTTGATGTCTATTCATCAATCTATCAGAACCATTGTATCTATCTGGTTAATCTATCAAAGTCTCTCAACTCCTAACAATGTTAATATTTGTATATGTTGTGATAATTAGTTATAGGATTGTTTATCCTCTTTTCAAAGAATTGGAAAAACTATCCAATATCATCCATCATACTCTGAATCTGAGGCCGATTTGAGTGAGGCAACATTTGCGGCCTCAAGGTAGGTGGCCATGCTATTTTCCCATTGAGTTTTTTATCTCATATTTATATTGTTATTCTGTATGCCAGCAATTTATGAGCATATCCTTTATATTAATTTCATCAAGTCTAATTAGACCTTTCACCCGTATATATTTCCATTGATCCTTTTTTGGTGGTTTAGGGGTTTCACATACCTTATATGGACACCCCATGATTGTTCCCAGTGAAAATTACCATTTTGGTCAATTGGCTCAAATGCTCGAAACTCTTAAATAGTTTCCACCATAGATTTTAAATGAGTTTTACCATGATATATAAGTGTTCAATGGATCTCAAAGAACCTCTTAGTTGTTTATCCCTTTTAGGGTTTAAATCATCCAGATATACTTTTTAATTGTTTCCCCTGTCACCTCCCAATTAACCCTTTGTGACTTATAATTAAATTTTTCAGGATTTGATAAATTGAATGGGATTATTAAAATGAAATGGATAATTCATGGTGGGTTACATTTCTTAAAATAAACCAATCAGTTTTAAATGGAATGAACCCAAGGGATGGTAAGGTCATTCCCTTTTTTATTCATTATAAAATGATTCATATGAATTGTAATGACTAAAATAGAAATTGAACTTGTCTAATGACACACATAATAGATTATTCCATATGTATTATGTTAAAAAATTTCATGAATCTTCTAGATATATATATGGTCTAGATGAAAGATAAGGATGGGTGTTAATGCCCCATGCCTATTATAATTATAATATGCATTTATAGAGGAAGTGACATAATGATAAGGGACCAGTAGATCATGGTAGTATCATGATCCCTTACATTGGATGTTGAGCATGACGTTTTACACTAGCAATAATATATGGATGTTGGGATTTATGATCCATGTTACATGATTATAGTATTTCCTTGATGGATCCCAAACTATCATGAGTATTGTTTCTAGACATCTCTCACTCTATTAGGATGCTGGGAATGCACCCTATTATATGAGATTATAGGCTCATTAGACTGGTCATGGATGTCTAAGTAATGACCCGGTTTATCCATCACTAGTATTCTGGGTATACGGCCACTTACGTCCATACGTAATTGGTTCATATAGGGGGATGAAATATATATAACTGTACTATATATATTACTACTTTATATATAGTGAACGATTAGATATTCCTTCTATCAATGAGTTGAAGTAGGTAGATCTGTCAGGTGTCCCTTAGGTGATAAAGTGGCTTGATTATTTATTTCGTCATTGTTTTACATATTATGTTATACGATCATACCATTTTTTCAGAACTACTTGGATTACATGTACAAATCAATAGAGGGGACCTACCGAGATTCTATCTCAACACTAATCATGTTACCTTTGTTCCCACATAAGATTACCTGTCTATAGGTATTGATAAAATAAAGATCCATGTTACTAGACTTTTATGTGAGTGTAATTTAGTTGGAGATTTGGAGTAGAGGAACAGACATATAATAGAGATGCTTATGGAATATCTTTTTTTATTTTTTTCATTTTACATTATTGTATACTAAGCTTGAAACATCTTGTTTTATTTCGGTATTATAGCATTCCATACATACATACATTAGACACTACCATAGAGGCTATTGATATTATTATATATTATTCAGTCATCTAATTCCATTGCTTCTTATTGGATCAATTATTTATTTATGAATCTATTGTTTATTGATTCAGTCCGTTTATATATGACTCTAGTACTGTTGATTTTATGTAATTGTATATAGTTTTCCACTCTGACATGTGGGTATAATCTCCTCAATGTACCACTTTTATACCCTTGCTGCACGTTAGCATCCTCAAGCATACATGGAGGTATTCTTGAGTCCATGTGATCCACTAGCTCAGGGCATGAGTTAAGTGGATCCCTTGTAAAAACATTACATATATAGCTTCTTCATATTTATGATTTCTCTATATAACTTTAACTGGGTGAGTAGTATTTTTTTGTGGACCATTATCTCTATGATCCAATATTTCTATAATTTTTTCCCTCATAAAAAATATAATATTCAATATAAAAACCTCTATAATGATATCATGTTGTTGAACGGGTATGAACATCCTTATGATATATATATATAGAATAGTTCGTGATCTTGAGAGAGGATTGGCTGAAGCACTTATTGATAAGCTACCATCCCTACTCGATTAATAGTCTTGGAATGGATAATATACCAAGGGCATGTGTTTCTATTCATTCCATATCCAATAAACATATTCTATAGATAAATTAGTTCAAAATACTTTTAAACAACCTCAAATTCTATATTATTCCATAAATTTTATATATAACTATTTTGCATACACAAATATACCTTGATGTATTGTTGAATTGATACATACAACTGTACCATTTCCTCAAATATCTCATATCTCAATAGATTTCTTTCTTGACCTTCATCCTATCACATTGGAGTTTTACGGTTCTTTATATATAGGTCTTCATAAGGATCCATCTAAATAATTGAGTGAAATCTACTATTATAATAAAACTCAACCAGATGATGGTTTTTATCCCAATCACCTTTCAAATTCGGAGAAAAATTGCACATCATACCTCCCATGTTTTTTTATTATCTTAGACTGACCATTTATCTGAGGAAGGTAAATACTATTAAAATTTGACTATGTATTAATATCCCAATGAAGACATCGTTGGAACATTGAGGTAAACCTCATATCCAGATCAGATTTAATATAATGTTCTTCTTCAGGCAACATTACTACTTCCTTAATTTATATCATATAATTTTGATCAAGAGATATATCTTCTATGTTGTAAATCTAGTGCGCTAACTTCATAAGCTGATCGACTATAACCCAAATGGAATTTTTGGACCTTATATTTTTTTGGATGTCTGATGAAAAAAATCCATGGTGATATGATCCCATTTACAATATATTATTGTTAATGGTTGTAAAATCTCCTTATAAATATTTCTCTTATCTTTAACATAATGAGATTCCAAGCCCCGAGATATGCTCTACAAAATCACTCTAGATGTTATCCCACAATGATAAAATTTTAGATCTTTATACATCTTCATACATATCGGATGAATAAATAATGATGAAATATGTGCCTCATCCAATAGATCCTTATTTAATTAACATTTTAATAAAACAAAAACATGGATCCTAAAAAATATCATTCAATCACAATCATAGTTGAACTCTGAAAATTTATCACCTTCTTTTAAAGAACTACATCATCTTCATACTACTATTTTATCATCATTAGGATAGATGTCTGAACACACATTTGAGAGAGATGATATTTACACCATTAAATCAAGATTGAAAAATCTGTACATTAAAAAACTATAAAAATTTCATCTTTTTTGATCCTCACCTAGATATGATATAATGATCCTTTCTACTCATTGAATCTTCGACCATGTTCGCATTCCATAGGTGTTAATGTATTTAGTAGTCTTAATCTTTAATTAGTTCCAACCACCTTTTATAGTTCATATTCAACTATTTTTGTGTGAAAATATACAGTCAAAATTTTATGATCAGTATATATATTATACACTTCTCTGTAAATAATATTCATCCTTATTATTAATGCAGAAACTGTAATAACTTGATATTTTAATATAGTAAAATTATGTTTCATGTCGTAAATGATATAAAAGACTGCGCCTAGAAAAGAATATAATTACCCAAGACTTTATGATATATTTATTTTTAAATAAATTTTATAACTACAATAGCATATAGTTCATGAATCCTAGAAATTGTTTATGTTCTTTAGCATACACAACATGTAACACCGAGCTTAAATGGGCAATGATATATATAATCTTTAAAACATATCCATTAAATTGTTTAGTATGAATAGTGTTAACTATATTAATATATATATATATATATATATATATATTTCATACCCAATTAATATTATTGATAAATATTTAGTAAATAATCAATCATGTTTTAGTAAAGTGATTTTATTCTTAAAAAATGTGTTCTCTTAAAAAATTATTTTTTACTGCATTTAAGGAAGAAAATATTTTAATTTATTTATCTAACCTTATAAATTTTATTTTATAAAATTTAAATGAATTTTTTAATAAAAATATCAAAAAACATTGGGATAAATTATTTATATTTTCTGAAAATATAGACCTTTCAGCGAATAGATAAAATATAGTTTTTGTGTGAAAATTTCATTTATAATAAAAAAAATTAAAAGTTGAAAATTTCCATTATATTTTCAATATTATTTAAAGAAAAAAATATTTGTTTAGTTATATTTACTTAATTTCATTTTAATCATCTTAATATTTTATATGAGAATAATTTTATTTTGGGGTTTTAAAAAATGATATCTTTTTTCTGAAAACTATTTTAAAACACATAATATTTCTCTATTTTATTAATAAAAATAATCACAAATTTAGAATTTTGTAAAATAATTTTATTTATTATTAATTAATAAATTTTATTTTATATTCATAAAATTATTATATAGTGATGTATAGATAATATAAAATCATGTTTTTCGTGAAATATACACTTCTCGAAAACCCATTTTATCATGGCATCTACACGTTTTGTTTTAAATTTAATTTTTTTTAATTTTCAAAAATTATTTTTTAAAAAAATTATTTCAAATCATAATTTCAAGTATATATTAGGTTTATGTTTGGATAATTTTCTTAAAAGAACTTTTTTTATGAATAGTGATGAATACTGGATTTTAATTGAAAACTTCATTTTCATTTAAATTATTTATAAAGTTAAATTATAATTTAAATTTGTTTTAATGTAAACATTGAAAAAAATTATATAAATTATTCAAATTTTTGTATTTTCAATAATATTAATATTTAATTTGGATATAAAAACTTTTTATACGTTTGAACATTTTATCATTGAAAGCCCACTTTCTCGTTACATGTTCCATTTTAATTTTAATTTTTTATTTTATTATTTTGTTAACATAATTAAGAAAAGTTGATTCCATGTTTATAATCATCATAATTTATAATTTCTAAGAAGTTTATCTATTTTTTGACCAAAATGAATTGTAACGCCCCGACCCTAGTTACCCAGAGTCGGTGGATTATTACATAACATTGACATGATCACAAGAAAGATCAAATCTCGAAAGACCGATCGGTTTAGTAGCCTTGGAAACACTAGATATATTCATAAGTCTTACATTACATCGTAAAATGATAAACTACTACAACAAAATAATGTCTCCATAATCCACACACATATCCCCTCATAATATCCCTACAGGACATTCATAATTTACTTATTCACTTCCTGGGAAAAATAAAACATAGAAAAGGGGTGAGCTCAAATGCCCAGTAAGGATAACAATATAGCGGAAACATTCATAAATAAGAATAAACATTTAAGGCAATGTATAACTACAACAAAAGCCTTTCAAAATTGAACTTTCAACATGGTATGGCATAAATAAAATGAAATCATGCCATTTACTTATTCACATGGATATTCTACTAATCGAATAATCACATGCAAAATCAATAACCACTTTCATAATGTTGGAATGCATAATGACAGACTATCATAACCACATAGCCAAGGCCTCGTGCTAATACTACAAATAAGATTTTGTCAAGGCCTTGTGCCAAGACACTAGTTTGTCTCATGAGACCTACTGATGCATCAAGGAGCTATAGCGGGCTCCACCCGTCACATATTAAGTCCAATGCATTCCCATATAAAAAGGTTTAAACATAACATAAACATTCGTATTAAAACTAGCATACGAAATGTCAATAATTTCACCATAAACTATGAATTTTATATAAATAGCACATCCACAGTCAAACATATCACAAAACCTTCTATACAATATAGAAGTTTTGTATCATAATAAATGAACTTCAAATAAGCGTAAAATCCATCAAAGGATGTTGACATAGATGAAATAAAAACACTTTTTAGAGAAATATCTCTTTCTATTTTTGAAATAATTTAAGAGCCATATAAAATAAAACATTTTCTTTGAAAATATTCTTATAAGCTTGTATGGAAAGATTTGAATATTTTATAACGGCAGAAAATAACCGCACCCGCCATATAAGTTAAAAAAAACATTCTTACCTTAATTCTGTCGAAAACGTTAAAAAGGACCTTGTTTTGAAAACGACGGAAAGATTCCTCTTATAAAAAGTCAAAAAAGGGTATAAATGACATTAACCCATATTCTTGTAAATAATAAAAAGTTTTTGAAATACATTTTTAAGAAAACATGGATGTGGATGATAAAGAGATCCCAGTAGATTATTATATATAAACAACCTCGGATAATGAAGAGATTGTGAAATAACCCTTACCAATTTGGTAACTTATGAAACATACAACCCATGAAAGAGGTATCATACAATGAATATGTAAATACACATAAATTATAGTGTATTACACAAAGAATATAATTATGGGCAGTACACACACCACACAAAAGGTGATGGTGGTAATATGGCATGAATCTCACGGGAATAAGGAGTGAGATGAAAACCCCTTACCTTGTACTTTTCCTTGGTTGGGGTAGGATAACTTCCTGTATAATGGTGATATAATTGTTATTAAATTATAAAAGATTCATATACATTAATATGATATCATATATTATCTTTTAATATTGATTTGATAATAATATCTTAGTATTATCGTTGTTTCAGGTGTTAACTTACTTGTTTACTTTTATATGTTTTGTTACGTAAGAAATGTTTGTAAAGGATAGGTTGTATATTATTAATATCCATAATGATATCAAGTCCTTAAACATCACTTTTTAAATCATCAAATGATAATTATATTTGAATGGATACGATGGAGAATGAATCTCATCGCGTTCGTGGAGACGGTAGTCCGTACGTACGCACGAGCGACAATATCATTCTTTTGATGTTAAAATAATATATAAATGGATGGTATATCATATATACAGAATCATTAACATGTTATATTTATTATTTACATGAGTTACACATCATTATTATACCCATCCAAATAATATTATATTGAATAACAATTACACCACGATGTGGAGACGGTAAGCCGTACGTACGCACGTACGGTGACATGTTATTCAAAGAGTGGATAGAATACTGAATATGGTTGTACCATATTTATAATAATATCACAGTATATATATTATACTGGAGTTATTATTTTAGAATGGTAACAACAAAGGAAGAATAAGTGGAAGAAGAAATGAACTTGGAAAAGGGTGGTGAAATCATTACCTCTTCTTCGGGTTCTTCCTTTTGATTTGATCAAATGGGATCCTTAGGTGGGCTTTCTGATCACGATAAGGCCTCTAGGTTGTAGTGAGGGAAGTTGGGAGAGTATTTGGGCAGATTTTTGCCGAACCAAAAGGCTTTGAAGGTCTGAAGAAATGAGAATGAGGAGTGCCCTTTTATAAGAGGGGTGAGGGGCACCTTTGGAAAAGCTAGAGATATTAGTTTATAATAAATTCATATTCGGTTTCCAATGGCTAAAAAGTTGATTATTCAAAGTTTAAGGTGGGGATGAGTCAAAAATAATTCAACAAAAAGAATTTAGACAGGTTTGGGTACTTATATGAACCTTATCATTAAGTATTAACTATAAGTTAATTAGTTTCACTTTTACAATGTCTCTTTGTATTTTTATATAATAGGGTTACTAAACATAATATATACATCCAAGAGACCCCCAAGTGGTCCATTAAAGATGAACCTATCATGATATAAGTCTCTTGGCCGAACCTTAGATTTTTATGAATTTAATATCAATTAATAATATAATATTTGTTTTAAGAACTCTTTAATGTCAATTTTGACACTATTCAATAGTTGATTTTTGTGAAACTCATAACAGATTGATTACTTCAAAAAAAGTCAATTAAATCACTAATAATATATCATATTATCCTATAAAATTAGTTTAATTCATTAAACGTTTCATATTATATTTATTTGGGTATTTATAATATCAATTATTTTAATTTTTCACTATTATGATAATTACTGTATCATCATTGTGTCATAAATAAATTAAATTATTTAAGCTCTAAAAATAAAAAATAAAATATAATCATGTAGGAAATTTTTTTATCTTTCTAATTAATATTTATAGTCGAAAATCCAACAAATAAAACCCTATGTAAAAATTGTTTTTCTAAAAGATATATGCTTGTGTCATTTTTGTATTCATTTTAACTTAATTAAAATAAAGTGTCCCTATCACCTACAAGTGGCACCATGGGGTCCCCAAATCGACCGAAAGATGCCTATGGTAGAACATGTATCAACCAATAAGTCTAGGACACTTTTTAGGATAATTTAGTATTATTATAATATTATTTGTTTAACCCTTATTTACCGGATTTACCCTTAACCATGGTAAATAAAATATTTACCGCAGTAATTATTAAAAATGTCTAAAAATAAAAGTTACCTATTTACACAATTTGAACATCCTGATTCCAAATATGGAATCCATTTTTCTAAATTCAAAACACAGAAGTGGCAGAAATTAATTTAAAATTAATTCCCGCTGTCAAAACCAAAAGCGTGTTTTTAAGGGATAATAACTATCAAAAGATTGACACTTGTTTATGTTCGGTTTAATTGTAAAATTATGTCCAATGACCAAAATTATATTAAATGGTAAAAATATATTATAAATATAATTTAATACCACTCATGTTCATAAATTATCACTATTATTTATTTTGATTAAAAAAGTTGTTTTTAATTAAAATTTAGTAATTTTAACTATTCATCAAAATATGAAAGTTATCCGAAAAGTACCAAAATTTCACCTTAGGCTAAATTCGATACTCCGAATCAAAAAATGAAGTCCATTTTGAGAGATAAAATTTCTAAAATTTTAAAAGGTAGGTATTACTATTCATAACGGCTAGTTTGATTGGTTGTGGTGTGTTAGAACTCGAAGTTGCGTACAACACATGCTACTGTATTATTCAATGGAAAGCATACCGTGGAAGCTTGGGATGTTTCATTTTAAATTTTTTTTTGATATCATAATTTAGTCAAAATTTTAAAATATTGTATTTAAAAATGTTTCACTATTAAAAGTTGATAAAAGTGCAATACTGAAAATGAATCTGTTCTGGCATTATGTCTAAGAAATACATAATATGGATTCTAAAATTATAAGGATTATAAAAAGTTTAAAATTTAGTTAATAATATTCGTAACCTCTTTTGAATGGCTTTTTTTTGGTAAGTCAGGGTGTGATTGAACTCGGTGTTGCGTGTAGTGCAAGTTATTGAATTATTTTGAAGAAATAACACACTATGAAATCTTGGGGTGTTACATTCTCCCCTCCTTCAATAAATTGCATCCTCGCAATTTGAAATTTTTCTTCGAAAATAAAAGGTTGAAAATAGAAAATATATTTGTGGGAAAAACCACATCGAAAATTGGGTTACTAAAATTTAGTCTTAATATGAGGAAAAGAGAAATGAAAGGGTCACCACCAAATTATGATCTCGATTAGGAGAACATTGGTGGAAATTAGAGACATATAATTGGAGGAAAAACATAAATATTTATAGGTAGTGATTGAGGTCATCAATCACAAACAAGTATAAAATTGAGGTCCTTAAACTCATAAATCTATGATTATTTGAAATACCATCGGTTCAACAAAACATAGGGTATTGGGATAACACATTTTTGACGTTTCAAAATATCTTAGTTGAAATCCCACATCGAAAAATGAATTAATGAGGCCTCTATTTAAAATAAAGAGTGGAAAGTATGAAGATTACCGAAAATAACACATACTAGGGTTCCATGTAGGAAAATATGGATATGGAAGAGAAATCTAACCATCAATTATTTGATGGAGAGTGGTAAAGAACATGGCTATGAAAAGGCCAACAATCCCAAATCCATAAATTAGTGATGATTTAAGGTACCATCTAGGACAACATTTTTGTTCTAAGTTCCTTTTATTAATGTTGTGGAATTTATTTATGAGATTGGATAAGATCATAAGGAGATATACTTACTTTATAATTAGAGTTTTATCCATTAATAAATTTCTACCACAAACTCATCTTTCACTCTAAAAGATAATAGGACGTAAAAAAATTCTATTTATACTATTCATACAGGGTTCCAAAATAAATGAATTTATAAATCATCTACCAAATCTTTTAAAAAAACTACATTATTTAATCCAGGACATTTCGTGGGCCAGTGTTAGGTGATACACCCTTGTCGCCCTTCGGTTGCGGGTTAAAGTCTCGCAGCCTTGGCGGACGCGACGGGTTGCCGCCCGACCTCCGGGTTGTCCTATTATGGCAATCCAAAATAATCCAAACTAGAACTATCCAAAATACTTCTGTCCAAACTCACAGTCCAACATTTATAAGGAAGGTAAACATAATGTAGATCCTTTTTACCCCGTAATAGCATATGAATACCTTCATCATGTATTCTTTTAATACACTGAAACATCCTGAATTACCATTTTCCTTATTGATTACATTCATTCTCCCTTATTTTATATAGAATGCTGGATATACTTCATCAATCCAATAATATTTTAAACCCCAACAATGATGGAATATACAAATCATTAATCAGTTCCAAGGTATTCAAGAATATCCAATATAATTTATCCAATACAATCATGTATTATTCCAAAATCACTACCTCGGTATCAGAACTATATTATAGTTTATCATTCTCTCAACCATATATTTTCCAAAAATTTATCCTGCTATTGAGTCACTTTTCTTTGTTCCACACAATCTCAAGTCCTTGATGAAATAGTACTGCAGTACAATCCTTATATACACCATAATTATTATAACAAGTGAATTGTTGATACAACACTCAATTGAAATAATCAACATAAGAACTCTAATCATTCCTCTTCATCTGTGGTAGTATCATAACTTGTTTATTATCCAATAGCATCATTTGCGGCATAGTCTGATGATTGGGACATAGGTTCGCGTAGTGTCCAAACTCCTTGCAAATGAATCATTGTACATTTCAAACCATTTTCTTACCCTTGTAGTCACGCACTTTGTGCCCTTTTCTTCCACACTTATAACAAACTCCCATTACTTTTAGGCAAGTTCCAGGGTGTTTCTTCCCACACTTTTCACATATGGGAAAATTCATCTTTTTCCTCTTCCCTTTATCCATCTTTCTCTCTTCCATCCTTTTCTTCTCTTGCTTCCCTTCAAATCCATAGGACTCAGTAAAGTCATTACTTCTCTTATCAACAAATGATATTATTTCTTCATATGATGATAATACATGCGAGACTATTTCTCTTATAAATTCTGGCTTAAGATTATGAAATATATGATCCTTCTTTCTCTTTGTATCATGTTCATTGCTGGAGTTCTCATTCCTTCTACTAGGAGCCATTTCTAAACAATGGCATACACTAGATTAGTTTATGAATAACAATACCAAATCCCAAAATTGTGAAACACATAACATAAATTAAATAGTTTATGGATATAATCCATAATCATAAAAATGTCTTCTTTGAGGATGTATATACTCATAAACCCTTCATAATGATTTGTAATGAAAATAAGAGTTATCCTAAGCATATCCCCCGGGAGTGTCATAACCAAGAGTGCAGCATGGCCCGTTGTCGTGCACCAGTTCTCGTTCGAGTCTATCTCAAAGTAGTGTTTTCGGGTTTTACCGCTAGGTACATCTATTCCAGAGCCGCCTCTACCTCCTCATATCCAGACAGGGATGTATTGCTCGGAAAACTTTCAAAATCTCTACAATACCAAAATTCTATGAAGTTCTTCTATACTAATCCTCAAGTTCATCTTAGTTCTACGTGCTCTAATCAGATATTATCTAAATCTAGCTTCCAAGGTTTGTACTAAACCTCCCTCTGATACCAAATGTAATGCCCCGACCCTAGTTACCCAGAGTCGGTGCATTATTACATAACATTGGAATGATCACAAGAAAGATCAAATCTCGAAAGACCGATTGGTTTAGTAGCCTTGGAAACACTAGATATATTCATAAGTCTTACATTACATCATAAAATGAAAAACTACTACAACAACATAATGTCTCCATAATACACACTCATATCCCCTCATAATATCCCTGCAGGTCATTCATAATTTACTTCTTCACTTCCTGGGAAAAATAAAACATAGAAAAGGGGTGAGCTCAAATGCCCAGTAAGGATAACAATATAGCGGAAACTTTCATAAATAAGAATAAACATTTAAGGCAATGTATAACTAAAACAAAAGCCTTTCAAACTTGAACTTTCAACATGGTATGGAATAAATAAAATGAAATAATTCCATTTACTTATTCACATGGATATTCTACTAATCGAATAATCACATGCAAAATCAATAACCACTTTCATAATGTTGGAATGCATAATGTCAGACTATCATAACCACATAGCCAAGGCCTCATGCCAAGAATACAAATACGATTTTCTCAAGGCCTTGTGCCAAGACACTAGTTTGTCTCATGAGACCTACAAATGCATCGAGGAGCTATAGCGGGCTCCACCCGTCACATATTAATTCCAATGCATTCCCATATGAAAAGGATTAAACATAACATAAACATTCGTATTAAAACTAGCATACGAAATGTCAATAATTTCACCATAAACTATGAATGGTATAAAAATAGAACATCCACAGTCAAACATATCACAAAACCTTCAATACAATATATAAGTTTTGTATCATAATAAATCAACTTCAAATAACCGTAAAATCCATCAAAGGATGTTGACATAGATGAAATCAAAACACTTTTTAGAGAAATATCTCTTTCTATTTTTGAAATCATTTAAGAGCCATATAAAATAAAAAATTTTCTTTAAAAATATTCTTATAAGCTTGTAAGGAAAGCTTTGAAGATTTTATAACTGTGGAAAATAACCGCACCCACTGTATAAGTTAAAAAAACATTCTTACCTTAATTCTGTCGAAAACTTTAAAAAGGACTTTGTTTTGAAAATGACGGAATGATTCCTCTTATAAAAAGTCAGACAAGGGTATAAATGACTTTAACCCATATTCTTTTAAATAATAAAAATGTTTTGAAATAAATTTTTAAGAAAACATTGATGTGGATGATAAAGAGATCCCAGTAGATTATTACATATAAACAACCTCGGATAATGAAGATATTGTGAAATAACCCTTACCAATTTGGTAACTTATGAAACATACAACCCATGAAAGAGGTATCATACAATTAATATGTAAATACACATAAATTAGAGTGTATTACACAAATAATATAATTATGGGCAGTACACACACCACACAAAAGGTGATGGTGGTAATATGGCATGAATCTCACGGGAATAAAGAGTGAGATGAAAACCCCTTACCTTGTAATTTTCCTTGGTTGGGGTAGGTTAACCTCCTGTATAATGGTAAAATAATTGTTATTAAATTATACAAGAATCATATACATTAATATGATATCATATATGATCTTTTAATATTGATTTGATAATAATATCTTAGTATTATCGTTGTTTCGGGTGTTAACTTACTTGTTTACTTTTATATGTTTTGTTACATAAGACATGTTTGTAAAGGATAGGTTGTATATTATTCATATCCAGAATGATATAATGTCCTTAAACATCACTTTTTAAATCATCAAATGATAATTATGCTTGAATGGATACAGTGGAGAATGAATCTCATCGCGTTCGTGGAGATGGTAGTCCGTACGTACGCACGAGTGACAATATCATTCTTTTGATATTAAAATAATATATAAATGGATGGTATATCATATATATAGAATCATTAACATGTTATATTTATTATTTACATGATTTACACATCATTATTATACCCATCCAAATAATATTATATTGAATAACAATTAGACCACGACGTGGAGACGGTAAGCCGTACGTACGCACGTATGGTGACATGTTATTTAAAGGGTGGATAGAATAATAAATATGGTTGTACCATATTTATAATAACATCACAGTATATATATGATACTGGAGTTATTATTTTAGAATGGTAACAACAAAGGAAGAATAAGTGGAAGAAGAAATGAACTTGGAAAAGGGTGGTGAAATCATTACCTCTTCTTCGGGTTCTTCCTTTTGATTTGATCAAAAGGGCTCCATAGGTTGGCTTTCTGATCAAACTAAGTCCTCTAGGTTGTATTGAGGGAAGTTGGGAGAGTATTTGGGCAGATTTTGGCCGAACCAAAATGCTTTTAAGGTGTGACAAAATGAGAAGGAGGAGTGCCCTTTTATAAGAGGGGTGAGGGGCACCTTTGGAAAAGCTAGAGATATTAGTTTATAATAAATTCATATTCCATTTACAATAGCTCCAAAGTTTATTATTAAAAGTTTAAGGTGGGGAGGAGTCGAAAAAAAGTCATCCAATAGAATTTAGATAGGTTTGGGTACTTATATGAACCTTATCTTTAAGTATTAACTCTATGTTAATTAGTTTCACTTTTAAAATGTCTCTTTGTATTTTTATATAATATGGTTACTAAACTTACTATATACATCCAAGAGACCCCCAAGTGGTCCATTAATTATTAACCAATCATGATATAAGTCTCTTGGCCAAACCTTAGATTTTTAGGAATTTAATATCAATTAATAATATAATATTTTTTTAAGAACTCTTTTATGACAATTTTGACACTATTCAATAGTTGATTTTTGTGAAACTCATAACAGATTGATTAATTCGAAAAAAGTCAATTACATCAATACTAATATATCATATTATCCTATAAAATTAGTTTAATTCATTAAAAGTTTCATATTTTATTTATTTGGGTATTTATAATATCAATTATTTTAATTTTTCACTATTATGATATTTACTGCATCATCATTGTGTCATAAATAAATTAAATTATTTAATCTATAAAAATTGAAAATAAAATATAATCATGTAGAAAATATGTTTATCGTTCTAATGAATATTTATAGTCTAAAATAAAACATATATAACTCTATGTAAAAATTGTTTTTCTAAAAGATATATGCTTGTGTCATTTTTGTATTCATTTTAACTTAATTGAAATAAAGTGTCCCTATCACCTACAAGTGGCACCATGGGGTCCCCAAATCGAACCAAAGATGCCTATGGTCGAACAGGTATCAACCAATAAGGCTAGGACACGTTTTAGGGTAATTTATTATTATTATAATATTATTTCTTTAACCCTTATTTACCGGATTTACCCTTAACCATGGTAAATAAAATATTTACCGCAGTAATTATTAAAAATGTCTAAAACTAAAAGTTACCTATTTACACAATTTGAACATCATGATTCAAAATATGGAATCCATTTTTCTAAAGTCAAAACACATAATTGGAAGAAATTAATTTAAAATTATTTCTCGCTGTCAAAACAAAAAGCGTGTTTTTAAGAGATAATAACTATCAAAAGATTGACACTTATTTATGTTCGGTTTAATTGTAAAATTATGTCCAATGTCCATCATTATATTAAATGGTAAAAATATATTCTAAATATACTTTAAAACCACTCAAGTTCATAATTTATCACTATTAATTATTTTGATTAAAAAAGTTGTTTTTAATTAAAATTTAGTAATTTTCACTATTCATCAAAATATGAAAGTTATCCGAAAAGTACCAAAATTTCACCTTAGGATAAATTCGATACTCCGAATCCAAAAATGAAGTCCATTTTGAGATATAAAATTTCTAAAATTTTAAAAGGTAGGTATTACTATTAATAACGGCTAGTTTGATTGGTTATGGTGTGTTAGAACTCAAAGTTGCGTACAACACACGCTACTGTATTATTCAAAGGAAAGCGTACCGTGGAAGCTTGGGATGTTTCATTTTAATTTTTTTTTGATGTCCTCATTTATTAAAAAGTTTACAATATTGTATTTAAAAATGTTTCACTATTAAAAGTTGATAAAAGTGCAATACTAAAAATGAATCTGTTCGTGCATTATGTCTAAGAAACTCATAATATGGATTCTAAAATTATAAGGATTATATAAAGTTTAAAATTTAGTAAATACTATTCATAACCTCTTTTGAATGGATTTTTTTTTGTAATTCATGGTGTGATTGAACTCGGTGTTGCGTGTAGTGCAAGTTATTGAATTATTTTGAAGAAATAACACACTATGAAATCTTGGGGTGTTACATGAATAGTGAAAATAGTAAAAAATAATTATCATGGTTCAAGTAAAAGTACATTTTCTTGTTGTTAAACTAAAAAGATAAGGGTAAAAATGGCCAAAAAAAACATTTCCAAACACACATTTTATATCCATATTTCTACCTTATATCTTCTAGTATCAATAATGGACCATTTTGGAAGATTTTTGCATAATAAAAACATTGGTATAACTGGATATTTTTAAACAATTACAAGTATGCCACTCACCTCACATAAAAAGGCCACCCCTCATCCCTTTTATTCAAATCCTAAAAAAAAGTGTATTGACCATGAACTGAAAAAAAAATTATAAATTTATTTTCAACATCCAATAATTCTTATTTTGGGTATAATGTCAACTTAGGAAGGATTTTGGTGAAGACCTAAGGAGGATACTTGAAGAAGCAGTAACGTTCATCAATGAGATTTTTTTTATTTCATTCTCCATCCCCTTAAATTATTATTACCATATAATAATACAATAAACATAGTAACATCCATTACTGGAGTTTTTATTATAATTCCGTGACCTATAACCATCTACCCAACAATAAAATGGTTTATGAAATCATCATTTGTGTGTACGGAGGACTACCACCTTACGAACTGATGTCCTTCATTTTTCCATTTCAACCTATAACGGTTGGTTATGATAATGTATATATAGTATATATATAATAAGTATAACATAATTAAGTATTTCAATTTATTATATCATATACATTCCTTTTTTCTTTCTATTCCGTAGGGAATACAATAACGTCACTTGGGTGTATGGTGGACTACCACCTCACGAAGTGATCTGATTCATCATTCACTAACTCTTTATGTGGAATTTAATTAGGATAATGTTAATGAATATATGTTGTATACATTACATAATTATAATATTCATGGTAAATTTATAATTATGAAAAGATAATGTATCATTTTCTTTCTTCACTAAAAAGATGATAACATCGTTCCTGTAGGTGTTGACTATCGCATTCACAATGCGGTGTGATACTCTTCTCATCACCACACCACATTGATAATATAAATTAATATTTAAAGAAAAAATTTGGTATATTTGATATTATTATAATTTTTTAAAGATAAAATATTAATTTCCTACACTCTATAATGATAATAGAATAATGGAAACATTGCTTATCTATATGTACGACATACCATCTCCTTGATCGTAACGTACATCATTTATCAAAAACCATCTTCAGTGATTGTTATTAAAAGTTTAATTTTTTTATAACAATGATAATTATTTATTGATTATTATTATTTATATTTCATAAATATATAACATTCATAAGAACTGAAACATTCATAACAAAATAAAAATGAGAAAAAAATGAAATTAACAAATGAAAGAATGAAAATAATGAAAGATTATTAATGAACAGGTGATAAAATATTATAAAAGGATCATATGTGATATTATAAATATTTTTAGTGTTTAATAAAAAGTGCATAACTTGTTTAGAATTATTATACATGAGGTTAAATCATGATCAATCAAAAGGAACTATGATGTAGTAGATTTCAAGTCTCTCTTCTATCTCTGAGAGACATATGCAAATTCACCTCTCATTTCTTTTGTTTGGTTAATATATTTCTTATTAGATATGTTATATAATGAATACAATTTAGTTAGTGACACTCAATATATTATGTTATGTTATTATTTAATAGGGAATATGATTCAATTTATTTCTAAAGTGGTAAATTATCATTGTATTGTTTTTATTTCATTGGGACTAGTTTCATGTTATGCACCAATATTTATTTACGAGGAGTATATAAATCCCCTTTTATATGTAATATCATGAATTTTTTTATTAACAGTATATTTTATCTTTTAATTATTATTATCCTTTTATGGGGATTAAGATTCAATATTTTTAAATTGGTAAGTGTTCTATGTTATAATCTGATCATTTGTCAAGATTTTTTATGATTAAGTCTCAAGTGTTGAAATCATATGATCTTCGTCACACTAATTCCCATGAATTTTCATTGAATCAGTCTATTCATAAAATTTTTATTTAATAGTAAATTTTTTCACTCTTTGGTAATTAAAAATTTTGAGAAAATATTTTTATGTAAATTTGACATTATTTCTCACTTCGCTCATAAATCCTTTTTCATAAAAAACCATATTTTATGAAAAAAAATCCAATTTTTTAGAAGTTTTCAAATTAAATTTTTAAATGAATTTTTACACATGGTATAATTTTTACATAATGTATTGAAATGAATATTCTTATCATTTCCCAAACAAGTCACTTTTATAATATTTTATAGTTCATAAAGAATGTAATTTTTATTTGTTTTCTATGTATGGAATAAAATTTCATCATTACATGTTGATCAAATTATTATTAGACTTGGAAGCATGAATCATTAATAAGGGAGGAGTGGCCTCACCTCTTTACCAGATTTTATTATTCTACAAAAATTCCTAGGGATATAAAGTATGATGGTGGGTACTTTTTTAAATCAATTTACATTTCTACCTCTTTAGTTGAGGGTGTCTTGGGTTCTAAAATATATATATAATTTGTAAGGGAAAATGAATTAAATTTATTGGATTGATGATTTTTTTGAATTAATATAATTTGGGTATAAATTTGTAATGATTTTTCAAGATTCTCCCTAAAATTATAGAATAATAGAGTTGGTTTTGGGTTTTCTTATAAGGATCTATATTTTTTTATCTGTAGGATAAATACTTTCCATGTAATATGACTACACAATGTGTATGTTCAATATGGAAGATTTTGGGAATCTGATACACAACGTGAAGTGAGAACACATCTTGTAAATATTTGACGACATGTACTATTAAAATATTGGTTTTTAATAGATACAAAATGGTTTTTAGCATATCTAATTACCTAAAATTACACTAGTTTAAATGGAGTACACATTGTGTAAACGTCATGCGGTTGTATTTTAGGGTTCCACTCACCTGAAAATATATTTCATTCATCCATAGGTCCTCTCTCTCTTGACCTAGAGGGTTTCTCTATAGATTTTATGAGTCTCCGTCTAATATGGTTTGATTTGTTTAATGGTTGATCACCATTTCATTTGGTGTTAATCTATCTTGTTTAGTAAGCCTTTTGGATTATTCATTTCTTTTTTCACGGTATTTTCGATGAATTACACTATCTGGTCTGTTGATTATGGGTGATGTTTCTTATAGTTTTCTTCTTGATACATTTTTTGATATTTTTCTAGGGGTCATTCCTTCATTGGGTATGGTGCAGCTGGTGTGTTTTCATGAGGTATATTGATTAATATTTTCTACTAAGAATTTTTTAATTAAAATAAATATATGATGTTTAGTTTGGTTCTAGGGCTTCTATTTTCATTGTTTAATCCTTTTGTGGTGGGATCAATCCTGGGTGTATGTGACCCCATGTTTTATGGTGGGTGGTTCCGTGTCTATAATGATTTGGTGAACTTCATTTCTCTTAATTTGGTAAAAAAAATTATTAAATTAAATAGTATGACAAGACTATTTTGTTTTATGTCTGTGGAATTGTTTATTTATAAAATATTATTTCCCCTTGCATTAGTAAATAAAAATGGGTTTTTCAAATCATTGTGAAATGGTTTTCAAAACATGAAATGATAAAATTGATGAATGAATTGATTTAGAAAATATATCACATGGTAAAAATTGGATACATAGGATGATGTTATAGTATTAGGTCTCATCTATTATTTTGGGGTTCTCTCATGGGACTTTTCTATTCTTTCTAGGTATATTATTCTATGGACTTATTAGACCTATTTAGAGGTTCACATTTTGGGGTGTTTGTATTCTATCTAGACTTAACTAATATGTCTATTGGCATGATTCATATGTGATTTTATAGGATAAGTATTATTTTCCATGATATTATATACATGTTTGATCTATGGTGGGATGTTACATATGCTTCTGCTTTTGGATTGTATTATTTTTTTGTACTTACATAGACATGATATGATAAATGATGTATGCTTTGTTTTTTTATGACATGATACATATTTTATGAAACATAGCTATGAAATAATTTGAAAATGATTTACCTTTTTATTTAGAAATGTGGAAAATAAAAAATTAAAATATGTTTCCATTATTTTGATATAAAAATTGTGAAACTAGTATCATGCATTTTTTTCTATAAAGTTTATCATTATTAGATTATTGTTCAAATACATTATATTGATCATAGAGTTGAAAACCTACCAATTCTATAATCTTATAACCAACGTACATCTTCAACAGTACATAGATCTGGTTATTTCAACCAGTGTATGGATATTCAAGGTGTCTTAGTGAGGAAATGAGGTTCTCTATCAACTGAGATGGGTAGCTGGTGGTGATTTAGTAGGATTTTTCAATGATAGAATTTTTTTCTGTTTTTGTAGTTCTTTTTTGTTGGGATTGTACTTGGAGATTTTTTCTACTTTTGATTTTTTTTCCTGCATTATCATTTAATTTGGGCATATATTTATCTTCTTCGTTATTACCCCTTTTAGTATATACATTCCATGTTATTGATTTAGGTTGGGTGAAATCATTCCCTACATTTTTTTATTCTAAGGTGTTATTCTCTATCTTGTGGGGATCAGGAATGCCCTCCACATTTGTGATGTATTGGGTCTGGTACCAATTTGAGAGGGTATTTTGATTGGTTCGTCACAAATACAATCATTATTCTTTATATGGATATATTTAGTCTATTTCAAAGAGATATTTATAGAATTCATTTACTTTCAGTGATTTAATCAAGTTTTAAAGAGACAATTTTGCAGCATATTTCTTTTCCTTGAATTAATTTCATATGGAATTTTTTTGGAACCCGTTTATTTTCCATGGGTTAATCATGTTATAAAAAAAATAATATTTTTACGAGTTTTATAATTATGAATAATATATATATAATTTATCTGTTTTACTTGGACATTATAGTTGAAGGGGTTTCCCATATAGAATCGGGCGATCCCATTATCTCTTATATGATGGGGAAACCCATATAGAACTAGGTGAGGCTATTACACCTTATGAGAAGGATCGGCCCTTATAGATATGGGGAGCCCATCATTACTTATACTATGGGGTGACTGTAGTAGAATTGAGTGATCCCATTATAGCTTAACACTAGGTGAACCAGATAGTGGTCCAATACGTTAGGTAATGAAATCATTCTCCAGAAGATTATATTGTAATTCAGAAATATTAATATTCCAATTTTTAGGGGTTTCTAAGGCATCTAGGATTATCATGTTCCATGACACCAATAGATTATATCTATTATTTCTATCAATTTACAATGTTTCCATTGACCAGTATTGATATGAAATGGATTCTGATTATTAATTTTTATTACACTTTCATTTTTAAAGTTGTATTCCATGCTTCATGATTTATGATTCAAGTATTGATGGGTATGAGTTATTTTATGATTCTATATTTCAATATTATTATGTTGCCATGCTCTTATTCACTTTATATTCACATTGATTAATTTTAAATATTAATGATTATGCTTACCCATAATAAGAATTTTAGATCACTCCTTTTATGTTTCCTCTTTCATATGTAATAAATATTGAGTTTGAATGAATTATTTCTAGAAGGGATTTCATATTGATTATTATAATGACTTATTGTGAAATAATAAAAGATGGTATGCATGGGATAAATTATCATTTAACAACATGAGTATTGTTTATATAGGTGTTTTTATAAATTCAATAAAACTAAAAACTAAAAATCCCATAATTATTATAAGTGATCTAGTTTATCCTTTGATTTTGTAAGGTTTAGATGGAAAAAATTATGACACATTTATCCGAATCAAGGTCTAAAATGTAATTTTATTTTATTTTATTACCAGATCCAGTATAATGGGTTCAATGTTGTTATAGTTGGTATCTAAATTTAGTTTATATGACTTTAGTTATTAGGATGCTTTCATGTGAGATTATCTTAAGAGTTGTGGATACCATTAAAGGCCTATAAGCCTATAGTTGATTGTATGTTCAAATCCTTAGAAAGATAATTTAGATTTTTTGTGATGATATCTTAATGTGATTAAAGACAATTAAGAGATGTTTTAGTTGGTGTAGAATTTCTAAATCCAAGGTTTAACATGAAATTTGAATTTTATATTTTTCAAAATCTGATTTTATATATTGATAACATTTTTGGATTATTTGATCTTCGATATTGAGAATAAATGATTTATTATATGGATTACCATGGGATGGAAAATTCATTTAGTGGATATGATACTAATGTTATCTCAAAATAAGATCGACATGTTATAGGGATTGAAATATAACATGTGTGAGATAACATTTTCTGTTAAAAAACTCTTTAATTTTGAGTTTATAAACGTTATTTGAGATATAGGTTTGTAGAATTATTTTGTATCAACTTTGGGTTTTAATATTTAATATTGAAGATTAATCTATCATATCAAGGTTTACTCCTTTTTGGAATTATCACAACATGATATAACCAATTTGGTTTTGGTTAATGTACAAATTCTTGAGTAATATCTTGTTATCCCTTAAATGGTAATGTGGTCTTTAAAAGTTTATTTTCCTGCTTCTTGTAGGAATAATTCATAAACAATGTACATAATTTGTAGAAGATGACGTGATTGTGGTGAAAATTTAAAAAATAAAAAATTCTACACATCAAGTAGGTTAATTTCTTTATTCTATTAGTTTTGATGGAAAATAATTTCTCAGATCTTATAAAACTATATTCAAATACAAATTTTATTCTATTACATTTATACCCGAGGAAGTAGATGGCCTTTTAAATAATAATATGTTTTTGGTATTAAGGCCCTTAACATTCCAATTTTTATTCACTTTATTGTGATAAATGTCTTCAATCAATCTTTATATTTAATTATATTTTTCTTCTATTTCATATTATCTTCTTCTATTTGGAAATCTAATTATGTGTTATTCTATATTACATTCTAACGTCCCTTCATCTCTTATTAATAAGAGGTTTTATTAACCATTTTATATGATCGATTTATAAAAAAAGTTTTTTAAAATGTGAATCCTATAATTATTGAGATAAATTTAAAATTTCTAGGATGCAATTTATTAATGGGGGGGAGGTTGAAACACCCTAATATTTTAGAAGAATAAAATTTTGTTTGATAGTTTAAATGGAAAAAATGAACTTAGACAATAATGATACCCCCTGAGAATTTATGATATATTTATATATAAATAAATTTAATTTCATAAATAGAATTTGGTATATTCAACCATAATATTTTTACTGTTCAATAGCCTATTCCATATGAAACACCGAGATTAAACGACACATGATATATATAAAAATTAAAACCTAGCCATTTAATTAGTATATATGAATAATATTGAACATTTTGTGAAATATATATATATATATATATATTATACTCAAGAAAAATTATTGATTTATTTTTATTATATAATAAATCAATTTTTAGTGAAGTTATTTTTTTCTTCAAAAATATGATTTTTTTCAAAATATTTTTTCATTTATATTTTTGAACAAATATTATAATAAAATTTGGAAAAATCAAGAAATTTTTTTATATAAAATTCATTTAATTTTTTAATTTTAATATCAAAATTTAATTTTTTTAGATTTTAGAATGTTTTATAAAATATATATTTTTCAGTGAACAATGAAAATTCTGATTTTTGAAAAAATGTCATTTTTTCAATAAATTTATAAATTTTAAACTCCTATTATGTTTAAAATATGATTAAAAGAAACATAGATATTATTTATTTATATTTAACCAACATAATTTTTTTTGAATCATATTTATATTGGATTTTACAAGAATTTTATTTTGGGTTTAAAAAGGGTTTTTTTTTTCTGAAAACACTTTTAAAGAGCATAATGTTTCTCTATTTTAATTAATTAAAATAATTACTAATGAATATCATTTGAAATGAAATGTATAGATTATATATAAATAAAATTTAATTTATATTCATAAAAATATTTTTATGATACGTAGATTTAATATAAAATCATATTGTTCTTTGAAAACACAATTCCCAAAAACCGGCATTTTCTTTGCATATATGGGTTTTAAAATAAATTATTTTTTTCCAATTTTAGAAAAGTTATTTGAAAATATATAAAAAATATTAAAAATATTCATGAAAAAATAATATTTGGTTTAATTTTTTATAATTTTATGAAATTATTAATTTGTTTGATAAATAGTAAAACATAATGAATTTTAATTGAAAATGACGTTTTCTTTTAATTTATTTTTAAAGTTAAATTATACATTAAATTGGTTTTAAAGTAATTTTTTTATGTTTCTATCAATTAATCAAATTCTGGAATTTATAATAATTTTAATATTGAATTTTGATATAAAATCTTGTTTATTTTTTATCATTTTATCTTTGAAAACCCACTTTCTCATCACATCTGTGGGATTAATTTTGAATTTAAATTTTCCACTTGTGTGAATTTAATTTGATAAAATGGATTCCATATTTTTAATCAGAATATTTTTTAATTTTTAATAATTTCAACTTAATATTTGGAAAAAAATTGTTGAAAGAGTAAAAAGATAATTACTATGGTTTAGGTAAAAAATGATTTCATGAGGGTTAAACTAAGAAGAGATGGGTAATAATGACCTAACAACATATCCAACACCAATTGGATGGAAATATATTAAAATTAAATCTTCTAATATTGATAATGGTCTAGTTTTGAATATTTTGGAATTATAAAAATGTGGGTGTAGTTGAATCTTTTCAGAAAAAAATACTACTGTGCCACTCACCTCACTTAAAAATAGTCACCCCTTTTGTCTATTCTTTACACCATAAAACCTATTTGATTCAGAAAATAACTATCAAAATCAACTCAAAAATTTTATTCTGTTATCCCAGAATCCTTATTTTGGGTATTAATTCAACCTAGGATTACTTTTGGTCGAAATCTAAGGAAGATACACGAAGAAGAGGTAATGTTCTTCAATAGCGGTGTCTATTTTATTTATTTCTCCAAATCCATAAATAACCATGTAGACGCCGGAAAAGTCCGTTGTTCCCAAACGAAGCTCCGGATGCGGAAAGCGAAGTGATATTTGGAGTCAGAGGCACATTCCGGAGGGCCCGGAGGACTTGCGCGAAATTTCAGAAGCTCGCGCGCAAAGTTGAGTCGCGGCGCGCAATCCTCCCGGGATGCACGCAATGCGCCGGTTCGGCGCGCTATTTTGCGCGCCCGCGGCCTGCGCGGCGACTTTGCGCGCTGGGTCCTGATTCCGCGCCCGCGAAGCGAATTGCGCGCCCGAGACCGGATTCCGCGCCCGGGGTTGCCTATAAATATAAGGCGACCCCCGACGTTTTGAAGGTTGCCAGAATCCGAAGCGTCGCTCGTTCGCGCAATCCAACCCCTTCCGCGCACAATGCCGATCTTCAGGTAACCTCCTTTCTTTCGCGCAATAGAGCCTTGGGGTCCTCCTTCGCGCGAAATCCCCTTGGCTCATTTACTTTGAATAAATTTCAAACCCTAAGGCCTTTGCGCGCAAAAGAAGCCTCTTGCGCGCAATTGCCCCCGGGTGCGCGCAATCCAACCCGATTGCGCGCACCCCCCATCTTCAAAGTGGCCATTCGTTAGAGAATGAGCCGTTGCCCCCGCGTGCTACCCGAAGCCCGGTGCGCGCAATCCCAATCATTCGCGCGCGAAGCGCTAGCCCAATTGCGCGCCAGCCCGCCATTTTGCGCGCCGACCCGCGGTTTTGCGCGCAATCCGCCAGGGTCGCCTCCCTTGACCCCCTGAGGGTACCCGCCTGCGTGGCGCCCGATGATCCTCATCCTGGGTGCCCGAACCATGCGCTGTCTTCCCGTGCAGCCTTCCAGGCTCGTGCGAAGTGACACGGACCCATCGGCGGCAATCATTCGTCCAGCATGACGTTAAACTGCATATTCGTCCTGCATGACGTTAAACTGCACAATGTCCAGCATTACGTTAAACTGCATATATGTCCAGCATGACGTTAAACTGCGCATTCGTCCCGCATGACATTAAACTGCCCATACGTCCAGCATGACGTTAAACTGCACATCCGTCCAAGCTGCACGACGCTAAACTGCCTAGCCCCCATCGTCCGCGCTGCAAGACGTTAAACTGCCAAGTGTTTCGTCCTCAACACACGACGTTAAACTGTACTTCGTCCGGCAAGACGTTAAACCGTCCGCTTCGTCCTCAATACACGACGTTAAACTGTACTTCGTCTGGCAAGACGCTAAACCGTCCGCATCATCCGATCCCGTGCTCTGCACGCAGGGTCTCCCCCGGTTTGGACGTGGCCCCCACCCGCTCGTCTCTGCAGGGATGTCGGGATTGTCCCGCTTTTGGGACGATTTAATGGGAGTGGCTTTTCCCTACGGGGGCAGGGTATTACAAACCCCTAGTTTCTCGTGGGAGGCTGCACATGTGTATCTCCATTGCGCCTCCCCACCGCTGAAGCCAGTAGAGGGTGTGACTGGGATCGAGGTGTCTCCTACTTTCGGTCCAAGTCCCTTCCAACTGAGTTTTGCTGCATGAGGGCTGCCTCAAGTGCGTAAGTCCTGACAGAATGAACTATGTGGACTTTGATCCCTGTCTTCTAAACAGGGTACGTAGGAAGCCTCCCTGAGGTTCAAGCCCACCACCTGGTCGTCCCGGTCGTATTCACGTCGGTTCGTCCATCAGTGGACCCCTCCAGGGTTCACGCTTGCGTCGATTCACCTATGAATCCGCCGCTGTGGGAGACTGCCCGTGTGTATCTCCACTGTGCCTCCCCATAGCCCCTTTTTCCATTTATCGTCTAGCATGACGTGAAACTGTGATCCACCCGGCCGTTCCATCCCCCTCTGTGCGAGGTGGTTCGGTTCAATCCTCCGCCCGGCGGCCTCGACCTCTTCGTGAGTCGGCTTGCCGACGTCCAGCATGACGTTAAACTGTATACCCGAACTACGTTGACTTTGATCCGTGCTAACGCGCGGTACGTAGGAAGCCCCTACGGGGTCCAAGCTCTTCACTCCATCATCCATCCTGATCCTTACCCGGGCCGCCACATCCCGGTGGGGTCATGCCACTTCACTCCACTCCACGTTACTTGGGAAGCCGCCCATGTGCTGGCCCCAGCGTCGGAGGTTCCCCGCAAGGGGTTCTGTCATCTGATCCACTTTTCGTGTTGATCGGTCCGATGCCGTCCCCGCTGGACGTTAAACTCGCGGCATACCCCGTGTTAAACATGGGAAGCTGAGGAAAACCTCAGGTGACACAGTTCCCCGCACCCAGTACGGGATGCCTCAGGCCATCATGCCTTCGAGAAGCCCTATTAGGGACGGAAGACAGACGTGCAGAGCCGCAGTGTTACGACACGCCCCCAGCACCCAGAGCCACCCGACCTTCTCACTGCAGGTTGCTTCCCCGCCCAGACTCTTTGGAGCGTCTGGGCGGAAGCAGCGTAATTAACCGGTGTCCATGAAGATATAGCGCCGGGAACGAGATTCACGAACATTCTTAAGTCTATGAGGGAGACCCGGATTAGGCGACGAGTTCCGAGGAGACGTCCAAGGAAGGAGGAGCCGACATCCCATCATCCCGTTTCGATCAAGGAGCAGACGCCCCTGAATAAGGGACGGATGCCGCCCGCCCTTGGAAAGCGGGACTGCGGGACCACAAGCCGCGCACCCATCCCCTCGGGTTGACGGGTGCACGCGCGAACGCGTCCTGGCGGAACAGCGTAACCCGACGCACATCCGCACCGAAACAGAAAAATGGTGAACCCGACGTGAATCTTTTCTCCTCGATACGAAGACCGATGGCTTTCAGAGGTGTTGGAAGACCGGTATGTTGCCCGGCCAAGCATTCAGTCTTACCCGCCAGGGGCTGGGGAAGTGAAATCGGGCACTCCGTCTCGCAACGTCGAGGGCCTGGGTTCCCCCCACGGAAGGCGTCGTGGCGCTAATGGTTGGTTTTCGATTCCTTTTTCCTGTCAGTGTTAATGGGTTCTTCTCCCTGCTTTCAGAAATCAGGTCGCCCGATCCAGTGCCCGATCGCCACCCGCCCACTGGCGCAGGGATAGGGGAAACGCCGACGCGGCTACTCCGCGCGGTCCTGCCCATTCCACAGTCGTCCCAGCAGCCGCAATTGCGGGACGACCACGCCCTCTCTCCCCCTCGGAGGTCATCCAGAGAAGGGTGATCAACACCCTGGTGCGGAGATACGAGGAAGAGGGAGTCATCCCCACTAGGGAAATGGCTCGCCTAGACCTTGAGGAGGCTGCGCCTCGCCACCACCGCCGCCCCCGAGGGCCGCGCAGGGAGGCACCGCTGCCTATCTCAACGTCCAACCGCTTCGGGAGCTTATCCCCGGAGCGCTCTGACAGTTCCCTTCCCTATGCGGATGAGGTGGAAGATGCCCGGGATCACCCTATCCGGGATTCGCTCCAGGGATCTACGGTAAGGACTCCCGCCAGGCCACGGCGACACCGCCGCCAGGCCTCTCCAGTCGAAGAGCGGACTCTCCACCTGCCTGCGCCGCTCATCCCGACTCGTTTGTCTCGACGCCAACGTCGGGCACGAGCGGAAGAGGATGCCCACCTTGGGGCTCTAGCAACAGTGGCCGCATTGGCCCAAGCCACTGCTGGCTCCAGTCGCCAGGCCTCTGCGCATCCTGAGCAGGGGAACTCCTATGCCCGACCTGGATCGAGGCCCCGACCGCCCCAAAGGCAGGTTGGGTCGACTCTCCCTGTTGCTGGCACTGGTAGTAGCCACCGCGGACCACCTCGCGGTAGCGCTATTCACCGGCAGGATCTACTCTGTGTGGCCGATCCATGAGGCATGGGTCATCCCACCTTCCGATCCCGGCCCGGAGTCCTGCCCGGAATCATCTCTCCCCGCGTCCCCTTTGATATCTGTCCCGGTGCCCCTCGCACCTTGGTTCCCAGTCCTCTCGGCCCCAGCACCAGTGCGGCCGGAGGACGCCAGGACAGAGATCAGCCCTGCCCCGAAGAACCACCCAGGGGCAGGAAGGCAAGGCGTCGACGCCGAGGGAAGAATGTTACGGAATTCCGGACAGAGATCCGACCGGTTTGCTTCTCTGACTCAGAGGCGGAGTACGATTCGGCGACAGAGCCCCTTCCACAATCCCGCCAGTCAAGGGCAGGGGTAGGAATGCGGCACGTCAGCCTCGTGCTCCCCGAGAGCGAGATCGATGTGATCCCCGCTTCTCTCCGAAGGTATATCCGGAGTAACGAGGGCCTGGTAGACCCCCAAGGATCAAGCTTGCGGTTGGTACCGGCCCCTCCGGAAGCGCCTTCCGCCTCGATCGGAGAAGCCGGAGACTTTTTCTGGGGACCAACGGTCGAACCACGATTTGGTGCGCCCTCGGCGAGCACCGATGCTACGGCAGGATGTTCGCTCGCCGGCCCGTCCTATCGTGATGTGGCAGCCAGGGCACCGCCACCCTCAGAGGGCGGCCCGAGATATGGAGGCCAATCGGCCTGTTCGCCGTATTCACCATCGGCCAGCCCGTCAGCCCGGCGGCCCGCCTCGGCACCACTACCAGTTCCCCGTCCATTCCCAGCCATGGAAGAGGACCAAGGAGATCTGGGTCCCGAGTTTGAGTCGTGGAGCTTCTGGACCGTCCTTGCAGAGGGCCACTTCCCTGAGAAGTTTTGGCCAGTCGCAGGACCGGGCTTTGATGCACCCGAATCGCTCACCCCGGATGAGTTCGAATGCTTCCGCCGAACTCTCCGGGAGACTCGCTCCTGTCTTCACCGCCTACAAATGCCATACCCCGGGAGTCAAGCGCACCTGGAGGATATTGGTGAGCAGTGCCGTCAAATTGACCTGGCCATGCTCCCCGCGGTTCGGCACCCCAGGTCATTTGAGCACCACGAGGCCCTCCAACAACGATGCGTTGTGTGTTTTCAAGTACTCCGCAAAGTTATCGAGGAAGCCACTCCCCACGTGTATATCCGTGGATGGGGGCAGTACGCTGCCCTACGCTTCAGTGTGATTCGCCGACAGCCCGATTCGCTGGGTGGCCCTGAGGGTATATCCCCAGGGACAGAAACAGTCAATATGGCTGACCTGTCGGGAGAGGGGAACGACTTGGAACTTCTCGACGGTGGCTTCCCCCCCGAAGACAAGCCGTCGTCAGATCCATCGGTGAGAGTTACTCGTCATCAGAGGAACATCCTGGGGCTCCCCGCACCCACTGAAGCACTGACGTTGAGCCGAAACGTCAGCAAAGGAAAAGAGCACAGTGAGGCTATAAAGCCCGCCGACCCATCTGCCTCCATGCAGAGGGCAGAGGAGGATCCCGAGAAGGCTACGCTACGTCAGCAGCTCGCCGAACAAGAGAAGCTGGTTGACCAGCTCCTCGCCGAGCGCGCTGCAGAACGGCGGCCTGACTACGGTGATCCCAGGCCAGGACAGTAGGGACCGGAACAACCGCTCCTCGATGAGACTCTCCCGGGCAACCGTGATTACGCCGTGTTCGCCGACAGGAGAGAGGCCATTGCCTATGGCAAGAGGGCGCGGTATGTTTCGCCACACCCTCCCGAGCGGCGTGACTACCTGAGAGATCCCGCTCGGATTCCTCCCGCTGCCCCAAGGGCCGCTCCGCCCGCCATCCCACGAGCTGCCGAGTTCGACGACCCGGTCGACGACCCGATTGAAGGGCCATGCAATGCGCTCGTGGTTAGAGATCCTCTCCAGGACTGGAACCCATGTCCGGACGATCCGATGGCGGCACTCATTGCCCGCTTGGAAGCCTTGGAGACTCGGCAGGTGGCGATCCCACCGGACGGCAAGCCCTACCCAGCATGGGTGGATGACATGCCGGCGCCTCCGGGATTCGGGAATCCCACTTTCGCTCCCTTCAACGGGACTGGAGATCCGCCACAGCATTTAGCCCACTTCAACTCGAGGTGCGGGCCTATGTTGGGGACTCCGGCGCAGCAAGAGGCCGCTAAGCTTCGCTGCTTTGTTCAGACACTGGAAGGGCCAGCATTTGTCTGGTACAGCCAGCTCCCCGTCGGGTCGGTAACCAGCTGGGAGGACCTCCGTAGACAGTTCCTCTACCAGTTCAGTTCCACGACCCGGAAGACAAGTATCGCAGACCTCTTCAAGTGCAAGCAGAGGCCTGATGAGCAAGTCGCGGACTTCGTCGCCCGATGGAAGGGTCTCACGTATTCCCTTGACATGCCATTGACTCAGGAGCAGTTGCTGACAATGTGCGTCGGGAACGTCAAGACCGAGCTGGTCCCTTCCCTGATCACCCAGAATTACCCCGGAGGGTTCAGGGACTTCTCAGACAAAGCTCAACATCTTGAGGAAGCCCTGCAACAGGCCATCCAGGCACACCCGCTGCCTCCTATGATTCCTGCAAGGAGAGTCAGTAGGGCTGAGCCCGCTGCTGTTGCCCAGATAGAGGCCCCCAGGCCGTTGGAGCTGCTGCCGGTGAGGCCAGCTCCACAGCCTCACAGGAATCCGCCTCCACGGGCTCAGTTCCCGGCCCAGCAGCGGCAACCCCAGAACCGGCCGGCCCCTCCGCGTAATGTACCGCCACAACCCAGGCGAGATAATCAGGGTCCACCTCCTCGGCCGGCCCCTCCAGCCCCTCGTCAAGACCACGCTCCCAGGGGCCCGCGACACCTGACTTACTCATTCCACGAGGATCAGGTCCCCGGTTATTTCCGGAGCGCCCTGGAGCAGAGAATTGTGCGACTGCCTGAGTGTTGGAAGCCAGAGGAGGCACATCTTACGAATAACCCCCGCTACTGCCCCTACCATCGGGCCCTGGGGCACACCATCCAGCGGTGCTATGTGTTTAAGGATTGGCTCCAAGACCAGATTAACAACAATGTAATCAGGTTGGGCCCAGCTCCAGCACAAGTGGCGGGCGTGTTCGTGGGATCAGATGACGATAGTGGCAACGAGGACGAATGGCAGCTGGTCTCCGACCGCGGATCCCAGAAGTACAGTAACTGGATGGCCCGCAAGACGACCATTCGCGCCCATGGAATCATCCGTGCGCGCTTGAATCAGCCTGAGCCCCCAGAACCTGCGGGTGCTGCTTCGGCATCGTCGTCCCAGCCTGCCTCTTCCAAGAGGAGCAAACGGCGGCAGCGCAAGAAGGAAGAGTGCGCCCCGCCGGTTCCGCCACTATCCCGCACTCTCGGCGATTTCATGCCCCCGGAGATGGGGGTCCCTCCTCGGATCCGCCCGGTGATGGATGATTCGTCCGATGACGGTATTGGGTACGCTTCGGTTAACACCGTCGAGCTGGTAAATCCCTTTTCGGTTCCCGACGTTGAAGAACACCAGGTGGACCTCCCTAGTGTCCCCAGTCATCGCTACCGTCGGAAGAACCGCAACAACAGGAGTCGTCGGGGCACAGCCGTTGGTACCTCCAGCCAGGCCGTGCACGCCACTGAGACTAGGCAGCAGGCTCAAAACCGAGCTCAGCGCGCGCAGCCCCCCCATCCGGGGATGACGGATTCGCCTCCGCCACTGTTTGTGGTGTGGGACCAGGCAGAACCGCCTCAGCCGCGTCGCGACCAGCTCCGCCCTGCCACAAGTCCATCCCGGCCTCCTGACTCCAGTACGGTGAACATTTCCCGGACTGTGACCAGTGAACAGCGAGATGCGCCGAGTACCAGTCGGCCGCCGATCCAACCGGCAAGGCCCGTCATGCCACCAACCGCAGAGCAACCTCTTGCAACCAGGGGCTCGCGCTTGGCCAAAAAGTATGATTTCCTGAAGCACTTGGCCGACATCCCAGCAAGGCTCTCCATCCTTGAGGCTCTGCGCATGTCATCTGAGATGCGCGAGGCACTCGCTGAAGCCCTGAAAAGCCCCCTCCAGTTTGAGACAGAGGTTGCGGCTGCAGAGGCCTTCCACGCCGAAACGATCGAGGACGCCGAATGTCAGGCATTTATCTCGTTATCTGGTAAGGATGAAGACCCTCCTATACAGGGACACATTCGTCCGCTGTATGTCACAGGCCAGTTCAATGGCCTTGAAGTCCGGCGCTGTCTTGTCGACACGGGGTCCGGAATTAACCTGATTCCAACTCGGACGCTCCAGAGATTGGGGTTGTCTGAGGATGACTTGATTCCCTCCGACCTCAGGATCCAGGGGTACGACCGCACCGAGCAAACCCCGGTCGGCAAGATACGTTTGAAGACCCAGTTCGGTGACTTGGTTGCCAACACCGAATTCATGGTGGTCTCTCAGGACACTGCGTACAACACATTGATGGGCAGGCCATGGCTCCATCTTCACGCGGCGGTTCCCTCGTCATACCACCAATGCCTTAAATACTCCCTTAATGGTCGAGTAGGCGTGCTTCAAGGAGATGCCTCTCCTTTTGCCTCGTGTGAAGCCCGCTATCTGGATGCGGACTATTACAAGAGCAAGGACAAGCAGATCCTGGCAGGTGAGGTTGAGCCTGTCGCTGTTGCAAGCGATCCCTGGGCAAGTCTGGATGACGCTTACGTCCTCCCGATTCACTGGTTGGACGTCGCCATGGTCTTGACAGTCCGCGAGTCTCCTGATGAGATGGCCGCGACCGCCCGCGCCAGCACCAGTGGCCCAGCAGGATCTGGTAGCCCCAATGCAGTTTCCAACGCAGTCTCTCCCGTGGACGATCCCTCCCCGAGCGGAGAGGATATGGAAGACGCACCCCCAGCCTTTGAGGAGGGCGTCCCTGCCACGGTCGATGAGTTAATACAGGTGAACCTTGGAACCGAGGCCGATCCAAGACCCACATTGGTCAGTGCCGCCATGCCCTCTGAGGAGCGGCAGCAGTACGTGGACTTTCTCAGGCAGCACCGTGATGTGTTCGCTTGGGGCTATGACGAGATGCCGGGGCTAGATCCTCAGGTAGCCGTCCACCGCCTTGGTCTCCCGGCGAACCATCGCGGGTTCAAGCAGCCTCCCAGGAAGATGCACCCATCCCACGGTGCCATGGTTGAGGCCGAAGTTGACAAGCTTATCAAAGCCAACTTCGTGAGGGAAGTTCAGTACCCCAAATGGCTGGCCAACATTGTGCCGGTCAGGAAGAAGAACGGGCAGATTAGAGTCTGCATCGACTTCCGCGATCTCAACCGCCACTGTCCGAAGGATGATTTTCCCCTTCCAGTGATAGAGATGTTGATTGATGCCACGGCAGGGTTCCAAGCCCTCTCCTTCATGGATGGATACTCCGGATACAACCAAATTCGGATGGCCCCTGAGGATGAGGAGTTCACTGCCTTCAGGGCCCCCCAAGGTACCTTTTGCTACCGGGTCATGCCCTTCGGCCTGAAGAATGCAGGTTCCACCTATCAACGGGCGATGCACCGCATATTCAAGCCAATCCTCGGCACACTGGTGGAATGCTACGTCGACGACTTGGTTGTCAAATCGCGCCAGCGTCAGGACCATCTCAAAGATCTTGAGAAAGTGTTCAGCTTCCTCCGGTCTCGCTGCCTGAAGATGAACCCGTTGAAGTGTGCCTTTGGGGTCACCTCCAGAAAGTTCCTTGGATTTGTGGTAAGATACCGGGGTATTGAGATCGACCCAGAGAAAATCAGGGCGATTAGCCAGATGCCTCCCCCAGGTACCGTCCGGGAACTGCAAGGGTTCCAAGGCCACTTAGCCTATATACGCCGATTCATCGCGAATCTGGCCGGCAAGTGTAAGCCCTTTTCTCGGCTCATGAAGAAAGGTGCCACCTATGTATGGGATAAAGAGTGTCAGACCGCTTTCGAGGAAATCAAGCAGTACCTGCTTCAACCTCCGGTCCTGATGCCGCCCGTATCCGGAAAGCCGCTGGTCCTTTATGTGACCGCCCTGGAACGGTCCCTGGGTGCCCTTCTCGCCTAGAAGAACAACGAGGGAACAGAGAATAGCCTCTATTACCTCAGTCGCATGCTCCTCGATGCGGAAGTTAGGTATTCCCCCATCGAGAAGAGCTGCCTGGCGCTCGTATTTTCCGTACAGAAATTACGGCAATACTTGCAGCACCATGAGGTACAGTTGGTTTCTCGGGTAGACCCGTTGAAATATATCCTGAGCCGGCCTATGTTGACTGGCCGCCTGGCGCGGTGGGCTGTGATTCTCCAGCAGTTCGACATCAGGTATGTGTCTCAGAAGGCCATCAAAGGGCAAGCATTGGCAGACTTTCTGGCAGCTCACCCGACCTCCGCGGATCAGACGCTGGATCTAGGCTTTCCTGATGAGGCCATTCTCTCGGTTGATCGAGCCGATCCATGCTGGCAGATGCACTTTGACGGTGCATCCCGGAGCCCCACAGGTAGAAGACTCGATAATCCTAAGCTCAACAGAGTGGGCTTGGGCATCGTCTTCATTACCCCGGAGCGAGCCGTGCTGCCATACTCTTTCCTGTTGTCAGAGGGCTGTACCAACAATGAGGCGGAATACCATGCCCTCATCACCGGCCTCGAGTTGGCTCTCGAGATCGACGTTCCCCGTCTGTGCGTGAAAGGGGACTCCGAGCTGGTCGTTAAGCAGATCAATGGCGACTACGTTGTCAGGAAGCCGGAACTTGTGCCATTGTTGGAGTGCACCCTCCTTCTGATGGCCCGGTTCCCTTCTCGGTCGGAAATTGTCCATGTTCCCCGGTCGCAGAACGGTCGAGCAGATGCTTTGGCCAGCCTCGCTGCGTCACTTGCGGAGCCTGAACAGGACAACCTGATCGTTCGCGTGACGCGCCGCAGGATCATCGCTCCCGTTATCCCGGAAGAAGATCGCGGCCCGTTGGTAAGTAACCTCACCACGGTTGCCCCTATGCCCAGAGCCCCGAGTACCCCAGATATGACAGTCGGATCAGCCCCTGATTGGAGGACGCCTTTGGTTGAGTACCTCCAACATGGCATTCTTCCATCGGATCGGGCCGAGCGCGAGCGAGTTCGACGCCGCGCATCGCAGTTCGTCCTCCAGAGCAGTCCCGGCCCGGAGCAGATCCTCTACAAACGCGGATTTGATGGTGTTCTCCTCCGTTGCCTTCAGGGAGATGAGATCCCACGAGTCATGCAAGAGGTTCATGCTGGTTCATGTGGCGCCCACCAGACTGGGCCAAAGCTGTCCCACCAGATTCGGAGGTTGGGATACTTCTGGCCCTCTATGATCCATGACTGCATCGAGTATGCCAGGAGGTGCCATGCGTGCCAGGTTCATGCGAACTTTGTGCATCGGCCGCCGGAGCCTCTCCATACCACAAGGTATTCCTGGCCCTTTGCAGTCTGGGGACTGGACGTTGTGGGACCTTACCCGCTGGCGACAGCTCGCCAGTGCCGGTTCATTCTGACCGCCACGGACTTCTTCTCCAAATGGGCAGAAGCGATTCCGCTCAGAGAGGTCAAATCCTATTCGATCGCTGACTTCGTGACCTCCAACATCATCTATCGATTTGGAGTGCCTCACGCTATCCTCACGGATAACGGAACCAATTTCCGAGCAGCCGAGTTGAAGAAGTTGTACGCCAAGTATAACGTTCGCTCGAACCATACATCTCGCTATCATGCGCAGGCGAATGGACAGATCGAGGCATTCAACAAAACCCTCTCTAACATTCTGCAAAAGATGGTTGGTCAGAACAAGAAGAGTTGGCCGGACAAGCTCCCCAACGCCCTCTGGGCTTATCGGACGACGACTCGCAATTCCACCCAGATGACCCCTTATTCCCTGGTGTATGGAGCTGAGGCCGTCCTGCCCATCGAGATCCAGTTGCCGTCCTTGCGCACTGCGGTCTACGACCAGCAAGTACCAGACAGAGTTGCTGAAGCCCGTCTAGTCGAGTTGGAAGCACTGGATGAGAATAGACTTCGCGCTTTGCACAACTTGGAGAGGCATCAAAGCAGAATGGCTCGAGCTTTCAATAAGAAGGTTTGCCTCCGCTCCTTCCTGCAGGGTGATCTAGTGCTAGCCCTAAGAGCGCCGATGATCCCCGGCAGGAAGCCGCCCAAGTTGGAGCCCAAGTGGGAGGGACCTTTTGTTGTCCACAAGGTCTATCCCAATGGCGCGTACTCCCTAGCGACTATGGATGGTGAGCGTGTCACTCCTCCCACCAACGCTAGGTTCCTCAAGCAGTACTTTTTCTGAGTGCGCCCACGTCCTGCACGACGTTAAACTGCATTCGTCCAGGCTACAAGACGTTAAACTGTTCAGCATTCGTCCGCGCTGCAAGACGTTAAACTGCCAAGTGCTTCGTCCTGCATGACGCTAAACTGCACTACGTCCGAGCTACAAGACGTTAAACTGTTCGGCATTCGTCCTGCATGACGTAAAACTGCCTCTCAAAGAACTACGTATGGCTTGATTCCCATACTTATGGGATACGTAGGACCGCCTGGACATTCATGTTTCAGGCCCAGCCCCATTTCCCAGGAATCTCTATCCCGCGTTGGGCCTCTGGCCCCAGTTCCCCTCCTTTTTTGTGTGAGGCGTATCGCGTGAGCGGGGGATTATGTCCTCATTCGCGTCGGTCTACTGGCCGCGCCGTACGCCTCCCCCGTGTGTGGGACTACCTCACACCCCTCATCGTCCTGCATGACGTTAAACTGCCTCTCAAGAACTACGTGCGGCTTGATTCCCATCCTTATGGGATACGTAGGACCGCCTGGACATTCATGTTTCAGGCCCAACCCCATCCTTTGGGAATTTCCATCCCATCTCGGGCCCTTGGCCCAGTTGCCTATGGGAATGTGGCGTATGGTGTGAGCGCGGGGGATTATGTCCTCATTCACGTCGGTTTTCTCGCCACGCTGTACGCCCCCCACGTTTGGGGATGCCTTCTGCTCCCCCCTGTTTTCTCTCATCGTCCTGCATGACGTTAAACTGCCTCTCAAGAACTACGTGCGGCTTGATTCCCATCCTTATGGGATACGTAGGACCGCCTGGACGCTTGTGTTTCAGGTCCAGCCCCGTCCCTTGGTTGATCACGGGGATCTGCCCTCTTTTGGTTGCTCTCAGGGTGAATCCTCCGACCCTTTCCGGTGATCTGTTAACATGTTTTGGGTACTTCGGTCTATGACTCGTAGTGTCAGATTCAACCCCGACAAGTCCTGTGTTGCTTGTCAGGCCTCGCGCTTCCTCTTGTTCGAGCCTTCACTCAAAGGGATCCTCGTTAGCGGTTTGGGTACGATGCCTCAGTGCTCTCCTACCGCTCCGGGTCGATTTACCGTCGGGTCTTGGGCCGCAAATCGATATGAATCCTGCGATTGAGCGGTCGATGCTCGTTTGCTTGCCCCGTCTTAGGCTGACACGATCGGATGTTGTGTTGCGAATGCGTCAGCAACATCCTTGATCGCCATGTCAGCTCTTTCAGGCTCTGAACATTGGATTGCGCAGTCCTCATCACACTCCGCCTTTATGCGTTGTAGTGGAATCTTGACACTCTTTTCATACTGACCTTCAGTACACCTCTGCACGTTAGGCAGACCAACCAAGGTAATGATGTCGTTCGAGGCTCCCATGATCTGAGCACCAAGGATATATGCGGATATCCTCCCTAAGGGCCATGCGTAGCTGGACCCTCGTCCCCATAAGGAGGAAGGAGTCGCCCGAACAATCGCGTTCTGGGCCCAGTATATCTGGAGGCTAGCATCTCTGCCCCTCGGGTGATGGACATACGCAGGCCCCTATCCCAAGACTCTTCTCCTGGAATCGTGCGTGACCGCAGGGCTGGGTATGTTACCACCTCCGCCGTGTCCGCCGTACCGCAATAAGCGGATTCCTCCATGGTCTGAACCACACGACCTTAAACTGTGTTGTCTGGTCCTACCACACGACCGTAAACTGTGATCGTCTTGGCCGCCCGACGAGAAACGGCACTGCATCGTGATGTCCTCCTCAGGGGACACTCATGTTGGGCGCTGGTTAATGACCACGCCATTCATCAATGCCTTCCATGGCTTGATCATTGTGGCGACGCCAGAGATTTCTCAATCACAGGCATGTCGCCGCACGAAAAACCATTCATCTTTAAGGACAAACAAGAAATATCAAATGCCGCTCCTTCTGTGTGCGAGGGTCAGACCCGCACTCTTCCCCGCGCTGGTGCCCGATTGTGTTGCGCCGCGCTTCGAGAACTACGTGCGGCTTGATTCCCATTCTTATGGGATACGTAGGAACGCCCGGATGTGTGAAACTTCGGGTCCAGCCCCCCACCTCTTAGAGATTCCCCCTTCTCTGGGGAATCCGCCGCCTTCAGGTCGCCCTCAAGGCGTGTTCCCCGACCCCTTGCAGTGGTCCACCGGTGTCAAGAGTACTCTGGTTTATTGCCAGGAGGGTCAGGATCCTCTTGGTCAGGTTTCCTCTGCTTTTCAGGCTTCGTGCTCCCTTTCATTCGGACCCATCGTCTACGCCCTGGGTGGAGCCCCCCGTGAACGGTTCGGACACAATGCCTCAGTGCTCTCCCACCGACTCGGGCCGGTACCCCCAATGGCCTCGGGCAGCAAATCGATATGAATCCTGCGATTGAGCGGTCGATGCTCGTTTGCTGCCTCATTCCACCAACGGTTAGTGCGATATTGATGCTGCCTTTCCGCCACGGTCGGCAGTACTCCCATATCGTTACGCCGGTGCCCCCAGTCCTTGAATGAATGGTCGCATGATTTACATTTTCCACCTCCCATTCCGGCCAGGCGAAACCTCGACACTCTTGACACTATCCCTCAGTGCATCTTCGCATACCCAGGGGATGGGACCACGATGCGGCGTACTTTGAGGTCCTTATGGTCCGAGCTCTAAGACCTTAAACTAAGATCTAGCCCTTATGGTCCGAGCTCTAAGACCTTAAACTAAGATCTCTCCTTATGGTCCGAGCTCTAAGACCCTAAACTAAGATCTACCCCTTATGGTCCAAGCTCTAAGACCTTAAACTAAGATCTACCCTTATGGTCCGAGCTCTAAGACCTTAAACTAAGATCTCCCCCAAACGGGATTCTACGTCCTGCATGACGTTAAACTGCACTCTCAGAACTACGTGTGGCTTGATCTCCAGCCTGATGGAGTACGTAGGAACGCCCGGGCATTCCGACTCGGGTCCAGCCTCAGGGATCGTTAAGTCCCACCCCTCCTCGTCGCCGGCCGTCTGGCCTGACTTCGGGTAGAGTGGTGCAGTTGTGATATTCTCCCCGATTCAGCTCGGGATGCCCCACTGCAATGGTGGGAAGCGACGGTTTCCTCGTCAAAGAGGTGCTGTCTGAGAATTGGGGTGACTCACGGCCAGATTAGTGCATCCGCCTAATACGCTCTCCCCACGGTGGCGCAATTTTGAGAGCGTTGGATTCTGTCCGAACAAATCGTCACTTCGCCCCACGCTTCGCGTGCCCTGTTGATCTGGATTTCCACCCTTGTGTCTGAAGGAACCCCAAAGCGGTATTCATGATGACATGTGGTCCGCCTCCTGCAATATGAATGATGGCCTTTTTCGGTCCGTCTATTGCAGTTGTTATGGTCGATCCACTGTCCGCCTACCGTCTTGGGCATTTCCTGGAAGGCCGACCGTTGTGGATGTCTGGATTCGGGACGCGCGATTCACCCTTTCTCATTTCCCCATGTTCGGATAAAATCTCAACGCCCCTAGCATTGTCTCGCTCGTGTGTTGGAACAGGTTGGGGGGATGGTACATTGATTAGGTCTGAGGTCTCCTTTCTTAGGAATGACCTCCCTCTTTTCTCTAAGAAATCCAGGCCCAATTGCGGATGCCTGATGCTTGGTTAACACTCCTGCAAGACAACGAATTGTGGTTGAGCATGTTAAGCCAAAAGATGCAGATAAATATATTGATTCATACAGATGGATCAAAGTAGCGGAAGCAAATGTTTTGGGAATGGCAAAAAAAATACCTTAGGGATTAGCGTGCTGAATGAGTCTTTCTAATGCCGCTACCCTTTGGCTGGTGGCCTCCAGAGCTGCTTCTCGCTCTCTGCGTGCCCTCTCTTCGTCGGCGGTCGCAGCACGCAGTTCGTCGATTCTGGCCTGTGCACGCTCCCGCTCGACCTGAATTGTGACCATCTGTTGGCCCGCCTCCGTCAGCTGTACCTGGGCGTCAACCAGCTGGGCTTCTAGTTGCTCCACAAGCTCGGTACACGTTGCGACGAAGGCCTCCTTCTCTGCCGCCTGCCCTTCGAGGCGCCGGACTTCCTGCTCCGCCGCGAGGAGCGCCCGCGTGCTCTCCGACATGTCCCGACTTTGTGTGACGTCGGCACGCCGGCAGCTCTCGCGCATCTTTTCGGCCATGAAATCACGGACCGTTAGATGGAGGCATTGAGCATCAGCTCCCCCGGCACACAGAAAGCGCAGCCAGGTTTGAAGTGATCCCATGCGCCCCAGCCACTCCGACGGGTCTCGCTTGAGGAAGCGCTGGATGCACTTCCACCCCCTGCGGCGCGTTATCCGGCTCTCCTCGACCGCCTCCGTGTCTGAGTCGTCCATCTCCTCGGGATCGGCAGGCCGGTAGGCAGGGAAGGCAGCCAGCAGGTCTGCTGCAGGGTCCGCCCCTGGGAGGTTCTCACGAGGGATAGGTTCCCCAACATCCGGGCGACCTTCTTCTCTCTCCCCAGCGGCGCTGACACCCTCGTCAGCCCCCAACCTCTCTCCGATGGCAGCACCGTCGACGTCCGCAGCCCCTTGATCAGCAGTTGGTGGGGCCGGCTCGGTTTGGGAAGTCTGTTCCGGAGCAGGCGGCATGTCCACCACTGGTCCACTCGTAGATGGCCCAGGTTCGGCAACCCGATGAGCCTCCAGTGTTGAGGTCACTGCGCAGGGCATGCCATGGTTAGTCACGGATCGTCAACGGCAGGCACCAGCAGTAAAGCAAGGAGACTTACGGGAGGTCAGAGTGTCATCTTCCGCTATCCCGGCCGCCGCAGGGACAGTTGCAGCAGGGGGCCCTTCCGCGCTTGTCAGTTCGGTAATGGGTGCCTGGCCCCCGCCTTGTCCTGCTGGCGCCCCTCCTACTCCCGCTGAGGATGCCTGACCAACATCCGTGCGCTCCTGAGAAAGATGGAGAAATGGGTTAGAAGCTGCATAAGAGAGTGGATGAAGCAGATTGAGTAGGGATAGAAGCGGACCTCGAGGAGCTCAGTGACATCAACGTTGTCAGAGCCGGCCACCTCGCCGCTCTCCCGTGGGCTCCCCTGATGGGATCTTCCCTCGGAGCCTTCATCCTCCCCCATTTCCTCCTCTTCTTCGGAGTCGTTGCTACTGTCGTCTTCTTCCGGTGGCATCTGTTCCGGAGCGGGCTCGAGACCGAGCATCACCTTCACCAGAAGGGATGGCTCCGCGCGCTGACCACGTTGGCGCGCGTACTCGTCCCTGGCCGTCAGATACGCATACTGCCGGTTGAAGTCCACCCTGTCGGCAATGTGGAGGCGCCCGACCTCTGGCAGATGGATTCTGTCTCTGAGAATCTTTCACCAGATGGCGTCGGTCCCCAGTGACTGCCGCAGGGTCATCCAGGCCGACCACAGCGCCGGGAAGACTGCATCGTGGGAGGGTTCGAGCAGACGTCTCACCTGCTTCCCGGGCCGCTCTTCGACCACCACGCGTGCCCCCTCTTTGGGCGCTGAGGTCGTAGCGGCAGCTCGCGATGTGCCCGCCGCCGAAGTCCCTGCCCGCGCCGGCTCCGCTGCTTGGCGCGCCTCCGTTCTCCCCCGTGTGGCGGCGCCTCGCCTCCTTCCTTGACGCCCGGTCTCCGCACGGGTAACCTCGAGCCGCCGAACTAGCTTCCGCAAAAGCCCCTCAGGGTACGCGATGGCCCAGTGTTCGGCGTACTCGGTCGCCAAGCCTGCGTCAACTCCGGTAGGAGGGAGAGTGATGACGTCGCCAGAGCCGAAAGCGGCAAACATCAGCCACATCTGGCGAAGGATGCCAGGGTTCGTCTCCTCCCGGACAGCAGTGAATACCCTCTTCGACATCCGTTGAAGGCACCCAAACTGCCTGGCGAACCGGGTCGGCACGTAAGGCTCGCAGATCACCTTCCCGTCGATCCGAGCCACGAGCACCCCGCCCCGCATGTTCAGGAAGTATTCATGCTGCTCCAGCGGGCCCTGACCATTGTCGATCATCTGGCCGACGGGAGTGGGGAACGGACTGAAGTTGAAGTTGGCATGATTGCCAATCCGGATCCGCATGCCCTCCTCACTTAGGGTCATCGGAGCGACCCCCGCGATGTTCAGCAGGGAGGGTCGCAGGCCGTTGCCCGGAGGAATGATGGCGTTCGGAAACGTGTACCCACCGAGGTGAGCAGCCACCCAGCCGTGGAAGAACTGAAAGGGCCCACAGATCCTTCGTGGCGACCCCCCTCGTGAGATGCGTCCCAGGATGGCATACAGCCTCGTCAGCACTGGGACCCCGAGGTTGTATCTTTTGTTGGCGGCCATAGCGCCCGCCACCGCTAGTGTCGCCGGGCGAACGCCCATTCTCGCGTCCCGCACTGGCAGGAGCCACCCACTCAGAAAGGCGGCCAGGAACGCCGCGTACCGGACATTTGGGTCTCGGGCCTCGATGACGCGGTACCCCCATGAGCGGTAGTCGCCCGTCTCTAGGACCCGCCAGTACGACCCGTTCAGGCTCCTCTGAGCTGCGGTCGGGCACCGCTTCCCCCTGCCTGGCATCTTGACCGCCGGGTCATGCTCCAAGAACTGGCCGAACCATTCCTTGTAGGCTATGTCCTTCTGGAAGTCTTTGATCCCGAGCCGCTGCGTAGCCAGGTCAAGCAGATGCCGGGTCAGGATGGGAGTCCGTGACCTGTCCTCCCAGGTGTTCTTCGGTGGCAGGAACTCATCGTATTGGTAGTCCTCCAGCGGGATACCTCCGATGCAGTGGATGTCCCAGAGACCGATGCCGACCTCCCCATGGTGAAGATGGAAGGTGTTGGTATCCGGAGACCATCGGGTGAACAGCTCCGGCCCGAGCTCGGACTGCTGGTAGAAGTGGAACTGCGACGTCCACACCGCCTCGAACAGGCCGATGTACCGCAGCTCCTCTGCGAAGTGATCGCAAGTGTGGCGTACCCAGAACGCCCAGGCCCACTCGCTGGTGAAATTGCCCCCAGACCGCAAGTCCCAGTCCTTCAGCCAGCCCTTGGTGTCGTCAGTGACACTCTGGCGATATATGCTCGAGTAGAGGGCTGGAGAATTCTCCGCAGTAGGCTCACCCCCGTCAATGGTTCGCGTCCTCGGGTTCAGGACGTAGACATCCAAGTGCCTGGTTTCCCTGGCAGGATGCCCATTGTTGGTGATGTTATAGCGGTGAAGCTCGTCCTCCCGGGTCACCCAGGTCCGCGGCGCATCAATCTCGAACCCTGGCACCGGAACCTCATCTAGGATGCCGAAGTTCCAGAGCGGCAGGTTGTCCGACAGCGGATATGTCTTCTGGGCCGGCGTCAGCAAGTCGAACAGGGATTGATTGTTGGAAACAATCTCCTTGGCTCCGTAAACCTCCTCGTTTGTCGCCATCTCAGCTCTGCGAGTGGCGGCATCCCCCTCATTTCCTCTGTGCGCGGCCATCTCAGAAGTTTCGGGAGTCGTGCGGGTAAAGGGATGAAGCGTGCGGGATCGGACGAGGCTGGTAGAGAAGTTTGAAGGGTGGCGCGCAATCCAAGTGGACGGCGCGCAATTGGGAAGAATGTCGCGCAAAGTTCCGGGTTTTCGCGCAAAGACAGGCAAAATCCGGATGGTTTTGCGCGCCGATCGGGCGAATTTCGCGCCGGAAAAGGCAATTTCACGCACGAGAGCGTTGGAGCTTATCGCGCGGAAGGCCTGTGTATGGAACGCGGGACCCAGGGCCCCTATTTATAGGTGAGGCCGGGGTCCGCGCTGCGCGGAAAGCACTTTGCGCGACCGCAGCGGCGAATTTCCCGCCCGGCGCCCCTTTTTGCGCGCCTAAGTCCCGCGCCGCCCAGGACTTCGGCATTCCGGCGTCTCCCTCGGAACCCGATCGTTGCGACCTCTCGCCGACCAGATTCCGAGGGGGGGCTTTTGTAGACGCTGGAAAAGTCCGTTGTTCCCAAACGAAGCTCCGGATGCGGAAAGCGAAGTGATATTTGGAGTCAGAGGCACGTTCCGGAGGGCCCGGAGGACTTGCGCGAAATTTCAGAAGCTCGCGCGCAAAGTTGAGTCGCGGCGCGCAATCCTCCCGGGATGCGCGCAATGCGCCGGTTCGGCGCGCTATTTTGCGCGCCCGCGGCCTGCGTGGCGACTTTGCGCGCTGGGTCCTGATTCCGCGCCCGCGAAGCGAATTGCGCGCCCGAGACCGGATTCCGCGCCCGGGGTTGCCTATAAATATAAGGCGACCCCCGACGTTTTGAAGGTTGCCAGAATCCGAAGCGTCGCTCGTTCGCGCAATCCAACCCCTTCCACGCGCAATGCCGATCTTCAGGTAACCTCCTTTCTTTCGCGCAATAGAGCCTTGGGGTCCGCCTTCGCGCGCAATCCCCTTGGCTCATTTACTTTGAATAAATTTCAAACCCTAAGGCCTTTGCGCGCAAAAGAAGCCTCTTGCGCGCAATTGCCCCCGGGTGCGCGCAATCCAACCCGATTGCGCGCACCCCCCATCTTCAAAGTGGCCATTCGTTAGAGAATGAGCCGTTGCCCCCGCGTGCTACCCGAAGCCCGGTGCGCGCAATCCCAATCATTCGCGCGCGAAGCGCTGGCCCAATTGCGCGCCAGCCCGCCATTTTGCGCGCCGACCCGCGGTTTGGCGCGCAAAGCTCCTCTTTTGCACGCAATCCGCCAGGGTCGCCTCCCTTGACCCCCTGAGGGTACCCGCCTACGTGGCGCCCGATGATCCTCATCCTGGGTGCCCGAACCGTGCGCTGTCTTCCCGTGCAGCCTTCCAGGCTCGTGCGAAGTGACACGGACCCATCGGCGGCAATCATTCGTCCAGCATGGCGTTAAACTGCATATTCGTCCTGCATGACGTTAAACTGCACAATGTCCAGCATGACGTTAAACTGCATATATGTCCAGCATGACGTTAAACTGCGCATTCGTCCCGCATGACATTAAACTGCCCATACGTCCAGCATGACGTTAAACTGCACATCCGTCCAAGCTGCACGACGCTAAACTGCCTAGCCCCCATCGTCCGCGCTGCAAGACGTTAAACTGCCAAGTGTTTCGTCCTCAACACACGACGTTAAACTGTACTTCGTCCGGCAAGACGTTAAACCGTCTGCTTCGTCCTCAACACACGACGTTAAACTGTACTTCGTCTGGCAAGACGCTAAACCGTCCGCATCATCCGATCCCGTGCTCTGCACGCAGGGTCTCCCCCGGTTTGGACGTGGCCCCCACCCGCTCGTCTCTGCAGGGATGTCGGGATTGTCCCGCTTTTGGGATGATTTAATGGGAGTGGCTTTTCCCTACGGGGGCAGGGTATTACAAACCCCTAGTTTCTCGTGGGAGGCTGCACATGTGTATCTCCATTGCGCCTCCCCACCGCCGAAGCCAGTAGAGGGTGTGACTGGGATCGAGGTGTCTCCTACTTTCAGTCCAAGTCCCTTCCAACTGAGTTTTGCTGCATTCGGGCTGCCTCAAGTGCGTAAGTCCTGACAGAATGAACTACGTGGACTTTGATCCCTGTCTTCTAAACAGGGTACATAGGAAGCCTCCCTGAGGTTCAAGCCCACCACCTGGTCGTCCCGGTCGTATTCACGTCGGTTCGTCCATCAGTGGATCCCTCCAGGGTTCACGCTTGCGTCGATTCACCTATGAATCCGCCCCTGTGGGAGACTGCCCGTGTGTATCTCCACTGTGCCTCCCCACAGCCCCTTTTTCCATTTATCGTCCAGCATGACGTGAAACTGTGATCCACCCGGCCGTTCCATCCCCCTCTGTGCGAGGTGGTTCGGTTCAATCCTCCGCCCGGCGGCCTCGACCTCTTCGTGAGTCGGCTTGCCGACGTCCAGCATGACGTTAAACTGTATACCCGTACTACGTTGACTTTGATCCGTGCTAACGTGCGGTACGTAGGAAGCCCCTACGGGGTCCAAGCTCTTCACTCCATCATCCATCCTGATCCTTACCCGGGCCGCCACATCCCGGTGGGGTCATGCCACTTCACTCCACTCCACGTTACTTGGGAAGCCGCCCATGTGCTGGCCCCAGCGTCGGAGGTTCCCCGCAAGGGGTTCTGTCATCTGATCCACTTTTCGTGTTGATCGGTCCGATGCCGTCCCCGCTGGACGTTAAACTCGCGGCATACCCCGTGTTAAACATGGGAAGCTGAGGAAAACCTCAGGTGACACAGTTCCCCGCACCCAGTACGGGATGCCTCAGGCCATCATGCCTTCGAGAATCCCTATTAGGGACGGAAGACAGACGTGAAGAGCCGCAGTGTTACGACACGCCCCCAGCACCCAGAGCCACCCGGCCTTCTCACTGCAGGTTGCTGCCCCGCCCAGACTCCTTGGAGCGTCCGGGCGGAAGCAGCGTAATTAACCGGTGTCCATGAAGATATGGCGCCGGGAATGAGATTCACGAACATTCTTAAGTCTATGAGGGAGACCCGGATTAGGCGACGAGTTCCGAGGAGACGTCCAAGGAAGGAGGAGCCGACATCCCATCATCCCGGTTTCGATCAAGGAGCAGACGCCCCTGAATAAGGGACGGATGCCGCCCGCCCTTGGAAAGCGGGACTGCGGGACCACAAGCCGCGCGCCCATCCCCTCGGGTTGACGGGTGCACGCGCGAACGCGTCCTGGCGGAACAGCGTAACCCGACGCACATCCGCACCGAAACAAACCATTAAATAATTATGAAACAATAATGTTATTATTATACATTAATGGTATTTTTATAATATTATAGTAACCTACAACCATCTCTACTTTTATTAAATGTGTTACAAAACACTCATTTGTGTTTACAATCGATTACCGCCTCGTGAATCAATGTCCTTAGATTTTCTATTACAACGTATCGTGGTTGGGTCTAATGATTGATAAAAAAGTATATATATGATATTTATAACATAATTATTCCTCTAATGTCTTTATATCATATATAACATTTTACTTTCTATTTTGTAGGGTATACGATAACGTCGCTTGTGATTATGGCAGACAACCTCCTCACGAAGTGATGTGATTCCTCTTTCAATAACACATTTCATGGAATGTAATAAGGACAAATATAATTAATATATATGATTTGAATGAAAAAAATTATGTCATTAATGATACATTTATCATTAATAAAAGCAAATATATCATTTTGTTTTTCATTAAAATGATGATAACATCGTTTGTGTACATGTGGACTACAGGTTTCACGATGCGATGTAAATCTCTTGTCATCACCACAACACAAGGGTGATGTATATGTATATTTAATTAAATAATATATTTTATATTTTATATTTAACATTCATGAAATATAAAATATTACCTACCACCTCTATATAATGATCAATGAAAAAAGGAAATGATTACTTATGTGCAGGTACGACATACCATCTCCATGATCATAACATACATAATTTCCCAAAACCAAAATTCATGTTGGGTATTAAAAATATAAACGATTTAAAAATTTGATAACTATGTCATGATTATTATTCTAGAAATTATGAAGCTTTATAATATTCATAACAAATGGAACATTCATAACAAAACATGAATGAGAAAACAAGGCAATTAACACTAGAAACTATGAAAAAATGAAATATTATTAACAAATGGGTGATAAGGTGTCATGAAAGGATACTATATGATATTATAAATATTGATATGATACTATAATAATTTAATAACATTTTTAAATCCACTATATAAGAGATTAAAGAAAGATAAACTAAAAGGAAGTGTGAGGTATGTGATTTCTACTCTATTTTTTATTTCTATGAGACATCTAAAAATTTACCACTCATTTATTTTATCTGGATTATATACTACCACATTGAAATGATATATCATAAATACCATTCCATTAATTATATTTAATATTTCATTTGATTTTACCCTTTATTGTGGATTACAATTAAATATATTACTAATGTGGTAACTGATTTTGTCTCATTTTTCATTCTTTAAGACTTATGTCATGATATGCACCTATTTCCTTTTTTGAGTTGTATATATAGCCCCTTGGAAATTTAATATGATGAATTTATTTAGTCATAATATATTTTACATTTCATTTAGTTTTATCCGTTCTTGTGGCTTAATATTCAAACTTACAAAAGTGGTAAGATGTTTATGTTACAATCCCATTGTTTATCTGGGTTATTTATGATTAAGTCTCCAATATTTAAATCCAATGATCTAACACTCTATAATTCTAATTAATTTTATTATACTCTAATTATTCATGATATTTTCATTTAAATTTACCATTTCCCTCTATTTTTTACTTGAAGTTTTTTATAATATATTTTTTTAAAAACCCGACATTATTTATCTCTTCCATCAGAAATTTATTTTCCACAGAAAACTATGTTTTAAAAAAATGTTTTAAAAAATGTTTTTAATATTTTAAAAATTATTTATTTAATATAAGTATACATAAGTTTTAATTTTTTCCTAATTGTTTAAAAGGAATATTCTTTCCATTTTCTGAATAATGCACTTTTGTGACCATTTTACTGTGAAGAAGAAATGTTCTTTTTAACTTGTATGACATGGAATTAATTACCCACTATCATAACCACAATTTCATTGATAATTCATTTGAACTTTTAAATGGATGTTTTTAAATATCTGTTAATCACAATATTATATATATTTTTTAAAATTTGGTTTACATGATAATGATTTTCAAAAAAAATTATGTTATTAAAAATGATTTTCAAAATGAAAAGGTATTTTACAAAAGAATTTTCTAATGGTATTTTTATGGTATTAAAAAATTTAAAAACTCTTTATCTTACTTATCCTACACTGAGTATATTTTTTATTGATGTCTTCCTCATTCATTCTATGGAAACATTAATAATTATTCAAGTAGATTATTTTGGAAGTCGTTTCTTTTTCATTTGTTAATCATATTTCAAAGTGATTTTTATAGAACCCATTTAATTTACAAATTATAATCATGTTTCAAAGATATTTTTGTGGAAAAAAATTTCTATGGGTAAATCAGTAAATGAAAGGAATTTTTTTCTTATTCTTTTGAAAATGTCTAAGAAATTGGTACTTTATTTGTAGTTCTTGGACATTATATATAATGTGGTGGCCCCAATAGCACCAGGTGATCCCATTACAGATTATATGATGGGATGGTCCAGATAATTCCTAGAGAGCCCATTAAAGCTTATATGATTGGGTGGTCTAGATAAAACTGGGCAACCCCATTACATGTTATATGATGGGGAAAACCAAACTGTATCGAGTGATCCTGTTATAACTTAAATGATGGATACTCCCAGATTGATCTCTAATACATTGGGTAATGATAATGTTCTGTAGATAATTATATTGGAAGTCAACCATATTGTTATTCCAATTGCAATTATTCTTTAAGGGTTCTATACTGATGATTTTCCTTGATAACAACACATTATATCTATGCTTTCCAAGGGTTTATAAGTTTTCATTTTATGAATATTTATATCAAATGGAACATGATTATTGATTTGTATGGTTCATTCAGTTTTAAAGACATATTCCATTCTAAATTATTGATGATTCGGGTATCTATGGATATGGTTTAATTTTTGATTCTTTCATACACTATAATTATGTTATAACTCATTTCTAAACTTCTTATTCTCATTGATGATTTTCAAATATTAATTTTGATTTTTACCATTATTGAAAATTTGAGGTCACCCTTCTTATGATTCCTATTCTCAGTGCTATAAATAATGAGTTTTAATGAATTATGTATATAAGTGATTTCATATGGATGATGCTGAAAACATAATGTGAAAAAAGAGAAGATAGATTAAGTTGGTGAATTTATCATTTAAAGACAAGGTTATTGTTTATATAGGAGTTTTCCCTTTTTATATAAAAATATTAACCTCAATAGTTATTGTAAATTTAAGGGGTATAGTTATTCCATTGATTTTATATATATTGGATGGAAAAAATGGATCACAATTATCGATATCAAAGTTTAAATTTAATGTTTATGATTTCAACTCTGGATCTGAGAGTGCATGTTCGGGGTTGTTATTCAAATTAATGAATCTTACTCCAAATCATGGCTTCTGTTAATTTTTAATAAAACTTGATTTTTCACATCGTTTAATATATCAATATATCATTCTTCATAAGAAAACCTATCAGTCCCATATTTGATGCATCACTATAGATTCCAAACCCTTCTCCACTACAGGGTAATGTTTGAATAGGTGCACTAAATAAGCTTCCCTTTTTTACCTTTAAATTTTCTTCAGATTCATCTATAAAAAGATACATATCTCCCTTATTATATAACATGGTATGTGGATTAGATAGTTGTGATAAAAAAATAGTATGTCGATAATATCCATCCTTATTAAGAAAAATAAAGATCTCATTCACAGTGGTTTTCCTCAGACTAATTTTAATAAGTTACATCATTGAGGGATCTACGGATATTCCATAATGTGTGAATATATGACCTATAAATGAAGCCTTATAAATCCAAAATTCAAACTTTTTACAATTTTCATGAATATTATCATTCCTGTAGGTGTTCAGAATAGTTCTAAAATTATATTCATCCTCTTCTTTTCTCTTTAAATATAAAATTATATCATGTATAAAGACTTCCAATAACTATTCAGGGTAATATCAAAAGAATATATTTATAAAATCCATGAAGATTGTATGAAAATTAGTAAGACCAAATCCAATAACTATAAATTCATAGTTTCCATACCTTATACCAAATTTTATCTTAGTTATGTCCTCTTTCTTGACCCACAATCGATGATGTCAAGAATGAATGCATATCATATAAAATTAGTTATCTCCACATATTTTATCAAACTAGTCATCAATATGGGGTGTAGGGTACTTCTTATTCAAGTGATATTGTTATGCCTCAAATAATCAATACTAATTCACATTGATCGACATTTATTCTTAATGAAATCACATGTTAAATCCAATACAATGAATTTTTCTGAATGAATGCCTTTTCAAGGTTCTCCATAATTATCTTATTTAATTTCTACAACTCAATAAGGGATATTCTATATGAAGTTTTTGAAAGTGGCGTACCACTGTGTATGAGTAATATTGGGAAATAAACATCATAATTTTGTGGAGGACCAATGAATTATTCAGTAATGACCATATAATAAGTATATCTTTGATTTTTAGTCTCTCACTAACCATATGATATAAAAATTCATTTTAAATTAGAATCAAGTCATATAAAATGGATTTTATTTCCGTTAGAATTTAATAATTATCATCACATTGATAGATATTAAAAGTTTGCTTAAGAATATGAAATTTTAATTCCATTCCTCATATATTGATGTTTTATTTATGTAAATAATTCCAAACCATTACCAAAATAAAATCAAATTCAACCAAAAGATGAATAAAATTCTTTTATTGAATCATATTCCAATAGAATTCAACAATAGAAAAATCATAGACTTTAGATGTGATCAAATATTATTAGGGGTTTTCACTAATAATTCAGCATTTAATATTTGGTGTGGAATTTTGATACCCCTAAAAAATTATATAGATAAAAAATAGTGATTAGAACCAGTGTAAAATGAAGATATTAGTAGTTCTAGAGTCGATGGAATATGTACCATTACCTATTTCATTGTCATAAACCTCATCAGAAATAGTTATTTCATGGGGTTTCAATTTGTATCTCAACTTAAGAGGATTATGTCATTGATCAATGTCATTAAACATTAAATTCTATAATTATTTACTATAATAATTAAATTATTTTTATTTTAAACATTAGATTGTGGTCGGTGCATTCTGTGGAGATTTCTCTCTATTATAATCCTTAGCTAACTGATTCCCATCATGTCATAATTTGACTCCCTAATGACTTTTTTTCCACACACAAAATATTTACTATTCCTATTAAGATAATTTCTATCATTTTTACTTCCACGCATGGAGTATAAAGAAAAGTTAATCTTTTTCTCTCCATGATTTTTAGTATTTCCATTGATGTGTAGTTTTCTATTATTAAAAAACATTGAGACTGATGGGTAACTCCAATATCATATTCACCATGATTGAACATTGATTGAATTCAACATAGCTACTAAATTTCTATTATAGATAAAACAATTAGAATTTTTAGATTTATACCAACGAAAAATCGATCAACCATACATATTAGATGGATGATAATACCAAAAGTATACCACGCATGTCTAGTAAAATTTTCCTCATAGGTACCAATAAATTCATCATCATTCTCCTTTATCATAAGGAATTACATATCCATTTGTTTAAAAAGAATAAAAGGAATGTACTTATTTAAAAATATTATTTTATTTTCAATCCACTACATAGAGATAATTTCATCCTATTTTTTCATATTCTTAATAATAGTCTTCTATTGTTCCTCTTCAACTTCTAAATGATTGAAAAATTTTATTTTTATTTCTCCAAACACTGGTGAAAGAAAAATACATTTTCCATAGTATTGGTCCATTACTTATAAGGTAGTGGGTATGTGGAACCACTAAAATAATGTGGTTGTTACATCATCAATGACTCAATGAAATATTCATCCTTCATTTGTTCATTTGGAAGATTAGTATGATTCAAATCTTGATAATTTTGTGTTATTATAGCCATAAGATATTTTATTCTAGATCCCATGAAATTATATTCCTTCTCATAAAAATCTTTAAAATTTCCATCACATTCAAAGTTAACATGATTCTTTTAGGTTCCAAACATTGACTAAAAATTTAAAATATAGTGTGAGAAACAATATTTATTGTTGAAAACTACATAATAATTAAAAATAATTCATTTAATTTCTAAATAAATATAGATTTTATTAAATACACAACACATTAGGATTAATCTAGATAATTTGGGATTATTACCAAAACAGTTGGATGTTATCCTTTACTTAAACTTATCCCCAGATTTCTCACTAAATGTTTCTCAAACATATTTATAATAGTGAATAAACCTTGATTATATAGAAAATATAGCAACACATAGTTTGTATACATAGATATCACATCTTATCATATGAATATTCATTACATAACAAAATTATATATCATATAGTCATATAATTTTTGTGAATTTTGAAACTTGGATACATAAACAACTATTTTCTAAGTGAACTACATCATCTCCCACTATGTTTTTAATAACTCTCACCCTTATTAGACGTATCATACTTAATTACATTTTTCATATCCTTAGTAAAAGAAAATAGAATAAAGGGTGAGCTCAGATGCACATTAATGGTGAACAACAGAGATATCAATGATCACTTTAGAAAAACATTAGAATAAGGGTTTGAGAACATGATCATATCATTTGAAAATCATTACCTATATATCATAGTTCATAATATTGATTCATCGTATAAATAGAGTAAATTCATTAGGCATGAACCATATAGGAATCAATAAACAAATACATGAGATATAGATTTGTGGCATACACATAGTCATAGAGAATCATTTCATTAGAATTCATGGTCACTTCCAAGACTATAATAATGGATTTTTTTCACTCCCCAAACAATCATAATAGTAATGTTTCTCAACCAAGACTATAATAGTGGACCGATTACCTCACTGAATAGGGTTCGCTCCCTATTCCATTCTTGTTTATGTAAAGAGACATTTATATTTATCTAATGTATTAGAGGGATGTATAATTCTAGTACCATATGTTATATAATAAAAATAAAATATATGTATTAAAAAAGACATTCAAAAATTCATCAAATCAAAAATTATGAGAATAAATGGATTTCATAAACATTTAATCTTAGAGTAACCCATGTAAAGAAATAGTTTTCATAAACATTTCATTATAGAATAACATATGGGAAAGAAATGGGTTTCATAAAAATATTCTCATAATAATCATAACCCATACAAAGAAATGAATAAGGATGGTATAATTGGATCAAATCCCCACTAAATATTATTTATCAATAAAGGATGTCATATTAGATGAAAAATGTCTTTAAATGAGAACTATAATATTTCTAATGGAAAACAATATTTTTTATTTTAAATAAAATAATTAAAATATATGAATTTTCCCAATAATAATGAAAATAATTTTTTTCAAAATCCATGAAAAGTTATAAATGAATCTTGAAAGAGTTGGGAGGTCCTGATAGCAAGAAATTATGTTCCTGTCATATAAATTAAAGTTAATATTCCTTTCATATTTTCATAAAAAATAGAAAATTATCTCAATTGGAAAAAATAACCATATTCCTTTTAAACCATTTTCTAAAAAATTGGGTAATTTTTTCTTTAAATAATCATTTTGGAATGGAATAAAAATTCATTGAAAACATTTTTAGAAAACATGGACATCTGAGAGAATGAGTTTTTTACCAAAGGAATAAAGTTTTTTTAGTTAAAATTTTTTTTCAGTATGTTGAGTACATAAATTGTGTAAAATTAAATAAAACATGTAATTTCTAAGAAAGAGTTATAAGAAAAATCAAGGGATTCATGAGATATATAACATATGACTTGTTTTTTAAGGATGAATAAACATAGATAATATTGATTAAATAATTAGATTTTAATATAACACCCTTACCACATTGGTTAATTTTCAATCATAAGAAACATAAAATAAATAATGATATATAGAAAAATATATCATAAAATTTTTATTAGAGTAATCATAAAAGCCATTAATGGGGAACATATACACCATATAAAATAAACATGTGGTTAATATGGATATGTATCAAATAAGTAAAAGTGGAATAAAAATTCCAAAACACAACTTCCACACACATCAAAATCACTCTAACATACTCTATTGTAACATCCAAGATATTATAAAACATATTAGTCTCCTTAAAAATTTCTGTGTTATATTATAATATATATTATTATACATATACATCACATAAATAAATTGAAAATAGTTTAGTTCATTAATAAATAATATTATATTAATTTACAATAGAAATAATAGAATTTAAAAAAATATAATGGAATAAAAATTATAAATTTAGAAAATTATATTGGGAAAATATGGATCACTCCAAACTATAGCAATCACAGCCCCCCATATCCAAAACTATATAAAAGAAACAAACTATTAGTAAACCAATTGACATAATAGAAAATAGATATATGGAGCATTGAGAGGAATTAATTTGAATAATGAATGAAGGAATGAATTAATACTTATATAAAGAAATTTTACCATTAGAATAATAATGTGGCCTTTTATATAGTAACTTGACTGTTGGAAATAGTATCTTGACCATTGGGAATAATAACCTGACCATTAGAATTCTAATTTGACTAGAAAATATTAAAATTAAATATAATTAATATTTATAATGATTAATTTAATTTAATATAAATATTATAATTCAAAAAAGTATCATGATTAAAATAAATAATGAAAGTATAAGCTCATTTTTTATAAACTGTATTTTTATGTATTTTGTATAAATAACAATATTCATATTAAAATTAAAAATATATAATGCTTGAATGTTATTTTAATTAAATGAGTCCCAATTTTTAAAATAAAACATTGAATCTTTCCAAGGATTTTTTGGGTAATTTTATAAAATAAATTAACTTTTAGGTTAATAGTAAAAATATAGTTTTCTTATAAATACTGTATATTAAATTACATCATTCCGGATATAATAGTGAGAAATTAAATTATATAATTTGAGTTTCGACAAAAATAAATTCCATTTCAAAAATGATTCATTAATATAATATATACTATATTTCCAAACCTAAAAAATCATTTTCCAATTTCTATAGTCCAAAAGGTTCCCTTAAAATAACAATTTATCTTATTTTCCTTATTCCTTTTGAATTAACTATTGAACATGAATTGTAAAGGGGTTTGAATACATAAAACAATCATATTATATTGATACATGTTTTATATTTCCAAACATTCACTATTACAGGGTATACATTGGATATAATATTTTATTCAATATTTTATTCTAAAAATACACATCTTTTCAAGTATAAATAACCAATTTCCATTCCCTTGGAAATCCACTCATCCAAACCTTAACAAAGATAATTTTCAATGAAAAATACTCTCTCTTAATACTCTTATAATAGATATTATTTTTATTGAATAATAAAAATACAACAATTAAGATATTATACTATCATACAAGGTAAGAAACACTGATAATACAGTATGTTTTCATCAACTCATTGTTATGTTTTCTTATTCTCTTCCTCTATTTTTCTAACCCTTTTCAAGAAAATATTTATATTATAAAATACACTTTATGATAAAATTGTATTAAATATGTTAAACTACCTTAAAAAATACAATTTTTCGCCTTCATATTCCATACATCTCTTTCTCTTCTTTGGATAATATTCCAAATAATAGTCATTTAACTGCCACCAATGATGCTTCCAAATTATATTATATCTTCAACATTATGGATCGGTATAATAAATAATTTATAATATATAAATTTAGAAATATTTGTATTTAAATATACTAGTATTAATTTCACTAATATATAAACTACATTGAACAAAATAGTGAACTTGACGTAAAATCAGAAATTTTTAAAGAAAACATGATATAAAAACAATTCGACATCAATATAAAAAATTTATAAATATAATCCAATGATTATAATTGAAAAAATATATAAACAAATTAATATAATTACCATTTATTTAATTTTTTTAATAATTCTATGTTTATTATTCAGGAGGCATAAATTAATGAAATAAAGTGGGATTTAAGGTTGGAGGATTCTCAAACCCAAACAATTTTATTTGGTTTATCTAACATTATCATAATTTTTATAATGAATATTCCCCTAATATTAAATAAACATCCTTTCACTATTCTTCACTTTTTTTGGGAGGGATATACATTTTTCGTCTTTTAAAAAAAATATCCAAATAAAATGATTTTTAAAAAGGTATTTTATTTTCAAAACACATATTTTACTCCTCTTGAGTTGTTTTTTCTTTACTCAAGAATAATGATTTCTATTCAAAAATTTGTTTTCCCTTATTCATTTGGTATCAAAAAATGTTAATTCTTGAAGGAATTATTTATGAAATCTTTATGAATTCATTCTTTTCTAGGGGTTATTTTAAAACTATTATGGTTAAAAGTTAATTATGGAATACTGGATTATGAGCATTTATAAGGCGATGGGTGGGCCTATAATTATATATCCATATAATTAATTAGGTAATGTTTTGTATCTCATGAGATTATGTGTATTATTTGTTAACATGGTTATATCATTTTTCATAATGATTATGTTATGATTTATGTACATATGTTATGTATGGACATGATGGTAGCTTTAGTCACAACTATGTGTGGTAATTGACCACTATGACATGATGTTTCATTTGTATGCATCATATAAATCCATTAATTTATTATATTATTCACCTAATGATGTTGGTGATGATCCTATGCTTTTATAATGATGATGTAGGTTTTTCTCACCCATATACTTTTGATTTATGACCCTTATTCCTCTTTCTGGGTTTTTCGATCAACCATATCATTGATGTTTATAACTTGATGATTACATTTAATAAGGAGAATTAAATATTTTATAAGTATAAATAATAAGTATTTAAATAACTACTTATGTTTTATTATTTATATGTCATGTATGAGACTAATTTACTCAAGAAACAGAACCTTTGGATGCTAGATTTATGTCTATAATGTATTAAATATAATAAAAATTATGTAATATTAATGAAAGAAAAATTAGGGACATTATATTTCGTATTAGTGTGATGATTTAGTTAATCTGAGAATTCTGATTAAAAAAGATAGTGAAAACATAATTATAATTATATTTACATGTAAAACATACTAATAGAAAAAAAGTTAGAAAAAGGATAAACAAAAGGATCCCATAAGATATGACTTTGGAGTTAATTTGACAAAACAATAAATTATTTATTCTTGAATTATTGACTTTCGTTATGTTCAAACCATTTCTATTTTAGAAAATGGTGGGATCTAGGAGAACATAGTGCAACAACCTATGTATGGGACAATACAATGATTGTACGAACAATATCCCTAATTCCATGGGATGTGGAGTTCAAATCATTTTGGATATGCATTCCCATAAATATTAGGATATGAAAAATAACCTAAACTATTTATAATTTATTACTTTACCCAAGAACTATAAACTAGCTATTGATTCTTTTTTGTGTCAACGACCACTAACATTTTGTGGGCTTTCTAATCCACCAATTGCTAAACAGTTGATAAACTCATTGGAGAAGATATTTTTTGTTCTTCACTATTATGAGAAGGATAATGTAAATATTATTGTTTACCATTTATAAATATAATCCTATCAATGGTGGTAGTTGATAACGAATCCCCAGCCGAATGATGAAATAGAAGAGATGGAGTGGCAAGACAATATAAAAATATTTTATAAAAAAATATTTCCCTCATCCTCATTGAATAAATATAGAGAGTGAATTATTAAATATTATGAAAAAGGAAGGTGAATCATTCATGAATTAGGAGAAAAAAATCATAGGGCTTGTAGGATATTACATGATTATTGATATAAAAAATCACAGCAATATAGATAGATTTATTAGTGTAATAAAAATGAACAGTTCAAAGGATTTAGTTATCTGAGTAATTTGTAGTTTTGAAGAAGTAGTTATTTGTGGTCTCAACCTATCTATAGTGTTTGGTGAGTGTACCAATATTTATATTGATAAGAATATAATAATTTTTTTAGATAGTGGGTTAAATAACAATGTAAGAGGGAGGATTCAACCACCAACATTTTGAAAATGTGGGAATAAGCATCATAGAAATTACCTCAAATGGAAGGGAAAATTCGTGAACTATGGGTAAGAAGGACAACAGGTTCGTGAATGTCAATGATATTTGAATAAGACTACTAACATGATAGAGGATAAGAAGGCACCTCTTAATACACCGCTTAGAGTTCAATGCTTCAAATTTATGGAGAAATGGAAATATTCAAGATATTGTAAGAAATCAGGGGTCCTTGAGGATAATCAGCATCATGAACAACTGAAGCCTAAGGAGGAAGGGAAATATTATCCCATCACTACTATCTATGTGGATATTAAAAATGATGTTGTACATGTTACACATTTTATTCAATCAATAATGGAAAAATATTTATTTGATTCATGTTCTATATATTCCATTGTATCTTGTAAATTTTCTTGGACTATTGAAATGAATCTATGATATAATGAAATATGGAAATATATAAATACACCTTGGGGTGTGATCAATTAAACCTACGCATATAAATCAAATCCTATTATCATTTATGGGAAGAATATTATATGTAATATCAAAATATTTATGTTAATGGAATTGTATTCTATTCTAATCATGGATTCCATTTAATTATATAGAGAACTCATAAACTATTAGGAAATGGAAATTTTGTTTCATATTTCTGATCATCCCATAATCCTATTAAAATTTAATGAATATAATTAATCTCCTTTGTAAAATCCTTTAATGGTGTTTGTACGGATACCTTGTGGAGAAGCATACCATTCCCAAATGGTTTAGTCAAAAGAAAGAATCAACCTTGAGAAAAAGTCCATTGTTAGGGAATATATAGAATTATTTCCCATAGAGCTGCATGGAATTCCACTAGATCATGAGGTAGATTTATTAATAGATCTTATTCCTAGTGCCGATCCAATCTTAAAATTCCCATATAGGATGGCCCCTATTGAACTGGATTAGTTAAATAGGGAAATGAAAGATCATTTGGACAATGGGTTTATATGACCTAGTTCATTTCTATTGGGTACTCTAGTGATATTTATAAATAAAATGATAAATAAATGTTGTTGTGTATAGAATAATGAGTTATCAAAAAGATCACAACAAAGAACAAGTATACTTTTATAAGTATTGATTACGTGTTTAATTACCTATGATGACCTTAGTACTTATCAATGATAGATATTAGTTTTGTATATCATCAGCTAATGATGATGAATAAAGATATTCATAATACAAACTTTCGTACATGTTATGGAAACTATGAGTTCAAATTAATGACCATTAGACTTATTAATTACCATTAAATCATCATTTATTTGATGAATAGAGTCTTTAGAGACTATTCCGACAAATTTTTGGTAGTATTTATCGATATTATTCTTATTAAATTCAAGAGAAACAAGGAACATGATGATCATTTATGTATTTCACTAACAACATTATGGAGGGGGGAATATATGTTAAGTTCAATATTTGTGAATTTTGGATGCAGTATGAAAAATTCATGGGGAATGTGATCACAGGTTATAAAATATCTAAGAAACCTTCAATGACAAAGGAAATTGAGGAATGACCCATAACCACTAGAGTTTCAAAAATATGTAGTTTTTGTGGAATATCTATGTGATACCAATGTTTTGTGAGAAATTTCCCATGATTATATAGGCCTTTAACTAAGTTTACATGGAAATGGGTAATGTATGTCCATATAAAAAAGGTGAGAAATATTTATAGAGATCAAGAAGAAGCTAATCGTAGAACTTATTCTCACACTACCGACATGTAGATAAGGTTTTGTGATATAAAATGTTTTGTAAAATAAAGGGTTTAGGTTTTCTACTCATGTATAATGATAAATAAATACCATATACCTCAAGAAAGTTGAAGATCCTAGATCAAAACTACCTGGAACATGATATAGAGCTACCATTTATGATCTTTACCTTAATTTTTTGGCAACAATACCTCTATGGTGAGAAGAGTGACATATATACTGATCATTGGAGTCAAATGTATTTATTTACATCGAAGGAGATAAAAATGAATAAAATAAGATGGTTTGATCTAATTAAGAAATATTATTTCTCTTGTAACACCCAATGATTTCATAGTGCGATATTTATTCAAAGTAATTCAATAACTTTAACTACACACAATATCGAGTTCAAACGCATCATGACATACCAAACTAGTCATTCAAAAGCGGTTATGAATAGTGTTAACTGAATTTTTAACATTATATAATCCTTATAATTTTTTTATCCATATTATGATTTTCTTAGACATAATGTAAGAAATAATTCATTTTTTTCAGATAAAAGAAGTATTTTTCAAAAATGCACTTTTACAATCTTTTAATGGTGAACCCATCTTAAATTCAATATTTGAAACTTTTGTATATTCAATTTGAGAAAATAAGCTTCTTATTTAGAATCAGGGAAAATAAATTTAGTTTCGATGAATTTTTGATGTTTTTCAGACAACATTCATATTTGGTTGAATAGTGAAAAATACTAAATATTATCTAAAAACAACTTCATTAATCAAAATAATTTTAAATTTTAAATTACACATTTTAGTGGTTTTAATGTATTATTAGATTATATTTTTACACTTTAATTAAATATTGTTCGTTGGGAGTAATTTCACTTTGAAATTACACATAGACAAGTGCCAATATTTTGATAGTTATTATTTCTTAAAAAATCACTTTTTGGTTTTGACAACGGGAATTAATTTTAAATTAATTAATGCAACTTCTATGTTTTGAATTTGGTAAAATAGATATCATTTTTGGATTCAAAATATCAAAATTAGCTTAGGGTTAATTTTTTGTATTTTCTGAAAGCATTCAATTCTTGATGAATAGTGAAAAACACGAAGTTATTGGTTAAAACCAACTTTTTATTTAAATAATTATTTATTTTATATAAATTTATTTTAGGTAAAAATAGATACATAATACCTATATAAGTTCAATATAATTCTTTAGAGTCGTTTTATATTAATTTTAGATAAACAAAATTTTATTGAACATTTTACCGTCTTTTACCCACCTCCTAGGAGCTTTTGCAAATTTTCATAAAAAATAATTTTACCACATCTGTAAGTGGAATTTCAAAAATATGAGAGACACGGTTGATATCATTATGTAAAATGTGGTTCAATGAGAAGAAAATAATTTTTGATGAATAGTAACATTTTACTTTTATTTACCACGGTTAAAAGTAAATAGGATAATTAAGGGTGAAAATGAAATTAATATTACCCTAACACATATCCTAATTCTATTTTACAAGTGTATCTCGACCAAAAGCAACATTAGGAAGAAAAAATTATCATTTAGGTCCACTTGGATTAGATTAGGGCATTTATTATTATTTAATTCAAAGAAAATTTAAAAGAGTTAAAATAGAAGTTTAATAACTAGAACATTTTTAATATATGGTTATATAGAAGGTAAATTCGATTATAAATTTTCATTAGAAATATAGAAATATTTCCTACATAATGGTATTTTATTTATAATTTTTAGACATTAAATAATTTAATTTATTTATGACACAATGATGATGTAGTAATTACCGTATTAATGATAGATTAAGATAATTGATATCATAAATACCAAAATAAATGTAATTTGAGACTTTTTATGAATTAAACTAATTTTACAGGATAATATGACATGTTAGGATTTAGTTAATTCACATTGTTCGATGAAATCATGCATTTATGATTTTCAAAAATATAAAATTCAAAATGGGGTCAAAATTGACATAAAAGTGTTTTCAAAACAAATATTATATTATTAATTGATATTCTATTCCTAAAAATCTAAGGATCCACCAAAAGACATCTATAATAATATTGTTATAATTAATGAACCAATGGGGTTCGAATGGAAGTATATAGAATGTTTATTAACCATATAATATAAAAATACAAAGAGACATGGTAAATGTCAAACTATTTAACTATGGGTTAAACAGAAATGATATGGTTAATATAGTGACCCAAACCAGTACAAAACCTATTGGTTGAGCATATTTCGACCGATATCCACCTTATCCTCGAAAAAAATAAATTTTGAGAAATTATAAACCGAATATTAATTTATTATAAAATACTATTTTATGTTTTTCCTAAGTTGCCCCTCACCCCTCTTACAAAAGGGCACTCATCCTTCTCTCTTATTCACACTTTAAAAGCCTTTTGGATCAGAGAAACCCTATCTAAATATTATCTCCACTTACCTCAATTCATATTAGAGGCCTTAGTTTGATCAGAAATCCAACCTAAGGAGCCCTTCTGATCAAATCAAAAGGAAGAACTCGGAGAAGAGGTAATGTTTTCACCACCCTCTTTCAAGTTCCTTTCTTCTTCCAATTCATCATTATTTGTTATTTCAATTATAAAATAATAACTCCAATATATTCTATATACTTTTATGTTATTATAAATATGGTACAACCATATTTAGTATTCTATACAGCCTTTGAATGACATGTCACCATACGTGTGTACGTATGGATTACCGTCTCAACATCCCAGTGTAATTGTTATTCAAAACATTATTATTTGGTTGGGTATTATAATGATATATAATTGATGTAAATAATAAATATAACATTATAATAAATCTGTATATATGATATACAATCCAATTATATATTATTATAATATCAAAAGAATTATATTGTCGCTCGTGCGTACGTACGGACTACCGTCTCCACGAACTCGATTAGATTCATTCCCCATCGTATCCATTCAAGACTAATTTTCATTTGATGATTAAAAATAATTTTTAAGGTCTTGATATATTTCCGTATATGAATAAGATACATCCCATCCAAAAAACTATGACTCACAAAACAAAGATTATAATGGAAAAAGAATCTTTTAACACCCGAAAGGACGATAATTCTAAGATATTATTAACAAAGCAATGTCAAAAGATCATATATGATATAATATTAATTAATATGATTCTTTTATAATTTAATATCAATTATTTCACCATTATATAAGATTTTATCCTACCCTTTACCAAGGAAAAAGTGCATGGTAAGGGTGTATTTCATAATATCTTCATTATCCGAGATTGTTTATACGAAATTATCTACTGGGACCTCTTTATCATCCACATCCATTTTTCTTAAAAATGTATTTCAAAACAATATTACTATTTTATATACTATGGGTTAAAGTCATTTATACCCTTTTTTGACTTTTTATAAGATTTTTATAAAGAAATATTTTCTTCATTTTCTAAACAAGGTACTTTTTAACGTTTTCGACAAAATTAAGGTAAGAATATATTTTTATTAACTTATACAGCGGGTGTGGCTATTTTCCGCTGTTATAAATTTGTTAAATCTTCCCTTACATTCTTATAAAAATATTTTCAATGTAAATGTTTTCTTTTATAATTATGTGACTTTTAAATGATTTAAAAAAGGATATTTCTCTTAAATAGTGTTGATTTTTATCGATATCAACATCCTTTGATAGATTTTAAGCTTATTTAAAGTTGATTTATTATGATACAAAAGTTATATATTATATTGAAGGTTTTGTGATATGTTTCACTGTGGATGTGTTATTTTTATAAGATTCATGGTCTATGGATAAATTATTGACTTTTCATATGCTAGTTTTAATACGAATGTTTATGTTATGTTTAAACCTGTTCATATGAGGAATGTGTTGGACTTAGTAAGTGATGGGTGGAGCCCGCTATAGCTAATCGACGCATCAGTAGGACTCATGAGACAAACTAGTGTCTTTAAAAAAGGCCTTAACAAAATCTTATTTGTATTCTTGGAACAAGCCCTTGACTATGTGGTTATGATAGTCTGGCATTATGCATTCCATCATTACAAAAGTGGTTATTAACATTGCATGTGATTATTCAATTAGTAGAATATCCATGTGAATAATTAAATGGAATTATTTCATTTTATATTTATATATTATACTGAATTTCAAGTTTAAAATGATTTTGTTTTAGTTATACATTACTTTAAATGTTTATGCTAATTTATGAAAGTTTTTTCTATATTCTTATTCTTACTGAGCATATGAGCTCACCCCTTTTTATGTTTTATTTTTCCTAGGATGTGAAGAAGTATTTTATGATGGAATTGTAGGGATAGTCTGAAGGGATATGATTGTGGACTATGGAGACTATGTTCTTGTAGGTTTTCACGTTATCATGTAATGTAAGACTTATGAATGTATCTAGTGTTTCTAAGGCTACTAAACTAATCGGTATTTTGAGATTTGATCTTTTGTGATCTTGCCAATGTTATTTAATAATGAACTGACTCTGGGTAACTGGGTTCGGAGAATTAATGTTTGTATCAGAGGAATTTTAGTGAAAACCATGGAAGCTAGATTTAGATACTTTGATTAGAGCACATAGACCTAAGATGGACTTTGAGGATCAGTATAAAAACACTTCCAAGAATTTTGGTATTGTAGAGATTTGTGAGTTTTCTGAGCACTACATCTCTGTCTAGATACGATCAGGTTGAGGTGACTCTGGCATAGATGTACCTAGGGGTAAAACTGGAAACCACCACTTTGAGCTAGACACGAACGGGAACGGGTGCACAACAATAGGCCTTGCTGCACTCTTGGTTACGAAACTCCCGGGGGATATGCTGAGGATAATTCTCATTCTCTTTTCCAATCATTATGAAGGGTTTATGAGTATATACTTCTTCAATGAAAACATCTTTATTATTATGGATTATATACATAAACTGTTCATTATAATTTAGGTATTTTACATGTTTGGAATTATTCACTGCAATTCATAAACTGACCTAGTTTGTGCCATTGTATAGAAATGGAACCCAGTAGAAGGAATGTGAACTCCAGCAATACGTATGATCCAAAGAGTAAAAATGATCATATATTTCACTGTATTAAGCCAACATTTAGAAGAAAAATAGTCTCCCGTGTATTCTCAACAAATGAGAAAATAGTATCATGTGTTAATAAGATATGTAAAGAATTCTATGAGTCCTATGGCTTTGAAGGGAAGAAAGAAATGAAAATGATGGAAGAGAGAAATATGGATAAAGGGAAGATGGAAAAGAAGAATTTTCCAATATGTGATAATTGTGTGAAGAAACACCCTGGAACTTGCATGAAGGGTATGGGAGTTTGTTATAAGTGTGGAGAAAAAGTACACCAAGTACGTGACTGCAAGGGTAAGAAAAAGGTTTCAAATGTACAATGCTTCAACTGCAATGAGTTGGGACACTATGCAAACCAAGGTCCAAATCATCAGAGTATGCCCCAAATGATGCTATTGGATAATAATCAATTTATGATACTACCACATATGAGGAGGAATGATTATTGCTCTTATGTTGTTATTAAATAATTATGTCATTTGAGTGTTGTATCAATGATGTACTGGTTATAACAATTATGGACTATAAAAGGATTGTACTACAGTACTATTTCATTAAGGACTCGATATTGTGTGGAACGAAGAAAAGTGACTCAATATCAGGTTAAATTTTTGAAAAATATATGGTTGAGAGAAAGATAAACCATAATATGGTTCTGATACCGAGTTAGTTATTTTGGAATAATACATGATTGATTTGGATAAATTATATTGGATATTCTTGACTCCCTTGAAATTGATTAATGATTTATATATTCCATCATTGTTGGAGTTTACAACATTTTTTGATCGAGGGAGTATATCCAGTTTTCTATAAGGAATAAGGGAGAATGAATGTAATTAATAAGGTTTTATGGTAATTCAGGATGTTATATTGTTTTAAAAGAATACATGATGAAGGTTTTCACATGTTATTACACGGAAAAAATGAACTTCGTTGTGTTTAACATCTATATAAATTTTGGACTGTGAGTTTGGACATAAGTATTTTGGATAATTCTAGTTTGAGATTATTTTTTGGATTCCCATAAAAGGACTACCTGGAGGTCGGGTGGCAACCCCTCGCTTCCGGCAAAGCCGCGAGACTTGAACTCGCAACTGAAGGGCGACAAGGGTTTATCACCTACCACTAGCCCACCTGATGTCCTAGATTGAATAATGTATTTTCTTTAAAGGGTTTTGTAGATGAATTATAAATTTATTTTTTTGGAACCCTATATGAATAGGATAAATTGAATATTTTTTTAAGTTCTATTATCGTTTTGAGTGAAAGATGTGTTTGTGGTAGAAATTAGTTAAAGGATGGAACTCTACATGTCAAGTATATATATATATTTTTCATCTATTATTATATAAAGAAATTAATTTTTAAATATTAGGTAAGGAATATTAAAAAAAAAAATTGTTATCCTAATACCCTATGTCTTGTTGAACTGATGTAATTTTAAACCATCGTAGATTGGTGGATTTGAGGCCCACAACTCTACAATTGTTTGCGATTGATGACCCCAATAACTCCCTATAAATATTTACATTTTTCCTCCAATTAGTTGTCTCTAATATCCACCAATTTTCTCCTAATAGAGATCATAATTTGGTGGTGACTTTTTCATTCCCCTTTTTTCCTCTTATTAAGACTAAATTTATTAACCCAATTTTCGATGTGGGTTTTCCACAAAGGTATTTTCTATTTTCTACAATTTTTTTAGAAGAAAAAATTCAAATTTCGAGGACATAATTTATTGAATGAGGGAAGATTGTAACACCCCAAGATTTCATAGTACGTTATTTTTTTCAAAGTAATTCAATAACTTGAACTACACGCAGCACCGAGTTCCTGCACATCACGACTTACCAAACTAGTCGTTCAAAAGAGGTTACGAATAGTGTTAACAGATTTCTGAACATTATATAATCCTTAAAATATTAAAATCCATATTATGAGTTTCTTAGACATAATGTATTAACTAATTCATTTTTTTCAAATAAAAGAAGTATTTTTCAAAAATGCACTTTTACTGCCATTTAATGGCGAACCCTTCTTAAATTAAATATTTAAAACTTTTATATATTCAATTTGAAAAAATGAACTTCTTCTTTAGAATCAGGACAAAATAATTTACTTTCGATGAATTTTTGATATTTTTCTCATAACTTTGATATTTGGGTGAATAGTGAAAAATACTAAATTTTATCTAAAAAATTTTTTTATTCAAAAAAATTTATAATGATAAATTACACATTTGAGTGGTAATAAGGTATAATTAGATTATATTTTTACCATTTAATTAAATATTGTTCATTGGGAGTAATTTCACTTTGAAATTACACATAAACAAGTGCCAATATTATGGTAGTTATTATTTCTTAAAAACCCACCTTAAGGTTTTGACAACAGGAATTAATTATAAAATAATTAATGAAACTCCTATATTTTAAATTTGGTAAAATTGAAATCATTTTTGGATTCAGAATATCAAAATTATCATAGGGTGAATTTTTGGTATTTTTCTGAAAACATTCAATTTTTGATGAATAGTGAAAAACACTGAGCTATTGGTTAAAGCCGACATATTATTTAAATAATTATTTATTTTATTTAAATTTACATTAGGTAAAAATAGATACATAATACCACTATAAGTTCAATATAATTCATTAGATTCATTTTATATTAATTTTAGATATACAAAATTTTATTGACCTTTTTACCGTCTTTTACCCACCTCCTATAAGCTTTTGCAAATTTTCATAAAACATAATTTCATCACTTATGTGAGTGGAATATCAAAAATATAAGAGACATGGTTGATATCAGTATGTAAAATGTGGTTCAATGAGATGAAAATAATTTTTGGTGAATAGTAACTTTTTACTTTTATTAACCACGGTTTAAAGTAAATAGGGTAATTAAGGGTAAATATTATATTAATATGCCCCTAACACATGTCCTAATTCTATAGGATAAGTGTATACCGACAAAAAACAACCTTAGGAATATAATATTATCATTTAGTTCAACTTGGATTTGATTAGGACATTTATTATTATTTAATTCAAAGACAAGTTAAAAGAGTAAAAATCAAAGTTTTATAACTAAAACATTTTTAATATAGGGTTATACATAAGCTAAATTAAATTATAAATATTCATTAGAAATATACAATGATTTACTACATAATGATAATTAATTTATAATTTTTAGACATTAAATAATTTAATTTATTTATGACACAATGATGATGTAGTAATTGTCATATTAATGACTGATTAAGATAATTGATATTATAAATACCCAAATAAATGTAATTGGAGACTTTTTATGTATTAAACTAATTTTATAGGATAATATGACATTTTAGGATTTATTTAAGTAACTTTTTTAGAAGTAATAATTCTATTATGAGTTTCACAAAAATCAAATTACAAATAGTCTCAAAATTAACATAAAATATTTTTTAAAACAAATATTATATTATTAACTGATATTCTATTCGTAAAAATCTATGGTTTGGAAAAAAGACATATATAATGATAGGTGTATAATTAATGAACCACTTGGTGTTATATTGGAAATATATAGTATTTTTATTAACCATATAATATAAAAATACAAAGAGACATGGTAAACGTCAAACTATTTAACTAAGGATTAAATATAAATGATAAGGTTAATATAGTGACCCAAACCTGTCCAAAACCTAGTGGTTGAGTTCATTTCGACCCATAACCACCTTATCATTGAAATGAATCAATCTTGAGCCATTATAATCTGAATAGAAATTTATTATAAAATAATATTTTATGTATTTCTTATGGTGCCCCTCACCCCTCCGATAAAAGGGCACTCCCCCTTCTCTCTAATTCACACCTTCAAAGCCTTTTGGCTCAGCCAATACCTACCCAAATATTCTCTCGAATTCCATAAATTCAACCTAGATGCCTTATATTGATCAAAATTCTAACCTAAGGAGCCCTTTTGATCAAATCAAAAGGAATAACCAAAAGAAGAGGTAATGTTTTCACCACCCTCTTTCAAGTTCTTTTCTTCTCCCACTTCTTCTTTCTTTGTCATTTCCATTATAAAATAATAACTATAGTATCTTCTATATACTGTGATATTATTATAAATATGGTACAACCATATTCAGTATTATATCCATCCTTTGAATGACATGTCACCATACATGCGTACGTACGGCTTACCATCTCCACGTTGTGGTGTAATTTTTATTCCAAACATTATTATTTGGATGGGTATGATAATGATATGTGATTGATGTAAATAATAAATATAACATTATAATTATTCTTTATATATGATATACCATCCAATTATTTATTATTATAATATCAAATGAATGATATTGTCGCTCGCGCGTACGTACGTACTATCGTCTCCACGAACCCGATGAGATTCATTCCACATCGTATCCATTCAAGACTAATTTTCATTTGATGATTAAAAATAATGTTTGAGGACTTCATGTCATTCTGGATATAAATAAGATACATCCCATCGAAAAAAATATGACTCACATAACAAAGAGTATAAAGGAAAACGAATCCGTTAACACCCCAAATGATGATAATACTAAGATATTATTAACAAAACAATGTCAAAAGATCATATTTGATATAATATTAATGTATATGATTCTTGAATAATTTAATAACAATTATTTAACCGTTATACAAGAGGTTAACCTACCATTGACCAAGGAAAAATGAAATTTAAGGGTTTATTTTACATTATCTTCATTATCAGATATTGTTTATACGTAATTTTCTACTAGAACCTCTTTATAATCCACATCCATGATTCTTAAAAATGTATTTCAAAACATTCTTACTATTTTATAAACTATGGGTTAAAGTCATTTATACCGTTGTTTGACTTTTTATTATATTTTTATAAAGTAATCTTTTCATCGTTTTCCAAACAAGGTTCTTTTTATCCTTTCCACAAAATTAAGATAAGAATGTCTTTTTTTTAACTTATACGGCTGGTGCAGCTATTTTTGACTATTATAAAATCGTTGAATCATCCCTTACAGGTTTATAAGAATATTTTCAAATTAAATGTTTTCTTTTATTATTATGTGACTTTTAAATGATTTAAAAAAAGATATATTTCCCTCAAATAGTTTTGATTTCATCTATGTCAACATCCTTTGATAGATTTTAAGCATATTTGAGGTTGATTTACTATGATACAAAACTTCCATATTGTATTAAAGGTTTCTTAATATGTCTAACTTTGGATGTGTTATTTTTATACCATTCATGGTTTATGCATAAAGTATTGACATTTAGTATACTAGTTTTAATACGAATGTTTATTTTATGTTTAAACCTATTCACATGAGGAATGCATTGGACTTAGTATGTGACTGGTGGAGCTCGCTATAGCTCCTTGATGCATCGGTAGGTCTCATGAGATAAACTAATTTCTTGGCACAAGGCCTTGACAAAATATTATTTGTAGTATTGGACCAAGTCCTTGACTATGTGGTTATGATAGTCTGGCATTATGTATTCCATCATTATGAAAGTGGTTATTGATATTGCATGTGATTATTCGACTAGTAGAATATCCATGTGAATAAGTAAATGGAATTATTTCATTTTATTTTACCATATTATAGTAAATTTCAAGTTTAAAAGGCTTTTTTTAGTTATACATTTCCTTAAATGTTTATGTTTATTTATTAATGTTTCCGCTATATTGTTATCCTTAATGAGCATCTGAGCTCACCCCTTTTTATGTTTTATTTTTCCCATGATGTGAAGAAGTATTTTATGACTAACCTGCAGGGATAGTATGAGGTGATATGAGTGTGGACTATGGAGACTATTTTGTTGTAGTTTTTCACTTTATCATGCAATGTAATACTTATGAATGTATCTAGTGTTTCAAATGATACTAAACTAATAAGTCATTCGAGACTTTATCTTTTGTGATCATGCCAATGTTATGTAATAATGCACCAACTTTGGGTGATTTGGGTTGGGGAGTTACAGTTGGTATCAGTGGTAGTTTAGTTAGAACCTTGGAAGCTAGATTTAGAAAAACTCTTATTAGATCCCATATATTTAAGATGGACTTTGATGATTTTTATAGAAGAAATTCCTAGAATTTTGGTATTGTAGAGATTTTGTGTGTTTTCCGAGAACAACATCCTGGTCTGGATATAGGCTGGTAGAGGCGGTTCGGGCACAGATGTACCTAGGGGTAAAACCTGAAAACACTGCTTTGAGCTAGACTCAAACTGGAACTGGTGCACGAAAATGGGTCGTGCTGCACTCTTGTATATGACACTCCTGGGGGATATGCTTAGGATAATTCTCATTTTCATTTACAAATAATTATGAAGGGTTTATGAGTATAAACTTCCTTAATGAAAACATCTTTATGATTGTGGATTATATACATAAACCGTTTAATTTATGTTAGGTATTTTAAATGTTTGTAATTATTCATTTCAATTCATAAACTGACCTAGTTTATGCCATTGTATAAAAATGGCACCTAGTAGAAGGAATGTGAACTCCAGCAATACGTATGATCCCAAGAGTAAGAAGGATCACATATTTCACGGTATTAGGCCAACATTTAGAATGGAAATAGTCTCCCATGTATTCTCAACATATGAAGAAATAGTATCACGTGTTAATAAGATTAGTAAATAATTCCCTAAGTCCTGTTGCTTTTAAGGGAAGCAAGAGAAGAAAATTATGGAAGAGAGAAAGATGGATAAATGGAAGAGGGAAAAGAAGAATTTTACCATATTTAATAATTTTGGGAAGAAACACCCTAGAACTTGCATGAAGGGAATGGGATTTTGTTATTAGTGTGGAGAAAAAGGACACCAAGTACATGACTATAATGGTAATAAAAAGGCTTCAAATGTACAATGCTTCGTCTGCAATGAGTTGGGAAACTGCGCAAACCAATGTCCAAATCATCAGAGTATGCACAAAATGATTCTATTGGATAATAATCAAGTTATTATACTACCACAGATGAGGAGTAATGATTAGAGTTATTATGTTGTTCTTAAAGAATATTATGTAATTTGAGTGTCGTATCAACGATGTATTGGTTATAACAATTAGGGAGTATATAAGGATTATAATCCAGTACTATTTCATTAAGGACATGAGATTGTGTGGAACCAAGAAATGTGACTCAATATAAGGTTAAATTTTTGCAAAATATATGGTTGAGAGAAAGACAAACCACAATATGGTTCTAATACTAAGGTAGTGATTTTGGAATAATACATGATTAAATTGGATAAATTATATTACATATTCTTGACTCCCTTGAAACTGATTAATGATATCTATATTCCATCATTGTTGGAGTTTACAGCATTTTTTGATAGAAGGAGTATATCCATTATTCTACAAGGAATAAGGGAGAATGAATTTAATAAACAAGGTTTTATGGTAATTCATGATGTTATAGTGTTTTAAAAGAATACATGATGAAGGTGTTCACATGTTATTACGTGGAAAAAGGATCTTCATTATGTTTACCTTCAGTGTAGATTTTGGACTGTGATTTTGTACAGATGTATTTTGGATAATTCTAGTTTGAGATTATTTTTGGATTTCCATAAAAAGGACAATCCAGAGGTCGGGTGGCAACCTGTTGCGTCCGGTAAGGCTGTGAGACATGGACCCACAACTGAAGGGCGATAAGGGTTTATCACCTACCACTAGCCCACGTGATGTCCTGAATTGAATAATGTAGTTTTTTTTAAAGATTTGGTAGATGAATTATAAATACATTTTTTTAGAACCCTACATGAATAGGATAAATAGAATATTTTTTTATGTTCTATTATTATTTTGAGTGAAATATGAGTTTGTGGTAGAAATTAGTTAAGGGATGGAACTCTACTTGTCAAGTATATATATATTTTTTCTTCTCTTATTCTATGAAAAAATTAATTCTTAAACATTAGGTAAGGTATCTTAAAACTAAAAATGTGTTATCCGTAACCATATGTCTTGTTGAACCGATGATATTTTAAACCATCATAGATTGATGGATTTGAGGCCCACAATTCTAAAATTTTTTGTGATTGATGAACTAAATCACTCCATATAAATATTTACATTTTTCCTCCAATTAGGTCTCTATAATTTCCACCAATGTTCTCCTAATAGAGATCAAAATTTGGTGGTAACTTTTTTATTCCCCTTTTTTCCTCTTATTAAGACTAAATTTTATTAACCCAATTTCTGATGTGGGTTTTCCCACAAAAGTATTTTCTATTTTCAACCTTTTATTTTAGAAGAACAATTTCAAATTCAGAGGATGAAATTTATTGAAGGAGGGAAGAATTTAATACCCCAATATTTCATAGAACATTATTTCTTCAATGTAATTCAATAACCTGCACTACACACAACATCGAGTTCTAGCGCATCACGAGTTACCAAAGTACTAGTTCAAAAGCGGTTATGAATAGTGTTAACTGAATTTTGAACTTTATATAACCCTTATAATTTTAGGATCCATATTATGAGTTTCTTAGACATAATGTATGAACTAATTCATTTTTTTAGATTAAAGAAGTATTTTTCAAAAATGCACTTTTACCGCCTTTTAATGGTGAACCCTTGTTAAATTCAATATTTAAACTTTTATATCTTCAATGTTACAAAATAAACTTCTTCTTTATAATCAAGACATAAAAATTTAGTTTCGATGAATTATTTATTTTTTTCTGATAACTTTCATATTTGGGTGAATAGTGAAAAATATTAAATTTTAACTAAAAACAAATTTTTTAATCAAAATATTTTATAAAGTTAAAATAAACATTTGAGTGGTTTAAAATTATAATTAGATTAAATTTTTACCATTTAATTAAATATAGTTCATTGGGAGAAATTTCACTTTGAAATTGCATATAAACAAGTACCAATATTTTGATAGTTATTATTTCTTAAAGACCTGCTTTTTTGTTTTGACAAGAGGAATTAATTTCAAATTAATTAATGCAACATAAATGTTTTGAATTTGGTAAAATAGAAATCATTTTTGGATTTATAATATCAAAATTATCTTTGGGTGAATTTTTGGTATGTTTTTGAAAACATTCAATTTTTGATGAATACTGAAAAACATTGAGTAATTGCTTAAACCCGACTTTTTATTTAAATAATTTTTTATTTTATTTAAATTTATTTTACGTCAAAATAGATACATAATACCTATATAAGTTCCATGTAATTAATTGAAGTCATTTTATATTAATTTTTGATATAAAAAATTTTATTGAACTATTTACCGTCTTTTACCCACCTCCTAGGAGCTTTTGCAAATTTTCATAAAACATAATTTTACTACTTATGTGAGTGGAATTTAAAAAATACGAGAGATGCGGTTGATATTAATAAGTAATATTTTGTTCAATGAGATGAAAATAATTTTTGGTGAATAGTAACTTTTTACTTTTATTTACCGTGGTTAAAAATAAATAGGTTAATTAAGGGTAAAAATGATATTAATATTTCCCTAAATCATGTCCTATTTATATTGGACAAGTGTATCTCGACCAAAAAACAACCTTAGGAATAAAATATTATAATTTAGGTCCACTTGGATTAGATTAGGACATTTATTATTATTTAATTCAATGAATAGTTAAAATAGTTAAAGTCAATGTTTAATTAATACAACATTTTTAATATAGGGTTATACACAAGATAAATTCAATTATAAATATTCATTAGAAATATAGAAAGATTTCGCACATTATTCTATTTTTTAATTATTTTTAGACATTAAATAATTTAATTTATTTATGACACAATGATGATGTAGTAATTACCGTATTAATGAAAGATTATGATAATCGATATTATAAATACCCAAATAAATGTAATTTGAAACTATTTATGAATTACTCTAATTTTATAGGATAATATGACATATTAGGATTGATTTAATTAACGTTTTTAGAAGTAATCATGCTGTTATGATTTTCACATAAAACATATTTCAAATCGACTCAAAATCGATATAAAAGAGTTTTTAAAACAAATATTATATTATTAACTGATATTCTATTCATAAAAATCTATGGTTCTACCAAAAGACATATATAATGATAGGTGTGTCATTAATGAACTACTTAGGGCTCTATTGGAAGTATATAGTATGTTTATTAACCATATAATATAAAAATACAAAGAGACGTGGTAAATGTCAGACTATTTCACTAAGGGTTAAATATAAATGATAAGGTTAATATAGTGACCAAACCTGTCTAAAACCTATTGGTTGAGTGGATTTCTACCCATCCCCACCTTATCCTCGATATGAATCAATTTTGAGCCATTATAAACCAAATATAAATTTATTATAAAATAATATTTTACGTTTTTCCTAAGGTGCCCCTCACCCCTCTTATAAAAAGGCACTCACCCTTCTCTCAAATTAACAACATCAAATCCTTTTGGCTTGGCCAACCCCTACCCAAATATTCTCTAAAATTTCATCAATTCATCCTAGAGGCCTTATTTTCATCAGAAACCCAACCTTAGGAGCTCTTTTGATCAAATAAAAAGGAAGAACCTGAAGAAGAGGTAATGTTTTCACCACCCTCTTTAAAGTCCCTTTCTACTTCCACTTCGTCTTTCTTTGTTATTTCCATTATAAAATAATGACTCTAGTATCTTATATATACTATGAAGTTATTATAAATATGCTATAACCATATCCAGTATTCTATACATCCTTTGAATGACATGTCACCATACGTGCGTACGTACGGCTTACCATCTCCACATCGTGGTGTAATTGTTATTCAAAACATTATTATTTGGATGAGTATGATAATGATATGTAATTGATCTAAATAATAAATATAACATTATAATTATTATTTGTATATGATATACCATTCACTTATATATTATTATAAAATCAAAAAATGATATTGTCGCTCGTGCAAACATACGGACTACCGTCTCCATGAACGTGGTGAGATTCATTCCACATCGTATCCATTCAAGACTAATATTCATTTGATGATTACAAATAATGTTTAAGGACTTGATATCACTCTATATATGAATAATATACATCCCATCAAAAACAAATGTGACTCACATAAAAAATATTATAAAGGAAAACGAATCCTTTAACACCCGAAACGATGATAATACTAATATATTATTAACAAGGCAATGTCAAAAGATCATATATGATATAATATTAATGTATATGAATCATTCATAATTTAATAAAAATTATTTCACAATTATATAGGAGGTTAACCTACCCTCGACCATGGAAAAGTGCAAGGTAATGGTTTATTTCACAATCTCTTCGTTATCCGAGATTGTTTATACGTAATTATCTACTCGGACCTCTTTATCATCCACATCCATGTTTCTTAAAAATGTATTTCAAAACATTCTTACTTTTTTAAATACTATTGGTTAAATTCATTTATACCCTTATTTTACTTTTTATATTATTTTTATAAAGGAATCTTTCAGTCGTTTTTCAAAAAGAGTCCTTTTTAACCTTTTCAACAAAATTAAGTTAAGAATGTCTTTTTTTAACTTATACGGAGGCTGCAGTTATTTTCCACTGTTATAAAATCGTTAAAGCTTACCTTACAAGATTATAAGAATATTTTCTACGTAAATTTTTTCTTTTATAATTATGTGACTTTTAAATGATTTAAAAAAAGATATATTTCTCTCAAATAGTTTTGACATCATCTATGTCAGCATCTTTTGATGGATTTTAAGATTATTTAAGTAGATTTATTATGATACAAAATGTCCATATTTTATTGAAGGATTTGTGATATGTTTGACTGTGGATGTGTTATTTTTATACCATTCATGGTTTTTGGATAAATTATTGACATTTCGTATGCTAGTTTTAATATGAATGTTTATGTTATGTTTATACCTGTTCATGTGAGGAATGCATTGGACTTAGTAAGTGATGGGTGGAGCCCGCTATAGCTCCTTGATGCATCGGTAGGTCTCATTAGGCAAAATAGTGTCTTTCTAATAGGTCTTTAAAAAATATTATTTGTAGTCTTGGCACAAGGCCTTGACTATGTGGTTATGATAGTCTGGAATTATGCATTCCATCATTATGAAAGTGGTTATTGATATTACATGTGATTATTCAACTAGTAGAATATCCATGTGAATAAGTAAATGTCATTATTTCATTTTATTTTTCCATATTATGTTGAATTTCAAGTTTAAAATGATTTTGTTTTAGTTATACATTACTTTAAATGTTTATTCTTATTTATGAAAGTTTCCGCTATATTGTTATCGTTACTGGTCATCTGATCTCACCCCTTTCTATGTTTTATTTTTCCCAGGATGTGAAGAAGAATTTTATGACTGACCTGTAGGGATAGATTGAGAGGATATGAGTGTGGACAATGGAGACTTTGTTGTTTTAGTTTTTCACTTTATCATGAAATTTAAGACTTGTGAATGTATCTAGTGTTTCCAAGGCTACTAAACTAATCATTCTTTCGAGACATGATCTTTTTTGATCATGAAAATTATATGTAATAATGAACTAACTCTACATAACTGGGGTTGGGGAGCTACACCTCTATTAACTTCCTTTATAGATAGGCGAACAAGGTATCTAATGCTCTTAGAATAAATGAAACCTGGATCTTTTTCCATAATGCATATTGAGAAATCCCTATCTTTCTCGATATGCAATGTAAGGATATAGAAATCATAACTGTAGGGAATAAATCCAACCTTACCCAAATGATTTCCTAACAATATATCCAAGAGAATATAAAGGAAATAAACATGTGATCTAGAGATTCAGAAAAAGGTGAAAGTGGTAAATGAAAGCTGCCTAAGTTCCACATCAATGAAGATTTTTTAAATATATTTTGAACGTGAATTTTTCTACTTTCATCACTTGAGATAAATATATACCTATTGGATAATGAACATAGTTAATATTTCCCCATCCATCCTATAATTGCCAATTTGTATCATGATCTTCGAGAGAACTTTTGGTGGGACAAAATAATGAAATGGATCATTGAGTACACCTCAAAGTGTATGATATGTCAGCAAGTTAAAGAAGAGTTACATAAATCTAAAGAGATGATCAAGCCATTGCCTATGACAATGATGAAATATAAGAATGTCACTATATAATTTTTTACTTGTCTCTGGAAGTCATCCAAATGAAACAATACAATATGGGATTTATTGGATGAACCACTAAGACTTCAAAATTCAATGATATTTGAGAATATTTCTCTCCTAAAGAACTTCCCAATACATTTTTAAGGTTAGTGGTGAGGCTTCTTAGGGTTACACATTAAGTCATCTTTGATCATGTTCCAATTTTCACTTCAAAATTATCGTTAATATCTCAATAGGCTTTGAATAATGAATTGAATTTTAGCATGGCTTATCACCCCCAAACAGATGTCCAATATGAATGGACTATTCAGCCACTCTTTGTCATTATTAGATCCTAATAAATGGAATTCAATTATTGAAGGGGTCTATAACTCCTATTAGTTGAGTTCTTATACAACAACAGCTTCCACATAAGTATTTAAATGGCTCAATATGAAGATATGTATGGAAATAAATGTAGAAATATAACTTGTTGGGATGATGTTGGTGAATGATAGCTGATTGGACATAATCTATTCAAAGAGATGATCAGGATGGTTCTATCCATCCATCAACAAATAAAAGAAACTTAGATATCGAAAAAGAGCTATGCTGAGAACCTTTAATGGTACTTGATATTTTATGTTGGAGATAATTTTTTCCTTCTAATATCAACATGGATGAGATTCATGTGGTTTGGAAAGTAATAGAATCTTATCTGAAGGTATATTAGCCCATTTGTGATCCTTTTTCACATAGAAGTAGTGAAATATCAGCTTAAACTTCAAAAAAAATATGTCCCGAGTTCATGATGTGTTCCACATATATCTCTTGAGGAAGCACATACCCAACATATCACATTTTCTAAATCCAAAGGTAGTATAAATGGTGAATTAATTATCATATGAGGAGCATCCAATTATATTATCGGACCACATAGACAACTTAATTTGGAATAATACACCTCACCTTGCCAATATGTTTTGGAGGAACCATTAGTATGAATAGGAAACATGGGAACTTGAGGAAAAAATGGAACATAAGTACCATAACCTATTGTCTACTAAGAATATGAATTGAAATTTGAGGGATGAAATTTCTAAAGGGTGGAAAAATGTAACAACGATGATTTTAAAAATCATATTTGTCTCTTGAAATAAATGTCTGTTATATTATACTATATACTAGTATACACCTCTAACAATAAAACAAACTAACAACAATTTATTTCACTAAAAAATACTTTTACATTAATAAAAAACTAAAATGATGATAATTAGAAACATTATAATGGGACAAAAAATGTAAATTGTGAAATATAAAATGTGAAAATATAAATCAACCCAATAAGCTAGAATCATCACCCCTATGGTTAAAACAATAAAAAATAAAAAAATATTTTTTAATACAAATGGTATTATAGAAAATTGAAATATAAAACCGTGAGAGAAATTGAGTTGAATAATGAATAATTGAATAAATTATTCTTTATAGAAGTAAATGTGACTCTTATAATAGTTTTGTGATCATTGGAATAATTACTTGGATGTTGGGAATGTTAAACTGACAGTTGGAATAGTAATTTAACCTAAAAATAATAAAAATACATTTAAATAATATATATCATTATTAAATTATTAAGATGTAAATGTCATGATTCCATAAAATTAGTATCATGGATAAAATATCAATTAAAATTTAAGCATGTTTTTTATAAACTATATTTTAATACATTTCATAAAAATAATTTTTTTATATTAATAATTAACTTTACCTATGTTATAAAGTTATTTCCCTAAAATTATTATCTTTTTTTAAATAATCACATAAAAATATCGATGTGGTAATTGTTTTTCGCTATTTTCTAAAATACATAAAATTCCTTGTTTATAGTAAAAAAAATGATTTTTCTTATATCTAGTGTAATATAAATTATGATAGTTCAAGGGAGTAGTGTTACAGATAAACAAATAAACTCACTACGACTACAAGAACTCAGGTAGACTCGATCCTGAAATCATTCACAAGACCCACAGAGATGCAGCCACTAGGCTTTACCCCTTGTGGAAACCTGTGTATCTTAAATTATAACACTCAGGATGTAATAATGAACTAATAATTTATAAAACATCAGTTTTAGAAAAAAAAAATATATTTAACTTTTCAAATGAGTAATTGTTTCGTATTTCCTTGAAACATGTGTTTTAGTTTTAAGAACCACTATTTCTAGGCTGTTTTCATTGTATTTATTTATGGAACTGGAAACTCTCAACTATTATTTATCCATAGGAAAACACTTTCCAATGGTAGGTGTTCATTAATTTTTAACATTATGATACTAAAGAACGTGCATTGGTCAAGAGGAAGTGAGGTGGGACTCATTATAACATCTTAAGGGGAATCATTGTCTACTTTGAGACTCTCTTTGTAAATTTAGGATATTCTCATGAATCATTATTAATTCATCAAGTATATCATAAGTATACCTTAGAATTTAGAATCACTTATTAACATATGTAAAATTTAGAATCATCAGTATGCATTCAAGGTTCTTCATTAATATAATTATCTATTTGTATTCATGGTTTTCAATCAATGATATCCTCAAATATACTTCATAGAGACTCTTTTAATCATTTTTGTGATGATAATGGTTTTTAAGCCACTCAGTGGAGTACTCTGGAATTTATTTTCATCCTCGGAAACAAAGGTTTGATTTGATTTTGCAATTTTTCCCATAAAATGGGAAACCTACGTATCCTTGTAAAAGGAATCAAAAACTCCCGTAGTTCGACACCACTTAATGGGACACATCATTCCTTTTAAGGTCATGTGATAAGGACCTCTATGAGGAAGGGGCTTGACCAAAACATAGTATGGGACTTATGCTGAAGCAGCCTAAGGAACATTGAAATTATTTGGGTTACCATGTAAGATCAGGCCCTATTGCAAATATGTCCCAACAAGAACAAAGTTGATTTGAAGTGTTGGGTTTGAACCTCAAGGAGGATTCCTACATACCCATATGGATAGGAATCAAATACCACACTGTTTTACAAGGCTCATAGAATATTATAGTCCTTTGAGAAGGAGGATTTTGGTCTTACATCTTAAAAAAGATTCCTTGATTATTTGGGGTTTAATTTGGGGCTTATTCCTAAGGAGGATTCCCAGATTAAGGGAATTAGGGTTGGATTTATAGGGAGGATATCCAGTCAACTCGGGACCTGAAAAGGATTCCTATTTATCATAGTTTCAACTAGAATCAAAGTTCTTTTAGTTCATTTGATTGTGAAAATATTGTGACCATGAAAAATCTTTAATCCAACGTGTTTCATGATCGATGTGAGAAACAAGAGGATGTAACAGATTCAAAAAATTAATTCACACTTTCAAATTTTTCCTCCACCGCTGGTGGAAGATGGTGCACATATGGTGTCAAAGGTGAATGATGTTGAGGTGACTATGGAAGAGGGTGAGGTGACGAGGCCTCCCTCGGTTCTTTTTCACATTGGACAAGGGTCCAGTGTAAGGAGGAAGGGATGAAGGTTAGGTGCTTACACCCGGATTTCATTCCATGGTGACAGTGAAAAACAGGAGAGAGAAATAGTAACAAGAGTCTCTGTAGCCATCTCCCCTTTGGTCATTGTCACTGATGAAGAGAGGAGGAGTAATGATGCCACCTCATACAAAAAATTCTAGGGGCTTATTCTAGGATTGTTTCCCTAAAATTGATCTTGGAAGGGGAGGGAGGCATTCCCTTTATATTTAAAAGTAAAAGTAGGTATGAACTATATCTTCCCCTAACCCCATTTTGAAACAAATGTGGGAAACCTATTACTGTGGAAATACAAATCCACATAGGAGACACGTTGATGTGTCTTTCTTAAAGGTTTGATAATTCATGTGGTTTTGGTGGACGTCTCAACAGAATCTCTTCCAGATAAGGGATCCATTGAAGAATAAGCCTGTCCCTGAATGGATTTGATGAATTTTTGATATCTTGTATACTGAAGAGAGTGAATAATTTAATTGAATCAAGGAGGGTAACCCATGTTGTGAAGGGCTCACAAGTATGGGCATACAAGTAGGTAAGGGAGCACAAGTAAGGGTGCACTTTTTGGCCTGGGAAACTTGATGTTCACTTAGGCAATGAATAATCTGTATGGTAATACTTGGATGAGACCTTTCTCAAGACTTAGAGAGCATTCACATGTGATCCAAGAAGAGGGGCCCTCAAGTTCTTGTCAGATGAATGGGTGGCGCGTAAGTATTTTTGACTTGGGGAGGTTGGGAACTTTAAGCATGCATGTATTCTTGATTTCAAACACTAAAAGTACATAAGTCCAATGATCCTCCCCAAAATCCTCTTCTCAACGTGTTAAAGAGCTACCTTTAATGTTTTAGAAGATTGGGGTGAATTACTAGGGTGACCAAAATAGAAATTGGGCTTCATGGAAATTTTTCCATCCAAATGAGGACCCCAGGGGTCTATTTATAGGAAACAGTATGACATTGGGTGAAAGGAGTTTGAGAAATCCAATAGGATATGCCACATAATTGGGGTGTGCAATTGGTTTCAACATGAATGGGTGGCTCCCATGAATACTTGAGCACCGTCGGTGATTCACCTAGACAAGGGAGACACCTTTTGGACTTAGCCGAAATTATACTTTAATTTATCTCCAGCATGGTCGTGTGCTAGTATTTACACACACGTACCTTGGGCACCACGTTAGGGACTTATCCAAATTATTGATCCATACCTCGAGGGCTGCACCCCCACACCCCTACTTGGGATTAGTTCACGGCTCTGCTCCTGAACTTTCTGGTCGGTGCCTTCGCTACCCTCACTAACCCCCATGAAAAATGCAGAGGCACACTACAAAGTTTTCAATTCCGATTGAGTACATTTTGAGTTCTGGCACATGGAAATACAAATTGACTTGCGAAGAAGTGCATACAACACTTTTCAAGGTTTCTATAGTCATTAAAATATTATAATCTTAATTTCTAAACTAAAAACAATTTTCCAATGTCTGACGTTTGAAATGATCCATTAATATAAATTTTTTTCTTTTTTCCCACATTCATTTTTAATAAAATAATGAATTCAAATTGTAATATGGTTTAATGTCATGAATCCATTATATAAAATATAATTATTATTTATGTTGTAAAAAATTTATTATTACATGTTTTACCTAAGATATATTATATAATTTAATATTTTATTATAAAAATTCCCCTCTCCCCTAGTATAAATTACCCCTCTCCCTCCCCCTAGAAAACCACTCTTCCCACCCTTTCAAATGGAAAATATCTATACAAATACTCTCTATTCATCCTATTATAATCCATAGGGTTTTTCTAGAGTAATATAACTCCAATAAAAAGGCATTCTATTGTCGTACAAGGGAAGAGACATCATGAAGAGGTTATGTTTTCCTAAACTCCTCTTTGTGTTGTCCTCTAATCTACCTCTCTTTATCTATACCTTTCAAAATAAAATCATATAAGAGTAACTATAAAATATATATAATTTATATTATGTATTTAAACCTAATTTAAATATTGGGTGTCTTGAATTATATATATTTTATACCTCCCTTTATTTTCCTTTGGATAACGATTCTAATTATGGTAAACTAATCACCAAAAACAACATTTCAAAATTATTTTATAACAACACCCTTATGGATGGTTATAGTAAATTATTTATAATATTATATATATATGTTTTTGTGTGTGTTTTCTTTTTATTTTAGGATTCCTATAATTTATTCTACAAATATATATATTATATTATGGAAAATATTGAAATCGAAGAAAAACAAAATTGTTTTAAGAAAAACATGACATCACTCAACAATAAAAAATAGAAAATATAATCCAATTATTATAATTGATAAATGGTTACATAAATTAACATAAATTACTTATTTTTACAATGTTTTAATGAATATATATTTATTATTCAAGATGTGTAAAAGAGATTAAATAAAGTTCGTTTTAAGGTAAAGAGATTCTGGAACACAACTTATTTTCTTTGGGTTATCCATATTCATTATCATTTGTAGTGTTAATATTCCCATAATAACCCTTTAATGTTATTGAAATATTCATACAATTTATTTTTTGTTATATACATTTTTTCCTCCTTGTGAAATTTTTTTATGCCAAATACATTGTTTTTTCAAAAAGTCTTTTTCTTTCCCAAAAACATATTTGACACCTCTTGAGTTGATTCATGTTCACTAGGGAATGATAAAAATTATTCCAATTGTGTTATCACTTATTAATTTTGGGAACCAATATTTTTATTATTTAATAAATTTTTTATCAAATCCATATGATACCAAATCCATTTTAAGGGTTATTCCATGGATATGATATATAAATTTTCTTTAGGGCATGCACGATTATGAGTGGTTATGGTGATATAAGTGGGCCCAGAATTATATATCCCTTAAATTAATTAGTTAATGTGATGTCTCTCATGATATTATTTGTATTATTCAAGAACATGATTATATATATTTTAAAAAATATGATGTTATGATTTATTCACTTATGTTATGCATGGAAATCATGCTAGCTTTGTTCAAAAATATGTGTGGTATTTGACAACTATGATATGATTTTTCATTTTTATTCTATTGAGAATTTCATTTATTTATCAAATGTTTCCAATTGTGATTTTTATTATGATCCTATTATTATGATATAATTATGTTGATTATAGTAACCCATGTACTTTTTGATTCATGACCCGTATTCCTCCTCTAACATGGATTTTTTCTCATCCCATTCACTGATGTATATTCTCATGTTATTACATATAATAAGGTGAACATGAGATTTTATACGGAAAAAATAAGATGTATTTAAATAAATGCTTGTGTTTTGTTATATACAAGTTCCTCATAGCATAATTTTCCCAACACACTAAACCATTAGATCTTCAATTTTTATCTCTATTATGTTGTTGATCTTAAAAATCATTTGGTAGTCATGTAACAAAAAGTTGAGTCCTTATTTATATAATAAAATTAATTTTAGTATAATTCAATATGAGAATCATTTTAATCCATATAATATCATATATGATACATTTAGAACAAATCAAAACCCACTTGTCAACAATTTAAAATTAAAATCCTCATTTTTTGGTGTTAACTGGTTCATTTACAATGAGTGATTCAGTTTAGTAGTTTTGATCCTTGTACATTGATTATGTTTCCATCATCCTCATATTTTAGTAAAAATTTAATAATAATATATATATATATATATATTTGATGTCATCTATTAATGTTATAGATAGAAAATTGAAGTTCACCGTATATGGAGATGGTAGGATGTTCGTATAGATGAACACTATTTTCACTTTCTGACATATAGAATGAATGAAAGGTAATTAATAACTCAAATTTATATAATAATTATTCAATTATGAATATCTTATATATTCATTAAATATATCCTTTTCATCATCCATGAAAAACTGAAATGGGAAATGAATCATGTCACTTCATGGAGTTGGTTATCATACACGTGAGTGCCATTGTAATTTTCCAATAATTTTTTATTAAGAATATAAAAGTTATATTATGATTATGGAAGAATAATTATTCCATAAGTATCATAGTTGGGTCCTAGAAACTCAACAAGGAAGAATAAAATAATTCCATGAATTTAGTAAATGGTAAAACAAATATGATGAATTGTTTGAAGAAAAAGTTCAAAGGTATCAAATCTGTGAAAGAAGGCTTGGTCCAACGAAGTGAAAAATATATACACAAACCACCACTTCACTTATCATCCCATAAAAAATATTTTATAGGAAGTGATGGTATCACCAGTTCCCATGAACAAATAAATCATTTGTAAGGCTAGATGGTGATTTCTATCATCCATAAATGACCGTCCCAGTAAATGAAAAAAAACATTTGTGGGTGTTGGTTGTCTTTTATGTTCCATGTGAATGAAACTATATACGGTTAGGGGTATGGCTCTTAAAAGTGATGCCCCATTTCCCACCATGTAGGACCAACCATCTTGATAAAAAAATCCTTCATTATTCTATAGAATACCCCCAAGGGGAACCAAAGAGACACACAATAAGTATTTGATACACAGATGAGGATTGGGATAAATGTGTGATAGATTTCAATTCGAAAAAGGTGAAAAGAATGCGTAACATTAAGGAAGAAAATAAATTCATATGGAAAGTCTAAAAAACCTAAAAAAAATCGAACACCATTATGTCGAGCATAAGATGATGGCCCCTTTGCAGTCCACCACCTCTTATAGGAAAAAGATACATGGAAGGATCCCTGGACAGCATAGAAAATGATACCAGAGAAGAACCCATTCCTAAATATCAAAAACTTATGTGGAAAAAAACATATCCCTATATAAAAAATATCTATGTGGAGAGAACCCTCGTCCACATATCACAACACCACACAGACAACACCCTCACTCGCGTAGCACCATTCTATGTAGTGGTAACCACATCTGGCATATGTACATGCTATGATAAATGGGGAGTACTAGGGTATTCTTCTCTCTATATCCTATCAATTTTCAATGTCATACCATCATTCCCCACATTGGCACCTCCATGAACCATTATAATGGATTTAGTCTAAGGAAACTTTTAATGCCACCCTATATGTATGATCATATTTTTAGACACATTAGCATGCCCTCTTGAGTTTATATACCCCTACTAAGAAGTTTCATGTTGGTATTCTACATTCATGGAAACACATAATAATTTCATAAAATATATATTATTGTGGAAATGAGAGTCCAAAGTTTAGAATTTATCATGTGGACCTCCCTATTCCTAGCAGGGATATAGGGAATCAAACATGCCTTACCCTTTTAACGAAGTGGATTATCATCCTTTCTTCCCCATGAACCAATTTAGGGAATCCCTCTTAGAATAGTCCCCTAATATTTATTAAGGGATAAATCACCCTTGTTACTCTTTGCCTACCCTAGTTTTTATCATATAGATCATCAGGAGTGACTCTCCTAGTTTCCAAAATAATAGAGGATAAGGAACATTATAATCCCCTTATCATTCCCCTTGGGTTCCAGAATCCTTCCACCTATGGAAAAAGTGGATCATGTGATCCTTAGACATACTTATTCATCTTATTCCTCACTCACAACATGAATGACATGGTATTAGAGGTCAGTAGTGATTATGACATCCACATGATCCCAAAACACAATTGTTCCACCTACTTGGTATAATACCCAAAACATATTAACACAAATGGGAATCTTATTCATTGGAATCCCCAAACCATTCTAAACTATGTGGATTTTGATACACAACTAATTGGGATACGTAGGAATCCTCCATGAGGTCTTGAACCAACACCAAAACTCAACCTAACTTTCTTTCGATCATATTCCTAGAATGTTCATAAACAACTCGGGGGGTTACACATTCATTCCAGATCCCATTCACCACCATCCTTGTGGGATCACATCTCTAGTAAGATCAAACACCCCCCCTGGGAGACCACATCTCTTTTAAGTCCCTCAGTCCACCTTGGTGTAAGCCCCACACCATCCTAGGCTAGGCACATTTCACCTAGATAACCTAACCACAAGACATTAGCCTCCATGTTTCGGTCCTTGTCATTGGACCTTAAAAGGTGATGTTTCCTATTAAGTGTCATTAAACTATGTTGGTTCAGATTCATTTTTCATTGATATGTGGAAATAATATCTTATGGTTCTAATCCTAACATCAAAAAAACTTCCCTCCACTATATGATATTAAACTCCACAGCGCCTCACTACATGGATTTAAACAAGCATCATCCTAATTAATGACCAAATAATATCTATTTTTACATAAAAGGGTACCATTGATAGAGAACCTCAAATACATATAGATATCCCCATAAATGAATAACCTAAGATTCATAGAGATGATTCCAAACCCATGCATGTTCATTATTTATCATTAATTCAATGTTATTCATTCCATACCTGGTAATTAACAAAGTGTTAGAAAACATGTCTTAAATATATAAGAGATTACTGGAATAAAAAATAGTCCCCTCCCACCAACATTGCTATGATCCTGAATTCCAATCATCTGTATCTATGTGAGATCAAAATTATTGTTGGCCACATTACCCAATGAGCACATACCTTTGTAATATAGGTCCATAAGTCCTCATAGATATGATCACAATCAGGTGTTTTAAATTCTATGAACAATCCCCACTGAAAATCGGCTCATCGCAACAGGGTGTGAGATAAGAATGTCTAACTAGATGTGAATGATCATGATAATATTAAAATCCTCTATAATTAATCATACCAAGAGGCATGACATGATTCTTTCATTTAAGATCCATTCATATAGGTACACATCATGATTCTCTCTCCGGATTTTTTTTGGACATGATGTAATTCCTTAACTATGGTGGTCATGTTACCCTGTGCCAATCCCCCTTCGATATCAACATGAAAAATGAAAAAAAAAGATATTAATGGAACATTTTTTAATTAATGGATATGATACATTGATGAGGTATTATTTTGTGGGTTTATCCCATATATTTCATTCAATTCCCACTAAAAAATCCTTCAATCCAATGGATTTGCACCAGGTCTCCAACACATGCGCATTCATCACTACAGAAGCTAGGTCCTCGACCAAACAGATGACACTATCACCAACCCATTATCTTAAATGCTAGGTTTTTAATGCATTGTTCTGGGATTACTACCAGAATGGTTCTCCCCAAACCCTGGAGGCATCTGGATAGGACCCAAATTTGTGATGCCCCACCAGCCGTCCTCTAAATGATGGTTGTCGGTCCAGAACTAGTTTTCCCCAATATTCATCTCATACTTTTATGGGAGCTTGTCCCCAGAACGTGATAATGAGTTCCTATGTTACCTTAGGAAGGATGATGAAGTGATTTCTAGAAACTTCATCCAATAATAAATGGGACCCTGCCCAAGGACCCCTTATATAAATCATCACTAAAAATTTCATGTGGCTCAACAACCACATTGTGAAGAGGATACCACCCATGGGGACCATATGAAGTCATGTGAACCTAGTTCCCCAGGGAAAATGTCATAGGATAAAGATCATATAATTTGGAACAGGACATCATCCATGTTCCTCCTAAACAATCCCATCAATCAAATAAAATTGAAAATTATGCAGATGAAAATTTCTGGTCAATCATATCAAGCCCTCCAATCAAATTCGGTGGAACACTACAAGAAAATTGTAATTCCTATAGATGCATATTAATACCACCAGTCAACTTCAGTGGAAAACTAAAATTAAGCACATATTATTTCTCATTCAAAGAAGATATTACATGAAAATACGATTGTGATTGTGTGACCTAGTCTACATATCTCAACTACAAATCATTGGAAGACCCACATTCATTCCCCCACAGAGAAATGGGAATATATTCTCATTCCAACTAAAGATGTTTCTATGCACATCTTATAAATTATGGATGGTCAAACATAAATTCATGAAAATATCCAACAGACATTCCAATATGTGATCACATCATGGAAATTATCACGAAATATGTCACATAACCCCACCTCCAAAAGTGAGGTGACTTATCCGCACAATAAGATGGTTACCCAAGAGTAGACATGTATCACTTCTCCCATCCTGGAGGGTCTTCAATAATATTATATGATAAATGGAATACATAATCAAGAACAAGTACTCGTTCCAAAACAAGGAAATTGGTCCACTATAGTGGACACTCAAGGGTATGAAAATATTCCTATAAGATCTATGGATGCTTACCAGTATATCTGATAGCACCATAGGAGCCACTTGAAGAGTAACCTGTATATAAAGTTCATAATTTACAGAATGCATCCACATCCACCCATAATATATTTATAAAAATAAATCTTGCCAATGGTGACTGTAAAATGAAGAAAGGACTCATAACATTGTTCTACTGGAATCTTGAGTTCTTGGGGGCCTTCATATATCAATCCCTAGTGGTTCATGAACATACTTATCCATTACCAAATTACACAAGTGGCACTATATGTTTTGAAGGTTCTCCCAATAACTTTGTTACCAAAAACTCCGTAGGCCCTCCACAGAGAATCTACCATGAAGGCTTAATTTGTGGACACAAACTGATCGATCATGTGAACCTATCTCTTGATGAGAATCATGGTATCCATCCTCATATTCAGAATATCAAACAGTAAGATGGACCTCCCCTTTTTTGTCATTGCTTTAGGTCCTCCATAGGGTATATGCTTCCAAAATTCTCCATCCATTTGGACACCAATCTATAATAATATTCCTCCCCATGATGTAATTATATAAGAAGGTCCTCCATAAAGTGACATTTCCTTTTTATAAAATGTTCCTCCCCTTTCTGAATAAAATACGACAAAGACCTCACATTCTCAGGTTCAGGGAATGATGGGTCCAGAACTAATAGATACCCTATCAATGAGAATTGACATAATTTCTCATCTAAAAAATAGACAGTGGAAGCACTCATATTCTAGAGATGATATACTCATTTTGTTTTTTCTATCATTCACTTCATAGTTTGACATTATAATGGAACTGTAAGGTGAGTAAATATAAAACATCCGTTTGAATATCTTGAAAACATTCCATCACCTAAAAGAAAATTTATTTCCTTAAAATGGGTATGAATACCTTGTCCAAATACTAGGATAGATTCATCATCAAATCAACACGGAATACCATCCATCGGTGCAACAACCATGATCAGATAAGTTGAAGAATGATCTTTAATTGACATGCCTCAATGGATTTCATGAGTTATGTCATCTAATTATTGATATACCACCTGGTGTTCATATATGGGGATGGGGACAACATATAGATTTTTTATTTCACCCCATGACATGCCTATCATAACCTACTAAAAATGACATCTTATATTTTCATTACTCTAAATAGACTATTAAAAAATACCCCATCTCATGAAATGTGGAATACTCAATATGGATCATCCTTGAAAAAGCCTTAAAATCATTATTACCAAAGAGATAAATCAATTGAAAGACTCATAAACCATGAAACCAAGATCATTAAGCAAGATTATCCATTAAGTTAATATAGTTATTAAGAACTTCTAATAAACATGGAATAAAGTAGTTCACATGAAGATCTTACATTTCAACCATCTCTTATTTGAACAATAATGTGCAAGATAAAGAGAGTTGTGGCAGTAGCAGCAATAACTATAGTATGTGGTCAGAACCATCCTATAGGGCTCAGGGAATGTTTGGAAAAAATATTCCCCATCAATAGAAAAAATTCAATCTGAGGAAAAAATACCAAAAAACGGGGGAAATAATGTTCTACAGGGTTAGGGGAATGTTTTACACAACCTTGTATTTGTGGGAAATCAGTCTTTTCCAATATATGGAGGGAAATAATAAGTGAGGTATCCCAATAATTAAGGTATCTATGATGATACTTGAATACTATTCAACCTTTTTATGAATATATGTGGGTTTTGGTATTTCTCCACCATTTACAAAAGATTGGAATACTCCATACAATGAACTATGCACATTTCTCTAATAACTCCATGAATATTGGGGAAAAGAGCAGGAAATGAAGATGAATATTTAATCACACATAAGAAAACCTCCTTGTTATCCCCAGCATTATTACCCACACCATATCATTCTACACAAAACATGAATCAACAACACCCCATCCTCATTAGGATAATCATAGGGGACCTAAGAGAATTAAATTAATGGAGAAAAGAAAAAATGATTACTCATTCCATGATATTGAAGTTCACAGCTACATCATGGATGTTATGGAAAATTATTTACTCTGCCTTCAAGAGACTAAGAGTCCTAAATAGGTAGTTCTTGATGACCATCCATATTATTTCCCCTTTTATAGGATGTCGGTGAATTCCATTCAAGAATGATTTTTCTTCAATGACACCCTATAAAAAATGGTGTCCTCCAGACATGTAATGTTGGGAACGTCACCAGCACATGTAGCATAGGTTTCAACTACTACCCCAAAATTAGGAGAAGAGTTTAAAGATGTTATTAGAATTTGGGCATTAAATTTTAGAGTACAGAGGAATCGGAACATAAAAAATCGAACTAATGGTATTATCCAAGCATAGTTTAAACAACCAACTATGTACTAACCCACTTCCTCTATAACACCTTTAATGCAATCGGTACCAAAAAACTCCAAAATATAACATTTCAAAAAGAAAACTAGATAGAAATATAGGGGAAAACTTTAGAGAGATATACCATTTTCATGTCCAACATTGTCTCTAACCCTCTCAAAATCTATGACTAAAACATTTATAACAAAGAGCACCACCCTGCCAAAATGTACCCCCAAAAATAGTTTGCTTGAAAAAATCCTCATCAGATGAGAAGTTAATCATAAATTACATAAATTAAATTCATTTAATGGATACCTTCCACAATGTAGGTTATTTCTATGAATCCAACTTCCCCGCATAAGATTGGGTAACTAGAGGAAGGGCTTTAGGATCTGATGATATCAGTGAAGGCATAATTATGGAAGGAACCAAAATTCTAGCCACATCCCTACTCAAACGATTAATGTTGGAGAAACTCAAAGAAGATCCTTTCATAAAATCCAACAGGAGTTGGAAATTCCCCCTTGCATCTTCCAAAATCGACCATAACCCAATCACTCTAAAATATCAATAGGAGGTGTTACAAGTGTTAGATCCCCCTTGGAAGGCAGTCAAGCCTATTCACCCAAACCCACCAATATATGAGCACCTTAAGAACCTTTTGTGATGTTTGACCCAACTATTTAAATTACTCTATCCCCTTGAGAACCTATGAAATAGAATATGCACATTGGTAATCACAGGAACCTATGCCATAATACAATATCTTGAAACATATATCCTAGGTACTAACCATGTTATGAATCTTGGACACCCTGAGCTTACTAAAAGACCTCAAGGAAGCACTCATAGAGGCACTACTAATCCCCTAGGACTTTAAAGCTATGGTTTCCACTGCAGAAGTCTACTAGAAAGAAACTGATCCTATAGAATGTTACCCAATTGTCTACTTTATAGATCAAGAAAAAGAAACTATTATTTTGGGACACATCAGACCCATGTACATGTTTTGTAGGGTAAATGGAGTCTATATACTAAAATTTATCATTGAAAATAGCTCTAGAATTAATCTCATTCCAGTATAGATACTTCACTATAAAGTTTATAAGAAGTATAACCTAGCACCTTCCTCTCTAACACTACATGTCTTTAAAGAAAGAGAGAAAAATACACTAATCCAAATCAAGCTCAATGATCAATTTGGATTCCTCGTATCTAAATAATAATTTCTTATTGTACAGTAGGATACAACCTCTAACATCTTTCTAGGAAGGCCATGGTTTCCTCAACACACTGAAATCCCGACATCAAACCATTAATGCATCAAATATTACATTAATAGACAAATAGAGACATTGCACACTGATAAGGCCCTATTTAAATCCTATGAGTCACATTATATCGATGAAGGATTATATCAAAGGGGTGGAAAATAACCAATATTTGATAGTATTTCTTAGGTCACCACCTTAAACAACTTGGAAATGATCCCAATCTACCCAGTCAAATTGATCTAATATGATTATGTGTTATCCATAAATCAGGTTAAGTATATGTATCTAAATTTAAGCACATATTTAGTGGAATTCATAATATCAACCATGACAGTTGATTCCAATATTGTAGAGAATTTTTTAAAACCCCTAGACAATGGTGGAACATCAAATTAAAATGACTTCATTCTATCCCTAGAGCTCTATTAAATCCCACCCTCACCGGTTTAGGTAGTTGAAATTTCCTCATCACCTAAATAGGATGAAGAAAATCCTTCTCTATACCTTACTTCATCCTCTCAAGAGACTCAATAAAATTCCACACTATCAATTGGGTCAGAGGAAGTTGCTAAATCTTTTGAATATCTAGATATTGACTTCTCTCCATACTCTAGAGAGATTACACCACTACATTTTCCCCTATAGAGAAATTGGAAGAAGAGGAAGAAGAGGAAGATGATGTGGAGGAGGAACTCAGGGATTCCCCTATTTCATTTGAAGATGGAATCTCTACCACCATTGATAAACTTAGAGAAATAAATTTGGGAACAGAAGAATACCCAAGTCCCACATTCATATGTGGAGCCACATCTTCTGAAGAATGAGAGGTATATACAATCTTTATAAAGAAGCATCAGGATGTTTTCACATAGAACTCTTCATAAATGTTGGACCTTGACCCTATGATGGTTACTCATCACATGGAATTTCTAGAGGACCACCAGGGTTATAAGGAGGTAGACAAAAGGATGAACCGAACACACACTAGCAATATTGAAGCTAAAGTTGACAATATCATCAAATTCATCTTCATTAGAAAGGTATAATAACCAAAATATATAGATAATATATTCCATGTCAGAAACTAGAAAAGGAAAATTAGATTCTATATATATATTTTAGATAATTCAACCAGAACGTCCTGAAAGATGATCTCTCCTAGTCCCGGTCGTAGATCTACTAATTGATGAAATAGTCAGATATTAATCCCTCCCTTTCATGGATGGCTATTTAGGATTTAAAAAAATCTGAATGGAATAGTAATATGAATAACTCATAGCCTTCAGGTCACCCATAGAGTATTTTTCTATTGGGTACTTTTATTTTTCTTGAGAATTTCAGCATTGTATACCCTCAAGCCATGAATAGCATCTTTAAACCATTTGTGGGAATGATTATCGAATTCTACATTGAAAATCTAGGGGTTAAATATTAAAAGTTCTCTTACCACTATGAAAATCATCAAATCATCTTCAACAAATTATGGCATCACAGCCTAAAAATGAACACCTTTAAATGTGATTTTAGTTTTACTTCATGGAAATTTCTATGCTTCCTTCTATACTATCGTAGCATTGAATTCGACCATGAGAAGAAAAATAAAATCCTTATCAGGTCACCTCCATGAAAGAATTAATATTTGAGAGGTAATCTAGGTAATCTTATTCTATCTAGTAATTTATAGACAAACATGCAGGAACATTCCCTCCCTTCACTAGGTTGATGAAAAATGGGGTTACATATTTGTGGACTGATGATTTTCAGTAATCACTTGTCAGTCTCCAGAAACTTTTCTTGAGTTATCCAGTGCTAATCACACATGTCAAAGGAATTATTATTATGTTTATGTAACATCCTTGGAATGATTAGTGGGTGCCTTACTCGAAAAAAAGGAATGATCCTAGTAGAAGAAAAAAATTTATTACCTTATTCAATCCTTGATCGATGTTGAGAATTATTATTCATATATCGAGAAGAACTACCTAGCACTAATTATTGCGGTTTAGAAATTGAGGAACTACCCACAACATCACGAGGTTCATATGGCCTCTCATAGAAAGAAATTAAAATACATTCTTTTCCATCTGATGTTGACTGGGCATCTATCATGGTGGGCAGTTATCCTCTATAAATTTGGCATTCAGTTCATGTCTCAGAAAGAGTCTAAAGTCTTGGAATTAGAAAACATGATGGTAGAGAATACCTCAAGAGAAATAACATCATTGAATAAAAAATTACCTAATGTAGAGTTCTTCTCTATTCACAAATTTCCAAAGATGATGCACTGGGAAATATAGCCACATCTCTAGCCAATCCAGAGCAGGATGAAATGCCCATTAGTATTTATCATCGTCGGATGGTGTAACCTTTTGTTTGATCGAACACGGAATAGTTCAATGATTTTAGTCCCATCCCAAAACCATGTGGTCCTACCACCAACTTTATGAATGAAATTATATACTTCCATCAAAATGGAGAACTCCCGCCAGATAGATTTGGTAAAGAGAAAATCCTTGGGCAAGAAATTAACGTTGTTCTATATGATGGAATGAATCATAAAAAGATACTCTATATGTGGAGCCTTTATGGGTGCCTTCTTAGGTGCATTTAGGGTGAATGTACTTCAACTATTATTAAGGAAGTTATCCCTGGAACATACCACACACACCAGTCAAGATTCAATATTTCATATAAAATCCAATGGCTTGGGTGCTACGGTCCCACTATGATATAGGACTGCACAAAATTTACTAAAAATATCCATTACTTCTAGGTTTATTCCAAATTCATTAACCAACCCTCAAAGATTCAACAAAAAATCAAATACTATTGGAAATTTATTATATAGGAAATAAATGTCGTGGGACCATATCCTCCCACTAAATCTAAGTAGTTATTGTATATTCCTATTGTAATCGACTTCCTCTTCAAGTTGTCCAAAGTTATACCAATGAAATAATTTGAAAGAAGGATCATCATCAGCTTTTTGAAATGAAACATCATCACCAAATTTGGTATCCCTCGTACAATAATGATGGAAAGTTTTAGCAATTTATGTTATTATGAATATGAGAAACTATATCCAGAGTATGAAATCAATTTTAACTATTCATCTAGCTACCAAAAAAGGATTAAAAAATAGAGTCCTTCAACAAGACCCTATTTATTATACTTTAGAATGAGGTAGATAAGAATAAAATGTCTTGTCTATCCAAGATCATTCATTCCTTGTGGACCTAGTAGACCATAACCCACACTACCACACAGTTAACCCAATACCCCTGATTATACTTGATAGTGGTAGTACTTCCCATTAAAGTTCAATTTCCCTCACTCCACATTTCATTATGTGACCAATTATCCTTTAAAAATCCCAAAATTGGTTGGATTAATCATAGTTACTGGATGAGAAGATATTTCATATCTTAAATAATTTATAAGTCCACAAAAACTATATTTTATGAGCCTTTAGCAAATAAAATCTCACTTTAAATATTTCCTCAAGGGAGTGATGGTGTTGGTCATTGGGACTCCAATAATATGTTTAATGAAACCTACAATTTTGGAGCTAATGTGGAGATAACATATCCCATACATAAGTTCTACTCTAATGGAGCCTGTTCTGTAATTTTGATCGGCAGATAGCTCATCACATCCCCAACAAATGTGATGATTCTCAAGGAATAATTCATCTAATATAATTTCCTTCATCTCCATTTCACGATGTTAAACCACATAGATAGTCTTTGTCACGTAACCATAAAAGGTGTGATACATATTCCTTGTCACAATATGATAAACTGTGTAACTCAATTATCCTTACTGCATGATACAAAATTGCATGGGATCATCATCTCACCAAAGATTCACTACACATCAGATAGATCCATGTAGAATAAATATGAAATGATCCTATCCCCATGTGAGATTATGTTCCACATAGGTAATATTAACATTCTAGGACTACATATGTCTTGATTGCTTCAATCATAGGATATGTAGTGAATCCTAGATCTCTAAAATTGGGCCCATCCATAATGATAACTTCATTCCATGTTGGGTGACCCACATCCTTACTAAAAGATGTTAAACTATAGGGTTCCTAAAAAACTAAGTGTGAATAGATTATCATTCCAATGGGATATATAGTGATTATTAGACCTTATTCCATGGGCCTACCCATGAAATATAGGAAATTCCCCCTCCCCTACATATAAAAAATATCTACTTAGGGGACTCCAAAAAAGGTCATTCCATTCATAGGACTGTTTTTAGTGAAATTACCAATCTCTATGAATTATTTAAATCTTCTAATGGCCCATATTTTTCATGTATATTTTTTGGATATTTTATAGATTATTTTTTAGACAAGGAAATATGACGATGTATGATTCTGCGACCCAGTGTGCCCGAAATAAATGTTTAAAATATGTTAAATATATTAAATAACACGTGCACATAGGTTTCCTAAAAACATAAAATAAATTCTAAATGATGACCTAAATCAATTTCTAATTGCACAATTGGGTTCAAAACATGGGTTTTATCCTAGGTGGGACATAACCATTTTTTACGTGGGGTGTTTGTGGATAAGTCATCTTGAATGTTAAATGAATAAAATAAATAAATAAAATTATTTTCTTTTCTTTTATTTATGTAACCACCTAACCACTTCTATATGTATATAGTTATGAGTGTATTCCTAGGTTTAGCCACTAAAAACTAGAAATATTGAGGACATTCAGAGAGTGTTGAAGTCAGTTGGCGGATGATGAAAAGATCGAAGATCGATGACTAGTGTCAGACGAAATCAAAGGATATCACTAAAGATAACCACACTGTCTCATTCATAATTATCTATTGATTCATCTCTTGGCATAAAATTGATTTCATATGGATTCATTCCACATTTTCTATTTCTATGATAAACACAGACCAATCAACCAACAGATGGATTCGTGGATTGTCTGTATTGTAATATGGGATTATTGCATAGATTTATTTCAAATAATTTATTTTTGATTAATTTTTATATATTTATTCTTTATTCTAATAGTAATGAATTTATGTTAACCCAAACATCCACTGAGGTCTATTCCACATAATTGTTCCTTGTGATTTTCTCCCTAGTTTCTCCATTCATTGAAGATGTTCTTCATTTACCTATGGTTCGACATCCTCCAAGAAATTTGTCATTGCACACCCATTTCATGTCCCAATGATTCAATATAGTAAGTCTAGGGTTGGTACAACATGGTGGTGTTGTGATGATGGAGGTAGTGGCGGATCAGGCAGTGTGGATACCCATTTTTCATGTTCGTTGGAATGTAATGTAAAACAATGTATGCGATCATTTTTTGAGAATTTGTGGTGGCCAGAACCCATTGATAATCAATATAAATGTGTGAATAATATGTTTAATTGAATTTTAAGTGTGGCATGGCTAGATTAGGTTACAGAATAACAAAGAATATGATCATAACCTAGATCTGGGATTCTTGAAAATCCTTATCCACACAACATGTCATATTGAATTACATAGTGTGTGGGGTCCTTTAAAGTTGTACTTGGGGTTCTAGGATAGAGATGAGTATCACAGAACATGTGACCATGTCACACAGATTGTGACTTGTCCCCATTGGATCAATGAGTACCTTAGAGGGTACATGAACACGGGGTGGACTACACAAGCATCGACATGTCATGTACTCTCACACTAGCACAACTTGGCCAGGTGTACACGTACATAATTGTGTGCTGGTACATGAGTAGAAGTACATAGGTAGCCATACACAATGTATTGTTACATTGATAATGACATAGTCTATTTATTTGAGCAGGACCCCAGGTCGAAGGGACATAGTGTGTTACACTATTACATATTGTGTACTCCAAAAATGTTGCCTGGGAGACTTTTTCATCTATATATTGGATATGTTTTTCTTAGGGTGTGTTCCCCTTATTCATTACCTAAGGTTTAATATGAAATCATATCCTAATCTTAAAATAGGTATCTCTTTAGTAGGAATACTTTGATATAGTTGTTGGAATCCTTTTGTGAGGCTCGAAGTGAGATATTGTATCATCTTCTTACACTAGGTGGAATTCTTGGTATGATTATGAACAACACTTTATGGGAACTAATTATCTTCTTAAAATGTTAATCCAGATTGATTTGTTACTATACACCATTTCCTTTGGAGTGATCCTCATTTGTATATCATAGTTATTCAAACATTTATCATATACTTCTAATGACAAGACCTAATGAGCACTACCTATTGGATTGACATCATTTGTGTAATCAAACTCAAGGCGAGTGTTCTCCCAGAATATTTCTTTGTGGAATCTTTGAGTAGGAATCCTAGGCTTGTATTATGGTTTTCACTTTACCTTTAAACTATGTGTCTTTTTTGATTATATCTGTATATTCTTGTTATATGTGTTATAGAAATATACCTTTGTAGATATGACTATTATTCCTTTTGTATGTTTTATGATTTTTGGGTGTCTTACAGTGCATTGTAACAATCACCACTACATGGTCTTCTCTTACATGTGTTTTTCTTTGTGCAGATGATTGACATTTTGATAGAGCCCTAGACAAACTATGACTAGATAGTACTTAATCAGAATGGACAGACAGAGGTGTGTTCCTACGATATCATGACAATAGTCCCTGTATTTACATTCAGGTTAGAATTTTTTTCAGAATCATTATGTAAGGATTGTATTTAGAAATTCTTCTTTCATTTAATTCTTTTAATACATGGGTTGTGGGATTTCAATGCACACATTCATGGATTTTCAGTTGTTTTTATACTTTAGAATTGTATGGGCTTGGAGATGTGTGTGTGTGTACAAGTACATAGGATAATTCTTCCCATGATAGTGATATGCCTACTCAATGCTAGTTTCCATCCCTTGGCATATTGGAGGTCAGCTTTGGGAGTTGTGGAATAGTCCCCTTTGGGACGTGTCATGCAAAAGTAGTTTCAAAGGATTAATTTCTACCATAGGACTAGATTCTGTGAGATTTTTTTTTGCGGAAACAATGTTAATTATTTCATGTTAAGCTTTCAGGACAAGGACCCCAGTGTCGGTGTAGAGGGAAAAGTATCCATACAAAAGGACTCTGATCACATTCTTTTTGACTGGGTATATGTGGAATTGGTTGTAGGGAAAATAATGGTACACACTTCATATATTAATGGGTTCTAGTTTAAATTTACTTGTTTAGTCATCTCTCTAGATATACACATAGATCATGGCGCATCACGTTTACTTTTAGGATTCCTCTATGATGTATTCCAGCTAGGATTTAGCACTAGGATTAGGAGGTTGATCCCCTCAGTGACGAGGCTTCAATACAGGGACTAGTTCTATAGGTGATACCTCCAGGTGGTGTAACATCTATACAGCCACCTATCAATCAGTTTATGGTACCCACCATATTATCCGATGAGGTTTACATCGTGAGGGAACTTTATGAGTTATAGTGATAGAGACCACTCAGGTTCCATTATGAGACAGACCCATAAGCAGTTGATGACTCTCTTGAGGTAGTTATGTAATTTTTCTATCTAGTTTGAACACCAAAATATTAGATGGTGGTTCTGGTAGTGAGCCTTCTCTATGGATCAGTAAGATAATAGTTGGAGTTAGTTACCCAGTCTTAAGATGATGTGACTCTAGCAAGATTAGATATTGATTTCCTTTTCATAGAGTAGTTATCTCGATTTATTCTGAGGGTTTTATCTATCCAAGAGCTTCTGTAATTCTAGTGGGTTAGCACAATAGTATTTAAGTATTCAATGAGGATCACCAACCTATCTAGGTACTCAATAGATATGGATCAAGATCGGTATTTTTTGGGTCAGACATTCGATCAAGGACTCTGTAGATACATTCAGTCCAACGTTATACCTCTATTAATTACTACTTATATGTGGATTTAAATAGACATTTAGTGGTTGAGAATTTCTTGGATAAGTATACACAGCTAGTAGATGCTGGTAGTGGGAAAAAATAGTAGAGACCTCAAAATAAGGGAGCTAAAATCGGTCTCAAGGACCAAGACAAGTGAGAAGTTTCATGAGTATATACCGGGATAGAGGTTATGTGGTTCATGGCTCATAGGATGGGTCCAGTCAGCCTAGGGAGAGTTGATGATGCCCTAGCAGAAACAGGGGGCATAACGACACCAACTTTACATACATAAATATTACTTTAAAATTGAAGAATATGTATTAAAAAAATATAAAAAAGTCATGATAGGACCGTATATGTATACTTTATTTTGAAACATGGAAACATAAACTACTGTTTTATAAGACATCTACATTATCTCCCGCTAATTCCTTCATAACTAGACCTTGTTTTGACATATATTAATTTGTACCTTTCTTCATAACCTGGGGAAAAAACATAAAAAAGGGTGAGATCAGATGCTCAGTAATAGTAAATAGGGAGATAGCAATCATATCATAATCATAACACATAATAACATAATATTTGGAAATTTTATTCTGCATTTGAAAGATCGTGATATCATTAGATGTGATAAATCATAAAAGTTTATAAGAATCAATTAACATAATTCCAAACATCATAACATAAGACATGAAATTTTGGGTCATACACATAAGCCTAAAAAATCATTTCATATTGGTCTATTATCAATTTCAAGACCATCATAGTAGAAAAGGTATATTATTGAACCTAACTTGCTCCTTGTTCAATCCCTATATTACTGAACTGATATCATTTCTCATTCCCACCCCTTATATATCATGAGATATAAATCCTTACTCGATGCATTGGAGGTAGATATAGATCCCACCCATCTCATAATGAAATCATTATTACATGTGCCATAAAAAAATAAATAATTTATTATATCATAATCCAAATAATAAAATGGACTTCATAAACATCATTAATCATACCCTAATCCAGGTAAAAAAAATGGATTTCATAAATAGAATTTCATAATAAAAAAAATAAAATGATAAGAATAATAGGGATAGTATACTTGAAACATAATCCAATTAAATAATCCCATCATAGATGGAGATTAATTTTCATTGAACATTTGAAATTAATTCTTGAGGAAAATATCCTTTCTTCTTCGAAAACATTTTATTGTTTAGAAATACCACACAATATTAAAAGAAAATAATGTTTTTGAAAATAAATTTGAAATATTTTAATGTAAGCTTCATAGAAATATGGTTTTATGAAAACATAAAAACTCATCATGATGTATAAGTTAAAAGAAAACATTCTTCTCGTACATTTGTTTGAAAGTCAAATAGTATTTCATATCGAAAGAGAAAAAATATTCCTTTCATACCGTTTTGAAAAAAAATTAAAAAATGTGTAAAATTTGATTTAATAAATTTTATAAGGGTATGAAGAATATTTTAGAATATATATGTATAAAACATGGACATGGATGATAAATATACCCCAGTAAATACTTATGTATAAAAAGTCTTTAATAAGAATGAAATTGTGAAATTATCAATTACTAATTTATAATCAGTAAAATCATATACCTCATAAAATAAAGGAAAATATATTAATATTTAAATATAATAACCATTATAATAATCATAATAATATTCATTATTTTCATAAACACCACAAAAATAAATATGTGGTGTATAAGAGATATGTCTCCTAGAAATAAAAGTGAGACAAAATAATCCCTTATCATTTGTTCCGATATCCTTTGTATGTCTATAAACCTCTTGTATAATAATTTAAATAATTTCATTGACTAATTTAAAAGTCATATACATTATTATAATATCATATATGATCATGTTCCCAGTATTCGTTTAATAATATTTCATTATTACTCGTTATTCGAGTATTAACTACATCATTTCCTTAAGCTTGTTTTGTCAAATAATTTTCGGTTATCATTATTAGGTCATAGTAATATCATTCCAAAATAATATTAACATAATCAATATAATATTTGATAAATTAATACATTTATATAATCATTTTTTAATGGATATCATGTGGAATGAATCACATCACAACGTGGATACGATAGGTTTTATGTTGGCACGAGCGATGATATCATTCCTTTAATTTTGAAATGGTATGGAATTGGGTAGTATATATACATTTTTCTCATAAATTTATTGATATAATAATTAAATATAGTTATTTTTTCCATAATTATAACCATCCAAGTTGGGTGGTGGTGAAAAACAGATTACACCATAGTGTTGAGGCGGTTAGCCATACGTATGCATGCGTTGTGATTTCATTTTTAATAGGATGGATAGAAGGTGAATTATGGTTGTTCTGTAATCATAATAACATCCTATTATATAGGTTATAATATATTTATTAATTTATAATGGATAAAAGTAATCTGAAGTATAAGAAGAGATTATCTTTAGTGAGTCAGTTAAAGAGATCACCTCTTATTCTACGAGATTCCTCTAGATATCCTCTTAAAGGATCTATAGTTTGTCCTTTTAGAAGACCATAAACTCAAGAATGTGACTATGAAACTTGATAATATAAATTTTTAGGGGATTTATGAGCTTTAAGGATCAAAGAAGAGTTATGAAACGAAGGAGGATGTGCCCATTTATAATTTATGTAGAGGGAACTTTTGTAATTTCCAAAAATAGTAATTTATAATAAAATATATCTCAATAAAAATACCAAAAATTGTAATTTATTAGAATATATTATGATATATTTTTTAATATCATCAAATAATAAATATTAGACATGTTTTCTTTCAATTTAAACTTTATAATTTCAATTAACCCTTAGTTATTCTATTTGAATTTCAAATAAGGTAACAAATTATTCAACATTAAAATAGTGTAATTTTTACTTATTTGATGTCAATTAGACCATAAATGAATAGTTTAGAAAATTTGAGACTGTATAATAATAATTATTTATTTTTTAAATTTTTATAGAATTATTAAATAATTTAATAATATATATTTTTGATAAATGATCAATAATGTAATTTTTGAAACTATTCAGTTTATTGACTTTTAAAAACATCAATATAAGTGGTTTTCCTCATAAAAAATATTTTATTACATACCTAATGGGTCAAGGTAATATATTAAATTCTATTGATATATTAATTATCCCAAATAATATTTATTTTAATATTATAAATAACATTCATTTTATATTTCATTTAATAAAATAATTACTACCTTAATATTGTATAATTATTTAATATACTTATTTTTTGAATAAAAATTAAAAATAAAACACAATTTTTAAGAAAAATATAGTATATTTTAGAATAATACTTTTAGTAGAATATATATTCTGTAAAATGCATCATTGAAATTTTTATACTTTTTACCACATGAATGTGACAATTTTTACATCGCTTTAAATAAAAATAGTATAAGTGTGATAGTTTCTACTATAAGGATACAAATGGTTAATAACTCAACCATTGGATGTTAATTATTGATATATACTCAAAAAATAATATTTTTCATGTTTTTTTCATTTAATTGTTATTATACTTTTAATAAAGAATTGTTTATTTATTTTTAAACAATTAAATAATGTATGCTTCATCAATATTTAAATCATTAAGGTAATGATTTATTTCCTAAAATTTTAAAATATATTACCATGATAAATAGAAACAATTTATATCTAAAATGAGAATTTACATTTGAATTTATAATCTATTTAACCTTATATTAAATATGATTTAGTTAATAAAATTTGAGCAACACATATTGAACTTTTCTTTAAATATAATTTATTAAATGTCCTAATCTCATTAAAGTGGCTTCCAAAGGGTATAATTTCGACCCAAGGATAATTTAGGTCGAAAATAACTCATCCAATAATAATAGGATAAGGGTTAAAGTAATTTTATAATATTATATTTAACCTTAATTACCTAATTTACCTTTTTAATGTATTAATAAAAATTATTGAAGTGGCCATTCCTAATGACCAGAAAAATAGAATAATGATATAAATTTAATTTGGACCATATAATTCCTAATATTGATTTCATTATTAAAAATTTAAAAACATATAATTTTGAGTAATTAATTTAAAATTAATGTTGTTGTCGGAATAAAAAGAAAGTTCAAAAAAAGGATAAAACATTGCAAAAGGTTGAAATATTTTTACATCAAAAATATGGAAAACATTAATGTAAATTACATAAATTATATTTAATTAATAAAATATTTTCTATTTATTCTTTAAAACCACTTAATATTATAATTTTACTATATAAATTATTTTGATGAAAAAAGTTGTTTTTAATTAGACTTTAGTGATTTTCTTTTATCCAAACTTGAAAGCATTTAGAAAAATATCAAAATTTTATCCAAAGTAAATTTTTATATCTTTCTTCCAAAAAACTATTTTTGAAAATATTATACATAAAATTTTCAAAACATGATTTAAAATGGATGCTTCATCAAAATATGGAGAAACTGTATTTTTTATATACTACTTTTATCCAAAAAATTGATTGTTTTCTTATATAATGTAAATAAAACATATAAAATGAATTTCCAAAATTAGATTTTATATATTATATATGTATTACAAAAATAAAATCCATCAATATTTGTTTTATTATTTTATAAATTTACTTATTTTCATTAAATAGTTTTTCAAAAAAAGATTTCATTTTACTTAAAAAAAGTTTTATTTTCATTTCTAATTAATTTATCTCCAAAGTGTATAACATATTTTCATAATTTAGTTAATACTCTTCATACCACTATTATAAAATCTAGGTTTTAAGGTAACATAATAGTATTTAGTTGTTCACCTAAACTCTATCTTGCGTGAAATTAATTATATAAAAATAATTGTAATTGTTTGCAACACATGCCAAGAAAAGTGTTGTGTATATCACAAGCTATGTCGATGTTGGGTGTAATGAAAAATTATCTTGGTGTCATTTAAAAAACAAAATATTAATTAAATTAAACAAAATATATAAAATATATATAAAATAAAAAATATATCTCATAAAAATATCAGGGTTTTATAGGGGACATCTTTCTTGAGATTTTCCGACCTCTCATATAGCTGAAAGGGAGACCATGGATGAGAAATCAGGGCAGAGGTAGTAGCAGGATCAGATAGGTCTTCAGGGAAGATAATCTTGAAGAGGAGATGGGAGATTAGTTGGAGGTGGACGAGGATTTCATTCGTTATCACCACCACCCCCATTTGTTCCATTCTAGGCTCAAGGAAATTAAGGATAGGGGTGGAGAAAACTATTGGTGGTCAAGGCTTATGACCTAGTGGATCATGTAATGATTTTTGGTATGATATGTGTCTTTTATACCATTGATGCAGTGTTTATGGATACAAATTCTATTCATTCCTTTATTTTCGCACATTTGTCTCGAAACATAGAGATTCTTGTTCAGCTCTTGGATAGACCCTTGCACTTGGAGACTCCTGCTAGAGATGATTGAGCAATCACAAACTTGTTCCAATTGTGTGACCTGACTATTAGAGGTGAGAGTTTGTATTGGTAACTCTTTGTAGTAGTGATATGGCCTCATGACATCATCATAGGTATGGACTAGTTATCTACACTTCACACCCATATTGACAGTTTTTGTTAGAGGATGTGGTGTGTCAGCAGCGATGAGACCATGTTTTCCTTTTTGGGTGAAAATGAAACCTTGGAACACAATATGGACTCATGTATACTAGTGTTCAAATTATTAATCATTATTTTTCTTGCATGACCCATGGTGGGGTGGATGTTTTGAGTTTCCATTTTAATATAGTGGTGACAGAGTATGAGGACTTCTTCTCTAAGGATGTTCTAGGCTTACCACCCCATCGATATATATACTTTTTCATCAATATAAACAATAGAAAAACACCGATATCTATGATAGGAAATCATATGACTCTTGAAGAGATTCGAGATCTAGGGGTGAAGTTTGAATACATGTAGAGGAAAGGATTTATAAAACCTAGGGTTTCACCTCGTGCATCCCTAGTTATGTTTTCACAGAATAAATATGAGGGATTGAGGATATATGTGGACATTCGGTGATTTAACTACGTGATCGTGAAAAATAAGTATCCTCTACCATTGATCAATGTCCTCTTCAATTAGTTGAGAAAGGAATAATGGTTCTCAAAGTTTGACCTCCGGTCAAGCTATCACCAGTTGAGAGTACGAGATGTGGATATACCAAATACATCATTTAGATGTTGATATAATCACTATAAGTACTTGTTGATTCCCTTTGTAATGATGAACACCTCAATATTGTTCATGGGGCTCATGAAATGAATCAATCATGCTTTTTTATCAGCTCATGGTGTTCTGCAATGATGATATCCTAACATACTTGGTGTTTGAGGTGGATCACATGAAATTCCAGGGAAGGGTTTTAGACAGAATCTAGGAGTACCATATTTATTATAATATCTCAATGTCTGAGTTTTTTATTCAGGAGGTCCACTTTTTTGGAAAATATATCTCAATAGATTAAGTTGCAGTGGCCCCGAGCAAGGTCGGGGAATCATTATCTTGGGAACCACCCAAGAGTGTGATGAAAGGGGGGAGCTTCCTTTGGTTGGAAGGATATTATCAAAGATTTATTGTTTATATTCCATGGATATTAGCACCCATTGTAGATCTGAGCCAAAAAGGAAGCCTTTTATATGGATAGAGATGTTTTAACTAGAATTTAAGGAGTTGATCTAGATAATGATGAGTGCTCTAGTCTTGATACTTCCAGAGGAGGGTGTTGAGTATGTAATGTTCTTTGATGAATTAATAACTTGGCTTGGTTTTGTTCTAAAGAAGAGGTATGAAGTGATTTCCTATGGTTTACATAAGTTGAGACCATGTGAGTAGGAATACACGACCCGTGATCTTGAGTTTGAATGAGTAGTCTTTTAACAAAATATGTGGGGACACTACCTAATGGGTGAGCAGTTTGTCATATGATATGATTATAAGAGTCTCAAGTACATCTAATATCTTATGGATCATAACATTAGACATAAGATATAGCTATATTTCCTCCAATCTTATAACTTCAAAAAAAATTATACTACTAGGCAAGGCAACAGGTTAGCAGGTTCTCTCAGTATGAGATCCTATTTGCAGTTTTTAAATGAGGAGTCAGAGCAGCTGGCATCATTAAAGTTATACTTTATGGATAGAGATGGAGAATCTAACCTCCAATATATGGTTTTTACCACTATAATTTTTTATTGTTCATGGGAGGCATAGTTTTGGGATACCTACTATAAGACCCTACATACTCATATATCCACTAAACAAGCTCTTGGTAGATTTTACGAAGGTGGTGAGAATGTTGTTCTTTTCATAGGGTGCATGATGGTACCAGTTACAATTTGTGAGAATTTATTTGAGATAGTTTGATAAATATTCTTTTTCAGTAAAAATAGTTATGAAAGAGATGCACCAGGACCTCTTATGATAGTTTTGGTTCCTAGGGATGAGGAAGGAACTTGCAATGTTTGTCTCCAGATGCCTTACTTGTTAGCAAGTGAAGGCTATGAACCAAGTTCTATTGAGTGTATCTCAACCCCATGAGGTGATAGAGTGTAAGTGGGATGAGATGTCCATGTAATTCATGATAGTATTACCACATATTTCAAGAGGACATGATTCCATCTGGGTGATCGTAGACCAACTCACCAAGTCAGCCCACTTTTTAGCTATTCAAGAGAAGATTTCATTGGAGATCATGGAATGCCTCTATGTTTTTTATATAGTCAATATCCATTGAGATAACTTGATGATAATTTCATTACATGATTCTCTCTTCATATCCCAGTTATAGATGGGATTATAGGAGGCGTTTGGGACTTATTTACACTTGAGAACATCTTTTTACCCCAATGTTTCAACCCTAGATTGACAGCCAGACAGAGTGGACCACATAGGTCCTAGAAGATAGGCTACAAGATTTCATGTTATACATTCTTCATATCTGGGAGTATAACATAACTTTTTTGTAGTTTTCTTAAAAAAATATCTATCATTCAACCATTGGTATGACACCATTCAAGGAATTATATGACCATCCCTGAAGATCACCTCTTTATTGGACTGACCTATGAGAGTCAACATTTATGCACCCATAGTTGGTGTGATCAACAATTATAAGGTATATATCATCATGGAGAGGATGAAGACTACACAATGTCATCATAAGTCTTATGTGGATAGACAATGGAGTACTTTGGAGTTTGTAGAGAGAAACCATGTGTTCTTATTGGTTTCTCCCCGATGTGGATTACCGAGTTTGGTTCAAGGAAGAAAGATACAACCAAGAATAATTAGCCCTTTATAAATACTATTTAGAGTTTGTGAGGTGGAATACCACATATATCTACCATGATAGTTATACCTAGTAGAAAGTTTCTTCTACATCCTACAGCTGAAGAGGTATGTGTTTGACACATCACATGTTATCAACTGGGGTGACATGGGCATCAAGGATGGAGCTACATTTGCAGAGTATCTGATGAAGATCTTGGATTGGTAAGAGTTGATCATTCATGGGTGATAAATTCCATCAGTTCATGTCCAATTATAGCACAGGAATCTCTACGAGAGAACATGAGAGTGGGAGGCTTAGATTTATGATCAGTACCCATATCTCTTTTTGTTTCCCTTGTTTCGGATTTTCAGAACATAAATCCCCAATTTTGGGATAATGTAATGATTTAGATTTTCCATGCATTATTTTTTGATATTTTATGGATTATTTTTGAGACCAGGAACTAGGAAGAAGTGCGATTTTGATGAACAGTGTTCCATGAATAAATATTTGAAATATATTAAATTTACTAAATAGAACACATTTTTAGTTTTCTTTAAAATTGGGATGAATTCTATATGGTATCTCGGATCATAAATATGAGGGTACCATTTAGTTTACAACGTGGGTTTTACCCTAGGTGTTACACATCCTTCACCGGTTTGAGGAGTTTGTGGAGAAGTCACTATTGGCATTAAATGAATAAAATAATTATTTAAATTATTTTAATTTATTTCATTCACGTAGAGACCTAAACTCCTAATTAAGTATATGGTTATGAGGTGATTTATGGATTAATCTGCTAAAACTAGATATCTAGAGGACCATCATAGAGAGATGAAATAGATTTTTTTGATGGGCGATGATCAGATCAATGATTAACAACCAATGTGAGACGAAATTAGAGGATCTCACCAATGATTATTGTGAAGACATGTTCTTAATCAATGATCAATCCATCTTGAGGTGTGATCTTAATTTTATTTGGATTATTTCCCAATTTTATATTTATATGATTAAAACAGATCAATCAACCAAAAGATTGGTATGCCAATCATGCATATTGCAGAAATAGATTATTGTGGGGATTTGTTTTGGAGAATATCATTATAATTAATCAATATCTATTTATTAATTATTCTACTGTAAATTAATCGTGGTCGACATGGACACATACTGAGCTCCGTTCCTCATAATTTTTCCTTATTCTTTTCTCCATTTTTTCTTCATTCATTGTGGGTGTTATTTGTCACCCTATGGTTCAACAAATGTCGATAAATTGATCATTATGTACCTTCTTCTTAGTGAAATAGATTCATATTGTTGATCCAAGCTTAGCATGACATTATAGTGTTGTGATAAAGAAATAGGTTGTGGATTGAGACGTGTGGATAACTATTTTTTTTGGGTGTGCAACAAATAATGATTTATGTTTCCATTTTATGCACATTTTTTGTGTTTAGAACCCATATTTCATCCATTGAAATAATCAACCAATATGGTTCCTTGATTTTCTAGTGAGGTACATCCAGATTCGCTGCTAGAGAAGTAGATAAGAACATGAAAACTATATTTGTGATTTTGGAAAATCATGATCCACATGACATGTAATTAAGTATTACATAGAGTCTGGGTCCCCCTTAGCAGTGGCTAGGGTTTTGAGATGGAGGTAAGTATCAAACATTTTGTGAGGCCTATGACCTATACCTAGTGAATCAGTATATACCTCAGAGGGTACAAAAACATGAGATGGAGTACACAATAATGAGAACACTATGTACTCCCACACATACGCGGCTTGTCCAGGTGTACACGAGCCTCCGTTGTACTAGAAAATGGGAAGAATTAGGCCAGTAGTTTCAAACTGGGTACTATTACACATACACAGACATGGGATGCTTATATGGGTAGGACCCAAGGTAAAATGGACATAGTGGGTATCCCTACAATACATTGTGTACTCCTCAAATATTTTCTTCGTACCCTTTTCCTTTGTCTCTTGGACATAATATGTTAGGGTTCATTCCACATATCCAATCCCTAAGGGTTAGTGTGAAATATCCTCATACAAATAAGATATACATCCATCCAGTCGCAATTCTTGGATATATTAATTAGAATCCTTCTGTGAGGCCTAGAGTGAGAGCCTCTATCATCTTCTTAAGCAAGTTGGAGTTTCTGGTATCATCATGACCAACACTATGCATTCATTAATACTCTAATTATCACGTTAATCCTGATTTAGTTGTTGGAATAATTTATTGTCTTGGGAGTAATCATTACCTATGTGTTTTATCTTTCCATACATTCAATGTATACTTCCTATGATGACACCTAACAAGCACTACCTCTTTTATGGACATCATCTGTGTTATCACACTCAAGGAGTGTGTTCTCCCATATGATTTTTATGTAGAATACTCAAGTTGTAATCATAGGATGGCATTATAGTTAAAAATTTACCTTTATGTTATGTGTTTTGTTGAGTATGTATGGATATTCTTATTATATGTGATATAAACATATACTTGTGTAGAGATGACTATTATTCCTTTGTTGTATGATTTTTGGTTTTGGGGTGTCCTAATGGGTACAATTATAATCACCCATACACAGGATTTTCCATCATGTGTTTTGTTTTTTATAGACAATTGAACTTTTTATAGAGTCCTAGAAAAACTAGGACTAGATGGTTCTTAGTGAGACTAGACAAACTGAGGTGTGTTCCTACAATATCTTGATAGCAGTCCCTATCATTACTTTCAGGTTGGAAATTTTTTCAGGATCTTTTTGGTGGGATAGTATTTGGACCTGTTTACAATCCTTTACTTCTTATTTTATTCTAGTTGTGGGATTTGGATGTATGCAGGCATGGTTGTTCATTTGTTTTTACATTTCAGTATTGTATCGGTATCGATATGTGTGTGCATGTGTGTGTACAGGTTCATTGGCTATGTCCTCCCATGTTAGTGATATTCCTACTCGGTGCAAGTCACCATCCCTTAGACAATTGGAGGTGTGCTTAGGTTGACGCAGAACATGTACCTTTGTGAGGGTCTATAATAGATCTGTGCAGGGGAACACATTTAGAACTACATGTTTCTTGATTCCTATCCACACAGGATACGTAGTGATGATCTCTATTCTTGGGTCATGCTAAAATAATCAATAATCAACAGTAAAAATCCCCCCTCTCTACATGTGGATCAAACCAACATAGAGAGTTCCTATTCAGTATAACACATGGCTTGATTTTTATCCACACAAGATATGTAGTGACACCCGGATATCCAATATATAGTCCAAACATAACAATTAAAAATAAAGGAGATGAATTCCCACCAACGAATGTGGATCAGTTATATGTAGAGACTTCTCATTCAATAATACAAGTGGCATTGATTCATATTCACATAGGATACATTTTCACACCTGGATCTTTAATCCTAGGTCCGTCTGTAAAAATAAAATCAACTAGGGAAATTTTCCCCTCCCTATAAACGAGTCACACCAACCCAGGAATCCCAATCTAGAACTATGTATGGATTTATTCTCACTCTAATGATATAAATAGTGACACCTTTAACTGGCATCCTAGTCTAGCCACCACAAAATAAAAACTCACCTATCTTTTTTTATTTTCTATTTATTGTAAAATAATCCTTTACCAACACTTGTTTCTCACATCAAGAATTGCTCATATGGGCTTATGAGTTTATGTAAGGGATTACCCACATGATCAATGTGTATCCATTCATATCATGGTTTTTCTAGTCATAGTCATAGGTAATTAATGGAACAACAGATGTTATAATGGCATGGAATTAAACTACATGGATGATACCCTTGTTGTATGACATTAAACCGCATGGTTATTCCAATACTATGTGTGGCTTGATTTTCTCTTTCTTGAGATATGTAGTAATTCCTAGACCTCACGTCCTAGTCTCGAAAATGAGGTAATATAACGAAATAAATTGACATATCTTCTATATATGAATAAAAATATATGTATGGGATCCTAAATTTGAGTTCCTCATTTTTGGATTTATAAAGGAAACAGAAACATCCCCTCTTACACATGAGTTACATCTATCTAGGTAACTTCACAATTCAAGTACAATCGTGGTCAGAATGGTTCTTATGTACTTGGACACATTCCTTCCATTTTTCATACACTATATCCCAAGTAATTTTACATAACCATAATCTTTCTTTGGCCACTAGGGATATAGTTTCATTGTCATTAGGACACCTTTGTTTAGCTATGCACAACATGACTTAGTTGGATCTACATTATTTTCCCATAACAAAGATCTTTAAACTAGATTAATTTTATTCTCCATGATATGACTTTTCTATATCCATAAACCCTAATGGTTTTTTTTTCTCTAATATCATTTATCCTTGTCCGAGAACCCCTAGATTCATAGTTTACACTTTCTTTCCCCCTCACATCTGAGTCATGTTGGAGCATCCCAGACTAATGAGCCTATTATTACTAATAATTTATGTTAAATAGGATTAATTAGTTATATATAGTTTAGAAATAATAAAAAATATTATTAATGATTAATTATATATAAATTAAAAAATTACATTGGATTAAAAATGAAAACATATGATTAGTTAATTGTAATTAACTAATTAATATCATATGATTAATTATTAAAGAATAACATAATAATGATTAACTAGTGATTGAGGAATGATTGATTTGATAAATATTGTATTAAGAAACATTAGTATCATTGTTTAGGATATAACAATATGATCTAAAATTTTAGTATCATAAATATTATATAGGTTAGAAATAATATTAATTATTATCAATGAATTATTATATATTAATTAATGAATAACATAGGATTAAAATATGAATACATGTAATGATTATCTAGTAATACTTATCATTGATAAAATGTAAATTATGATTATATAAAATGAAACGGAGAAGAACAAGAACCTTAAATTACACATGAATGTTTTTAAAAATAAAAGAAATACCTTATCATTTCTTAATTAAACATGGTTGGGATGACATGAGTGTGACTTCCGAAGTGAGGTAAAATCCAGTTTATTTTAATTTGGTATCTTTATGAAGTCATCCATATATATGTACTTAATAATTTATGTGCATACTTGTAGAATATGTTATTATGCTATGAAATAAAAATTAGTTGGGTTTTACGTCACTTCTGAAGTTAGGCTCATATCATCCAAACAATGTTATGTTAAAAATTGTTAATATTTCTTGTATGTTTTAAAACATTAAGGTTTTATTTTCTGTTTTTGTTCTTCACTATTGTAGAGTGATTGAATATTGATTAACTAATGATTAACTTAGTAATGATTAACTAGTGATTAAGGAATGATTAACTTAATAAAAACTGGACTAAGTAAAATTATTATCATAGATTATAATATAAAAAATGTTTTAATATTTTAGTATCATAATAATTATATAGTTTATAAATAATAGTTATTATTAGTAATTATAAATTAAATATTAATTAACTAATAAAATATGATTAAAAAATGAATCCATATACTGATTATTTAACGATACTTATGATCATATAAACTGAAATGAGTAAGAATAAAAAGATTAAATAACACATGAATGCTTTAGAATATACAAAAAATACCTTCAAAATTTTTAATAGAATGTTATTTGTATGGGATGAGTCTCACTTCATATATGAGGTAAATTCCAACTTATTTTTAATTGGCATCTTAATAACCTCTTTGAAGGATATGAAGTTCACTTTTGATCTTTAAAATGTTTCAAACCTTCTAATAAGATCTAAGATGACATCTATGATATTTCATCAGAAGGTTGAAAGATTTTGAAAGTTCAAAAGTGAAATCATATCATTCTAAGATGTTATTAGGATGCCAATTAATAATAAGCTAGATTTTACCTCATATCTGAAGTGAGACTTATCTCATTCAAACCACATTTTAATGTAAATTATCAAGGAATATGTAGTATGTTATAAAGAATTCATGTGTTATTTAATGTGTTTTTTCTTCTTCATTCCACATTATATGATCATAACTGTCATTTAAACAATGATAAATAAAATAATTTTATATTTCCTTTTCTTTTAACCTTTTTTTCTAAAAATATTTTTTGATTTATATTCTATAAAAGTTTATATAATGAAACATTACTAGTATATTTTAGGTTAAAAATTGGCATATTAAATTTATATTCTAATAAATATTATATGGTCATCCATCATTCTTATTATCTGTTACACTATCATAATTTTGTTCAAAAAAACATTTTTGGTGTAGAGAGTCATGTTTGTATATGTGTACTACTATGGGGAGGATATTCAAACTGAGAAAGGAGCTCATTACTATAGAAAACCATTTATTGTGGTTAGTATATCTAATTTTATAACTCTAAGTGACCTTCAAGACAGAATACTTGGTTCCATAAATCTTGGACCTGATCAAGAGATCATATTTATGAGTTATAGACATTTTCAGTTCCCAACAACATTGTTGCATATATCTTTTCGATTGGTTTCTAATGCATAGTTGGTCTAAGAAATAAATTTATTTTCTAAATGGTTAGATCGTACAATGATAGAGTTATATATAGATGTTTATACTTTATAACAACAACGTCTAGTTTTATGAATATGTATACTTAAAAGAGTAGTTGAAGATAGTTTTACCCATGAGACTTAGCCTATTACAAATGATAAAGAACAAAATAACCTAAATGTTCTCTTAGATATATATATCAATCTAAGATCCGATGAGGAGTTTCATAAAGATGGAATTGATGGGGACAACATTTCTGGTGAGGAGGGACCAACAGTAGTTTGGGAGGAGGTTTTGATAAATTTATTAGTTACACAGGATCCTCAACCTTCAATAAATCATCAACCACTCTTCACAACTTGGTCATAAGAAATGACATGTGTGCCTAAATTTGACAATAATATTCTCAAACTGGAAACTGACTTTCTATGAGTTGTACCAGATAGGTTTAGTGAGCTAGAAAAAACATTATATGATAGAAGGAATTTTCAAAGTAAAGATTAATTAAAACACATGCTAAAGATATTTCATATTGAGAGGAACTGTAGATATATAGTTAAAGAATCATGATGTATTAAATATCTCATATAGTGTGAGAAGTATGGGGATGATTGTAGATTCCTCTTGTGGGTGATTTTGGACATTTCATTTGGAAGATAGAGAATCTTGAAGATTGAGGTAGCTAATACTTGCATTTATCCATGCCAAACAAAAGATCATACCTCATTGGATGCATAATTAGTGTCATCCGTTATTGCTGAGATGATTAATACATGACAAGATGTTATGATATCCATTTTGCAATAGAAGATACAACAGAAATTCAGTTATAATATTTCCTATAATAAGGCATGGATGGAAAAATATGAGGCAATTATAAAGGGCTATGGGGATTGGGATGACTAGTACTACGGGTTACTATAATTGATATCCATAATGAGGCATCATAACCAGGTTGTGTTTCATTTTGATACAAAATAACATGTGTCTCACAAAAACTAAATTGATCAATCTTGTGTTTAATTCCATCAGTTATACTAGGCATTCCTCCCATTTATCTCTGCATTTTATTTTAACAAAAAATTCATTCAGATTGATGGAGTTTTTCTATATAGAAAATACAGGGGTGTATTGTTAATTATATCAACCCAAGATAAAAACTATTCACCTATTCCTCTTTCCTATTACATTGTAGAGAATGAAAACTATGAATCATGGAGTTGGTTTTTGGCATGTCTCAGCTACCATTACACAAAAATTTTGGGTGTTTGTTTGATATCTAATCGGCATTGATAAACTAATGAAGAAATCAATTCAGGTCCTAATACTCCAAGATACCCAAATTCACATCATTAGTTCTTCATTAGACACATTACTAGAAACATGCATAAAAAGTCCACAACGAACCGATGAAGAAGGCAATCATGAGCCTTGGTATGCATTGTCTTTGTAATTTTTTATTATTTCAACATACATAAAAAATCAATTTACATGAAATATCATCTCTTCTATGTATAATATGAGTTGGGTCAATGGAGGTTTGAATAATGTTTCAAACGAATCCTCTAGGATAACCAATATGTCATTGATTATATGATGCAAATTCTAAAAGAAAAATGGACATTGGCATATGACAGGGAGGAAGAGTTATGGACACATGACCACAAACATTGTGAACTACATAAATGGTGTCTTCAAAGGGATTCTCAAATTACCTATAAATTCCCCAGTTTAGGATAAATTATATCATTGTGTGAAGTACTTTTTTGATATACATTAACGATCATCAGATGGGAAACATCATGGGCTAAGGTATGGAAGACACTTTCAATGAGATATTGAAATGAATATTGAAGAAGCTTGTGGTTATCTTGTCTATCTTTTTTTTATGAGAAGACTCTCAATATAAAGTTCAAGAGTGTTTGGACCCCATCAAAAATAGCATCGATCATAAATGGTGGTATTATTGGAAATGAGGAAATGTAAATGTGGAATCTTTTAGGCCCTACAGTTTCCATGCACACATTTCATCGCAGCATGTGCCTCTATGAACATATAATTGGAAGCACGTGTTTATTCAGTGTACCAGATGGACACCATTTCTAGCTATTATGTTGCACCATGGATCCCTATTGAGGAGTTTTGTTATTTCTCAATGATCAATGGCCAGCCGATAGTGATACCTAACATCAATCTGTTGCATCCCCAAGGGAGACCAAAGGCCCACAAGATGCGAAATGAGATGGACTAAGCTCAAGAACAAGGGATGCATTTGAGAAGCACCATATGATATCAATAAAGTCATAACAAGAAATTGTTCCCTAACATTGATGGGTCATGTTCACACTCTCAGACACAATGATTTATTATCTTAATTGTGAGATTCTTATATTGTAAATTATATGTTTTTATCTATTCATTTTACCTCATTTTTCTAAACCCCAAAACCCAAAATAAGAAGACTAAAACCAAAAAAATTCATATACTATAATCTCAAAATTCTAAACCAAAAACCATAAAACCTAAAGCATATCTTTGAATTAATAAACCCAAACCCAAAAACTGAACCAAAAAATCATAAAACATAGAACAAAAAAGTATCTTTGACATCCTAATACTTAAAATGTAAAACCTAAAAGTTGTTCCCTAAATATAATAACATATTCGCTATAACCATAAATCAAAATAATAAACCCTAAACCATAAAACCTAAACCCTAAAACCTTACAAAAAATCTATAAACCTAGACCCAAAATCCAATATTTGAAACCTAAATCTCTAAACCCTAAAACCTAAAAGGTGAATTGTAAAGCCAAAAACATATCCCCTTTACCTCAGTTATCAAAATATTATTCGATTGATATTCAAATAAAATTTTATATAAAAAAATAATAGTATAATTTATTACAGTATAAGAAGATGTTATAAAATCTCAGAATAATAATGATTATATGATCAACCATCATTATCAAAATTAGTCACTCTATCAGAATCAAGATCAGAAAACATTTTCGACAAATAGAGTCTAGTTTTACCTATGTGTACTACTGTAGGGAGGTTATACAAACTGATAAAGGAGCTTGTTATAGTACACAACAAAAATTAGAGGGTAGTACAACTAATTCTGTATCACTAACTGAACTAAAAGAAATAATTTATAGGAAATAATCCACGACGCAGGATGAATAGTGACAATGACCTCGGTGATGGAATGAGATTATGTCATCACTATAATTGTTGTCTGCATTCCTCCTGCATCGTGGTTCAGTTCTCACAAATTCTTTCTTTAATTTCATTTGGGGTTACTGAATCACCTGTACATGTGTGAAAATAATCCTGAAACATAACATTAAGTGGATAGTCATACATAAAATACAAGGCACACTGTTTTCAAATAAACATTTACATAACAAAGGCAAAGTGTTTATATATATAAATATATATAAAAATATATTATATAAAACTCTTTTATAAGATAAATCATATATTAACAACACATTAGTAATATGATTTGAAAAACATGAATACATTCCACTTTATTTTGGTAAAAATATATTCGTAAAACAATGTGAATAAACATGGAATGTCTTGAATTCTACAAGTCATTAAATTATACTGACCATAATCTTATATTTACATTATACACTTTTTAATTGATTCATTTGTTTATATATATATGGATGACACTATACTAATTACTCAGTCAGATAGCTATATTTCTCTGGTCATGTATGATGGTGGTGAGGAATGATCGATCAGGGTGTATCGACCACACCATTTTCATCACAGGGAGCCTCCACATGCCATTAGACCATACTTGTGCCATGCTGGCTTCTATGGAATTTCCATATCATATTTCTCATTTGCCGACCATCACCTTATTACTGCCCTCATAGAGATGTGGATACCAGAGACACACACATTCCATCTGGCTGATGGAGATATGACCATCACCCTCTAGGATGTAGTAGTACTTCTCAGTCGTCTAATCCATGCATAAACCATTATTGGACTCACTCGTACATCGTAGCCCGACCATGTTCAACGATTGTTAGGTGTCGACATTTTGTTCAACCATAGGGCAATAGATGCAGCATTGATATTTATTCCTTGGTTAGGGGCATAAATTCTACATTTACATGATAATGATGAAAATCATAATGTCATGCGTTCTGCCCCTGCATATATATTACAAATTATTGGAGGGACCACGTATACTGATCCCTCAAGGATGAACATGAAAATGCTATATATACCCCTAATAGATGACTTTTATCGATTAGGGACGTGCATCTAGGGATCATCCTACTTGGAATACATGTATAGAGCATTATACATGCTATCCCACAAGGACCACATAGGTCTCAGGGGATGCATCATCCTTCATTAGATGTGGGCATGGGAGTGAATACATGTATTCTTCCCTATGCTTATTGGACATCCAATCATGATGGAGGTGTTTTATGAGGCACCATGTGGATGTTGTTATGATCACTCATTTTTATTGGTTTTTAATTCTATAAGGAGTTATTGAATTTAATTTCTAATTATTTTTCTCTATTGATGTTGTATTTTATAGGTGATTTCAGAGAAATAGTTTCCATATGGTTATGAGACACCATTTTGGTGTATATGAACTCTAGTTGGACTATCTCTCACCCAACCAGGTATGTATATACAATTTATCAGTATCTAAAAAATTTAATAATAACATCATTTTTGGTTTTTAGTAAGGTGGTTTTTTTTATAAAGGTCACATGTCATTTCATATTTATTTACTTCTATAGTAGACTATTATGGACATGTTTCCATCATACTGCACTATTTTGATTGAAGATTTTATGGTGGTTGTTACCCTCGTGCACTTCCATGTTATTGAGTGGTAGATTCCAAATAGTTTCATGTGTTAGTTTTTTTGTGCTCAGTTGATTATGTTGTTGCCGAGATAGAAATAGAAGCTTCATTAGGTGAAGTTGATCAGGAGGTAGGATGAGAACTGGCATTGTGTACATGCTTGATTTCTTGACTGCTAGCACAGATGTGAATAGTTTTATATCTAGGGTGTACCTAATAATTCATTCATTATTTCGAAGAAGGTTGAGTATTATCCATGGTATAAAATAAAGTCTATATTTTATATTACCCGACACTGTACAGAGATTCATAATATTGTATGTCAACAAATTTCCATTAGTTTTTTTAATGAACTATTTACTATTTTATTTGGAATATATTTATAGGAAATTGTCTCATTGAATCTTATTCACATGAGTGATGTAGAAGAGGAGGGTTCTTTAGCCAGGCAGGCATAAGTGCTGGAGCTAAGGTCATTTTATCATGCACTTTCTGAGATCTTTTTTGAGCATCCATTCCAGAGAGAGGAGGGTCATGACCCTGAGGAACATCTTGTAGTAGCTACTGGTGTTGAGGATCCACGAAGATGACGGCATAGATAGTGTCATGTGGAATGTGATGCCTCCTCTGTTCCATATGCAGAGGTAGGCCCTCTAGTAGTCCATCCTCAACCGATTCTGGATGTGCCCTACATGGCATGGGATTCATCTTTCTTGGCAGGATATTCATAGTTCTCTCCATATTGGGGTCTAATTTTTTTGTAGCCTTGGGTTCTAGATCCAGCATAGCCTTGGGGTCCAGATCCATTGCATCCTTAGGATATAGCTCCATCGTAGGCTTGGTTCCACACTGAAATGATGGCATATCCTTCTACCACCCAAGTAGGAGAAGTATTATGAGCATAGTATAACATGAAATTGACATCTCCTCCCACCAACAACTAGGTGGAGGATGTGACAATCAACATTCTAGTGCCTAATGATCATCCCTTTCAATGTCATCAGACTGCACAATGAATTCAAAGTTGTCACCCTATTCACATACCACTATGTGGGATAGAATCTCCTCACCATAGAAATAAAAATTAATTTTACATGTTCATTTATATGTTTCATGTCTATTTAAATGAATATAATATTATTACTATTAACCCTTATTATATTTTTATCTAGTGTTTTAATTTTCATTAATATTTTAATCATATTTTATATTTGATTGCTTTCAAAGTTGACTAATTGAAACATGGGAATAATTACTAAATTTCAAGTAGATAACATAAAAATCATATAAAATATACTGTATAAAAACTATATAAAGAATATTTAAAATATATCCCAAACATCTAAATAATTTTGAATATAAATAGTTTCATAAAGAAAAAAAAGAAAATGAAATAAATGTGACAAAAGTTACTAAGAAATGAGAATGAAAAGAGGGAATATTGGGAAGTATCTAAACAACCTACTTGACTTTGAAAGCCTATAAAATAAAAACTATAATACCCATATAAATATAAATTAAAACATTGACTATTTCATATATTATTAATCCAGGTTTTAAATTTCATTAATATTGGTCATATAGTTTATATTTTATTGGCTAGCAATGTAACATACTAGAACCATTTTTATGTTTCAAGTTGGTTTATTAGAAAGCATATAAATTATTTTTCATAAAAAAAATTAAGAAATTATTTTTATTTTCAACTATTTATTATATGTTTAATCAAAGTTTTAATTTACATTTTCATTGTTATTATAATTTATATTTTATAATCTAGAAAAAACACGTACTTTAGACATTTTTATGTTTCTTGTTGGTGGACTACAATGCTTATAAATAATATATCATCTATATTTTTTAAGAAATTCTTCTTATTTTCAACACCTTATTATATGTTTAAACTATGTTTTAATTTTCATTTATATTGGTCTTATAGTTTATATTTTATAGTCTAGAAAAGTCACGTACTTGAAAAATTTTTATGTTTCATGATGGAGAATTAGAAAGCGTATAAATTATTTTTCATCAAAAAAATTTATGAAATTATTTTTATTTTTGATTATTTATTATATGTTTAATCCATGTTTTAATTTTTATTTATATTATTCATATAGAAAATATTTTATAAGCTAGTAATTTTATGTACTTGAATCATTTTTATGTTTCAAGTTGGTGGAATAGAAAGCTTATAAATTATTTTTATCCTCGTTTTTTAAGATTTGTTTTATTTCCAACTACATCTTATATGTTTAATCGATGTTTTAATTTTTTTTATATTGGCCTTTTACATTATATTTTATAGGATAAAAAAATCTTACACTTGAATAAGAGATAAATTTTGATGAAACATTTTGTTATATATATATATATATATAAACATATGAAAATAAAAATAAAAAATTAAAATTCTAAATTTATAAATAAAATATTTAAAATAGAAAAAAATAAATTTAGTAAAAAGGTGGAAACACTGATGCCACCATTAGGCATAATCCCAAAGGAAAAATTCCCACAAGATAATGGATTTTTTTTATTAATAATTTCCCATATTTCTTCATTATATGTGATTTCCCCCAATTTATAACATGCTTTCTAAGCCCTTGGAAAGGCTGTAGTGATGGGATTAGCTAATATCAAATGATATGTCCTTAGAAGTGGGGCATGTTCCAGCCACTGCACATACTTTCTTGGTCCCTCAGCCACCATAGAACTATTTGGGGTGGGGATCTTAAAAGACCCTGATTGATAATAATAACCTTCCCTAACCCTAATTGTGTGGGGTGGGGGTGAGCTTCATTATCCCCCTTAGAGGTGTGACGATCATTCTATGCATGCTCATCGACTTCATACCACACCATTGTTAGCACTCACTAGCTATATCAATGATGGTTCTATAGTTAATGTATTTATATGTCATGATCTTGAAGATAGAAACCCACCATCCAAATGTTATTTTCATAAGAGTTAGTGTTTGGAACTGACATGTAGCCATATCCAATCAGTGCAACCTCTTTCTATTTCCAAAAGTTCCATAGATCACGAATGGAATGGGAACTCTTCAAATAGTCCCTTTATCTCTTGGCTGAGAAAAATTCTGTATCAAGAGGGATAGATACAAAACCTACAGAAGTAGTGTGAATAGTCTGGGATGTTAAAACCCAGGATCTCAACATATTTCTTGTGGTTTCAACAATAATGAATTTTTTTAGATTTTCATCAAGCCTATAATGGCCATTTGTTTTATTTTGATCCCTTTCAGCCTCAGGTACCGATTGACCCAAAAAATCATGGATTGTTTTTTTAATTGATCTTCATTGTGTGATTAGTTCCAGAATTTAGAATAAGATCTGGTAAGTGAAAACTGATGATGTGTAGGGGAACAATCCAAATTCAGCACCATGTGTCTTCACAAGTGAGCATAATCCAATGTTTTTGATGCACTATTAAATGTATTTCCAAATTTGAACTATTAATGGTCAGGTGACACGTCATCTGAAAATTGGAAAGTTGATGTGAAAATAAACTAGGTGCATTCCACTCACATATAATCTCCATATCAATCCTAGTGACTAAGATGTATTATCTAAAATAAATGAGATCTCCTCAACATGAATTTCCCCAAAATCCATTATTTACCAACGTACTAGCATGAGGGAGATAAAGAACATGGGTATAATGATTGTGATAGTTGAGTTGATCCATTGCTTCCTTCTATCTCTAGTCTGATGGGATTACCCCACTTTTTCTTTGAGGATATAGTAGGAAGATACCTTTTGGGATGTATTGAATATTTAGGAATCCAAAGCCTCTAATATGGGTTCTTACCAATCCCCTGATGGCTTAGAAGGGACCCACTAGATAATATAGTTACTTCCCCTCACTAATGCATCCTAACAAATGGTTTATGTTTCCAACACTGGTAAGATAAGACTTAAACACCTTCTAGTGGCCAAATAAGACACCATTATGAAGGTCATGACTCTATCCTCTATTTAAGATTCAAGTATTGGTAGCATCCAACCTCTGAGAAATATGAAAACAAAGGCTTCCAGTCAGCTTAGTCAGTCAACATAGAAGACGATCTCATTTACACACTCATTAAACTGAACCTACTTAAGCATGTTACAATGGTAACTATTACATCTTTGGGTCTTGAGAGTTGGGAATGTTCTAGACCTCCTTGAATAAGGACCATTACTTCTGATCATAGAAAAAGAATTTATCAATTAAAAAAATGGGATGTCCTTCTTCGGGGAAGGTTCACCCTTTAAGATATCCTTAAGATTGTTAATAAGATTCTTGGTGGGAGGGGGGTCCATTCCATGTCATTTCAAGCCGAATAGGGTGGCATGAATTAATCATAAATTTCACCCATGATGGGAACCTCAAAAATTGTTCTAGCATCCGATATACTAATTTTGACCCCCCCCCCCCATGCACCAAAAGGAATTTATTAGTGTCTAAACTCCATCAGCAATGAAAATGCGGGATAGTTGTTCAGTTTTGATGGGAATAATTCTTTGATACACATATATTTTAATACAACCCCAAAACTTTCAGTTATACTTTTAATTCTTCCAAAATATGGTAGACCCAAAATGGCCACCACTAGTCCATGCTAAATGAACCTCCAGGGTGAAGCATCAATTTTGATGACCATCCCAGTTTCTCGCTTTTTATGGCCTTACATGTGGTGTTGTGATAGAAATAAATATTTTAATCAGGAACCCTCATGCTTTTATCTAGTGTTAGAGGAGTGTAGTTTAAATGAAATCTGGTGGAGGTGGTTTCCCAAATATAAGACCCCTTTACTGAGATGTTGGATTCGGAAATGTTTTTGTTCTTAATTATCTAGGAAGTGGGTTGATTTAATTTGTGTGGTTCTAGTATTGAATCATTTATTGGCATACCAAATCCATAATGAGTTATTATTTTTTAGATAGGGTATCCCCTTTAAATGTTTCTCAGAATTCCTCCTAGAGATTGATGGATTGGTTTTATGGTGATTTTATCATTGTTGTCTAAAGAATCAAACATGAATTTCCTCCACTCATTATTAGAGGAAAGAGTATCATCGATAGTAATAATAGTCTATGAGGGATCCATATTTTATTTTCTACAAAAAAATCAAGAGATAATGGTTATTATTCATAAAATAAAGAAAAGTTATGATTGACCAAAAAGAATTAGTCCTTGAAGAATTAGTCTACGAACCAAAAAGAATTAGTCGTGTTGGATAGATTTTCAAGGATGTTGAGATCAGTATTGTCCTCTAGAAGAGTTCTAATATAAAAAAAGTGTGATGTTTGAAATACAAATGGAACCTTATGATGCTCTATATGGGAATTGATGTTGGACTCTGACATGCTAGGATAATGTTAGAGAGTGGATGCTTATGGGACCTAGTCTTTTCCAATAGATGACTGGAAAGGATCAAACCATTCAGTGTTATATGGAAACTAAAAAAATAAATAGAAAATAAAAGTAAGAAATTATAAATGTGACCTAGATTTTGAGGATAGTGATAAAGTGTTCTTGTGTATATATCAATGGAAGAATGACATAATTATTTGGAATAAGGGAATGATTAATCCAAGATACAGTAGCCCCTTTGAGATCCTTTATTTCATTCGAGTTGTGTCATATCAACAAGCACTACCCCCTAACCCACCTCAAGTAAATGATGTGATCCATATATCCCCCCCCTGAGAATGTACATACCATACCCCTCACATATACTAAATTTGGAGTTGTCACCATTGGAGAATGATTTTCATGTTAGTAGAAAATTTTGATGTTCATAGATAACAGAGGAAAATTTTTATATAAGAAGATATCTCACTCAATTAAAGTATTGTGGTGAAACCACATAATTAAGGATGTGACTTGGGAAATGGAAGAGGTGATAAAATATTAGTGCCCTCATCTATTTTAGTATATAAAATGAAAATTGTGAGTGATAAATTTTTATAGGGGTAGTAATTTAATGACCAAAACTATTATAAATGAAAGTCACTCTCTTTGAATGAAAAAATACATTACTAAATAACGTAGTTATAGAAAAACATGAAAAAATTTGGTTATTTTGAAATATTATATCCTATTGGATTTAGAATACCATTATTAATCATCAAAATTCATAATATATCAACTTAACATGGATTATATGATTAGTATATGATACATGTATTTCATGCATATATTTTAGCATGTTTTAATACATTAATTTAGGTAATTTAATTGATATTATTTAAATATTTTTTATTTTTCTCTGATTTACAGAGATATACTACCAATATTTGGAAAATGAACAAAAATAGAAGATTATCATGGGCTGAAAATAGTTCAACATTCCGAAAGAGTGTCACGGTGAAAAACATTAAAAAAAATTATTCCCATGATGAATTATAATAAAGAAACACTTTTGGGGTAAAATAAATATTCCATAGCTATAATTTCAAGATTCAAATTGTTTAAATATTACACAACATGAAAACATTACATGTTCTGACACTCCTTTCAATTTTGATAAATGTAGAAAAACTCATGAATATTCTAAGGTCCCAAACATTACACGTCGTGAAACACTTATATGATGTGAAAGTGACAGGATAACCAAAAAAGGAAATATATGACCCAATTAAAGGAGGAGACCTATTTTATGTCCCAATGATTACATAATGACCCACATTAATACCATTAAATACATTCTGATATCCCAATAGTTTTATATATAAGGAGTGTGTTATTTATTCCATAGGATCCAGAGACCAAAGCGCGAAGTGAGAAGCTACACTCTGTAGAGTACTCACAATTCTAACATCTCTTCTCTTTTATTGATACATTCTATTATTTAATTAATTCCCACATACTCTTTAATAATTATGATGAGAGGGTAAAAATCTCTTTATGATAGGGTTATGTAGTCAAATGGTGAATGTTCCATTAGAACTATTTCACATTTTTAATCATGTTCTATATTACTATAATTTGTTTATTTACATATAATCCCTTTTTTTCTTTCTTATCATGAACATTGATATTTTAATCTATAAGAAACAATAAAATTTCACAAATGGTTACCATAAATTGGGGAATAACCATTGTCGCATTCAAGGAAACTAGGTTTAAATTTGGCATCGAGAAAAATTCAATTCAGTAATGCCCTATAATAGGTGAACAATGGAGAAGGGGGGATATTATTTTGAGTAGAGGATACCATGAACACTGGATACCCCTCATCTCGACTGTGATTCAAAAAAAGGATCAATAATTTTATTCTAAAAATCAATTTCACCTGAACCCTGAAATTACCAAACACCGACATGTTTTTAAAATATTATTTTTTTAAACAACCAATCATATTTTTCTCTTCTCTCAAACTCTTCAAATATATTTCAAATACAAAATCTATTCTTTTCCTTGTTTCATCCAAACAATTAGAAACAATAAATATTATTTTTAGAAACCTAACATAACTAATTTCACCATATCTGTGTGATAGACCTTGTACTTACGTAATAATATATTAATCAGGTAGCATAGTTTGAGTTTTTATAATTTATTTTTATTTTTATTATACCTGTAGGTAAATGATGATTATCTTTGGTCCCATTAGAAAATATTATGGGTTATGATAATTTCAATTTACATAGATGAAATAATAAATGTCCTCGACTAGTAGGATTGCACCCTATGAAAACAATTTATCAAAGCTTCTAAGGGAGATAAAAACTCTAGGATTTTCAATTTACCGAGACTAATAAAAGATTAAAAAACTAAATCATGACTGAAATCATTTACTAGATATGTTCAAACTCATCGAGACCATGACCCAAATCATATTCGATGAATGAACCCAAAAAATATCATCGCCGTACACCATACCCTTATAGGATTCACTAATGTAATAAACGACTACGTGTTTTAACCCTAAAAGTATGAATATGTATATTTTCCATTGAATAATATAATGATTATATTTATTTCCTCTGTTTTACATTATAAATGATTAATTAATAGGGTTTGATGAAAATTAAATTTTAATACGACAAAACTCAAATTGTATTTTTTTAGAAATATTCAATTTCAATCAAGAAATTCTTTTAAAAAAGTTAAATAATTTTTCTAATAAATTTTATTTTAATAAAATATAATTATTTAATGGTATATATTATATATTAATGATTACATAATTTTTATGAAGTGAAAATTTAATTTTAAGAAGTGTCAAGAAACATTTATTGTAAAAAACCACATATATTTTTCAATAAAGAAGGATTTTAATTTAAAAAAATAAATTTATATTATTTATAGAATTACCTTGATAAAATATATTTTATTTTTTATTAAGAATTATGATATTATATTATGATAAATGTTTTATAACTTTCTGAGACAGTCAAATTTTTTGGTCTAAAGTAAATTTGGAGTAAATATACTGGATTTATTATGACATCATAATGACCCAAAATATATTTAAAATGTTCTATAAATATAATCAAAGAAAAAATAAATATTTCCCAAAAAATTATTTGATTTTAAATTATTTTATTAATTTTAATTAACTTTTATGAATCTTTTAAAACATATATTGTATTTTAAGGATGAAAATCAATTCTTTGTAAACATGATTTATTTCCACATCAACAATGGTATTGTTTTAATTTAATCAAATTATAGAATTATAAAATAATTAAAAAAAATCTTATATGTTTGAATAAATTTGAAAAAACTATGTATTTGTTTTTTGATTTTGATTACATTATTGTATAGAGTCTAAAACCTTTATTTAGAAAACAATAAAGAACTTATCCCTCTTTTCCAATATAAACCCACTAGGCTCCCATTGGTCAACACTAAAAACAATATTATAATGACTATGATCTAATATTTCATTATATATCCCCCCAAAGGATCCCCATGCTTACAATAATCTCCTCCCAAGCTTTTGGAATCTCCCTCTCAGGGTAAGGGATCCTCTCCTTCTCCTCTTAATTTGAGATCCTTCATTGTGTAATGCCATTTTTCTTCCAATTACTATTGAAGGGATATTATTTTCCAAATCCCATTACTTATATTATTATGTAAAAGTGATTAGAGACACCTCTCACTATCACTACTAAAACACATGATTCATTATGTACCCTCATTATGCTGCTGAAATTATCCAATGAATTTTCTATAGAAAAATTTTATTCAAACACCCTTTAATTATTATGACCTTTAGTTCCATTTTGTATGTTGGATTGTGTGATTACATTTATTATTTACATAAATTATTATTTAAAAGTTATAGTATACCCCTTTCACCCCCATTAAACAATCCTATGATTCATTATGTACCCCCATTATGTCGTTGAAATTATCCGGTGATTTTTCTCAAGACAAACCTTTATATTTTGAGTACTATTTTCATTTACACTCATGCGTATTGACCAAGACATACCATTCCTTACTTAATTTATAACATACATATATGTCTTTCACACTACTTTATCATGGGTGTGAATGGGATGAAATATGATCATATGTTCAATGAACTATGTGGCACACTTGTGCATGTAAATGATATGAAATCTATATGTGTGACCAAAATTATATAGTGATCCAATGCATTTGGTAGTGTTTTATTATTATTAGAAATATTGTATGGGATTATAGAGAAATAAAAAATAAATTTTGGGAATTTATCTACCATTATATTATGACTTTCCTTTTATCCTCATCCTATGTTTATGAAGTCATGTTTAATGTTGTTTTAAAATTACACATGTTTCCATTATGCTATAATGTTGTATCATTCTTAATTGTTCAATATTTTTATTATCACCACTTTTATGTTAAATTTAAATTAATGTTGATAAAACATTAATAATTTAATCATGTTATAAAATTTTATTCCCTTATTGGTCTTTACAACACACCCCTTTCATATGTATGTCCCTCGGTTATCCCGTGAAGTTTTAAATGAGTTATGGAATATTAGAAGCATGTTAAATATTTTTTCAATAATGTTTTTTTTCCAAGTATCATGTTGATGTACTATGTACCGAATCTCCCAAATACACTTGTATTTTTAATCTTCTCGGTTGTACTAAGTGTGATTCTATGTAATAAATCATGTAATAAAGTGTTATGAATAAAAGGTTCTTTATAAAAACTCTATCATATTTTTGATTTGCATTTTTAGAAAGAAAGATAAAAAGTGAACATATCAGAATTATGAAGTATAAGGGAATGAAGAACCTTGATATATAATCTTATTTAACTCATTATTTTCTATTTTTCCTTTTACTATAATGATTTTTTTAGAATAGAAAACCCAAACATGTTTTTTAAATAAACTTATTAAGGGAACAAGATCAACCAAATAAACTATTACTTCAACATGAAAAACATTTTATGCCTAGATTGATACACTCTCAGATTATTTCTTGATGTTTTATAGATATTTTCATTTTTCAAAAATCGATGAAAATTGTTTTTTATTATATTAATTTATAAACTGCTTCATCATTCCAGTATTCTAACAAGATTTTTCTTAAGAGAGTTTAACAAAAATATTAATTGAAATATTTTATCATGTTGAGAATTGATTTTATCATACCCATGAATAATTAATTATATAGTTGATAAACTGGAGAGTTTTTTTCATTCATTTGTTAACTTGTTTGTGGGGCTCATTAATATCTCAAAATTCATTTATAGTGATTTATTTATGCATAAATGATGGAACTCAATATAAAAAGGTAAATGTATATGGCATACCACATTTTTATTATATAAATTTTCATTTCATTTTACAAACATTGGATCTTTAATGTCTAGTGTCTTGAAAATCGGGAACCTAATAAAAGAGAACAACATATAACATTCTTATAAATCTCTCGTAAGGCTTCATCATAGGTTCATCCAATGTATAATTAATACATATCATATCCTAAAGACATACATCCAAGGAAAGGGTGATCAGAAGGTCCAATAAGGGTAAACAAGGGGATCAGTGTACTTGTGATAAAAATATGAACTTGAATAAAAACATAAAGACATGAGTGATGGAAGTACAGGAATATCCTAATGAAAATAACTTGGAAAATAAATTCAATATGGTGCTACAACATTTAATTTTTACATTCATGTACATATAACCAAGGTCCATCCCCAAGATGTCATAAAAATTGACAAGGTTCTTCACGAAGGTATCGTGAAACTTGTCATCTCTAGAGATTAATTCTTTACCCAAAGAATTGGAGTTCTATCAGAGTGCACCATTAACATTTATTTACTTTAATTTGTTCCACATATATCATAGTAAATCATTTCATAAATATCCCAGGGTGAATAAAAAAATGTGTTTCATTTCAAGATCGTGACGTTTTAAATGTTCTCAAAAAAATAAGATCGTTGTGTCATTTATAACCCATGGAAAGGGAGTGAGGGATATATTTATGTCAATTATAGAATAAAATAAATCATTTTTATATGTTTATGAACACCCAATGAAATGAAATAGGTCTGTGTATTCACATAAGTAAAACAAGAGAATTTCTTGATAGAAAGAGATTGAAATTTTGAGGTGAAATGTTTGCAGAATAACGGCTATATAACATGGTTTTAGAAAACATTAAAAAGAGAGGGTACTAGAATATCCCACTGATTAATAAAATATAATACAATATAAATAAATAATAACATGTAGAAAATAACATTTCATTGAAATTTTAATGACATTCCACATGAAAAAGAAACATGAAAGAAAAGAGAAGACGCAATTCCTTTTATGAACAATTCGGCAGCCTATCGGCATCACATAAAAATTCAGAAAACAAATTTATGTGAGCAGAAAGGGTTTCTAAAAATTTATACATGAAATGGAAAGTAATGAGAACATATAAGAACATACCCTCAAAAAAATAGATTGAAAATAGAAGACAAAATATAAATGATGTCATGGCTTAAAAGAGGAGGGTGAAAGATTCCCTTACATTGAAGAGTGACTTCGAAAGCAGGATGTTCGGGACCTTAAGATGCTTGAGGGCACCTTGGAAGGATTTTTTGTTAGGTAAAGAGATGATAACATTATTGGTGAGGATTTATAAATGAAATTAATGATGGAATGTCTTGGTATTTACAGGAGGAGTGAGGGAACAAAGCATTAATTAGCAAGGGACACCTCATCGGTGGTATTGGCAAAACCATGGGCTTTCCCATGGTATTTAACCATGGTATTAGCCACACAGGACTCCTCATACCATATATTACTATTAATACATCGACCAGAATTATTGAATAATAATTACAACCTTAATGATGTCTTTAAACACCCGAAACTCAAAATTGTAATTTCACTATTCACCGAAAATTCAACTTTCTTAGAAAAACCCCAAAAATTCACCTTAACCAAATATCAGTGCTCTAATTTTAAAAATGAACAGCACTTTATGAAAATAATTTTCTAAATATTTTTAATTTAATTTTTAAATAAAAACACTATTCACTGAAAATTCGACTATTTCAGAAAAATCCCAAAAAAATTACTTTAACCAAATATCGATGCTCTGATTTCAAAAATGAACTCCATTTTATGAAAATAATTTTCTAATAATTTTTAATTTAATTTTAAAAAAAAATCACTATTCCCCCAAAAAAACTAATAAGTAACCAATAATTTCTGAGAAAGTTATTTACCTATTTTATTGAATCACATTACATAATCAACATGCCTAAATTATATTAATACTTTATTAAGTGAGGTTAATTAATCCATTTGGTCATATTACTAATAATAAGCATAAATTCACTATTCATAATTTACTATTGACCAAAAATTAATTTGATCTTATTAGACTCTAAATCTTATACTGAACACAACTGTAGAATACAATTTTTTGAAAAGCAGTACACTTTTTTAATTATTTAAGGTTTCCTTAAATATTTTAAATTATCCTTTTTCTAAAAATTCATCAATAATATACAGCATATATTTATCCAGACATTTGAGATTTTCCAACATCACTATAAGAAGAAATAAAAATTTTATTTATATAAAATGATTACACAAAGGAGTTAAGGTCTCGTTACATATCCCTTTATAACACTGGCATAGGGCCTATGATTAAGGTGTGCTAAGTTGATAGAATCAAGTGGTGGTTCGACCAACATTTCCCGAGTGGTGATTTCTATCAGCTTGAACTTCTCCCGAAGGCGATTCTATTCCAACTTCACACAATGAAGTTCAGCTTGGGTTTGGTCTAGAGAAATTTCATTTGGTGCTACCTCCTTCCCAAGTTTCATCAGATGGGCATCGATCGGCCCGAGACGACTGGATGAGGCCATCAAATCCTATTTCTGTATTAATTAACCAAGATCACTGGCATTTTTTAAAAAATTGTAACGTTAAGAATTGAGCTTCAAACGGTCATATTGACCAACATTCATATAACAGTTGAAACCCATTGGTCTCATTTTAATTATACTCATTTCCTCAAATGAAATAGTTTTGTTGAGTATAAAAAAATAACACAAAAAATTAGGCAATAAAATTATACAAAATTCCGTTTTATTACAATCTAGTACCTTTTCATCATTTTTGTATCACTGCATTATTATCTAATTCCTCTTTTTAATTATTATATGGATTGTTATGATTTTGTAAAATTCTTGTTCAATCCATCAACTTATTCCTTCTCTGCGGTTTTAGTTCCTTCACAGTTGATATACTATTTTTAAATTGGTAATTGTATAATTAGTTTTCTTGTAGTCAACATCTTATGATATCAAATTTTAGTTCTATTTCTGGATAAGGAACGAGTGACCGGTGAAATATATAAAAATATCAATAAATATCATAATATTTTTTTAAAAATCAAACCTGTTAATAATATATTCAAAGAAAAAAATGTTTAAAAAATATATTAAAAAATAAAACTAAAATATTCTGATAACTAAAATTTTCATTGAACAAAATCATGAATCTATCTATTAATTCTCACCATATCGAGGGATGAAAAATTATAAACTATTATTTCTATAATCAATATTAACTATTTAGTGAATAAAACAAAATATATATAAACAATAATGAAAATATCCAAAAATTTATGTAAGAATAAAAATAAAAATCTTAATCCGCAACCACTGAGGAATAATTTAACTAATTGATTTATCCATAGGGATTTCTAGCTACCAACAGTTTCAATATATCCATATTGTATAAGGCACATTACCAAGGAACAAAACTATGAGATTAAAAAATTCATTATCTCTATGTATCCAATATATAAATGAATATATAATAAAAACTCTTTATAATTATTTATATATTCTTTCCATTTAGTGAAAAAACAATGTTTAAGAGGGATGACTGAAAATGAGATAAAACTTAGGTCTTCCCCATTCTGTCTAAAGCAGAATTCTAAGTCATGGATTTTATAGTTAGATGAGTATATTTTAGATACTTGGGATCACCTATTTAATTCCTTTTTAATGAAAATTCATCTGTGGATAATGATGACTAAAATTTGGTATAATATCACATGATTTTTCATGGAGAAGGTGATCTATTCTACAAGGATTGTGAACAATTTATGGGTCATCATAGTTAGTGTCCAAATCATCAATGTACTCTATAGTTCCTCATAAACACCATTTACAATAGCATCATTATTGACCAATCTAGTTGGGCATATGGCCTCAACCATGCCTCCCCATATGCTAGAGGCTATTGATTAGTAGTGAAGGTCAATTACAGAATAGTGCTGAGACCATACCCACATGATTGGAGTGTATAAAGATGCTAGAATCATATCAATCAATAGCTAAATAACATGAAATATTTGAGTAACTGAAGAATAAATATGATAAGTTAATTCCATACAAAATACTAATATTGCATGGAAATATAAATCAAATACAATATATGTATTAAATGTACAAAAAACACAAAAATGAACAATCCCTAGATAGCATCATGATCCATATCCTAGTCTTATGTTCCCCTAATCCTATGAAATAATCAATCAATCATCAACAAGTTGGTTCTTGTCCCTCTCCATATCTGAATCCGTGAAGTAATTCTGGATACCAAATGGTAGCTCTAATTGGGTGTGAGATAACCCTCAACAGGCCACCACCAATGGCTTATATAACAAGTGAAACATAGTCATATAAGTTGAAGTAGTGTACACATATAATAGGAGTAACATTTATAATAATACAAGTGATAATATCCAGTGAATCAAGTATCACAATTACCAAGAAAATAAATTATAAGGGATAACTATAAAGAATAAAAATAAACATCAACATCATATACAGTGTAATCATGTATCAGCCCTATATGGGCTAGGGTCCAAGTAGTAGAAATATCTATGGAAACTGAGTATGCTATGTAAATCATTTAATAAGGATAAAATGAGTAGAATTGTACCAAAAAACTTAATAGGGTCGATCCAAGGATTATAAATGTGTAAGGCATCCTTGTAATCTATTTAAATAGGATCCAAGTTATAGATATGTCCAAGGAATTGAAATAATCTAAGTGAACTGGATCTAAGGAGTAGAAATGTACAAGGAATTATAATAAGTCATTGAGTTCAATGAGTGGAAATGTATAAGGGGTCATATCATTTTTAGTGAATTTGATCCAAGGTTTATAAACATCTAAGGAATCATAATGTGAAATTTATTATAGTTAAAAATATCCATTGAGTAGAAATATACATGGAATCCTAGTAAGATGGATACTGGGATTTGAAATGTACAAGTCATCCAAGTAGGTCATTGGTGTCATACCATGATCTATCAATTATCATCCCAAAAAAATTATTCACCATTTAATAAACTATCTCATTAATCATTTAACTAATCCCTTCATAATCATACACATTCCATGTGATTATCAATTAGATATCTTTGATATATAAATAAGAAGGTGATAAAGGTTTCTTACAATATTAATAGATATATTAATTACCATATTAAATTTTCTATTATGCAAAGAAATACCAACACACCCTGAGGGTGCAATAATCGTGGTCAAAAGGAACAAATCACCTTATGGGTGGGTTTGGTTAAGGTCAAAAACCTAAAACCATATAACAGGGCGTCACAACATTTTTTAAACATGAATTTAACATTGAACTCAAGGTTTAATAAATTGTGGATACATTTTCTAGAATGTCCTATATGAGGCACCATGACCATAGGGTATAAAACAAATAGACATGAGGGAAATGTTATAGAACACCTACATTAATACCATATAAGAACACATGTATAGTATCAACCACTGATTTCGTTCATATTAGGAGAAAACAGAAGAACTTAAGAACACTTGGTGGCTATCCAAAAATATGAATATAACTAGAATCATACATTGGATGATTAAAAAACATTAAATCCTATATCAATAAAATGAGAATCTCATAATGGAGAAAGATGGTTTGGCCTCTTTTGGTCCTTACAATCTCCCAACCTAAAGCAATTTATCCCCAAATTTCATTTATATTGGTGGTCAAGAATTGTTTTAGAATATCTCTGACAACTATACATGTGCATCATCACCCTATTCCCAAGTCTCATCCTATGCATGGTTGTGCTTCCATAGCACACATAATATATTAACTAACCAACCTCGAAGGACCTTCATGCTATGATAAATAATATAGATAAGATTCTCCTGAAAGGAAGCATCGACCTCCAAGTCATCCTCCTCAAACTGAAAAATATGTGATGGATCTTAATGATATCAACAAAGGTGAGACACATGGAATACATCATGAATAGATCTATACCTAGGAGGTCGTTGAAAATGATAGGCTATAGGCTTCCAAAATATCTACGGTCCTGATATAATAAGGTGATATCTTCCCATATTTTTGAATCTATTTATGTAACAGTCCAGGGGAAACACTCATGAAAACCTAACTCCCAACATAAAACTCTAGTACTCGATGGTGACAATAATTTTTTTAATTTTGTATCGACAATGTCTTAAAATTCTTCATCCTAATAAGATTAACCTTCTTTGAAGTCTCCTGAAAGAGATGAGGACCTAGTAGAGCAATCAATCTTGCATCTAACCATTACATGGGTGAATTAATTGACCCACTGTATATGTCATCATAAGGATTCATCTGTATGTTCTCAAGGAAGAAGTTATTTTAAGAAAAATTAATGATAGGAAAGTGGTTCTCCCAATAACCTATATAATTGAGGTCACAAGATCAGAGCATGTCCTCTAAAATATGTATCATATTCTTGGATTGACAGGTGGTCTAGGGTGATAGGTTGTACTCAACAGTACATTTAAACCTAATACCTTAAGTAAAACCTTCTAGAACTATGATGTGAAATGATAATTTATGATCCATATAGTAGAATATCAAACACTATGGAGGCATATGATCTCATGAATATAGAACCACCTGAGCTCATCAACCTAATGAGTCTCCCCACTCAGTGAAAAATGGGAGACCTTGGTGAACCTATAAATGATCACCCATATAGTGTCACTACCCATAGGTAATCTTGGAAGTCCAGTCATGAAATCCATGGTAATGTTTCCCCATGTATACTCATGACTAGACAATGGCGGTAATAGTCCTACCAGTTGGGGATGTTCTGTAGTCACTTACAGACTGGTGGAACACCAAGTTATAAAGTCGGCTATCTCCCATTTCATATAGGGCCAAAAATATTTAAGAAATAAGTCTCTATAAATATTATTGATAGAGAGATGTAATAAACAAGTTGAGTCATGACATTCCAACATTAATTCATCTCAAATGTCTATTGGAACCCAAACATACCAACATATAAATAGAATTACATCCTCATAAAAGATATAACCATTTAGGGTTTCCCCACCTAACTCTCTCTCCCATATGACCAAACCCTTATAATCAGATATTTTCTTCATCCCCAACATAATTATAAGAGTAGAACTCATTACCAAGGATGAGAGAAAATTCATCCCATGACTATCCTTTGACCCAAAGTGTATCTCTTAAAATGAGGCCCTAAGTTTCCACTCGTTATTGGCCTTCTGAATTGCCTATATATGTGTAAACCTTATCAGAGAATTAGCAACATGATTTCACATTCTAGGAATATAAGAAAGATTGATTTTAAAAGACTTTAGGTATTCATCCCAACTTCTTTTCCTAATATTAAATTCATGCTGTGTAAATATGTTCATAATGATTTTGTGGCCACTGTACACCAAACAATTCTCTTATAATAAGGAATTATTCCGATAGTGCTAGGCCGAAACAATGACAGTAAACAAGAGGTCATGTCTTGGGTAATTATTCTCATGTGGTCTCAACCAACAAGACCAAAATATAATGACTCACCCTTCCTAAATCTGAACTAATCCAATCTTTATACCTAATTCATCACAATAAACTGAATTAATTTTTCATGTCTTTAGCAGAATCATGATCTATGATGGTTATTGTCCACCTTTCATCTACTAAAAGGTCATCTCACAGGCTTCTTACCAGATAAACTTCACACCCATCTTGATACAGACCATAATAGGTTATTCTAAGCATGATAAGTCCTATATAATGTACCTATAACACCTATATATCCCTAAGAAACTCTATATATCAATGAAATTCTTGGGATTATCCCAAAACGCAACTATCACATTCTCTGGGTCAACTTATAAACCTATCTCTAAGATAATATGACCCGGTTATTGAGTCGTATCCATCCAAAAGTATAATTTCATTTGATTATCATGAAACTGATGCAATATAATTATATCAAATAAAATAGGAATAATTTTGGCATGGTTGTGTCGAGTTTTATAACACACTAAGATATTATCCATTATTACCACCATAAAGAAATCTAGATATGGATAGAAAATACAATTCATCAGTGCTATGAAACCAACTTCTATTTTCTTGAGACTGAATGAAATGAATAAATTCTTGTACAAGCCAAATCTATTTTGGAATGTTGTATGTGGTATATCTGATACCACTTTGTGAAATCCCACCACAAAACCCACTAAATGGTTCTCTGAGGCATTTGGCCACATTTCATCAAGCATGCCTCCCCATGAACTATAGGATAACAACTTGTAGTGTATGTCCATAGTGGAACAGTTGAGTGACTATAACCTCTCAATTATAGTGTATCATGATGGTATAATCATATCAATAAATAGATAAATCATATGAAATAATTGAGCTGTTAAAGAATACACATCCATCATATAAACAACTCAGTATTCTCATCCAAAAGTGTAATATTAAAATGATGATAATGGAATTATATAAAAAATAAAGGTAATACATTAAAACATTAAACCAGTATAATGCATGTACCAAAATTCCTAAAAGACCAAAAATTAACTATCCCTAGCTAGCATCATGAGACATAGTCTGGTCTAATCCTCCTACTCCGATGCAAAAATAAATCATGAATCAGTAAGTGGGTTCTTTTCCATCTACCTAATAGCACTCAAGAGTTATATCCAGGTATCAAATGATGAACTTGATAGGATGTGAGATAACACTGAGTAACTCACCCCCAACGATGATAATATCAGTTCCATTTTGTTCATATAAGATGAATAAGTGTGTAGATATAACAGGATTATAAGTAAAAATAAAAAATGTTGTATTGTCTAGTATATCAATTGTCACAATGATCAAGAAACTAAATCATATGGTTTAACTGTAATGAATGAAAATTAATATCAACAACCTATGTCGTGTAATCATGTATCAGGCATATATGGTCCAGGCTCTAAGGTGTAGAAATGTAAATGGAAACTGAGTAAGACAAGTTATTCAAGTAAACATGATTCAAGGAATAGAAATTTATTTGACAACATAATGGGTCATATCCAAGAAGTTGAATTTTCAAAGTCATCATAGTAAGATTATTAAACAGAATATAAGCATTAGAAATGACCAGTCCATCCAAATAATCTATACGAACCAGATCAAAGGAGTAGAAATGTACAAGTCATTCTAATAGGTCATTGGTCCAAGGGTTAGGGATGTAAAAGGCTTCCCATATTGTCTAGTAAATCATATATAAGGAGTATAAATGTCCATGAAATCTTAACATGATAAGTAAATTTGTTATATTTGATCTCAGTGTAGAAATATCCAATACATCCCTTCAATCCATATTCTTGGAATATAAATGACCAAGGCATCCATTTAGGTCTTTTTTGTCGTACCAATAACTACCCATTATCATCATTACCTAATTATTCACCATTTCATAATCCATTTCATTAATTATTTCACCACTACCTTCATAATAGTATACAAGATAAAGAATTATCCATTGGATACCTTTGATATAAAAATGAAATGGTTATAAAAGGCGCTTACAACCTTTAACAAATCTACTAATTACCATATTAAATTATTAATTATGTAAATCAATCCCAACAGACCCCAAGGGAGCCCTAATCATGATCAAAATGAAGAACTCATGCCATTGGTGGTTCGGGTTGAGGTCAATAACCTTAAACATTATAATAGTGTTCCACAAAATGTCTTAAACATGAATGTAACATATAATTCTAGGTTTAATTAATTTATAAAGCATTACATGGAAGGTCAGGTGTGAGGAAAAATGGAAACAGGGTATTAGAAAACTATACATGATGGAAAAGGTATAGACCACCTACCTTAAGCTCTTAGATGAACACTCATCCATTCATATCTTCTGATTTGGTCTATATTTGGAAGAAATAAATGAATCGATGAAAACATAGTGTTTATCCCACTAGATGAATAGAACTCTAATAAGATGTTGGATGGTGAATCGACACCAAATCCTAGGTCAACGACTTAAGGATATCAGAAGGGAGAAATATGGGATGACCCGTTAAATTTTTTTTTTGCCCTTATACTCACTCCATACCATCTATCCTTTCTTCATCAATCCATGGGAGGAGATTTTAATAACCAAACTGATGAAGAACATAAAAAATATTCATCCACATGCATAAAACGCTTAATATAAGTATTATAGAATAAGTAAAATAGATAGAAAAAGGAATAATATTTTTCAAAATTTTGAAGTCAACCCTTATGGTTATTTTAATTAAAATGATCATAACTAAAATAGGGAGTGTCGTCACCACTTTAGCAGGTATGTCTATTCCAAATCATGCTTCCCTAATATTGATATTCCTACCCAAAAACCTGAGAATTTCAACACTACTAGTTATTAGCCAATGTTACTTCCAAGTGGTAATATTTTTTATAATAATTCCAACCATGTTTATTGAATTCATTAAACCCATTCACGGAAGGATCAGAGATTTTTAGATCTAGTGTTCCCACTGGTTTCCAAAAAATCCTAGACATCAACATTAGGACTAAAAAAGTGTAAAGTCATCAAATTTTCAAGGGAACATTGAGGGATAAATGTTTTTTAAGATATAACAAATTATGAATATAATAAAATATCAATATAAAAAATTCATCAAATAATTTAATAAAAAAATATCCGAATATGATTTTAATAAAAATCAATCTAAGGGTAATATGAAAAATTTGGAAGCTAAAATTAGACAACATTCTTGGGGAATGAATCTAAGAAGGAAAGTGAAATTATAATTTACTACTGAAGTAATTCCTAGGGAAAATGTTATTTTTATCACTATTTAGAGTGGACTATAGACTCATGAAGAATCCCTTAGGGATCCTAAACCCATTAAAACTAAAAATTATTAATAATAAGATATCAAAAATAATGAAACAAGTAAAATGATAAATATGGACATCCCTATTGAAATGAATATAAAACCTACTATTCCACCTATTAATAAATATGATAAAGGGATAAAAACATATGAAACAAAGGGAATGAAAAGGTTAAGAAAGAACATGAATGGATGCCTATAATTTTATAAAATTTGGTTCCAAATCTCCTTTTTCTTAACCAAATTATAAATGAAAATCATAAACCTTAACTACCAAAATTTCATAAGTTGTATAAAAAAATAACATTATTATCCCATCCATACAAAGTTTATTTCAGGTTTCTTAATATATAAATTATTTTAAAAAAAATTCAAACAAGGAAATCCTAGAGTTTTTTTCCACATACAATTTATCTGAGTAGTTTACTGTTGTGGTTTATAATAGGCTAATAGCAAATCTCTAAGATCATAGTAGTTTTTTGATTCCATATACCTTTAGAAATAGTGGAAAGGTCAATAGAATTTGTGACTTTGGATCTAATAAAAATTGTATTCATTAATCACTATTCATGTAGTTGTGTTTGGGAGATGTATTTATAGCCACAACTATCTTGTAATTGGTATACCAATCTATCACCCACCCTATATGAAGATTTTATGACTTGATATTAGGGGTTTGGAAACTATTACACCGATTTATTTTCTTATAAATATATAGAGAGTGGGACCAGAATGTCCCTATCATTCATGGTAATCCCTTCTTTTCCACTGGTGGAGCTATAATAAATGTATCTAATAGAAAATACATTTTTAGGCTTAGAGTAAAAAGAGAATAGTATAATGTTTTTTAAATTTTTAATTATTTCCCACAATCTAGAAACTTTTTTACAATTGAGATACTTTAATTTGAAGAACATTTTGATGAAAAATAGATTACTTTTTAAATATGGTTGAACAGATAAACAGTAACACCACATGAGATGATACTTTCAATAGAATGCTTCCATGAAAATAGGTAGAGCTAATAGATTCTTATGAAGATGAAGATTTGGGAAATATAAATCAATTTTCCTTAAAAAACATTCATGAAAACTAAAAATTTACTATGAGGATTTATTAAATTTGGACAGTTAGAAGGTTGAGGGTTTCTTTATAACCTATTCATTTACTCGAAAACATATTTAAACCCATGGACCTCCTCGGACCAACTTTATTTCTTATATATACGAAGTGAACACTTTATAGATGAATCCACTTCATTAACATTTGAAATAATATTTTCTAGGTAAATGTTCTAACCTTCCTAACATACTATTTTTTGGGTTTGTTTTGACTCATGAAGATAGTTTTCTATCTATTTTGAGGAGGTTCATGTCTATTGATGGATGGTCCATAGCTATTATTAATTAAATAATTCTATATTTTTTAATTCATTCAATACCAATGGATCTCGATCACAATCCTAGAGTTAAAGGTCAAAGAAGATAAAATCCATACATGAAAAGGGTATTTAGAGAGTATTTAATTAAGACACATACTTATTGAATAATTTTACATATTTAAGATAGTATCTAGGTAAGTGTAATAAAATTTTTCCATAAGAGTGATGGTTTTATTGTTTTAACAAATGATAAAAAAGGGACAAATTCAAGTTAGGAAATTTTCTAAGTGGAGATTATATATTTAATATCGAATGAAAAATTCTAACAATTGGAAAGATCATATTCAAAATCCAATTCATGGTTAAATGTTATAAAGGATATATGGAAATGATTTTTTTTATTTTATAGATGGATATTCTATTTACAACCAGATTCTTAGAGCCCGGGTAGGCTTGTAAAAGACTATATTCACTAGTTTATTTGGGGAATTTTCTTATAAGTATATGTCCTTTCACCTATGTGGTGATCCTACCACCTTTTATAGTTTTACGATTGGAATATTTTTCAATGTGATTGATATAATTATAGTTATGTTCAGGATGATTTTTACAATGTCAGTTATGATTTTGAGGGATGTATAGAATTTTTGGAAACTACATTACAAAGGTGTGAAGAGAAAAGACAAGTCTTAAATGAGGAGAAATGTCATTATATGGTTAATGAAGGTATTTTAATAGGACATATGGTTTATAAGAGTAGTATTGATGTATTAAATTATATGATCTAATTGATCCAAAAACTTCAACCACATATAAATGTAAAAATTATTTGAATTTTTCTACGAGATGATCGTTTTAACCAAAGATTCATCAGACTTTTCTAAAAATGTTAGACCACTTTTTTCACTGTTAGTCAATGATATACCTATTGGGTTATAGGAAATGTCAAATGAATAATTTATTATTTCAAGAGGAAAATATCATATATTCACCAGTAATAACTACCCCTTCATGGAAAATACCTTTTCAGGTTATGTGTGATGTATGTGATAGGGAAGTGGGGGTAGATTTAAGATAAGGAAAATAGAAGTAGTTGCATGAGATTTACTATGCCGGAAATTAACATGATGATAGTAAGAAGAAATATTCCACTACTGATAAAGATTTAATAGCTATCATGTTTTCATTAGAAATTTTTTACCAATATATCATAGGTTCAAAAGACATAATACTCGTAGATCATTCTACATTGAAATATCATTTGGATAAAAATGAGTCCAAACCGAGGATTATGAGGTAGAAATTATTATTGAAAGAATTTTATTTAGTCATGAAACATAAGAATGTTGATGAAAATATAGTAGTTTATCACTTTTGTAGGTTATCCACAACCCCAAACTAATGAGTCAAAACATATAAATACATCTTTCCCTAACGAACAATAGTTTACTACACCTGTGAAACAATATTTTTGGTATCTGGATTTTTCCATATCTTTATCTATAACTTTCAAGAACATATGGAATTTAAAAAATCAATGGAATAAGTTCATTAATAATCATAAATAATATTTTTTGGATGATCCATTTCTTTTTTATAGGTATTTGGATGTGATACTCAGGAGGTGAGTTCCTAAGGTCGAAATGATTCAAATTTTAGAAAGTTCTTACTCTCCGCCCTAGGGTGGACACCATGAGGGGGGGACTACACAGATGTTCCTCCAATTAGTTTTTTACTAGACTACCATATTGAAGGATGAAATATGTCTAGTTATAAAATGTGATAATTTTAAACGGCAGTGTAATGTTGGTAGGATACATGAGTTTTCACAGAAATAGATTCTAGAAGTTGATGTTTTTTATTTTTGGGGGATATATTTCATGGGACCATTCCATTATTATTATGGGATGAGTATATTCTTTTTCTTATAGACTATACCTATAAGTGGGTTGAAGTAATATGACTTCAAAATAATATTTCTATTATCTTTGTGATTTTCATCAAGAAGATTGTTTTTTCTGATTTGGTGTGCTGAATTATGTTATCACAAATAATATAACATGTTTTAAGAACCATAAATTCAAATAATTAATAAAAAAAGTTTGGTTATATTCATAAAAATGGTAACAACTATCACCTGTAATCTAGTGGGAAGACATAAATCTAAAATAGGGAGTTGGGACATATTGTAGAGAAAATTGTGAATATTTTAGGAAGGAACTTGGATTTAATGCTATATGAGGCCTTATTGTTCTACATGAATTCTTATAAAAAATTACATAGGAATATATCCTTATTTACATAACATTGGTAAAATATATTATTTTTACCATAGAGATTCATAGTAAATCCTATGAGGTAGTGAAATATCTTGATTATGATTTCAAGACTATTTGAGAGGGAATATTAATAGAGTTACGTGATATGGAGGATATTCAAAGAGAGTCTTATGATAATACAAGAATTGATAAAGTGATATTTTAATAATTTATTAACTCAATTATTAAAAACATACACATTAAGGTTAGTGAGGGGGTTTTAAATTTAAATTATTGATTGAAACTTCTGATAAGGAAAATAATAACCAAGTGTTATAGGCCCATAACAATCAAGAAAGTGCTTGTGAAGTGGGGATTTGGAAGTAGTTACATAGAAATATTAACCATAATTGTTCAATGTTCATAGGGATAAACAATACTTTGAGTGGCCTCCCAAGTGTTTGGGTGTCATATATTTTCAATAAAGTTGAGAAACCACTGATTTTATCTAAGGACATTTATTCATTATTTCATGGAATTCAAACCATGGTTCCTATTATTTTCTATTTTTTTATTTTTTAGTAAATATCATTTCATTATGTCTATATAGTTCTCAAATATTCACTTCTTCAATAAAAATTATTCTTTTTACCCAATTATTTTAATTTTTCTTATGGTAGGCCATTAGACTGTGAGGTGGAATAAAGATTTTTTTGATGTAATTTTAACAGTTCCTTAGTGAAAAGAATAGATATGACCCTGAGCAAACATAATTCACTTCCCTATAATTTTCTCTGGTTAATTACTTTCTTAAACTCTTAATTAATGACTCTAATGTTGATATTTTAATCCAATAATATATTTTTAACTTTATATATAGGTAATATCACATAAACCAAAGAGGAGGAAGACTTTTGAATGAAATTTAATGAGTGAATCTTATACTACCATGAGAGTTTATGTAATTTTCCCTTATTAAAGTCCTTCGTATTTAATGATTCATATTGTATGAAAATATTTATGGGGGAAACTCCCTAATTGTTTTGAAATTGAATTGCATTGGGGTTTGACTATAATTGATTGGTGTTTTTATTTCTATTGTTTTTTGTTGGAAATTTTTGTGAAGCATCTAAAATCATTCTTGGAACCTGGAATTTTTCTTTGGTTACTGAAAAATTTTCATAATTTTTTGAAAACAACAATTTCGTACTAATTCTCTTCTTTAAAAAATTTAGATTTTTTTGCTTTATAAAAAAATGGTGATTTGTTTAAAATTAATTTAAATAATATAATTTATTTTATATTTATGAAACTTTATAAAGTTTGGGATAAACTTACTGTTTAAATTTTACTATGACTATAGAATATAAATATGAAATAATGAATTGAAAAACTTCTTAAAACCAGAAAGATGAACTTTATTCTTTTACCTTTAGTTTAATCTTTGAGGATAAATCACAATTTTAAGACTTCACTGGCTTTAAATTTTTTAATTTGAATTAAACTCATAAGGCATGAACCTAAATAGAGTATGAAATGAAAATCCTAATCTAGGTTTCGCATCTATTATTTACTCTATTATTCTTTGAGTTATTGGATGAGTTATTTATTATTATTGTAATTAATAAACATTACCATCTAAGTATAGTGTCTATTTATCATAATTTTTAATTATGCAAGTCAACTCACCTAGAGTTAAAGTGTTGTTTTGACATCTAGTTTGATGCAAACTAATGTGTGTTGAATTATTTTTAAAATTTTCAATTTAAATCATTTTTTTAAACATGAAATTATAATATCACTATGTTTGTTTGATTTTAATAGGGCATCATATTTTTAAATTCAGAGGGTCCTTCAGGGAAATTTTATTTGAAAAATAATTATTTAGGGCATTTATGTTTTTTACCCTTGAGATTTTTTATTTGCCACTAAAATATGCTATGTAATTTCTTCAGGAAAATCAATGTTCTTGTGTATGGAAATTTGAGGTGGCATCAATATCCTTGGTTTTTTCACATACTTTTATGGATATTTTTTATAAAATCTTAGATAATTTATACTTTTATTGATTATTTATAATCTAATGGTTATATTAATTTAAAATTATTAATTACTGATTTTAAAATTCTAATTTTTTGTTTTTTAATGTTTAAAATATATGATGTTATTCTATATATTTTTTTATTTTTTTATTTTCTTTAATTTTCTTTTAAATTCATAGTTTCTAATGTTAATTATGGTGCTCTGTTAATTAAATATTTTTTCTTGTTTATTTACTATAAATTAATTAACTAATTAATTTAAGTTGAATATATTTTTATATTTCATGATTAAATGATTTATTTAATTAAACATTTACAATCCATTCAATTATTTCTTTGTGTTTTAATTTAATTAATTAATTAATAAATTAATTTAAATATTTTCAATATATATTTTTAATCATAATTTTATTAGTTTTATAATTCATAAATATTATTATTTAATTTAATTTAACATGAAGTACTAAGTTTTAATTATAATATTTTAAATGTTTTAAAATTTATTATTAATATGTATATAATTTTTTAGCACTAGTATTATGATAATATTTATATTTCATTATAAGATAATTATCTTACGTAATAGAACATATAAATATCCACTGCTAGTGTGTAAGTGAATTAAAATCTGTTTTTGTAAGATTGTTTTTAGAATATCCCAGAGGGTCTTTGTATTCAATTGATGTTCATAAGACAAATATCATATGTGCTATGTATGATAATTTTTTGACAAGATATCTAAACCAAACATGCCGAGACCACACCTCAACCTCACTACTAAAAATACGGCCTTTAATAGTGTAGAAAAGGCTTTTAACAATGCTAAAAACATTGTTAACCTCATTGCCAATAAAGGGGGATCGCCTCTATCATGATTATATGTAGCACTAATAAAGGCCCCACCCATTGCATCATGCTATTTGTGTATGAGAACACTACATAAAACATGTAAACTATACAAAAAATATATAATTTAATTGAAATAAATTTTACATCATTAATATAAAAACAATACTATATGCATTTCAAACAATGTTTTTTATAATATCATTTACAATTACTAATCAAAATCATATAAAAACATTAATGTTTCACAGACTTTCACACCCGTGATAGCCTCACAAAAATCCCCCTGGTATTTGTTGGCATAAAAATCATTTCAACAAAACAAAAGGAATCCACCGATATAATGAAAGAATATTATATTAGCAATATCATTAATAAATAAATAAATAATATGAAATAATTCAAAGAATGACAACTTAAAAAAAACACTTGAAGTTATATCGTTCATACCATTCATTTTATTATGGTTCATTTAATTCTAAACTGTCACAAATGAGCTATGGATCATTTTCCTAAAGTATAAAAACAATGCAAATGAATTTTATCGGTTTTGAGTATGTCAATTGTTCTTTTAAATGAAATTAATGTCAATTTTAAATAAATACACACTTGGTGTTATACGGGTCACACCGTGCATGGTATTGATGTGTTTATGACTCATAATAATCATAAATTACTTATGGATAATTTATTTAAAGTATCAAAATATTCCGATTATTTCTGCTCATTTTATTGTATGTGACTTGTGCTCTTTACAAAAAAGTAATTTCAAATTGGAAACCTAAACATTGAGTCATACTGGTCATATCGTGTGTCAGTTTCATGTGATAATGCTTCCTACATATCAAAAATTATTTATTAATTGTTTTCAAAAATTATCAAGAAAATCAATGTGAATTTTCATAGTTTTTAGTGAGTTACATGTTTTGAACTAAAATGCCAATTTTAAACTGATAATGAGAAATTTATGTCATACCGGTCAGACTATGAATTATGTTGATGTGAGTGTGGTTCTTTTATGTCAAAAATGAATCATGGAATGATTTCTTAAAGTATCAAAATAATATAATTTCATATTCTCAGTTTTCAGTATCTCACTTATTTTTTTTCTATGATTAATGTTAGTTAAAAATAAAAATACATAGTTGGCTTCATATCGGTCACACCATGAATAATATTGCGGTGTAGTTGACTCATAAAAATTACAAATGACTTATGGATTATTTTCCTAAAGTATAAAAACAATATGAATACATTTTCTCAGTTTTGAGTAGGATTGTTCTCCTTTTTACTAAAATTGGTGTAAATTTTAAATAAAAAGATGCACTTAGATTCATAATAGTCACAACAGGAATCATATTAAGGTTTAGAATATTTTTACACATCTTAAATTAATTTTGGATTGTTTCTCTAAAGTATCAAAATTATCTGAATGCTTCTTCATTGTTTTGAGTAGGTTAGATGTATTTTTTACTAAAATTGATACCAATTTTAAATAAAAAGACTCACCTGGAGTCATACTAGCCACAACGTGCATATAATTAATGTGTAGGTGATTCATAAACATTACAAATGTCCCAAGGAACATTTTTATAAAGTATCAAAACAGTATGAATGCATTTTCTTCGTTTTTAGTATGCCACATCATCTTTTTGCTAAAATTAATGCCAATTTAAAATAAAAAGACACAGTTGGAGTTATATTTGTCACAGCATGAATTGTATTTAGGTGAGTATAATTACTAAACATCAAAAAATAAGTTATATTTCATTTTAATAAAGTAAAAATATAATATGAATTCATTTTCTCATTTTTTAGTAGGGTAGTTGTCATTTTTATAAATTTGGTGTTGGTTGTATATAAAAAGAATCACTTGGAGTCATACTAGTCACAACGTGTGTTGGATATAGGCATAGTGATTCTTACACATCTTAAGGGACTCACAAATCATTTTCATAAAACTTCAAGACAATTTTTATGTTTTTTCTTAGTTTTTAGTATGTCGTTTTTTTGGTAAAATAGATGTAAATTTAAAATAAAAAGGCATATTTGGAGTTATATTAGTCACATTGTGCATTATATTGTGATTCAATTGATTTTTACATGTCAAAAATGAGTTAGTTATAGTTTTAATAAAGTATCAAACCAATATGAATGTGTTTTCTTAATTTTGAGTAGGTTAATTTTCCTTTTTAATAAAATTAGTGTCAATTCTAAATAAAAAGATTCAATTAGAGTCATACTGGTCATAATGTGTGTCAAATTGAGGTGATAATGATTCCTACATGTTGATAATTACTTATAGATAATTTCCATGACGTATCAAAACAATACAATTGATTTTTCTTAGTATTGATGTGGTCAGTTTTTCTTTTTACCAAAATTGGTGTCGATTTTAAATAAAACAATGCACTCAGAGTAATATCGGAAATGTAGTGCATTGTATTGAGGTGTGGGTGATTATTACATATCAAAAATAAATCATGGATCATTTTACTAAATTATCAAAATAATATGAATATTTTTTTCACAGTTTTAATATGTCACTTTAATTTTTTTTAAATTTAATGTCATTTTAAAATAAAAAGACAATATTAGAGTAATATAAATCACACCATGCATCCTATCAGGATGTGGTTGATTCTTATACATCAAAAATTAGTTATTTATCATTTTAAAAAATTATCAAAAAAATACGTATTCATTTTCTTAATTTTGATTTGGTTAATTGTCCTTTTTACAAAAATTAATGTCAATTTTAAATAAAAAGGCGTACATAGAGTCATACTAGTCAAAGCATATTTTAGATTGAGTTATGGGTTATTTATACTTGTCAAAAATGAATTATGGATGGTTTTCCTAAAGTATCAGAACAATCAGAATTCGTTTTCATAGTATTAAATACATCACATATTCTTTTTACTGAAATTAATGTTAATATAAAATAAGAAGACACAATTGGAGTCATATCAATCAACCCATGAATCATATTGAGGTGAGGGTGATTATTATATGTAAAAAATTACTTATGGGTCATTTTACTAAATTATCTAGACAAGTTAAAGGAATTTTATCAGTTTTGAGTATGTCAGTTTTCCTTTTTACTAAAATTAGTGTCAATTATGGATAAAATGACACACTTGGTGTCATATCAGTCACACCATGCATCAAATTGTGGTAAGGGTGATTCCTATTAGTAAAAAATGACTCATTGATCATTTTAATAAACTATAACATTAATATGAATTTGATTTCTTAGTTTTTAGTAAGTCAGTTTTCTTTTATAATAAAATCTCATTTTACACTGGAAACACAGACTTTGACTCATATTGGTGAAATCGTTTTTTGGTTTTACATAAGACAAATTCCTACATGTCAAAAATGATTTTTGAATCAACTTCATAAAGTAGAAATAAAACCTGATCATGTTTTCTCAATTCTGCATGAGTGATACATTTTGAACTAAAATGATGCTTTTAAACTGATAATGAAAATTTATTCATAACAAGCACATCATGTATAATATTGAGGGGAAATTGATTCATACACATAAAAAATGGCTTTTGGATCATATTCATAATTTATCAAAACAATATGAATATTGTTTATCAGTTTTGAGCATTTCGTTAGTCCTTTTTACCAAAATAAATGAAAAAATTAAATAAAAATATGCACTTTGAGTCATATAAGTCATATCGTGTGTCAGATTGATGTGTGACTGATTCATACATGTTACAAAGTCTCAAAACTATCATAACATCCAATTTTACCTTGATTACCATTGTTTTTATTTAAAAACTACAAAAACACTATATTGAATCAATGTTCATAGCCAAAAACATTTCCCATTGTTTGAAATAAGAAGACTATAGGACGATATTCATCCCATTATATCACAATAATTCACCACAATTGGTATAAGAACTTCATCCAATCTATTGTTTTTCAACCAAAGAAGTATTTTTCATCTTAAAACATCAACTTAATATGTAGTTTCGGCAGATAGCAAATAAAAATAATGGAATGTATTTTAACATTTGTAAAAAGAAACCTGTTATCAATTTTGCAGCTTATTTTAGAGAGTTAAGACAAAAATATTACTTCAAAAATTGTTTTTGAAAAAACTAAATAAGTATTATATAAAAATGGAATGGAAAATGTCCTACAAATACAATGGAAAATGATGAAAAAATTAATTTAATATTTGTTATGAATTCACATTTTCATAATGGTTGTAAATATTTTTGACCCATTTCTTTATTATTATTATCTCACTTGTAGCCTCAAAGTACAATCTCTCACGAGCATGAGTTGATTCAAACAAAAAAACCTAACTTAGACAAATGAAACCACCTATATAATAAAACAAATCTTATTCGAGTAATTTTAAAATAAATAAATCTACTATAAATATGAAATAATCTATTACTTATATGAAAGTCACATATTCATGTTATTTTTGTAAATTCAACCATAAGGAATACTACCCATTCATTTCTTTCCGAGTCAATATCTTCATTGGATGATTAGTAATTTCTATAGTCATTTTATTAATGAAAAAGTATAAATATACAAAGAATTAATAAATATTTTGAATGAATTAGTAATTATCTTTGAAAAAACCTCCTCAGGGATTCAAGTTTGTTGATGGAATATGATCTCTCTCAAACTTCTACAGCCATAATTAACACATTACTTTCCATTTGTTGGTTTCATACCCAATAAAAACATTGAAAAAATAAGTAATTTTTTATATGTGTCCAGACAGTGAAATCATATAATACATACCCTCATACTTCGTCTAATTTTATAACTTTTCATGGTCATTATGTGCAATTCCTATCATCATGCCATGATTTCCATGATATTTATACACTTTCATGTTGTAAAAAATCTCATTAAAACATAATATAAAATATTTTACTTGATGTTCAGTTTTAAAACATTGGATGCAGTGTATATAAAATTTAAAAACACCATCAAGTGTGGTCAGTTTTTGGGGTATCCATGTAGTGAATCCAAGTAATAAACATTAGAGTATCCAAACTGAATGTAATGAGTATCCAATGTTTTCAAAAAACACAAAAAAGAATAAGTAATGAAGGAAATGAAAATATATTATATATGATTTAATTGTAAATTTTTATCCCCTCATCATTGGTATTAAGAAAAATATTCCACCCATATGTTTTCTTTCAAATTATTTCACCAAACTTCCACTATTTTATTCATCTTTATAGATAATATTTTTGTTTGTTCTATAGGGGTGACATGAGGACTAACGAGTCTAAACTTTTTTCCTATGGAAATCACTTCAATTGGTATTTTTATATTAATCTTGTAAAAAATATGAAATGTATTTAGTCATAATTAACATAGTATATCGTCTTTTTGAAAAACAAATAATAAAAAACAAACATTATGTTTATATTTACAACTCAGGCTCATATAAATTCATATTTGATGATTTCATTTACATTATAAAGAGAAATGTAGTCTGTACCTTCCTCTTTGTACACTTTTTCTTTGAAATAAATTATTTAACTACCACCTTTTTTATCTTTTTATCTGCATGAACATTTAATGTTAGTAAATAAGGATATTTAACGGGCATGGTAAAGGTGCTTTTAGAATATCATTTAGATTGGTTGGATGATCCTTTAGATGATTTTGAGTCTACCTTTCCTTTCAACCCCATCTCCTTGCCTCTCTATAATAATAATCATCGTTTTTTTATCTTTTTTAATTCATTGTTAAAGGTTTAGAATGAAAATATTTGGAAATGAATACCTCCTTGTCGACATGCATTTTTAGATGATTTAATGGCCATTTGATGAATGTTACAATATCTTGGCCAACCATATTAATTTATTCATCATCATCTAGAAAATGTATCTTGACACTCGTCTCATGAGCTATGATAATCCTCACTATCACAAGACTTGTTGGAAGTGGTATGTTGTGAAACATGTCGTCTAGGATATTCAACACCATAGACCTCACTACAATGTGATGGGTGGGTATTGATAGACAAAAATCACAGTCATCTTCACCATATATAATATCATTACCAAGAAGGTATTACTGTATATGTATCTTGACACTCTGCTCATGAGCTATGATAATCGTCACTATCATATGATTTGTTAGAAGTGGTATGTTTTGTAACATGTTGTCTTGGATATTGAACACCATATCCCTCACTACAATGTGATGAGTGGGTGTTGATAGATAAAAATCATAGTCATCTTCACCCTATATAATATCATTACCATGAAGGTATTAGTGTCTATCTAATTCACATTTCACATAAATAATTAATAGAATGTTGATTACCTTGACTAAGATAGTTCTTTGAGGGGAATAGATTTCCTAAAAGCTGGTGGCGATGGGGGTGTACACACAATGTTTGTTTTTGAGTTTCTTATTCTATTTTCTTCTCCTATAATAGTTTCTAGAAACCCATTATTCCACTAAAATGTTTCTTCAATGGTAAATAATCATTTTTTCTTATCTTATATTTTTTATCTTTGTCCTCCTATTGTTCTTTTATCAAAATATGTTTAGGGTGTCACCTCAAAAACCACACCATTGATGATAACATACTGTTATGCCCTCTTCAAGACCACCAATAGCATGTGTTCATTCAGAAAAGGTGTGGATGGTTACTGTGACTAGGTCAGATAGAAAATATAGGAAAATACCAAATCATTTTCATGTAATAGTTATTTAAAGAAAAATAAATTTTTGTTTTGTCATAATTAAAAAATTTTGACACCCTTTTTGTTTGTTTTCATCTATTAGTATCTCGAATTTATTTGTGTGTGCCACCTTCAATAACACATAGAGTGGGATGGAAGTGGAATTGGATTTGGATTCACCAATCTGGATATAAATAGAGGAACGTAATTATGTTGTGGTCTTATTTCACAAAAAATTATTACAGTATATTTAACAAATGTATCTATTTTTTCATGTGAACCACACCACATCCTTACATAACCATAGGGGTACATGGGTTTTTATTCCAGTTCCTTATTTTTATCACCCAGTTGTTGTTTCATAAATAAAACATTGTCAATCGATGTTATGAATACATGTATTGTAAAACAATGTATTACCATCCATAATGTACTTAAAAAGACACATCTGTACGACAACTAGTATATGAATCCCATGCTTCTTGGATTATTAGGTGTGCATAGATAAGCAGTGGGTGAGGGTTTATTTTCCATTCAGTATCATTAAAATGACATCTCATTAAAATTTTAATAAATCCCTAATGAATTCTTCTAGAAATCATTAAAACGTATTTCTTATAAGATTTTTCCACTACAACTGCACTCAATAATTCATGTTGAAAAGTAAGTTAATGTTTAATTTGTTTTAATTTTTTAAGAACAATAATGAAATGATAACATAATGATACCATAATATCTACCCAAATAAGTGCCTTAAGCATCGGAACAATATAATTTCATGAGTCTACATCAATCAAAACTTGTCTCTTAATAATGATTATAATGTAACTACTGAAAGTGGCCAATTTTTGATAATCTTGTTAGGCATGTGCATTCCTTCCAACCTTGAATTTTATGCCTCTACTTTTCACATTAATGAATTTTCTAATACCGTCAAAATACGACACACCTGATTTTTCTCTATCTTCAGTACTTTTTTTCCTACCACTTCCTCATATTAAACATCATAAAAATGTTGTTCCACTAAATAAATAGCATTAGTATGTGTATAAGGACATTGTACCTATGCACTAGGAGGAGCAGTATGTTGATAAACGTATTGTTCCTCCGGATTAGGATCCCCAGCACGTGCATAAGATCATTTTTTCACTACACTATAAGCAACAAAAGGTTGAGATACACGTTGTTCATCAAGATTGAGAGTACTAACATGTTTAGAAGTCATTGTCTATAGATGTGGTTTAACATTAAATTTAGATTACATAAATATTGTAGCGAATAGATAACAACCTAAGGTAATACAGTGAATATTATAAAAAAATATAATCTAATTATTTAACTCTCTTTTTTTAATGGCTGAAGAGATTATACCTCTATATCGAGTATCCAAATCTCGTAATTCTGGTCTGCTATACCTTAAAAAATATTTATAAATTGGGACTACTATAAAATTATTGCAACTTCCCAATAAATGTTTTATCCTCAGTTGAATTTTTATTTTAAATCCACTTCCATAAATCCCAATTCACCTATTTTAATATCACTCATATTATCAACATATTTCATTGAAATAATTTCCCTTATAATGTTGAATAATCCAACTCCCATATTTTTTTGATGATTCCAAAGTATGACATATTTGTATAAATTGGATTTCTATCCTTAGTACCAGAAACATGCATCACTTCATCCACAAGTGTAACTCCAATATTTTTCATTGTAATGGATTCATCAAGTTCATTTGTATTGAATGTATAACCATTTTTTATATAACCATTGTATGATAATACATACACACTTAGTCCTTTGGCTAGCCATTGATGTTGTTCTGAAATTGGATTCTGATTTTCATCTGAATCCTTAAAAACATGGTACAAAATCCATCATATAAAGTATTGATTATCTGTATTTGATATCCATATTTCATCCCTTGATGAATTCTAATTCCTATTAAATTCATTGTGGGTTTAAACATATGAGGAAACCAAAAAAACTATTATGTATAACGTAATGGTAGGACTGCTCCCAATCTGTAATATTGATTGTGACAAAATCGCTTCTAGAAATTCATTCTCCCACAATTTTCCCAGTCTAATGAGATTTCCGTAGAACAATTTTTTTCACACTGGAATGGTAGTCAGTATAGGATTAACTGCATTCCACAACAATATTTTACCCTCTAATAAAACCTTATGGTTGACTTAGATTTTTTAAATATACATTAGAAATATTCATTTGAATTCAATGGGGGTGCATCCCTTTATAATGTATAGGATCAAATAATTTAATCTCTCTCACCAAGTGAACCATTATATCAAAGAATAATGGTGGGATGAATATTGAAAATTCACATAATATGATGAAGATTACCATTTAAATAGTCAGCAATTTTTTTGGGTCTTTAACTTTTCTATATATATATTTGAAAAAGAAATAGAGCTTGGTTAATGTATGAAATACATTCTTGGGAAACATTCAATGTAAAGATAATGGAATTGGATCTTGCATCAAAACATGGATTTCAAGTGATTTCAAACCCTTTAACTTTAAATAATCCATTGATAAGATATTTTTTATATTTGATTAATATACCATTGAAACCTTTATGCCATTCAATAAATTGTAAAATTGATATATCTCCTTCTTGGAAAGATTGAAATTAGTTTGAGGAATAAAATCTTGTTTTCACCCTTCATTGGCGCCAACTCATCCTGTATTCACATGTTAACCATGTCCAAACTAGCCATAATATTCTCCTTTGTTTTTTTCAAATCCATTTAGTAATGTGCCAATTACACTATCACGTATATTTTTTTCAACATACAAAATAGAAAGAAAATGTATGACGTATAAACAATTCCAGTATGGTAATTCAAAAAAACTGATCTCCTTTTACATCCGATTTTCATAAGTTTTTTCCAAAATAGTTTACCAAAAGATGTGTCCACATCTTATACATTCTCAATAATTTGATCACTTGTTAGTGGATACGATGTTGTATGTTCTCCTGGACTTCCATTGAATGATGTCATCCAAGATCAGTACATATGTCATCGAGGTATAAATCTATAATTTCCTAGAATCATAGTATTTGATGAATGTTTCAACTTAGTTGATGGTGCACCTTGTTTTCAAATGGGGAAACTTTGAGTTCAATTAATGCAATATTTTGAAAATTTCTATATGTAGGAATGTCAATTATTATCCTGTAAAACATTGATCACAACATGAATTATTCATTCTGCAAAGCATCATAAAACATAACACATGAATCCCACAATAATTTCGAGTCCTCATTCATTGGATACAAATTAACACAAATATTATTAATCGATTTTTTGGTCCTGATATAAGCATAGATAACATGATTTATTTTATTTTCATTCATAGACATAGTGGAAAATTATAATTTACCAACATAACTATCCTTGTAATATGATTGATTCTTTGAAAACCAAAAGGATTCACTCCATCTATAGGTAACACAAGAATAAGGTTTCTTGGCTCGTTTCCAAATTCATGATACTCATGATACATTTTCTTCTACTAAGAAGAGTCTATCGAGTGAAAAAAACTCCCATATTTATTTCTTGTATTTTAGTGCCACATTAATTTCCCTACAATACCTTCACTTACATAAAGGTTCCTAAACCTTAGAATGATTGGAAAGTACCATACAACTTTCTTAGGATCAGATTCATTTTTCTTGAATCAAGAAGCTCCACACTTTTGGAATTATTTATTTGATTTTTGGTCCTTGAGAAAAATTATACCAACACTTTGGAAGACATTAATATTTTCAGAGATCATACCCATAAAATGTAGCATTCATTTGACATCGCATGTTCAGCTAAGTAGCTCGTTATCTTATGAGATTATACTATTCAAGAGAACAAGTAGTTCAGAAAAAATGGTGTCACTCTATCTATTGTTTTATTTCAAATTATACAACTTCAATCCCTCTAAAAATGATGCATATTTAGAGAAAATAGTATAAAATGGTGTCACATGATAAATTTTGAAACAACTCTATTTTATTATTTTATCGGGATTTGAAATGTTTTGTTGAGGTGTGGGATGATCTCGATTGAGATTTTTTACTTTAGCTAATAAATGATTGTTTTGGACTTGACAACATCCAACGCACGAGCGGAGCATGGCCAAACCATGAAGTTTCTCCTAGGTCACCCTAAGGCCTGCCCGACATTAAAAATAAATAAATTAATTAATAAAATGAGCTATAAAAATGGAAGCGTAATAAAATGAGAAATAAAAAAAGAAATTATGAATTTTATTATTAATAAAAAAGATAATATCGCTCAAGTATATTATTATTATTATTCTAATTTTCCATATTATTATAAATAATATATTTTTATTATTTTTAATGAATTATTAATATAATAATAATAATAAATGATAATATTTTAATTAAGAATTCTTTTATTATTATTATTATCACTAATTACTATTATTATTGTTATAATTGTTAATCTTAATATTATTATATTTAGGTTTATTTTTTTATGTTATTATTTTCTTTTCCCTCCATCATTTTATTTTATTTATCTTTTTTCCCTCTTATTGTTTTCTTTCCTCCCTTATCAATTTCATCTCCCCTCTCTATCCTATTGTACCCACCTGGTAAGCAAATCCCTAGAGATTCCCCATTACATCCTGGCCAGTTCCCCCCTTTTCTTCCACTAGTATCCTCACTCTGGTTCTCCAACTGATCTCGTGCCACCTTGATCCCTTTGTACCACCCTTGCGTAGCCCCCTTTCATAGCTGGAACTCTCCCTTAACTCCCATTATCTAGCATATCTCGCCTATGGAAACCCTATCCACACAAATCCAGCCTCATGAATCCCTTTCCACTCTTCCTCTCCCTCCGCAAAAGGTACATTCTACCCTAGGTGACATTTTCCCCTCTTATCTAAGGGTTAAGGTTTAGGGTTTCATTTTTAAGGTTTCTATCTTGACATGCTTTGTCTAGTCTATTGAATTAGGGTTTAATTCGGTTTATTTGTAGTGCAATTGGTGTGAGATTGAAGTTTCAAACCATATTTTGGGGATTTCGACACCAAAGGATGGTAGTTCCATGTATATCCATTATTTGTAAAATTATTTTTCTTTATGAATTAATTTGGTGTGTTCTTTTATTAATATTTGGGGTGAAAAATAAGTTTTTAAATAAGTTTAATATGCGTTTAGTTTTTAACAACCTTGTTTATATCAAACAGAGTGTTTTTTATGAAAACTCAAACTGTTTTATTAGATAGTGTTTTATAAATTATGTAACCAATTTATTAAATTCTGAATGGGCTATGAATTTTGTTTTGGTGTGGTTTTGTTGTGTGTTTGATCATAGAATAGTATTTTGAGTGAATTTCTTGTGTAAATCCATGAGATATTTTGTGGATTTGTTTTATAAAAATTTATTGATGGTTTATTAAATTACATGGTAGGTGATAATCATGTTGAAAACAGATTTGGTGTGAATATTATTTTAAAATTGAATGGGAATGTAAAAGTGGTGTTATATGGAATGTGGAACTTGGTTGAGCATAAATGGGAAGCCCGAGTATCTATGTGGGTGGAATAGAACTGGCATGCTAGTGATTCAAAAGTATTTGTGGCCTAATTTAACTTAACAAGATTTTATAAAACAACACAAACTGATTAATGATGATTTGAGGATATCACTAGGTTAATGGTGTGATGCTTATATATTTTTTATGAACGAGAATACAGTTGGTCATGGTTTCTATGCCACATTTCACTGAGATATGATTTACCTAGGGTCACATTGTTATCCAGTACCTAGCGGTGTTTTCCATGACTGGTCCCCTTTGGTTATATCACACTTACCATTAGAATATGGTATGTTGGGTTGGTAAATTCATATAAATTTCATTTCCTTCAATGTTGTCTTCTTTAAAAAAATTTCTTTTAAATTTCTTTTCTTTAAAATTGTTTTTCTTTTAATTTTTATTTTATTATAATTGTTTTTATTTTAAATTTTCTTTCCTTAAAATAGCTCTAGTGTTTGTATAATATATAATGATTTCAATTTTATTTTCCGTATAATTTTTATTTCATGGAATCTTTTATCAATGGAATCATATTGGGAAATGAATCACACTCTAATTAAACCTTTGTGTGTAATTACACTTGGTTCTGTTTTATACATGTAATTTTAAATCTTATGAAGATGGAGGTTAATGTTATTAGTGATCTTTTATGGGTAGTTTTGTAGAGATGACTTGAGGGTGGTGTTCTCTTTCCATGTGTTGATTTTTGTGTTGTTTTTTGGTCACCTTACTCTATGGTAGCTTTTGGTCATTGTACAATCCTTGTGACAAAACTTTTAAACCTTTTAAAGGATTGTTTTCTTTTTGTTCTTACTTTGATATATTTTTATATTGTAGATTTTTTATATTTTCATATTTGGGTAATTTGTTCCCACTTACTTTTGTTGATACTCAAAAACTTGTGCCTGCCTATGGGGATCGGGAACACTCATTGGGCCTTTCCACAGACTGGTTTGGGAATCAGTTTTGACAAAGACCTGACTGGGTTCATGAAAAAATGGTATTAGTGGCAGGATAATCCTTTTGAGTCATTTTATTTGAGATGAGTCTAGTTAGAGAAGATCTATGACTATCGGGGATCAGTGTTCTTGTTGTGGGTAGGGTGCTTGGCCATCACAACTTGTGACATAACTTGAGTCTCCATTAGATGTTGGGATATTAGTTTAGGTTCTACTCTAGGTGGGTCAAGTAGGTTGCAGACTATACGTGGACACTAGGTGTGGGTGATGTGGTTTGGTCATTATGTTTCTTTAGAATGTTTGGATTATTGTTTATTTTTCTTACTAAACTTTTTTAGACCTAATGTATTGATTATGTTCTAATGTGACTGTTGCATCTTATTGAATTATGCCTCCCTAAAGAGTTCCTCTACTATTGAGGGAAGAAGACGGAGAGAGTTCTCTTGCGCAACTTGATCAATGGATAGTAAAAGCAGTGGTCCAGTCTATTAAGGATCTAGGTTATGGAGCGACTCTTGCTCTTTCTCCTATTCCTATTCTTGTTAGAGAATATTAATATAGTCTTAATAAGGATAAACCACATGATTTTTTGTAGAAGAAATTACATTTATTCAATGGTAGCATGGAACCATAGTAAGTGAAGGAGTGGACTGATAAAATCAAGAGCATTTTTGAATTTCTCGATACTCCTGAGGAATCCAGAGTAAAGTGTGCTTCATTTGTGTTAGAGGGTCCCTGTGGAAGGTGGTGGGAATAAGTGATTTAAAATGGGAAGCATGATAAAAAGACATCAAGATGATCTTCAATGACAAGTATTGTCCTATTGTCTTTTCTTATACTATATCCTGGGAGTTTATGTATCTCATCCAGGGGGACTATATACACCCAAAATAGTCTCATATAAGAAGATGAAGGATCAATGGTTTGAAAGTGGTTTGTGACCATAGATCTATTCCTAGGTAGTCAGGTTCAATTTGATGTCTTATGACATGGTAATTGATCAAGATGATATGGAAGAGATTGACCACAAGGGTAGGTTTGGTTCCCTTGGGTCAATGTTAGTGTTTTGGTAGCAGTAGTTCATCTGGAAAGAAGTGGAAGCATGATGAGAAAGGGAAGAAGGGTGGTGGTAGCACTGGCCATCCTTCTTGGCTGACTTTATCTCCGAATTTTGGTGTTGGGTCTGTTGTGTGCCAGCAATGTAGGAATGCATGTTACAGCTGACATGTATCTACGTATGCTCTTAGGCCCTATCGTCAATGTGAAATTATGGGGTACTTCTAGAATTTTGTAGGGTGGAACGCCCATGTTAGAATTGGGTAGTATCTATGGCTTCTAGGGGAGAGTTAGTTCAATCAAAGCCAACCTGGATGGTGGGATATCAGTTTGTTGGTCATGGCGGAAGGACAATATAATCATTTGTCAGAGCTAGTTCAAGGCATAGCTTAAGGAAACCTGTTATTATTTGAATGGGAGCATGAATTATCATGCTATGGATCAGCCACCAGTTGGGTCAGATGCAAGACATTAAATAGTTCAAGGTACGATCCTAACAACATCTTCTATAGTAGCCATTTTATTTGATAATAGTGAATTTGTTTCTTTTATCTCTACCAGTATTTTGAATCTTTTGAACTTACTAAATGAGCTTATGTCTATTTCAATGGAGTTGGTAACAACATTGGGTAAGATGAAGGACCAAGTTATTAGGTTCCCTTATTGTGCACTCTCTATGAAAAGGTTTAAGTTGGAGTGGGATTTATTGGTCTTAGATATGGACCACTTCGAAGTAATCCTTAAAATGAATTTGATAGTGTGCTTCCTAGCACATATCAATTGTTATAGGTGATGGGTGAATTTCATGGTAGCTGATGTGTGTCCTTAGGTATTTCTTGAGGAATTGGTTCCTCATTTAGGTTGTGCAGGACCTCCACTCCCAGAGTTAGGAAGTATCTTCTTTTAGTTATCATTACTCGTGGTAGAGGAAAATGATGGTACTCTAAAGTTTGGATTACCTCCTACAATGTTTGACTTCCTAAAGGTATTTCTAGATGATTTTTTCAGATTACCCCCAAAGAGGGACATGGAGTTCTCAATTGAATTCGAACTAGAGGCACAGCCTATATCTCTTCCTTCATATCGCATACCCAACACTAAAATGATGGAATTAAAGATATAGGTGGATGATTTGTAACCCAAAGGGTTCATTCACCTGAGAATCTCTCCTCAGGCCGCCCCAGTCTTGTTCATGAAGAAGGCCGACAGATCACTCAATTTGTGCATCAATTATCTGAAGTTGAATAAGTTAACCATAAACAACAAGTATCATTTACCCCGAGTCGATGAATTGTTTTATTATTTGAAGTGGTAAAAGTGGGTTTCAATGATATATGCATAGATCTTAAAAGAGGATTTTCGAAGCATGTATGGCCACCTTGAGTAATTTCTCATGCCCTTTTGATTGAAAAATGCTCTAGTGGATTTTATAGTGCCCATTAATATGATGTTCCACTAGTATCTTGAATCCTTTGTTGTGGTATTTGAGGATGACATTCTAGTTTACTCTTGGTCTGAGGAATAACATGAGAATCATATGCAGACTGTGTTGATCACTCTATGAGATCATTGCCTTTATGTGAACCTTTCAAAGTGAACCTTTTATATTAGGGATGTGATGTTTTTGGACCATGTTATTTGGGATAAAGGGGTTTCATTGGACCCAAGATGGTCGGTGTACTAATGTCATGGGAATAGTTGAAGAATTTGTTTGAGATCATGAATTTTCTTGGTCTCGATGGTTATTATAGGAGATTTTTTTTGATATTTCTCATGACTTGCTTCTTTGATGAATGCACTCACCCAAAAAGGGATGTAGTTTGAATGGAGCCTATATTTTGTAGAATCCTTTGAAGAGTTGAAGTGGTGGTTGAATACTGCCCATGTGTTGATATTTCCAGAGTCTGGGAAGGGCTACATGGTTTATTGTAATGCTTTTGGTATGGGCCTAGGGTCTGTTCTTATACAGGATGATCACATGGTGGTATATGGATCTCGCCGACTCCAACCACATGATAAGAATTACCCTACCCATGACTTGGAGTTAGTAGTGGTGATACAAGATTTGAATACATCGTGTCACTACCTATTTGGAGAGTTGTTTTTGGTTTATTCTAATCATAATAGGTTATCCAATGTCTTCTCATAGTGGAATAATAATTTGAGGAAGCATCATTGGATCAAGTATCTATAGGGGTTTGACTTTGATATTTCCTATACACCACGTATGGGTAATGTGGTTGATAATTCCTTGAGTAGAAAAGTACGATTGGAGGATTTGAAGAATTCTAGTGATGATGGGCCTTGATGGGGCTCCTTTGCAGGATGCACTTAGAGACCATGGAGCACAATGGAGGTGCGTTCTTAGAGAGTGTTTGGTTGGATTTTTCTATTTTAGAATTTCATCAGGTAGAGAAACCTAGGGATGATATGTATTTGCAATCTATGTAGTTTATTCAGGGTGGGGAGATTTTTTTATTAGCCTTTGTCTCCCTAAGAGATCATATGATTTAAGGGCCATTCAGTTGTGCCATTGTCTAGGAGGAAGGTGGTGATTCAGGATAGCCCCCAATCTCAGTTGGTTGTACATGCTGGTTTTACCAAATTTTATTATGGTTTTTTATTGGAAGTTCTAGTGGCCTGGTATGAGATGTGACATAACTAACATTATATCTAGATGCTAGACTTGTCAGAAATTAAACAAAGAGAATCAAAGGCCCTTTGGTTTTATTTTTCTACTACACATTCCTACCTGTAAGTGGGATGATGTTTCCATCTACTTCATTATTGGATTGACTCAATCACCTTGGGTTAAGAAAAAAAATTTGTATAGTGATTGACCATTTGACAAAGTCAACCCACTTTATTCCGATCAGAGATATATCTAAAGTGGATGATCTTGGCTTATTGTATATTCTAGAGGTGGTTAGACATCATAGTGTTCCATTAGTGATTGTTTCTGAAAGAGACCCCCCAACTTACCTATTGGTTTTGGGATGGCCTTCAATGGGAATTAGGTTGATATACCAAAATGATAATGAAAAACAATCCTAAAATGGATGGTCAAACCGAGCGGGAAAGTCAGATTCCAAAGCATATGCTTCGGGATTGTATATTAGATTTCATAGGATCATGGAATAACCATTTGGGTTCGGTTGAGTTTTTTAATAATAATAATAGTTACAAATACTCTATTCAAATAACTCCTTTGGATTTGATCTATGTCCGAACATATCAGTCTCATTTATGTTGTGTTGAGGTAGGTGAAACATCACTTTTGGGATTGAGCCTTGTGTAAGAGACGTTAGAGAAAGTTAAGTTGACCAGGAAATATTTATTGATAGATTTAAGTCACGAAAAATCTTTTTCTAATAAAAGGGGTTGATATCTTGTGTTTTCTATGGGTGATCGGGTGTTCATTAAAATGTCCCCTGGTTTGGGTCATTTTTCGTATGGTAAAGTGAGGAAAACTAATTCCATGGTATGTTGGGCCTTTTAAAATCACTGAGCGGATTGGGTAAGTGGAGTACAAGTTATCTTTACCTTATTAGTTGAAGTCAATTCATGACATATTTCATGTTTCCCAATTGAATTAGTATACTACAGATCCATCTCATTTATAGAATTGGAAAGAGTTAGAGATAGATCCCTATTAATCAATGTTTGAACGACCAGTTTATATAGTGGATTCCCAAGAGAAGTTTCTCTGTGGGAAGTCAATTATAATACTCTATATCCTTTTATAGCATGGTAATGATGTGCATGAGACTTGGGAGTATAATTCATGGGTTCAGAAAGAGTATCCATTTTAATTCTCCAATCAACCTTCTAGTTGACTTTTTGAGGGTGGAAAGTTTTCATGGTGGGGAGAATTTTCACATCCTATCTTTTGAAACAGTTATATTTTATTATTTTATATAGATTTGAAATATTTTTTTGGGGTGTGGTCCAATCAAAATTGAGATATTTTTTTCTTACTGATAAATTAATGTGTTAGGCTTCACAACATCAGATGTCCAAGAGAAGCATGATCAAAACCACGCGGCTCCACCGAGGTCACCATGTGGCCTACCCGACATTCAAAAAAAATAATAATTAATTCATTAATAGGATTGGTAATAAAAATAGAGTCATAATAAAATGAAAAAAGTAAAATGAAATTAAGAATTATATTATTAATAATAATATTGATAAAAAAAATTTAAGTATATAATAATAATTATTATTATTATTATTTTCAATATTATTATTATTAAATTATTGTAGTTATTATTATTAAATTATTAATATTATTATTAATAATATTTTAATTATTATTATTATTATTCCTATTGATTATTATTATTGTATTTAGTTTTCTATTTTAGGTTTTTATTTTATTTTCCCCTCCATTACAATTATTTCTATTTTTTCCTCTTCTTTTTTCTTTCATCACTTCTCTTATTCCTCTACCTTCTCTATCCCATCAAAAAAACCTGTTGTGTGTGGTCTTAGCACCATTCCCCATACCTCAGAGATAGCACCCCCTTTTCTCCCTCAAGAAACCTTGCTCGGGAACCCCGACTGACCTCATTCCACTATGATCCCCTCACGCTGCTAACACACAACCCTGTTTCTTGGATGGAAGTCTCTGACGACTCCCCTTATTTAGTGCAGATCCCCTCTGAAAACCCTATCCTCAAACTGCCAACCTCTAAGAACCTATATCACTCATCCTCTCCCTCCACTGTAGGTGTGTTCTTCCCCGAGATAGATTTTCCATCTTCCCATAGGGTTTCAGTTTAGGGTTTCATTTTCTTAGGGTTAGATCTTGACTTTGTTGGTCCAGTATATTAAATTAGGGATTAATTCAGTTTTCTTGTGGTTTGATTAGCACGCGATTGAATTTTTACACTGAATTTTGGTTATTTCTACCCCAATGGTTGGTGGTTCAGTGCATAAAACTTATTTGGAAAATTATTTCACTTGAATAATTAATTTAGTGTGTTCTTTTATTATATTTTGTGGTGGGAACTTATATTTTACAGATGGATACTATGCATTTAATTTTTAAGTACCATGTTTAAATCAAATGTTGTGTGTTTTTTATGAAAACTCATATTATGTCATTTGAAAGTGTATTATATATTGTGTACCTAGTTTATTAGATTGTAAATGAGATTATAATTGCGTTTTTTTTGTTGTGTTGGTGTGAATTTGAAAATAGAAGAGGGTTTTGTGTGGATTTTGTGTATAAATCCATGTGATATTTCTTGAATTTTTTTTATAAAATTTTATTAATTATTTACTAAATTGCATGGAAGGTGTGAACATGTTGCAAACTTTTTTGGTGTGATTATGATTTTGAAATGGAACTGGGATGCAAAAGTGGTGTTATATGACTTGTGGAACTTGATTGATAAATAAAGTGAAGTCTGATTATCTTTGTGGGAAAACTAGGACTAGTATGCTAGTGATTCAGAAGTGGATGTGGTCTGGTTTCACTTAGCAGGATTGAAGATGACAACACTAAATAAACTATGATGATTGGTGGAGAACACTAGGTTATGTGTGTCATGACCTGTCCCCCGAGGCCTGTTTCGTGAATATCCCTATCCCACCTTCCACGGGACCGGGGATGGCGACTATCACTAAAGGCATAAATCCCTAAATTGGAAAGGCATTTCCTTTATACCTTGAAAATGCACACAAAAAGTATAAGATGGAAGAAAAAACCTAAGTAAAACTCTATAAAAGATCAGTGCTGAAAAGTAAAAGGGGCCAAAAATACAAGACCAACTGTAAATTACAAGTACAACTGAAAAGGAAAAAATGGCTGAAAGGTGAAAAGCAGCTCCTGGATCATCCATCATGGAACCTACCTGAAGGGTAGGTACTGATAACCTACTCAGCACTACACGTTTATCGATCTCCTCTATGTACTGACAAGTCGTATGGTCCACCTCTGGGGACCATCCAGTCCTAGAACACTTAGCTTCGTTTAGTGCAGTATGTTGTCTACATCCAACACAATGAGGTGCAGGCATAGCTTGTGCAGTGGTGATTAAAAAGATACTTAGTAAAGACACTGATACCACCAAGGTCTCTCAAAATCTACCAAGGATAAACCACAGATAATGAAATCAACAGATTTCCATTATATAGATATATGTCCATATATATACCTAAGTTATCAAGTAACCTATATCAATCATGAGGAAAATACAGAAGTCACTGACTCAGCTCACACAGGTATACAACTCTTGTAGAGAGATAGAGATGATCAAATATAGAAATTGAATCATCTAATCTGTCAGACCCACACAGGATCCAGGACCAGCAGTTAAAATTGTTGGACCCACACTTAATCCTGGAAGAGTAGTTGGATCTGTTGAACCCACACAGGATCAAGGACCAGCTTTTCTATCGAACCCACTCAGGATCCAGGAATATAAGTGAGAACCGTTGGACCCACACATGATCCAGGAACCATAGTCAGAGCTGTCTAACCTGTATGAGATCCAAGAACATTCACAGTGCTGTCGAACCCACACAGGATCCATGAATAGTCATCAGTGCTATTTAACCCACACAGGATCCCAGAACAGTCATCAGTACTATCAAACCCACACAGGATCCATGAAGAGTTGTAAGTGTTGTCGAACCCACACTAGATCCAAGAACATCCTCAGCAAACCGGCATCCACAGGGTTCCCCACGTACCATGCTTGATTCTGGGAGGTTCTGCTCCTCACGGCAATTATCGATACATCCACTGCCACGAAGTCTCAATAAGAAGTATCTCAAAGTACCGCCTCGTCATAGGGGTCTCAATGAAATAGACGGTGCGTCAATCCAATGCCAGGTCTATGTGTTATTAGCCTTTCAGTCCCGGGGCCCTGGTTGGATTCGTGAATGATCCAATCTGACCGTATCTCAACTGTAACCTAAAATACGATGGGGTATTCTCAATGGGGCTGTCGCACTCCAAAAAACTATCTTTGCTGATGGTTCATCAAACGGTCGTCTAGTGCCAAAGATGTGGCCAAAGGAAGTGAAGGGTCGGTAGTGGGCCCTGGTCCGGTCAGACCAGATCAGACCGACCTGGCCCAGCCCTGTCTGGGTTGACCTGGTCAGACCTGTTAGGTCTGGATCAGCCATTGGGAGGGCCATCTTGTTAGGTTTGGCCCAGTATGTTGGGCCCGGACCAGCATACTACGAGGGAGGTTTGGCCCGAAGGTCATCCTGAGGTGCGCGACTCAGCCCAAAGGGTGCGGTCAGTTCGGTTCGGCCAGCGGTGCCGCGAGGTAGGACACAGGCTAGCTTGATAGGCTGGTGCAGCTCATCCGGTTCGGCTGAGAATTGGGGTGTGTCCTAGGGAGGCCGGCGGGGAAGTTGGGCAGGTCGGGCGGTGTCCTGGGCAGGTCGGCGGGGTGGCTGGGCTCACAGGGTGGTGGCCTGGGCAAGCTAGCATGGCCACTGTGTAGGCCAGGAGGTGACCAGGGTAGGCCGGCGGGGTGGCCTAGGAGTCCGGGAGAAGGCTGGGTAGGTCGGGAGGTGGTTGGATCGGCCGGTGGCGGGTGGGGCACCACAGGGACAACGTTGTTCACGGAAGCCGCGGGTAGTGCGGCCTTTGCCTTCTACCGCCTTCGTCACCATGCCAACGATTACCATAAACAAGATCGGCATAGGGGAGAGTCCATGTTTGTTTGGACGCACCCTCTGTGGTTAGGTTGGTATCAAGAGGCTCACAAGTATGAAGCACAACAACCCTCGTTCTTCATTTTGATAGAAATGAAGGAAATGGGAAAGTTCATACTTAGATAAAATTAAACCCCTACCTTTGATTCTTCATTTGTTAATGGAGTCGCAGAATGTAGATGAAGTGAATCGTCATTCGTCCTGTCTGTCACACACTTCCCAACTCGAGCTGTGTCGGCTGTGGAAGACGCTCCACGTTGGTAGATTTCCCGGGAAGAAGTTGAAGAAGGATCGTCGCTGGCATTCTCCATTAGAAGAACGTGGTCTTGGTTCTTCGTTTAGAGAATTATAATCCTCCAAAGATCTCCTCTTTTCCCAACCTCCACCCAAATTCCATGTCAAATAATATTATATTGAGTTGTATAATATTTCATTGGCACCGAAATTCAAAAAGAAGAATTAAATTAATTAGATAGGCTCCACCGAATTAATGTGAAGGATTGGCACATAATAAATAAAGGGGAGTTGAATATGCTCACCTATATTAATTGGAGATTAAGGGTTTCTCCTCTTCAATGGGGAGTTTCAATGGGTTAAAATCCCAGGTGGTCCCCACCATATTAATACTCTCAAGGGAGGTTGAGTTCTGGTTTCCCCCACTACCATAACCTCTCATGGGAGGTTAGGGTGTGGTGGTCCCACCTCCAACCTCCATAAAAAGGTTTTAACCACCACAGACCAAATGGGAGATCAAATAAAAAAATGTGTATCTCACTTTATTTTATTTTTTTTCAATGAAAACCCAAAATCCAACTTTTTTTCTCAAACAATTACCGTCAGCGTGAAAGTCTTCTTAAGAGAATACCAGCGCTGTGAGTTCAAGGGTGCCCTCGGATTTCAATTCCAATCTCCAGTTAAAAAGTTATAAAATCCCACACATACGTTTACTAAATGTACCAGAACAAAACTTCAGAAATTAATTCTGGCCACATTGGGCCCTGGAATCACAAGTCGTTAGTTTTTACGGACTCATAAAATTACAATGTATTTAAGAAAAAATTCCACTGGAATTTTAGGTTTTTACATTCTCCCCAAATTAGGGAATTAAGTCCCCAAAACCAATGACTCAAATTAAGGAAAAAATGAGAGTAATGAGCATGCATCTGAGCCTCCAACTCCCATGTTCTCTCCTGAATGTTCCTGTGCTTCCAACGTACGTGCACCAGAGGTATCGACTGTCAGTGAAGGACCGACTCCTGTGGATCCTCAATCTCCACTGGAACCTCCGTAAAGTTTCCACATCATTAAAGTTTAACACTCCATGGTCAATTATGTGAGAAGGGTCATTCAAGTATCTCCTCAGCTGGGATACGTTGAAGAAATCGTGCACCCGGTGTAACTGAGGTGGAAGAGCCAAGTGGTAAGCCACCTCAACTACTCTGCTGAGGACTTGGAATGATCCGATGAATCGTGGAGATAACCTGCTACCTCTGCCAAATCTAGGTAATCCTCATCAAGGTGAGAACCGTAGAAAGATATATTCGCCTTCCTTGAACTCTATAGGTCTCTGTATCCTGTCATCATACGACTTTTTCCTGATCTGTGCAGTTTTCATCTGCTCCTGGATGATCTGAACCTTCTCTGTGGTAGCCTATACCATCTCTGGTCCCACTAGTGCTGACTCCCCTGGGTCTATCTAGCACAAGGGTAATCTACAAGTTCGTCCGTACAATGCCTTGAAAGGTGATATCCCTATGCTGGAGTAATAGCTATTGTTGTAGGAAAACTCCTCCAAAGGTAAGTGATCCTCCCAACTGCGACTGATGTCGAGGACTCATGCATGGATCATATCCTGGAGAGTCTGAATGGTCTGCTTAGTCTAAACATCTATCTAAGGATGGAAGGCAGTGCTCAGATTAATTTGTCTCCCGAAATCCATCTACAACCCCTTCCATTACTGAGAAGTAACATGTGCATCACGATCAGAGACAATAAAAGAAGGTACTCCATATAGACGCACAATCTCCTGCACATAGAGGTGTCAAAAGCTCTATAATAGACCCTGCTCTCTGATTGGTAGGAAGTGGACCGACTTGTTGAGTTGGTCTAAAATCACCCAAATTAAGTCATGAACCACAGATATATGTGGAAGGCCCATCACTCTGTCCATTGATTTCTCATACCACTTCCACTCTGGGACTTCTAAAGGCTGGACTAAGACTGCTGGTACCTAGAGCTCCGCCTTCACTTGATGAAAAGTGAGGTATCGAGAGACAAACTCTACTACCACCATTATCATACCTAGCCACTTGTGTTGTCATTAAAGGTCCTGATACATCTTTTCCACTTCTGAATGTACTGCTAGAGGTGATTTGTGGAACTCCCTCAACACTTTCTCTTGAAGTGACACTGAAACGATAGTACATCCTCTGAAGAAGATGTCGTGCTTCCCACCTCCAGAAAATCCATCATGTTCCTAACATGTGGATATCTGAGCACGTTGTGTCTCGTAGTCATCATCCCCATTCTATGCCTCCCTGACTCGCTGATGAAGTGGAGCAGTGACTGTAAGAGACTGAAGGAATGATACTCCATCTCAATCGACATAAGAAATTTGTAAAGTAGCCAGCTGCTCTACCATCTTTCCTAGAAACTGTATACCATCTCTTCTACTGAGTGCATCTGTTATAACGTCCCCCTTCCCAGAAGTATATACTATCTACAAGTAATAGTCCCGATAGAACAGAAGCCATCGCCGATGTCTCATGTTTAGGTCCTTCTGGGAGATGATAGGCCTAAGACTCTAGTGTTTAGAGTAGAATGTGAAATGCTCACCCATCATATAGTGTCACCACATATTCAAGATGAAGACCACTGCTTCTAAATACATGTCATGGGTATCGTAGTTCTGTTTATGTTGTCTCAGTTAATGAGAACCATAAGTGATCACTGCTCGCTCTTGCATCCGGACACACCCAAGTCTGGTCCCTAATGTGTCGCAGTAGACTATGTACCATATGCCTTACTTTGGAAGACTCAAGATGGGGGCACTAGTCAGCCTCTACCTCATCTCCTAAAAGTACTTCTGGCATCTCTCTGACCATACAAAGGGTTTCCCATTCTTTTTCAAGGCTGATGGTGGTGCTGCAACTCTGGATAAATCTGGTATGAACCTCCGATAATATCCTGCCAAACCCAGGAAACTCCGAACCTCCGTCACACTCCTGGGTGGATCCCAAAGAAGTACCACCTCAATCTTCACTGGATCCACTGCAACTTCTGCATCCGAGATGACATGTCTCGAAAAGTGTACCTCTTGGATCCAAAACTAGAACTTTGAGAGCTTACCATAGAGCCGGTGCTCTCTGAGTGTGTCCAGTACTACTTGCAAATGGTATGAATGCTCCTCCTCAGTAGTCAAGTAGATCAGAATGTCGTCGATGAAGACCATGACAAAGTTATCGGGGTATGGCTAGAATATCTTATTCATGAGACCCATGAACACTGCTGGAGCATTCGTTATGCCAAAAGGAATATCCAAGGACTCGTAATGGTCATACCGACACCTGAAGGTAATCTTCTGCACATCCTCATCTGGAACTGTGAGCTGGTGATAGCCTGATCTGAGGTTTATCTTCGCAAACCACCATGCTCTCTTCATCTGATCAAAGAGTTCATCAATACTCAAGAGTGGGTACTTGTTATTCATGGTCACCTGGTCTAGGAAACGGTAGTTGACACAATGCCTCAAGATTCCATCCACCCTCTTGGAGAATAGAATCAGGGATGCCCTGGGAGAAACATTGGGCTAGATAAATCCTTTCCCCTGCAATTCCTGTAGCTGTACCCGCAGCTCATGAAGCTCAGTGAGAGTCATCAGATATACTAGTGTAGATATCGATTCCATCCTGGTGTACAAGTCAATATAAATGTCCACCTCTCGGTGAAGAGGTTGACCTATAACATCTTTAGGGAAAACATCTGCGTACAGGTCCACCACTACCTGATAGCTCGGACTCTCCACATCAACTAATCTGAGGTTAAGGCGTGCCAACTGATGAGTGATCAGATGAACCCTCCCCCAAGTAAGTTTTTCTTGTTCTGCAAAGGCTCCCTTCTCACCAGTGAAGGTGCACATATCTCATCTATGTGAAAACACCACATTTTTCACCTAATATAGTCGATCTAAGCATGGACTGTAGATAACCAGTCCAAACCCAAGATGACGTCGTATGGCTTCGATGTTGATACGAGGAGATCACAGCCGAAGCTCTCACCTCATAGTGTAAGCTCACATTGCTGGCACCAGTGCGTGATCGTCGAGTCTTCTCCTGTATGAGTCTCTAGCCGTATGGATCGAGCCAACGGCTCCGTCAGAATCTCCGAGATCCAAACGAGGGTAGTGGCAACAAATGAGTGACTGGGACCTGTGTCTATAAGAACTGTAGCCAAGGTTGAGTAGATACATATCGTATCTAAAATCATCTCTGGAGCAGCATGGTCGTAAGCCTCAGCTTCCTGGATCTGAGTTCTCCTGTGTCCACCTGCTCCCTATGGTAGGGGGGACCTCCTGGTGGTGGTGGTGGTGGTAACACCTCGTAAAGTCATCCACCACCAGCTACATGACCAGCTCCTCTGCCACATCTGCCTTCTCCCTACGGACTGCCTCAATCGAACCTCTACCTCTGCCTAGGAGATCCCACAACTATCTGTTAATCATCTGAACAACAGGTCACACAGTCACAAGCCATGTGACCCTCCTCCCTGTATGTGAAACATTGTCTGTTCCCCACATAGCTGGCTCTATATCATGTGCCTTGCACAACCAAACTCATGTCCTGAGGTCGTCCATCGGATGGTCTGGTTCACTTGGACCTCTACGACATCTGTCTACTGCCAGCTGTAGAAGACTCTGCTACGTGATGCCTAGTGGAGGGTCTTGCTGCTGGTGACTGCCCAGAAAGGAAACTCTTCACTAATAGGGCTCGCTCCAATACCCCCACCTGCGTGCGGATGCTGATAGAGATCATCGAAGCTCAGATCTTTCTCCTGAGCCCCTGCTTGATGGTCCGGGCCCTGAAAAATGGGTCCCGCACCATATCTATGGAGTAGCGTGAGAGGTCGGTGAACCTCACAAAGTACTGTGACACCATTATGATATCGTACTGTAGATGCAGTAGCTCTTGTATCTGCACTGCACGTTGGGTGGATGGAAAAAACTCTGGCCGAAACAGGCTCTCAATATCTGCCCAGTGTAGTGTCACCTCATCATGCACCTGGGGCATCAGGCTCCACTATCTTCCTGCTGCTGCCTAAATAAGACTCGCGGAAAGGATCACTATAAAGTCAGCTAGTGTCCCTACTAGTCTAAAGACTCTCCCCATAGCCTCCATCTAATCCTTAGCTACTTTTTGGTCTATCTCACCCATAAACCTAGGCGGCCTATGGCATTGGAACTCATGCAACGTGCTCATGAGGGATACACTCTCCATTGATGGGGCTAGTGGTATCAGTGGCCCAGTGGGTAGTGGTACTGCCGGTGCCTCCACTGTGATATGGCTCTGCACTGAGGCCTCATCCCTCGGTCATCTGTCATCTTGTACAACACTCAGAACCCTGGATGGCTATCTGTGTTGGGCCATCCTAAAAAGATACAGCTGTGCCACAGTCAATATTTTATACTTGGTGAGCTGACCCAAAGAGATAACAATGAAAACTCCTAAAACATACACAAAATTAGTGTTTTTGTGCACTATGTCGGAAATCAGAAGTCAGCGTCCTGGTGTATGGATACCTCAGCCGCCACACCAACACTGGACTCCCTGAACTAAAAACCCCACCTAATAACCTTAACACTATTGCTTTATAGAAAAGATCTGAGTCATATGTTCTGTGGTAGAACAGACTCATCTGATACAAATTTTCCACGACCCGTCCCCCGGGTCCCATGTTGTGACTACCCCATGCCCACCTTCCATAGGCCAGGGATAGAAGACTAGCACCAAAGGCTTAAATCCCGAAATTGGGAAGACATTGACTTTATAACTTGAAAACACACACAATAGAGTACAAGATGAAAGCAAAAACCTAAGTAAAACTGTATAACAGATCAGTGCTAAAAATTAAAAGGTTCCATAAATACAAGCCCAACTGTAAAGTAAAAGTACAACTGAAAAAGGAAAAAACAGCTGAAAGATGAAAAGCAGCCCCTGAATGGTCCACCATGGATCGAACATGAAGGGTATGTACTGAGATACTCTTCAGCACTCCACGTATATCGATCTACTCCGTGTATCGACAAGTCATATGATCCACCTCCAAGTACCGTCCAGTCTTAGAAAACTCAGCCTCAGTCAGCGCTGTTTGTCATCTGCATCCAACACAATGAGGTGCGGGCATAGCCCATGAAAGGGTGAGTATAACGTTACTCATTAGGGACCCTGAGACTACCATGTTCTCTCAAGATCAACCAAGGATAAACCACAGAGTATAAAATCAATGGATAGCCATTAATTAGGTATATGGCCATACATATACCTAAGTTATCAAGTAACTCATCTCAATCATGGGGAAAACACAGAAGTCACTGACTCATCTCACACATATATATAACTTATATAGTGAGATAGAGATTATCAGATATACGCACTAAATCATCTAGGATGTCGAACCCACACAATATGACGGACCAGTAGTTAGAACTTTTGGACCCACACATGATCTGAGAATAGTAGTTGGAGCTGTTAGACCCACACAGGATCCAGGACCAGCTATTCGTTCGAACCCACATAGGATCTAGGAACAAAAGTCAGAAGTGTCAGACCCACATAGGATCCAGGAATAGTAGTCAGAGCTATCAAACCCATACGAGATCCAGGAATAGTTGTCAGTGCTGTCGAACCCACACATGGTCCAATAATAGTTTTCAGTGTCATCGAACCCACATAGGAACCAGGAACACTTGTCAGTGCTATCAAACCCACACAAAATCTAGGAACAATCGTCAGTGCATTCGAACCCACACAGGATCCAGGAACAGTCATCAGTGCACAGCGAGCTACAGGGTTCCGCAGGCAGCATGCTTGGTTCCGGTAGGGTCCGCTCCTCAAGCTGAGTTTCAATACATAAACTTCAATGATGTCTCAATAATAAGTATCTCAAAGGAACTCTTCATAATAGGAGTCTCAATGCAATAGACGGCGCTTTAATCGGATGCCTGGTCTGTGAGTTATTATCCTTTCAGTCCAGGGGGGCTGGTTGGATTCGTGTACAATCCAACCTGGTCGTTTCTCAACTGTAACTCAAATTCCAATGGGGTATTCCCAAAGGTACCATCACTCTCTAAGTCTGGATGACCCTATTTGGGTCGACCGGGTCCGACTTGTTGGGTCTGGCCCAGCCTATTGGGTAGGCCAGCCTGTTAAGTTCAGCCTAGTCTGCTGGGCCCATCCCAGTATACTATGAGTATTGTTCAACCTGAAGGTCACTGCGAGGGGAACAGATCGGCATAAAAGGCGTGGCAGCTTATGTTCGACGAGCGCCGCGAGAGGCACAGTTCGGGTGGCTCAGCCTGGGATGCCATGCCCGTTCGACTAGTGGAACCACGAGGGAGGCTGTGGGCCGGCTCGGTAGGCCAGCGCGGCACATCCGGTTCAGCCGAGAAACTGGGTGCGGCCTAGGTAGGCTGGCGGAGTGGTAGGTTATACCGGGTGGGGGCCTGGGCAGGCTGGTGGGGCGGTCGGGAGGCGGCCTTGGCTAGTTGGCTGGGCGACCGGGTTGGCCGAGATGCAGCCTGGGCAGGCTGGTGGGGTGACTAGGTGACAGTTCGGCTAGCGGTGGTGGTCGGGCAGACAGTTCGTCCGGCGGTGGGGCAGGGCACCGCAGAGGTGGCGCGGTTCACAGAGGTCGTGGGTAGCACGAACTTTCTCTTCTTCCACCTTCGTCACCTCTTTGCTTCATCTCCATGCCAATGATTACCATAAACAAGATTGACGGAGGGTTCATGCAATGTTGGTTTGCCCCTCACACTCCGCGGTTAGGGTGGTATCAAGTGGCTCGCAAGTATGAAACACAACAACCCTCATTCTTCATTTTGAGAGAAAGGAAGAGCATGGGAAAGATCATACTTAGATAAAATTAAACTGTTACCTTTTATTCATGATTTATTGTTCATTGATGGACTCATAGAAAGTAGACGAAGAGAATCGTCATTCTTCGTGTATGCCACATGCTTCCAAACCCGAGCTGCGTCGGGTGTGGAAGACTCTCCATGTCAGTAGATGTTCGGGGAAGAAGTAAAGAAGGATTGTCCCCAGCATTCATCATTGGAAGAATGTGTTCATCGTTTTTCGTTGGGAGAACTCTATTTCTCCATAGTTCTCTTCTTTCCCCAACCTCCACCCAAATACCAGGTGAAACAATATTATATTGAGTTGTCTAATATTTTGTGGGCATAGAAATTCAAAAAGAATAATTAAATTAATTAGATAGGATCCACCTAATTAATGTGAAGGGTTGGCACAAAATAAATAAAGGTGAGTTGAAGAGGCTCCCCTATATTAATTGGAGCTTGAGGGTTTCTCTAATTTAACTAGGAGTTTCCTGATGTCAAAAGCTTGGTTGGTTCCCCCCACGTTAATCCTTTCATAGGAGGTTCAGTTCGGGTGGGCCCCACCACCATAACCTCTAATGGGAGGTTAATGTGTTGTGTTTCCACCTCTAACCTCCATGAGGTGGTTTTAACCACGACACACCAAATGTCACCTCAAATAAAATAAAGTGTATCTCACATTATTTTATTATTTTTCCATGAAAACCCAATATCTAACTTTTATTCTTGACCAACTACCATCGAGGTGAAAGTATCCTTAAGGGAAAACCAGTGCTGTGAGTTCAATGGTGCCCTCATATTTCAATTCTGAGAACCGGTTCAAAAGTTATAAAATCATGCTTTAACATTTACAGAACATACCTGAAAAAAACATCAGAAATTGATTTCGGGCACACTGGGCCTCGGAATCACGCGTCGTCAGTTTTTGTAAACTCGTAAAATTCCTATGTATTTAAGAAACAAATTCCACATAAATTACGGGTATTTACAATGTGTGTGTTCCCTACTTGTGGCTCCTGAATGAGAATTTTGTTTTTCATGGTATCTTTTCCACATTTCTTCAAGATATGATGTACAATTTTTCTATTGTTTCTTTCTGCTATAATGCTTTCAATTTCAATTTCTATATAATTTTTAGTACATGGAATATTTTCAAGATGGCATCATCTGGGAAATAGCTCATAGCCAACTTACACCTTTGATTATAAGTATACTTGGTTATGTTTGATATAGTTAAGAGTTAAGCTTATGGAGATGGCAGTTCAGGTTGTTAGCAATCTTTTGTGGGTAGTGTTGTGGAGATGGATTGATGGTAGTGTCCTCTTTCCATTTAGTGCTTTTTCAGTCGGTTTTTGGTCACCTAACTCTATAGTAGTTTTTCATATTTGAACTAACCTTGTTAATAATCTTTGAATCCTTATAAAGGCTTGTTTGGTTTGGTTTTCCAGATTTGGATTATTTTTATATAATCAATTGTTTTATATTTTCATTTTTGGGTAAACCATTACAACATTATTTTTTTGATACCTGGAAAGGCACTTGTGCTTTCCCATGGGGATAGGGAATGCCCCTTGATCCATGCCACTAATTGGGTCAGGCATTGGTTTTGATGATGGCCTAACCCAGTTCATGATAATTGGTGTCTTTGAACAATTCCTTATCTTGTCAAAAAAAATTGGGAAATCAAAAAGTTTATTTTCATATGTACTTTTCATTTATTTAATAAGATCTTCATTGTCATAAAAACCTATAATCACATCCTCAATATAGTCTTCTTCATTTTCTACACATGTAATCCTATCAGATGATCCATAAATCACAGTGTTATCCCAGTCACTAGCTATATTTTATTTCTCCCTGTGTTTATTACATCATTAATAACCTCAATGAATTCCATGATAGATCAGCTGTTCTTTCAACTCCTCTTGACTAATTTTTATTGAATAACAACAGTGTAAACACAGAAAATTGATTTTATAATGGTTATATTCATGATCTTCTAAAAACATGATGAACTCTTATACTTCACCCTCACACTCTTTTGTCATACGATTGACATCCATCCCTTATTTATTCACATTAATCCTATTTTATTGGGTAATATTAATATTTAACAAAATAAATACAATAAATATGTTCAATTCAAGAAGAATATCATGAATTTCATGATAGAAAATGGATATTTGGAAAATTGGTTTATCATTCCACATGATCAATAAAAACTTATTGAAGGAAATTTATAATTACAATTATTGAATTTGATAATTGAAATATAAAAAAATAAAAGCAATATTATTTGAAAACCCATTTTATAATAGAAATAATATCTATTAAAAAATGGTTTACCATCCGACATGATAAAAAACACAAACATTTTGAAGGAAATTTATAAATATAATTGAGTATTGTTCACTTAAAAATATTAATTTTCACTTCATATGTTTAATTAGTAATACCATTTTTGTATGAGTGTAAATGAATTATAAAATCACATTTACGTTATAAAAAATTGATGAAATAATAATATTAAATGTAATAATGGAAAAAATAAAATCTATATTATTTGAAGACATTTTTCATAATAGAAAATAAGGAAATTGAATATAATATTGGCCTAATAAATAAAAAAAGTAATTAAAATATTTTTCAATGCTGGCATTGAATTTATGAATGTATATAAGTGTGAAACTACTGATTTATTGAAAAATGATTATAAGGATAAAACTATAAATTAAATAGGAATATAAATTTATATTTGTATATAAAACAATATATGTATATAGAAGTATACAATTATATATTATTTATAAAATGGTATATATATTAAAGAAATATACATAATTTATAAATATATAAAAATTTATAAAACTATATAAAATTACATATATGTTATAAATTATGTATAATTTATTGAAATATATAGTTTTAAAAATTTATAAAAGTATAAAATTATAATATATAAAAGTAAATTTTATGAAATTTTAAAAGTGTAAAATTATTCAATTTTAGACCATTCATAAAACAATCGATGTTTATTTTATGGTTAATAGGATAACTCTACGTATACCTTGCATGTATCATAAGATCTACCCTAGGATTTAATGAAACAAAATTTTCAAACCAGTTTTAAAACCATTTAGAAACCCCACTCATGCTATATAGGTAAATGATCAAATAAATGGAACCACATCATCATTGAAATGAAAATAAGAAATAAAAAAATCTGCCAATTGTCCCACATACATCAATCAAGTTTGGGAACAAAAGAAGATCAATAGAAACCTGTATTCCATGAAATTATATAATGGGATCTACCATAGGCTTTAATATGAGGCAGTCCTAGAATTTATCAAACCAGGACCAACTACAGTGTTATGTTGCATTCTAACACATGTCACTTGACTATATTGCACCAATCCTAGAATCAGGGCCACTCCCTATAAGCCCTATACATAACTAGGGGTACTAGAAGTGTTCAATGATCTAATGTAGCATAAATATATACTTCTAACTCTATTAATCATGTTTCTATTACCAAAGTAATAGTAATAGAGATAAATAATCAGTAATAAAAACAATCATCATTCTGAATAAATAAATACTCACTCACACCTCTAATTCTCTTATAAGAAATAAACCCTTTCTATACATCAACCGATCACCAAATATATCACGAACCACAAATTAAGGGAAATAATAATATAGGGAAATAAGTGTGTATCACACACCCACATGTCTGAAATCCCATTTAAAAGCTCTAATCATAACTTTCTGAGACACAAAAAGAGGAAAATTTTCTATATAGTAATTTAAAATCATTAATAAGAAATTTCATAAAAAATTACACTTAAAAGACCATTGAAATAAATTTATATATTACTCCACTTTATAAAATAACTTGACTGATTAAAGCGTTGTCTTAATTGTGTTATTTAATAAACCTAATGGTGTAAAAAATTTGTTAAACCTCAAATTTTATTTTAAAGAAATCATGAAAGATTGTATTAAATCTAAGAATTTCATGTATTACTTGAAATGAAAAGTAAAAATACTGTGTCTATTGATAAATCAAATTGATGAAAAAAACACCTTATAAAATCATAGAACGTATTTATAAAGATAATTCACGAAATCTGTCAAAAAAAATTGTGTTCATGGCTTATTAAAAAATATTATTAACAAATTTGACAATTGAGAAGTCCTTGGAATTGAGAGGAAAATCACAAAAACTTGATATTCCTTTCTGATAACACATAAACACATTTAATGATATTATTTGATATATAAATCAGGGATTTAATAATAAAAATAATAATGGTTCACAAATTTAATTGAAAAAATGTGGGGTTACCTATCACAAGTCAATGGAGAATGGTCTATAAATTCAAATATAGGATAAATGGACCTTAAAAAATTAATCAAATTATATAGAAAAAAAGAAATCACTAAACAAATGGGTCAACCCTTACCCTTGGTTTCAACCACAAACATGAACAGTGAAGGGGAAAAACAATGGGGGTGATTTGAGTCTGAAAAAAACAACACTAATTTGAAAGGGGGTGTCACACACACTATAGTTTGAGGGAGAACAAAAAAATGAACCATGAAGAGAATCAGTTGAGAAATATATAAAACCCAGATTCGAATATCATTCCTTTAGTTTTTAGGGACTTGATTAATTGAAAATGTGGTGGCATTAGGGTTCATTGAGGTGGTTTTATTGTAGTGCAGTGGAGCAGCGACATGTCGGAAATGCGGTTGGTTTGAGAGCAGTGGCAACAGATTTCAGCAAGAGCTACAACGTGTCGGTAGTGTGGTTGGGTGAAAGCGAAGGAGTTGTGGCAGTGGGTTCAGAAAGAATGGAAGTGCAGTGAATATTAGCTTCCTTGAGAGGGAAAGACTGTAAACCACACATTCCAAAAATAATTGATAAAGGATAGTTTCATTAGCACTAAAATAAAAAACTCCGACAAAACTGACCTTTATCAGTGCTAAAATTGTTTCACTGATAAAGAAGAGTATTATCAGTACTTTTTTAGCACTGATAAAGATCAGATTTTAACAATTTATTTATATTATTATATATCTTTATAAAATTTTATATATATATATAAATACTTATTTATTTATAATTATAACTATGAATAAATATATTTTTATTTATAATTATATATATAATAATTGTATTTATAAATATTTGTACATATTTATATAATTATATATAATCATAAAATTACAAATATAATAAATATATTTATTATATTTTTATAATTATAATAATTAAATATTTATTTTTATTTATAAGTATAAATAATTATATATTTATTTAAATAAATTTAAAATATATAATAAATATAATTATTATATTTACAATTACTTAAATATATATAATAAATATATTTATTATATATAATTGTAAAATTATAAATATAAGAAATATATTATATATATTAATAATTTTATGAATATGTATAATAATGATATTTAATATATATATTTATTATATATAGTAATAAAATTATAAAAATAATAAATATATTTATTTTAATTTTATAATTATTTAAATAAATAAATATTTCTTTATACTAATAAATATAAATAAAAAAAATTAATTAAATAATTATTAAATTATTAAAAATATATTGTTTATATTTATAATTTTATAATTACATATAGTAAATATATTTACTATATATCTTTATTAAATTGTAAATATATTAAATATATTTTTAATTATTTTATAATTATATAAATATATAAATATATATATACTTATTACTATTAGTTAATAAGTACTTTTTTATACTTATAAAATTATAATAAACGTATTTATTACAATTTTATAGTTATATATATATATATATATATTATAATTATAAATATTTGAATATATATATAAATATACTTGTATTATTATATATCTATAAAATTATAAATATAATAAATATATTTATAATTATTTTATAATTATATATATATATATATAATTATTTATAATTATAAAAAAATTATTTATAAATATTTGTATATAATTATAAATATATTTATATCTATATATTTATTAATATAAAAATATATATATTTATAAAATATAATAAATATATTTATTATAATTTTAATATTATTTAAATATATATATATATATAAAGTTGCAGGTCAAGCCCCTTATAATAAAAAGATAAAAAATGAAACAAGCACATGAAAGAAGGACGAGGCCAAACTGGAAAAACCACATCCATATATGTATATATGTATATATATTTATAATTGTAAATAAAAATATTTATATATATTTATATATATATATTTATAAACTACTAATAAATGTATTTATTTAAATTTTATTATTAATTTTATATGTATAGTTATAATTATAAATATAAATAAATATATAAACAATTATTTATATATAATTAAAATATTATAATTATAAATATAATTTATATATTTATTGTAATTTTATATATATTTATTGGGAATATTATAAATTAATGTTTATAACATTAATGAATCATACCTCGTAAGGTATAGATTATAAAAAACGAGTCATCACCTATACATAAGGAAAAGATGATTAGTAAGTGTGACAATGTGTAAATTAACATTAATGAGTTATGATTACCAAACATATGCATGCATCATCATAATATTGGTAGTTATAACATTTGGATCATATTAACCCACAATCATGTCCACAAATAAACTTATAATGATATAATGTAAATTACACGCACTCACACATCAATGTATAAACATAAATAATGCCAATCATGTCCTTAAATATCATCATTATATCTTCATCTATACATACATATATATTGACAAAATTCCCTGGAGACATATATTTATTTAAAAATTTATTTATTTATATAATTATAATTATAAATAAATATATTTAAAATGATTTTACATAAAATTATAAATATAGATAAATAAAATATATTTATTTATTATTTAAAAAATTATAATACTTTTATAATAATTTTGTTATATATATATTTATGATCTTATAAATACTGTTTTAAAACATTATATGTATATATTTCAATTATTAAAAAAATATTAATTATAAACGACTGTTTTTTAATTAATGTATATAATTAATCATTATTTTTGAATATAAATATAATAATTATATATATATATTAATTTCTTTATTAATTTATTTTATCATTTCTAAGAATATCACTGATAAATATATCCTTTAAAAATGCTAAAAAAACACTGATAATGGATACACTTTTATTAGTGTTTTTTGTAGCATTGATAAAGGTTACATTTATCAACACCTTTATCTAGTGCTGATAAAGGTATGGATTTTTTTAAGTGATTTTTGCTTAGAACTGATAAAATCTAGCACATCTATTGGTTGTGGTGCCTAGTTGGTCTAGAAGAATTGGGTTTTTGATGGTGTTGTGTAGAAAATGGGGATCCTTTCATACTGAGATTGTGCAAGATACTGAAACGGATATTAACAAATAAAACCAAATGACAAAACCCATTTTCAAAGACAAATTCTATCGAATCCATATTGTCCTGAAGAAGGTCCTCAAAGACTGGAACAATAATTTTGACCAATGACAGATTTGACGAACTAGGAGAATTAAAGGAGAAATAATTTACTTCCATGTCCAACCAGGTTTCATCTATTGAGGAACACCCAATGCTGAGGAATCTCAAATTTATTGAAAAATATTAAAACAATTTCGTACTGAAGAAGATAGATATGTTGGATATTTCATTAATGAGGTAGAAGAAATAAATCATTCCGTTGTTGTAGGAGTGCGTTGAAGATGAAATTCCACATGAGGCTTCCTGATATAAGAAAAATAGAGTTGATTGAATCTTATTCACTATTGACGAACACAAGTTTCAAAAATCCAAAGATGATGAACACTCAAAGCCGATTTTTAGTTGATGTAGGTGGTCGATTATAGCTATTGAAACCATGTTGCGATTGAGGTTGGATGAGGGGAACCATACAAATCTTGTAAATGATGATGGTTTCCTCAAAGGAACTATTGAACCTTATGGTTTAACTTGGTGGAGAATGGGTTTTAGAAGAAATTATTTTATATACTAATTTAATGATTCAGGTTTACAATTCTAAAGAGTATGACGCCACTAACATTTACTATGCATGAGTTGTGAGGATGGTTTGATGTGAATTTCAAATGTTTGATGTTTTTATAATGTGAATTAGTAGTCACTTACGACAGTTGGGGGATCTAGAAGTCATTTCATTGTATTAGATGCAAATGGTTGTTTTTTTGGAGATGCAAGAATGTGGGTTCGTTGGAAGGAAATTTGTTTTGGGATTTAACAAATTTATTGAGTAGAGAGTTAACAGATATCTCTCTGTCAACATTAATATGGGAATTTCTATCAACATTAATTAACAATTAATTCTTAACATTAACGGATCTAAAATTTAATATTGAAAACATTAATTAGAGATATGAACTTGGTTTCTATATAACAATATGACGAAATATACTATTCAAGGGGTTCTAGCACGATGTAATCTTCAAGAGAAAACCAAGAAGGTTTGGAGATGTGAGACACTCTCTCCATCCCAGATGTGTGGCTCTACTCACAATATTTTACGCAATGTAGTTAAAGATTTACCCATCATTATTCATATCTGCAACTGATGAAATTCTTCAAGTATGATCGGATTTCATCCACATTGGTCTTTGATCTGATCCTGATAATTCTTCATCTACACCATTTAATCAAAGAAAAAACCCCTGATATACCATGATAGATCTATTCGAGTCTCATTATTAGGTTTTTCTTATTCATTTTAGACTGCCTTTAGACTGCATCATCTTTATTCTTTTGATCTACTATTTTATCTATGTATTATTTTTGAGATCCCACTCAACTTTGGGATTCTCTACATTATAATTTTTATTATTAGTGGATCTTGATATCTTGACTAGGTCTTATAGTTTTTTTCCTTTTAGGGTTTCTATGTTAATAATTTCTTGTGTTGACATTTATTTTCTTCACATATATTATTTTCCTACTACACATCTGGTTTAGTTTTTCATACATGTTTTGGGGAATGAAAATTTATTTCCGCTATATGTTTTTTCTGTTATTCATGAATTCATCACTTACCATATTTTCAAACCTCTCTTATCAGTGGGAACGTTTTTTCATTTAGTTTAATGAATTTATTAAGGATGTTTCTGAGAGGATTGTTGATGCATGAATGAAACAGACTAGGGCATGGAAACAATATCAGGTTGAGATAGGGGAGAACTAGACACTCGAGGGATTTTAAGAAGCAGAGCAATTTGTTTTTGTGGGTGCTCCAGATTGAGGGGAAATCAAAATTATGGGGAAGATAGATTTTTATAGTTCTAGTATTATTTTTCAGGATGATACAGATATAGATGTGATTAATACATCCGTGTTAGGATTTATTTTGGCATTGGGAGATGATAGTTATTATGTAATAAGTGGGAAAGGTCATCATCATATTTACTGCAAATGATGATGGTTTGTAGAATACCAACTTATTTTATTTCCAACTGATATTTTCAGATGTTTTCCCTTTATTAAGACACTGAAAGAGTATATTTTCATTATTCAACAAAATTATTAAGGAGAGAGAAATTATTTAGTGGATATATTTTTCACAAAATTAATAGGGGAATTTCAATTAACATTTATGAGAAGTAAATTATCAATATTAATGAATGAAAAATTTAATGTTGACTGCATTAGTTAGAGATATTAACTTGGTGTCTATATAAGAGGATACTTTAATATATTTTTCTTGGTGTACCAACCTGATTTTGTTGACAGAAAATAGCTAGGAAGGGTTTGAGACATGCGACAGTCTCCCCATCATAGACATGTGACTCTCCTCACATAATTTATCATAATTCAGTTAGGGTTTTACCCAATGGTTTTCAAATTTAAAATAGATAAAACTCTTATGGTATAATAAACTTTCAACCATTGTAGTATTTGATCCAATCCTAGTGCTTTTTCATTTTGTATCTTTTATCTAGATAGAGAACACCATCTTTTTAGACTAGTTCTGATATAACTTGGTTAGATCTATTTGAGTTTCTTTTTCAGGCTTCGTTCTTTGATTTATACTACCTTCATAAAAACTCTTTCTTTTTCTTTTGATATAATATTTTATTTAAGTGTTGTTTTTGAGATCCCACTCATCTTTGGGATTATATACATTGTTCTTTTGATTTTTAGTGGATCCCCCTTTCCATTCTAGGTCCAATGGTTTTTCCTTTTGGGATTTCAATGTTAAAAACATATGGTTTCAACAATTATTTTAGTCACACATATTATTTTCTAGCTAAAAAACCTCTTTAGTTTTGTAGACATGTTTATATGGAAAGAAAATTTATTTCCTCTATGAGTATTCTTTGTTTTTGTTTGCGCATTCATCTATTTTCATCTTTCAAAAAAATAAGTGCAATCCCAATGTGATACTAAACATGAAAAATAATGAAGCATGGTTCTAAATGATCCCATGGATATCTCCATGAATTGAGTCAGGGTGGTGTAAGGTGATTAAAAACAAGATATAATTCCAATGCACAGATTTTGAAAGATGGTTAAAAACTACATTAAAAATTCTTCATTTGTATAATATTATTGTCATAATTTCCCAAAAGGGGTTTATAAGAGTGACAATGCATGTGACAGTATATATAAGGAATGAAAATTTGGTATATTAGGATAGGTTGTTTGACAATTATAATGAAGACAGTTTTTATACTAGAACAATTAAAGGGCCATACACAGATGTCTAAAAATTATATCATATTTTTGATGCACATTATGGGAAATAATGATCTAAATATTTAAGAAGGTAATTAGGAAGTAGATGGGGTGGAATAACCTCGGCATAGAATATTTGTTACCTCTTTCATTTCCATGTTTATTTTTAATTATAATGATTTTTTAATTAATAATTTGTAAATGTTTTGAGGAATAGACTATTAGTGGACCAATATTGAATGATTAACTATTTACTTATTTGTGAAAGCATATTTACTCTGGGATTTATACACTCTAAAATCATTTTGTGATGTTTCAAACACATTTTATTTCATAAAAAATAAATGTAGATTTTTTCATTATATTAGTTCAAGAAATACATATAATTTCTAATCATCAGACATGATAATTCTTATGATAGTATCACAATAATATTAGTTTATAAATTTTATCCTATTAAAAATTGATTTTATTATTTTTGTGAATGATTATATCTATAGTTTCTATGTATGAGAATAATTTTCGGCATAGGTTAACCTGCTAAAGAGAATAATTGATCTCTAAAAATTTAGTTCTAGTGAGGTATTATTAAGTGAATAAACAAACACTTCTTAAACTAGCCAATCGAGTTCCCAACCATCATTTTTGTTTCACTTATTTTCTGTCCTCTTCAATTTCTACATGCTTTCTTGAATTTTCTTTTTTTATCTTTCTTGATCACATTACTAACATATTCCTTCTCACTGTTTTGACTCACTTCACACTTGTTATACCAATTTTAAATAGGTAAAAAAAATAATTAATATTCATATAGTGAATGTCTTACACTATCAAAAAAAATTGATATGCTTTTAAAGTGAAGAAGACAGCCTTCATGTCATTATACTAGGAAATGATTCAAATAAATTAGTGAAAAAAGTGGAGTCAATCATAGTGAAGTGTGTTATTTATATAAAAACATATTAATGGAATTGATAATAGAATAGTGTAACCTTGTCTAGTCATTTTTAATTCACAAAATCAAGTCAATATTGGTGGATTTCAGAATGATAAAAACATTACCATTGTATAATCTTTAGATATACACTATTATGGTGAACCAAGTATTTTTTTATTTAATTTTATGAAATTATTTTATTGGTGTATGTGTGATACTATTTGATAGGCTTAATAAGTTCCTACTATTGTGGGAACAATATTAATTAAATCAAAAAAAATTGTGACACCCTGATTCACCACACCATTGTTAGGGTGTATTGGGGCTTAAAAAAGGGGTTATCTTAGATGATAATAAAGAGATAAACATAAAAATATGGTTATATTATGGGTAATACTTAGTTAATAAAGCACCAATTTAAACGTAAGAACATTACATTAATAAAAAGAAGCATAACATGATCATAAGTGCATGAATAATGAAATGGAAATGTGGGTACAATATGAACATGATACATTCATAAGAATATCATGAATGATAATCACTAAGGCTTCATAGTAACACATTTCCAAGGATGTTCAATAAGGTATCATAAAACATTACCACATCATACTAAAAAGGTTTGATGAACATTCTATCTCTAGAGACTAATTATCTACCCAGTGCATTAGAGTGCTATCAGAGTGAAACCTTCTTTACCATGGTTGTTCACCAAGGAATAAATAACTTGTAATCTCAAAATATTAATTATTTACCAACTAAATTTGAGTTCAATTTGGGTGAACACATCATATGTATAAAATTATGTATTCCATATAAGAAAATCATATAAAATTCTATCAGTTCTATTTGAACCAAGAATTGAAGGAATTAAATGGTAATACAAAATATAATCATATAACATAAAAATAAATATGGTGGATAAAATTGCAATTTAATACAATATGAATGAATAGTGGGTGTTTTAATATATAGAAAATAATCAATTTAGGAGTATTATGAAACTGTATTTGGAAATAAGAAATATGTATGACTGTTTAAAAAATTATTTATAAAACAAGAAGTGTAAGAATTTCATTAATAAAATATGAATTTTTAGAGATTAATTTTCATAGAAAATGAAGAAATTATTGATATATGTGTTCATATATAATAAAAAAACTAAGGGGATTTTAGATAACATTTTTACCATTTACAAAAAAGAAGTATGATGTTAAGAGTCCCTTTGAATAATTATTTTTAAACAATTGAAGTTAAAGCATTCAAAAGGTATATTTTTTAAAAATAAACATCGATAATAAATACATTAAAAGACATAAAGGTTATTAAAATAAATGTGGGGGTTAAGATAAAGCATTTTATTTATAAAGGATGGATAAATTTTATAATATTAAAAAATATAATTTATGAAAATCCACATCCTAAAATGAGAAACAAATCCATTCTACAAGAGGCAAAATAAAATATATAGTTTACATAGGAAAACACATAATTTTGAATCCAATAAGAAATGATAACACTAGAAGGAATGGAAATTATAGACAATGTGGGTAAACAATATTTAAGGAGGATGAGAATTGATCTTAACAATGATAATCTCTTAATTGTAGATAAATTCATAAAAGATGATGATTTGAATTAAAATGTAATTTTCCAAAGAGATAAAAAGAAATTACATTGAAATTAAATCATATAGTGGAAGAAATAATTATTGGTAGAAAAATTTTCTGGAATAAGCATTATAACTCGATGAAGGGAGTTGATTAAACAAAAACACTTTCAACATTGATTATCATTGAATCAAGATCCATTTAAGGAAATAGAATAATATGCATCTTTAAACCCCATGATTTTACATGAATATAGTAAAATAAATTTTGTTTTGTATTAATAACCTCATTTAAGAGATATTCTAGTGAAAAAATACCATGAAATTAATTTTTAGATAAATAACCCCTTTTCAATTGGAGTTGGGTAAAATTAAAAGTGAGTGTGGGTGTGAAATTAAAATTAAAAACAAATAAAAAAATACTCATAAAAGAAAAAGCATTATTATGAAAGAAAGAATATAATTAAATAATTTTTATGACATTAAAGTGATCAATTAATACAAGGAAAACTAATGTGCAATTGAAATGAAATAACTATATATAATTATAAAATTTTACGTATATTAGAAAAGATGATTCAAAAAATAAATGATTAATCATATTATAGATGATATGATTGATAAAATTGGTAAATGAATGGGATAAAAACATAACTATGTGTATAGTAAAAAAGTAACACAATTTGGCAAGGATGTATGGAAATATCTCAAGAATAACCCCTACATCTATAGCCTCAATTTCTTGAGGATCTAATTTATAAATACCTTGGGTTTAATAGTATACAATATACAAAATATTCCATTCCTATTATGTTATAAAATGAAACATAAATTCAATTAGACAATGCTTTGGAATTGGAATATCATGAAACCTGAAAGAGAATCATTTTGAAGAAGGCTTGTAGTTATGGGATAAAAACCCAAGTACCTCACTATAAAGGTAGTAAGAACCTATAATCCAAGAAATGTTATGAAGAGTGGACTTATTGAAGAAAAAAAATTAATCATGGTTTATATTCCCCAAATATAACAATAAGATGCAGTAGGGATAATTTGAATGATGGTGGAGACTTAGAAAATTATTTAGTATAAGATTATAATCTTGATTTGGAAGAGAAACCATTGAAACTTGGAGAAATTTTAAGATCATAAAATTCCGACATTATTTATTGGATGAAATGTTTAGATTTTGTATTTATAGGCCTTCAATGGTCTCTATATGTATCCTTCACAAGTTATAAATAGTTTTTGAACTGAGTCAAGGATTAATGAGAAACGTTGAGACCGTTTTAATAGCATTTCAATATCCTTGGAATATTATAGATGAAAATACCTTGAATCATTTTATACCTATCTATTCTATGTAGATGGTATTTGAGGTATGGGGATTATAATAATGGTGTGGTGTCTAGTAGGATCTCTTTTGTGGTTTTTATAATTTTTCATGTAGCTAAAACATAGTATATAAGATATATCATGGAATAATCATTCATAATTATATAATTGTGTGAAAATTTACCTTTTGACATGGCCCTTTCATGGTTCTTGATATCTATTATTTTACTATGATGTAGATTTCTTATTTTTCACCATAATTTTCACATAACAGGTTTGGAATAAATGAATTATAGTGTGGTCCTTCACTTTAAATGGTAATTCTTGGTCAAGGTATTTCTATTATGTAGTTCATAGTATTGTTCCATAGTGAATATTTGAAGCACATAGTCCATCTATTTGTCTAGGAAAATCATTCCCCTAGTTCAAAAATATATCATTTCATCTCACAAACAATCAACTAAATGAAATCATTATACATTCTAAAGATTTTTTATCAATAAATCTATATGAGGTGAGAAACACAACTATATTCCCAATTTTTATGATTATAAAAATTTGAATACAATGAGAATATAACAATAATATACCAAGATACGAGTTAAAAATATTTAACATAACAACAACTTTTCCCCTATAGTTAATACGATCTTGAAAATAAATTATGAGAGATTTCAATAATTACCATGATTTATCCCCCTTTGATAAACAATAATGAAACTTCTCCCATGTTGACATTATAAAAAATGATTTAGGGAAATGTTTCGAGATAATAAGATCAAGAAAATTTAAAACTTCATTTATCATCGTTAATTATCTTTTTAGATTTATGAAAAAAATGATATAAAAATTTCGAAAATAAAAAATTTAGAAAAAAATATTTTTACTAAATATCGAGATAAAATAAAATACACCTTTAAAAATAAAACGTATATTAAAGGATCATTAAAGAATAAACAAGATTGCCCCCCCATCAGATAATGTATTAAATAGGAGCTAATATACAATATAAAAATTATATTAACAAAAATTAATTTATTGATTAATATTTAATCCAATTTTTGTTAACAGCCCATATAGAATTCCCTAGTATGATAAAACTAGGATTATAGTAAATTCATTCTTTATGGTCCCAGGCATAAGATCATATTAAAAATCAAAAAAAAACTCTTTCTTGTGGTAATAACCTCTAGGTTAATCTGTTCCAACAGAAAATTCAGTTCTTTATATCTCTAAATGAGTATTTTTCTGGGAGTATTAAACTATCATAAATTTACTAAAATTCAAAAATGTGTAAAAAATTAGACAAATAAAATAATTACATTGTAAAATAGATTAAAATTCTTAAAATAAATTTTAACAATTCCCAATCTTGAAAATATTAATATATTATTATCAAAATATAATCATATTAACCTCACCTTTAATAATGTCAAGGTAATCAAGGGGAAGGGGTTTAGTGAAGATATCGGCATGTTAATGGTTGTTGAAATCAAATTAAAGTATGATATCAACATTTTTAATATGATTATAGATAAAGTGGTGTATTAATTCATTATACTTAGTGAGATAGTGTCAGATAATGGTTTTTGGAATAATAATCACACCAGTTATTTTTCACTTGATTTGGACATGAAAATATTTAATCACAAAGTCTAATAGAGTATGTTTCGTCAATATAATTGTCACGACCCGACCTCGGGGCCCGTGCCGTGACTACCCCAAGCTCGCCTTCCATAGGCCAGGGGATGGCGACTAGCACCAAGGCGTAAAATCCCGGTAAACAGGGAAGGCATTGCCTTTATAAGTAACAACCACCACAGAGTCAGCAAGTGGAAAGTAACTACAAAGTGCAGAAAAGTAAAGGGGGCCGGAATACAAGCCCAACTGAAAGTACAACTGAAAATGAAAAGAACAGCAACTGAAGAAAAGACGGCGGCCTCGTGTCGTCCACTGGCAATCCCACCTGAAGGGTGGGTACAGATAGCCTCCAGGCTCCTCGGGTCCCACGTCCGCTCCGAGCACGTCCCGCCCAGTGGTCCGCCTCCTGGTACCGTCCTGCTCCACGCCCCAACCGAGATCAGCGATGTCCGTCGTCTGCATCCAACACAACAAGGTGCGGGCATAGACCGTGTAGGGGTGAGTATAAACTACTCAGTAAGGACCCCGAGACCCCCGAAGGTCACCCAAAATCCACAAAGGATATAGCACAAAAGAAAGGGGCAACCACGAAGAAACAACTGACTCGACTTAGGTATATGCCCATACATATACCTAAGTCCCCATTTCTAGCTCTGCTCTCGAGCTCAAGGTCAACTCGATCCACACAGGAAAGCAAGACTCAAATCCACCAGGGAGAGTAAATAGTAAATAGTAAATCCACATAGGATAGTTCAACACAATCCACAAAGGAGAGTAACATAAGATTCAGCTCAACCAGGTATACTTTTTCAGATGACATCAAAGATGATCACTGATCCATCTAAGTCGTCGGACCCACGAAGGATCGGTAGGTACTAACCTCGGCAATGACCCACACAGGATCGGGCCCACACAGGACCTGTAGCAATGGCTCACACAGAACCGTAAGAGATGACCCACACAGGATTGGGCCCACACAGGATCTGTAGCACTGATCCACGTAGGATCGCTAAGTGCAGTAGTCGACGCAGTCCACTGAGGATCTCTGCACAGTCGTCGTCGCAGTCCACGTAGGATCTCTGCTCTGTCGTCGTCGCAGTCCACGGAGGATCTCTGCTCTGTCGTCGAAGTCACAGCCAGCGCTAGGGTTCCCGCACACAGCGAGCTCGTTTAGGAGGGTCCGCTCCACGAGCCGAGAGGCTGATACTTCAACTGACATGTAGTCCGAAGTTGATGTATCCAAAAGTTCCGTATCGACAACAGGGTCTCAACGCAACAGACGGCACGTCAATCGGACGCCCGGTCTGAGAGTTATTGGCATTTTCGTCCCAGGGGCCCGGTTGGTTTTTTTTTAGGGAAAAACCAACCCGACCGTACTCCGCCTGTGTCTGATCCTCGGACGGAGTATGCCAAAAGTTTCATCTCACTTAGAGGAAACTACCACAGCTGATGGTACGTCGATCGGACGTCCGTAGCTCAAGTTATGAGTGTTTCCGCTCCGAGGGCCCGGTTGGTTTCGTGTACGAACCAACCCGGCCGAACCCAAAGTCTTCCGAAACCTTGAGTGTAATATACCGAAACGACCGTATCGATCCAAGGATCACGTAGCCGCTGACGGTTCGTCAATCAGAGGTCCTAGGCCCAAGATATGGGCAAAAGACCGAAGATGGCCCGAAAACGGGGGTTCTGGGCCCGGGGCGACCCGACCCGAACCCCCCCTGGGGGTCGGCCGAACCGGGTCGACCAGAAGGTCGACCCGACCCGAACCCCCCCTGGGGGTCGGCCGAACCGGGTCGACCAGAAGGTCGACCCGACCCGGCCCGGCTGACCGGACCGCCCGGCTCGACCTCAGCCGAGCGGCCAAGGGGCGCCGCGGGTTTGACCCGCGGCTTAAGTGGAACGCGGCCCGCGCGGGCCGCGTGTTGGGTGGCCGGACCGCGGACGCGGTCCGGCGGTTCGCCGCCGCCGCGGCGGATCCTCCGGCGGCGCGCCGGGCGCCGCCGCCTCCGGTCGCCGGCGCCGCCGCGCCGGCGACCCGCACAGCCGCCGCCTTCCGCGGGCCGCCGGAGTTGCTCCGGTGGCCCGATTCCTCTCCCGTCTGCGCCGTTGCTCCTCCCGGGGGCCGATCTTCACTGCGGGATCAACGGATCGCCCTTGCCGCACGGTTCGTCGTCACTTGCCAAAACCGCACACGAAAAGGATCGGCGGAGGGTTGTCGGGTCTTGTTCGTTAGACCCGCACCCTCCGCGTTAGTCATAAACAACGGGAGAAAGGGGCTACAACAATTTTTAATCAAGATAAAAATTGTTCACTTCTTTTTCTTTTAAACGGCAATTCAATTTTAATTAATTGAAAATATTCATGCCGGTTCTTTATTCAAAAAGAAATAAAAACATGGGAATGAATCATCAAGAATTAAATCTCTACCTTGTCGTCGTCGTCGGACGAGAGGTCGTCGCGGATTTGGTGATCGTCGCGGATTTGGTGATCGTCGCGGAAGAGACGCTCGTCGCACCGCGGGAAGGAGTCGCGCCGACGATCTCCGGATCAAGATCAAACGGATTTAATTAATTTAAATCCGTTGATATCGAATTATAAAAAGGGATAATTTAGAAGATTCGATTCTCACCTTTAACCGTCGATCGTAGGTTTGCCTCGGAAGAAGAAGCGCCGAAGAAGAAGGTCGCGGAAAAAGTTTGTCGACGTCGCGGATCACGGTGTGCGTCGTCGAATGTTGGTTCTGGCGTTCTTCGCGTTCTTCGCGTTCTTCGCGTTCTTCGCGGGGAGGGTGGAGGCCCAGAGAATAAAGAGTAATCCTCCAAAATAGACACGTTGGTCTATTTTATTAATTCTCCAACGAACGCAAACGCGTAAGTAACGACCCATTAAATTCGTTGAATTAATTCAACGAATGAAACAGCCCATTTAATTCACGAAATAAACCGCCCAATTAAATGGTCTGTTAAGAAATTAAAGAAAACGCGCCGGTTGACTTTTCGGTTACTTTGACGGGTTTTCGCGGGTGCGTTACTTAGCGAAAGAAACGGCAGGGCTCGTGCGGGCCCCACCTCACAAATATCCTACCAAGGGGTAGGGTATTTCCGGATAGCACCCTATCCGCTTTAACTCAGTTCAAGTGGCTTCCAAGCGGCTTAAGTGAAATAAAATAAAGTTGTCGCACAACCTTTATTTTATTTCCGACTTAAAGCCCAAAATTTTAAAACCACGGTTGAGCAAACGCAACTCTGGAAGAGGCGTTTCTAAGCAAATACTGGCGCTGCGATTTCATCGGTGACCTCAGAATTCGATTCCGGGCACCGGTTCAAAAGATAGAAAAACCCGCTCGTCCGTTCACTGAACGTACCCGATCCAAACTTCGGAAATTGATTCCGGGCACACCGGGCCTAGGAATCAGGTGCCGTCTGAAGCTACGCTCTTGAAAAATTCCAAAGAAAATTAAGAAAAAAAAATTTCCTTGAAATTTTCGGGTCTTTACATTACTCCCACCTCAGGGCTTTACGGCGCCGTAAAGATACATCAAAAAACTAGGGGAACAAATGGGGGTACTGAGCACGCATCTGAGCCTCCCGCTCCCAAGTGCTCTCCTGGAGGTTCCCGTGCTGCCATCTGACGCGCACAAGAGGAATCGACCGCCCACGTAGTACCCGCTCCTGTCAATCCTCGATCTCTACTGGGACCTCTGAAAAAGTCGCCCCATCGTCCACGTCCAGCTCCCCAAAGTCGATGATGTGCGTCGGGTCGTGCACGTATCTCCTCAGCTGAGACACGTGGAAGACGTCGTGCACCCGGTGCAACTGAGGTGGTAGAGCCAGGCGATAAGCCACCTCTCCTATCCTGCTGAGGACCTGGAAAGGCCCGATGAAGCATGGAGACAACTTGCCGCCTCGGCCAAATCTCCGTAAACCACGTCGATGTGAGACACGCAAAAAGATGTGGTCGCCATCCTCGAACTCTAGTGGCCTCCGCCTTCTGTCAGCATATGACTTCTGTCAGCTCTGAGTTGTCCTCATCCTCTCCTGGATGATCTGGACCTTCTCTGTCGTGGCTCGGACCATCTCTGGTCCCACGAGTGCTGACTCCCCAGGGTCTGTCCGGCACAACGGTGATCTGCAGGGTCTGCCGTACAATGCCTCGTATGGTGCCATCCCGATGGTGGAGTGGTAGCTGTTGTTGTACGCGAACTCCACCAAGGGTAGGTGGTCCTTCCAGCTGCGACCAAAGTCGAGAACACATGCACGGAGCATGTCCTCGAGTGTCTGTATGGTCCTCTCAGTCTGACCATCCGTCTGAGGGTGGAAGGCTGTGCTCAGATGGAGCCGCGTCCCGAACGCCTCCTGCAACCCCTTCCAAAGCCGGGAAGTGAAACGAGCATCTCGATCGGAGACGATAGACGATGGCACACCGTGAAGCCGTACGATCTCCTGGACGTAAAGACGTCCCAAGCTCTCCACTGAGCCCTGCTCTCTGATGGGTAAGAAGTGTGCCGACTTGGTGAGTCGGTCGACAATCACCCAAATGGAGTTGTGACCTCTGGAAGTGCGTGGAAGTCCAGTCACGAAGTCCATAGATATGCCGTCCCACTTCCACTCCGGGACCTCCAAGGGCTGTACCAAGCCTGCTGGTACCTGATGCTCTGCCTTCACCTGCTGACAGGTGAGGCATCGTGAAACGAACTCTGCCACAACTTTCTTCATGCCCGGCCACCAGTGCTGTCGTCTGAGATCCTGGTACATCTTCGCCACTCCGGGATGCACCGCCAAGGGAGAAGTGTGAAACTCTCTCAGCACCTCCTCTCGTAAACCGAATGGTACGAAGGTACGTCCTCTGAAAAGGATGTCGTGCTCTACTCCAAGGGAGAAGCCATCAGGCGCCTGACCTGAGGATATCAGTGCACGCCGGGTCTCACAGTCAGCGTCCCCACGCTGAGCCTCTCTGACCCGCTGTAGATGTGGAGGAGAGACTGTGAGAGACTGAAGAAAGACTGCTCCGTCTCTATCCACGAAGGATATCTGTAAGGAGGCTAGCCGCTCCGTCGCCTCCTCAAGTAGCTGAATGCCCGTCCTCCTGCTGAGGGCATCAGCTACCACGTTCCCCTTCCCAGGAGAATAGACTATCTCAAAGTCATAGTCTTGGAGGAACTCAAGCCATCTCTGTTGTCTCAGGTTCAGTTCCTTCTGAGAGAAGATATACCTGAGACTCTGGTGGTCAGAAAAGACTGTGAAGTGCTCGCCCATCAGATAGTGCCGCCAAGTCTTCAGAGCGAAGACCACTGCTGCTAACTCCAGGTCATGAGTGGCGTAGTTCTGCTCATGCGGGCTCAACTGACGTGATCCGTAGGCAATCACGGCCCGCTCCTGCATCAGGACGCACTCGAGTCTAGTCCCGGATGCATCGCAGTAAACTACATATCCAACTCCCTCCTCAGGAAACCTCAAGATAGGTGCGCTGGTCAATCTCAGTCTCAGCTCCTGGAAGCTCTGCTGACATCTGTCTGACCACACAAAGGGTTTCCCCTTCTTTGTCAAGGCTGAGAGTGGTGCCGCAACTCTGGAGAAGTCTGGCACAAATCTTCGATAGTATCCGGCTAGGCCCAAGAAGCTCCGCACCTCCGTCACGCTCCTGGGTGGCTCCCAAGCTAGCACTGCCTCGATCTTCGCGAGATCCACTGCAACTCCCGCCTCAGAGATGACGTGCCCCAAGAAGTGGACCTCACGTAACCAGAACTGGCACTTTGAGATCTTGCCATAAAGCTGGTGCTCTAGGAGTGTGTCTAGCACAACTCGCAGGTGGTAGGCATGCTCCTCCTCAGTCGTCGAGTATACCAAAATGTCGTCAATGAAGACCACGACAAATCGGTCGAGGTATGGCTGGAAGATCCTGTTCATGAGGCTCATGAACACTGCTGGAGCATTGGTTACGCCGAACGGCATAACCAAGAACTCATAATGGCCATACCGACACCTGAAGGCCGTCTTCTGCATGTCCTCGTCTCGAACTCTAAGCTGATGATAGCCTAACCGGAGGTCTATCTTCGAGAACCACCGCGATCCCTTGAGCTGATCGAAGAGGTCATCAATCCGTGGCAGCGGATACTTGTTCCTCACTGTCACCTGGTTCAGGCGACGATAGTCGACACACAGTCGCAATCTCCCGTCCGCCTTCTTGGCGAACAATATCGGGGAAGCCCAGGGTGAAACACTGGGTCGGATAAACCCCTTGCTCTGCAAGTCCTCCAACTGTACCCGCAGCTCTCGAAGCTCGGCAGGGGCCATCCGATATGCTGGAGTAGATATCGGGGCTGTCCCGGGGCACAAGTCGATGTAAAAGTCTACCTCTCTACGATGAGGTAGCCCTGGAACGTCGTCGGGAAAGACGTCCACGTACTGGTCCACCACTGCAGGAAAAACTGGACTCCGCACGTCCACTGCTCCTAGGATGAGGCTAGCCAACTAATGAGAGATAGGTTGCACTCTCCTCCGCGGAAGTCCATCCTGTGCTGCAAAGGTTCCATTCTCGCCGGTGAAGGTAAACTTGCTCCCGTCGGTGCGAACACATCGCACCTTGCGCCTAAAACAGTCGATCTGGGCATGAACCGTGGATAGCCAATCCATTCCCAAGATGACGTCGTAAGGCCTCGACGCCGCTACAAGGAGATCCCAGCCGAAGCTCTCGCCTTCTAGAGTAAGCTCACACTGCCGGCACCAGTGCGTAATCGTCGAGTCTGCTCCCGTAGGAGTCTCTAGCCGTAAGGATCGAGCCAACGGCTCAGTCGGAATCTCCGAGCTCCGAACAAGGGCAGAAGCTATGAAAGAGTGACTCGCTCCTCTGTCTATAAGTACTGCAGCAAGGGTGGAATAGACACAGATCGTACCTCGAATCATCTCTGGCATGTCGGGGTCGTAGGCCTCCACTGCCTTGAGCTGGGCCTGTCCCTGCCCACCAGCTCCCTGTGGTCGAGGTGGCCCTCCTGGTGGTGGTGGGGGTAGAGCCTGGAAGCGTCGCCCACCACCCGCTGCTCGGCCAGCTCCTCTGCCTCGTCCGCCTCCTCCCTGCGGACCGCCACGGTCGACCCTCTGCCTCTGCCTGGGTGGCCCCTCCACTGTCTGCTGCTCCTCTGATCGGCGAGTCGGGCAGTCACGAGCCATGTGACCCTGCCCGCCGCAGGAGTAGCACAGCCTGCCTCTCGGAAGGCTGGCACTCCGCTGTGTGCCCCGCACTGCTGAGCCGGTGTCCTGAGGCCATCTGCGCGGGGGTCTGGTCTGCCTGGACCCGAGAGTCATCCGTCGGCTACCTGCTGCCGAAGACTCAGCTACCTGCCGCCCTGCGCTAGGTCTCGCCGCTGAAGAAGGCTCTGCCAGGAAGCTCTCGATCAGGAGGGCTCGCTCCAGTACTCCCGCCTGGGTCGGAATGCTGAGGGAGATCAGCGACGCCCGAATCTCCTGCCGCAAGCCCTGCTCGAAGGTCCGGGCCCGGAAGAAGGGGTCCCGTACCATGTCGGTCGAGTAGCGAGATAGGTCAGTGAACCTCGCCGCGTACTGAGCGACCGTCATGCTGCCCTGGCGCAGCTGGAGAAGCTCCTGGATGCGCACCGCTCGGAGGGTGGCCGGGACGAACTCAGAGCGGAAGAGGCTCTCGAAGTCCGTCCAGAGCAAGGATGCCTCATCGTGAACCTGGAGCATCAAGCTCCACCATCGTCCTTCCACCGCCTGCAGGGGGCTCGTCGCGAGAATCACCATGAGATCCGCTGGTGTCCTCACTAGCCTAAAGATCCGTACCACCGCCTCTAGCCAGTCCTCGGCGGCCTGGGGGTCCGCCTCACTGCGAAACCTGGGCGGTCGCTGGCTCTGAAACTCATGCAGTGCCCTGAGGCGACGTGCATCGTCAGCGTCTGGTACTGGTAGCATCGGTGGCTCGGCGGGTAAAGCTACCACCGGTGCCACTGCTAGCAAAGGGCCCTGCACCGAGGCCTCGTCGCTCGGTGGGTTGCCGTCGCGCCCTACACTCGGAACCCTAGCTGGATATCGTCGCGGGGCCATCCTGAAAAGGAGAACAAGAGCACCACAGTCAGAACAGTATACCTGGTGAGCTGGCACAAGTAATCATAAGGAAAACTTGAGACTTTCATGAAGCAGATCAGTATACCCGGTGAGCTGACACAAGTAATCACAAAGAAAACTTGAAACACACACGCAATCAATGTTTTCATGCATTAAGTCGGAAATCAGGAGTCAGGGTCCTGGTGTACGGATACGTCGGCCGCCGCACCAACACTGGGCTCCCTGAACTGATAACCACACTCAATACACTAAACACTGTTGCTTCATATAGGAAGAAAAGACGATCAGAGTCTGCGGTAGAACCGACTGCCTCTGATACCAATTTGTCACGACCCGACCTCGGGGCCCATGCCGTGACTACCCCAAGCCCGCCTTCCATAGGCCAGGGGCTGGCGACTAGCACCAAGGCGTAAAATCCCGGTAAACAGGGAAGGCATTGCCTTTATAAGTAACAACCACCACAGAGTCAGCAAGCGGAAAGTAACTACAAAGTGCAGAAAAGTAAAGGGGGTCGGAATACAAGCCCAACTGAAAGTACAACTGAAAAGGAAAAGAACAGCAACTGAAGAAAAGATGGCAGCCTCGTGTCGTCCACTGGAAATCCCACCTGAAGGGTGGGTACAGATAGCCTCCAGGCTCCTCGGGTCCCACGTCCGCTCCGAGCACGTCCCGCCCAGTGGTCCGCCTCCAGGTACCGTCCTGCTCCACGCCCCAACCGAGATCAGTGCTGTCCGTCGTCTGCATCCAACACAACAAGGTGCGGGCATAGCCCGTGCAGGGGTGAGTATAAACTACTCAGTAAGGACCCCGAGACCCCCGAAGGTCTCCCGAAATCCACAAAGGATATAGCACAAAAGAAAGGGGCAACCACAAAGAAATAACTGACTCGACTTAGGTATATGCCCATACATATACTTAAGTCCCCATTTCTAGCTCTGCTCTCGAGCTCAAGGTCAACTCGATCCACACAGGAAAGCAAGACTCAAATCCACCAGGGAGAGTAAATAGTAAATAGTAAATCCACATAGGATAGTTCAACACAATCCACAAAGGAGAGTAACATAAGATTCAGCTCAACCAGGTATACTTTTTCAGATGACGTCAAAGATGATCACTGATCCATCTAAGTCGTCGGACCCACGAAGGATCGGTAGGTACTAACCTCGGCAATGACCCACACAGGATCGGGCCCACACAGGACCTGTAGCAATGGCTCACACAGAACCGTAAGAGATGACCCACACAGGATCGGGCCCACACAGGATCTGTAGCACTGATCCACGTAGGATCGCTGAGTGCAGTAGTCGACGCAGTCCACTGAGGATCTCTGCACAGTCGTCGCCGCAGTCCACGAAGGATCTCTGCTCTGTCGTCGTCGCAGTCCACGGAGGATCTCTGCTCTGTCGTCGAAGTCACAGCCAGCGCTAGGGTTCCCGCACACAGCGAGATCGTTTAGGAGGGTCCGCTCCACGAGCCGAGAGGCTGATACATCAACTGACACGTAGTCCGAAGTTGATGTATCCAAAAGTTCCGTATCGACAACAGGATCTCAACGCAACAGACGGCACGTCAATCGGACGCCCGGTCTGAGAGTTATTGGCATTTTCGTCCCAGGGGCCCGGTTGGTTTTTTTTAGGGCAAAACCAACCCGACCGTACTCCGCCAGTGTCCGATCCTCGGGCGGAGTATGCCAAAATTTTCGTCTCACTTAGAGGAAACTACCACAGCTGACGGTACGTCGATCGGACGTCCGTAGCTCAAGTTATGAGCGTTTCCGCTCCGAGGGCCCGGTTGGTTTCGTGTACGAACCAACCCGGACGAACCCAAAGTCTTCCGAAACCTTGAGTGTAGTATAACGAAACGACCGTATCGATCCAAGGATCGCATATCCGCTGACGGTTCGTCAATCGGAGGTCCTAGGCCCAAGATATGGGCAAAAGACCGAAGAGGGCCCGAAAACGGGGGTTCTGGGCCCGGGGCGACCCGGCCCAGCCTGGGCGCGGCCCGGCCGACCGGACCGGCCGGCTCGACCTCGGCCGAGCGGCCAAGGGGCGCCGCGGGTTTGACCCGCGGCTTAGGTGGAACGCGGCCCGTGCGGGCCGCGTGTTGGGTGGCCGGACCGCGGACGCGGTCCGGCGGTTCGCCGCCGCCGCGGCGGATCCTCCGGCGGCGCGCCGGGCGCCGGCGACCCGCGCCGCCGCCGCCGCCTTCCGCGGGCCGCCGGAGTTGCTCCGGGGGCCCGATTCCTCTCCCGTCTGCGCCGTTGCTCCTCCCGGGGGCCGATCTTCACTGCGGGATCAACGGATCGCCCTTGCCGCACGGTTCGTCGTCGCTTGCCGAAATCGCACACGAAAAGGATCGGCGGAGGGTTGTCGGGTCTTGTTCGTTAGACCCGCACCCTCCGCGTTAGTCATAAACAACGGGAGAAAGGGGCTACAAAAATTTTTAATCAAGATAAAAATTGTTCACTTCTTTTTCTTTTAAACGGAAATTCAATTTTAATTAATTGAAAATATTCATGCCGGTTCTTTATTAAAAAAGAAATAAAAACACGGGAATGAATCATCAAGAATTAAATCCCTACCTTGTCGTCGTCGTCGGACGAGAGGTCGTCGCGGATTTGGTGATCGTCGCAGAAGAGATGCTCGTCGCACCGCGGGAAGGAGTCGCGCCGACGATCTCCAGATCAAGATCAAACGGATTTAATTAATTTAAATCCGTTGATATCGAATTATAAAAAGGGAGAATTTAGAAGATTCTATTGTCACCTTTAACCGCCGATCGTAGGTTTTCCGCGGAAGAAGAAGTGCCGAAGAAGAAGAAGGTCGCGGAAAAAGTTTGTCGACGTCGCGGATCACGGTGTGCGTCGTCGAATTTTGGTTCCGGCGTTCTTCGCGTTCTTCGCGTTCTTCGCGTTCTTCGCGGGGAGGGTGGAGGCCCAGAGAATAAAGAGTAATCCTCCAAAATAGACACGTTGGTCTATTTTATTAATTCGCCAACGAACGCAAACGCGTAAGTAACGACCCATTAAATTCGTTGAATTAATTCAACGAATGAAACAGCCCATTTAATTCACGAAATAAACCGCCCCATTAAATGGTCTGTTAAGAAATTAAAGAAAACGCGCCGGTTGACTTTTTAGTTACTTTGATGGGTTTTCGCGGGTGCGTTACATAGCGAAAGAAACAGCGAGCCTCGTGCGGGCCCCACCTCACAAATATCCTACCAAGGGGTAGGGTATTTCCGGATAGCACCCTATCCGCTTTAACTCAGTTCAAGTGGCTTCCAAGCGGCTTAAGTGAAATAAAATAAAGTTGTCGCACAACCTTTATTTTATTTCCGACTTCAAGCCCAAAATTTTAAAAACCACGGTTGAGAAAACGCAACTCCGGAAGAGGCGTTTCTAAGCAAATACCGGCGCTGCGATTTCATCGGTGCCCTCAGAATTCGATTCCGAGCACCGGTTCAAAAGATAGAAAAACACGCTCGTCCGTTCACTGAACGTACCCGAGCCAAACTTCGGAAATTGATTCCGGGCACACCGGGCCTCGGAATCAGGTGCCGTCTGAAGCTGCGCTCTTGAAAAATTCCAAAGAAAATTAAGAAAAAAAATTTCCTTGAAATTTGCGGGTCTTTACAATAATTTTGTCACAATAACTCCTATTAGCAATATAAACCACATAAACTATTGAAATAGAGATATATTTTTTCTTATTACTACTCCATGATAAGTGATATTTTATATGTATATATAATGTGCCACTAGTAATGTTTTATCTAGTTGGAATTCTGAAAAATCACCATCGACAAAAACAAGTATGTTTAAAATAAGTTTCCTTAGGGTAAAATAATCCATGGTTTTAATTACTTTAAAATATTTAAAAATTATTGTAAAATATTTTAAATGGGATTTAATTGGATTTGATTGAAAAGGAGAACAATGGAATGCATTGAACATGATATAAAATTAGGTCACTGTAAGGTAAATTAGACATCCAATAATACTTGTTGAAAGCTTATTTTTTAATGGTTTACTGGTTTCAACAAATATTATCATACAATTTGTATTCATGGGTGTTTTAATTTACTTACTATTATCCATTACAAACCTCATTAAATGTTCAATAGTGTATTTACTTTACATTAAAAATGTTTCTTTTTAACGATTTGATATTTTAAAACAAAGGAATAATTCGATTTCTCGCATAAAAATAATTTGAAACACTTTATTCAATAAATTAGAAAATTAATTCCTAGTTTTTTCACAAATTCAGTTAAAACTAACAACATCAATGTAGATTTGAACAAATAATATATCTTTTTAGAAAATGTTTTGAGAAAAATAGTGGATTTCGATTTTCCCATTTTAAAAACATTTGATAATATAAATTTAGTTAACATTTCATACTAAGACCATTGTGATTATTTTATACCATAAATATATTTAAATAAATTAAAAATATGATATTAAAATTTTGAATTGTTAAAATCTTGCAGTCAATCCAAATTGTTTTATAAATAAATCCATTTAGAAGATGACATTTGACATAAAATTGAAAATATTTATAATTGAAATTAGTAGAAAAATGGAAAAAGATTTTAATATATTATAATAGATCAATGGGTGGAAAAGTTTCACCATAATAAATAAATTTTTATTGATTATAAGCTTTTTTAATTAATCAATAATTATTTTTTAAGATATTTCTTTATTCATCATGTTTTTTTTGAAAAACCCACTTGGTGACTATAATAAAATGATTATCGGAAAATTATATGATATAATTTTTTTCCTTTTATAATGGTTCAAATAAACTAGAATAAAGAGTATAAAATTCACATTATAAATATAGTCGTCAAGGATGTGTGGTTAAAGTGGGGAGAAAAATAATTTTAATTATCCAAATTTAATACCAACATTTTATAATGAGTTCAAGATTATAATTTCCTAATAATATTATCAATAGGATGGTATTTGGATTAAACCACTTCCAAGTGTAATAAGGTAAAAATAGGTTCAAGAATATCATCAATTACTTTATAATATTGATTCTTAGATACAGTTGAACTATGTTGGTCAACATCATCATAAATTTAACAATGATGTTTAGTAAGATTCTCATTATATTTTCATGTAAATTAAATCATCTATTGTCTTGGTCCTCATATTGAAGATATAATAAAATTTACTAGAGTTTTAGTTCCCAATAAGGATACCTTCGTTGAATCATGTCTAAAAAATTCTTAGATAATCATTTCCATAATGGATACTAAATGTTCAATTGAAAACATTAAATAAGCCAACATCAGGTGTTTTTTATTTCCAATGTTTTGAGAGTATTTTTATAAAGAAGGTTATTCAATGAATATGGTTATGCATAATGATTTTTTTAATAATAATCACAACAAAAAATTATTAAGGTATATTAAAATCATTCAAGAGAGTTCTCAAATTTATTGAAGGGTAACATTTTCTATATTAAAAAAACTCCAGTTTATATAGGTGTTTAGAGAAAGAGTGATGATAGCCTTGAGGATAACAAAAATAATTAAAATTGTTGTTAAAAAATTCTCCATAATTATAACTAATAAGGTAGAATAGTATATATCATATTTATTTTTATAATTTCCTTGAAAAATTCATAAAAACATACTAGCATCATTTTTACAAGCTATGATGAAAATCCATGTAAACCTAGTATAGTCATCAACAATTGTAAAGGTGTATGATTTACTTATGATACTAGAAATTTTATTCATTATAGAAATAAAAATTTAATTAAGTTAAAATGATTTTGAAGAAGTTTTATCTATATTTTAAATAATATTTTAGTTTCTTTTCATGTTAGTAAGGTTCACCGACAAGGTTATCTTATAAAAAACATTGGTAAATCTCATACCAATTGGTTATGATTGAGAATTACCGAAAGTTTAATGATATAATGACATAGTAAGTATCCAAAATCAATGATTAATTATCCTTTTCACATAAAATAATTAATTTTAATTTATTTGAAATATATAATTTCAGCCTTTTAATAATAATATACTCTAAATAAAAATATTCCTTAAGAATTGAAAAAATTACAGAAATACTTTTTAGAAATAAATTTAAAACCATTATAATTAAATTTGAAAATTAATTTTTAATTAATTCTTAAATACATTAATAAATAAAACATATTTTATTAATAAAGAGTCGGAGGAACCAATAATAATAATATAGATAAATTTTTCTTTTAAGTCATCTCCAAATGTTACATGTTTTATATCAAAGCCTTCAAAATGACTGAATTTGGAGAGATAACCACACATGTTAGATGAGTACCCACTAAAAATATACCATGTAGGTTCTATGTTTTTTTTCATGATACTATTTTCCAATAATAGATTAAGAGACTAACTCTTTTGGTACCCATATCTGGGGTCAATAAAAGTTTATAAATAAACACTATAGAATTTAAAATTGTTTATAAAATTATTTCTATTATAAATTTGAGACAATAAATGTATACTATTTTTCCATTATATAAATAATAATTATAGTTATAGTCATAAATAAGATAACCAAATTTCACACAATAATTAATTGTTTTACACACATTCCTTTTCTTTATTTTTGGAAAACGTGAATGTTTTGAAAACCAAATATCAGGATTACATTGAATAAAACATTGATATAAAAAAATATCAATAATTTATTCTTAACCTCATGTGGAATGATAAATATTATTGTGGGGATTATTAATTTTATATTCTAAATTTTGAATAATTGGTTGTTCTTTAAGAATTACATCCAAATAATATTTTTTATTTTAAAATTTGATATTTAAAAAATAGATTAAAATTATATTTATTAAATTTAAATTTAGGGAAAGGTTCACAAAAACCATTTTGAAGATGGTATCCCCTATAAATAAGAACTTTATAACATAATTAATTGGTTGTTGATGATGAAGATTAAGAAATAGTACATTTACAATTTATATTATTACATACCTTGATATCATCCTTGAGACAATTAATTCTTTCATCTCTTGATTCATATGTTATACATGTGTCCTATACTGTACTCAAAAATGAAATATTAAATTCTTTAGTAATTTTCGGCTTTTATTTAGTGTTTTTGTTTATGGAAACGTTATTTTTTTATGTGAACCATTCATTTGAAACCAAAGTATTTAAATTACATTTACTAATTTTCTATATTTAAGGATTGAGAATATAATTTATTTTTCATATACTTACTTACCTTCTTAATAGGTTGAGAAATATTTTCGTTTATTTCAGAAGTGTCATCATTAATTACCTTCAATATGGTTTTATTTTTAGTTTCTTTGACATCATTTTAATCATTTTCATTTTGTCTTCTCATAGAAATATAATATGCTATGGTATATATAATGGTATCATAAACTACCATATTCTTATTCTATTTAGCTTCATAGATTATTGTGTCTCTAGGTTGATAATTTTTTAGTAAAACATACTGATTTATTTTGACTAAAGACACTTTTGTTATAGAATCAAAAGGATATTTTTCATAATTGTAAACTAATTATATCAAGTAAATATTTAAATAATAGATTTAGTAGGATGCATAGAGAAACATTTAAATTCTTTTATAAAAATATCAAATTTAGTATCATTGAATTTCTTCTTTATTTAATGAGTTAATTTTATGATTTTGAATATTCCAAATACTATATTTATATTATGGGATTGATTAAATTTGTTTTGGTATAAATCCCAATGTAAGGAAATAATTTATTTACCATAAAGTTAAAAATAAGAAATATCATCCAAATTCCATTTATCTCATTTTCAGTAGTGATAATATAACCATGAATAATTATCTTTAATAAGAGATAATCAAAAGTTATAATAAATATGTACATATGAGTTTTCCAATAATAATAATTATTTCATTTAATAATAAGATAATGACCCCAAAATTATCCTCTAGGATTACCATGGGTGTTTAAAAATTGATTTTGAGAAAATGAAAATTTCTTGAAAAATGGTCAAATATTAAGAAAACTATTTTTAAATGAATTTTAAAACCATTAAAAAATACTATGTTAAAAACTATGGGTTAGAGTAGGGTAAATTTTCAATAGGTTGTGTGGTGAATTTTCGTTAAAAAATAAAATAAATAATTTATTACTTAATGATGGGTAATATTATTTTTAAATAATTAATATAATTAAAACCATTTGAAGACTTCAATTAGATTAATTGAAAAAAGTAAATAAGTGTATTTAAAAAATGGTATAAGTATATATATTTATATATATTGATGTATATTAGAATGTGTGATTCATAAATTAAATGATTAAGCATATTGATGGATGGTCAAATTTTTTAAAAAGATAAATAAAATTGATATATAAGTAAAGATGTTGAAATTAAATAAGGCACAAAATTTTGTATTGAAATTCTTAAATTTCTCATAAAGATCTATTTTTTTCTACCACCTCAATTTATGGATGATATAATGTATTTATAATTCTAATTTAATGGTATCAATGATAACAAAACCCCCATTATTTTTTGGTTTTTTCAAGAAATTATAATACAATAGACCCTATATTTTTAATGGTATAGCTAGAAACCTCATAGAGAAATAGTCTCTTTCCTTTTAAAAATTATAAAATGGTATCTTTGGTCCCTCAAGTTAATTGTAGTGGTAAAAAATTAATATAATAATTATTAATAATGGTGTATTTATAAGATAAATCATGTTGAATCTTGTTCATGATTCTACAAAAATAATAAAAATAAGAATTATTATATAATGATAAATATTTTAGAGAGTGGATAAATTATTTATAATAATATTACATTCTTGATTAAAGAAGTGGTAACCTTGAAAATGAGGGAAATTGAATATATTATCACATTGTAATTATTGGCTATATCAAAAGTTCAAATTATTAGTTTCTAATAATCCAAAGTATTTATTTATAGCCATCTTTATTGTTAAGTAAGTCTTGAACTGAGATGTGGTTTTAATGAGTAGAGATAAGTTTTCTACCCACATTCAATGATCCGTAGAAGACTTAGGATCATATCATCCTTTAGTGTGGTATAATTTTCTATTCTATAGAGATTTTATTTATGATGTAGGGAGTATAGTTGTTGAGTATAGTCTTGTTGGATCAGTTTGGTGGTTTTGTTGATTTCAGGGTAGCAACAACATAGACCAAAATATATGGCATGGATAAACCCTTCAGGAATAGTTCAGAAACCTTGATAGTTACCATCATGGACTTTCATAAATTTTTAGGTTATGATATTTTAATATATAATGTAATATTGAATTTTCACTATAATACTTAGAAACTAATTTGGATGATTACAAATAGTGGCATGGTCCTTCTCAGGGATCCATAAGTCATGTTTAAGTGATTTTTGGAATGTAGTATAGAGTACATCACCGTGGTGAAGCATTAAAACTCAAAGGCCTTCTATTTTTACAGGAACTTCAGTCCATGAGTTCAATAATATGACATTAACCTATCTAGGAATCACATAAATAAAATAATTATACACTATAATGTGTTTTTTGTGATCTTTAAAACTAATGAAGGTGAGAGACACAATACCCCTTACCATAATTAATGACTTCCACTCAAGAACTATAATCTTTATAGAAAATCACTATCATAATCACCTATTTTGGAACCTTTTTCAAATCAATAAATTTTTATAAAATTAATTTATAATAATTCTATATATTTATATTTGTAAGGTATTATACATTTTCACTATCTGGTGGTAGTAATCTTGATTGTTTCGAAGTAGTTTGGTCATATAGGTGTTTTTCTTCATTATTATCGAAAATTTCATCATACATAGATAAAAAAGATGATATAATTTATTTTTTATAATGATTTATAATTTTACCACCTCATTTCATAATTATTTTTGTATTCATTCATGATAATGAAGTTATTGATGAGTGTGCTTTATTAATTCAATATAAAAGAATAATATTGTCACAATTTTTAAGTTAAATATTTTTAATAAAATTGTAGAAAAAATAAGTATTTAATTATTATTATAATCTAATATTAGATTTCTAAATCCATAATTGATATAAATTTACATATATTTTCATATAGGTTGATTAAATGATCCAATAAGAACATGCTACAATCTATGTGTGAATAGGGCTATAAAAGTTATTATTTTACTATAACATCATTATACCAAAAATATAATTTCATTATTTTGATTTTATTATATTTATGAATCATTATTTTGATGTGTTATTAGAATAATGTAAAAAAATACATTGTTAATTATATATAAATTACTTTTCCTCTTATTATGTTAGTTTTAGGAGGCTAGTGTTACAATGATCACTTATTCCTAATATTAATTATAAAATTCCTAATTTATACTTAAAAACAATATTACATAAATAATATATTTTATATAAACCAAAGTATATAACTATCCTCAAAAATTGGTAATAAAAAATGTAATGTGTTGTTTATAGAGGCTAAAATCCTCACAAACACATGAGCAACACATTCATTTTTTTATTGATTGAGAGAAGAAAATATAATGGTTATAACATATATATAATAACATTCAAGTATATTATTTATATGTATGTAATTATATAAATATGGTTATATTTGGTTTGAATTAGGGTGGATAATATGAATAAATAAAGTTAAAGGGAAATTAATTCTTAAGTCAACAATTTTCATATTCACCTAATATATCCACTAAAAATAAATGACTTGAGGAATATTAATGAGGTAAGATGAAGCAAACATGAAAGGTAAAACTAGATGAACTAAATTGGGATTAGTTTCATAGTGTTTTCAAAATATAGGTATGGATTGAAGTTTGTGGGAGTGAGACCTTTTTATATGGTAAAAATAGGGAAAATCATTGGAAAATAATTCTAGGTAAGGGGTAAGAATGAATTCCATTAGAGTAAGGTATGAAAATATTATTGGAAAACACAGGAATAAATTTTAATCCTAATAAATTAATTCTATAAGTTCAAATCATAAATTTTATTTACAAAAATTTGATCCACATTAGATTTACAATTTTAACACCTATTTATCTTCATTAAAATTTTATCATTGAAAATAATTTATTAATAAAAATATAATATGAAAATTATTTCCAAATATTGACATTATAAATCTGAATTTGGACTCCATTTAATCTAATTCAATTTCTAAACATAATAAAATAAATTTTTATTATAAATATATAAAATTTGATGGAATTTTTTTAAAACTAATGTATTTTTAATCATTATTTGTTTTTAAAATTATTTTATTTTTGTTACTATTAAAAATAGTGTAAATTTATTTTTATATACGTTTAAAAAATGTAAAGTGTTTATTTAAAATATATCAATTTAATTTAATAAAAAAATATTGGGAAATGTCTCATTTCTTTTAAAAAAATTATTTTCATTGGTAAATAATATATATCTTCTTAAAAACAATTTATGCCAAAAAATATAAATTATCATATTACTTATTTTGGAAATTCTACTGTTAAATATTCTAATAATTTAATATGATTCAATTTCTAAAAGTGAAAAGAATAAATTTTAATATAATCATTCATATGGAATATAATTGTTAAGAAACATATATCTTATAAGAATAAAATAAATTTATTACATACCTCATAATAACTATTGGATGGATGATAGATTATTTTATTTTGTATAATATAATCAATTTTAATTTAAACCATTATTTAACCATAATATTATAAAATTCATAGTACCTGAATTGGAAATTTTTAAGAAAATATATTATTACATATAAAATGATTTTATTTGTTATTTAACAATACTAATTGGATTTTATAAATTAATTAGTATTTGAAAAGAACTTTATTTTCATTTCTACATATAAATTTTAATTTTATTACCTTATTAATTACCTGCCAAGAGATCCATGTTCAAAACCAGGAGTAGATGAATTTCCAAGGTACTATAGCAGTACTATAGCAGTTACTGTTTGGTACTGTAGCAGCTGGAACTATTCACCCGATTTTGGCCTTCCGGCCACCGGTTTAGACCTACGGGTCTCAATGGACTTTGTGTCATCAAAGGAATACATGCCATAGAGCCTTCGGTCCACTAAGAACATGGAGTAGCCCTGTTCACACAGAGAATTCCCCAGAAGAAGATAAGAGCAACAAGAGTAGCAGCCACTAGAAGTAGAGCTAACCGGATTAGAACAATGAAGGGGTATGGCACCCGCCATCAGTACCAGGCACCATGCATCTTTGTATGGGGAAATTCAAGCTGATCCAAAATGCATGGTGAAGAGCTAGGTGATCAATGACGGAGAAGTTGGGGAGGGGTAATACTAGTGGGTTGGCCATACAGTTCATGTAATGGGCATGGTATGCCTCTGGGCCATCCGATCAAGTATTGTGGGTCATGTTGGGCCCCATGACTTTAGACTATGGGTCATGTAATAGTTATCTTTTAAACCATAAAAGGTGGATTATTCATAATAAAAATAAAAAATAAGTCCTTCAGGCCATTCGAGCTAATTACCTTCCAATTCAGTGCCTGTATTTTAATGGATACATAATGTTTTGTGATTAATTTTGGATTGGTGTTGTATGCAGTGAAGTCTACTAAATAATCGGTCTGGAAGGAAAATATATAATTTAAAATAAAATATTATTACATTATTTTCATGAAATATATTTCATCCTAATAAAATTAATTTTTAGTCACTGATATAATTATCTAGGGGTATCTAAATGATAGAAATGTCTGGGAATATATTTTCAAGTGTAGTGTTTACCTTAATATCCTAGGTATAACATGGAAACACTTTTTTCCCTTCACCATGATAGTTTATTACCTTGTTTTTTTCCACAAAAAATGTTTATATATACCCTAATTTTCCACACACAAAGAAACATGTTATTCTTTTAATACATTCCCCTTAGTTATTCATCAATGATTTTTTACATATATGAAATTGAACACTCACCCATTCACCATAATTATATCACAAACCTCAATGAGTCTATATCCTTATATTATTCTATTTTTCTAAATTAAACTATGTTAATGTTGTCAATCATAATTCTTGGTAGCAATTTTGGGATAACCACACAATTACTCACTTTAGTTTTTATCTTGTTAAGTTAATAATTTGGAAAATACCTATATTTTATATGTAATCCATTATTAACATGGTTCCTTTTTTATTAATCTATTAATAAAACAAAAAATTAGTTAGAAATTAGTAGTAAAAATCATAATATTCAAATTATAAGATGACAAATTCAACAAAAAAATTATATTTTATTTGAAATTGTTACATTTGATTTCCGTGAAAACCCACACCTATTTCTATCTATGATATATTATGTTGGGTTCTCTAATCCTTAATTAAATTCCTTAAAATATAAATCCATCATAATAGATTATAAAGAGAATGTTATTAAACAAATCCTATCTGCTAGGAGTATGTTACTATATGTATAGTCTTACGCCCACTCATCATGCACCAGAGTAAATATTGAGTCTATAGTCAACCAGCCTTTTTCAGGGATAGTACCCCTAGATTATTCTATATTACATTATTATAAAAAATATAATATCTGAAAAGTGATATAACTTATAGTATAAAGACATAATATCTCCATTACAATGTTTTAGGATGTCATCCTATAATTATACCTATCCTTTAAACATATACCTTGTTTTTCCACAATTGTTATTTTATCCCAATCCCTAAAATATTCAATATTACCTCATATAACCTAAAATGTTATCAACAAATTTGAAATCCAGATCAAATATAACTTATCTACCATTAAATTATCTGAAACCAACACCCTAAAAACTAATTTTATCTAAACCCTAATATGATACCAACTATTACACCCCAAAAACATGGATTTCAAAATTACATGACATAAAAAAATATTTCATTATATACAATCTCAAAAACTTTTAGATTTAGAGTTTTGAAGAGTTTGGAAAAAAACATTAACTAATTAATCCCATGTATTTTTCATCCAATGAACCTTTTACCCACCATATAAGAAACTATATAATACAATAAACCATTAAACATCACCTATAAATTATCCACATAAGATAATATTATATAAATGTCATATGTATTACTTTTCTTCATAACCTATCGATATAGAAGAAAAATAAAGTGGTGAGATCAAATGCTCTATAAGGGATGAACAATGAAATTGAAATATATCATGGGAAATAATTAGGGTATAACATATGAATATGAATAAAAGAAAGTTATTTTAGGAACAATAGTCCTAACATGTTCATAACTACCAGAAAAAAAACATAGAGACATAGATACAATTTAAACATTAGGCATTCATAATCATACCAAAAATTGTCACCACTATGGTATTTTAAATGATTATTACCAAGGTTTTTCATCCTGATATTCTAAAATATTATTGAGGAATGATTACATGGTATCATGAATTTTTCATGTATAAAGACTAAATTTTTACTCAATGCATTGGACTGTTATTTGGGCCCTCCCTTCAATCCATGGTTTTTCACCAAGGTATAAAAAACATTAACAATGAAGACTAACAAGGTATCATAAATATACCACATCTAGAGATTTATTTATTTCCCAATTCATTAGATCATTATCATTGAGAAAACATCACATTTGTAAAATTACATGTTTTGTATATGGCAATAATACATAATTCAATCAAATAAAATTTAACCTAGTAAAAAAATGGGAAAGACGATAATACACAAAATAATAATTTGACATCAATATAAAGAAGTTGGATGGTGTTGTAAGAAAATATCAGTGGATTAAATAATGGTTTTTTATATAAATATAAAATAAACTTCTTAATAATATAATAAAAATTTCTTTGGAAATTAGAAATATCCTGGACAATGTGGAAACATTTATTTATTATACCATGAGAGTATGAATGTCTTTGAGAAACCATGAAGGCATTGAAAGAATGTTATATCAAAAAATAAAAAACCATATATAGATGTGGTCATACCAATGAAAATCATAGAATGAGATTTTATATTTTTTAATATTATCGTATAGAAGATGATATTAACTGTCATATTCAACTATATTTTCAAAACAGTTAAATGAAGATTTTGAAAATTTTCCCTTACAAAAAAACATCAACAATATTTCATTAAAAATATTTGAAGGATATTAAAATAAATATGTGGTGTAGTATATAATATTTTATTTTGAATGGATTTAAAATAATTATAATATTTGGAAAATTAATTCTTGAAATCCCACATCATAAAATGGGAAACAAAAAATCATTTTCTATTGTAAATATTTGAAACATATTATTCATTTCTAATAAAAAATAATTATGATTCCAATTATAAACGGTAATAATAGAGGGAAAGTGAAACATGGATAAGGATGGAAACTATCAATGATGAGGATGTGAATAATATTTTTGGAATTATAAAGTCTCAATAGTTTTTAATATGAGGTTCTTATAATTATATTTTCAAAAAAATGATTTCTAGAATAATTATATAAAGGCGGATGAGGACCTCAACAAATGTTGAAATAATCTATCAGAAGCATGGATTTGTATTGTATCAGATAATTTACCAAAATTATAGTTACAATACATGGAAAAAATGGAACCTACATATTCTACAATGGTCAAACAATAGTTACAATAGTGTATTATAGGTTGCTTTAGTCAAAGGAAGTTAAATACTAATTTTCAGAGTGTGGTGGAACCAGTTTATTGTGTGAAGACCTCAATAAATATTAGGTGTGATTAGCTACTACAATATATAATGAATATAAGAATCTTTGGTACTTGATCTATTTTATATAGTGAGTTTTGGGTAATAGTTATTATACTACAATGTACTCTTCTCTCAATGTGAATGCAATATTCTCTGTTATAAAAATGAATTATTTCAAAAACACATAATTCATAGGAGTTTGACTATTTTTATAATTTCATTCTATAAATGTGTGTGTATTATTATTTCATGTAGTGATATGGTTTTATATATATTTTTTCCAAAACATGGAGTTAGAGTGTTGAGTATATTTTGGAAAGTTAGCATTTGGAATGATTTTTTAAATTCATACAATGATGAGAGATCTTTTGAACTAGGTTGCATTTACAATAATTGGTATCAAAGAAAATTATAATTTGTACACACCTAAAAGAATACTAAATGGTTTCAGATGAATGAAATATATATATTCATAACTTAATTGGGACCAAATTTGGTATCTAGTAGATGCAACCAGACTATCTTATGATAAAATATGTTCTTGATGATCCTTTTTATATATAATGTCTATATAATATTGATAAAAAAATTGTGATTGGGAAGGAAGGATCTATCTTAGGATAGAGTTTCTATTGATCAAAATCTAGTATTCAATATTTGTGAGTTGAAAAGAATGTGGATGTTATAAATTTTTTGCTAATAATTATGTGAAAACATTGAAACTAACAAAAGTATTTATGATGTAGTAATTATTCATCTGGAGACTCTCAAAGGAAATACTAGCAACAGACCATGTGATTTATTTCAAAAAGGTCTATAGATAGATGAAATATATGAAGATTACTTTCATAGATGATGAGTGGTCACTGATTCTTCTATCTGCATATCTATATATATGGGATGTTGTTATGACAAAATTATGTAATATGAGTGAAAAAATGGAACTTTTATTTGATGAAAATAAAAATATTGTTCTAAATGATAATTTTTTGATAACAGGAATCTTTAATGAGTTTTTTTAAATAAAAATAGCAATAAGAATAATTTATCAGGTTTTTTTTGTTTGAAATAAATAAGATGAAATTGTTGATATACAAATGTGAATGGACAATTCCTAATGGATTGTGTTTAATGGATAGGGTCTAACTAATTGATGTGATCAGACAGACTATGACACTAATATTTTTCAGGAATACATTTATTTTTCAATACGATATTGATGTTTGATAATGAAAATATGTTCATGATTTTATAATTATAAATATACTAATAAATAAATATTATACATAGGTATTTATGATTCTAGATTAAACTATTTAATCGCAAAATATTTGAATAAACATTAGATAAAAGAGTATTGGAAGATATAGATGACGTTGGATTGGGTGAAGTGATGTATTAATCCCACTAAATAGTCTTTAACAAAGATCCAAATATGATGTGGTGAATTATAATCATATGAATAAAAAACAATCAATCATATAAAAGTTAATCAGATAAAAGAATGTGTGTGTGTCCATCCGAAAGAGTACTCAAGGACATCAAATTGTGTTTTTTAAAATACACTAAAAAGGAATAATTGTTAGATGTTCGGGAAGGGAAGTTTTTTGGATGTATAATATTAAAAAAATCTTTATGAACATTCAAAACGTACACAATATTTAGGTTTTAAAATAAAAAAAATCAGATAGAGGTCACATGTGAATATCATCAGACATACATGTTTGTTTTAAAGATCTATAAGGAATGAAGTTTTAAGAATAATCAGTCAAATGTTGTTAAAACAACATCATCATATATAGTGACACAAGGAGCTCTAGATAGATGAATATTGGAAAAGTTAATAAATAATTTTTTACCCAAAAAAATTATTTTTTACAAATATAGTGAAGGAGTAATGAAGATCATTAAATATTTTTGTAAACTCATTATTTGTGATGATTCTGAGTTGGTCATTCAATGATCCAATAACCGTGTAGGAAAAAAAATTATTTTAGCTAAGATTTTAAGAAGTAATTTAGAATTTTTACACTAATATTTAATTATAATTCCTTAAAATAATATTCAATCAAAATTTATAGTAGGTTTAAATGAGATAAAATCTAGAATGGTTTATGTGGGATATTCAATGTTTTAGTAAGAACATAAAATTTGTGTGCATCCATCTTTTAGATTTTTTGGAGAAATATTTCCTATATAATGGGATGCATGTGTGACGAATAATATTAATGATATTATTACCTCATGTATATTTTCTGAAGTGTGGAGGTTTAGAATTAAGGGATAGATATTTATTTTGATAATTCATCAGATACAATGGAATCATAGTAATGGATACAAGAAATAGTTTCCAATCAATTGGTATCAGATGAATATAGTGATGAAGCTAAAGATAAGATAGATACATTGAATAATCATAAGATGAATAGGTCTAATATATTTATATTGAAGGTAGTAAACAATTTTTTACAAAACATAGTATACCTGCAAAATCTTTCTAAGAAGACTTCTATTAGATGAAATAAATTTCATGATATTTGTTGTGGAAGAATGTATATGAGAATAACTTACTAGAAAAAAAATTAACTATAGTTTATGAAACATAGTAGAAATGATGGATCATGTTTGTGAATGTTCATAATATTGTTAATTTTTTTTCATTTAATCTATGAAAGGATAATATACAGTATAGAAGGACTATAGTGACATATTTGTGATTGATATTACTTTCTTTCTATAACCGCTAAAATGAATGTTTTTATAGATTTCTGGACTTTTATTGTTTCCAAACTATGATAAGAACTACAAAATCTTCTTGATTAGGGATCCTTATAAATATAAGTGTTCCAATTGGTGTTCAAGGTTTTTTTTCTAGTAGAGTCGATTCTCTCTAATTTGAGGCGAGTGTTGTTTATTAACATTGAAAAAATTAAAATAAATTTACATTGACACACTACATCACCCTCTCAGGGATGAAACAACACCTAATTTGATATTTTTTGTGTTATCTAAGTGATTTTATTCTTCATTGGCTCTTTGATGATGTTTGAATAAAATATATGATGTTATAGATGTTCATAACATTTTGAATAATATGGGCATTCCTGTCATTGATGGGAAGAAACATCATATTTAGAAGGATATAATTGTGTATTATCTTATATAAAATGGATATAAAGTAGTTGACGCTTCTATAGATGGGTTATAACCTCATTCTTTGGTTTCTCCCATAATAGATAATGATAATAATAATTTGGAGAACGATGGTTGAGCCAGGAATGATATACCTTCCTCTCTCTCTGATGGTGAATTTCTATGGGTTATTGGAAATTAAAATATTTAAAGTAATTTTGGATAAGTTGAATAATATTTATTAAGGAAATAATAAATTTAGTCAACAAATGTAATATAAATATAAATTTATGAATGGATATCTTATAGTTAGTGATGAAGAATATGTTGGTGATTTATTTTCAAGAGTTACCATCATTAAAAGAATCATAATTTTTTTTGACAATTTGGAAGATTAGCCTATTAATTAAAAGATTTCAATAACTATTTTGGATAAATATTGTGCAAATAGTTCATCCTTATAAGATATAAATACTAAATCTCTATCTCAAGATAATAATCTTAACATTATTCTCATATATTAAAGGAGAAAGGAATGGGTTATGGATAACCAATAAAAACATGATCCTAAAGTTTCCTAAATATGTTATATGAAATGAAATTATAAGAATGTTCTCAAGAAATAAGAAATTAACATCAACATCAACTATGAAAAATGTAATAAATTTGATGATTATATGTCTCATATTTCTAAAAAGTGTAAAGTGAACAACTAAGTACATATGAAAGATATAACTAATTTAATTTAGATGCAGTGTCATTGGATATATTACTTCAAATTGTCCAACACCAAAAGAAGATGAATATAGGATAAATTGGATATTGGGTTGAAATGATCTATAAAAATAAAATAGTTAAATCTAATTTATTTTCAAATGGAACAGATAGAAAGTTCTCTATATTCAAAAACAAAAACTTCCAATACAAATGTGATAAAGATGATGATAATGTATATAAAGCTAAAAACGTCATTGAAAATGCTACTAAAATATTTATTATTATAATATTGAATGATGATATTATTTCTATTGATGAAAGAAGAAGCAATGAGAAAGAATAAGAGGTGATGTAGATAGATTTTATATTTAAAATAGATTTGATAGAATGTCATATAATATTATTATAGTTGAAAAGAGAATATGAATTTAATGGAATTAGATTTTTCATTAATAATTATGAATATATTCTTGAATAAAATTACATTTTAATAATAAAAATTCATGATATGAATAATTCACCTCATTAATAGAAAAAACATAACATCAAGCTAGAAGAAAAAAAAGGAAGGTAGAGTAAAAATAATTTTTTCTTATTCAATAATAAATTTATGAACCTGAGTGATGAGTAACAATATAAAAAAAGGTTTCAAAAATTACAGAACATCCTAGGATATATAAACTTCATAATGATTAAAAAATAATCCTTATATGTTAAAATCAATATTGAATGCATATAAAAGAATAAATATGTTATGGATACTATATATTCACCAAAAACATGTGGATATGAAAAACAAGACAATTATATGGTTTTAATACATGAAAAATAAACTACTAGAACAAATGATTTAGTTATGTATGAGAATAAATATAATATTAATAAGAATATTTAATTGAGCTACCAAATTATCAGTTCAAAACAGTGTGCCTAAATGGATGGTAATAACGATGATGGAAAGTAAGATAAAAATTCTAGATATTATGTATGATAGAGAGTAAAATATGATTTATATGGATACTATTTATACTATTTAGGGTTTGGTAATATAAAAACATGTCCTAGTTCAATCATCAACTCTACAATGAATATAGGTGGAACAAGAGATAGAGTTTGAGAGGGAGTCAACCAACTCAAAGAAGGGAATCTTGAAAATCCTGGTTAAAATAATAAAATAGATTTCAACCACTAGAAGATATATATAAAGTTATTTTCTTCCTATAAATCTTAATAAAACATGTCTTACTATGGAACCTACTAAAAAAATAATATTTGATAAATCTCCAATTCCATATGTAAATGATGAAAAATTTAAACAAAATGACTTAGTTATTGAAACAAGTCTCAATGCTACTAAATTATAAAGACCTGTGATATTGGATAGTGTAATTTAATTATTTATGGTAAGATATTTGAAATTGATAACATAATTTCATGATTATAAAGAAGTAATAGTGACCTTTAGATGTGGTGAGTTACTTAGAATCACAGGCATTTGATTTTTTATCATTGAAAATAAAAAATTGAAATCCATTGGCCCATTTTTTTGAAGGGTTGAAACAAAATATTTTTAGTGTTTCAAAACATTGTGATAAATGAAGAAAAATTTGTTTTAAAAAATATGATTTTTATATTAAATGTAATGAAAATGGGAAATTTTTAACAAGTGTATAAAAAACAAAGGGAAACATGATTCAAGTTGGAGAGAGTCAGGATTTATGATATCAGGAAACAATGGAAGAAAATTGATTATGGAATAGGAGTCTTGGAAATATGTTCTAATGTAATTTGAGAAAAATGATAAATAGAGAAAGTATATGCAATAAAAATAACATAGAAAATGAATATATTGGTTTTGTATGATATGAAATAATGAATGAAAGTAATCTTATTACATAAGAATGTTGAGATAAATTCAAATCATCCCTTGCTGTAATAAATTATGATATATGAGGGAACATCAGAAAGTAATCATCAAACAAAGATAAGTAATTTATTTCCATTATTTATTATTATAATCATAATACATTTTTATTCTTTTGAAATATATGTTAGGGGATATAATTTTATAAAAGTTTTAGTAGATGTTCTGAGAAATAATGTTCTTATTCCATGAAAGAAGATTTGAATTGATAGTATGGTTTTGAATATACATTTAAAAATTAATGACTATGAAAAAGAATAAAGTTTATCATGAATTTATTTCATTATACACACCATATCATATTGGTTTTTTTAATGGATAAATTGATTCTTAATTGATATGTCATGAACTATATTGATTGAATACGATAATTCTCAATTATTTTTTAGAAATAAATTGGTTTAACAGTTCATATTTTGAACCCATGTTACTATTTTAAAATTTATGATATGAGTCCTTATTAAATATATTACAATGAAAACCCATGATTGAAATACCTGAAGGAGTTTTGAAGTCCTTTCATTATCAAAGGCAATGGTTCAAATCATGGAAAGATTAATCAATTTTTTTTTGATGGTATCATTCATGGTTACCCTAATAATGGTAAACTATATAAGTTCTATATAAAATAAATTAAAAATATTTTAAACTCTAGATATATTATGTTTTAAGAACATTCTAATAAAAATGTTTCATAGTCAATTTAAAATATGAGAGGATGCAAAGATTAAGTGGTTATAATTAAATAGTATAAAAATGTAGTGGATGAGAGTAATAGTATTGATGTTGTAAAATATGATGATTTTGACTTGATTATTTTGATTTATGAATGAAAATATCATTCATCTCATTTAAGGATAAGGGGGAAACTTGAGGTCTAAAATATAATTGGTGATCATGGGAGATAGGTTCAACAAAAAGAAACATTGTGGTTAGTTTCATGTACTTATATTCTTTTCATTGGATGCTCTAAGAGATGTAGAAAAATAATTAGAGAATCCATTGTAAATTAGTCCCATTAATGAAGAGTTGAATTATATTGATAATAATAAGACATGGGATTTTTTTTATAAACCAAAAAATAATAATGTGATTGGTAAAAAATGGGTTTTCCAAAATAAGTTGAATAAAATATTTGAAGTGATAAGAAAGAATGAATGAGTTTTTTATAAAGGTTACTCAAAATTTAAAGGCATTGTGTTTTATTAGACCTTTTATATTGTATAATTTATTGATAATATAATAATAATGCGTGTTATTTTCTCACAATGAATATATAAGATATTCTTGGTGGATATAAAGTATCATTTTTAATGGGAAGCTAAACAATGAAGTTTATATTTAAAAACCTCGTGTCTTCAAGCTTGGTAATTTAAAATCTATATTTTCAAGTTGATGAATAATTTCTCTAGGTTAAATAATAATCTAAGAATATGGTATTGAAAACTATATAATTCACTAAAGAAATTGTATTTCAAGGAAATAATATTTGATAGAAACCTCTACGTAAAATTAAATCATTATATTTCACTCACTATGAATATTTTTATTAATGATATCATATTCTCATGTAATGAAGAAAAAAAAGTAATTTTTTTTATCAGGATATGGAGATGTTATTTTAATTGTCCTTACAAGGATAAATGAAATTGTTTATTATCATACAAATATCTCAAAATAAAAGTTTTTTTCTTTCATTAAGAGTAGTTTTATAAGGAAAACCTTTAAAATATTTCCATGGAAGATTTAAAGACTATTTCTACACCTATTTTAGTTGAAAAATGTTTTCAATAGATATGAAAGAAAATTAGGTTGATCCAAAAGTGTTTTCAATGTATGTTATAAGCCTAATATATCAAATTTCTATAAGGCCATATATAGTGTATATTGCCACTTAATGTTGAAGGAATCAAAGTAGACAAAAATAATATCATATTATGTATGTAAAAATAATTCCCTAACATAATAAAGTAACAATTTATTTAAAAATAAAATATTAAATCATCAAAAATATTTATTTGTTTGTTTACACAAATACAGATTGGGTAGTTTCTCTCAAGGAAAAAAATCATCAAATAGTGGAGATTTGTTCATGGTGGAGAGTTGTGTGAGTTGTTAAAAAATAATATAAATATCATGAATCTCATAATTTCTAATATTGATAATGTAGCTTCAACTCAAGCGTAACATAGTGAATTTGGGTGAAGAAGAAGTCATAATACTTGTTAGTTGATTTGGATATTACCATTCACTTATTTTATGATAGTAAATTTGTTATAAATCTGACTAATTATCTAGTAAAACATTATTTATCCATGAAACATTATGTTAAATATTACTTCATCAATGAAAATTTGGAATACAATTATTTAATGTTTCCATTTTCTCCTATAAGAGATAAATTTTAGGATATATTCAATAAAAAATTGTTAAGTGAAAGATTTCAGAAACTAAGGATGATCATGGGTTTACATTCTCACTCCCTTTATGGATAAGGTATATATTACCCATAACCTATCTCGTATTAGCTTTTGAAATTGTTTTTAAAGGGGGAGAAAATATTTTACCAAAATCTGTCCATTGGTATGTGTTTTTTTCCTTTTGAGGGAGAGAATATATTTGGTGGGGGTATAAAAGGGATATGTTTGGATTTTAAAATGAGTTAATAGTTTTAATTTCCTTTTTATGTTGATATTGGATGTTTTTATTATCATTTTTGTTTTTTTATAATTTATGTTTAAATTGAATAAGTATCTTTGAAATTTTTTAGGAAAAGCTTCCTAAATAACTACATAAGTACATCATTGTATTTTTGTTGAATAATTATTCTTTAACACGCATAGTTTTCTCACATACTCTTATAATAGTTTTATAGTAATCCATTGGTTGAGTATTAAAAGAATCAATGGTTTTGGTTCTTTAATTAACAACAAAATCAATTGGGATAGATTTTTGTAACCAAGATCATTTATGTTGTTGTTTTAAGAAGAATATTGTTTTGAAGGAAGTAGAATTTATTAATTATTTTCAATTATTTTTTAACATATATCACATAACATTATTGATTTACAATGGACTGTATATGGAGTCCAATTGATCATGTCTGAAATATATATTCTAACAGATAAAAGTGATCGAATATAGTATGGTATTAAAATTTTACCTAATTAAATTCACATTTCTATCATACAAAGATGTTTGATATAGAAAATATTGTGATTCTTTGTTGATCCAAAATACACTCAAAACCCATGATTATACAATGGTATTCATTATTAATTATTATGTTTTATAAATAACGTATTTTTCAAAAATGGGTTGACAAAAATGTTCTAGAATATACAGATGGAGTTGGATAGAATGAAGTGATGTAAAAAATATTACCAGTCATAAATGTAAAAAGATAAAAATATGGTGGGGTGATGTTAAAAATTATAAATTAATGCCTTTAAACTTATATATGTTCATCAAATACTAAAAGATAAGTGGTTATATAATAAAAATAAGTTCATGGTCATTGGAAAAACATTTATAAAGTCCATCGGACAAATAATGTATGTTAGACGATTAGGAAGGGATGGATCATGTAAGTATATGATGAAAGAAATCTACATGATATTTTATATAGTCAATAATATGTTGGTTTCCATACAATTTCATCATAAAAATGAAATAATTTATGGCCATTAGATTGGGATGTTTTCATAATCTCTAGGTTAATGGAAGTTTGAAGATACTTTAATAATAGGATTCTAAAGAAATTATATCAGATAGAGTGACTTGAGAAGCTCCGAATAGATTAATATTTGAATGTTTGTTGATAAATGTTTCACAAGACAATGAAGTTTTTATGAATATGTAAAATTAGGTTTGGTGATCTTTGTATCTTTTTATAATGTCATAAAATATGAAAATATTAATCTAATTATTCAAAATTGAAAAAGTCAAAAATAAGGAATCTAAATTCTAATCAAGATTTCAAGACTGATAGAATGAGATTGATGTTGATATTTAAGGAATTTTCTTCTAAATAATGTTTACTCCTATTTGATTGGATCTTTTATGGTGGTTAATGGTAGAAAGGATTGTGTGGGATATTCGATGTTTGTGTGGGAACATTGAATTTGAGTACTCCATTCTCCATAGATATTTTGTGAAATATTTCCTATATAAAGTGTGGAAATTATGCTAATTGTGGATGCTTAAATTAATAATATAGGGTAAATTTTTTAGGATTTTTCGTGTTGACTAATGAGATTGAGAGTTCTTGTACTAAAACATCACACACAGTGGAATCATACTGATTAATACTAGAAAGATTTTACATTTAATTGGTATTAGAAATTTTTTTTAAGATATAATATATTAGACCTAAAGGGTGAGTAATAATAAAATATAGATTTCTAATTGATTTAAATTGAAGATAATGTATATATTTTGACTATACATAGTATACATGATAGATCATGGAAGAAGAATTTCCACTCAGTAGAAGAATGTTCTTCCTCGCTACTATGTAAGTAATTGAAGAAGAATAAAAAAATGAAACTAGAAAATCATGAAGAATATTAGAGAAGAACATTGACTGCATTGATTCATATTATTTAGAAATCTTATTTCTGTTTGAAAATATTATTATACAATTTTTTCTATGCAAAGATCATGTGCACTGTCAAATGACTATAGTTCCACATATCTGATGGATATTCCAGGAATGTTATAACCCCAAATGGATTTTTTAATAGTGGTTTTGTGGTCTTGGATTATTTAAAAACCATGAAAAGGACTATCTACTTGCTTTATATAGTGAACCATGTATATACATGTGTTCATGAGGGTTTTCTTGATTATTGATTTCTAATACAGTCAATTCTCCATCACTTGAGGAAAATGTTTTTTATTTTGTAAGAAAAAAAAAATTAAATGATCATTGATTCATCCCATCCTCCTTTCAAGGTTTAAAAATATCATAATTGATCTATTCTAAATTGGGGTAGATATATATACATGTACATTCTAGAAGTTATCTTAATAATGTAAGAGAGGTATAATCACCTTAATGGAAGGAAAATCATAATATGTCTTGGTTATATAAGTTCCAAAGAATACTTTATATATTATTATTAGCTAAAGGCCTTATTTATTGTATTTTTGGAAAGAAGGGACATATAAAGAAGGAATGTGGAAATTGGATGTGGTCTGTGGATAATACATCAACTTCCATAATCATAAATTAAATCATTATAGTGAAAGTACATAATAACATTTTACTAAGTGTGAATATTCAGGAAGAATCCCCAATTATTGACTTAGGTGAATCTTTTCATTAAACTGGTGAGAAAGGGTGTATGTCAAGATATGTATTTAAATGTATTTAAATAGTACATATGGTAGATAATGAATTTATATAAATAGTTATAATGGAAAATTTCAAATTTTGGATGAATATTGGAAGTGTTTTGAAGATTAAATTTGTTAAACACATTCCAGATATTTGATAAAACTAATTATCAGTTGGATAACTTGATGAATCTAGTTTCTGAACAACTTTCTCAAAAAGTGAATGGAAGATAGATAGTGAATTTTTGGTGATTAGTCACAGAGTGAATAAGGGAAAACTATACTTGAATACAAGAAAATATGAAGTTGTAATGATATAAATCATTCTAATGGAATATCCAAAAGTATGGAACTATATATATGGGCATCTAAGTGAGAATAATATTAATGATAAAATATTAAAGGGAATAATTAAACATTAAGAAATTAATTTCTTAATGATTGTGAGTTTTATTCTAGGAAAGTATAAGACGGTATCCTTCAATTTAGATGAATGGAAACTATGAAATCAATATATATATCTTGTTCATTCTTATGTTTATGGACCTTTCCTTTTGAATTACAATAGAGGGTTTCTATTCATTTCATCTTTTATTGAAAATTACACTCAGAATATCAGGTTTTACTTCCTTATAAATATATATATATATTTACAAGTGTTTATTATTGGGATGAATTGGATGAAATGGATTTAATTCAGATGATCAAATTCCTATAAATATCCTTTGGTAGATAATACATTAGAATAAAATTCAAAATTATCCCTCAAAATAAGGGAGTTATGAATGATAAGATTGTTTACAAAACTCTATAAAAAATGTTGTAGAAGAAGGAATAAACAAAAAATTTCTTAAAAAATCATAGTGTATGAGACTTCATTTCAAAATGCCTAAGGGATTTTGGGTGAAAGATGTACACATAAAAACAATATTAATAAAAAAAATTATGTATTTATCTATGGGGTTAGAACATTCATAAGAACATTGGTCAGGTATAAGATATGAACTAAATCATATAAAAACTATTTGAAGTATGGAATGTGTTTATATTGATTCAAATATTATATATAACATGGATGTGAAATCCAAAGTCTATTTTTATTAGATTTTAAGGACCCGAACATAAACATCGAATAATATAAGATCATTAATCTTGATTTCAAATCCATTCATTCCTAATGATAATTTAGGATTGTAGTTTTATAAATATGGGTCATAACTCATGCAAAAATCCCATATGTATATAAATTGGAAACTTTTTTTATATGTATCCATTATTCCCATAAAAAATTTTTTTAAATAAAACTCGTTTTATTTTCATGAAAAATATTCAAAACTTTTAAATGGACTTCTAATTTTCCCTTAACCATCCATAAACCCTATAAAAAATATCCCAATGAGGAGTGTGCACAAAAATATTAGAAAATTATATAAAAGAAAATAAAATTGTTAGTCTAGTGAAAAACATGAAAACCCATGAAAACGTTTTCTAAAAAACATAACTTTACATTTGAAAAGAGAATCATTTTTCCTTTTAAAAGATACTTGTCTTAAAAATTTAAATATGAATCCTATTGGAAAGAATAGAAAAGCATTGTAGTTGACATGGTACATTATTTCCATATCAGTCTTATAACCACCCTTATAGTCACTCATACAAAAGGAATGGCCACACAGTCTACTTTTACCTCTGGAGAACCCAATGAATTGAAGCATTATCTAAAAACATCAATCAAATAAGCTATAATAGGCTCACCTATGAGATATAATAGAACTCAAACCATACTAAATAATTTACATTGACTATATCATGAATAAAAAATTTGAAAAAACCTTTAAACCCTTGTGAAAAAACACTTTTAGATATCAAAATTGCCTTTTTTGTAAAAGTATAATTAAGAAATAAAAAAACATGCACATAATAATGAAAAAAAAAATTTCAAAGAAATATTAAAAATTAAAAATTTAAATTTAAATAATTGGGACATAATGATGTTATAAATGACCAGTCATGTTGTATAAGTTAAAAAAATTCATTAATTTGGACTTTTAAAAAATGAGCTGAGAGAAGATCATTTAAACATGTATTTTAATAAAATGTCCCTTACCCTGAGTCTGAATCATCATGTACAATCATTATATTCCTCAATAAAAAACATAATTTACTTATTTAATTATTTGATAACTTTTTTAATGATTAGTATTTATTTTATGTTATCTCTTACCATGTTATATTCAATTATTTATTTATTAAAATTACTTCAGGTGTTTTGATAATAATTGGAACATAAATCCAAAATGACGTTATTAGTTTGAATATGGTAAAAGATAACATTTTTCAATCACATATATAGTTAAATACATGAAATAATTATCATTTTTATAAATAAATTGATATATTAAATACAACAATTAAATACAGTTATGAAAAATGAACTATGTTACAATCACACAGAAAATAGGTCGTACAAACACATGAGTAACATTTAAATTTATCAATGATAAATATTGGATGAATGTAAGAATTATTATATATTTATAAAATGATAATAATATCTTAAATATTATATTAATTCATTATATATACTTATATATATCATCCATGTGATGTGGTGATGAAAAATGAATCTCATCAATTTGTGGAGGTGTTAGTCCACACGTATGCATAAACGACGTAACCATTTCTAAATGAATTTAAATGTAATAAGGTAAATTAAGTATTACCCTTATATAATGATAAATATGTAATTGATACCATATATAAACATTAATTCCATCATTATAATTTTCCTTGATAGGTGGTGATGAAAAATAAATTATATCGGTTCATGAGACTCTGGTTCGTCGTACACACGAATGATGGTTTTGTTTCCTATTAGATTGAAGAGAAGAAATATATAGGTTATGATATTATCATAATAAAATATCAGTATGTTTATGATTCTATTTTCATTATTTAATCATGGTTGAAAAATATTTTATGTTGGTCGAAATAGAAACAAAACTAAACCAATAGAATAAAACTAAAACTCATCTTTGGAAATCCTTTTATGATTAATTCCCTATGCATTATAAGGATGGATTCATACCAAAAATAAAACAACTAAAATGAGGAGATGGATTATAGGAAGATATTTGGGAAGTTATTGACTTATCCAAAGAGGATTTTAAGAGTGATGTAATGAGAAGAGGTACCCTTTTATAAAGGGGGGGGGTTACTCTTGGATTTTATCAAAATATTAAATTAATATACATAAACAATCAATTCAAAATTTCTCAAAATGTGAGTTATTTCAATTGTAAAATTATTATGGGTTAAATGTCCTCTCATTAAATAAAAATTTGACATGTTTTTGTTATATTTTTACTTTACCTTTAGGTTTTAAACCCTATTTAACCCCATATAACTCTTACCGCAATAACATAGATATTGTACTCATAAAGGGTCCATATAGATACTAGAAAATAACAAACAACCCATAAATGTTCCATGTTTGTTATAATAAACTATATCCTAATATTTTGGAAGAATATAACATTTTTATGAATTTTATATCATTTATTAGAATATTATTTGTTTTAAAATATTATAAATGTCAATTTTTAGAACTATTCATTACTTTGATATAAATAATATCATGATAATAATTGGAATTAATAAAAAATTAATAATTTTTTCTATAAAATGCAATATTATTCCATAAAATTTTTGTATTACATTAATTATCTCATATAATATTACTTTTAAAATGTTTAATATCATTTATTTGATATTTTCATTAATTGATTAATTACTACATCATGGTTGCATAAGAATTTTAGGTAAATATTTATTCACTAAAATTTAAAAAAAAATTATCATAAGAAATATAAATATTTTATATTTAAAATAATAATTTATATTTGAACATATCATCTTCATATCCTTATATTAGAAAATACTAGACTTATTAAAAATAATGGTGTGACATGTTTGAATTTTCTTACAATAAAATACTATAAATGAAAAAATCACAACAAAAGGTCATAAAATTCTATGTATACTAATATTTTATGGACATGGATGAACTAAAATAATAAAACAAAATTTAGTTATGTTCATGGAATGTTTTATAGTGCTTATCATTTTATTTTTAACCCTTAATTAAGCGAGTTACCATTTACCATGGTAACAAAAATTGATAAGGTTACTATTCATATTGAAAAAACATATAAGGGTACTATTTAAATAAGATAGACCTCATAATTCCAATTAATAAATTAATATTTAAAAATTCCAAACATATAAGTGGAATAATTTAATTTAATATTGAATCAAAAAATGAAATGAAAATTAGTTTTCTTGAAAAATGTGTTTTTAGCATAAAAATATTATTATACCAAAATGAGGTATAAGGATTATTAAAATGAGATTATTTATATTATATAAAACTAAATACTAATTAATTTAATTTTAGCTAAAATTAAAATAATAATGTTACTTTTTAACATAAATAAAATAAAATTTTTATAAAAATCTTTATTTTTCACCCTTCACTAAAAAATTAATATTTTTTGAAAAATTAAAAAAAAATCATCCTTAGTAAATTTTGGTATGATTATTACAAAAAGATGTTTATTTTATCAAATTAATGTTATAAAATTCTTCTAAAATTATAATATAATTTTTTTCACAAAAATCAATACTAAATTATTTAAGAAAATGTGTTTGTAGGAATATAATTACTTTATTACAAACCAAGTGCTTATTTAAAAATAATTCAATAATAAATTAGAAATTAATTTTAAAATTGCATTATTCGGTTAATAATATTAATTCCAGTCATTTTAATGGATATTTTATAATATCCACTTTTAAATTAAAATATTTTTTTATTCATTTCTGCATAGCATTCCATAACTTTTACACTATTGAACACAATAATAGATTTTAAAATCTCAATATATAACATTCTCCCCCGTATATGAAATTTCATCATCTTAATTTAGACACAAATTTAGTAACCTAGATTTGACTATTCAGAATAACTTTTTTTAAATCCCACATCGTAAAAATGGTAAATAAAAATTCCACTTATTAAGATAGAAATGGGAAGTGATAAGGTCATATGAAATTACACATCCCTAGTTTCCACATTAGATAACATGGAAATGGAAGATAAAATATAAAACCCAAGTATTAATAGAGAGTGATAGAGAATATCGTCTTGATAAAGCATACCACTACAAAACTTTACATCAATGATAGAATAAAAGGCCATTGATTTGTTTGAATGAAAATTATACGAATAATGGTTTTTTCAAAATACATTTTGTATATTTAAGGAATTACATTAATTACTAATATTAGAACAGAAGTAAATCTAATTACATGAAAAAAATAATTTCAATATTTAATTAATTCCCACTTTAATCTCATGTTTTTTTAAAAGATGGTTATTCATGATGAATTTATCATGCATGAACCAGTAGAATAAACATCAATGGATCAAAAAATCCAAAAGAATGTAAAAATATATTCATCTTATCTTTAGTAATGAACAAATACCAAAATGGTTAGAAGATGAAAATATGATTCACAAAAAGAATAAACGTTCATATAAGGAAAAATTCTTTAATATCAAAAATTTGACAGTAATAACCAAAGGTCAACATGGATCATTCAATAAATAACAATCATTAAAATTTCCCAAAATATTTCAAAAAATGATTGAAACCCAAAAATTATGGGGGTTTGATCACATAATATTCTATGATATATTTATAATTTATCTCCAAAAATATAAATTCCCTACATATATTGTCACGACCCATCCTCGGGACCCATGTCGTGATACCCCAAGCCCGCCTTCCATAAGCCGTGGGCTGGTGACTAGCACCAAAGGCCTAAATCCCAAAGCTGGGAAGGCATTGACTTTATAAAAAGTAAACACACACAATCAGAGTACACAACTGGAAGCAAAACACTAAGAAATACTGTATACAGAAGAAGTGTTGGAAACTAAAAGGGGTCAGAAATACAAGCCCAATAGTAAAGTACAAATACAACTGAAAGCAAGTACAACAAAAAAATGGACAAATAACTGATAGGTAAAGAGAAGCTCTTGGATCGTCCTTCGGTGTTCCTACCTAACGGGTAGGAATAGATGACCACCTCATCACTCCACGCCTTTCTGACTCCTATGTGTACCGACTCGTCGTCTGGTCCACCTCCGGGTACAGTCCCGTCCTGGCGCTCTTGGCCTCCGTCAGCGCTGTCCGTTGTCTGCATCCAATACAATGAGGAGCGGGCATAGCCCGTGCAGGGGTGAGTATAAGGATACTCAGTACGGACCCTGAGACCCTCAAGGTCTCACAAATTCCAACAAGAATAAACCACAAAGTAAGATACAATCACGAAGTATCAACCATCCCTACTTTGGAATATGCCCATACATATACCTAAGTTACCAATCACAGTCTGGCTCCAACACTCAGGCCCAAGAACAACCCATTCCACAAAGGATGTAATGTCAATCATCTTGATGAAAATCACTTAAATACAAGACTCATCTCACAAAGGTATACTGCTCATGTAGTAGGGTAGATATGATTAGTTGTAGCCACTTAATCATCTCCTACATCGAACCCACATAGGATCCTGGAACATTATCAGTGTTATCGAATCCACATAGGATCCTAGTGCAGAATTCATCAATGTCGAACCCAAAAAGGAACCTGGTACAGTAGACACCACAATTGAACCCATAGAGGATCTCGGTACAGAAGTCATCGTTGTCAAATCCACAAATTATCTTGGTACATTATCATTCCTATCAAACCCACAGAGGATCCCAGTCCAATCTCATCGCTATCAAGCCCACGGAGGATCCAGGTCCAGTCTCGTCACTATCGATCCCATGGAGGATCCAGTTCTAGTCTCGTCACTATTGAACCCACAGGGGATCAAGGTCCAGTCTCATCACATTCGAACGCATAGAGGATCTAGGTCCAGTCTCATCACTGTACGCTCGATTCTGGGAGGGTCTGCTCCTCGAGCCAAGCATTGATACATCAACTACCACAATGTCTTGAGTTGATGTATACCATAGTTCCATCTCATCATAAGGAACCCAACAAGATAGAGGGTGCGTCAATCGGACGCCCAGTCTGTGAGTTAATGGCATTTCCGTTCTAGGGGCCCGATTGGTTATTAGGCTCAAACCAAACCAACCATACCCCAACTGCGTCCGAACCAAAAGTGGAGTATGACAAAAGAATAGATTTTCTCTAAGAATTCCATCACCACTGATGGTTTGTTGATCGGACACTCGTAGCACAAGATGCAGGCTAAAATGCGTTAATGGCCATAGCGAGTCTGGGTCTGGTCCGACCCAGTCGACTGACCCAGCCCGACCAAGTCCAAATAGGGGTCTGGGCCAGTTCGTGGATGCGGCCCGACCTGAGTGGTCGGAATAGCCTGAGTGGGTGGCCTAATCCAAGGGAGCGGCTAGCCCTAAGGGACGGCCCGACCCGGAGGCACGGCCCGGCCCGAAGGCACGGCGCGGCCCGACCGTGGGGCAGCCCGGCCGTGGGGCTGCCCAACAGAGGGGTGGCCCAACTATGACAGCCTAGTTGAGCTGTGACCCAGCCCATGGCGGCCCAACCGGCCACTCGTGGGAGGGGGTGGCCCCCCTCGTTTGTCGAACATAACCAGTGCTTTGCACCGGTTCGGGAGCCGCGGGACCTGGGTGGTCCCGCTTTTCTGGCTCCATGGCGGCTGGCCCGACTGGCCACCTCTGAACCTCCACCATGGCACGACAGATCCACAGTCCTACTTCCCTTCGTGTGGCATGACAACGCCACACCCCTACCGCTGCGGCCCGACCTGGTCGTGGCCTTCGTCTCCACCGCGCGACACGACAACACTGCACTTCTCCATTCCCCCCCCCCCCCGCCCACGATTCCTCTTTGGTATGGTGCGATGACACCATGCCCCTTCGACACCGCCATGGACCTCCTGGCCGCAGCTTGGTTCCCTTGCACGACATGGCATTATTGCGCCCTTTTGGAGACCCAGAAGCCTTGTGCCACCGGCTCCTTTTTTTGGTCCACCTTTATCCTCATCAAACAGAAACAAACAATGTTGGGAGGGTCGGGCCATGTTCGTGCGGTCCGAACCCTCCTCGTCATGCGATATCATTTGGTTTACCAAACTAGAAATTTGTACGACGAAGAACGGAGATTTAACCTCATATTTAAAAATAATTATAATCACCCTAATTATAATCGGTGATCGCTTGACGGAGTCAAAAGAAGATGGCGTCATTCCGTTGATGTCGGGAGTAGATCACATATCATTGGTGACATTATTCGTGGGCAGCGTAATCCCTTTCTTGCCCTGGTTGGAGAGGGAGAAGATGGTTTCGACGTTCCTTAGTGGCGACAGGGGTTCTTTGTTGGAGAGGATGTTGTTCTTCACTAGAGAGGATGTCATTCAAAAAGAATTCTCTAAAAGCTCTCCCAATATTCCACCACCATGAATCACTAATCAAAACAAAATAAAGTCTACTCTATTATTTTATTGTTTCCTTGCATTCCAAAAATAAATCAAACCATTTTAAATTAATCAATTAATTGGCATTAATTAATTCTAAGGTGTGTTGGCAACATAATGAGGGAAGGTGGAAAGTGAAGAGTCTCCAAGAATTTATGGGGTGTTCCTAGAGTTAAAGGTGGGTTAAGGGGGTTTGATACTCGTGTGGGCCCCACCTTATAAAATCCTCCCAAGGGAGGTTATGTGTTGGTGGCCCCACCACCAACATCCCCTTTGAGGTTTTAACTACCATTCAAATAAAAATATGGAACACATATTTTTATTTTATTATTATTTATAAAACCCCAAAAATTAACATCCACTCACATGAAAAAAAACTAAGATAAAGGTCTCCTTAACAGATTATCAGCGCTGCGAGTTAAACAGTGTCCTCGGATTTCAATTCTGAGCACCAGTTCAAAAGATATAGAATGCCACTCACACGTTTACTGAATATACCCGAACAAAAGTTCGTAAAATTATTAACATCCACCATCGACCCACTACGGTTGAGTTTAGGCTCTGCCTAGGTGAAACATTCCCCAAAGAACCCAAAGGTACCATCAGATTTCTTATCCGAGTTACCGTTTGAATGTTATGATTTTTATAGTAAAATAATTTCACTTAATAATTTATTTATTGCCAAAAACTAACTTTCTATGGTGGCCCTCACCGACCCATGTTAATATCTTCTTAAAGAAATCCTACCCTCACGAGTTCAGTGGTGGTCTCAGATTTATAATCCGAGTTACCGTTAGTGAGTTATAAGCATTTGAAAAATAAAATAACTTTATGTAATTATTTTATTTACGGTTATGCCATTTTCAGGTTTTCTCACAGGAGGCATGTGCCGACTAAACTTAAGTCACACCTAGGAATAACCTGCCATCCTGAGTGCAACGGTGGCCTCAGATTTTTGATCTAAGTAACCATTTAAGATTTATTTCACTTTTTCAGGAAAGCTGCATATGCAAGCTAATTTATGTTTAAAAAAACATCGACAGATCATTACGGGCACTTCAGGCCTCGAAATCACATGTCGTTAGAATCTACGGACTCGTAAAATTCCCAAGTAAGAAAAAAAATTCTACAGAAATTCTGTGTCATTAAATTCTCCCATACTTATGGCGTTATGTCCCTGTAAGATACAACTCGAACGAAGGGAACAAAAGGGGGTACTGAGCACGCATCTGATCCTCTTGCCCCCATGTGCTTTCTGGGAGGTTCTCGTGCTTCCAATGAACGTGCACTAGAGGTATTGACCATCCATGTAGGACCCGCTACTGTCGATCCTCAATCTCTAATGGAACCTCCGTGAAATTCTCCCCATCATTAATGTCCAACTCTCCATGGGAAATGATGTGGGATGGGTCATGCACGTATCTCCTCAGCTATGATACGAGGAATCCGTCATGCACACGGTGCAACTAAGGTGGAAGAGCTAACCGGTAAGCCAACTCACCAACTCTACTGAGGACCTAGAAAGGTCTGATGAACCTCAGAGATAACTTTGTACCTCAGCCAAAACTCCGTAGACCACGTCGAGCTGAGACCCGTAGAAAGACATGGCCACCATCCTCGGACTACAGAGGTCTCGGTCTTCAGGATGTACATGGAATAACTGTCACGAAGTCCATGAATATTTGATCCTACTTCCACTCTAGGATCTCCAAATGTTGAACCAAGCATTCTGGTACATTTTGTTCTGCGTTCACTTGCGGACATGTGAGGAATAATGAGAGAAACTCTGCCACTTATTTTTTGATTCCCGACCACCAGTGCTGCCGTCAGATGTCCCGGTAAATCTTCGCTAATCCTGGATGTATTGCGGGAGGAGATGTGTGGAACTCCCTCAACACTTCCTCCTGAAGTGAAACTGGTACCATGGTACATCCTATGAAAAGAATGTGGTGCTCCCCACCTTAAGAAAACCCATCAGGTGCATGCCTTGTGGATATATGATCACGTAGCGTCTCACAGTCAACGTCCCCACACTGTGCCTCCTTGACTCGCTAAAGAAGTGGAGGGGTGACTATGATAGACAGTAGAAAGGCTGCTCCATCCCAATCCACAAAAGATAGCTGCAACACGACCAGCTGCTCTGTCTCCACTCCAAGTAGCTGAATTCCTGATCTCTTGCTGAGAGCAACTGCTACAACATTCCCCTTCCAAGGATTATAGACTATCTCGAAGTTATAGTCCTGTAGGAACTCAATCCAATGTTGTTGTCTCAAGCTATCTCTCAGCTACACCTTCCTATGCATGAGTTTAACATGTGATTCCTGGGTTTCCTTTTTCGCAGAACAAGGAAATCCTCATCCCAAAATTGTAGATAAACCACAACCTTTTTTCCTTATACAGTCAATCTGTGTTGGAACTGTGGTTTCCTAGTGTATACCCAAACTAACGTCGTAAGACCTCAGAGCTGCCACCAAGAGGTTCCAATCGAAACTCTCTCCTCAAGGGTTAGATCACACCATCTGTGTAAGTGTGATTATCGAGTCTCCTCCCAAAGGCATCTTGAGACGTGCGGGTCAAGTCAACAGCTTAACCAGAAACTCTAGGTGTGGGACAAGATTCGTGGAAGGAAGGAATTATTTGTATCTATGTCTACTGATACGGCAGCAAGTAGTAGACATAGATCATACCTCAAATCATTCTAAGAGCCTGTGGGTCACACTCTTTGACTGCATGAAGCTACCCTCTTTCCCTACTTTCTAGCTCCCTGAGCCTGACGGGGACTACAAGGTGGGTGGTTGTAACATGTCGAAATGTTAACCACCTCATACTACTCTCCTAGCTCTGCTTCCATGTCGGATGCCCTGTAGATTCATCTATCCTTAACACTTACACTTCTCAAAATATTTTACACGCACAAGTCTCTAAGACTGGTGCCAGTTTCATTCATTCCAATTGCTAACATTCACTGGCTGTATCTGCTCAACCAATGAACATTGAACCATAAGTGTTCTCTCTAGCACCCTAACAAAATTAAGAATTCATAGACGAAAAAAGTGTTGGCTCAGATATCCTTAAACACTCCTTTCTTAGAGGTCTGATCTCTAAAGCACTGATTATATCAAATTAATCAAGTACCAGGAATGATCGGTATGCCTCGATGAATACTCAGCTACCGACACGTCATCCTGCTGAAGCTGTATAAGCTCTAGAAAACTCTCAGCCACCTCCTCAAGCCAGTACTCAACTGCCTGTGGTTCGGGCTTGCATTGGAACTTGAGGGATATCTGGTGTTGAAACACATGTAAGGAACTAATCCTACATGCGTCCTCTATCGGTACCACCGGTATTATCTGCTGACCAATAGGTACTGATATAGTTGGCACAGTGCCCGAAGGTACCATCTCAGAAAATGGTCCAAGTACCGAAACCTCATCACTACGCGGACCATCCTCATGGTCACTCACAAAAAAATATTAGTATCTAACATCAACATATGCTCTACTAGTGTCTCAAATTGGCGGAAAACTTCAGTAATCACCTCCATCTAGTCCTCTGCTTCCTGGGAATCTATCTCACATCGAATCCTTGGAGGCCTCTACCACTTGAACTTGGGAAACGTGCTCTGTCGGCCTGCATTGTCCTCCAATGCAGCTGATGGAATCTGCTGCCCAATGGGTGGTGGTGCTGCTGGTACACCACCCAAAGGTGCCATCATAGAAAGAGGGCCCTAAACCGGAGCCTCATCGCACAGTGGTCCATCCTCATGTACTCTCTCGGAAACCCTAGTTGCATGTCTATGCAGCGGGATCCTAATAAGGAACATATGTTCCACAGTAAATAATTTATACCTGGTGAACTGACTCAAAGAGTTCACAAAGAAGAATCTTTAAAAAACACTCGAAATCAGTTTTTTCATGCACTGAGTTGTAAATCAGAAGTCAGGGTCCTGGTGTATGGATATGTTGACCGTCGCACCAACACTGGACTCCCTGCAATGAAAACCATACTCCATACTCTTAACACTATTTCTTCATAGTAAGACGGATCAATGTCCTAAGTTCTACGGTAGAACCAACTCCTAGGATACCAATTTTTCTTGACCTTTCCTTGGGACCCAGGTCGTGACTACCCCAAGCCCGCCTTCTATAGGCCAGGGGCTAGTGATAACACCCAAGGCGTAAATCCCAAATTTGGGAAGACATAGCCTTTAAAAAAATTAAACACACACAATCATACTACACAAGTGGAAGCAAAAAACTAAGCAATACTATATATATAAGATGTTCTGGAAAGTAAAAGGGGTCGGAAGTACAAGCCCAACACTAAAGTACAGGTACAACTAAAAGCAACTACAATTGAAAAAGAGACAAATAACTGATAGGTAAATAGCAGATCTTGGATCGTCCTTCAGGGTTTCTACCTGAAGGGTAGGAACAGATGACCACCTCAGTACTCCATGTCAATCAGACTCCTTTGTGTACTGACTCGTCATATGGTCTACCTTCGGGTACCGTCCTGTCCTGGTGCTCTCAGCCTCCGTCAGCACTATCCTTCGTCTGCATCCCCCACAACGAGGTGGGGTCATAGCCCGTGCAGGGGTGAGTATAATGATAATCTGTAGGGACCCTGAGACCCTCACGGTGTCACAAAATCAAACAAGAATAAACCACAAAGTAAGATACAATCACCAAGTATCAACCATCCCTACTGAGTTATATGCCCATACATATACCTATGTTACCAATCACAATCTAGATCCAACACTCGAGACCAAGCACAACCCATTCAACAAAAGAAGTCAAGTCAATCATCTCGATGATGATGATTGATAAACAAGATTCATCTCACACAAGTATACTACTCATATAGAGGGGTAGAGATGATTAGTTGTAGCCACTGAATCATGTCCCCTGTCGAACCCATGTAGGATACTAGAACAGTGTCAACACTATCAAACCCACGTAAGATCCTGGTACAGAAGTAATCACTGTCGAACCCACAGAGGATCCCGGAATTATAGTCACAGCTATCGAACCCACAGAGGATCTCGGTATAGAATTCATTGCTTTCAAACCCATGGAGGATCCTGGTATAGTATCATCACTGTCAAACCCACAAGGGATCCAGGTCCAGTCTCATCACTATAGAACCAACGGAGGATCGAGGTACATTCTCTTCACTATCGAACCCACTGAGGATCTAGGTTCAGTCTTGTCACTGTCGAACCCACAGAGGATCCAAATCCACTCTCATCACTGTATGATCGATTTCGGGAGGTTCTTCTCTTCGATCGAAGTGTTGATACATCAACTAGCATGATTTTATTGAGTTAATGTATCATGTTGTCTAGTCTCATCATATGGAACCCAACGCAACAATCGGCACGTCAATCAAAAGCCTGATCTTTGTGTTATTGGCATTTCTGTTCTGGGGGATCGGTTGGTTTTTAGACTCAAACCAACCTAAGCGTACCCCAACTGCATCCGAACCTGAATTGGAGTATTCCAAAAGAATCCTCTCACTCCAAAAATTCCATCACCAGAGACAGTTCATCGATCGGACACTTGTAGCCCATGATGCGAGAAAAAAGGTGTAAATCGCCATAATGGGCCCAGGTCCGGTCCGACCCAGTCGACCAACCTAGCCCGACCCATTCTGAACCGGGGTCTGGCCCGGTTCGCGGATACGGACTGACTCGAGTGGTCGGCCCAACCCAAGTGGGCAGCCCGAACCAAGGGAGCAGCCCGACCCTAAGGGGCGGCCCGACCCAAAGGTGCGGCCCGGCCACGCCCGGAGTGGCGGCTCGGCCGGCCATACATGGGAGTGGGGTGCCGCACCCCCACCCCAGTTTGTCAAAAAGAACCAATGCTTTGCACTGGTTCGAAAGCCGCGAGACCAAGGTGGTACGGCTTATCCGACTCCATGGAGGCTGACCCGGTCGGCTACCTTCACACCTCCACCGTAGCATAACGGTGTCGCGGTCATGCTCCCCTCCGTGCGGCGCGACGACACCATTCCACCACCGCCACGGCGTGACCTAGACGCGGCCTTTGGCTCCACCGCGCAACGTGACGGTTCCACGCTTCTCCATCCATCGCGCCCTGCCTGGCTGCAGCTTGGTTCCTCTGTGCGGCATGGCAGTGTTGTGCCCTTGCGGTGCACTAGCGGCCTTGCGCCACCGGATCCTTTTTGTTTTCCACCTTCATTGTCATCAAACAGAAACAAACAAAGGGGGAAGGGTTGGGCCATGTTCATATGGTCTGAACCCTCCTCGTCATGTGATATCATATGGCTTATCACACAAGAAATTTGTACGATGAAGAATAGAGTTCTAACCACATATTTAAAAATAATTCAAATCTCCCTACTTGTAATTGGTGATCACTTGATGGAGTCGTGGGAAGACGACATCATTCCGTTGATGTTGGGAGGAGATGACTTCATCATTGGTGACATTATTCGTGGGTGGAATTATCCATTTCTTGCCCCGGTTGGAGAGGGAAAAGACGGTGTCGTCGTTCCTTAGTGGAGATGGGCGTTCTTTATTGGTGAGAATGTCGTTCTTCGATGGAGAGGATGTCTTCTCTAAGAATTCATCAAATTCTCACCCAAATTTCCACCACCAAGAATCACCAAACAAAATAAAATAATGGATACTCCATTATTTTATTGTTATCATGCATTCCAAAAAGAAATCAAACAATTTTAAATTAATTAATTAATTGGCATTAATTAATTCTTAGGTGTGTTGGAAACCTAATGAGGGAATGTGGAAAGTGAAGAGGCTCCAAGAATTTATGGGGAGTTCCAAGAGGTAAAGGGGGTTAAGGGGGTTTGATGCTCTTGTGGGCATCACCTTATTACATCCTCCCAAGGGAGGTTATGTGCGGGTGGCCCCACCACTAACCTCCCCTTGGAGGATTTAACTACCAATAAAATAAAAATACATACAAATATTTTTATTTAACTTTTATTTAGAAACCCCAAAAATTAACTTCCACTCACTTTATAAGGAAACTGCGGTAAAGGTATCCTTATGTGAAAACCGACACAGCGAGTTCAAAAGTGTCCTCAGATTTCAATTTCGAGCACCAGTTCAAAAGATATAAAATGCTGCTCACACGTTTAATGAATGTACCCGAAAAAAAGTTTGGAAAATTATTAACAGCCACCCTCGACCTACTGCAGTCGAGGTTAGGCTCTTCCTAGGTGAAACACACCCCAAAAAACCCAACGATACCCTTGGATTTCTAATTCGAGTTACCGTTTAAAATTTATGAATTTTAAAATAAAATAAGTGTCACTTAATTATTTTCTTTACAACTAAAAACTAACTTTCTCTGGTGGCCCTTACTGACCCAAGTTAGTATCTACATAAAGAAAGCATACCCTCATGAGTTTAGTGGTGGTCTCATATTTTTAATCCAAGAAACTGTTTGTGAGTTATAAGCATTTAAAAAATAAAATAACTTTATTTAATTATTTTATTTACGGTTATGTCATTTTTGGGTTTTTCACTGGAGGCCCGTGCTGACTAAACTTATGTCACGCCTATGGTAAACATGCCATCCTAAGTGTAATGGTGGCCTCAGATTTTTGATCTGAGTAACCGTTTAAGAGTTATTTAACATTTTTAGTAAAACAGCAAACACACATTAATTTATGTTTAACAACACTTCGACGGATCATTCCGGGCACTCTAGGCCTCAGAATCGCGTGCCATCAAAAACTGCAGACTCGTAAAATTCCCAAGTAAGAAAAAAATGTTCCACATAAATTACGGGTCTTTACATATATAATCGTTAAGACACACTAAATATTTCTATAAACAAACTGTATCAGCATAAGTGAATAATAAAATAATACATGATTTAAATATTTAATTCATCTTTTATTCCTCAAATAATATTTCATAATATTTTATTTCCTTTAATCCTGTAATAATACAATAAATTATAGTGTTCTTCGGAAATATCATTAATAACATAATCACCAAAACAATCTCTATCCCCATGGTTATCAATATGATAAAACATATCATCCAAAAATGAACTTATCCTTTATCTGTTAGACTATAAAAATAAAAAAAACAATTTTATAATAACTAGTACATCATGCTGGCTACTGGTAGGAGATGCAACCTATTCACCCTTCGATTATGGGTTCAAACCTTGTAGCCTTTCCAAATGTGATGTTATATGACCTATCCTATGAGTTTTCATTTTTCTAAAACTACATTAATAAAATTCCATAAAATTCCCAAAATATACTGACCATTCTAAATATAATCATAATATTTTCAATATTAATGATTTTATATAACATTAAAGGTTAACTCATAAACTTCATTTTGCATCCCCCGTAAAAATGTAATAACCCATAATTACCTCAATAATGAAAGATCATATAAACCATAAATCCTACCAATACCTTAATTTATATTTCCTCTAAAATTACTGGAATTCATAACCAAATAACATTTTTTATCAATCCTATAACAAACCTAATGTTTTCATTACCATAAATATCTATAAAAATACCCCTAATCTACTTATTCACCCACCACTTAATAACATAGAAAGGGGTGTCCATGAATTTGAACATAAGATCAATAAAAATATTTTAAACCCAGGATGGTACTAACAACTCTTCATATTACCACACCAAAAAACATCCTAATCTCTAATGTTATCTAAACCCCCCTCCTATAATAGCAAGTTAAAGGTCCTGACCTTAATCTATCACATAATCTAGTATCTTTAATATAGAATATACATTAAACTATTCCCATGGGTATTTTAGGTTAATATATTTTTAGAGTTAGGTAATAACTCATACATAACAAACAAATATATATACAAATTGGATGCTTCTAAATCTGTATCCATTTTTTCCACAATATAAAAACATTACTTATTTTCATTTAAATTCTTCACAAAATTTAACTTGACTTATTATTTTCACTTAAATATCGTAAAAAATATATGATTTTTTAAAACATAGAGATGGAATGATATTCTCAGTAAGGTAAGTAAAAAAGAAATCAAAATATTAGTCCAGCGAAAAATAAAAACCCATGATAATCCATTTCTTACATTTTCATCAGAAAACAAAACAATTTTTTAATTTTAATGATCATTATCTTAATATTTTAAATCATTTAATTTCCATGAAAAATCATTATCAAGAATAAAAAATACATGAATGTTTTTTGAGAAATTGTTTTCATATCACTCTTACTATAACATCTCAGGTAATTATAGAATAAGAAATTTTCATATATATTAATATCAATGAATTATATAGTAATTTTAATTAAATGGGGATGATATGTCTCATAGTTTACCCAACATCCAGCCATGAGTTTCTGTAAAATCTTACGTTTCAGGAAAGACTAAGGTATACTGAAAAATAATATATTATTAATATTATTATTTTAACTGGTAGTCATCCCCTAACTGTTGTATTGGCATGAATTGTTAGAACTAACTATATTCTATTTACAAATGTGTATTAAATGTTTTTACATTAATCCAAAAAAAATTTATGATCTTAAAATAAGAATAAATCTAATTTTACACAAAAAAACTCAAGTATTTTAAAAGGGTTGATTTACCGCCTATTGATGTAGAACCGTTTTTAAATATACTTTTGACAGTTTTATAATTTTTATATAAAAAATTAAAATTCTTATTTATAAGAGGAGTATAAAAATTTACTTTGGTTTATTTTTTAGTATTATTCTGATAATATTCATATCTTAATTAATAGTGAAAAATACTGCATTTTAATTCAAAAATGATTTTTCATCTAATTTAATTATATAGTTAGAAAATCATTATAATTTGTTTTAAAGTATAATAAAATAATTTTTTTTATCATTTCATCCTTTTTGGTAATTTTAATCAATTTCAAATTTTAAATTTGACATAAAAATGATATAAACTTTTGAATGTTTTTACTTTAAAAACCCGTTTCATCAATCCTCTGATGCAATTAATTTTAAAATTAATTTTAGCCACTTATATGAATTAAATTTTGAAAAATGTAAATATAATTTTCTAATCAGTTGGAAATTTTTGGTTTAATAAGATGAAAATAGTTTTTGAAGAATAGTAATAATGGTATTTTATTTACCACGGTTAAATGTAAATATGGTAATTAAATGTAAAAATAATATTATAAGATTATAAAATTACCCTAAAAATTATACAAACTTCATTGGATTGCTGGGTTTCAAAAAAACATCAACATTAGGATAAAATTTTATCCTTTTCATGCTACTTGGGAAGGAATATAAAATATATTTTATTTTATTTAAATATAACTTAAAAATGTAATACTCATAATTTTAATAAGTAAATCATTTTTAATATAGGCTTATATAGAATATAAATTCTACAATAAATATTAATTTAAAATATAAATTTTTTTTCTACATGATTATAATTTATTTATAATTTTGGTACCGTTAATAATAAAATTTAATTGGGAAACAATGATGACATAATAATTGATTTATTAAAGATAAAATCAAATAAATGATATTAATAATATTAAAATAAATATAAATTGAAAATTTTGATGCCATACACAAATTTTATGTATAAAATTTACATGTTAGGGATGATTTAAAGTAGTTTTTTCCGAGGAATAAAGTTTTTAAGATATTTTGAAAAAGCCAATTAGTGAATAGTTTCAAAATTGACATTTATGATATTTTAAAATAAATAGTATTTTATTAAATGAAATAAATTTCATAAAATGCTGTAATTATACTAAATTATTGGGTATGTCTATATATTATATTTAGGATTCATTATTTTTCATTTTTATTTTTATAGTAATTATACTTTCTCTCAAAGTGTAAATTACACAATGTCACGGTAAAAATTAATAAGGATTAAGACAAAAAGAGAAGGTTTAAAAAATAATCAGAACATGTATAGTCTTAATTTGATAAATTTATTTCAACCCAAAATCATACTATATTCTAAATAATTTATTTTGGAGCCATTTTAAATAAAAAGTGCATTTATATTAATTTAATATTTTTGATAATTCCAAGAGTGCCCCTCCCTTCTCCTATAAAAGAGAACCCATTCATCTCTATTACATTCACATAAAATATCATTTTTATCAAACCATATATGAACAAAAAAATTCCTAAAATACTGTCCCACTTTATAGAGTCCTATTTTTTGGAAGAACACTCTCTTTAGAGGTGTTAAGGTGTCAAGAAAAGGTGGTTGTCACATGGAAAGATCACATTTTTATTTAAGTGTCTCTTTTTTATTTCTTCTTACACTTACTTATTTTCCAACCTTGATTATATAATAAATAAAACACCCTAAATATACAAAGATGTTGTTATATTAATATCATAACCTAAATAAATCTTTTATTCTATTAAATGGGAAAGGAATTAATCATTCTTGCATGCGTGTGAACTATAACATCCACAAATCGATATGATTCAGTTTTCATTAACATCTCTCATGACTGGTTATAATGATGAAATTAATGTTTATATATCATATACATGAAATATATATCATTTTTAAATAATAATATATCTTTTATGTTCTTAATTTCCATTAATATAAAAATGATAATGTCGCTCGTGCGTATGTGTCAACTATCACCTCCACAGAGCGATGTGATTTGTTTCTATTCATCACTCACATGTATGATATATATTTTTGTATATATAAATCATTTATATTATTTCAATGATATTGTTACCATTATTAAAATAAAAAATTATAATTACCTTCTTACCATAATGATCATTAAAAAATGGAAATGCTACTCATGTGTACGTACGACCTACCATCTCCCTGATTAAAATGTTGTTCATTTTTCATAACCACACATAAATTGTTAGATTTATAAGTATAGATTATGTATAAAATTTATTAATATTTCATGAATATTATTCTAGATATGAATTAATCATGAACACTTTCACTATTGTCATCGTACCAATTTCATCTTGAACTCAAGTAACAAATATTGAAAAAACATCCAACATGAATTTAAATAATTATGTAATTGTTATAACATTATAATAAATTATAACAAATTAATAATATACATGAAAAAGGTTCTAAATGAATTATAATTTAAACTATTTTTGTTAGTAAGGGGGACAAAGAACATATGAGATGAATCATACATGAGGTAAGAGACTTCATCTCAATCTCCTTTCATTGAGGCATATTTTGATGTTATACACCTTTTTTTGTAAGGTTTATAGTCAAGTAATTTAACATTTTATTTTAATTTAAATATTTTCAAAATCAATCTTTTTATATGAATTTTCTTACTAAATTAAAATAGTAATGTTTTTAATGTATACTATGACGACAACTTTTCTGTTACTGTGACCATTATTTTGTATTTTGATTCCTCTACAAGGCATATGGTTTTTATAAAAAATAGCATATTCCATTTTGATGTATTTTGTTATTGAAAGTGGTTTTGTTAATGGATTGATTATTTTAATATCTTGAAATGACATTTGGTTATTTGAAAGTGGGAATGTTATTTTTCCTTTATGCTTGTTTTATGTGTTATGATTATGTAACGGTTCTTGGGAATTATTTATTTATATGGGTGGTTTGACAATAAAAAAATGTTTGGTGAGCCCATGATATCTCTCCAACAAACAGGGTAATGATGTGGAGTTAACTGATTGTTTTTCTCCTAATATATTTTAGGAATATATTGTGATGGTCATACCAAATATAACCATGAAGGTAACTCAATATATTTCCACAAAAGCTACAATGTAAGAAAGATATGGATGCTATAAGTTACCTTCAATATTTATGATTTTAATGAAGTTTCCTAAAAAAATTATAATTTTATGACCTAAGATAAATGGTTTTTTATTTATGGGTGAAAAATATGATTTTTTTAAATGTTTTGTTTAATTTTAAATATTCATGGACTAATGGTTTCTTCCCTTCTTTTATGCCCCATACTAAGATTTTCATGTTGATCCCATATTTCTAAAATTTATTCCACAGGTTATAAGGATGGTTAAGAGAAATTAAAAAGGAAAGATGAATGTTATGAATATTTTTATTAAGTAAAATAGTTCGTGTTTTATTTTAAAATGTGTTATACAATGAAAATGTGGATGGTGAGAAGAATTGTCTACTTTGTAATATTTGAGCTGCTATATAATAGTTATCGCCTAATTAATTAAATCTATAAACATGAAATGACACTCAATGTGAAATAATTTAATTTCTTGATTAAAACTCAATATTATGTAATGTTTAATACTTGATCCTTATATTTCATATAAATGGTCATTTTAGAAAACTTTAGTGGCTATTTTATTGTTAGTAAAATGTCCTTAAATGATTTGGTACTTTATATTAAAATTTAAATGATATATAATTTTTATATTACCATGTTGCATAATCTATGATGTCTATTCAAAATGGTTTTCCACAGAGGAAATATGGATGTTGTGTTGGGATGGAATCCAAAAGAAAAAACATTCCAAATTAGAAACCTGAGATTGTTTAAATTAGAAGTGAATAGTTTGTTACAGCGATGGCCCAATTGAATCAGGCTATAAATGGAGGTGGTGTCAATGAAATATATCATCCAAATGAACCACATAGAAAAATGTCAGCATTTGATAATTTTCTGAGGAAACATCCACAATCATTCAGAGGATCATATGACCATGGTTTTACTAAAGGGTGGATTAAATCGCTAGAAAATATTTTAGATGTTATGGGGTGTTTAGAAAATCAAAAGGTCAGTCTAGTTGATTACCATTTTGAAGGTGATACTGATCAATGGTGGTAGATTTTTTAAAATATCAGGGACAGTGAGAAAATTAATACGATAGAGTGAGATTAATTCAAAAACATGTTTCTTGAAAAATATTTTCCAAATGTGGTTAGACTTAGGATAGAAAAAGTTTTCTAGAATTGAGTTATGAGGACAAATCAGGGGCTATATATAATGAAATACTCATGTGAATGAAAAAGTATCATCAAATTTTCATCTAAGATCATTATAGTAAAATCAATCATTTTTTACTCAGGATTGAAGCCAAAATAATAAAGGGTATTAGATTCTTGTGAATAAAAATGTTATGAAAAACTTGTTCGATATGCGGAGAAGGTGGAAATGGATTTTTCCTATGATCATTTCTTTTTTAAAACCAATAGTATAAGAGTTTTAGGTGGTAGAAGAAAGAGTTGAATTCATCGAAAAAATATGATGGAAATAAAACAATGTTTATAGTTTGTGAAAATTATAGTGAAAATACACACTAGGGAATGCCTTCTGAATTTTGGTAAGTGCTTATGATGTGGTTAAATAAGAAAAAATGTTCATAAATACAATTAAAATGATAATTATAGTGGTAAGACAAAATATTATTTATATTGGATATATTTATTTAAGTGAAATCAGAAGTGTCGTTATGAGAATGAGTGTTTGATGAAAAACACAAATGATGGGAAGCATTTAGGGCAAAAGTAGAAAGGTGTGGTGGAATCCTTTACAAACACTTTAGTAGATGTTAGGCTATCAAATTAAGTTGTATTAGGTACATTGTTTGTTTATTAATAATATTCCAATGTTTCCTTTGAATATGGGTCTACACATTCATTTATTTCTGTGAAAGTTTCTGCTTTATTAAAAATTCCACCTTAATAAATGCATCCATAACATATGAAACCTAGTGGAAATATTGAGGTAAAAAGAAATTATATGAATCTTTCTATTCTTCTCTATGGAAGGAATTTACCTTCAAACATTTTTATTTTTCCTCTTGTAGAGTTTGATGTTATTCTGTGTATGGATTGGATTTTGTTTTCTATGAAAATATTAACTATAGAGCTAAAGATGTTTATTTTTAGAATGTGTTTCAGTTTGTGTGCATGAATAAACCCTTACTATTGATAACATATAAAGAAGCTGAGAAACAAATTAAAAATGGAAAAAAATTTATCTTTCACATATTGTTGAAAATAAATGAATTGTTTATGTTAATGATATTTCAGTTATAAAAAAGTATCTTAATGTTTTTTTAAATGTGTTTCCTAGTATTATAATTCATTGGGAAGTTTAATTTAATGTTGTCTTAGTTTTTAATGCATGGATAATTTCAAAACCACTTATTTAATGGATCAAATTGAACTTTTATAGTTGAAGAAGAAATTGTAGGAGTTATTAAAGAAATGATTCATTATACCTAGAACATAACAATGGGGAACTCATATCATATTTTTTACAAATAAAGATAGTTCAATGAGACTTTTCATTGATTATAGAGATGTGAATAAAATCACTTTTAATAACAAGTATCTGTTTCACCGTGTTGATGTTTTGTTTGATCAGATCCAGGGAGCACAATATTTTTCAAAGTCTAACAAGTGGTCGGGGCACCATCAGTTGGAAATAAAAGAAATAGAAACTATGAACACTACATTTCATACTTGATATGGTCCTTATGAATTTGTAGTTATTTCATTATGGTTAACAAATACACCTTGTGAATTCATGGATATTATGAATAGAATATTCCACGAGTTCTTGGATATGTTTGTGATTTTGTTTATTGCTGAAATGTTGGTATATTCTAAAATTAAAGAGGATTATGATATTCAACTGAGGGTTTTTTACAAACCTTGAAAGAAAAAAATTAATAGGGAATTCAGAAAGTGTGAATTTTTGTTGCATGAATTTTATTTCCTTGGTCACATTGTTTCTAAAGATGGAATAACTATTTATCTTACTAAAATTAATGTTGTTGAAAAATAGAAAAGACCAAAAAATATATATATATGATTTATAGTTTTCTTATTTAATTATTATATTACCATAGTTTTGTTGAAAACATTTCATAGTTATCTAGACCACTAACTTAGTTGAATTTAAAATGTTTGAATTCAAAATTTGTTAAGTTCTTCTAAAAAAAATAATGTGATGATTGTTTTTAGTAATTGAAAAGAAGATTGGTGATTACTTCAATTCTAAACTTTCCTTCCAGAAAAAATTATTTTTTTACCAATAATGATTCTTCCTTGAACGGAATTGGTTTTTTTATAATGTATAATGACTAAGAAATTTAATATGCTATGCATTAGTTGAAAACTCATGAGTCAAATTACCCTACAGATGGTTTGGAATTAGCTGATGTTGTTTTTTCTTTATAAATTTTTTGGCATCATCTGTATGATGTAAAATGTAAAATATATAACTACTGTAAAATTTTGAAGTATATATTCACTCATAAGTAATTATACATGAGATAGTTAAGATGGTTAAAAATAATCAAAGATTATTATTTCACAATTCATTACCAAAAAGGAAAATAAAATAAAATAGTTTATTCTTTTAGTAGAAAAATCCATGCTATATTAACCATGTTACATTTGGAACGTGATCCTTTAGTTAATGATTTAATGAAATTTTTATTAGATGTTTTTGGTGTAGGTAATTCCTCTATTCTGTTTTAAGTTTCAGTGCGATAATTTTAATCACACATAATTAAGCAAGAATGGGAAGATTATTATTATATAAAAAGATAGAATTGGCTCAAAAGGGTATGTTTCTTGAATTTAACATTGTTTAATATTGTGTTTTGATAATTCAAAAGATGTTATGTGTGATTTTTGATTCATAGTTGAAGAAATATTTGTTATATGATGCTCATAGATCATTATTTTCAGTTCATCATGGAAGTACTAAGATGCACAGTGATCTTTGGGAGTATTACTGGTGGGATAGAATGAAAAGAGGTATTGTTAATTTTACCCTGAGATGTTTGACTTTCCAATAGGTTAAATTTTAATGAGAATTACCAAAGGGGACACTTCAGACTTTTCTAGTGATATATTGGAAATGGGAAATTTTATCAATGGATTTCATAGTGATATTAACAAATAATTCATATGGTAATAGTAAAATTTGGGTTATTGTTGACCAATTGACTATAAATGATCAATTTCATACTATTCAAGATACAATATATCTAGATCAAATTTCTCGATTGTTTCTTAAAGAGATAGTTTTTTTACCTGGAGTTACTCTCTCTATTGTATCTAATCATGATCTTAGGATCACTTTTGAAATTTGTTAGAGCCTTCAAGATACATTGGGAAATAAATTAAAAAATAGCACAACTTTTCATCCTCAATCATATTGGTAGACAGAATGAAAAATTCAAACCTTGGAGGATATGAATCGTTATTTTCGAATGGGTTACTGGGGAATTTTTGATCAATATATTTCTTTGGATAAGTTTAATTATATTAACAATTTTCATTATATTATAAATATGGCACCATTTGAGTAATTATATGGAAAGAGGTGTTGAACTCTGACTTTTTTGGATGATGTCAGGGAAAGGAAGTTGATGGGACCCGAGTTGGTAGAGGAAATGGAAGATAAAATTAAATTGATTCAGAGACACCTAAGGATATCCCAGAGTAGGAATAAATGTTATGTGGATAACTAAAGGAAGGATGTTTCTTTTGAGGTAGGTGACAATGTGTTTCTCAATGTTTCTCCATTGAAAAGTGTGATGCGTTTTTGTATGAAAGGGAAGTTGAGTCCACGGTTTATTAGACACTATTAAATCATATTGAATGTTAAATTAGTTTCTTACTGAGTGTATTTTCCTCTGATTTTACCCCATGTACACAATGTTATTAATTTTCCAATGTTAATAAATTATATACTAGATCCATCTCACGTTTGAGTCCAGAAATTGGTTTAGTTGGAAGAGACTCTTTCTTATGAGGAACACCCAGTTCAAGTTATTGACTGTAGATAGAAAGTGTTGTAGAATAAGGTGATTCATTAGGGTAAGGTTTTATAAAAAAATATATTATTGAAGAATCAACAGTGGGAATCTAATAATTCTAAATACTGCCACTTATTTTAAAATTGAATAAAATTGTGGGGACACAATTTCCAAAATGGGGAAGGATGTAACATCATAGGAAATTATAGAATAATTAATTTATATATATATTAATATTTCTGAATTGAATTTGAATTTTACATTAAAGGGGATGCTATGTATGATGGAATAACTGACATGTGACAATTGGTTTCTCTGAAAGCATAAAATTCATGCAAGACTGAGTTATAACAAAAAATAATATATAATAAATATTACTATTATAAGTGGTAGATATTACCTATATATTTTATTAGAGAGAATGAATAAAACTAACTATATTATGTTTACACATTTTTAATAATTGTTTTTACATTAATCCAACATATTTTATGGGCTTAAAATAAGAATAAATACAATTTTAAGCATAAAAAGCTCTAACATTTTTAAATTCTAGTTTTATCACCTATTGATCGTGATACATTTTTTATTAAAACTTTTGATAGTTTTATTTTTTATATAAAAAATTAAACTTATTCTTTAGAATTGGAGTGTGAAAATTATCCTTGTTATAATTTATGGTATAATTATAATAATATTCATTTTTAATGAATAAAGAAAAATTCTGCATTTTAATTTGATATTAATTTTTCATATAATTTATTTATATAGTTAGATTGTACATTTAATTAGTTTCAATTTATAATTAAATATATATTTTTATAATTTAATCCAATTTAGTTCATTCAAATTAATTTCAAATTGAAATTTAATATAAAATCTTTTTAAACTTTTTAACAATTTTACTTTAAAAACCCATTTCATCGATCCTTCAATGAGATTTATATTAAATTAATTTTTTTCACTTCTTTTAATTTCATTTTGAGATATGGATAATTTTTTTCTAATATGTAGGAAATTTGTGGTCTAATTTGATAAACGTAATTTCTGGTGAATAATAAAATTTTTATTTTATTTAACATGGTTTAGGGTAAATTGAGTAATTAAACGTAAAAAAAATATTATAATATTATAAAATTACCCTTACTCTTTTCACAATTTCATTGGATGAGTGATTTTCTACCCATATCACCCTTATTATAAAATTATAACCTTTTTAAGTTACTTGGGTAAGAATATGACATTTAATATATTCTATTTAAATATAAGTAAAATATGTCATACTCATATTTTTAATATGTAATTTTTTTTAATATATGGTTATATGACAGATAAATTTGACTATAAATAGTCATCTGAATTATAAAATATTTATCATATATTGATAATTATTAATAAATTTTAGACATTAAATTATAAAATTTTATTATGACACAATGATGATTCAATAATTGATTTATTAATGGAAGAATCAAATAAATGACATTAATAATATTAAAATAAATATAATTTATATATTTTGATGCCATAGAAAAAATTTATGGATTAATTTTTCATGCTAGAGATGAATTAAAGTATTTTTAAGGAATAAATAAGTGATGATATTTTTAAAAAGTCAATTATTAAATACTGTCAAAATTGACATTAATGTCATTCTAAAATAAATAATACTTTATTAAATGAAAAAATTAATAAAAAAATATACTTTTTAAAAATGATTGGTTTTAGTATAAATATTTCATTATTGACTCATTTGTGGTCATTTTTTATTTTATTGTAATCATATTTACTCTCAATGTGTAAATTGAAAATGTCATAGTAAGAATTAATAATGACTAAAACAAAAAGATAAGGTTTAAAAAATAATCAATACTTTTCAAATATTAATTAAATGAATTTATTTCATACCGAAATCATTTTATATTCTAAATAATTTAGTTCTGATCCATTTAGAATAAAAAATAAATTTATCTTAATTTAATATTTTTATAATTTTAAGAGTTCCCCTCCCCTATCCTATAAAAGAGAACCGATTAATATTTATTCCTTAAAATTCAAAAAAAAATTTGATAATACAATATATACATAAAAACATGACTGAATAACTTACCTCATTATAGAGGCCTTATTTTAGGCATAAAACTTATTTTATAGGTGTTAATGTGTTAAGAAAAGGTGATCGTCCGAAAGAAAGGTAAGGTTTTTATTTAAGTTTTTCAGTTTTATTTATTCTTACACAACTTAAAAATAGTCTCCAACCATGATGAGATTAAAAATAATAGTATCCTAAATATATTGATATTTTTTATGTTAATATCATACCCTAAATATATATCTCATTCCATTAAATGGGAAAAAAATTAATCCTTCATGTGTACTTGAAAACAGTCACCTCCACAAACCTATATAATTTGTTTTTCATTACCATATCTCAAGAATAGTTATAATGATGAAATTAATGTTTTTTAAAGATATTAATGACATATATATCATCATTAAAAAATAATTTAACCTTTATTTTCATACCTTCCATGCATATAAAAATGATAAGGTTGCTCATGCGTACGTGTGAACTATCACCTCCACAATGCGATTTGATTCATTTTCTTCACCACATCACATGTATGATATATAGAAGTATATATAAATGATTAATATTATTTTTATTATATTATCATAATTATTAAAAGATAAAATGATAATTACCTTCTTTCTATAATGATAATTTAAAAATGGAAACCTTACTTATGCGTACATACGACCTACCGTCTCCAAGATTATAACATTGGTCATTTTTCATAACCATAACTAAATTGTTTTATTTAATTTTATAATTGATGTATAAACGTTATTATGAGTACATTAATATTATTCTAGAGATTATAGAATCATTATGACTTTTACTCTGGATATCATACCAAAGTCATATTGAACTCAAGTACCGAATATTGACAAAACAACTAACGTGAGTTGAAATAATTAAGTAATTGTTAGAACATGGTAATAAATGATAAATAAAGTATAATAAATATGAAAAATATTATAAATAAACTATAAATTAATCTATGTTTATTATTAAAGAAAATAAATAACATTCAAGATAAATCAGACTTGAGGTAATGGACTTCATCTCAATCTCCTTTCACTGAGGCATATTTTGATGTTATACACCATATTCATTTATAATGTGTATAATAGACCTATTTATCTTTTAGATTCATTAGAAGGTTTTAAAATTAAACTTTTTATCCGAAATATATTACTATATGAATAAGTAATTATTTTAACAAATATGGCGATACTGGTTATTACACTATTATTACCATTTTTTATATTTAGATTCTTCTTCAAGCGATAATGTTTTTAAGAGAAAAAATAAATACAATATTCCATTTTCAATTATTTTGGTACTAAAAATAGTTTTTATAATGGATATATTATTTCAATATCTTGAAATTATATCTTGTGATTTCAAAGAGGGAATGTTATTTTTATTTTATAACTATTTTATGTGTTATGATTATATTGTGGTTCTTGGGAATTGTTTATGTATACGACTGGTTCCATGATAAAAAGAGGGTTGGTGACACATTATAGGTTTCCAATGCATTGGGTAATGAGAAAAAGTTAACTAGTAAGGTTTCTCCTATGATATTTAGGGAATATAACGTGATGGGTATTCCAAATTTTACCATGTAGTTTACTCCCTATATATCCGTGAATGATACAATGTATGAATAATATGGATGCCAAAAGTTGCCTTTTGGATTTATTATTTCTATGAAGGTTTATAAGAGTATAATTTTATTAGTAATGATAAAGTTTTTATTCTTTATGTCTGAAAATTATGATTTGGTGTAAATGTTTTCATGAGTTCAAAATATTAATGGGCCAACAGTTTCGTCCCTTCTTTATGCCCCATAGTGCACTTTTTTATGCTCATCTCATGTTTTTGAAATTTTTTCCACAGGGTATAAGTATGTTTAAGAAGGAATAAGTCAAGATTAATGTTATGAATATTTTTATCATGAAAATTAATTCATGTTTAAAAAAAAAATTGATAATGAAAAAAATGGATAGAGAGTAGACTTGTCTAATTTTTAATATTTGATTTGTTATGTAATAGTTATGGAATAATTTTTAAAAAATATAATCCTAAACAAATCCTCAATGTTAAATAATGTATTTTATTAACTAAAACACAATACTATATAATTTTAATGGCTGAATCCTTATAATTACATTCTCAATTAAAATATATCTGATAAATGGAATGACCATACGGTCGACTTCTATTCGTTACTAAATTCCATTAAAAGTATCATGAATAAAACCATTGAAAAATATTTTAAACTCATGTCTATAAACATTAGGATATAATAATACATTATTCTTTTAAAAAAAATTAAGAATAAAAAAACTACATAAATAAATAAGAAACATTTTTTTAAAAGAACTATGAAAACATATAAAGGAAACCATAATGAATTAAAACATAATGATGGTAGGAAATATCTCTCATGCCGTATAAGATAAAAAAATAATTCCTTTTTAAATTTTCTAAAATATTTTGAAAGCACTACATTAAAATATTAATTTTAAAATAAGTTCACTTACCTTGTCTCTAACTTGTCATGCATGTTCCTTATATACCTAAAAAATAAACATGGTTTAATTATTTACATTACTACGAAACATTATCTTATTTTTTCTTCATTTAATTTTATCTCTTAAAATTATATAATAGGGATCAACCAATGAAAAATAATTACCAATGAACATATCATGAATAAAACCATTGATAACTTTTTCAAATCCATGTATAAAACACTCTCAAATATCAAAATTCAATTTTCTTGTAAAAATCATTTTAAAAATATAAAAACCAATCCTATAATAAAGAATCCATTTTTATTGAAAAAACTATGAAAACATATAAGTAAAACATCATTAATTGATGAAAAATAATGGTACGAAATTCCTCTCATTTTTTATAAGTTAAAAAAATAAATTCATTTTGAATTTTGTAAAAATAGATGAAATATGATCTTTAAAATAAGGAATTTAGAAGATGGTCTCTTAGTATGAGTCTGACTCATCACATATATATATTATATTCTTAAATAATATAAAATTTACTTTTTTAAATTACTAGGAACCTTTTCCAAAAAAAATTCCTCTTATTTTATCTCTTATCATGCCATATCTAATTATTTATTTTATTAAATTCTTGTTGCATGTTTTGATGATATTTGGAACATAAATCCAAAATGACATTGATTGGTGGACTATAGTTAGTGTGGTCATTATTACATAATATCCATAGTAATATTAATAAAATAATTATAATTTTTATATTTCAATTATATTTTTAAAACCCAAAATTAAATAGTGTTATTAAAAATTAACTATATTACAATCGTGGAGACAATTGGTCATACGTACACATAAGTAACGTTAATATTTTCGAACGATCATTATGGAAAGAAAGAAAGTATATTTTTACATTTAAAAATTATCATGATATAATAAATATAATATTACTTATTTTTATGTAATTATATATACAATTTATGTGATGTGATGATGAAAAAATCACATCGCTTCGGGGAGGTGGTATTCCACATGTACGCACGAACGATGTTAACATCCTTTAGTGAATGGAAAGGTAATAATGAAATGATATATTATCATTATATAATGATACATATTTAATGATTATCATATATCAACATTAATTCAATCATCATTACTACATGTTAGAGATTGTAAAGGAAAATGAAGGACATCGGGTTTTGAGGTTGTAGTCTGTTGTACAGACTGATGATTGTGTAGACGCCGAAAAAGTCCGTTGTTCCCAAACAAAGCTCCGGATGCGGAAAGCGATGTCATTTTTGGAGTCGGAAGCACGTTTTGGAGGGCCCGGAGGACTTGCGCGGAATTTTGGAGGCCCGCGCGCAAAGTTGATGAGCCGCGCGCAAACCTCCCGGGATGCGTGCAATGCGCCGGGCCGGCCCGCAATTTTGCGCGCCAGTGGCCCGCGTGACTCCCTTGCGCGCCGGGCCCGATTCCGCGCCCGCGAAGAGAATTTCGCGCCCGCGAACTGGATTCCGCGCCCGGGGTTGCCTATAAATATAAGGCGACCCCCGACGTTTTGAAGGTTGCCAGAATTCGAAAGGTCTCTCGTGCGCGCAATCCAACCCCTTCCGCGCGCAATGCCGATCTTCAGGTAACCTCTTTTCTTTCGCGCAAGAAAGCCTTGGGGTTCGCCTTCGCGCGCAATCCCTTAGACTCCTTTCCTTTGAATAAATATTCACCCAAAGGCATTCGCGCGCAAAAGAAGTCTCTTGCGCGCAATTGCCCCCGGGGTGCGCGCAATCCAGCCCGATTGCGCGCACCCCCCCCCCCCTTTTCCAAAGTGGTCATTCGATTAAAGATTGAGCCGTTGCCCCCGTGCGCTATCCGAAGCCCAGTGTGCGCAATCTCTATCATTCGCGCGCAAAGTGCTGGCCCAATTGCGCGCCAGCCCGCCCATTTGCGCGCCGACCCGCGGTATTGCGCGCAAAGCTCCTCTTTTGCGCGCAAGCCGCCAGGGTCGCCCCCTTTGACCCCCTGAGGGTACCCGCCTGCGTGGCGCCCGATGACCTTCATCCCGGGTGCCCGCAACGTGCTTTGTCTTCCCGTGCGGCCCTCCAGGCCTGCGCGAAGTGACACGGACCCATTAGGCGGCAGCATACGTCCAACATGACGTTAAACTGTGCCACGTCCGCGCTGCAAGACGTTAAACTGCCAGGCGTTTACTTCCCGCACGACGTTAAACTGCACCATCGTCCGCGCTGCAAGACATTAAACTGCCAAGCACCTTCGTCCTCAACACACGACGTTAAACTGTACTTCGTCCGGCAAAACGTTAAACCGTCCGCTTCGTCCTCAACACACGACGTTAAACTGTACTTCGTCCAGCAAGACGTTAAACCGTCCGCATCACCTGATCCCGTGTCTCGCACGCAGAATCCCCCGGATCTGGATGTGGCCCCCACCCGCGCGTCTCTGCAGGGATGTCGGGATTGGAGCGGCCTTCGCCCACGGGGGTAGAGTGTTACAGACAGAATGAACTACGTGTACTTTGATCCCTGTCTTCTAAACAGGGTACGTAGGAAGCCTCTCCGAGGCTCAAGCCCACCACCTGGTCGTCCCGGTCGTATTCACGTCAGTTCGTCCATCCGTGGGCCCCTCCTGGGTTCACATTCGCGTCGATTAACCTATGAATCCGCCCCTGTGGGAGACTGCACGTGTGTATCTCCATTGTGCTTCCCCACTTCCCCCTTTTTTCTATTTCTCCTTTTATCGTCCAGCATGACGTGAAACTGTGATTCACCCGGCCGTTCCATCCCCCCCTATGCGAGGTGGTTCGGTTCGATCCTTCTCCAGGCAGCCTCGATCTCTTTGTTAGTCGGCTTGCCAACGTCCAGCATGACGTAAAACTGTGATCCACCCGGCCGTTCCATCCCCCTCTGTGCGAGGTGGTTCGGTTCAATCCTCCGCCCTACGGCCATGATCTCTTTGTGAGTCGGCTTCCCGACATCCAGCATGACGTTAAACTGTATATCCGAACTACGCTGACTTGGATCCGCGCTAACGCATGGTACGTAGGAAGCCCCTACGGGGTCCAAGCTCCTCACTCCATCATCCACCCTGATCCTTACCCGGGCCGCCACATCCCGGTGGGGTCATGCCATTTCATTCCACTCCACTTCACTCGGGAAGCCGCCCATGTGCTGGCCCCAGCGTCAGAGGTTCCCCTCAAGGGGTTCTGTCATCTGATCCACTCCTCGTGTTGATCAGTCCGATGCCGTCTCCGCTGGACGTTAAACTCGCGGCATACCCCGTGTTAAACATGGGAAGCTGAGGAAAACCTCAGGTAACACAGTTCCCCGCACCCAGTGCGGGATGCCTCAGGCCATCACGCCTTCAAGAAGCCCTATTAGGGACGGAAGGCAGACATGCAGAGGCGCAGTGTTAAGACACGCCCCCGACACCCAGAGCCACCCGGTCTCCTCACCGCAGGTTGCTGCCCCGACTAGACTCCTTGGAGCGTCTGGGCGGAAGCAGCGTAATTAACCGGTGTCCATGAAGATAAGGCGTCGGGAACCAGATTCACGAACATTCTTAAATCTATGAGGGAGACCCGGATTAGGCGACGAGTTCCGAGGAGACGTCCACGGAAGGAGGAGCCGACGTCCCATCATCCCGGTTTCGATCAAGGAGTAGACGCCCCTGAATAAGGGACGAATGCCGCCCACCCTTGGAAAGCGGGACTGCGGGACCACAAGCCGCGCGCCCATCCCCTCGGGTTGACGGGTGCACGCGCGAACGCGTCCTGGCGGAACAGCGTAACCCGATGCACATCCGCACCGAAACAGAAAAATGGTGAACCCGACGTGAATCTCTTCTCCTCAATACGAAGACCGATGGCTTTCAGAGGTGTTGGAAGACCAGCATGCTGCTCGACCGAGCATTCAGTTTTACCCGCCAGGGGCTGAGGAAGGGAACTCGGGCACTCTGTCTCGCGACGTCGAGGGCCTGGGTCCCCCCCACGGAAGGCGTCGTGGCACTAATGGTTGGTCATCGATTCCTTTTCCTATCAGTGTTAATGGGTTCTTCTCCCTGCTTTCAGAAATCAGGTCGCCCAATCCAGTGCCCGATCGCCACCCGCCCACTGGCGCAGGTGTAGAGGAAACACCGACGCGGCTACTCCGCGCGGTCCCGCCCGTTCCACAGCCATCCCAGCAGCCGCAGCTGCGGGGCAACCACGCCCTCTCTCCCCCTCGGACGTCATCCAAAGAAGGGTGATCAACAACCTGGTGCGGAGATATGAGGAAGAGGGAGTCATCCCCACCAGGGACATGGCTTGCCTAGACCTCGAGGGAGCCGCACCTCGCCACCAACGCCGCCCCCGAGGGCCACGCAGGGAGGCACCGCTGCCTGCCTCGACGTCCAACCGCTTTGGGAGTTTATCCCCGGAGCGCTCTGACAACTCCTTCCCCTATGAGGATGAGGTGGAAGATGCCCGGGACCACCCTATCCGGGAATTTCCCCAGGGATCCGCGATGAGGGCTCCTGTCAGGCCACGGCGACATCGTCGTCAGGCCTCTCAAGTCGAAGAACGGGCTCTCCACCTTCTCGCGCCGCTCATCCCGACTCGTCTGTCCCGACGCCAACGTCGGGCGCGAGCGGAAGAGGATGCCCACCTTGGGGCCCTAGCAACAGCGGCCGTGTTGGCTCAAGCCACTGCTGGCTCCAGTTGCCAGGCCCCTGCGCATCCTGAGCAGGGGCACTTCTATGCCCGACCCGGATCGAGGCCCCGACCGCCCCAAAGGTAGGTTGGGTTGACTCTCCCGGTTGCTGGTACAGACAATAGCCACCGCGGACCACCTCGCGGTAGCGCTATTCGCCAACAGGGGCTACTCCGTGTGGCCGATCCAAGAGGCATGGGTCACCCCGCCTTCCGATCCCGGCCCGGAGGCCTTCCCGGAATCATCTCTTCCCGTGTCCCCTTTGATATCTGTCCCGGTGCCCCTCGCACCTTGGTTTCCAGTCCTCTTGGCCCCAGCACCAGTGCGGCCGGAGGACGCCAGGACAGAGGTCAGCCCTGCCCCGAAGAACCACCCAGGGGCAGGAAGGCAAGGAGTCGACGCCGAGGGAGGAATGTTACGGAATTCCGGACAGAGATCCAACCGGTTCGTTTCTCTGATACAGAGGCGGGGTATGATTCGGCGACAGAGCCCTCCCCCCAATCCCACCAGTCAGGGGCAGGGGTAGGAATGCGGCACGTCAGCCTCGTACTTCCCGAGAGCGAGATCGATATGATCCCCGCTTCTCTCCGAAGGTATATCCGGAGTAGCGAGGGCCTGGTAGACCCCCAAGGATCAAGCTTGCGGTTGGTACCGGCCCCTCTGGAAGCGCCTTCTGCCTCGATCGGAGAAGCCGGAGACCTTTTCTGGGGACCGACGGTCGAACCACGATCTAGTGCACCCTCGGCGAGCACCGACGCTACGGCAGGATGTTCGCTCGCCGGCCCGTCCTATCGTGATGTGTTAGCCAGGGCACCGCCACCCTCAGAGGGCGGCCCGGGATATGGAGGCCAATCGGCCTGCTCGCCGTATTCACCGCCGGCCAGCCCGTCGGCTCGGTGGCCCGCCTCGGCACCACTACCGGTTCCCTGTCCATTCCCAGTCATTGAAGAGGACCAAGGAGACCTGGGTCCCGAGTTTGAGTCGTGGAGCTTCTGGACCGTCCTTGCAGAGGGCCACTTCCCTGAGAAGTTTTGGCCAGTCGCAGGACCGGACTTTGATGCACCCGAATCGCTCACCCCGGATGAGTTCGAATGCTTCCGCCGAACTCTCCGGGAGACTCACTCCCGTCTTCACCACCCACAAATGCCATATCCCGGGAGTCAAGCACACCTAGAGGATATTGGTGAGCAGTGCCGTCAAATTGACCTGGCCACGCTCCCCGCAGTTCGGCACCCCGGGTCATTTGGGCACCACGAGGCACTCCAACAACGATGCGTTGAGTGTTTTCAAGTACTCCGCAAGGTTATCGAGGAAGCCACTCCCCACGTGTATATCCGTGGATGGGGGCAGTACGCTGCCCTATGCTTCAGTGCGATCCGCCGACAGCCCGATTCACTGGGCGGCCCTGAGGGTACATCCCCAGGGACGGAAACAGTCAACATGGCTGACCTGTCGGGGGATGGGAACGGTTTGGAACTTCTCGACGGGGGCTCTCCCCCCGAAGACAAGCCATCGTTGGATCCATCGGTGAGAGTTACTCGTCATCAGAGGAACCTCCTGGGACTCCCCGCACCCACTGAAGCACTGACGTTGAGCCGAAACGTCAGTAAAGGTAAAGAGCACGGCGAGGCCATAAAGCCCACCGACCCATCTGCCTCCACGCAGAGGGCGGACGAGGATCCCGAGAAGGCTACGCTACGTCAACAGCTCGCCGATCAGAAGAAGCTGGTTGACCAGCTCCTCGCCGAGCGCGTTGCAGAGCAGCGGCCTGACTACGGTGATCCTAGGCCCGGGCAGCAGGGACAGGAATAGCCACTCCTCGATGAGACTCTCCCGGGTAACCGTGATTATGCCGGGTTCGCCGACAGGAGAGAGGCCATCGCCTATGGCAACAGGGAGCGGTATGTTTCACCACACCCTCCCGAGCAGCGTGACTACCTAAGAGACCCCGCTCGGATTCCTCCCGCTGCCCCAAGGGCCGCTCCGCCCGCCATCCCACGAGCTGCCGAGTTTGACGACCCGGTCGACGACCCGATTGAAGGGCCATGCAATGCGCTCGTGGTTAGAGATCCTCGCCAGGACTGGAACCCATGTCCGGACGTTCCGATGGCGGCACTCATCGCCCTCTTGGAGGCCTTGGAGACTCGGCAAGTGGTAATCCCACCAGACGGCAAGCCATACCCAGCATGGGTGGATGACATGCCGGCACCTCCGGGATTCGGGAATCCCACTTTTTCCCCCTTCAACGGGACTGGAGATCCGCCACAGCATTTGGCCCATTTCAACTCGAGGTGCGGGCCTATGTTGGGGACTCCGGCGCAGCAAGAGGCCGCTAAGCTTCGCTGCTTTGTCCAGACGCTGGAAGGGCCAGCATTTGTCTGGTACAGCCAGCTCCCCGTCGGGTCGATAACTAGCTGGGAGGACCTTCGTAGACAGTTCCTCTACCAGTTCAGTTCCACGACCCGGAAGACGAGTATCGCAGACCTCTTCAAGTGCAAGCAGAGGCCTGATGAGTGAGTCGCGGACTTCGTCGCCCGATGGAAGGGTCTCACGTATTCCCTTGACATGCCATTGACTCATGAGCAGTTGCTGACAATGTGCGTCGGGAACGTCAAGACCGAGCTGGTCCCTTCCTTGATCACTCAGAATTACCCCGGAGGGTTCCGGAACTTCTCAGACAAAGCTCAACATCTTGAGGAAGCCCTGCAACAGGCCAGCCAGGCACACCCGCTGCCTCCTACGATTCCTGCAAGGAGAGCCAGCAGGGCTGAGCCCGCTGCTGTCGCCCAGATAGAGGCTCCTAGGCCGTTGGAGCTACTGCCGGTGAGACCAGCTCCACAGCCTCACAGGAATCCGCCTCCACAGGCTCAGTTCCCGGCCCAGCAGCGGCAGCCTCAGAACTGGCCGGCCCCTCCGCGTAATGTACCGCCACAACCCAGGCGAGATAATCAGGGTCCACCTCCTCGGCAGGCCCCTCCAGCCCCTCGTCAAGACCACGCTCCCAGGGGCCCGCGATACCTGACCTACTCATTTCACGAGGATTAGGTCCCCGGTTATTTCCGGAGTGCCCTGGAGCAGAGGATTGTGCGATTGCCTGAGTGTTGGAGGCCGGAGGAGGCACATCTCACGGATAACCCCCGCTACTGCCCCAACCATCGGGCCCTGGGGCACACCATCCAGCGGTGCTATGTGTTTAAGGATTGGCTCCAAGACCAGATTAACAACAATGTAATCAGGTTGGGCCCAGCTCCGGCACAAGTGGCTGGCGTGTTCGTGGGATCAGATGACGATAGCGGCAATGAGGACGAATGGCAGCTGGTCTCCGACCGCGGATCCCAAAATTATAAAAACTGGATGGCCCGCAAGACGATCATTAGCGCCCATGGAATCATCCGTGCGCGGTTGAATCAGCCTGAGCCCCCAGAATCTGCGGGTGCTGCTTCGGCATCGTCGTCCCAGCCTGCCTCTTCCAAGAAGAGCAAACGGCGGCGGCGCAAGAAGGAAGAGCGCGCCCCGCCAGTTCCGCCACTATCCCGAACTCTCGGCGATTTCATGCCCCCGGAGATGGGGATCCCTCCTCGGATCCGCCCAGTGGTGAATGATTCGTCCGATGACGGTATTGGGTACGCTTCGGTTAATACCGTCGAGATGGTAAATCCCTTTTCGGTTCCCGACGTTGAAGAACACCAGGTGGACCTCCCTAGTGTCCCCGGTCGTCGCCACCGTCGGAGGAGCCGCAACAACAGGAGTCGCCGGGGCACAGCAGTTGGTACCTCCAGCCAGGCCGTGCACGCCACTGAGACCAGGCAGCAGGCTCAAAACCGAGCTCAGCATGCGCAGCCCCCCCATCTGGGGATGACGGATTCGCCTCCGCCACTGTTTGTGGTATGGGATCAGGCAGAACCGCCTCAGCCGCGTCGCGATCAGCTCCGCCCTGCCACGAGTCCATCCCGGCCTCCTGACCCCAGTACGGTGACCATTTCCCGGGCTTCAACCAATGAACAGCGAGATGCGCCAAGCACCAGTCGGCCGCCGGCCCAACCGGCAAGGCCCGTCATGCTTCCAACCACAGAGCAACCTCCTGCAACCAGGGGCTCGCGCTTGGCCAAAAAGTATGATGTCCTGAAGCACTTGGCCGACATCCCAGCGAGACTCTCCATCCTTGAGGCTCTGCGCATGTCATCTGAGATGCGCTAGGCACTCGCTGAAGCCCTGAAGAGCCCCCTCCAGTTTGAGACAGAGGTTGCGGCTGCAGAGGCCTTTCACGCTGAAACGATTGAGGACGCCGAATGTCAGGCAGTTATCTCGTTTTCTGGTAAGGATGAAGACCCTCCTATACAGGGGCACATTCATCCGCTGTATGTTACCGTCCAGTTCAATGGCCTTGAAGTCCGGCGCTGTCTTGTCGACACGGGGTCCGGGATTAACCTGATTCCCACTCGGACGCTCCGGAGATTGGGTTTGTCTGAGGATGACTTGATCCCCTCCGACCTCAGGATCCAGGGGTACGACCGCACCGAGCAAACTCCTGTCGGCAAGATACGTTTGAAGACCCAGTTCGGTGATTTGGTTGCCAACACCGAATTCATGGTAGTCTCTCAAGACACTGCGTACAACGCATTGATGGGAAGGCCCTGGCTCCACCTTCATGCGGCGGTTCCCTCATCATACCACCAATGCCTCAAATACTCCCTTAATGGTCGAGTAGGCGTGCTTCAGGGAGATGCCTCCCCTTTTGCCTCATGTGAAGCCCGCTATCTGGACGCGGACTATTACAAGAGCAAGGATAAGAAGATCCTGGCAGGTGAGGTCGAGCCTGTCGCTGTTGCAAGTGATCCCTGGGCAAGTTTGGATGACGCTTATGTCCTCCCGATTCAACGGTTGGACGTAACCATGGTCTCGACGGCTTGTGAGTCTCCTGATGAGATGACCGCGACCGCCCATGACAGCACCAGCGGCCCAGCAGGATCTGGTAGCCCCAATGCAGTTGCCAACGCAGCCTCTCCCGTGGACGATCCCTCCCCGAGTGGAGAGGACGTGGAAGATGCACCCCCAGCCTTTGAGGAGGGTGTCTCCGCCACGGTCGATGAGTTAGTACAAGTGAACCTTGGAACCAAAGCAGATCCGAGACCCACATTGGTCAGTGCCACCATGCCCTCTGAGGAGCGGCAGCAGTACGTGGACTTTCTCAGGCAGCACCGTGATGTGTTCGCTTGGGGCTATGACGAGATGTCGGGGCTAGATCCTCAGGTAGTCGTCCACCGCCTTGGTCTCCCGACGAACCATCGCGGGTTCAAGCAGCCTCCCAGGAAGATGCACCCATTCCATGGTGCCATGGTTGAGGCCGAAGTTGACAAGCTTATCAAAGCCAACTTCGTGAGGGAAGTCCAGTACCCCAAATGGCTGGCCAACATTGTGCCGGTCAGGAAGAAGAACGGGCAGATCAGAGTCTGCATCGACTTCCGCGATCTCAACCGCCACTGTCCGAAGGATGATTTTCCCCTTCCAGTGACAGAGCTGTTGATTGACGCCACGGCAGGGTTCCAAGCCCTCTCCTTCATGGATGGATACTCCGGATATAACCAAATTCGGATGGCCCCTGATGATGAGGAGTTCACTGCCTTCAGGGCCCCCCAAGGTACCTTTTGTTACCGGGTCATGCCTTTCGGCCTGAAGAATGCAGGTGCCACCTATCAACGGGCGATGCACCACATATTCAAGCCAATCCTCGGCACACTGGTGGAATGCTACGTCGACGACTTGGTAGTCAAATTGCGCCAGCGTCAGGACCATCTCAAAGATCTTGAGAAAGTGTTCGGCTTCCTCCGGTCTCGCTGCCTGAAGATGAACCCGTTGAAGTGTGCCTTCGGGGTCACCTCCGGAAAGTTCCTTGGATTTGTGGTAAGATACCGGGGTATTGAGATCGACCCAGAGAAGATCAGGGTGATTAGCCAGATGCCTCCCCCAGGTAACATCCGGGAACTCCAGGGGTTCCAAGGCCACTTAGCCTATATACGCCGATTCATCGCGAATGTGGCCGGCAAGTGTAAGCCCTTTTCTCGGCTCATGAAGAAAGGTGTCACCTATGTATGGGATAAAGAGTGTCAGACCGCTATCGAGGATATCAAGCAGTACCTGTTGCAACCTCCGGTTCTGATGCCGCCTGTATCCGGAAAGCCGCTGGTCCTCTATGTGACCGCCCTGGAACGGTCCCTGGGTTCCCTTCTCGCCTAGAAGAACAACGAGGGAACAGAGAATAGCCTCTATTACCTCAGTCGCATGCTCCTCGATGCGGAAGTCAGGTATTCCCCCATCGAGAAGAGCTGCCTGGCGATCGTATTTGCCATACAGAAATTACGGCACTACTTGCAGCACCATGAGGTACAGTTGGTTTCTCGGGTAGACCCATTGAAATATATCCTGAGCCGGCCTATGTTGACTGGCCGTCTAGCGCGGTGGGCTGTGATTCTCCAGCAGTTCGACTTCAGGTATGTGTCTCGGAAGGCCATCAAAGGGCAAGCATTGGCAGACTTTCTGGCTGCTCACCCAACCTCCGCGGATCAGCCGCTGGATCTAGGCTTTCCTGATGAGGCCATTCTCTCGGTCGATCATGTCGGTCCATGCTGGCAGATGCACTTTGACGGTGCCTCCCGGAGCCCCACCGGTAGAAGACTTGATAATCCTAAGCTCAACAGAGTGGGTTTGGGTATCGTCTTCATTACCCCGGAGCAAGTCGTGCTGCCATACTCTTTCATGTTGTCAGAGGGTTGTACCAACAATGAGGCGGAATACCATGCCCTCATCACCGGCCTCGAGTTAGCTCTCGAGATCGACGTGCCCCATCTGTGTGTGAAAGGGGACTCCGAGTTGGTTGTTAAGCAGATCAATGGCGACTATGTTGTCAGGAAGCCAGAACTTGTGCCACTGCTGGAGTGCACCCTCCTTCTGATGGCCCGGTTCCCTTCTCGGCCAGAGATTGTCCATATTCCCCGGTCGAAGAACGGTCGAGCAGATGCCTTGGCCAGCCTTGCTGCGTCACTTGCGGAGCCTGAATAGGATAACCTGACCGTCCGCGTGACGCGCCGCAGGCTCATCGCTCCCGTTGTCTCGGAGGGAGATCGCGACCCGTCGGTAAGTAATCTCACCACGGTTGCCCCTGTGCCCGGAGCCCTGAGTACCCCAGATATGGCAGTCGAACCAGCCCCTGATTGGAGGACGCCTTTGGTTGAGTACCTCCAACATGGCATTCTCCCGCCGGATCGGGCTGAGCGCGAGCGAGTTTGACGCCGCGCATCGCAGTTTGTCCTCCAGAGCAGTCCTGTCCTGGAGCAGATCCTCTATAGATGCGGATTTGATGGTGTTCTCCTCCGTTGCCTTCAGGGAGTTGAGATCCCACGATCCATGCAAGAGGTTCATGCTGGTTCATGCGGCGCCCATCAGACTGGGCCGAAGCTGTCCCACCAGATTCGGAGGTTGGGATACTTCTGGCCCTCCATGATCCATGACTGCATCGAGTATGCCAGGAGGTGCCATGCGTGCCAGGTTCATGTGAACTTTGTGCATCGGCCGCCGGAGCCTCTCCATACCACCAGGTATTCTTGGCCCTTTGCAGTCTGGGGGATGGACGTTGTGGGACCCTACCCGCCGGTGACAGCTCGCCAGTGCCGGTTCATTCTGACCGCCACGGACTTCTTCTCCAAATGGGCAGAGGCGATTCCGCTCAGAGAGGTCAAATCCTGTTCGATCGCTGACTTCGTGACCTCCAACATCATTCATCGATTTGGAGTGCCTCACGCTATCCTCACGGATAACGGAGCCAATTTCCGAGCAGCCGAGTTGAAGAAGTTGTACGCCAAATACAACATTCGCTCGAACCATACATCTCGCTATCACGCGCAGGCGAATGGACAGATCGACGCGTTTAACAAAACCCTCTCTAACATTCTGCAAAAAATGGTTGGTCAGAACAAGAAGAGTTGGCCGGACAAGCTCCCCAACGCCCTCTGGGCTTATCGGACGACGACTCGCAATTCCACCCAGATGACCCCTTATTCCCTGGTGTATGGAGCTGAGGCCGTCCTGCCCATCGAGATCCAGTTACCGTCCTTGCGCACTGCGGTCTACGACCAACAAGCGCCGGACAGAGCTGCTGAAGCCCGTCTAGTCGAGTTGGAAGCACTGGATGAGAATAGACTTCGCGCCTTGCACAACTTGGAGAGGCATCAGAGCAGAATGGCTCGATCTTTCAATAAGAAGGTTCGCCTCCGCTCCTTCCTGCAGGGTGACCTAGTGCTAGCCCTAAGAGCGCCAATGATCCCCGGCAGGAACCACCCAAGTTGGAGCCCAAGTGGGAGGGACCTCTTGTCGTCCACAAAGTTTATCCCAATGGCGCGTACTCCCTAGCGACTATGGATGGTGAGCGTGTCACTCCTCCCACCAACACTAGGTTCCTCAAGCAGTACTTTGTCTGAGTGTACCACGTCCTGCACGACGTTAAACTGCATACGTCCAAGCTGCACGACGTTAAACTGCCTAGCATATCGTCCGCACTGCAAGACGTTAAACTGCCAAGTGTTTCGTCCAACATTACGTTAAACTGTACCTCGTCCAAGCTACAAGAAGTTAAACTGTTTATCATTCGTCCAACACGACGTTAAACTGTACTACGTCCAAGCTGCACGACGTTAAACTGCCTAGCATATCGTCCGCGCTGCAAGACGTTAAACTGCCAAGTGTTTCGTCCAACATGACGTTAAACTGTACCTCGTCCAAGCTACAAGACGTTAAACTGTTTAGCATTCGTCCAACACGACGTTAAAGTGTACTACGTCCGAGCTACAAGACGTTAAACTGTTCAGCATTCGTCCTGCATGACGTTAAACTGCCTCTCAAGAACTACGTGCGGCTTCATTCCCATCCTTATGGGATACGTAGGACCGCCTGAACATTCATGTTTCAGGCCCAGCCCCATCCTTCGGGAATTTCCATCCTATCTCGGGCCTTCGGCCCAGTTGCCCCCGGGTGTGCGGCGTATGGTGTGAGCGCGAGGCTATGCCCTCATTCACGTCGGTTTGCTCGTCACGTTGTACGCCCCCCCCCCCCACGTTTGGGGATGACTTCTGCTCCCCCCTTTTTTCTCTTTTCGTCCTGCATGACGTTAAACTGCCCCTTAAGAATGACGTACGGCTTGATTCCCATCCTTATGGGATACGTAGGACCGCCTGGACGCTTGTGTTTCAGGTCCAGCCCCGTCTCTTGGTTGATCACGGGGATCTACCGTCTTTTGGTTGCTCTCAGGGTGAGTCCTCCGACCCTTTCCGGTGATCTGTTAACATGTTTTGGGTACTTTGGTCCATGACCCGTAGTGTCGGATGCAATCCCGGCAAGTCCCGTGTTGCTTGTCGGGCCGCGCGCTTCCTCTTGTTCGAGCCTTCACTCAAAGGGATCCTCGTTAGCAGTTTGGGTACGACGCCTCAGTGCTCTCCTACCGCTCCGGGTCGATTTACCGGCGAGTCCTGGGCCGCAAATCGATATGAATCCTGCGATTGAGCGGTTGATGCTCGTTTTCTTGCCCAGTTCTGGGCTGACGCGATCGGATGTTGTGTTGCGAATATGGTCAGCGACATCCTTGATCGCCATGTCGGCTCTTTTAGGCTCCGAACATTGGTTGCACGGTCCTCATCACACTCCGCCTTTGTGCGTTGTAGTGGAATCTCGACACTCTCTTCATACTGACCTTCAGTACACCTTTACACGTTAGGCAGGCCAACCAGGATAATGGTGTCTGTCGAGGCTCCCACGATCTGAGCACCAAGGGTATATGCTGATGTCCTCCCTAAGGGCAGTGTATAGCTGGACCCTCGTCCCCATAAGGAGGAAGGAGTCTCCCGAACAATCGCGTTTTGGGCCCAGTATATCTGGAGGCTAGCATCTCTGCCCCTCGGGTGATGGACATACGCAGGCCCCTATCCCAGGATCCTTCTCCTGGAATCGTGCGTGACCGCAGGGCTGGGTATGTTCCCACCTCTGCTGAGTCCGCCGTATCGCGATAAGCGGATTCCTCCATGGTCCGACCCACACGACCTTAAACTGTGCTGTCCGGTCCTACCACACGACCGTAAACTGTGATCGTCTTGGCCGCCCGATGAGAAACAGCACTGCATCGTGATGTCCTCCTCAGGGGGCACTCACGTTGGGCGCTGGTTAATAACCACGCCATTCATCAATGCCTTTCATGGCTTGATTATTGTGGCGACGCCAGGGATTCCTTAATCACAGGCATGTCGCTGCACGAAAAACCATCCATCTTTAAGGACAAACAAGAAATATCAAATACCGCTTCTTCTGTGTGCGAGGGTCAGACCCGCACCCTTCCCCGCACTGGTGCCCGATTGTGTTGCGCCGCGCTTCAAGAACTACGTGTGGCTTGATTCCCATCCTCATGGGATACGTAGGAACGCCCGGATGTTTGAAACTTCGGGTCCAGCCCCCACCTCTTAAAGATTCCCCCCTTCTCTGGGGAGTCCGCCGCCTTCAGGCCACCCTCAAGGCGTGTCCCTCGACCCCTTGCAGTGGTCCACTGGTGTCAAGAGTACTCTGGTTTATTGCCAGGAGGGTCAGGTTTAGCTTGGTCAGGTTCCTTCCATTTTCAGGCTTCGTGCTCCCTTTCATTCGGACCCATCGACTACGCCCTGGGTGGAGCCCCCGTGAACGGTTTGGACACAATGCCTCAGTGCTCTCCCACCGACTCGGGCTGGTGCCCCCAATGGCCTCGGGCAGCAAATCGATATGAATCCTGCGATTGAGCGGTCGATGCTCGTTTGCTGCCTCATTCCATCAACGGTTAGTGCGATATTGATACTGCTTTTCCGCCACGGTTGGCAGTACTCCCATATCGTTACGCCGGTGCCCCCAGTCCTTGAGTGAATGGCCGCATGATTCACATCACATTTTCCACCTCCCATTCTGACCAGGCAAAATCTCGACACTCTTGACACTATCCCCCAGTGCATCTTCGCATATCCAGGGGATAGGACCACGATGCGGCGTACTTTGAGGTTCTTATGGTCTGAGCTCTAAGACCTTAAACTAAGATCTACCCTTATGGTCCGAGCTCTAAGACCTTAAACTAAGATCTACCCTTATGGTCCGAGCTCTAAGACCTTAAACTAAGATCTACCCTTATGGTCCGAGCTCTAAGACCTTAAACTAAGATCTACCCTTATGGTCCGAGCTCTAAGACCTTAAACTAAGATCTACCCTTATGGTCCGAGTTCTAAGACCTTAAACTAAGATCTACCCTTATGGTCCGAGTTCTAAGACCTTAAACTAAGATCTACCCTTATGGTCCGAGTTCTAAGACCTTAAACTAAGATCTACCCTTATGGTCCGAGTTCTAAGACCTTAAACTAAGATCTACCCTTATGGTCCGAGCTCTAAGACCTTAAACTAAGATCTACCCTTATGGTCCGAGCTCTAAGACCTTAAACTAAGATCTACCCCTATGGTCCGAGCTCTACGACCCTAAACTAAGATCTCCCCAAATGGGATTCTACGTCCTGCATGACGTTAAACTGCACTCGCAGAACTACGTATGGCTTGATCTCCAGCCTGATGGAGTACGTAGGAACGCCCGGGCATTTCGACTCGGGTCCAGCCTCAGGGATCGCCAAGTCCCGCCCCTCCTCGTCGCCGGCCGTCTGGCCTGACTTCGGGTAGAGTGGTGCAGTTGTGATATTCTCCCCGATTCTGCTCGGGATGCCCCGTCGCAATGATGGGAAGCGACAGTTTCCTCGTCAAAGAGGTTCTGTCTGAGAATTGGGGTGATTCACGGCCAGATTAGTGCATCCGCCTAATATGCTTTCCCCACGGTGGCGCAATTTTGAGAGCGTTGGATTCTATCCGAACAAATCGTCACTTCGCCCCACGCTTCGCATGCCCTGTTGATCTGGATTTCCACCCTTGTGTCTGACGGAACCCCCAAAGCGGCATTGATGATGACATGTGATCCGCCTCCTGCAATATGGATGATGACCTTCGGTCCGTCTATCGTAGTAGTATGGTCGATTGATCCATTGTCCGCTTGCCGTTTTGGGAATTTCCTGGAAGGCCAACCGTTGTGGATTTCTGAATTCGGGACACGCGATTCACCCTTTCTCATTTCCCTATGTTCGGATAAAATCTCAACGCCCCTAGCATTGTCCCGCTCGTGTGTCGGAACAAGTTGGGGGGATGATACATTGATTAGGCTTGAGGTCTCCTTTCCTAGGAATGACCTCCCTCTTTTCTCTAGAAATCCAGGCCCAATTACGGATGCCTGAAGCTTGGTTAACGCTCCCGCAAGACAATGAATTGTGGTCGAGCATGTTAAACCAAAAGATGCAGATAAATATGGTGATTCATACAAATGGATCGAAATATTGAGTAGCGGAAGCAAATTTTTTGGGAATGGAAAAAACAAAGCCCTTAGGGATTAGCGTGCTGGATAAGTCTTTCTAACGCCGCTACCCTTTGGCTGGCGGCCTCCAGAGCTGCTTCTCGCTCTCTGCGTGCCCTCTCCTCATCGGCGGTCGCAGCACGCAGTTCGTCGATTCTGGCCTGTGCGCGCTCCCGCTCGACTTGGAGTGTGACCATCTGTTGGCCCGCCTCCGTCAGCTGTACCTGGGCGTCGATCAGTTGGGCCGATAGTTGCTCCACAAGCTCAGTACACGCTGCGACGAAGGCCTCCTTCTCTTCTGCCTGCCCTTCGAGACGCCGGACTTCCTGCTCCGCCACGAGGAGCGCCCGCGTGCTCTCCGACATGTCCTGACATTGTGCGACGTCGGCACGCCGGCAGCTCTCGCGCATCTTTTCGGCCATGAAATCACGGACCGTCAGATGGAGGCGTTGAGCATCAGCTCCCCCGGCACACAGGAAGCGCAGCCAGGTTTGGAGTGATCCCATGCGCCCCAGCCACTCCGATGGGTCTCGCTTGAGGAAGCACTGGATGCACTTCCACCCCCTTCGGCACGTTATCCGGCTCTCCTCGACCGCCTCCGCATCCGAGTCGTCCATCTCCTCAGGGTCGGCAGGCCGGTAGGCAGGGAAGGCAGCCAGCAGGTCTGCTGCAGGGTCCGCCCCTGGGATGTCCTCATGGGGGATAGGTTCCCCAAAATCTGGGCGACCTTCTTCTCTCTCCCCAGCGGCGTTGACACCCTCGTCAGCCCCCGACCTCTCTCCGATGTCAGCACCGCCGACGTCCGTAGCCCCTTGATCAGTAGTGGGTGGGGCCGGCTCGGTGTGGGAAGTCTGTTCCGGAGCAGGCGGCATGTCTGCCACTGGTCCACTCGTAGATGGCCCGGGTTCGGTAGCCCGACGGGCCTCCAGTCCTGAGATCACTGCGCAAGGCATGCCGTGGTTAGTCACGGATCGTAAATGACAAGCACCAGCAGTAAAGTAAGGAGACTTACGGGAATCCAAGGCGTCACCTTCCGCTATCCTGGCCGCCGCAGGAACAGTTGCAGCAGGGGACCCCTCAGCACTTGTCAGTTCAATGATGGGCGTCTGGCCCCCGCCTTGTCCTGCTGGCGCCTCTCCTACTCCCGCTGAGGAAGCCTGACCAACATCCGTGCGCTCCTGAGAAAGGTGGAGAAATGGGTTAGAAGCTGCATAAGAGAATGGATGAAGCAGGTTGAGTAGGGATAGAAGCGGACCTCGAGGAGCTCAGTGACATCAACATTGTCAGAGCCAGCCACCTCGCCGCTCTCCTGCGGGCTCCCCTGATGGGATCTTCCCTCGGAGCCTTCATCCTCCCCCATCTCCTCCTCTTCCTCGGAGTCATTGCTACTGTCATCTTCCGTCGGCGGCATCTGTTCTGGAGCGGGCTCTAGACCGAGCATCACCTTCACCAGAAGGGATGGCTCCGCACGCTGACCACGTTGGCGCGCGTACTCGTTTATGGCCGTCAGATACGCATACTGCCGGTTGAAGTCCACCCTGTCGGCGATATGGAGGCGCCCGACCTCTGGCAGATGGATTCCTTCTCTGAGTATCTTTCGCCAAATGGCGTCGGTCCCCAGTGACTGCCGCAGGGTCATCCAGGCCGACCACAATGCCGGGAAGACTGCATCGTGGGAGGGTTTGAGCAGACGCCTTACCTGCTTCCCGGGCCGCTCTTCGACCACCGCACGTGCCCCCTCTCTGGGCGCTGAGGTCGTAGCGGCAGCCTGCGATGTGCCCGCCGCCGAAGTCCCTGCTCGCGCCGGCTCCGCTGCTTGGCGCGCCTCCGTTCTCCCCCGTGTAACGGCGCCTCGCCTCCTTCCTTGACGCCCGGTCTCTGCACGGGTGACTTCGAGCCGCCGAACTGGCTTCCGTAAAAGCCCCTCGGGGTACGCGATGGCCTAGTGTTCGGCGTACTCGGTTGCCAAGCCTGCGTCGACCCCGGTAGGAGGAAGAGTGATGACGTCGCCAGAGCCAAAGGCGACAAACATCAGCCACATCTGGAGAAGGACGCCGGGGTTCGTCTCCTCCCGGACAGCAGTGAATACCCTCTTCGGCATCCGTTGAAGGCACCCAAACTGCTTGGCGAACCGGGTTGGCACGTAAGGCTCGCAGATCACCTTCCCGTCGATCCGAGCCACGAGCACCCCGCCCCGCATGTTCAAGAAGTATTCATGCTGCTCCAGCAGGCCCTGCCCATTGTCGATCATCTGGCCGACGGGAGTGGGGAACGGGCTGAAGTTGAAATTGGCATGATTGCCAATCCGAATCCTCACGCCCTCTTCACTTAGGGTCATCGGAGCGACCCCCGCAATGTTCAGCAGGGAGGGTCGCAGGCCGTTTCCCGGAGGAATGATGGCGTTCGGAAATGTGTACCCACCAAGGTGAGCAGCCACCCAGCCGTGGAAGAATTGAAAGGGCCCACAGATCCTTCGTGGCGACCCCCCTCGTGAGATGCGTCCCAGGATGGCATACAGCTTCGCCAACACTGGGACCCCGAGGTTATATCTTTTGTTGGTGGCCATAGCGCCCGCCATCGCCAGTGTCGTCGGGCGGACGCCCATTCTCGCATCCCGCACTGGCAGGAGCCACCCACTCAGAAAGGCGGCCAGGAACACCGCGTACCGGACATTTGGGTCTCGGGCCTCGATGACGCGGTACCCCCATGAGCGGTAGTCACCCGTCTCCAGGACCCGCCAGTACGACCCGTTCCGGCTCCTCTGAGCCGCGGTCGGGCACCGCTTCCCCCTGCCTGGCATCTTGACCGCCGGGTCATGCTCCAAGAACTGGCCGAACCACTCCTTGTAGGCTATGTCCTTCTTGAAGTCCTTGATCCTGAGCCGCTGCGTAGCCAGGTCAAGCAGATGCCAGGTCAGAATGGGAGTCCGTGACCTGTCTTCCCAGGTGTTCTTCGGAGGCAGGAACTCATCGTACTGGTAACCCTCCAGCGGGATACCTCCGATGCAGTGGATGTCCCAGAGACCGATGCCGACCTCCCCATGGTGAAGATGGAAGGTGTTGGTATCCGGGGACCAGCGGGAGAACAGCTCCGGCCCGAGCTCGGACTGCTGGTAGAAGTGGAACTGCGACGTCCACACCGCCTCAAACAGGCCGATGTACCGCAGCTCCTCCACGAAGTGATCGCAAGTGAGGCGTACCCAGAACGCCCAGGCCCACTCACTGGTGAAATTTCCCCCAGATCGCAAGTCCCAGTCCTTCAGCCAGCCCTTGGTGTCGTCGGTGACACTCTGGCGATATATGATCGAGTAGAGGGCTCGAGAGTTCTCCGCAGTAGGCTCACTTCCGACGATGGTTCGCGTCCTCGGGTTCAGGACAAAGACATCTAAGTGTCTGGTCTCCCTGGTAGGATGCCCATTGTTTGTGATGTTATAGCGGGGAAGCTCGTCCTCCCGAGTCACCCAGGTCCGTGGCGCATCAACCTCGAACCCTGGCACCGGAACCTCATCTAGGATGCCGAAGTTCCAGAGCGGCAGGTTGTCTGATAGTGGATATGTCTTCTGGGCCGGCGTCAGCAAGTCGAACAGGGATTGATTGTTGGAAACAATCTCCTTGGCTCCGTAGACCTCCTTGTTCGTCGCCATCTCATCTCTGCGAGTGGCGGCATCCCCCTCATTTCCTTGATGCGCGGCCATCTCAAAAGCTTCAGGAGTCGTGCGGGTTAAGGGATGAAGCGTGCGGAATCGGATGAGGCTGGTAGAGAAGTTTGAGAGTTGGCGCGCAATCCTAGTGGACGGCGCGCAATCGGGAAGTCCGTCGCGTAAAACCCCGGGTGTTCGCGCAAAAGCAGGCCGAATTCCGGACAGGTTTGCGCGACGAGCGGGCGAATTCCGCGCCAGAAAAGGCAATTTCGCGCACGAGAGCTTAGAGGCTTATCACGCGGAAGGCCAGTGTACGGTGCGGGGGGCCCAGGGCCCCTATTTATAGGCGAGGCCCGGGTCCGCGCTGCGCGGAAAGCGCTTTGCGCGACCGCGACAACAAATTTCGCGCCCGACGCCCTTTTTTGCGCGCCACCGTCCCGCGCCACCCAGGACTTCGGCATTCCGGCGTCTCCCTCGGAACCCGATCGTTGCGACCTCTCGCCGATCAGATTCCAAGGGGGGGCTTTTGTAGACGCCGGAAAAGTCCGTTGTTCCCAAACAAAGCTCCGGATGCGGAAAGAGAGGTCATATTTGGAGTCGGAAGCACGTTTCGGAGGGCCCGGAGGACTTGCGCGGAATTTTGGAGGCCCACGCGCAAAGTTGATGAGCCGCGCGCAAACCTCCCGGGATGCGTGCAATGCGCCGGGCCGGCGCGCAATTTTGCGCGCCAGTGGCCCGCGCGACTCCCTTGCACGCCGGGCCCGATTCCGCGCCCGCGAAGAGAATTTCGCGCCCGCGAACTGGATTCCGCCCCCGGGGTTGCCTATAAATATAAGGCGACCCCCGACGTTTTGAAGGTTGCCAGAATTCGAAAGGTCTCTCGTGCGCGCAATCCAACCCCTTCCGCGCGCAATGCCGATTTTCAGGTAACCTCTTTTCTTTCGCGCAAGAAAGCCTTGGGGTTCGCCTTCGCGCGCAATCCCTTAGGCTCCATTCCTTTGAATAAATATTCACCGAAAGGCATTCACGCGCAAAAGAAGCCTCTTGTGCGCGATTGCCCCCGGGGTGCGCGCAATCCAGCCCGATTGCGCGCACCCCCCCCCCCTTTTTCCAAAGTGGCCATTCGATTAAAGAATGAGCCGTTGCCCCCGTGCGCTATCCGAAGCCCGGTGTGCGCAATCTCTATCATTCGCGCGCAAAGTGCTGGCCCAATTGCGCGCCAGCCCGCCCATTTGCGCGCCGACCCGCGGTATTGCACGCAAAGCTCCTCTTTTGCGCGCAAGCCGCCATGGTCGCCCCCTTTGACCCCCTGAGGGTACCCGCCTGCGTGGCGCCCGATGACCTTCATCCCGGGTTCCCGCAACGTGCGTTGTCTTCCCGTGCGGCCCTCCAGGCCTGCGCGAAGTGACACGGACCCATTAGGCGGCAGCATACGTCCAACATGACGTTAAACTGTGCCACGTCCGCTCTGCAAGACGTTAAACTGCCAGGCGTTTACGTCCCGCACGACATTAAATTGCACCATCGTCCGCGCTGCAAGACGTTAAACTGCCAAGCACCTTCGTCCTCAACACACGACGTTAAACTGTACTTCGTCCGGCAAGACGTTAAACCGTCCGCTTCATCCTCAACACACGACGTTAAACTGTACTTCGTCCGGCAAGACGTTAAACCGTCCGCATCACCTGATCCCGTGTCTCGCACGCAGGATCCCCCCGATCTGGATGTGGCCCCAACCCGCGCGTCTCTGCAGGGATGTCGGGATTGGAGCGGCCTTCGCCCACGGGGGTAGAGTGTTACAGACAGAATGAACTACGTGGACTTTGATCCCTGTCTTCTAAACAGGGTACGTAGGAAGCCTCTCCGAGGCTCAAGCCCACCACCTGGTCGTCCCGGTCGTATTCACGTCGGTTCGTCCATCCGTGGGCCCCTCCCGGGTTCACATTCGCGTCGATTCACCTATGAATCCGCCCCTGTGGGAGACTGCACGTGTGTATCTCCATTGTGCTTCCCCACTGCCCCCTTTTTTCTATTTCTCCTTTTATCGTCCAGCATGACGTGAAACTGTGATTCACCCGGCCGTTCCATCCCCCCCTGTGCGAGGTGGTTCGGTTCGATCCTTCTCCAGGCAGCCTCGATCTCTTTGTGAGTCGGCTTGCCAACTTCCAGCATGACGTAAAACTGTGATCCACCCGGCCGTTCCATCCCCCTCTATGCGAGGTGGTTCGGTTCAATCCTCCGCCCGGCGGCCTCGATCTCTTTGTGAGTCGGCTTCCCGACGTCCAGCATGACGTTAAACTGTATATCCGAACTACGTTGACTTTGATCCGCGCTAACGCACGGTATGTAGGAAGCCCCTACGGGGTCCAAGCTCCTCACTCCATCATCCACCCTGATCCTTACCCGGGCCGCCACATCCCGGTGGGGTAATGCCATTTCATTCCACTCCACTTCACTCGGGAAGCCGCCCATGTGCTGGCCCCAGCGTCGGAGGTTCCCCTCAAGGGGTTCTGTCATCTGATTCACTCCTCGTGTTGATCAGTCCGATGTCGTCTCCGCTGGACGTTAAACTCGCGGCATACCCCGTGTTAAACATGGGAAGCTGAGGAAAACCTCAGGTAACACAGTTCCCCGCACCCAGTGCGGGATGCCTCAGGCCATCACGCCTTCGAGAAGCCCTATTAGGGACGGAAGGCAGACATGCAGAGGCGCATTGTTAAGACACGCCCCCGACACCCAGAGCCACCCGGTCTCCTCACCGCAGGTTGCTTCCCCGACCAGACTCCTTGGAGCGTCTGGGCGGAAGCAGCGTAATTAACCGGTGACCATGAAGATATGGCGCCGGGAACGAGATTCACGAACATTCTTAAATCTATGAGGGAGACCCGGATTAGGTGACGAGTTCCGAGGAGACGTCCACGGAAGGAGGAGCCGACGTCCCATCATCCCGGTTTCGATCAAGGAGCAGACGCCCCTGAATAAGGGACGAATGCCGCCCGCCCTTGGAAAGCGGGACTGCGGGACCACAAGCCGCGCGCCCATCCCCTCGGGTTGACGGGTGCACGCGCGAACGCGTCCTGGCGGAACAACGTAACCTGACGCACATCCGCACCGAAACAGATTGTTTCTTTCCCCATTTAATGGAATTCAAGATGGGTATTGGTTATTAAATTAAATATATATAATCTCATAATATTAAGGATACTTATGATACTATTTTATCATGTTTTAGTTATATTTTAATTAGGTTGAAAAAATAAACAAAACTAAAACAAGTGGATAAAAACTATACCTCTTCATTAGAAATCCTCCTTTGATTAACATCTTAATTGCTATAAGGTTTGTTTTCTACCTAAAATAAGACCTCTATAATGAGTATATGGAGAATAGAAAGGTATTTTTAAAGGTTTTGACTGACCCAAATAGGTTTTTATGTATGAATAAATTAGAATAAAAGGAACCCTATTATCAAAGACAGGAGGTTCATTCTTGGAATTTCTCAAAATATTGAAAAAATATAAATTAATTTTTAAATTTTAATTGAATCAAAAGGATATTAATTTTGAAGAAAAAATAATAATAGGTTAAAATTATTCTCATCCAATAAATTTTGGAAATATTTGCGAAATATTTCTACCATTATCATTTGTTTATAACCCTATTTAAGCCCTTTAACCACTATCGTGAAAACATAGATTGTTTACTCTATGGGGGTCAAAATTGTTACCATAAAATTGAAAAAGACCCATAAATGAACATGGTTGATATTATAAAACATATACTAATAACTTGGACAAATATATTATTTTTAATAATTTAAAAACATTTAATAAATTATTATTTACTTTAATATATTACAAATGTCAATTTTTTAGAACTATTATTTACATTGGCTTTAATAAAATCAAGATAAAACGTAGAATTTAAAAAAATATTTCATTATATTCCTAAAATTTCATTTTAATATATAAAATTCATCGATTTTTTTAATTATCTCATACTATATTACTTTTAATATCATTTATTTGTTACTTACATTAATTTAATAATTACTGCATCAGCATTGTATAAGTCTTAAAGTCATTATTTCAGCACAAAAAATTTAATAATTAATTAAAATGGTGAATATAAATCTATTATATTTAAAAATACTACTTCAATTAAAAAAATATCATCTGAATTACCTCATATTAAAAATATTACAGTTATTAAAAAAAGAGGGTGACATGTTTGACTTTTCATGAAATAAAATACTTTAAATTTCATAATCTCATCCATATGGCCTTAAAATGACATATAAAAAATAGTTTATGTTAATGGATGATATAAAATCATAAAATAAAATTATGTTATGTTTATGGGTAATTGTAAAGTTCTTTTCATTATATTATTAACACGTAATTACTAGATTTACCCTTTATAATGGTAACAAAAAAAATTATAGTAACTATTCATATTGAACAAAAATAAAATGGAAATAATTAATAAATTAGGTAATCTAGATTCTAAATATGGAATCAAGTTTTTGAAATTCAGATCCCAAAAGTGGTGTAATTTAATTTTCAATTGATCTATAAAAAATAAATGAAAAATAGTTTTCTTGAAATTTGTGTTTTAAGCAGAAAAATGTAAATATACCAAAATAAGGTATAAGGATGATTAAAATGAAATTAATTAGATTATATATAACTGAATATCACTAATTTAAATTCAAAATAAGAATAAAATAATAAGGTGGTTTTAATATAAATAAAATTATAGCATTATATAAAATTATAATTTTATGTATTCACTGTAAAAATTAGTTTAAGAAAAATATAAAATTTTCACTATAAGATAATTTTGGTATGATGATTTAAAAAATTAACATAATTTTATCAAATTATTTTTCTAAAATCGCTAGAAATTAATTATAATATTTTTTCACAAAAATAAATAAAAATATCTTTTGAAGAAAATATATTTTTATGAATGAAACTTCAATACTAAAAATCAAGTTCTTATTTAAAAATAAATAATTAATGTATTAAAAATTAGTATGAACTTTCATAATTTGGTTAATAATATTAATTCTTTCCAACTTAATCACCCTTTTATAATGTTCATGATTAAATAAGAATATTTTTCTGTTCTTTTAAGCGTAGAGTTCTATATCTTATATACTATCGAACCAAGTATTTCTTTTTAAAGTCTTAGGAAATTACACAGATATGGTGGTGATATAATTAGAAATCACTTTTTGGTTGATCATAAGAATAAAATAATATAAAAATTATATGTTATCATTGGTTAATAACTTCATTGGATCGTTCAAAATATGGTAGACAAAGATGTTGTGGAAAAACAAAATTTTAATTTTAAATTTGAATAAAATGAGACTATTTGAAGAAAAATAATTCCAAAAAACCCAAAATTAAAATATAAAAGTGTAATACTTTTTAAAACATGAGTATGAGTACTAGAAATGAAATTTTATAAGGATGTTTGGTATAATTGTTTACATATTTACCAAATTAGTTGAGTAAATCAACTGGAATATGGGAACCCTATTTGTGGTCTGAGGATAAGATGATTTGTCTTTTTTATAAGAGGATGGTGAAGTAAAATGTCTAAAATAAGAAAATATACTTCATTAATTAGAGTTGAGGTTTATTTCAATTCAGAAGGAAATGAATATCTTTAAGGTCAAAAAAGTGTGGGATCTAAAAACATCTATATGGAAAATAAGATCTCGAAAAAAAACTTCCATATAAAATAATAAACTAACAGAAAAAATATGTATATGGTTTCCAAAAAAAATAAGTTAATTGAGTTTTAATATATTTTCTCAACAGACATAAATTAAAATGTTATCAGACAATCTTATGCATTGCCTCTTATAATAATTTTCACTTATATAAAATGGATGTCCAAAAAACCATTCTTTATGGTAACAAAGAGGATGGTATCTATGTGTTTATTCCCTTTAGGATTTAAGTGTATAAGAATAATAGGAATAAACCTTTTTTAATGTTAAAGATAATATTATATGGATTCAACCAATTTGCTCGATAGTGGAATCAAATTTTTGATAATTTCATGATTGAGGAATGTTTCAAGCTTTGGGATTATGATCCTTGTTCTTATTAGAAGTAATGGAATTATAGAATATTCATTTTACTAATATTTTTTTAAGATGAAATATTTCTTGAGGGAAATAATATTCAATGATTTTAATAGATAATGAATTAATTTACTAGACATTTTTGGATGAATGATTATATATTTTCAAAGAAACTGTTGGGGATGAAAATTTAGAGGTATAAAAAATCAATGAAAATTGGTTTTATAAAAAAATACATTAACAAGGTTGTTTAAATATTTTAAATGGATAAATGTAAACAAGTATAAAAACTCCTTTCAATAAAATTCAAACAAAAAATTTCACAAGAATCATCTTCTAAAGAATAAGAAATGATCATGTAAAACATAAATTATGCTTCACCCATCAGAAAATTATTGCATGAAATAATTTTTCTATGTCCTCATAATTCATTTTTAGTAGGAATTGTGATATATTTCAGGTAAAATTCCATAGGGATGAATTTGGAGGATATAAAAAATATCATAAAATATCTTAAAGATTCATATGACACATAATTATTATTCAATGATAAAGATATATTAAAGGGGTTTTGGGATGCATATTTTCTAAACATTGATTCTAAAAAGTGAATAATTGGTTTTATATTCACTTTCAAAAGGAAATTATTTTATTTGATTTTTCATCTATAGCTTGTGCTTACATTTTGAAAAGGGTAATTAGAATATGATTTTGTTAAAAATCTAATAAATGATTTTTTCTATTTATTTAATTGATGAAGGATCCTTGGAATGAATTAGAATGAGGAATGTTGTTATGTGATGGTTAGAGTTTAATTCTCCATTCCAAAATTCCCATTTTGTATGTATGGAAAAAATAAAGTTTCACCTCATATTTAATCTACTATAAGATATATTTTTTGTAACATTTTAAGGTGGATTGAAAAAATAATCCCATGGAAATGTCTAGAATGGTGTTAATCCATGAAATTATGATGTAGTGTTGTGCCTTTGTCCAATTTTCCAAAATGAAATTGAGATGGAGGACAAAATATGTTTTGAGAAGATGTTGAAAATTAAGTAATAAAAAAGGAGGTAAGATTTCATGAATAAGTCTTTAACTAATAGATTTGTTGTCAATTTGAAGTCTCTTCAATTTTATGAAGGGGTTTTTAAGAAGAAAATTTTTTGAACGATATTTTTCTGAATTTTTTTCTGGCACCAGCTGAGGAACTCGAAATATGCTAATAAAATATATTAAAACCATATTATTACAATTTTTAGATATTTTATTATAATTATATATACATTAATTGGAAAAAACACAATTTCACCATATGCTGGTGGTTAAACTGAAGTTGAAACGATGTATCAAAGGTCACATTGGTCATCAGACGGACATCCATGAATCATGGAGGATAATGGAACCAATTTATTGGATGAATATATCTATAAGTACAAGGTTTTATAAGATATTGATATGTATAGATAATATATGAAGCTTTATTACATGAGATATTGAATATATTTATTTGAATGTGAGAGTGATTGTAACCTCTTGTACACTTTTTTCATAGTGAATGTTCTGTTCTCCCATGAATGAAATACCTTAATTTGGACCACAAAATTCATGTGCATTACTCAACTTATTTTATTTAATTCCAAAAATTTTTATAGTGGTTTTATATAGTTACTAGATTTTATATCTAATAGTCTAATTACATAGATTCGAGGGGCTTTGTATATTTTGGATGGTTATTATTTAGAAGGGATTTCTATCAAATTTTGGCTACTGTGAGTGTTCTTAAAAATTAGGTTATTCCCCAACATTATTCTAAAAACTACATAATTTTTATGGGTAATAAATTCAATGAGGATAATGATTTGAATCAAAAGATTCATCTTCCCTAGAGATAAACAAAAATTTTCAATTAATATAATCATTGGGTGGAAAAAAACAATATTTTAGAAAATAATTTCAGTAATATGTATTATAACTCGATGAAGTGAGATTAGTTTTCAAAAACACAATCAATTTGGGTTCTCCTTGAATTCAGTTAAAAATAAATAAAGAACATGATATGAATATTTAGGGTTGAAAAATTACATTTATATGGTAACCAACATTAATTATAAGAAACCACGCTATATAAGAGATAGCATGGTAAAAATATCCAATGAAACAAAATTTTAGACAACGAACCCATTGCCTAAGTCCATAAATTCCAATAAAGTTTTGAATATCCTACATAGCTAAAATAAATATCTTAATCACCTATTTCATAACATTTTTCATATCTATAACCTTATATAAAAATTATTCTAAATTATTCTCTACATCTCTATCAGTTTATTGTTATCTATTTTCAATATATTGCCTGAGTAATCATGATCATTTGAAGAAGTTTTATAACAGTGGTGTTTTTATTAAATACCCAACCATGGTTAATAATTCCAAGAACATGAAAAGTTACTAAAATATCTATTTTATCATTATTTATTATAAAAAAAATCATGGGCTTGTAGTTATTATTTGGGATGGTGATGTTGATTATGAGCCTACATTGGTAATTTATAAAGAATGAATATTATTTTTATCATTAATGAGTTAAATGTTTCTTTGAACATTAAAAAACTAAAAAATTAATATTAATGTATTGATATACTTCATTAAATTCCCAAATCAATCCTTTATATAATTAGATACCATTTTTATAATGGGTTGTTAAATCAACCCAACAAGAACATGCTATAATTGATGAATGAGAATAGCTATGGAATAAATAATTATGTTATAAAATCAATATTAAAAAATATAATAAAATTATTAGTGTGTTTATATAGACATAAATAAAAATTGAGAATATTTATATTAATAATTTAAATGAAATAATACATTGTCACGTAAAAACAAATCGATCTCCCTCTTCGTGTGTTCATTTTAAGCAGTTAGTTTTCAAATAAACTCTTATAGTTCATTTTTATCATAGAATTAAAATTTTATATTTATAAAATATAAATAATGAAATAAATAACATATATATTCACTTAAAAAATTTCTAAAACTCTCCTTGAATAGTGGTGATGAAAAAAACGTGTTTTTTATGGAGGTGGTAGTCCGCAAACACTAAACTATGATGTTTTAATTTTTTCAATTGAATTGGAGGGGAATATAAAATGGTTATAACATAAATAATATAACACATCAGTATATTATTTATATCTATTTCAGTATTTACATATTTATATAGAGTTTTTGGAGGAGAGTGGATGAAAAAGATAAATAATCGAAGTTAAAGTGTATGTAATACCTATGCAAGTAATTTTATTCTTTTTTTGATGTTTCCTTTGAAAATAAATGACCCAAGGAAGTTTATTGATTATTGAGGATGAAAATTTTATTGAGGGTATCTATTATGAGTATATTTGGTAAATATTCTTTGGAATTTGGAACTATAGGTGTTCCATGAAGTGTATAGAGTCGAGCTACTTTTATAGGTGAAAAGGAGAGAAAATTATTTGGAAAATAATGTTAAGTAAGGGGTAAGAATGAAATTTCATGGCAGTTAGTTGAGTTAGGTGAAACAAAATTGGTGAGGCATGAAGGAATGGATTTCCATTAAAATAGGTATTCTAGAAGCTCTAATTATCAAATTTAATTAGTAAAATATTAGATATATTAGATTACCCATTTTAATACTTATTAATATTGATTATAATTTAAGCATGAAAATTATTTTATTACTAAAAATATAATATAAAGCTTCTAATAAATGCTAAAAATTATTAATCTAAATTTGGACTCTATTTAATGTAAAATTAATTTCTAAATATAAAAAAATACCTTTTGAATTAAATCATATAATGTGTTAAAAATATGTTTTGATTGAAAAAAAAAATTGCCTTAATCATTAATTATTATTTATATTATCTAAAATTGATTACTAATTAAATTATTTATAATTTATTAATATATATATCTAAATATAATATTAGTCCCTTTATTTTAAAATAGACCAATTAAATTTTGATGCCCAATAATTTGAAAATTATCATTCCTTACTAATTTTTTTTTACACTGGTAACTATTATTTATCTTGGTAAAATAATTTTATTAAAAAAATTGAAATTAAACTAATTAACTAATTAAAAAATTATGAATAAAAATATTTAAACGATTTCATATTATTACATTTATAAAATTAGTAAAAATCAATTTAAATATAAGAGCACATACTAAATAAAACATTTTTAAGAAACATGTATCTTTTATTAAAAAATCATATTCATACATTCATTATGATGAAATTTATGTGGATATAAAATTATTTTAATGTATATATTTTCAATAACTTCTATTCAAAGAAGTATTTAATCATAATATTATAAAATTCATAGTGCATGAAAAGACAAATTTTAAGAAATTTTATTTTTTTCAAAAAAGGATTCATTTTTTATTTAGCTATACTAATTGAATTTTACCAATTCATTAGTATAAACAAACATTTTATTTCATTTCTCATATACTACATAATTATGTTACCTCTATATTTACTTCCCAATTGAACAACTATATCTAAACTAATACTTAATATTCGCTGATTCATTTCGGTTTGGTGTTTCATGTGAAGTATTCTATTGAACATATTCATTTTTAAGAAACATATATAATTTTAATTATTAAGTATTTATATGGGGTAATTTTATATTTTAAGATGCTAATAATTGGATAGAAATAATCAATTTTCACTGAATGGTTTGGTATTCTGGTATATATTTGAGTATTTTAATTTGTTTTGGCATGCTTGATGGTGAGACATTATAATATTGTTAAAAGAAAAATATTGGTTTGAAAATTTGAATAAATCATTAAAATATGAAGATTTGTGAATCGATGGAGGGTTTTACTAAAAATTATTCAAATTTTTGTTTTATAGTGTTCTTAAACATAAATATTTTATGCTATTGTTTGAAGCCACTGAATTTGAAATATAAAACTCGATTCTAGTATTGAATCTAAAAATTTAATGATAGTATTGTATTTGTTTTTCCAAGATTACTATAAAATATATATTCAAATTTTATAAAATAATTCATCAATAATCATGAATTCACTATTGTAATAGATAGTGGCCACATGTGGCACCAAAATTTATTTAGATCCTAGAGTGAGTCCCGTGGGATGTATTTTACAAGATTTATGAAGATGGTTTTGTGAAAAGTTCTCTTTTGGTTACATCTAAATTAGTTAATGTATACATTAGTGGATGATTATATGGTCTACTCAATTGGAGGAGAAACATTCTTGTTAGTCTGTGGGATAAACATTGTGTCATGTGAATTATGGTAAATATTGAGGGTGGTGTGTGTAGTGATTCTGTTTAGTTGTTAATTATGATATCTTGATGCATATTTGTGAAAATGAACACAAATAATATATGTAAAATGAGAGAACACCAAATTAATGAATTGATTAGTTTGAATCGTTGCATGTAGTATATATGATAATGGATGGGGTACAAATAGTTATGAATGGACTATGTATGACATAGAGATATGATAATATTTTTAATTGTAATAATGTTATGATAGAATACTTACTAAATTGAGGATGTCCATAGTGAATTATGTATCGAGTGAGAGATTGTGAATTTGATGTAGGCGATTAGGTGATGTATGTATGGAACTCATGGAAGATGACTAACAGGACTTGACCTTTTAGGACCCCACCTATGCTGGCATTAAGCTGAGTGTACCTCCCCAATGATTCCTATAATTGGTCCAGGGGTGGTGAATATCACTGATTAGTGATATCACACATGATGTGTGTTCTTATCCTAATGCACCTGTATAAAAACACGCATATCCACACATGAAATAATAATTTATACATTCAACATAAATCAAACTATAATATATATTCCATGTGTGAAATATAAATATCCAAAAGGAATATTATGTGAACAAACCTTTATGAAATAGAAACAAAATAAACCACTATGAAACCTAAAAGGGAGAAAACCTATGGCAAGTTAGGTGAAGGGATATTTGAACTGAACTGGATCTAGACATGAACATCGTCTATGACTATCACCTCGATGCACTACTAAGTTTCTTCAAATCTATTTCTACCAATTTCACCATTGAACTATCCATCTTCTTCATATGACGTGACACGTGTGAATAAAAATCCCATTTAAGGGTGAGTATATACATACCATTTAGAAAACCCTGAAAACTACAAAGAAATGATAATAAGGACAGTTATTTAAAAAAATAGATATAGTGAAAAACAAAATATGATATAAATATTAGTACCATATACATTGAAGAGATAAATGATAGAAAAAAACTAATATAAAGATGACAAAACCCAAAACAAATTCTAAGACCTTGAACTTACCATATTTGTAACTCCAACCACATCCTATAAAAATTTATGGGGGACTTATACCCACTCAATCGACAATTTTCATTTGAGGGAATAAACCTCCTCAGTGGATGACCCATACCCCTTTAGGTAATGATAATTATATGCTGTAATTCCTAACTCCATTGATAGATAACAAAATAAAATAAGTGGGGGAGTACATAACTCTATCATTCAAGGGGACTCACACTATTAAACAAACACAACAGTAGAGGAGTTCCTGACCCCATGAATGATAAATTCATTGAACTCAATACCCATTATTTTTTTATATATCCATGAAGACTAAAATTATTGTATCACCTTATTTCTGACCTCTAATTCCAAATAAGAGTGATCTATTGTGTTTTATGTGAAAAAAATTATTAGTATGGGATACTCATATTACAAAATCTGAGCTCCTAGAATATAGATATGAAAACACACTGTGGATGAAAAAATATGTGAAATTTTCTATATGGGTGTACAACATATATCAACTTGGGGAAGTCATGTTGTGTAATACTCTTCAATTGTTTCGTATTGGTTAAACCACATAATGTGTATGATGGAATACATGATGTGTTGGACAAGAGGGGTGCACAATATGTACCTCCCCATTTCTTATGTGGGGTTTGGGATGTACAAAACATATCCTAGGTGAACATTTTGTGTCTCTCGAATTTTCTAATTATATGTATACTATTTTTTAGGTGGATTTATATAAGTCCAATATCACATAATGTCAAGTCCTAGACCATTCGTACTTTATATCTAAACAACTACCTTGGTGTTTACTGCATATAAATTACAATTATACTTACTAATGATTACTTAGTTAGTGTACTAAAGAAGCATTTTTTTTAAATATTTTACTCCCATAAAACACTATCCATCCATTCCTAGGAGATACCTGGTGTGTGAAAATATTCATCACAAATAATGTTCACACGTCTTCAAGAAACAAATTAGTAAAGTGATTAGAATCACCCCATATTGTTTTTTCTTTCATCTAAGCTCAATAAAATACTAACAATTCCATTTTTATTCATTTTTATAACATTTAATTTAGTCTATCGTTATAATAATTAATCATAAGGGGTTTACTTGTAACCCCAAAACAATACTGCATAGTCAAATATCATGATTCTATACCAACAGGATTCCCAATGACCCATAACTACTTGTTATCAATTCCTCATTATATAATCGTTGCCTCTATAATCAAATTAGTCACCTAAAGAACAATATGTTGATAAATATTTGATATGGATCATGATTTGTTTGAAAAACCCCAATTAGTTAACTTTTCAGATATTCTTAATTGGGTTTGTTAACATAATATGTTAATAATGTTTTAGATTGTAGAATACAATGAGGTATTCATAAATTAACATATATAAAGGAGTTTAAAGTATATTCAATAATAATTTATTGAAATTTAGTGTAAAACAATATTTCTCAAGAAAAAAAATCACTTTCTAAAAAATGATTTTTTGAAAACTTTGTGATATTCAATAACTCTAGGTGATATATTTTCCAAATTCCCAAATGTTTCTTTGATTCATTTTTTTACATTAATTATTCATATAAATATGGCACTCATCATTTAATTTTTGGTGGAGATAATACATATAGGAATATAAAGAGATATAAATTCTATATTTTAGTAGAAAACAAAAGTGGCAGTATATATTTCCTAAAGGTATTTAAGTAACAAACATTTTCATAGAAATGTAATGTAATGTGAATAATTTTCTATGATAATGTTATTTACACAAATTTTAGTTGTGTATAAAGGGGTTTAGACAGACGATAAATAAATTTCCCAAAATTTATATTGAATTCATTAATTTTATGAAAAAAGTGAATCATAAGGCTCAAATTGTGGTGTAAAAATATTTAATTTGATCCATCTTTAGAATATTTACAAGGTAAATTTCATACACTTCAATTGAGTGAGTAGTGATATCTCAACCTGTGATTGGTTATAAACGAGTGGGTTCGTGGCCCACTAAGAACATTTTAAATATTATTTCCAGTTATTAGATTTGGTATATTAGTAATTTTACATTATATATATCTTTGTAATAGAGCAGTTCTGGTGATGAAATTAATCATTATTAGGTCTCTAGTATGATTCAATTTCCATCATTTTCTTGTAAGATAATGAGGGAAGATTTATTTATCTTATGGAGGCAAAAGATTAAAGGGGATTTTTTTAATTCTTATTTATGTGGATATTATTGGATCAATAAGTTACAATGGAATTCTGATCTTCAATTGAGATAACCTCAACTCAAAAAACAATTATACACAAGACTATTTCATAGAATTAATAAGGGATGTTTACATAACTATTATTTATGGAATTATAGTCGTAGTGGATATTAGAGATTTATCAATGGGAAAATATAAAATATTTTATGTCAATACTATATGAATAAATACTTTAGGGGGATCATTATACAGTTAAATATATATAATGTTGATTTCATGTTAATAACTACACACTATTTGTTAAAATATTCAAAAAATATTTAAATGAAATTAAAAGTTACATGATGGTAAATTATAGGATCTGTATGATATGTGTGATGACATGTGGATGTGCCAGAATGAATCTGATTCATTCTTTAAAAATGTAAAAGATATTATATAGGATATGAATGAACTCAAAGTATCTATCTATGTTGTGAAGATCCTAAAATTTATATTCAAAAGATATATACACGAGGTTATTATAATATCCTATGTGATCAATGACAAAAAAAATTAGCTGAAGGTTGACAGTATAAAAAGTACTCTTGTTACATATGTGATGAGGAATAATGATAATAAGGATATTAAGAAGGTTAAATCTCAAGATTTGGTATTCATGACAACAAATAATCTCTCTATGGAGGATGACATTGAAGATAGTAATGTTAGTAAATTCATATCATTCCCTTATGTAAATTCAAAAAGGGGAAATGAAAAAATTGAATGTAATACTTCCAATTACATTATTTAGATGTGGAATTTTTTTTAGATCATATAAAAGGGTTCCAAGATGATCTGATATAATTATGAGGATGATAAAGTCACAGTGATGAAATATGTGAAAGAGGTATAGGGAAAGAACACTAAGATAAATTTCATCAAAAATGACATTTTGATTTCATATGAAGATAATAGCTTAAAAGAATTATAACTAGAAGAGATTAGAGTCCACCAGGACCTCAATTTATATTTTCTTTTAAATTTTAGAAACATGTTAAAAATTAGGGAAGAGACTAATTATGATGATGATTAAAAAGTATAAAAAATATTTTATCACAAGTAAGAAGTTTCACTACCTGAGATTGATATTTTTTAGAGAGAAAATGATGAAATATAATTGAGTGGTTGGGGTTGGAAAAATCAACATACAGAAGATAGAATAATAGAATTATAATTTTAAGGTGATTATTGAAAATATAAAATCTAAAAATATAGAAATATCATATAAGGTAATTTTTTAGATGATCATAATTGAAGAATAGTTCAATTTTATGAATAACAGAGTTAAATAGAGTTAAAAAAGTTTAAATATATTATGGGATAAATCATTGTTTTATTGAAAAAAATAATGAGTAATAGAGGCTCTTAACTTCAAGTATTACGTAAGAAAAAATTCAATGTGAACTCAAAATTTGAACACTCAAAATACGCAAAGGGAAATTAATGAAACACAAAAAAACAAAAATACACCCCACAGAAAATGTATTTTATATTGAAATATGGGACACAATATATTTTTTTTGTTCTATATCCTAGAGGTATTATAATGAATAAGAGAAAACTAATTAGTTATGAAAAACTCAATATTTCATGTAAAACATTAATTAGTAATATTTTTGGTGTTTATATAGCCATAAATCTAGGAACTTCTCATTGAAAATGTATGGAAATGTTCATAATAATTTTTGAAGTAGTTGTAGATAGTTGATTAATTAATCATTAAGAGAGATCAATACCCGAAATAAATATAAAATATTTTCAAGATGAATTTACCCCATTATATTTACAGTAGGATCAAATATACAAATCATCTCAATATGGTGAATCGAAACACATTGAAGTAAAATAAATGGGATAGGATGGTAGTGGGTGAAAATATTTTTATAAAAGGACCAAATCATTATTTTCTGCATTTTCATGACATTATGCGTACTTATAATGTGATAGGAAATATGGATCCAGTCACAGTAATCAACGATAGAAAATAAGGTGTTATAAGATATCAAAATGTTAATGTGTGAAAGATTACTATATTAAGAAAATTCAAAATTGGGGGGAAATATGTGACACCCAATAATGTATTGGTTTTAAATAGAATTTTTCACAACATTCTAAGTGTAATACAATCGTGTGACTCAGGTCATGCTATGAATTTTTCCAACAATACTTATATCATCAATGGAATAAAAATTCAATTATTATGTAAGGGAAGAATATGATGGAGATTATTTACCTTATCTGTGGAGATGAAAATATGTTCAATATATAAATGGAATAATAACATAGAATATTTTATAATAGTATTTGTTATTTGTGTCACGACCCGTCCTCGGGGCCCGTGCCGTGACTACCCCAAGCCCGCCTTCCATAGGCTAGGGGCTGGCGACTAGCACCAAGGCGTAAATCCCGGTAAAAAGGGAAGGCACTGCCTTTGTAAAGTAAACAAGCACCACAGAGTAAGCAAGAGGAAAAGTAAACACTAAGTAAAAACAGAGTACAACTGAAGTGCGGAAAAGTAAATGGGCCAATATACAAACCCAACTGAAAGTAAAGTACAACTCGAAAGGGAAAACAACAACTGTAAAGTAAAATCCGCTACACCAAGCTGTCCACTGGAAATCCCACCTGAAGGGTGGGTACAGATAGCTCCAATGCTCCACGGGTCCCGTCGTCCGCTCCGAGCACGTCCCGCCCAGTGGTCCACCTCCAAGTATCGTCCTGCTCTGCAAGCCTCAGCCACGATCAACGCTGTCCGTCGTCTGCAACCAACACAACGTAGTGCGGGCATAGCCCGTGCAGGGGTGAGTATAACGATACTCAGTAGGGACCCCGAGACCCTCGAGGTCTCACTAAAACCAACAAGGATAACCACAAGAAGATCTCAACAGATAACCTCTACTTAGATATATGCCCATACATATACCTAAGTTATCAAGTAACCCATCTCAATAATGAGGCAAACACAAGGTCAAAAGTCTCAGCTCAAACCATGATTTTCATCATCGAAACCGTAACTGCTGAAGAGCTCCGTCTCTGGAGTGTACAGTTGTCCTGTCACAACTCCGAGGTACTGCTCACTAACTTAAGACTGATGTAGTACTCCACCTATCGAGTATTGCGGGCCAGTCGCTACCACCAAGCGCTCCCATGTGCCGCTACAACCAAGCGCACCACTGTCGTGGGTCTACCGCTGCAACCAAGCGCTCCCATGTGCCGCTACAACCAAGCGCACCTCTGTCGTGGGTCTGCCGCTCCAACCAAGCGCTCCCATGTGCCGCTACAACCAAGCGCACCTCTGTCATGGGTCTGCCGCTACAACCAAGCGCTCCCATGTGCCGCTACAACCAAGCACACCTCTGTCGTGGGTCTGCCGCTACAACCAAGCGCTCCCATGTGCCGCAACAACCAAGCGCACCTCTGTAACACACCGAGTCGTTCGATCAGCAGTCGTCGGGTCTCAGTCAGCTACACGGTCTCCGTGCTCCGCCCGCTCGTCTCCAGGAGGGTCCGCTCCACGAGCTACTGGTCGATACTCCAAGTATCACAAATTCCCGCAAGGAGGTATCTCAAAGGACCACCTCGTCATAGAAGTCTCAACGCAACAGACGGCGCGTCAATCGGACGCCCGGTCTGTGAGTTATTAGTCTTTTCGTCCCAGGGGCCTGGTTGGTTTCGTGTGCGAACCAATCCGGCCGTAACTCAACTATACCCCCGAACACTCATCGTGTATACTCATAGGGACCGTTTTTCAACATGATCACCAACGCCGCTGACGGTTCGTCAAACGGACGTCTGGTCTGAAAGATATCAACTTTTCCGTTCCAGAGGCCCGGTTGGATTTCAGTGCGATCCAACCCGGCCACTATCCATCTGCATCCAAAACTCGGGTGGAGGATGCCAAAAGTTCTGTCTCATCAAGAGGAACTCAACGCAATAGATGGCGCGTCAATCGGACGCCCGGTCTGAGAGTTATTGGCTTTTTCGTCCCAGGGGTCAGGTTGGGTTTTAAGGAAAAACCAACCCGACCGTACTCCACTTGCGTCCAAACCTCGGGCGAAGTGAGCCAAAAGATCCGTCTCACTAAGAGGAAACTAACAAAGCTGACGGCACGTCAATCGGACGTCCGTAGCTCAAGATATGAGCGTTTCCGCTCCGAGGGCCCGGTTGGTTTCGTGTACGAACCAACCCGGCCGAACCCAAAGTATTCCGAAACATTGAGTGCGATAAACCGAAACGACCGACTTGCTCCAAGGATTGTGTTGCCGCTGACGGCGAGTCGTTTGGAGGCCCGTAGCTCCTGTTACGGGTGTTTGAACGAAAGTCGTCCGAAGACGGGGGGTCCGGGCCTGGGCCGACCTGGCCCGACCCCCCCTGGTTGGCCCGAACCGGGTCGGTTCCGACCCGGTTGGCCCGGCCCGGCCCGGCCAGGGCCGGTCTGGCTCGGCTCGGCCGAGCGGCCGACGCGGGGGAAAGTCGCCGCCCCGCGTGACACCCCCGCGGCACCCGCGGGGTGTCGGCCAGACAGCCGGACGCGCCGCGTGACAACCCCGTGGCACTCGCGGGGTGTCACCCTAGACACCCGCGGGGTGCTGCGTGACAACCCCGCGGCACCCGTGGGGTGTCGCCCTGGACACCCGCGGGGTGTCGCGTGACAACCCCGCGGCACCCGCGGGGTGCCGCCCTGGACACCCGGGGGGTGTCGCGGGACAACCCCGCGGCACCCGCGGGGTGTCGCCCTGGACACCCGCGGGGTGTCGCATGACAACCCCGCGGCACCCGCGGGGTGCCACCCTGGACACCCGGGGGGCGGCGCCGCCTCCGGCCGCCGCGCCGGCGACCCGCGCCGCCACCGGCTTCCGCGGGCCGCCGGAGTCGCTCCGGTGGCCCGTTTTCCTTCCCATCTGCGCCGTTGCTCCTCCCGGGACTCATCCTTCCCTGCGGAAACATCAAACATCCGTTGCGGCACGTTCCGTCATCGCCCGTCAAATCCGCACAAAACGAAGAATGATGGAGGGTCGTCGGGCCGTGTTCGTTTGGCCAGCATCCTCCGCGTTAGAGATAATCAACGGGAGAAAATAAAATGTTTAACACATGAACCAAAAATTTTAATAAAATAAAACTGTTTCTTTGATTCTGGTTCTTTAATTTTTAAAGAATGCTCACGGGAATATAAGGAGGGGTATTTCCAAAATATAAAATCCCTACCTCGTTGATCGTTGCGCGCGGGCGTTCTTCGCGAAAAAGATCATCGCGGAAGAGAGGGATCGTCGCGTCGTCGCGGGGAGGCGTCGCGTCGTCGCGGAATCCGGCGTTGAGTCGGCGAACTCAACGCACCATGAAACAGCAGATTTAATTTAATTAATTAAATCCGTGTTTTGGTTAAGAACCACGAAGGAGATAAAAAGGAAGGTCCGAGACTCTTACCTCAAGCAGCCGATCGAAGATCCATCGCGGAGGAAGAGACGTCGCAGAAGAACTTTGTCGGCATTGCGGATCACGGCGTCGCGTCGTCGATTTCCGGGTTCAGCGTTCTTCGCGTTTTTCGCGTTCTTCGCGAAGGAGGCTGAAGGTTCAAGGATCCTCTCTCAACGAGTAATCCTCCAAAAGAAATTGGTTGGTCTTATTTTATTATTATGCCAACACACGAAAAAGGGTAAGAAACGACCCATCAATTCGTTGAATTAATTAAATGAAAGAAACAGCTCATTTAATTTACGAAATAAACCGCCCAATTAAATGGTATGTTAAGAATTTAGAAAACGCGTCAGTTGACTTTCATAATGACGGGTTTTCGCGGGTGCGTTACTTAGCGGAAAGAAACAGCGGGGCTCGTGCAGGCCCCACCTCACAAATATCCTACAAAGGGGGTAGGATATTTCTGGATAGCATCCTATCCGGCTCAACTCAGTTCAAGATGCCTTTAAGTGGATTCAAGTGGCTTCCAAGTGGCTTAAGTGAAATAAAATAAAGTTGTCGAAAAATTATTTTATTTCTTAACTTTAAGCCCGAAAATTAAAAACCACACCCGAGAAAACGCAACTTCAGAAGAGGCGTTTCTAAGTGAATACCGGTGCTGCGATTTCATCGGTGCCCTCAGAATTTGATTCCGGGCACCGGTTCAAAAGTTAGAAAAACCCGCTCGTCTGTTCACTGAACGTACCCGAGCCAAAACATCGGAAAATGATTCCGGGCACACCGGGCCTCAGAATCAGGTGCCGTCAGAGACTGTGCTCTTGAAAAATTCCAAAAAAAATTATGAAGAAAAATTTCCTTGAAATTTACGGGTCTTTACATTACTCCCACCACAGGGTTTTACGTCCCCGTAAAGCTTCAACACAAACTAGGGATACAAAGGCAGTACTGAGCACGCATCTGAGCCTCCCGCTCCCATGTGCTCCCTGGAGGTTCCCGTGCTGCCATCTGATTCACACAAGAGGAATCGATCGTCCACGTAGGACCCACTCCTATCGATCCTCTATCCCCACCAGGACCTCCATAAAAGTCTCCCCATCATCCACGTCGAGCTCCCCATGGTCAAAGATGTGCGTCGGGTCGTGCACGTATCTTCTCAGCTGAGATACGTGGAAGACGTCGTGCACCCGGTGCAACTGAGGTGGTAGAGCCAGGCGATAACCCACCTCGCCAATCCTGCTGAGGACCTGGAAAGGCCCGATGAAGCGTGGAGACAACTTGCCGACTCGGCCAAATCTTCGCAAACCATGTCGTGGTGAGACCCGCAAGAAGACGTGGTCGTCATCCTCGAACTCTAGTGGTCTCCGCCTCTTGTCAGCATAAGGCTTCTGCCGACTCTAAGCTGTACTCATCCGCCCATAGATGACCTGGACCATCTCAGGTCCCACAAGAGCTGCAAGATTTCTTCTTTGCCGATAAGAGAAATCTGGTCCCATCCCCTGGATGAACCACATTCTTTTTCCTAATACAGTCAATCTCGACATGGATGGTACTAATCCATACCAAGGATGACATCGTAAGGCCTCGACGCTACTACCATGAGATCCAACCGTTACTCTCGCCTCAAGGGTTGAGTCACACTGTCGGCATCAGTGTGTGGTAACTGGGTCTCCTCCAGTAGATTTCCCACAAGTGAGGGTCAAGTCAACAGTCTAAACCGGAACCTCTTAGTAACAACACAAAAGAGGACAGGAAGGAAAACATCACAAAGGTAAGTGCCTTTTATTATTGCAGCTCATATTACAAGGACGCTACACAACAGCAACAAGGAACTAGAAGTACAAAAGACGTATCCCCTAGTTCCGCTCCTGTCCAACTGCTCCCAGAGCTCCACGATCGAAGGCCTCAGCTGCCTGAAGCTGAGCTCTCCCATGTCCACCAACTCCCTGCAGTCGGGGTGGACCTCCTGGTGGTGGTGGTGGAAACACCTCGAAGTGTCTCCCACCATCGTCTACTAGGCTAGCTCCACTGCCTCGTCCGCCTGTACCCTGCGGACCACCATGGCCGAATCTCTGTCTGGGAGGTCCCTCTACCGCCTGCTGCTCATCTGTAAAACGAGTCGGGCAGTCTCGAGCCATGTGACCAATCCCGCCACAGGAGTAACACTGCCCACTCTCGGCACTCCTGGCTCTGACTCCACCCCGGCTCCCCCGCACAACTGAGCCTGAGTCGTGCAGTCGGCCACCGGTAGGTCTGGCCCTCTTGGACCTCTGTGCATAGAAGTGATGCCTCGTCGTGCACCTGGAGCATCAAGCTCCACCATCGGCCTGCTGCTGCGTACAGTAGGTTCGCTGCGAGGATTACCATGAGGTCTGCTGGTATCCTCACTAGCCTGAAAACTCCCACCACAGCCTCCAGCCAATCCTCAGCCACCTGCGGGTCTGTCTCTCCCCGGAACCTGGGTGGCCTCTGGCGCTGGAACTCGTGCAGTGCACTCAAGCAACGTGAATCGTCAGTGGCTGGAAGCATCGGTGGCTCGGCGGGTAGAGGTACTGCTGGTGCCTCAACTGTCAAGGGGCCCTGCACCGAGGCCTCGTTGCTGGGCGGGCTATCGCCACGCTCAACCCTCAGAACCCTAGCTGGTCGTCCGCGGGGAGGCATCCTGAAAGAAACAACGTGATACGGTCAAACGATAAGAACCTGGTGAGCTGACCTGGTTTGAGCTGACTTTTAAAAACTATTGGAAACACACACGCAATCAGTGTCTTCGTGCATTAAGTCGGAAATCGGAAGTCAGGGTCCTGGTGTACGGATACGTCGGCCGCCTCACCAACATTGGACTCCCTGGACCGATAACCACACTCAAAACGCTAAACACTATTGCTTCACATAGAAGAAAGATCAGAGTCTGCGGTAGAACCGACCACCTCTGATACCAATTTGTCACGACCCGTCCTCGGGGCTCGTGCCATGACTACCCCAAGCCCACCTTCCATAGGCCAGGGGCTGGCAACTAGCACAAAGGCATAAATCTCGGTAAAAAGGGAAGGCATTGCCTTTGTATTGTAAACAAGCACCACAGAGTAAGCAAGCGGAAAAGTAAACACTAAGTAAAAACAGAGTACAACTGAAGTGCGGAAAATTAAATGGGCCAGTATACAAACCCAACTGAAAGTAAAGTACAACTCGAAAGGGAAAACAACAACTGTAAAGTAAAAGCCGCTACATCGAGCTATCCACTGGAAATCCCACCTGAAGGGTGGGTACAGATAGCTCCAATGCTCCTCGGGTCCCGCCGTCCGCTCCGAGCACGTCCCGCCCAGTGGTCCACCTCCAGGTACCATCCTGCTCTGCAAGCCTCAGCCACGATCAACGATGTCCGTCGTCTGCAACCAACACAACGTAGTGCGGGAATAGCCCGTGCAGGGGTGAGTATAACGATACTCAGTAGGGACCCTGAGACCCTCAAGGTCTCACTAAAACCAACAAGGATAACCACAAGAAGATCTCAACAGATAACCTCTACTTAGATATATGCCCATACATATACCTAAGTTATCAAGTAACCCATCTCAATCATGAGGCAAACACAAGGTCAAAAGTCTCAGCTCAAACCAGGATTTTTATCATCGAAACCGTAACTGCTGAAGAGCTCCGTCTCTGGAGTGTACAGTGGTCCTTTCACAACTCCGAGGTACTGCTCACTAACTTAAGACTGCTGTAGTACTCCACCTATCAAGTATTGCGGGCCAGCCGCTACCACAAAGCACTCCCATGTGCCACTACAACCAAGCGCACCACTGTTGTGGGTCTGCCGCTGCAACCAAGCGCTCCCATGTGCCGCTACAACCAAGCGCACCTCTGTCGTGGGTCTGCCGCTACAACCAAGCGCTCCCATGTGCCGCTACAACCAAGCGCACCTCTGTCGTGGGTCTGCCGCTACAACCAAGCACTCCCATGTGCCGCTGCAACCAAGCGCACCTCTGTAACACACCGAGTCGTTCGATCAGCAGTCGTCGGGTCTCAGTCAGCTACACGGTCTCCGTGCTCCGCCCGCTCGTCTCCGGGAGGGTCCGCTCCACGAGCTACTGGTCGATACTCCAAGTATCAAAAATTCCCACAAGGAAGTATCTCAAAGGACCACCTCGTCATAGGGGTCTCAACGCAACAGACGGCGCGTCAATCGGATGCCCGGTCTGTGAGTTATTAGTCTTTTCGTCCCAGGGGCCCGGTTGGTTTCGTGTGCGAACCAATCCGGCCATAACTCAACTATACCCCGAACACTCATAGGGTATACTCATAGGAACCGTTTTTCAACGTGATCACCAACGCCGGTGACGGTTCATCAAACGGACGTCTGGTCTGAAAGATATCAGCTTTTCCGTTCCAGGGGCACGGTTGGATTTCAGGGCGATCCAACCCGGCCACTATCCATCTGCATCCAAAACTCGGGCGGAGGATGCCATAAGTTCCGTCTCATCAAGAGGAACTCAACGCAATAGACGGCGCGTCAAATCGGATGCCCGGTCTGAGAGTTATTGGCTTTTTCGTCCCAGGGGCCAGGTTGGTTTTTAAGGCAAAACCAACCCGACCGTACTCCACTTGCGTCCAAACCTCGGGCGGAGTGAGCCAAAAGATACGTCTCACTAAGAGGAAACTAAAAAAGCTGACGGCACGTCAATCGGACGTACGTAGCTCAAGATATGAGTGTTTCCGATCCGAGGGCCCGGTTGGTTTCGTGTACGAACCAACCCGGCCGAACCCAAAGTATTACGAAACATTGCGTGCGATAAACCGAAACAACCGACTCGCTCCAAGGATTGTGTTGTCGCTGACGCCGAGTCGTTTGGAGGCCCGTATCTCCAGTTACGGGCGTTTGAAAGAAAGTCGTCCGAAGACGGGGGGTCCGGGCCCGGGCCGACCCGGCCCGACCCCCCCTGGTTGGCCAGAACCGGGTCGGGTCCGACCCGGTTGGCCCGGCCTGAACCGGCCAGGGCCGGTCCGGCTCGGCTCGGCCAAGCGGCCGACGCGGGGGAAAGCCGACGCCCCGCGTGACACCCCCGCGGCACCTGCGGGGCGTCGGCCAGACAGCCGGACGCGCCGCGTGACAACCCCGCGGCACCCGCGGGGTGTCGCCCTGGACACCCGCGCGGTGTCGCGTGACAACCCCGCGGCACCCGCGGGGTGCCGCCCTGGACACCCGGGGGGTGCCGCCGCCTCCGGCCGCCGCGCCGGCGACCCGCGCCGTCACCGGCTTCCGCGGGCCGCCGGAGTCGCTCCGGTGGCCCGTTTTCCTTCCCGTCTGTGCTGTTGCTCCTCCCGAGACTCGTCCTTCATTGCGGAAACATCAAACATCTGTTGCGGCACGTTCCGTCATCACCCGTCAAATCCGCACAAAACGAAGAACGACGGAGGGTCGTCGGGCTGTGTTCGTTTGGCCCGCACCCTCCGCGTTAGAGATAATCAACGGGATAAAATAAAATGTTTAACACATGAACCAACAATTTTAATAAAATAAAATTGTTTCTTTGATTCTGGTTCTTTAATTTTTAATGAATGTTCACAGGAATATAAGGAGGGGTATTTCCAAAATATAAAATCCCTACCTCGTTGATCGTCGCGTGCGGGCGTTCTTCGCGGAAAAGCTCGTCGCGGAAGAGAGGGATCGTCGCGTCGTCGCGGGGAGGCATCGCGTCGTCGCGGAATCCGGCGTTGAGTCGGCGAACTCAACGCACCATGAAACAACAGATTTAATTTAATTAATTAAATCCGTGTTTTTGGTTAAGAACCATGAAGGAGATAAAAAGGAAGGTCCGAGACTCTTACCTCAAGCAGCCGATCGAAGATCCGTCGCGGAGGAAGAGACGTCGCAGAAGAACGTTGTCGGCGTCGCGGATCACGGCGTCACGTCGTCGATTTCCGGGTTCGGCGTTCTTCGCGTTCTTCACGTTTTTCGCGTTCTTCGCGAAGGAGGCTGAAGGTTCAAGGATCCTCTCTCAACGAGTAATCCTCCAAAAGAAATTGGTTGGTCTTATTTTATTATTATGCCAACACACGAAAAAGGGTAAGAAACGACCCATCATTTCGTTGAATTAATTCAATGAAAGAAACAGCTCATTTAATTTACGAAATAAACCTCCCAATTAAATGGTCTGTTAAGAATTTAGAAAACGCGTCAGTTGACTTTCATAATGACGGGTTTTCGCGGGTGCGTTACTTAGCGGAAAGAAACGTCGGGTCTCATGCGGGCCCCACCTCACAAATATCCTACAAAGGGGGTAGGATATTTCTGGATAGCATCCTATCCGATTCAACTCAGTTCAAGACGCCTTTAAGTGGCTTCAAGTGGCTTCCAAGTGGCTTAAGTGAAATAAAATAAAGTTGTCGAAAAATTATTTTATTTCTTAACTTTAAGCCCGAAAATTAAAAACCACACCTGAGCAAACGCAACTCTGGAAGTGGCATTTCTAAGTGAATACCGATGCTGCGATTTCATCGGTGCCCTCAGAATTCGATTCCGGGCACCGGTTCAAAAGTTAGAAAAACCCGCTCGTCCGTTCACTGAACGTACCCGAGCCAAAACTTCGGAAAATGATTCCGGGCACACCGGGACTCGGAATCAGGTGCCGTCAGAGACTGCGCTCTTGAAAAATTCCAAATAAAATTAAGAAAAAAATTTCCTTGAAATTTACGGGTATTTACAATTTGACTCAATATTTCTTAGAAGATCTAGTGAAGAATGATGGCTATTAGAATGTCTCTATATAACCGCATGATCACACATATACCTGTGATTTTTTTTAAAGAATTGATGACTGTATAGAATAAATAATAGCTGAAAGAAATTATTTTAGTAAGGATTATTAAATTGGTTGATGCTGATGTGTGTGAGATGATATAAGCAAGCTTCATTAATGATAATTCATAATATATGTTATTAATTGATGATTACAATATGATTGAATAGATTATAGTCATCTCCCACATGTCTAAGGTGATTAGTTTTGTTACACAATACTAGAGGAAGAATGAATTGATTCATTGGATTAAGATTCAAAAATGTAAAACCCAAAATGGAATTGAATTTACAAACTTCCACGTAGAGGGTTATCTTGATATGTATAAGATAAGTACAAAGTATCAGCAATGATAAATCAGCAAAATAAATTGTAATTGGGAAAAGAAAGTGAATTATAATAAATATATCTACAGTGATGATTATTTAGGAAGATCTACCAAGGTGATTTTTTTAATGAAGAATCCCTACATTTTTTCAACACTTCAAACATAATTTTTTTTTGTTCAGGGAAATAATACTCTATATGAGATTTTTTATGGGATAAATGTTACATTGAAATACATTTGAATATTTAGAAGTAATCTCTTTATTATTAATAAATAGAAAAACATAAATCGTTAATCTCATGTGGATCAAATAATTTCCCTTGGATACTAATTAAAAATAGGCGTATAGTGGTTTCAATAAATGTATTAGAATGATTTTCAAAATCCATGTTGACATTGTGTTAACAAATTAGAAGAATATTCAACAAAATATGAACTAAATTTGATATGAAAACAATGAGGACATTATAATCTCATGGGGAGTACAGGGGGATAATATTAATTATGACTATAAAGAATACATAGCTGATGAAAAGGATGGATTTATCTCTTTTGATTCAGAAAATATAAGAGTAATAGTGGAAATTGTTGAGAAAAATATCATTAGTGATTGAGAGGTACTAGTGCATATGTGTTTAAAAAAGAATATAATATTTTTATTATCAATGTTATATCCAATGTATTTTAAGAGTCATAAAAAAGATAGAAATTGTGTTTAGAGGTGGCATATTGAGATTTAAAATGCTGAGATGAAACAAACTTTCAAGACTGTTTGAAGAACGATGGATTAGAATAACACTAGGATAAAATATATTTTCTATAACAAAATAAATTAGTATTTGAGGTTCCCTAGATACATATACTTGTATCTAGTGATAAAAATAATAAAATTTAGACAATTTATTTTATTCAAATACTTAATTAAAATATCATACATAAATAATTTAACATTTTGAATAAATGGTACTTTTATGGTAATGATTTTTACAGAGTTAAGACAAATATTTTACAAATTGAACCCATGTACTTTGTATGAAATTGATTTTTTTCTACTATTAATTCCATGGTAAGTCTTCAATATCTCCCCCAAGTTATCATCATATGAAACTCTTCAAGATATATATTACATATTACTTTTCTTCACAACCCTAGGAAATGGACACATAAAAAAGCGTGATCATAGACACTTTGTATGGGTAAAAATAGGTGATAATAATTAGTTATCATAAATGAGAATAATATGAGAATATTTTTATAATAAAGACACCTAAAAATCATATGAAACAATACAGATATCCTAAATCATATTTCAAGGAATGACATAAAATAAAACAAGAATCAATAGTGCTTGGATACATGACTCAATAAACATGATCCATGAGAGTATAACATATTCACTAAAATAATCCTAAGACAATGGAATATATATAAACATAGGGTATCACTATAATTTGAGCATATCCAATAATTCCCATTATTATGCTTTTGATCATATCAATAATGGATGGACCATTAGTTTTGGATCATATCCATTACGGCTCACCCTTATGTTTTTGAGAATATTTAATAATGATCACCCATTATTTTATGAGACTATATGAGAAGGATAATTATATAATATCTCTTGATATATAACCCATTATCTAATGCATTGGATGGAGATATAGGATCCCACACTTCATTAACTATATATATGAGTTCCACATAAAATCAATTCATTCATCAATCGATAAATATATTTTTGAAGGAATATGGGTTTAAAATCCTTTTAAAACTGGATTCAAAAAGGGGTTCATTCATAAATCTATTAATAATCATATAAATTTTAACCCATATAAAATAAATTTTTATCTTATAACATCATGTAACGTTTTAGTTAAATATAATTCAATCAAGATAAAGAATATTGTATTCACACTTTGTATATAAATTGTATTTCGTGAAGAAAATATTTTATCCTATCAATCATTGTGTCAAATATTTCTGATAACCCTTCAATAAAATTAATCAAAAAAATGGTTTTCACATAGGGATGGAATTATATGGAAAATTTATGTTTATTAACCATTAATAATTATGTATTAACAATGTAGTGATGGATCATTTTCATGAGAAAAAAGAACATTTAAAAATCTATAAATTGATAGATAGTGGATGAAATCATTTGAAATGTATCCTTCAACTAGCATAATATGTTTCCAAGGATAAGGAATTATATTGAAATCACTCTTTAGAAGTTAAAAACATCATTGGAGATAAGTAGTATTATTGATCGTTGAAAATAATTTTAAAATAAATATTTTATAGAAGTTGTAGAAAAATAAATTATTTTATAAATATTGAATAAATAGATATGATTATACATATATAAACTGAAAATGGGGAAAAATGATGTGTTTATATATAAATGTTAAAATGATAAGATTTTAAAATTTTGTTGATATTGAGACATATTTAAAATATAAAAAATTCCTCTATAACATTTTGTAACATCCCAGGTAAATAAAGAATAAAGAATTTTCATATTTATTAATATTTACGAATTAAATATTAATTTTAATTAAAAGGGGTTTCTACGTTCGATAGCGTACTCGGTACGCAATGATGAGTTTCTTTGAAAACTTACGTTGCACACAAGTAATAAAATAATATTATTTTAAATGTTAGTTAACGAGTAGCCGTTGTACTAGAGGTAATGGATAGAAATAACTAAAATATGATTATATATGTTTTTAAATGTTTTTACATTTACCCAATAAAAGATAAAGGCTTAAAATACGGAAAGAGTTCAATTTTAGGCATTTATACCCTAATTTTCACGAAAGGTCCACTTATCACCTTTTGACGGAGAACCGTCATTAAATATAGTTTTAATCTATCTTATAAATTCTATTGGACCAAATATAACTCTTCTTTAGAATCGGGACATCAACATTTACTTTGTGTAAATTTTTGGTACCTTTCTGATAAAGTTCATTTTTTTAATGAATAGTGTAAAGTGTTGTATTTTAATTCAAAACCTCTTTTAATCTAATTTTTAATGTGGTTAGATTATCTTTTGAATTGGTTTTAAAGTGAAATTAGAAAATATTTTTACCATTAAATCCAATTGTGGTCGTTGGAATTAATTTCACTTTGAAATCGGACTTAAACTAGTGCCAATCTTTTGATACTTATTGTTTCATAAAAACACGCTATTTGCTCTGACAGCGGGAATTAATTATTAAATTAATTAATGTGACTTATATGTATTGAATTTTGTAAAATAGACTTCGTTTTTGAATTCGGAATATCAAATATAGCTTTGGGTGAATTTTTGGTAATTTTCTGAAAAACTTCAATTTTTGATGAATAGTGAAACCACTAAGTGGTACTTATAAAAATTGATTTTCCGTTTAAATGAAATTTTGCCATCATTGTGTTTTTAATTTCAAAAATCCTACATACATGGTTGTCATTAAGAAGTAAAATGTGGTTCAATGAGATTATAATAATTTTTTGTGAATAGTAACTTATTAAGTTCTTAATCACGATTAGTGGTAATTAGTGTAGTTTAAGGTAAAAATAATGTTTTAATAATATGAAATGAACATGAAACATGTCCTAACCTCATTGGATGTGTGACGGCCGACCAAGAAAAGCCATGGGTCAACTTGGGGACCCCATGGAGACACTTGGGTTGGGAAATGACATAAATAACTTTTTATTTAATGTAAAAGTAAAAATGACACAAACATAATATGTTTTACGAAAACAATTTTTACATGGGGTTATAAAGATCATATTTTTGATTATAAATAGTAATTGGAAATATAAAAAGATTTCCTACATCATATTAGTTTTTATATAATTTTTAGACACTAAATAAATAAAATTATTTATGACATCATGATGATGCAGCGATGACCTCATTATTTAACGATTTAAATAAAATGGAAAGATAATGTAACATCTATGAACTACACATGTCCAAAACCAATTGGATGAGTGGATTTAGAACCCTTATCACCTTATACACGAATTATATAAATGTGGGACCTTTTAAAACCGAAATAGATTTTCAAATAAAGTAATATTTCTTTACTTTCCAAAAGTGACCCTCCTATCCTCTTATAAAAGGCCCCCACCTCTACCTCATTTCACACACTCCTCAAGCCTTTGGCTCGGCCAACCCCTGCCCATTTACTCTCTCCACATCCCTCTCCTCATCCTAGAGGATTCCCTTTGGGCATAATCCTTTCAAAGGAAGCCTTTAGGCTCAAATCAAAAGGAGTTACACTTTTAAAGGTAATTCATTCTCTCTTGTTCATTTGTTTTATTTTGCTTCTCCAACCCTCTAAACTCTTTTTATTTAATTCTTTTGTAACAACACCAGTATCGTCAATATACTAGGATGTTTTATAAGATTTTTTCGAGCTACACTCTCACACAACTACATCAAATGGTTAATGAACACACGGTTTCCGTGGATGTCGAAATTTTGCCTCCCGAAACGATGATTGTTCAATACTCATTTAACACCTTCAAAGGTGGCCATTATGATGTCACTATTTTTATATATTATATATAATATGTTTATGTTTTCCTTATGCTTCTGTTTTTTCATTTTGGGCTTACCTTTATTTTTTCCATTATGGGTAAACATGATATCTTCATTTAAGGAAGTGCGGACTACTGCCCCCTCAAAGTGATGTGATTCGTTAATGCCATATGTGGGACGTGTAAAGGATGGATTTAAAGTTATTATATATGATGTTATACTGGAATTATAATATACCTATATATCATTATTATTTCTTTCCATTAAAGTATGAGATAGAAATGCAAGTAGCGTTCATGCGTATGTACGGCTTACCGTCTCCATGAACGGTGCATTTCATTTCTTATCCCCAAATGTAATGTACTATTAAAAGTACATGTATATAATGGATATATATAATTAATGATATATCTAAATGATGAATATAATTCTGGAATTAAAATATACATACCTCTCATTTAGTTTTAATTCCATTAATATGACAATGAAATGAAAGTAGCGTTCATGCGTACGTACGGCTTACCGTCTCCATGAACGATGCATTTCATTTCTTACCTCTAAATGATTATGTAATATTATAAATACATGTATATTCTGGATATATATGATATGTATGATATCCAAATCATGAATTTCATTCTGTATATAAAGAACTTTTGACCACATGAACAACATGTTATTGTAAGAAGTCAACTTTCGACTTAAGAACCAAATATTGACAAAACAAACATTATTAACTTAAATGGTTACATAATGTTTATAACATGGAAATAAGTGATATAAAAGGAATAATGAACTTTAAAAAGGTTCTCAATCAAGTATAAATTAACTCAAGTTTATTATTCAGGACGTTAAAGAACGATCGAGTCAAGTCGGACCTGAGGTAAGGGACTTCGTCTCAATCTCCTTTCATTGAGGCATATTTCGTTTTATACACACCTTTATTTTATACGGTGTATAAACCCCTTTGACTTTTACTTTTATACAAAAGGAATCTTTTTCTATGAAGAGTTTTACAAAACGACAAAAAGGAATGTTTCTTTTAACGTACGCGGCGACAACGACCTTTTTCCGCCGCCGCGAGTATTATTTGGTCTTTGGCTTCCTCAACAAGACGTAATGTTTTTAAAATAAAATAAATACCATATACTCTTTTATGTATTTTGGTATTGAAAATGGTTTTGATAAAGGATTCTATTATGTCAATATATTTATGATATATTGTGATTGAAATGTAGAAATGTTATCTTTCCTTTATATTGGTTTTATGTTTTATGATTTTATATTGGTACTTGGAAATTTTAATGGGTGGTTACGTTATAAACCATATGACGGGTGGTGCCGTGAATACCAGGACGGGTGGTTACGTTATAACCTCCAATGCATTGGGTATGGAAGTCGGCCGTATGGCTATTCCATTAAGTATGTATGGAAATTGGCCGTATGGCTATTCCATTAAGTGATATGTGTGGGAGTCGACCATATGGTTATTCCACTTAAGTATATTTATGTCCCAAGTTAACTTTATATATGTTATGTGTTCTTTTTATGGATTTTATGGTAATCCTTTGGTTACAAAAAGGTAAGTAATGATACTTTATTCAGTGAAGAGTTTTTTTACAACTTCATGAAGGTGAAGGTATTACTTTGATAGAGTATACATGGTTTACTTGATTTTGAAAAACTAACAGTTTTCATTCTTTGTGTATCCCTTACTGAGCTTTTTATGCTCACCCCAAGTTTTTCGAAATGTTTTTCACAGGACTTAAAGTGGAATAAGGTCAAGGATGGGATCAAGGGAATGTCATGCTATATAAGGCATGGAACTAGACATGTTTCTTTCAAGAGTTTTTTTATTATTATGGAAACTTAGTATAAGTGACTACTTTGTAATCTTTTGAGATGTAATAGTTATGTTCTAATTCTCTAAAACTCTAAACCTGAAAAGATCCTCAACGTGTAATCTTGTGATAACTCAAGATTAAGTAAGGTTTAAGGCTGGGGCCTTATAGTTGGTATCAGAGGTCGGTTTAGACTAATTTAGGAGTTAGAAAAGTGTTAAATTATAATATGATTGAAATGATATAGCATTTACGGATTACCATGTTGCTTCGCCTAAGATATTTCTGTGTTCAGAATGGTTTTCCGCAGAGGAAACAAAGCAGCTATGTTGGGACAACATCAGGAGGAAGATAACCTTCCAAATCAGCAACCTGAGATGGTCGGAATCGGAACTGAATAGTTTGTTGCAGTGATGGCACAATTGACTCAGGCTATAAATGGTGGTGGTATCCATGCACGAGATCAGCCAGATCAACCGCAGAGGAACATGTCAGTGGTGTAACATTTCATGAGGCAACATCCCCCATCATTCAGAGGATCATCTGACCCGGTGCAAGCTGAAGGGTGGATTAAAGCACTGGAGAAGATTTTTGATGTCATGGGGTGTTCAGAACATCAAAAGGTTAGTCTTGCTGTTTACCGTTTTGAAGGTGAAGCTGATCAGTGGTGGTCGATGGTGAAAAATATAAAGGATAGTGATGAGATTGAGGATCTTCACTGGGAAGAATTCAAAGGTATGTTTCTTGAGAAATATTTTCCTAAGGTGGTTTGTCTTAGGATGAAAAAACAGTTCCTAGAATTGAGGCAGGAGGATGATTCAGTGGCTGCCTATGAAGAAAGGTTCACTCGATTGGCAAGGTATTCTCCAAACTTCATACGAGATCTTGATAGTAAAATAAACCGTTTTTACTCAGGGTTAAAGCCAAAGTATCGAAGGGATTTAGCTTCTCGTGAGTTTAAAAGTTATGAAAAGCTTGTTCGATGTGCTGAGAAGGTGGAAATGGAGTTTGTCGATGATCAGGTGTTCTATGACAAACAACAGAATAAGAGGTCTAGTTGGCAGGCAAAGGGGAAGAATTCATCAATGAAGCAAGGAGGTAAGAAAACCAAATATCCATCCTGTGAGAAGTGTGGTAAAATGCATCCTGGAGAATGTTTATCCATGTCTGGTAAGTGCTATCGGTGTGGTAAGTCTGGTCATATTGCTCGTAACGGTAAGGAAGATGATCAAGCAGGAAATGAAAAGCCAACGGTAAGTTGTTTTAAGTGTAATGAAATGGGTCATTACGCAAATGAGTGTCCAATGAAGAACTCAACTGGGGGAATGCAGCCAGACTACAAGCAGAAAGGGGTGGTGTAATCCTTTGCAAAAACTTCAGTAGATGTTGGGCCATCGAATGAAGTGGTATCAGCTCCAGGGAGCTCAGTATTTTTTGAAGATTGACTTGATGTCGGGGTACAATTAGTTGAAAGTAAAAGAAGCAGACGTTCCGAAGACTACGTTCCGTACTAGATATGGCCATTATGAATTTGTAGTTATGCCTTTTGGGTTAACCAATGCACCTGCTGTATTCATGGACCTTATGAATAAAATTTTCCATGAGTTCTTGGATAAGTTTGTGTTTGTGTTTTGAGGTTTGGGAAGAGGTTATGTGTGCCTTGTGATTCATAGTTGAAGAATGAGTTGCTATGTGAAGCTCATAGTTCTTCGTTTTCAGTTCATCCTGGCAGTACTAAGATATATTGAGATCTGCGGGAGTATTACGGGTGGGATGGAATGAAAAGAGATATTGCTGATTTTACTGTGAAGTGTTTGACATGTCAACAGGTTAAAGCAGAGTGGCAGTTACCGAAAGGGATGCTTCAGCCTTTACCAGTACCAGAGTGGAAATGGGAAAACATATCCATGGACTTTTTTGTGGGATTACCGAGGACATCTCGAGGTAATAATGCAATCTGGGTTATTGTTGATCGCTTGACCAAATCTGCTCATTTCCTTGCTATACGAGATACTTTCTCTCTTGATAAACTTTCCCGTTTGTATCTTAAATAAATAGTCAGGTTACATGGAGTTCCTCTCTCCATTGTATCGGATCGTGATCCCAAGTTTACTTCTAACTTTTGGAAAGGCCTTCAGAAGTCGTTGGGTACTGAATTAAATTTTAGTACAGCTTTTCATCCTCAATCAGATGGGCAGTCAGAACGAACAATCCAGACATTGGAGGATATGCTACGAACTTGTTCGATGGATTATTAGGGAAGTTTTGACCAACATCTTTCTTTGGTTGAGTTTTCTTGTAATAACAGTTTTCATTCCAGTATACAGATGGCACCATTTGAGGCATTATATGGGAAGCAGTGTCGAACCCCAGCATTTTGGAACGAAGTGGGTGAAAGGAAGCTGATGGGACCAGAATTGGTAGAAGAGATGGCAGAAAAGGATCAGTTGATTCAGAAGCACATGAGAACAGCTCAGAGCAGACATAAGAGTTATGCGGATAACCAGAGGAAGGATCTATCTTTCGAGGTAGGTGATCATGTTTTTCTCAAGGTTTCTCCTTGGAAAAGTGTGATGAGATTTGGTAAGAAAGGAAAGATGAGTCCAAGGTTTATTGGATCATATGAAATTCTGGAGAGAGTTGGATCAGTTGCATACCGTGTGGCTTTACCTCCGAGTTTATCAGGTACACAATGTTTTTCATGTTTCAATGTTGAGAAAGTATATGCCAGATCCATCTCATGTTTTGAGTCCAGAGGTAGTTCAGCTGGAAGAGAACCTATCTTATGAGGAACAACCTGTCCAGATTCTTGACCACAAGGAGCAAGTGTTACGGAATAAGGTGATTCATCGGGTAAAGGTTTTGTGAAAAAACCATGTGATTGAGAGGCAACATGGGAATCTAAAAATGCTATGAGGGATAAATACCCCCACTTATTTTGACAAGTGAATAAAATTGCGAGGACGCAATTCCCAAAAGGGGGGAAGGATGTAACATCCCAGGTAAATAAAGAATAAAGAATTTTCATATTTATTAATATTTATGAATTAAATATTAATTTTAATTAAAAGGGGTTTCTACGTTCGATAGCGTACTCGGTACGCAAAGATGAGTTTCTTTGAAAACTTACGTTGCACACAAGTAATAAAATAATATTATTTTAAATGTTAGTTAATGAGTAGCCGTTGTACTGGCGGGAATGGATAGAAATAACTAAAATATGATTATATATGTTTTTAAATGTTTTTACATTTACCCAATAAAAGATAAAGGCTTAAAATACGGAAAGAGTTCAATTTTAGGCATTTATACCCTAATTTTCACGAAAGGTCCACTAATCACCTTTTGACGGAGAACCATCATTAAATATAGTTTTAATCGATCTTATAAATTCTATTGGACCAAATATAACTCTTTTTTAGAATCGGGACATCAAAATTTACTTTGTGTAAATTTTTGGTACCTTTCTGATAAAGTTCATTTTTTTAATGAATAGTGTAAAGTGTTGTATTTTAATTCAAAACCTCTTTTTAATCTAATTTTTAATGTGATTAGATTATCTTTTGAATTGGTTTTAAAGTGAAATTAGAAAATATTTTTACCATTAAATCCAATAGTGGTCGTTGGAATTAATTTCACTTTGAAATCGGACTTAAACTAGTGTCAATCTTTTGATACTTATTGTTTCATAAAAACACGCTATTTGCTCTGACAGCGGGAATTAATTATTAAATTAATTAATGTGACTTATATTTATTGAATTTTTTAAAATAGACTTCATTTTTGAATTCGGAATATCAAATATAGCTTCGGGTGAATTTTGGGTAATTTTCTGAAAAACTTCAATTTTTGATGAATAGTGAAACCACTAAGTGGTACTTATAAAAATTGATTTTCCGTTTAAATGAAATTTTTCCATCATTGTGTTTTGAATTTCAAAAATACTACATACATGGTTGTAATTAAGAAGTAAAATGTGGTTCAATGAGATTATAATAATTTTTTGGTGAATAGTAACTTATTAAGTTCTTAATCGCGATTAGTGGTAATTAGTGTAGTTTAAGGTAAAAATAATGTTTTAATAATATGAAATGAACTTGACACATGTCCTAACCTCATTGGATGTGTGATGGCCGACCAATACAATCCATGGGTCAACATGGGGACCCCATGGAGACACTTTGGTTGGGAAATGACATAAATAACTTTTTATTTAATGTAAAAGTAAAAATGACACAAACATAATATGTTTTACGAAAACAATTTTTACATGGGGTTATAAAGATCAGATTTTTGATTATAAATAGTAATTGGAAATATAAAAAGATTTCCTACATCATAGAAGTTTTTTTATAATTTTTAGACACTAAATAAATTAAATTATTTATGTCATCATGATGATGCAGCGATGACCTCATTATTTAACGATTTAAATAAAATGGAATGATAATGTAAAATCTATGAACTACACATGTCCAAAACCAATTGGATGAGTGGATTTCGAACACTTATCACCTTATACACTAATTATATCAATGTGGGTCCTTTTAAAACCGAAATACATTTTCAAATAAAGTAATATTTCTTTACTTTCCAAAAGTGACCCTCCTCTCCTCTTATAAAAGGCACCCACCTCTACCTAATTTCACACACTCCTCAAGCCTTTGGCTCGTCCAAACCCTACCCATTTACTCTCTCCAAATCCCTCTCCTCATCCTAGAGGATTCCCTTTGGGCAGAATCCTTTCAAAGAAAGCCTTTAGGCTCAAATCAAAAGGAGTTACACTTTTAAAGGTATTTCATTCTCTCTTGTTCATTTGTTTTATTTTGCTTCTCCAACCCTCTAAACTCTTTTTATTTACTTATTTTGTAACAAAACAAGTATCTTCAATATACTAGGATGTTTTTATAAGATTTATTCGAGCTACACTCTCACACAACTACATCAAATGGTTAAAGAACACACGGTTTCTGTGGATGGCGAAATTCTGCCTCCCGAAACGATGATTGTTCAATACTCATTTAACACCTTCAAAGGTGGCCATTATGATGTCACTATTTTTATATATTATATATAATATGTTTATGTTTTCATTAAGCTTCTGTTTTTTCATTTTGGGCTTACCTTTATGGTTTCCATTATGGGTAAACACGATATCTTCATTTAAGGAAGTGCGGACTACCGCCCCCTCAAAGTTATGTGATTCGTTAATGCCATATGTGGGACGTGTAAAGGATGGATTTAAAGTTATTATATATTATGTTATACTGGAATTATAATATACCTATATATCATTATTATTTCTTTCCATTAAAGTATGAGATAGAAATGAAAGTAGCGTTCATGCGTACGTACGGCTTACCGTCTCCATTAATGGTGCATTTCATTTCTTATCCCCAAATGTAATGTACTATTAAAAGTACATGTATATAATGGATATATATAATTAATGATATATCTAAATGATGAATATAATTCTGTAATTAAAATATACATACCTCTTATTTAGTTTCAATTCCATTAATATGACAAAGAAATGAAAGTAGCGTTTATGCGTACGTACGGCTTACCGTCTCCTTGAACGATGCATTTCATTTCTTACCTCTAAATGATTATGTAATATTATAAATACATGTATATTCTGGATATATATTATATATATGATATCCAAATCAGGAATTTCATTCTGGATATAAAGAACTTTTGACCACACGAACAACATGTAATTGTAAGAAGTCAACTTTCGACTTAAGAACCAAATATTGACAAAACAAACATCATTAACTTAAATGGTTACATAATGTTTATAACATGGTAATAAGTGATATAAAAAGAATAATGAACTTCAAAAAGGTTCTTAATCAAGTATAAATTAACTCAAGTTTATTATTCAGGACGTTAAAGAACGATCGAGTCAAGTCGGACCCGAGGTAAGGGACTTCGTCTCAATCTCCTTTCATTGAGGCATATTTCATTTTATACACAACTTTCTTTTATACGGTGTATAAACCCCTTTGACTTTTACTTTTATACAAAAGGAATCTTTTTCTACGAAGCGTTTTACAAAACGACAAAAAGGAATGTTTCTTTTAACGTACGCGGCGACAACGACCTTTTTCCGCCGCCGCGAGTATTATTTGGTCTTTGGCTTCCTCAACAAGCCGTAATGTTTTTAAAATAAAATAAATACCATATACTCTTTTATGTATTTTGGTATTGAAAATGGTTTTGATATAGGATTCTATTATGTCAATATATTTATGATATATTGTGATTAAAATGTGGAAATGTTATCTTTCCTTTATATTGGTTTTATGTTTTATGATTTTATATTGGTACTTGGACATTTTAACGGGTGGTTACGTTATAAACCATATGACGGGTGGTGCCGTGAATACCAGGATGGGTGGTTACGTTATAACCTCCAATGCATTGGGTATGGAAGTCGGCCGTATGGCTATTCCATTAAGTATGTATGGAAATTGGCCGTATGGCTATTCCATTAAGTGATATGTGTGGGAGTCGACCGTATGGTTATTCCACTTAAGTATGTTTATGTCCCAAGTTACCTTTATATATGTTATGTGTTCTTTTTATGGATTTTATGGTAATCCTTTGGTTACAAAACGGTAAGTAATGAAACTTTATTCAGTGAAGAGTTTTTTTACAACTTCATGAAGGTGAAGGTATTACTTTGATAGAGTATACATGGTTTACTTGATTTTGAAAAACTAACAGTTTTCATTCTTTGTGTATCCCTTACTGAGCTTTTTATGCTCACCCCAAGTTTTTAGAAATGTTTTTCACAGGAATTAAAGTGGAATAAGTTCAAGGATGGGATCAAGGGAATGTCATGCTATATAAGACATGGAACTAGACATGTTTCTTTCAAGAGTTTTTTTATTATTATGGAAACTTAGTATAAGTGACTACTTTGTAATCTTTTGAGATGTAATAGTTATGTTCTAATTCTCTAAAACTCTAAACCTGAAAAGATCCTCAACGTGTAATCTTGTGATAACTCAAGATTAAGTAAGGTTTAAGGTTGGGGCCTTATAGTTGGTATCAGAGGTCGGTTTAGACTACTTTAGGAGTTAGAAAAGAGTTAAATTATATTATGATTGAAATGATATAGCATTTACGGATTACCATGTTGCTTCACCTAAGATATTTCTGTGTTCAGAATGGTTTTTCGCAGAGGAAACAAAGAAGCTATGTTGGGACGACATCAGGAGGAAGATAACCTTCCAAATCAGCAACCTGAGATGGTCGGAATCGGAACTGAACAGTTTGTTATAGTGATGGCACAGTTGACTCAGGCTATAAATGGTGGTGGTATCCATGCACGAGATCAGCCAGATCAACCGCAGAGGAACATGTCAGTGGTGGAACATTTCATGAGGCAACATCCTCCATCATTTAGAGGATCATCTGACCCTGTGGAAGCTGAAGGGTGGATTACAGCACTGGAGAAGATTTTTGATGTCATGGGGTGTTCAGAACATCAAAAGGTTAGTCTGGCTGTTTACCGTTTTGAAGGTGAAGCTGATTAGTGGTGGTCGATGGTGAAAAATATAAGGGATAGTGATGATATTGAGGATCTTCACTGGGACGAATTCAAAGGTATGTTTCTTGAGAAATATTTTCCTAAGGTGGTTCGTCTTAGGATGAAAAAACAGTTCCTAGAATTGAGGCAGGAGGATGATTCAGTGGCTGCATATGAAGAAAGGTTCACTCGATTGGCAAGGTATGCTCCAAACTTCATACGAGATCTTGATAGTAAAATAAACCGTTTTTACTCAGGGTTAAAGCCAAAGTATCGAAGGGCTTTAGCTTCTCGTGAGTTTAAAAGTTATGAAAAGCTTGTTCGATGTGCTGAGAAGGTGGAAATGGAGTTTGCCGATGATCAGGTGTTCTATGACAAACAACAGAATAAGAGGTCTAGTTGGCAGGCAAAGGGGAAGAATTCATCAAAGAAGCAAGGAGGTAAGAAAACCAAATATCCATCCTGTGAGAAGTGTGGTAAAATGCATCCTGGAGAATGTTTATCCAAGTCTGGTAAGTGATTTTGGTGTGGTAAGTCTGGTCATATTGCTCTTAACGGTAAGGAAGATGATCAAGCAGGAAATGAAAAGCCAACAGTAAGATGTTTTAAGTGTAATGAAATGGGTCATTACGCAAACGAGTGTCCAAAGAAGAACTCAACTGGGGGAATGCAGCCAGACTACAAGCAGAAAGGGGTGGTGTAATCCTTTGCAACAACTTCAGTAGATGTTGGGCCATCGAATGAAGTGGTATCAGCTCCAGGGAGCTCAGTATTTTTTGAAGATTGACTTCAGGTCGGGGTACAATCAGTTGAAAGTCAAAGAAGCAGACGTTCCGAAGACTGCGTTCCGTACTAGATATGGCCATTATGAATTTGTAGTTATGACTTTTGGGTTAACCAATGCACCTGATGTATTCATGGACCTTATGAATAAAATTTTCCATGAGTTCTTGGATAAGTTTGTGTTTGTGTTTTGAGGTTTAGGAAGAGGTTATGTGTGCCTTGTGATTCACAGTTGGAGAATGAGTTGTTATGTGAAGCTCATAGTTCTTCGTTTTCAGTTCATCCTGGAAGTACTAAGATATATAGAGATCTGCGGGAGTATTACGGGTGGGATGGAATGAAAAGAGATATTGCTGATTTTACTGTGAAGTGTTTGACATGTCAACAGGTTAAAGCAGAGCGGCAATTACCGAAAGAGATGCTTCAGCCTTTACCAGTACCAGAGTGGAAATGGGAAAACATATCCATGGACTTTGTTGTGGGATTACCGAGGACATCTCGAGGTAATAATGCAATCTGGGTTATTGTTGATCGCTTGACCAAATCTGCTCATTTCCTTGCTATACGAGATACTTTCTCTCTTGATAAACTATCCCGTTTGTATCTTAAAGAAATAGTCAGGTTTACATGGAGTTCTTCTCTCCATTGTATCGGATCGTGATCCCAGGTTTACTTCTAACTTTTGGAAAGGCCTTCAGAAGTCGTTGGGTACTGAATTAAATTTTAGTACAGCTTTTCATCCTCAATCAGATGGGCAGTCAGAACGAACAATCCAGACATTGGAGGATATGCTACAAACTTGTTCGATGGATTATTAGGGATGTTTTGACCAACATCTTTCTTTGGTTGAGTTTTCTTATAATAACAGTTTTCATTCCAGTATACAGATGGAACCATTTGAGGCATTATATGGGAAGCGGTGTCGAACACCAGCATTTTGGAATAAAGTGGGTGAAAGGAAGCTGATGGGACCAGAATTGGTAGAAGAGATGGCAGAAAAAGTTCAGTTGATTCAGAAGCACATTAGAACAGCTCAGAGCAGGCAGAAGAGTTATGCGGATAACCAGAGGAAGGATCTATCTTTCGAGGTAGGTGATCATGTTTTTCTCAAGGTTTCTCCTTGGAAAAGTGTGATGAGATTTGGTAAGAAAGGAAAGCTGAGTTCAAGGTTTATTAGACCATATGAAATTCTGGAGAGAGTTGGATCAGTTGCATACCGGGTGGCTTTACCTCCGAGTTTATCAGGTACACAATGTTTTTCATCTTTCAATGTTGAGAAAGTATATGCCAGATCCATCTCATGTTTTGAGTCCAGAGGTAGTTCAGCTGGAAGAGAACCAATCTTAGGAGGAACAACCGGTCCAGATTCTTGACCACAGGGAGCAAGTGTTACGGAATAAGGTGATTCATCAGGTAATGGTTTTGTGAAAAAACCATGTGATTGAGAGGCAACATGGGAATCTGAAAATGCTATGAGGGATAAATACCCCCACTTATTTTGACAAGTGAATAAAATTGCGAGGACGCAATTCCCAAAAGGGGGTAAGGATGCAATATCCCAGGTAAACAAAAGAATAAAGAATTTTCATATTTATTAATATTTACGAATTAAATATTAATTTTAATTAAAAGGGGTTTCTACGTTCGATAGCGTACTCGGTACGCAACGATGAGTTTCTTTGAAAACTTACGTTGCACACAAGTAATAAAATAATATTATTTTAAATGTTAGTTAACTAGTAGTCGTTGTACTGGCGGGAATGGATAGAAATAACTAAAATATGATTATATATGTTTTTAAAATGTTTTTACATTTACCCAATAAAAGATAAAGGCTTAAAATATGGAAAGAGTTCAATTTTAGGCATTTATACCATAATTATCACGAAAGGTCCACTTATCACCTTTTGACGGAGAACCGTCATTAAATATAGTTTTAATCGATCTTATAAATTCTATTGGACAAAATATAACTCTTCTTTAGAATCAGGACATCAAAATTTACTTTGTGTAAATATTGGGTACCTTTCTGATAAAGTTTATTTTTTTAATGAATAGTGTAAAGTGTTGTATTTTAATTCAAATCCTCTTTTTAATCTAATTTTTAATGTGATTAGATTATCTTTTGAATTGGTTTTAAAGTGAAATTAGAAAATATTTTTACCATTAAATCCAATAGTGGCCGTTGGAATTAATTTCACTTTGAAATCAGACTTAAAGTAGTGTCAATCTTTTGATACTTATTGTTTCATAAAAACACGCTATTTGCTCTGACAGCGGGAATTAATTATTAAATTAATTAATGTGACTTATATGTATTGAATTTTGTAAAATAGACTTCATTTTTGAATTCGGAATATGAAATATAGCTTCGGGTGAATTTTTGGTAATTTTCTGAAAAACTTCAATTTTTGATGAATAGTGAAACCACTAAGTGGTACTTATAAAAATTGATTTTCCGTTTAAATGAAATTTTTCAATCATTGTGTTTTGAATTTCAAAAATCCGACATACATGGGTGTCATTAAGAAGTAAAATGTAGTTCAATGAGATTATAATAATTTTTTGGTGAATAGTAACTTATTAAGTTCTTAATCGCGATTAGTGGTAATTAGTGTAGTTTAAGGTAAAAATAATGTTTTAATAATATTAAATGAACTTGACACATGTCCTAACCTCATTGGATGTGTGATGGCCGACCAAGACAAGCCATGGGTCAACTTGGGGACCCCATGGAGACACTTTGGTTGGGAAATGACATAAATAACCTTTTATTTAATGTAAAAGTAAAAATGACACAAACATAATATGTTTTACGAAAACAATTTTTACATGGGGTTATAAAGATCAGATTTTTGATTATAAATAGTCATTGGAAAGATAAAAAGATTTACTACATAATAGTAGTTTTTTTATAATTTTTAGACACTAAATAAATTAAATTATTTATGACATCATGATGATGCAGCGATGACCTCATTTTTTAACGATTTAAATAAAATGGAAAGATAATGTAAACTCTATGAACTACACATGTCCAAAACCAATTGGATGAGTGGATTTCTAACCCTTATAACCTTATCCACGAATTATATCAATTTGGGACATTTTAAAACCGAAATACATTTTCAAATAAAGTAATATTTCTTTACTTTCCAAAAGTTCCCCTCCTCTCCTCTTATAAAAGGCCCCCACCTCTACCTCATTTCACACTCCTAAAGCCTTTGGATCGGCCAAACCCTGCCCATTTACTCTCTCCACATCCCTATCCTCATCCTAGAGGATTCCCTTTGGGCAGAATCCTTTCAAAGGAATCCTTTAGGCTCAAATCAAAAGGAGTTACACTTTTAAAGGTAATTCATTCTCTCTTGTTCATTTGTTTTATTTTGCTTCTCCAACCCTCTAAACTCTTTTTATTTACTTCTTTTGTAACAAAACCAGTATATTCAATATACTAGGATGTTTTTATAAGATTTATTCGAGCTACACTCTCACACAACTACATCAAATGGTTAAAGAACATACGGTTTCCGTGGATGGAAAAATTCTGCCTCCCGAAATGATGATTGTTCAATACTCATTTAACACCTTCAAAGGTGGCCATTATGATGTCACTATTTTTATATATTATATATAATATGTTTATTTTTTCCTTAAACTTCTGTTTTTTCATTTTGGGCTTACCTTTATGGTTTCCATTATGGGTAAACATGATATCTTCATTTAAGGAAGTGCGGACTACCGCCCCCTCAAAGTGATGTGATTCGTTAATGCCATATGTGGGACGTGTAAAGGATGGATTTAAAGTTATTATATATGATGTTATACTGGAATTATAATATACCTATATATCATTATTATTTCTTTCCATTAATGTATGAGATAGAAATGAAAGTAGCGTTCATGCGTACGTACGGCTTACCGTCTCCATGAACGGTGCATTTCATTTCTTATCCCCAAATGTAATGTACTATTAAAAGTACATGTATATAATGGATATATATAATTAATGATATATCTAAATGATGAATATAATTCTGGAATTAAAATATACATACCTCTCATTTAGTTTTAATTCCATTAATATGACAATGAAATGAAAGTAGCGTTCATGCGTACGTACGGCTTACCGTCTCCATGAACGGTGCATTTCATTTCTTACCTCTAAATGATTATGTAATATTATAAATACATGTATATGCTGTATATATATGATATATATGATATCCAAATCAGGAATTTCATTCTGGATATAAAGAACTTTTGACCACACGAACAACATGTAATTGTAAGAAGTCAACTTTCGACTTAAGAACCAAATATTGACAAAACAAACATTATTACCTTAAATGGTTACATAATGTTTATAACATGGAAATAAGTGATATAAAAGGAATAATGAACTTTAAAAAGGTTCTTAATCAAGTATAAATTAACTCAAGTTTATTATTCAGGACGTTAAATAACGATCGAGTCAAGTCGGACCCGAGGTAAGGGACTTCGTCTCAATCTCCTTTCATTGAGGCATATTTCGTTTTATACACAACCTTCTTTTATACGGTGTATAAACCCCTTTGACTTTTACTTTTATACAAAAGGAATCTTTTTCTACGAAGCGTTTTACAAAACAACAAAAAGGAATGTTTCTTTTAACGTACACGACGACAACGACCTTTTTCCGCCGCCGCGAGTATTATTTGGTCTTTGGCTTCCTCAACAAGCCGGAATGTTTTTAAAATAAAATAAATACCATATACTCTTTTATGTATTTTGGTATTGAAAATGGTTTTGATAAAGGATTCTATTATGTCAATATATTTATGATATATTGTGATTTAAATGTGGAAATGTTATCTTTCCTTTATATTGGTTTTATGTTTTATGATTTTATATTGGTACTTGGACATTTTAACGGGTGGTTACGTTATAAACCATATGACGGGTGGTGCCGTGAATACCCGGACGGGTGGTTATGTTATAACCTCCAATGCATTGGGTATGGAAGTCGATCGTATGGCTATTCCATTAAGTATGTATGGAAATTGGCCGTATGGCTATTCCATTAACTGATATGTCTGGGAGTCGACCGTATGGTTATTACACATAAGTATGTTTATGTCCCAAGTTACCTTTATATATGTTATGTGTTCTTTTAATGGATTTTATGGTAATCCTTTGGTTACAAAAAGGTAAGTAATGATACTTTATTCAGTGAAGAGTTTTTTTACAACTTCATATAGGTGAAGGTATTACTTTGATAGAGTATACATGGTTTACTTGATTTTGAAAAACTAACAGTTTTCATTCTTTGTGTATCCCTTACTGAGCTTTTTATGCTCACCCCATGTTTTTCGAAATGTTTTTCACAGGACATAAAGTGGAATAAGGTCAAGGATGGGATCAAGGGAATGCCATTCTATATAAGACATGGAACTAGACATGTTTCTTTCAAGAGTTTTTTTTATTATTATGGAAACTTAGTATAAGTGACTAGTTTGTATTCTTTTGAGATGTAATAGTTATGTTCTAATTCTATAAAACTCTAAACCTGAAAAGATTCTCAACGTGTAATCTTGTGATAACTCAAGATTAAGTAAGGTTTAAGGCTGGGGCTTTATACATTTAAAATAATTTCAAGTGGTAAAAATTTAAATCAATTTATTATTGATGCATAGATAAGGAAGCATTCTAATTAATCCAAAAAATATAGATATGAAAAAATGGAGGGTCCCAACAGAGAAAACGAGACGTGATTAGTATCATATACAAGAATCACTTGTGTTAATATATGATTAAAGGAGAAATTAAATTTTTATGGGAAATATAAAAACAAAGAAATATCCACAAGTAGATGAAGGTTTTTAAAATAAGTAAAAATTATATAGATGGATCATCTTTATAAAAAAAATATTTTAAATTTTTATTTTAAAAAAAAACCCTTATGATTTGAGTAGCATTTCTATCAACACCCCTTTCAGCATGGGTATTTATAAATCAAAATCCATTTAAATTAAGTACATGCTTTGTAACATCTTGTAACATTCCTTCCAATATTCCATCTACCTTCTTTTTTTAGTTGCATTCTAGAAATTCCTTGTCCAGAAATAGTTTTTTTTGGAAAAATTAACTAATGTTTGAGGATATATGATTGTTTGAATTTATGATGTGTAGTTATAAATGTGATAAATTATTTTGGAGGGGGTTGGAATTTTTCTAAGAGTTTTATACAGAATATTGGTCTGGTTCTTCCTATAGGACCGTATTATGTCATAAAGATGATTTACTGCACAAATTTGTTTTTGGGAACATTCCAGGATATCAGTTTACAACAAAAGAATCATGAATGTTGTAAAATTGTTTTTATGATATAAAATACTATTACACCATAATAAATGATGTTAATATATAAGAAAATCACTTGAGAAAATAATAAGATATAATGCAATGTGTTTTTTGTGTACAGAACCTACATGGGGTTCTTATGCTAAAAAGATTCATTTATTTTATTAAAATTTCATCCTAGTGGGATTAACCATACAACACGTCTTATGTTTTTCATTCTTCACATAGACTCTCCTCTCCCCTGATCCTTATGTTCTCTCCCATGTGATTTTGAATAAATTATATCCTTTGAGATATCATCATTTGACATTTGATGTTTACTTTTGTTATTATTTATCTATCTAGATCGGTTGTGTGGTCTTCTCCCATATACTGACCCTTGTATTCATTGTGGTGTGACTTGTGTGTTCCATGAGCGCCTCCAGTGTTTCCATTTCATTCATTCCTATTGGTGGATTGTTACAGGCTTCTACATCATGAGTTATCATATTTGGTTCAAAATCTATCTTTTTCTATATTAATAATGATATATCTCAGTTTCATAAATTATTTTGTAAATAAAATGTAATTATTGATATATTTATTTGTGTTTGTCTGTGAAAAATGGTTTTTTAGAAAGGGTTGCTTCCCATTTCTTGGTAAAAGAAATGTCAATTTCAATTAATTGTGAAATGGATTTATCAAATGGTTTTGAAATCATGTTTTTATGAAATGATTCATATATCTAGAGAACTAATGTGTGTGACTATCCATGTTTGGGTATGAGTTTCATATCCAGCCTAATAAATAATGATCTTTGGCTTGATGGTACCTATGCCTTTGGTTTGTACTATTTTGGATATGACATGATATGTGATACAGGATTTTAACTAGTTTGATATATATATGTGTGTGTGTGGGTGGGTGTGATATTTTATTGAAATATTTATAATAAATTTTTAAGAACTATGGAAAAATGGGGATTATTTACCATGATTTTGATATAAAAATTATTTCAGTGATTATCATGTCTGGCATTCTTTAAAATTGATGGTGTTTGAATTATTGTAAAAATACATTTTTTATATCACCTCAGTGGTATGATACTAATACTTATTACCTTTCACCATGAATTCCCCTTATATGTTGAATATATATTGTTATTACATTTTATAAAGGGAAAGATAAGGTGCTATAGTGATATGGAGAGGTTTTCATCAGTAATGTCTTGGTAGCTGGTGCTAAAATGGTGGGTGTTTTTCTATGTTATCACATGGAATAGATTCTTCAAGATTATATTTTTTCCATTTCTTATAGTCTAGTATATTGAATATAATTTAGTTACTTTTGATTTTTACCCTTACCACAATATTCTTATATTTATGGCATATATATTTATTCTTGTTTTCTATTCCAAAATGTCTCTCTTTTGTGTATATATATGCCATGTTTTCAACTTTAGGTTTGGAGAAATCATTCCTTCAGGATATTGTTGATGACTAGGTGCTAGTTTCTAACCTGTGGGAACAAATAATTTTCATTGGGTATATGGAAGATCAAGTCGAGTTTTAGGTTTTTGGGTAACCTTAGTTTTTTTTACAATATGGTATCATATCAAGGTTTATGTAGGTCTAATGATAGTGAGAGGTACCATATTTATTACATCATCTATGGTGACTACATTATTTGATACTAGTTCCTACCATCCATTTATTTATTCCAATTTTTTTAATTTTCTTAACCATTAAATGAAGAAAATTTCATTTTTGTGGAGTCAGTGACACCTATTGGGAAGAGGAAAGAGTAGGGGTTTCAGTGTCCTTCTGGTAATTTATCGATTATTAATGTCGAGTTACTATAGAATTTTATCATTCTAGATCTTGATCAGTTTGAAGTCATTATAAGTTTTAATATGATTGTCAATCATCATGTTGAGGTTGATTGTTATCATTATTGTGTCTCATTCCATGCTTCTAATGGGAGTGGTCATGTGTTTCAATAAGAGTGGGATCTGTGGTCTGGTCCTGAATGAAATTTCCACAAAGAGATTAAAGGTTTGTTATCTTATATTTTAGTGAATCATTGTTGACACTCTTTAGTTAGAAAAACATAATATTAAGACCTTCTGTAGATATATCAAAGTCTCAAGATGAAGTAAAATAATTAAAAGTATTATCAAATTGGAGAATAGCTGCGTGACAAGTTGATTTTTGTAAACCTATGCAGAGGAGCTACGTAGAGGGGCTACACGATAGACCTACGAGACCAGGCTACACATAAGAACTATGCGAAAATTTGATTTTTGTACACCTATGCGGAGGAGCCTCATAGTGGGGCTGCACGAGTGACCTACCCTAAAAAATTTCCTTCGACTAGCCCCCCTCTGTGCCAATAAATAGAACCCTTGGGATCCTCCTTTGATAACTGAAAAATTTGAATGACTTCTTTAAGTTCCCATTTCATATATCTTTAAACCAGATCCCTCATTGCCTCTGGGAGATCTCATAAAAACACAAGAAAAGCGATAATTATATATAGTAAGAATTTTTTGAATGTCTTTCATAGTTTGAAGCTTTCATAGGCATGGATTCTCTATGTTAATGAATTTTTTTAGTCATCACTAAGGCCTACCAATCACACCTATGAAAGAAACCTACATAAAACACCTATACAAGGTACCTATGATGCATTGCTATGCACATGTCCCACACATCATCTTATAAACCATCTTCAAAGCCACTCATGGTAGGGTATTTACCTCCTTGGTTACCTTATCTGAATGGAAAAATGTTGAAGCCTCCCTCAAAACCTCCTAAATTTTCAATCCTTTGGGAATGGCATATCATTGTGTCTCCAATTTATGTTTGTATATCTGATGTTAGAGGTTTCCCACATTTGTTTTTAAATGGGGTTAGGATTCATGGAGTGTTTTTGGGTTTGAATATCCACATTCACGTGGACCTTTCTCCCAAGAACAATGTTTAGGAGATACCAGTATAGAGAATTAGGGTTTGGGTTCCATCCCCACCTTTACATCTCTAAGACCCGGAGCCTCTAGTCTCTAGTAGGGAATGTACAATTCACATCTACTTTTTAATTTGAACAAATGTAAAGTATCCATCCCTTACGAGGGTCAATTTTAGGGAATCCATCCTTTTGTAAGACCCTAACCTTTCAAGTAGGAGTTTTCAGTCTTGCTCCTCTATACATCCTCCACCTTTAGTCCTTCCTTATATTGGACCTCTGTCTAATGTAAAGAGAACTGAGGGAGGGCTCATCACCTCGCCCTCTTCCCTGGTCACCTCGGCCTTGTCCACCCTCAGCATCGTAGGCCCATCCTCTTCCTCTAGTAGAGGAGGAAATGTGTGTGCATTTGTTGAATATTTTATATCCTTTAGTTTCTCACATGGAGCATGACTCACATGGGAATAGAGATCAGGGTTGATCACAACATTCACATAGTCTCCCATTAATGAAAAATGAGAACTCTAATTCCCACCATCATTGGGATACATAAGAAGCCTTCCTATGTACCAATATCTATCTCATTTTAATCCATAAATTGGAATTCTCTTTAAAATTTTGCCCCAAATTAAACCCCCAAATCCGCAAGCATCCTTTTCAAGAAGAAATCCAAAACACATTTCTCTCAAAGGACTACACTCTCGTATGATATTCATCTAACTACGTTGGCTTTGATTCCCATCCAAATGGGATACGTAGGAATCCTCTATAAGTTTCAAACCCCAAAAATTCAAATCAACCCTATTCTTCCTGGGTCATATTCCCAACAGGGTCTAATTAAACTTGGAAACCCATATTATTTCCATGTTCCTTGTGTTACTTATGCATAAGTCCCACACCAAACAATGACAAAGCACATTAAGCATATATATCCTTACCACATGACATTAAACATTATGGCTAGGTCCTTATCACACAACCTTAAAATATATGATGTGTCCTATTAAGTGGAACTGAACTACAAGGGTTTTGATTCATTTTACAAGGATACAGAGGTAGCCCATTTATGGGTATGATCCTGATATCAGAACAAACTTTTTCTCCCTGGTTGATAATAAATTCCTGAGTGCCCTAATGAGTTGATTAAAAACAAGTATTTTAATAACGATGTTTAAAAGAATCCCTAAATAGTATATGAAATGATACCATTAATATATATCCTCAAATACATACGGATGTATCCATTAATGAAGACATGAATATATACAGATGATTCTAAATTTTACACATGCAAATAATTGATTGTAAATTCGAAGGGAAACCTATTTTATACTTGGTTAATTAATAAGGATTCAAAAGAATATCTTAAATCAATAAGAGAGTACCTTAGTAGATAATAATCCCCCCTCAAGGGTGTGATGAGTCCGACCTCCCATCCTCGCAACTAATAAATGTTCTTAAGTATCAAAATTTTAAACATAACGAATTGATTCCTTAGAATATTTGGTCTGTTTGGATAAAAAACCATTGGATGATTTCAGTTCCATAAATAAGTCCAATGGAAACTTCCTGTATGTTGGGATTCCTAACCCTAACACATGTTCTGAGGGGATGGTCAAACAAAAATGGTAAACCCGATGTGAATCCTTAACCAAGTTAATAATGTTACCCATATGTCAGGAGCCTATCAATTGATAAAGGAAGTCCAGATGAAGGAATAAATCACACATTTATCCATATAAAAAGACATTTCTTTAATGAAGTTCATTTTTTTCTAACTTTTCTTAGAACTCCCATCTTTCCAAATGTCTTCCTTCTTGTTTTCACCTATGAATTCCCCAATCACTACTCAATTTGTATCATCATCTAATGGGAGGAAGTCATCACCAAATTAGTGTCTTCAATGTTGGGTCTCCAATGTACTGGTAAGGGAATACCATAAACACGGTACTATCCTAACCAAGGAGTTTGCCCGATATGATCTCCTAGTTAACGATGACCCTCGATCTTCCGGTCAGCAATGATCAATGGTCCTGAGGTAGATGGTTCCAACCACCATCATCAACCATTTCAGGTCTTTATCCCCAGAATGAAAAAATATGTACTTCCCATACTATATGGAGGATGTTGAAGAGGAAACTTTTGGCCTCAAATCAAAAATGTTGGGGTCTATCCTGAGGGCTCCCACCAACAATCATATTCAGCAGAATCACGTTGTAGTGAACCCCCAACATTATGTGGGTGTTGCCCTTGGTTATTCAGCCAGGGTCACTTAGACTCAGGCAAGGAAAATCATTGGTGACAACATTTAGCTAGCATGGAGTAGGTTATTACTTCTCCCCATTTAGAGAAGTTCTTCATACTACCTTGATTGAAAATAATGAACAGGCACAAACACCCGTCCATCCCAATTTCCCTGACCGACCGACTTTTCTGGCACCAACCCACAAATCCTGCCAGATAAATTTGGTGGAGTATCATGAAAAGTCAATACACATATTTACAAACTATCTTCCAATCAGCATGCTCATTTCAATTCATTAAAGAAATCCATCCAATCAAATATGGCGGGAACTAGAATGTAGAAACTTACACCTATTTACACTCACCAATTCTATAAGTAGTCTCATCTGTTAGAATTTTATGAAGTCTGTCAACCATGCTTGGATGAAAATAGATAGCATGCATATACAACTACCATAATTTATCAAGCCTTCCAACAGTCTCATTTGGTAGCACCTGAAGAAGATAGTCAGAAAGCTCCGATGAAAAACCCAGGGAAAACTCAACTATCTCCCCCCCCCTCATGAGTAATTTTAGTACCCACTGATAGGAAAAGGATGATATGAGTGGGCACATACAAATAATCTAGATACATAATGGACGTATATTCCCGTTTCGGCTACTAAAGTCACCAAACATATTTTAGCTATGGTTAATGAGTAGACACAAATTCTTTCCCATATTCTGGAATCCTACCATAATACCATAATAGCAATGTCAACAGTACTGGGGGAATAGACACAAAATTCTATCCAAACACCTGGGATTAATCATCGAAATTTCATCCCTGAGCAGAAAAAACCCCTTTGTTCCATTCTATGAGGGTTATGGGGCACACTCCCTCATATCATACAGACAAACAGATCGGGTAGATACAACCTTTACAATTAGAGATAATCGGCCCATTCTTTTGACCACTCTATGGCAGGCACATACACCTTCCCATGATAACCACTTCTACAATAAATTTTCCCCAAATATATGTAAAATAGAATCCAAGAACAAGTCTTGCAAAACACAGTTGGAGAATCATGAGCCAATCTGTGATCTAGCTTCTCTTAATGTTGTATTTTATGAATCCCTCATAAATTTATCTATTTCAACCCATGATCATACCCTCCCATTACAAAATTATGGGAGTGGTAGTAGTAATTATGATGTACCCCATTAAAAACATCATCATGAAGGCTTTCTTCATGAAAAACTCGTTAATATATAGATCCTATCTCCGAATGAGATCCAGGGTAACCCATAGTGTGTCCAGAAGAACAAGAAGCAAGAGGATTTATCCCTTTCTATAATCCACCATGGTGGTCCTCCCCATGATGGAATTCACTGAAAAAGTTCTATGCATAGTAGTGTTTCATGTTTTCATAACAATTATCTAATTGAAAATGTATTAACAAGAAAACCCTCTTATCTTGAGGCGCATTCCAATATAAGGTCAATCATATCGGATGCCTTATCACAGACAAGTGAAATAATTTTTCAACCAGAAGAAATCCTGAGGAGACATTCATTCTCCAAACCTTCCTTGGATCATTTTTCTTCTAATAGAGTAGAGGAAAAAAGAAACTGATTTTATTGTTTGTAATAAAACTATCCTGCATCAACCACATTGGTCGGACCAAGTGGAGAATCCTCTAGAAAAATATTATTAATATATGTTGAATATGAGAAAAAAATTGGCTAAAGATGAAATTCCATTCATGTTCAGGCCTTTGGAAAACTCTCAATACGTCATTCCAAAATATATGATAGAAGATCACTTTAATGATATCAACATCAAATAATGGAAGAATATTTGAAATTTTAATACAAAATTATTATCATATGAAGAATATCAATGTAATGTAAAGTTAATAGAAGGATTTTAATGCCAAATCAACTTGGCATCTCTCTTAATTTCCTGAAATCCAAAGGATTAAAAGTAGTAGATAACACTTGAGTGTGAATGCCTTGATACACTAAAGAGGATATGGCAGTTAATCAGTGAGACCCCATCAGGTGTTCATATTAGAGAATGGGTTTTAAATTAATAATTTCATTTCATAGTGCTCTAAAATCAAAAAATCCCTTGAAAACTGACCGCATCCAACGTTTTTCCCACGATCAGCTACAATCAACAAATTGTGTGTGTAATCAGAGATACGCTCAATAACAGGTCTTGACTAGCTCTCATCAGAGTCATCCCAATGAGAGAAAGCTATTGAGATAATTTTTCATCATGAATCTGAGAACATTAAGTAAGAATCCCACATAAAGTATGTTATCAATCAAATAGCACAAATGTATGAAATAGCACAATGGTCTTCTGAAAGAAGTGATTTAAGTGGTTTTCAGATAGGGAATCCAACCAATGTTCAGAACAAAATACCCCAAATCAGAAGAGTATATGAGTGAATCTCAGCTCTAGTAGTTCAAGAGACACCCCTGCCTACATGGTTGTGGGCTCGTTCAACTCAACCTTTCAATTCAATAAACAATGTTCAATGGTTTGAGTAAAAAGAACAAGAACAACCCCAACCAGTAGGGATGGAGGATTTTTCACATCTAAAATCTCATATTCAACAGAGTTTAGTTTTATCCAGATTAGTGAAGAATCCACAAAGTGAACACACAACTAAACTATCCAAGTATTCCTTTCAGATTACTATTCATCAAATAGTTCTTGGGAATTCAGCGTATAGGAGAATAGTGTCTCATGGAAGATACATAAGGATATGATCTTACAAAGATATTAAAATAATGTCATCAATGCATTATACATCAATAAATGTCATTAATACCATTACATAAGATCCTATAGAGAATGAATCTAGTTCAGGGGAGTTAGAAGATAATGTTCTTATCCATAATATAGTACATACTGAAGAAAATGAAAGAGGTTTGTGTACTAGAAATCAGAGGCCTATCAAGAATCTATTTATTAATTCAATTAACCAACTACCACCCCTTTGAAAGGAATATAACAAGGGTAATGGTAAAATTTAGATTATGTCCCACTTTTCCACTTTAGATGGTCAATCTCTTTCACTTAAAGAAATATTTTCTTAGCAAGAAGAGGAGATGAAGGAGTAGAAAAGATTCAATATAGAGTTTTTTGAAGCATCTTTTCTACTATCCATACTCCACAAGTAGATCCTCAACTTGCACATCATGTAGGAACTCCTTAGAAAAGAGGTTTATTTGTAACTATAGATGCAGATATTGAATTCCCTCCATGGGGTACAAATCCTGGGTAAGATCAAATGTATCCTTATAGGTTTTTCCCCATGGGTTATCCAAGAAAATTACAAACACCACCACCACGAGTGGGTTTTCCAGTCGTTGTTCCAATTCAGGATCGGTTGCTATATCTGTACATGTCCCAACTCATCCAAATATTCCTCAAATGATTGTGAATACAATTGAGGCATTAATCACTCAATTTGATTATATAGAAGAACGATGTGCACTAATACAGTGAGAAAAGAAAACCTACCCTGAATAGATGGATTTGATCCCTCCCCCACCAAACATTATGAATACTACATTCCTAATCTTTAATATTTCATGAGATAGAAGAAGCGCTAAACACATTTTGTTTCTCATTATGATCCCATGATGGGGACACCTCCACAACAAGAAGTAGTAATGCATATATTATTTTTGAAATCATTATAGGGGGCAACTTAATTATGGTATACAAGTTTGTAGTCTGGATAAATCCTTTGATGGGAAGACCTTTATTATAAATTCATTCTCCAGTTTAGTTCAACACTATCAAAGAGAAGAGTTTTTTATCATAAAAGTTAAAAAATGGATAACAGAAGTATTTCATATTTCATTCCTTGATGGAAAGGATTAACAAATTACTTAAACCCAACACTCCATCAATAAGATATTCTGCCAATTTGTGTCGCAAATCGGTGTGATTAGTTATGCACACCACTGATCTCTGTAAAATACACAGGAGGGTTTCAATACCTTGATTCAATTTCCCAACAATTAGAGGATTACATTGTTGTAACTAAAGATGTATCTCATGTAATTCATTCATCATTGGGAAGGAGAATAGGGAAGGTAGAGACTGCTATAGTCTGACTCAAACCAGAACCAATACATAATTCTACTTCAAAACCTTCATCGTACTGAAGGGATCTACCTTCTGAACATTAGTTTCAATGACTGTCTCATCAAGATGATAAAAATATCAAAGGAAGAGTCAATTTTAGGAATTAAAGAATGAAGTTTATTCTATTCAGAATGAAAAATTTCTTTGTTACATCATTTTATCTTTGGAAAATAATTTGGTTCAGTTTCGAAGGCCAAAGAAACCAAAAATAGAAGGAGATTATGATCTTCCAAATTAGTTCCCCTTTCACCAAATATAGGGGAACCCAATTTAGGAGTGTTTTGTTGTCAAAGATATCATACGAAGATGTGTACACTCTAGAAAAGTGAAATGGAAAAGTTCATCAGCCCATGTAGCATGTGTTTCTGCTACTAATCCAGAGAAAGAAGGAAAATGGAATTAAGTCAATAGAAAAAATGTGCATAAGAATAATGATTGGATGATCTTAAATATGATCAATCAAACACATTCCATTCTACAAACATAGTTAAACATCTGATTCTGTCTTCTTCCAATTATACTATAATAAATTCATCTTCTTAAAAAGACCATTCGTCTAAAGGTCAATCCTCAATGAAGTGACATGGTCAAAAATATAAAGAGATATCAGAAGTGGATGAGATTGTGTCAATACCAATGTTGTCATTAAATTTTGTAGATTTCATGCCATCTGTTTCAAAAGCATGGGCACCACCCTGCCAAAATGGCACAACCTAGACTGACTGGTCATGAAAAATCCTTATCAAAGGAAGAATTGGTCTTCAGTTCCGTTAACATTCTCCACTTGACAGATCCCTATGAAAATAAGTATTCTAGTTATGATGATCTAGAATTCTTTATACCAAACTGGGGAACTAGAGGAAGAAGCCAAGGTCAACGTTATAGGGGAATATGAGGATATGCTACAAACCTCTATTTTAACTCTACCCATAATCCTACTATATATGCAGTAGAAACTCATGGGAGGGACCTTCAACGAGATCAATAAGAACAAGGAAATTCTACCACACATGATAGGATCAGCCTTGAAATAATTATCTTGGAGGGCATACTAGAGGTTAGAACCTTATTATATTTGTAAGTAAATAGACCTAGTTAGTCTAATATACTCAATGAAGAATTATTTCCATCTTCTTCCCCAAAACAGGGTATATCTACATCAGGAGCATCAACATACAAGGAACCTACAAAAACACATCTCTATGTTAGAAAACACAGACCTTTGGACAAGAGGTATGATTTTTAGAAATACCTATCCCTATTACCGGCCAAGTTGTCTATCTTGGATGCCTGGGATTTGTCAAATGATCTTCGAGAAGCACTTATTAAGGATTTTTCAAGTTCTCAATAGTTTTAAACCAAAGTTGCTCCTACTGAGGTTTACCATATACATAATGATCCTGAAGAATATCATGTGGTCATTTATTTTACTGATGATGATGAAGATGATGTTGTGCATTGACACATCATGCCCTTGTATCTATTGGACATGGTTAATGATACATGCATCTAATGAGAGTTCATTGATAATGGATCAGTAGTCAACCACTTTCCCATCCGTACACTTCATCGATTGGGTCTCCCTGAATCTAACTTATCAACTTCCACTTTAATGTTTCGTGGTTATGAAAATTATGAACAAGAACCTCTAGGTGAGATTATACTCTGAATATAGTTTTGGGATCTTGTATCTAGTTTAGATTTCATAGTTTTCCATCATGACACTGCCTTCAACATTATTCTTTAAAGATCATGGTTACATCAACATGTGTCCATTCTTTCTTCATATCACCAATGTCTCATGTATTTCTTTAATGAACAAATTGGGACATTGTATGGTGATAAGGATCTATTCAAAACATGTGAATCTTAGTATATTGAGGCATAATTCTATCACATGAAGAAAATGAGGTCCATGAAAAATATATAACCAGAATCAAAGCTCCTAATGGCCTAGAAAATATACCTACAAACCCATTAAAACATATGGTTATAGACTATGTGTTTTCTATCAATCAAATTGAAAATAGAGACCTAAATCCAAGCACTCATCCAGTGACTTCCATAATATCAATTAAGGAAATCTAGCCAAATAGCGAGGGAGAAATTATTGATTTACTAAGATGTTTTGAATGGTTAAATGGAGATGTCTTTATTTCACCCACCGAACTTCATCATGTTTTTTATTCTTTAATAATGTTATATGAAGTTGTCTCATTAGTGAAGAAAGTCAAGGATCTTGATTCAAAACCCATAATCTTTTCTTCAATGCTCCAGGAAGACCCTTCATCATCAGTAGGGTCAGAAATGGTTGCCCCTTCTTCAGGATGTTCAAATACCGACTCCTCCCCTTATTCTAAACGTTTTGCTTCATCACCAACTCTACAAGAAGAAACATAAGAAGTTATATTAATTGAAGGGGAAAATAATATCTCAAGGGTGATCCTCTAGATTTTGAGGAAGGCATATCCACCACTGTGGATGAGCTCATAGAAATAAATCTGGGTACAAAAGAAGATACATGCCCCACTATAATTATTGCGGCTATGACTTCTGAATAGAAAGAGATGTATACATAATTTCTAAAGAAACAAAGAGATATGTTTTCTTGAAACTATACAGAAATTATAGGCCATAATCTTAATGTGGCCACTCATTATTTTGGTTTTCTAGAAGAGCATCGAGGATTCAAGCAGGAAAGAAGAACACACCCAACTCATGCCTCTAAAATTCAATCTTAAGTCGATATGATTATCAAGGCTAACTATGTCAGAGAGGTGAAATATCTCATATGGATAGACAAAATTTTCCCAGTGAAAAAGAAAAATAGTCAAATTGGAGTTTCTATTGATGTTAGATATTTTAACCGGAATTTTACAAAAGATTATTTTCATGTACCGATCACAGAAAATTTCATTGGTGTAACCGCCGACTATGAAGCTCTCTCCTTAATGGATGGAAACTCTAAGTACAATAAAATATAAATGGCCCCAGAGGATGAGGAGTCTATAGCCTTGATATCCCTTCAAGGTGTGACTTTCTATCAGGTAATTCCCTTTGGCTTAATGAATGTAGGTGTGACATATCAATGTTCCATGCAACATATCATCAAAACCTTTTTAGGAAAATTTGTCTAATGTTATATGGACGATCTGGTAGTTAACAATAGGAAATGTTCTAATAACCTAACTAATTTGGAGAACATATTCAGTAAAATTTGGCAACATAATTTGAAGATGAATCAATTAAAATGTTATTTCAGGGTAGCCTTAGGAAAATTCATAATTTTTGTTGTTCTCTATTGTGGCATTGAAGTTCATCCAGAGAATAAAAAAGAAATACTTGGCATGTCACCTCTCTGAAATTTGAAATAATTAAGAGGAATTCAAGGACCCTTGGACTATATTTGGAAATTTATTTATAATTTTGCAGGCATGTGTTTATCCATGACCAGATTAATGAAGAATGGGGTCACCTATAAATGGATGAAAGACTACCAATATAAATTTGATACCCTCAAAAAATATATCTTGAGTACACAAGTATTAATTCAACCTATTGAAGGAAATCCACTTATTCTCTATTTGAAAGATTTAGAGAGATTACTGGGTTCTTTCCTGGACAAAAAGAATGATTCTGGGAATGAAAATAGAATTTCATATCTTAGTTGAACTATATTTTACATAGAGACTCGATATTCATGTATCATGAAGTGATGTTTAACATTATTCTTTACAGTTCAAAAACTTGAGGCACTACCTACAACATCATGAGGTCCAATTAGTATCTCTCAATAAACCACTAAAAATTATCCCCAGTCATCCTATGATTACAGGAAGTTTGACACGGTTGTAGTTATTTTGCAACAGTTTGATATCAAGTTTGTGCCTCATAAAGTGATAAGAGGCCAATCCTTGGAAGAATTCTTTATTGAGAATCTAACATCAAAAGATTCATCAATTAATTCTGAACATACTGATGAAGAAATATTCTCTATTCATGATAATCCTCAAATGTAGGAAATATACATTTATGGTTCTTCAAAAAGTCTAATGGGGAAGAGAATGTAAAACCCTATGATCAACAATGTGGGGTTAGTAATTGTACATATATCTTCCGAAAAGGTAGTGTAGCCATATTATTTTCTTATATCAGAAGGAGACACCAACAATGAGGTAGAATATCAAGATCTCATTATAAGCCTAGAGTTGGCGCTGTTGGTATAGGTGAACCACCTAAAAGTGAAAGGTGATTCAGATTTGGTAATCAAAAAAATCAATTGGGATTATTCTATCATAGAAGAATATTTAATCCCTTTGTGTGATTATGTCATATGGTCAATGGCTAAATTTCCAACATAGCCAACATTGTCTTATGTCCAACGATCAGAAAATGCCCAAGCTGATGCATTGGCTAATGCAGCCACAACCTTTCCAGACCCATATTGGGATAATAAAATCATCATAATTTTCTATCATCATGTGGTTTCACCTTTCGTTCAAATTATAATGGGGGAAATTAATTAAATCAGCCATATCTTTGTGCCACAAGGTCATACTATGAGATGGATGAAACTTATCATGGAATACCTTCAAAATGGAGTACCTAGACTAGATAGAGTTCAAGAAGAATAGATTAGATAAATATTGTCCAATTTCACTCTTTATGATAGCCCATATCACCAAAAGATAATTTACAAATGAGTCTTTGATGGAATCCCTTTCAGGTGTATTGATGGAGAAGAAATTGAAGCTGTCAAAAAAGAAGTACATGAATGAGTTTGTGGTACTCACCAGTCTAGGAACATGCTTTCTGATCAAATACAATGTCTAGGATACTTCTGGCCTTCGATGAAAAAAAATTTCACAGATTTCACCATCAAATATCATTCCATCCATGTGCATTGCAACTTCATTCATCAACCCCAAGAGTTTTTACATATAGCTAAATACTCCTCTCCATTTTCCACATGGGGAATGGATGTAGGTGGACCTTATCCTCTAGCTTTGGCTAAGTTGTTCAAGTACATTCTTACTGCAACAGATTTATTCTCAAATGGGCTAAGGCAATACCACTCAAAGATGTTGGAACTAAAATAACTGTTAGCTTTTTCATGGATAATATTATTACCTGATTGGGTGTCCCTCATATTATATTGATAGATAACATAACCAATTTCTATTTTCTTGTGGTAAAGAAGTTATATCAGGAGCACAATATAAAATCCAACCATTCATCTCGCTATGATGTAGAGGCCAATGGACAAAATATTGTTTTTAATAAGATCCTTTGAAACATAATTCAGAAAATGGTGGATAAAGATAAGAATTATTGGCATGATAAACATGTACATGCTTTATGGAATTATCAAACTATTAACCGTACTTCCACTCTAGAATCTTCATATTCGTTGATGTACGACACAGAAGTAGTTTTTCCAATTAAATTTCAATTTTCCTCACACCGAGTTGCAATTTGTGATCAGTTATCCATATATTAAATGTCTCAAAAATGACTTGATGAGCTTGAACTATTATACAAAAATAGATTACATAAATTTCATTATTTTGAAGTCTATCATAACAGAATAGCTTGAGCTTTTAACAAGAAAGTTTTCCTCTAATCATTTCATCAAGGAGAATTTTTATTGGTCTTCATGACTCCAATGAAATCAATAATGAAGCCTCAAAGACATGATCTAGAGTGGGAAGCACCTTATTTAATAAATAAGGTCTCCTCTAATGGATATTATTCCCTAATCTCAATGGATGGAGAAACTATTATAACTCCAACCAATGAAACATTCTTGAAGAAGTACTTTTTGTAATTTCACATCATATGTCCTCATTGCATGACTCTAAACTATACAGTGCAAATTCCTAGATACAAGTCATTAAATAGAAAAACAATTATTTGTGTCTATGCTGTAGGATGTTAAAATCAGTAGCATCTTTATCTTTGTCACCAAAAATTAATCTTTACAGTTAACATATTATTTATTTGATATTAATAGCTTGCATGTGTAAGCATCACATAAATCATTTCTACTCCTTAGTGGCACATGAGTTCTACTTCTCCCTATGTTTGAATCAGACCTGCATAGGGACCTAATTTCACGAAATACTTGTGGATTTATTATCATTCTAATGGGATACATAGAGACTCCCAGATCTCCAATCTTAGGGTCTGATGCAGCCACAAAAAATAGTAAAAAATAAATTATTTCCCGTTTGTTTTCCTGTAAATGAATCAGATATATATAGATTACTCTTTTAGGATATAGATTTTGATCATCATACCATTTTTCATCTTAAGTTTAACAATTCTTTAAAAATGAGTTAAAATCCCTCATCTCTCATATCAAACTAAATTGGTGTGGGAAATTATTATTTAATGAACTACTTCTAGATTGATTCTCATTTTCAATGGGAAACATTGAGATTCCTAGATCTCCAATATTGGGCCCAGCCACTACTATAAAAATTACATCTATTTATTCCCTATGTATGAATCAAACCTTTATATAAAGTGTTTAAAGAACAATGTAAGACTTGATTGTCATCCATATGAGATACATAGTGACTGTTTTGTTTAATTCCCTGTTCTAGCCACAATATTCTTTTTTCAAGTTGGAATCACTTCATGTCCTTGCTGTATGACTCTAAATTACACAACAAAATGTCATTGCTACCCGACATTAAAATTCAATGCACCCAAAGATCTAGGTATGGCTTGATTCTCATCCAATTAAGATACGCAGTGAAAGATAAGCATTATCTGTTAGTCCCATCCATGAGATAAATTTTTAACTCTCTTCCACATATAATTAAAAATATATGTGGGATTATTTATTTTGGGTACTCTCTATAAAAATCCCACCAAGGAAACAAGAAATGTACCCATTCTCATATGATTCAGATCTATGTAAGGGACTCCAATCTCATAAAATATATTGATTCAATTATATTTATTGTGCATTGATAATTTCCCCTAACATATTTCACACTCTTAATCTAGAATATTTTTTAATCTTCATAATATTTCTTATGGTTTTTGGAGGTAGAGTTTTGTATATCTAGGAACTCTTTTTCCAGACTATAGTATGTTCCCATAGGTGGCCTTGCATAAGTTTCCTACATAATAGGTCTGTAAGTCAAAAGATTCCACTCTTTGGCTATGGACAATATGCCCTAATTGGCCCTACATAATACAACCCCCATAAAGGGTTTATCAAATAATGGTAACTTCATTCTTGGTTAATGTTTCTTTTTCCCCTTCAAACTTCAACGACAATATACAAGAATCTGTATCTCAAAGTAGTCATCCATGTTTATTTGTCCCCTTACATTTCTATCGATCTAAAAGACTTTAAAACCATGGTTTAAACATTTCCCTCTCTATGTGTTCAATGAAATATGATAAACATTGGATCATTTGACCACATATAATTTAATGTTTCTATTATTTTCCTAGTTGTATGACCTAAAACTACAGACATCATACGTCTTATGTTATGGTTAGACCTTCATATAAATCATATTCCTATAATTCTTTGTAAATCATGATTTAAAATACTCTTTCCATATTGAGTTACCTTTCTCCATAACCTGAACTATGTGCGGTGGAAAAACTGAATCTCCATAATCATTCTTATAATTTTTTCAGTAGAATGAATAAACTTTTTGAACTCATTTTACTGACTATGTTGTACATTCCCTTAGGTGGAATTGCATAAGTTTTATACATAACAGGAATGTCAGTTAAAAGATGCCACTCTATCCCCATTCAACATATGCCCATGATGGACGGACATAATACAACCCCCATAATGTGTTTTTTGAAATAATTGAATCTTTTTTCATAGAAAATATTTCCTCTAATTTCTTTTTTCCTTTTTCTATATCATTATTCAGATTAAAAATTTATCAAAACACAGTTTACAATTATTCACTACTATACATGAATAGAGTAGTATGTTTCCAAAAAAATTATCAAGAAATTGTAGAGCCTCAAAAATTTATTCCAGGTAACACCCCAAGCATTCACGATACGCTTCTCTTTCAATAATCCAATAGATTGAATTTTACACAAGTTCGAGATTCTAACACATTGCGACCAATCAAAGTAGCTGTTATGAATAGTAATACCATCTTTTTGAAATTATATAAATTTCATATTTCAAAACGGACTTCATTTTTGTATTTGGAATATTGAAATTATCTAAAGATTAATTTTTTGTAATTTTCTGAGAACTTCCAATTTTCTACAAAAAAAAGAAATACTTAAAAACTACATTTTTAATCAAAATAATTTATAGTGATAAATTATTCTATTGAGTGGTTTTAAAGTATAATTAGAATATATTTTTACCATTTTATCAAATTTTGGTCATTAGAATTAATTTCACATTGAAATTCAACACAAACAATTGTCAATTTTTTGATACATATTATTTCTTAAAAACACGCTATTGGTTGTGACGGTGGGAATTAATTATTAAATTAATTAATTCAACTTATATGTTTTGAATTTTTGTAAAATTAAAATCATTTTTGAATTAGTAATATCAAATATAGCTTAGGGTGAATTTTTGGAATTTTTCTGAAAAACATCAATTTTTTATTAATAGTGAAACCACTACGTGGTAGTTAAAAAAAATTTCATTTAAATGAAACTTTACCACTTATGTGAATTGAATTTAAAAATTCTGAAATACATGGTTTCCATTAGTAAGTAAAATGTGGTTCAATGAGAAGAAAATAATTTTTGGGGAATAGTAACTTTAAAATTTTATTAATCGCGATTAAAGATAATTAATGTAATTTAAGGTAAATATAATGTTATAATAATGTGAAATTACCATTAAACTTGTCCTACCTTTATTTTATGAGTCATGGGAGACCGAGAAAATCCATGTGTCAACTTGGTGACCCCATTTGGCCACTTGGGTAAAAAAATGACATTTATAACTTTTTATTTAAAGTAAAAATAAGTGTCACAAACATGTGTTGTTCTACTAAAACAATTGTTACATGGGATTATATAAGTTAGAGTTTTGACTATAAATATTCATTGGAAACCTAAAAATATTTCCTACATCATGGTAATTTTTTTATAATTTTTAGATATTAAATAAATAAATTTATTTATGACACCATAATGATGCAGCGATTACCTCATTAATTAACGATTTAAATAAAATTAAAAGATAATGTAAAATCTAAGACTTAAACTTGTCAAAAACCTATTGGATAAGTATATTTCTAACCCGTATCACCTTATCCTATAAATATATCATTGTGGGACCTTGAAAATCCTAAAATCATTTCATAATAATATAACATTTCATGACATTCCAAGAGTGCCCCTCCTCTCCTCTTATAAAAGGCCCCCATATCTACCACCTTATTCACACCATAAAATCAATTTGGCTCGGCCAAACTCTGCCCAAATACTCTCCCAACTTCCCTCTCTTAATCTTAGAAGCCTGACTTTGGGTAGAAGTCTTCCCAAGGAAGCCTTTGGATCAAATCAAAAAGAGTTACCTGATTTTAATGTAATGTCTTCTCTTATGTTCTTTTGTTTTATTTTGCTTCTCCAACCCCTTAAAAACTTTTTATTAGTTTATTTTTTAACAACACCAGTATATAAAATATACTATTATGTCATTATGAGAATTATTTGATTTAAAATTACACATACCTTCTTCTAATGGTTAAATAACATACCGTTTTTGTGGGTGGCGAATTACTGCCTCACAAAACGAAGATTGTTCAATCTTCTTTTAACACCTATCATGGTGGCCATTAATATGTCACTATATTTATATATGATATATATTATGTTTATGTTTTCTTTATGCTTATGTATTTTTCATTTATCTAATTCTTTTATGATTTCCATTATGGGTAAACAAGATAATTTCATTTTAGGAAGTGCGAACTACCGCCCCCTCAAAGTGATTTGAATCGTTAATGCCATATGTGGGATGTATAAAGGATGGAGTAAATGATATTATATAGGATATTATACTATAATTATAATATAACTTTATATCATTATGATTTAATTCCATTAAATACAAAATAGAAATGAAAGTAGCATTCATGCTTACGCACTGCTTACCGTTTCCATGATCGGTGCATTTCAGTTCTTACCTCTATGTGTTATATAATATAATAAATGCATTTATATACTAGATAAATATGATATATATGATATCTAAATCATGAATATTATTCTTGATATAATGGATATTTTATTACATGAACAACTTGTAATTATAAGAAATTTATTTTTGACTCAAGTACCAAAGATCGACAAAACGGCCGTTATTAACTTAAATAATTACATAATGTTTATTACATGGTAATAAGTGATATAAAATAAAAAATGAACATGGAAAAGGTTCTTAATCAAGTAGAGATTAAATCTAGTTTATTATTCACGAGATTAAAGAATGATCGAGTCAAGTCGGACGTGAGGTAAGGGAGTTCGTCTCAATCTCCTTCCATTGAGGCATATTTTGTTTTATACACAACATTCTTTTATATAGTTTATAAACCCCATTGAATTTTAGTTTTTTTCAAAAGGAATATTTTTATATGAAGTGTTTTTACTAAATGAAAAAATGAATGTGTTGTCTTACGTATGTAGCGACAACGACCTCTCCACCACCGTGACCATTATTTGAGTTTCGACTTCCTCTACAAGACATAACTTTTTTTAAATGAAAAATAAATACAAAGTTTTAATTTTTTTTATTTTGGTATTGAAAATGGATTTGATAATGTTTTTATTATAACAATGTGTTGTATTGATATATTTTAATTGAAATGTGTAAATTTTATGTTTCCTTTATGCATGTTTTATGTGATACGATTATGTTATGGTTTATGATATGTTTAAACATGTTCATATGAGGAATGAATTGGACTTAATATGTGATGGGTGGAGCCCGATATAGCTCCATGATGCATAGGTAGGTCTCATGAGACAAACTAGTGTGTTCGCACAAGGCCTTGACAAAATCTTATTTGTAGTCTTGGCACGAGGCCTTGACTATGTGGTTATGATAGTTTGGCATTATGCATTCCATCCTTATGAAAGTGGTTATTGATATTTCACGTGATTATTTGACCAGTAGAATATTCATGTGAATAAGTAAATGGAATTATTTCATTTTATTTTTTCCAAATTGTGCTGATGTTCAAGTTTAAAAGGCATTTATTTTAGTTATACATTGCCTTAAATTTTTATTTTTATTTATGAAACTTTCTGCTATATTGTTATCCTTACTGAGCATCTGAGATCACCCCTTTCTATGTATTATTTTTCCCAGGATGTGAAGAAATATTTTATGAATGACCTATAGGGATAGTATAAAGGGGATATGAGTATGGAATATGAAGACTATGTTATTGTAGTTTTTCACTTTATGATGTAATGTAACATTTATGAATGTATCTAGTGTTTCCAAGGCTACTAAACTAATCGGTCTTTCGAGACCTGATCTTTTGTGATAATGCCAATATTACATAATAATGCACCGACCAGGGTAACTAGGGTCGGGGCGTTATAGTTGGTATCAGAGGAAGTTTAGTACTAACCTTGGAAGCTGGATTTAGATAAACTCTGATTAGAGCACATAGCCCTAAGATAGACTTTGAGGATTAGTATATAAGAACTTCCTAGATTTTTTGTATTATAGAGATTTTGTGAGATTTTCGAGCAATACATTCCTATCTAGATACGAGCAGGTAGAGGCAACTTTGGCACAGATTTACCTAGGGGTAAAACCCGAAACACGTCTTTGCGCTAGACTTGAACGGGAACTAGTGCACGACAACGGGCCTTGTTGCACTCTTGGTTACAACACTCCTTGGGGATATGCTTAGGATAATTCTCATTATTTTTACAAACCATTATGAAGGGTTTATGAGTATATACTTCCACAAAGAAAACATTTTTTTATGATTATGGATAAAATCCATAAATAGTTCAATTTATGTTAAGTGTTTTACAAGTATGGAATTATTTATTTTGATTCATAAACTAATCTATATTATGACATTGTTTAGAAATGGAGCCTAGTGGAAGGAATGGAAACTGTATCAATGCACACAAACCATGTAGGGATTTCCCTCCTTCTCAAGATAATTATAGTGGAGATGGTGATACAACTGGTGCTGATCAACTTATCACTATACCGGGAAAACTCACTCAAGTTATGAATAATAACCTTACTCATATATAGAACCCTGATTTGCAACGTGGAGGATCAATGTTAGACTGCTTCATGAGGAAACAACCACCAACATTAAATGGGAGTAAAAATCATTTAGTAGCTGAGAAATGGATAAATTCCATAGATAAAATATTACATGCCTTGGGGAGTGGTGAAAGGGAAAAGTTTATCATGGCAGTTTACCGCCTCACTGGAGATGCTGATCAACGGTGGTCATTGATTCAAAACAGAAAAGAAGATGACGAAGTATCAAATATGGAATGGTGGGAGTTCAAAGAGATTTTCTTAGAAAAATACATTCCTCCTTACCATTGAGCAGATATGGAAAGGCAATTTATGAGTCTGAGGAAAAAGGAGGATGAGAATGTCGCAAAGTATGAGGCCAACATTACATGGTTAGCGAGGTATGCTGCAGATTATATACATAACCCGAAAAGTATGATTGATCATTTCTTTGATGGGTTAAAACCATTTCTCTGTTGAGCTTTAGTATCACAATCTTTCTCAACGTATGAGGATATAGTCTCATGTTCTATCAAGATAGAAAAGGAATTCTCTAAGTCTTTTGACAACAATGTTAAGAAAGAGAAGAAGAGAGCGGTGGAGCAAGAAACAGATGAAGGGAAAAATGGAAAGAAGGATTTTCCATTATGCGATAATTGTGGGAAGAATCACCCTGGTACTTGCCTAAAAGGAATGAGAGTTTGTTATAAATGTGGAGAAAAAGGTCACGAGGCTCTTGATTGTAAGGGAAAGAAAGAGGGTGTGAAAATTGAATGCTACAATTTTAGAGAAATAAGAATTATGAAAATGAATGTCCTATGCGTCAGGGAAACTTACCTCAGAAAAGGCCAAGGGATCAAGGCCAATATTATGTTGTTACTACAGTTGAAGAGGAATAATTATTGTATTTTGTGTTTTTGGACTAAAGGACTATATTATGGTAATATGAATAATGTGATATATATAAGGATTGTACTACATAACTTGTTGTTTTCATTAAAGTTTTAATATGATTAAGGTAATCATATTTTTTTATGTGATAATAAGGGAAACATTACTTCGTTTGGGGAATTTGATGTTACAATTGATTTTGGAATTTAGAGACCTTTTAGAGAAAGTCTGGACAGAGGTATTTTGGATAACTATAAAGGTTATAATGGATTAAGTTGAACTTTTGATAGTATTGTTTAAGGTTAAAACATTTCTAAAGATTAATTTTGGAATATTATAATACTATAGTTTTAGGAAAAGGACAACCTGCAGGTCGGGGGATAACCCGTCGTGTTGGACAAAGCTACTGGAAGCGAACCCACAACCATAGTACGACTGGCCTTTATTACCTACCAGTAGCCTACAAGAATTCCCAGGTTATTAAAAAATAGTTTTCATAATCTAAATAGTATGTGTTAATATTTGGAAACTTGTACGATTTGGATAAATATAATATTTTTGAGTTTTATTAACATTAGGAGTGAATGATAGGTTTGTGGTACAAATTTATTAAATAATGAAAGTCTACAATGCAAGTATGTATATTTCCTTACATTATTAGTAAATCTATTAAATAAGTTACTCAACTTTATTAAAGGTAAATTAATACAAAAATGTTGTTGGTTATCTTTTTCTACTGGGGAAAAATGATCGTTTAACCAATCACAAGTTTGTGATTTTCTTGTAGTTAACATTCTCCTAATCCTGTTTTCTACAACTCTCCATCAGACCTTGATGGTTTGTTTCTCCTCCATATCCATATTTTCATAGAATCCTTGTATGGTCTATCACAGGTGACCTTTGTACTTCTCTTTCTTTCTTATAAAGTTACAATTTTATTAACCCTATTTCCGATATGGGTTTTACACAAAGGTATTTTCTATTTTCAACCTTTTATTTTCAAGGAACATTTTCAAATTTTGAGGACACAATTCATTGAAGGAGGGTAGAATGTAACACCCCAAGCTTTCATGATAAGCTTCTCTTTCAATAATGCAATAGCTTGCATTGTCCGCAAGTTCGAGATTCTAACACACCACGACCAATCAAAGTACCCATTATAAATAGTAATACACACTTTTTGAAATTAAATAAATTTTAAATTTCACTGTGGACTTCAATTTTCTATTCGGAATATCGAAATTTTCCAAGTTGAATTTTTTATAATTTTCTGAGAACATCCATTTTTCTACGAATAAAAAAATAATTAAAAACAACTTTTTTAATCAACATAATTTATAGTGATAAATTATTCTATTGAGTGGTTTTAATGTATAATTAGAATATATTTTTACAAATTCATCCAATGGTGGTCATTATAATTAATTTCACTTTGATATTGGACATAAACAATTGTCAATCTTTTGATATATATTCTTTCTTAAAAACATGCTATTTGTTGTGACAACTGGAATTAATTATTAAATTAATTAATTCAACTTATATGTTTTTAATTTTTTAAAATATATATCATTTTTTAATTAGTAATATCAAATATAGCATAGGGTGAATTTTTTTTATTTTTCTGAAAAACATCAATTTTTGATGAATATTGAAACCACTAAGTGGTAGTTGAAAAACTAATTTGTCATTTAAATTAAACTTTACCACTTATGTGAATTGAATTTAAAAAATCTAACATACATGGTTGTCATTAGTAAGTAAAATGTGGTTCAATGGGACCAAAATAATTTTCGATGAATAGTAACTTTTAAGCTTTATTAATCGTGATTAAAGATAATTAGTTTAATTTAAGGTAAATATAATGTTATAATAATCTGTAATTACCTTTACACTTGTCCTACCCATATTTTATGAGTCATAGCCGACCAAGAAAATCCATGGGTAAACTTGGGGACCCCATGGAGCCACTTGGATATGAAAATGACATTAATAACTTTTTATTTAAAGTAAAAATAAAAGTGTCGCAAACATGTGTTGTTATAATAAAACAATTATTACATAGGGTTATATATATTACAATTTGACTATAAATATTCATGGGAAACCTAAAAATATTTCCTACATCATGGTAATTTTTATATAATTTTTAGGCATTAAATAAATAAATTTATTTATGACACCATGATGATGCAGCGATTACCTCATTAATTAACGATTTAAATAAAAAGAAAATATAAGGTAAAATCTAAGACTTAAACTTTTCAAAAACCTATTGGATAAGTATATTACAAACCCTTATCACCTTATACTCTAAATAGATCATTTTGGGACCTTTAAAATCCGAAAATCATTTCATAATAATGTAACATTTTATGACATTCCAAGAGTGCCCCTCCTCTCCTCTTATAAAAGGCCCCCATCTCTACCACCTTATTCACACCATAAAATCCATTTGGCTCGGCCAAACTCTACCAAAATACTCTCTCAACTTCCCTCTATTACTCCTATAAGCCTTACTTTATGTATATGTCTTCCCAAGGAAGCCTTTGGCTCAAATCAAAAAGAGTTACCTGATTTTAAGGTAATGTCTTCTCTTATGTTCTTATGTTTTATTTTTCTTCTCCAACCCCTTAAAATATTTTTATTCCTTTATTTTGTAACAACAACAGTATCTTAAATATAATATTATGTATTTATTATAATTATTTGATTTACACTTACACACACCTTCGTCTAATGGTTAAAGAACATACCGTTTTTTTGGGTGGCGAATTACTGACTCACGAAATGAAGATTGTTCAATATTCTTTTAACACATATCATGGTGGCCATTAATATGTCACTATATTTATATATGATATATATTATGTTTATTGTTTCCTTATGCTTCTTTATTTTTCATTTACGGCATTCTTTTATGATTTCCATTATGGTTAAACACGATATTTTAATTTTAGGAAGTGCGGACTACCGCCCCCTCAAAGTGATTTGAATCGTTAATTCCATATGTGGTATGTAAAAAGGATGGAGTAAATGATATTATATATGATATTATACTGGAATTATAATATACCTTTATATAATTATGAATTCATTCCATTAAATACAATATAGAAATGAAAGTAGCATTCATGCTTACGCACGGCTTACCGTTTCCCTGATCGGTGCATTTCATATCTTACCTCTAAATGTTAAGTAATATTATAAATGCATTTATAAAATGGATATATATGATATATATGATATCTAAATCATGAATATTATTCTATATATAATGGAAATTTTATGACATGAACGACTTTTAATTATAATAAGAATATTTTTGACTCGAGTACCAAAGATCGACAAAACGACCATTATTAACTTAAATAATTACGTAATGTTCATAACATGGTAATAAGTGATATAAAATAAATAATGAACTTAAAAAAGGTTATTCATCAAGTAGATATTAACTCTAACTTATTATTCATGATATTATGGAACGATCGAGTCAAGTCGGACCTGAGGTAAGGTAGTTCGTCTCAATCTCCTTTCATTGAGGCATATTTTGTTTTATACACAAATTTATTTTATATGGTGTATAAACCCCTTTTAATTTTACTTTTATTCAAAAGGAATATTTTTATATGAAGTGTTTTTACTAAATGACAGAAGGAATGTTTTGTTTTACGTATGCAGCGACAACGACTTCTTCGCCATCATGACCATTATTTGAGTTTCGGCTTCCTCTACAAGACATAAGTTTTTTAAATGAAAAATGAATACCATGTTTTAATTTTTTTTATTTTGGTATTGAAAATGTTTTTGATAATGTTTTTTTATATCAATGTGTTGTATTGATATTTTGTGATTGAAATGTGGAAATGTTATGTTTCCTTTATGAATGTTTTATGTGATACGATTATGTTATGGTTTATGATATGTTTAAACCTGTTCATTTGAGGAATGCGTTGGACTTAATAAGTGATGGGTCAAGCCCAATATAAATCCTTGATGCATCAGTAGGTCTCATGAGACAAACTAGTGTCTTGGCATAAGGCCTTGACAAAATCTTATTTGTAGTCTTGGCACTTGGCCTTGACTATGTGGTTATGATAGTTTGGCATTATGAATTCCATCATTATGAAAGTGGTTATTGATATTTCACGTGATTATTTGACCTATAGAATATCCATGTGAAAAAGTAAATGGAATTATTTCATTTTATTTTTTGCAAATTATGCTGATGTTCAAGTTTAAAAGGCTTTTATCTTAGTTATACATTTCCTTAAACATTTATGTTTATTTATGAAAGTTTCTGCTATATTGTTATCCTTACTGAGCATCTGAGCTCACCCATTTCTATGTTTTATTTTTCCCAGGATGTGAACAAATATTTTATGACTGACCTGTAGGGATAGTCTAAAGGGGATATGAGTATGGACTATGAAGACTATGTTATTGTAGTTTTCAATTTATGAATTAATGTAACATTTATGAATGTATCTAGTGTTTCCAAGGCTACTAAACTAATCAGTCTTTCGAGACATGATCTTTTGTGATAATTCCAATGTTACATAATAATGATCCGACTCTGGGTAACTGGGGTCGGGGCGTTGTAGTTGGTATCAGTGGAAGTTTAGTACTAACATTGGAAGATAGATTTAGATAAACTCTGATTAGAGCACATAGCCCTAAGATAGACTTTGAGGATTAGTATAGAAGAACATTCTAGAATTTTGGTATTATAGATATTTTGTGAGCTTTCCGAGCAATACATCTATGTCTAGATACGAGCAGGTAGAGGCGGCTCTAGCACAGATGTACCTAGGGGTAAAACCCGAAAACACCTCTTTGAGCTAGACTTGAACGGGAACTGGGGCATGAAAACAGGCCTTGTTGCACTCTTGGTTACAACACTCCCATGCGATATTATTAGGATAATTCTCATTTTCTTTACAAACCATTATGCAGGGTTTATGAGTATATACTTCCACAAAGAAAACATTTCTTTTTATGATTATGGATAATATCCATAAATAGTTTAATTTATGTTAAGTGTTTTACAAGTATGGAATTAAGTATTTCGATTCTTAAACTAATCTAGTTTATGACATTGTTTAGAAATGGAGCCAAGTGGAAGGAATGGAAACCGTATCAATGCACACAAACCATGCAGGGTTTAACCTCTTGCTCAAGATAATTATAGTGGAGATGGTGATACAACTGGTGCTGATCAACTTATCACTATACTGGGAAAACTCACTCAAGTTATGAATAATAACCTTACTAATATAGAGAACCCTGATCTGCAACGTGGAGGATCAATGTTAGATCGCTTAATGAGGAAACAACCACCAACATTCAATGGGAGTAAAAATCCCTTAATAGCTGAGCAATGGATAAATTCCTTAGAGAAAATATTACATGCCTTGGGGAGTAGTGAAAGGGAAAAGGTTATAATGGCAGTTTACCGCCTCACCTGATATGCTGATCAATGGTGGTCATTGATTCAAAACACAAAGGAAGATGACAAAGTATCAAATATAGAATGGGGGGAGTTCAAAGAGATTTTATTAGAAAAATACTTTCCTCGTTACCATTGAGAAGATATGGAAAGTCAATTTCTGAGTCTGAGGCAAAAGGAGGATGAGAATGTCACAATGTATGAGGCAAACTTTACAAGGTTAACAAGGTATGCTATAGATTATATACATAACCCAAGAAGTATAACTTATCATTTCTTTTATGGGTTAAAACCATTTCTCCATTGAGATTTAGTATCACAATCTTTCTCAGCGTACGAAGATATAGTCTCGGGTTCTATCAAGACAGAAAAGGAATTCTCTAAGTCTTATGACAACAATGTTAAGAAAGAGAATAAGAGAGCGGTGTAGTAAGAGACAGATGAAGGGAAAAAGGGAAAGAAGGATTTTCCATTATGCGATAATTGTGGGAAGAATAACCCCAGTACTTTCTTAAAAGGAATGGGAGTTTGTTATAATTGTGGAGAAAAAGGTCACCAGGCTCGTGATTGCAAGGGATAGAAAGAGGGTGCCAATGTTGAATTATACAATTGTAGAGAAATGGGGCATTATGAAAATAAATGTCCTATGTTTTAGGAAAACTTACCTCATAAAAGGCCAAGGGATCAAGGCCAATATTATTTTGTTACTACAGTTGAAGAGGAATAATTATTGTATTTGTGTTTTTGGACTCAAGGACTATATTATGGTAAAAAGATTAATGTGATATATATATGGATTGTACTGTAGTACTTTTTGTTTTCATTAAGGTTTTAATATTATTAAGGCAATAATATTTTTATTATGTGACAATAAGAGAAACTTTATATTGTTTGGGGAATCTGATGTTACAATTGATTTTGTAATCTAGAGACCTTTTAGAGAAAGTTTGGACAGAGGTATTTTGGATAACTATATAGGTTGGAACGGATTATGTTGAACTCTGGATAGTATTTTTTAAGGTTAAAACATTTCTAAAGATTAATTTTGGAATATTATAATACTATAGTATAAGTAAAAAGACAACCTGCAGGTTGGGGGATAACCCGTCGTGTCGGACAAAGCTGCAGGAATCGAACCCACAACCATAGTGCGACAGGCCTTTATTACCTACCACTAGCCTAGAGAATTCCCTAGTTATTAAAAAATAGTTTTCATAATATAAATGGTATGTGTTAATATTTGGAACCTTGTACGATTAGGATAAATATAATATTTTTGAGTTCTATTAACTTTTGGAGTGAAATATGGGTTTTTGGTAAACATTTATTAAACAATGAAAGTCTACATGACAAGTATGTATATTTACTTACATTCTTAGTAAATCTCCTAAATATGTTCCTCAACTTTATGAAAGGTAACTTAAAAGAAAAATGTTGTTGGTTAACTTTTCCTACTGGGGAATCAATGATCGTTTAACCAATCACAAGTTTGTGATTTTCTTGTAGTTAACATTCTCTTAATCCTGTTTTCTACAACTCTCCATCAGACCTTGATGGTTTGTTTCTCCTCTATATCCATATTTTTATAGAATCCTTGTATGGACTATCTCGGGTGACCTTTGTACTTCTCTTTCTTTCTTATGAAGTTACAATTTTATTAACCCTATTTCCAATATGGTTTTTCCACAAAGGTATTTTCTATTTTCAACATTTTATTCTCGAAGAACATTTTCAAATTGCGAGGTCTCAATTTATTTAAGGAGGGGAGAATGTAACATCTCAATCTTTCATGATACGCTACTGTTTCAATAATGCAATAGCTTGCATTGTACACAAGTTCGAGATTCTAACACACCACGACCAATCAAAGTACCTGTTATAAATATTAATACACACTTTTTGAAATTATATAAATTTTATATTTCAAAATTGACTTCATTTTTGTATTCGGAATATCGAAATTATCCTACGTTGAATTTTTTATAATTTTCTCAGAACTTCCAATTTTCTACAAAAAAATACTTAAATTTTTTTTTTTAATAAAAATAATTTAAAGAGATAAATTATTCTATTGAGTGGTTATAAAGTATAATTAGAATATATTTTCACCATTTTATCCAATGGTGGTCATTAGAATTAATTTCACTTTGAAATTGGATATAAACTATTGTCAATATTTTGATATATATTGTTTCTTAAAAACACGCTATTTGTTGTGAAAACTGGAATTAATTATTAAATTAATTAATTAAACATATATGTTTTGAATTTTTTAAAATAGACATAATTTTTGAATTAGGAATATCAAATATAGATTAGGGTGAATTTTTGGTATTTCTCTGAAAAACTTCAATTTTTGATGAATAGTGAAACCACTAAGTGGTAGTTGAAAAACTAATTTTTCATTCAAATGAAACTTTACCAATTATGTGAATTGAATATCAAAAATATTACATACATGGTTGTCATTAGAAAGTAAAATGTGGTTCAATGGGATGAAAATAATTTTTGGTGTATAATAACTTTTTAGTTTTATTAATCGCGATTAAATGTAATTAGTGTAATTTAAGGTAGATATAATGTTATAATAATGTGAAATTACCATTACACTTGTCCTACCCTTATTTTATGAGTCATGGACGACCAATAAAATCCATGGGTCAACTTGGGGACCCCATGGAGCCACTTGGGTAAGAAAATTAAATTAATAACTTTTTATTTAAAGTAAAAATAAAACTGTTACAAACATATGTTGTTATACTAAAAAAATTATTACATGGGTTTAAATAAGTTAAATTTTTTACTATAAATATTAATTGTAAACATAAATATATTTCCTACATCATGGTAATTTTTTGATAATTTTTTGGCATTAAATAAATAAATTTATTTATGACACCATGATGATGCAGTGATTACATCATTAATTAACGATTTAAATAAAATGAAAAGATAATGTAAAATCTAAGACATAAACTTGTCAAAAACCTTTTGGATGAGTATATTCTGAACCCTCATCACCTTATACTCGAAATATATCATTTTAGGACCTTTAAAATCCGAAAATCATTTCATAATAATGTAACATTTAATGACTTTCCAAGAGTGCCCCTCCTCTCCTCTTATCAAAGGCCCCCACCTCTACCACCTTATTCACACCTTCAATTCCATTTTGGTCGGCCAACCTCTGCCAAAATACTCTCCCAAATTCCCTCTATTACTCCTAGAAGCCTCAATTTGGGTAGAAGTCTACCCAAGGAAGCCTTTTTCTCAAATCAAAAAGGGTTACCCGATTTTATGGTAATGTCTTCTATTATGTTCTTTTGTTTTATTTTGCTTCTCCAACCCCTTAAAATCTTTTTATTCCTTTATTTTCTAGAAACCCAAGTATCTTAAATATACTAGGATTTTTTTAGAAGGATTTTATTTACACTTACACACGCCTTCATCTAATGGTTAAAGAATATACTGTTTCTATTGGAGGCGAATTACTACCTCACGAAACAATGATTGTTCAATATTCATTTAACACCTCTCACGGTGGCCATTAAGATGTCAATATATTTATATATGATATATATTATGTTTATGTTTACCTTATGCTTCATTATTTTTTATTTATGGAATTCCTTTATGATTTCCATTTTGGGTAAAAGCGATAATTTCATTTTAGGAAGTGCGGACTACCACCCCCTCAAAGTGATTTGAATCGTTAATGCCATATGTGGGATGTATAAAGGATGGAGTAAATGATATTATATATGATATTATACTGTAATTATAATATACCTTTATATCATTAATATTTTATTCCATTAAATACAAAATAGAAATGAATGTAGCATTCATGCGTACGTACGACTTATCGTCTCCATGAACGGTGCATTTCATGTCTTAACTCTAAATGTTATGTAATATTATAAATGAATTTATATACTGGATATATATGATATATATGATATCTAAATCATGAATATTATTCTAGATATAATGGATATTTTACCACATGAACAACTTGTAATTATAAGAAGTTTATTTTTGACTCAAGTACCAAAGATCTGCAAAACGACTGTTATTAACTTAAATAATTACATAATGTTCATAACATGGTAATAAGTGATATAAAAGGAATAATTAACTTGAAAGATGTTATTAAGAAAGTAGATATTAGATCTAGTTTATTATTCATGAGATTAAAGAATGACCGAGTCAAGTCGGACACGAGGTAACGGAGTTCGTCTCAATCTCCTTTCATGGAGGCATATTGTGTGTTATACACAACATTCTTTTATATGGTGTATAAAAACCTTTGACTATTAATTTTATTCAAAAAGGAATATTTTTATATGATGTGTTTTTACTAAATGACAAATGGAATGTTTTGTCTTACGTATGCGGCGACAACCACTTCTCCGCCACCGTGGCCATTATTTGTGTTTCAGATTCCTCTACAAGCCAAAACTTTTTTAAATGAAAAATGAGTACCAAGTTTTAATTTTCATTTATTTTGGTATTGAAAATGGTTTGGATAATGTTTTTATTATATCAATGTGTTGTATTCATATCTTTTGATTGAAATGTCGAAATGTTATGTTTCATTTATGCATGTTTTATGTGATACGATTATGTTATGGTTTGTGATATGTTTAAACCTGTTCATATGAGGAATGCATTGGACGTAATAAGTGACGGGTGGAGACCAATATAGATCCCCAATGCTTCAGTAGTTCTCATGAGACAAACTAGTGTCTTGGTACAAGGCCTTGACAAAATCTTATTTGTAAAATTGGCACTAGGCCTTGACTATGTGGTTATGATTGTCTGGAATTATGCATTCCATCATTATGAAAGTAGTTATTGATATTTCACATGATTATTCGACCAGTATAATATACATGTGAATAAGTAAAAGGCATTATTTCATTTTATTTTTTCCATATTATACTGATGTTTGAGCTTAAAAGGCTTTTGTTTTAGTTATACATTGCCTTAAATGTTTATGTTTATTTATGAAAGTTTACACTATATTTTTATCCTTACTGAGAATCTGAGCTCACCCCTTTCTATGTTTTATTTTTCTTAGGATGTGAAGAAATATTTTATGACTGACCTGCAGGGATAGTTAGAAGGGGATATTAGTGTGGACTATGAAGACTCTGTTATTGTAGTTTTCACTTTATAATGTAATGTAACATTTATGAATGTATGTAGTGTTTCCAAGGATACTAAACTAATCAGTCTTTTAAGACTTGATCATTTGTGATCATGCTAATGTTACGTAATAATGCACTGACTCTGGGTAACTGGGGTTGTGGATTTACAGTCCAAGCTAATGACCTTAAAATTAAAGTCACCTAATGTCTTCATTGCATGACCGAAAACTTCACAGTACAATATCCTCACTACATGACTTTAAAACGACATTGTTTGATATCAGAAGTCCCACTTTCAAACAAATTTTAACCATTCCTCACACACCAATGTTTTGTAAAATTGGTTTTCCTATTCAATACATAAGTCAGAAAGAAAACTCTTTATTATTAAAATCCCTTCCATTTGTAAAACCACCCACTATGGTCTTGAGTCACCCAAATAATATTTTCCATTATATGTCAAAACTAAAATACAAAATTTTTTAGATCACTTTTTCCTGACTATGAATTATGTTCCACAGAGGCATTGTATAATATTTTCTTACATATCAGCTCTGTTAGTCAAAAGATGACACTATTTGGTCATGTAAAATATGTTCCATTCAGCCCCGCATGATACAACCCCTATAACGGGTTTGTTAGATAATGGTAACATAGTTCATGGAAAGGAACCTCTTTATATTTATAAAATTATTTGAACTGGTGACCATAAAAAAATCATCATGACTCAAGATTCCCCTTGGAAGTATTTAAATAATATTAGAGTTATTCCTAGCCATTGAGCCTCATTTGGGATCTAATTTAGATTTTTATGCTCAAATATGATTGACTTTAAGCATTATCCTTTAAAGTCCAATTTTCATGATTCTAAACTATCAATAACTAAGATACATAGTACTCAACATATTGAAAATCCACAATAGAAATTCTAAACAAAAGTTGAGTCTCATATCAATAAACATGCATTTTGTATGGTTTAGGTAATATTGACCAATAAAAATATACAAGATACAATGTTTGTGGGGTTGGTCCATATGACCCTAGTAAAAAATCATACCATACTCATTAAGCCCCTTTGGCTTAATAAGAAAATTCTGAGCCCATAATTCCTATTATTTTAATTATTATTATCTGACATAATGGTTTGATGTTTAAATCATCATCACATTTGATATTACAAGTACAAAAATAAAGAATGAAGACATATATGATTTGAGACAAAAATTCCATTCATTTATATGTAAAATTAGAGGGACATACATAGAATGGATTCTATATATCACATGTTAAAATAAACTCTCAGCATGACTCTTCATTTGTTGAACAACCTCATGAGCCCTATCAACTACCTGTTGAAGTTGAGACAGTTGATCAACTTCAGCCTCCTCCGCATGACGAAGTGAATCATTGGTAGTTGAAATGGATGTTTTCCCTTCCAATAGGGATTCTTCCAATGTTTTGTTCAATTTATTAAGTTTTTTATAAACAACATCAATTTGTTGTTGAATATATGTCATCTCCTTCGTGACTTCTTTAATTTTTGGTCGATTTTGATTGACCTTTTTCTATGGTCACCCTCTACCACAGCTACTGCAGCATAGAAGCTCTAATTATTAGTTATTTGTTAATCCCTTTCAAGATATTTCATCCACTTATGTTCTCTCTCCTATCAGTGAATGGTCTCTTTCATTACATTGTCGACTGACTGATAATTAAATCCACCAAATCCTAATTTGAAAAATAGTTCGGGGAGTTTTCCAAAATGGGACAGTAGCTCATCCAAAGGTTTCTCATCAATTATTTTCCATATATGTTTCCATGTCTTCTTATGTGCCAAGCCAAAAGAAAACTACATATCAAAATCTAAATCTGAGTCACTACCATGATATGTAATGTACTCTAGAAACATATCACTTAAAGAGGTTCCATGTTCAAATTCTCTTAGAATATTATATGCCTCACCTTATTCCAATGTCTGAGCCAACATGGAAGCTTCACCTTCTGATATAGATGTAGGAGTTCATAACCCTAAATGATGAATCCAGATCATTGTATATTTCAAAAGGATGGAAGAAATATAGAATGATCTAGATATCCGATAACATTTACCCAATAATAAGTTGGTAACTTGATTTGATTCACCCCTAGTAATTTCAGCTTCAGAAATTTGAGAAGATGTCTCTTAAGGAGGGGAATTCTCTTGAGTATTCCAAATTTTCATAATTGAAGGATTTAGAACATCTCACAACCTAGGGTCCTCAGTAGGTATTTCTCTGACTTCAGCAAAAGAATGATTGAGTGGAATTCCCTATTATTGAAGACCCATTGAAACGTTCACTGCAGACAAAGAGGCATAAGTTGAACTTTGATGTGAAGTACCAGGTAAATGGATAACAATTATGTATGGAAAATACAAGAATATGAACTTAAATCCTTGAAATTCTTCCCAAATTCCCCCAAACTCATTTATGGAACCTAGAATATCGATGTTTGGATTAAGGGAATTAATCATTTTAGTGTATGCGGCATGGAATGTTATAGAATCCTCACCATTTGAGGTATCCATGAAATGATTTTTAATTCCCAAATTGTCTCTAATAACATTCTGTTCCATCATTTATTCAACTAGTAAAATAACATCAGATCTTACTAGGTTATGATCAACACTAGTATCTACTTCAGATCCCCCTAGATCTTCATTACATCCTTTCAGAGAAATAGCAATATCATCATTGATTATTGTAGGATTCAATGGCATGGGAAATTGATATGATATATTTTTACGAGAACAATATTAACAAAGAAATTAATTTTCAAGAGAAATTAATTTGACATTACCATGAATTTACCCTCTCTTAATGGAACTAGGAGAAGATACATCAGTACATTTTGATGTTTTATCTGTTAGGGTAATACATTCATCAACATGAACATGTGTTTCTCCTAGGGTTTCCTACTCTTGTATTGAGATATTAGCTCTTAATCCCTTAAGATATGGAAGAGATGCAGATCATCCGAGAGGATAAACATGATTACCAAAGTGTATCAAGCAATTCATAATTATAAAGGATAGTATAAATACTTACTTATTTGACGAACACAATGTACTACTCTCACTGCCCTCTTGCATTTCTTTTCATAAGCATGCAGAGAAATTGAAACAATCCTCTTAGAAGGAGAAAACAAAGGTAATGGTTGAGGATTGTCTATCGCCTTTACCATAGTAATGATTCTCTCTCATAGAGAAAGTTCTGGAAACTTGGGAGTATCATTAAATGTTTCTATGTGCGAACCTGTAGGTCTATTCCTTGGTTACCCAAGAACCTGTCTGGAGGCTTCTTCCGTAAATTCAAGCTGAAAAATGAAATCTAATCATGATTAATTATGGTGAAGGGAAAAGTAGAATTGACACAAAATAAAAGGAAAATACATTCTCAGTATTAACATAAATGTTTCATTCCTCCTCAGGGTTAATAATTACCCCTTTTTTATCCCAAGTTCGATCATATGGGATACTCATTTAAGGGTTGGGATTTTTTCATCAGTTGCATATATATATGTCTCTTTCATTGCAATATAATCTTAAGCATCAACAGGGTTTTATCTGTATGATAATCATAAGGAGATATAATGTCACACACATCTATTATTCAAAATCCATTTTGAAGGAATTCAAATGCATCCCTATGTTCACAGGTCAAACTCTCCCAAAATTGAATGGATAAAGGCCACACATAATTTGTTTTCAATGTGGTTAGTTGTGGAGAAAACTAAACACCTTATAACTGGTGAGCCTCTTCAGGCCTTCCTTCTTCTTTAAAAAGATCAACAGATGGGAAGATAATCTCTTTTTAATGGTGGAGACTGAATCACCTCAGTGCTAAAGGTATTGTTTCCCTTTCCTAGTATTTTTGGTATACCTTCTATGAAGATGTTTTGAAGCTTCTGAAACTTCTAAATCCACTACATCATCTTTGGATTTGGACTTCCTACCATGAATTCTATAAAAAAAATATGTGTTGTGGGTAGCACCTGATATATTCCTTTTGTCAATGACCCCTAAGGGTATAATGAAGCCCACCCTTTGGCATATCCATCTTCAAATCCGATTGATGCATCTTATAGAGATAATGTAATTGATAATTTAGATGTCCTTAAAGCCATCAAAATCCACAATTATCATTCTACCATTGGGTGTTTCTCATATCTATCATATGTGGGAGGAAAAGTGTTTCATTTTTGAAGACATATGAATAGGAAAGAAAACCAATATGGTGCATAATCCTCACAAAGAATTTCCCCATCAATTTGGGTCTATAATACACTATCCTGGAATGCCATCATATAAGACCTCAGATCATAATTATTATCCTTACCATCCTGAATAAATGTTCTTATTGGTGGGTAACCAAAAAGAAAAAAGATGAATTCTCTTGATGAATTTAATTCCCATAGTACTGCATATGGTCTCAGGTTCTATGGATGAATACAAGAAACATTCTGTAAAAATGGGGTGAATTGACCATTGGGGACTCTAACTGACTTCAAAACTGAATATGATGAAAAGTGTTATGCAATCCATCCCCACAAAACTTGAAATGGACCTGAAAGTCTAAATAGGGCCTTCTAATTGCATAAATAAAGTAGTTAAGATTAAATTATTTCCAATATAGGAGTTTCTAACATAATATACATTCCCTATAACAATTTAGCTACAATAACAGAAGTCTCTTTCCTTACACCACCTCTAAACTCACGAACTGGAAGTAAGTAAATGCTTAGCCACTTGGTAAGGAATATGGTTAAGAGTACCGTTGCATAAATATTAGATTTGACATTATATCCCCAGTTCTTGTAGTCATCTCTCTATAATATGGGACAATATGTGCATGAACTTACCCGATTATCTACAGAAGGAAAAATAGTAGGACGCCCGCAGGTGGGTCCTTTCTTTGTTGTTGGTTCCATAAAGTATTCCATCAACACTATGGAAGGAATATAATTATTATATTTCAGAAATTTCATTGATAGTTTTAATAACTAATGATTCAATGGTGGTGTCCTAGTAAAAACAATCCCATATTGTTAATGTTGGAATAAATTCATCCTACATTTCCCTGAGAATGGGAACCCCAGATATTTGTTAAATATCCCATGAACTACTACCAATATCACCATGCTTCAAGTGAATGTTATTCGTCTATGGACTCCATCAGCTCAGTAATTCATAAATAAAATTATTTTTATAAACATTGGTTTGTCTCATCCAAATAGCTTCAATATTGTAAACATCAGATATATCTTTCTTGAATTCTGCACAAGTCTATTGTACCAAAAATGGCCACATCCAGTATGGTTTAACACCTCAAATGTAATGAAGATACTAGTCTTCCTTCCAAACATTAGATTTATCTTTTTTGAAGCACAAAATGTTGAATCATAGAAATGTGGTATTGGTTCAACAACATGATCTTTCATATCAGAAGTACCACCACTATGATGTACGATGCATCCAACAGGGAATGTTCCCTCACGAACCAGCACACCCCTTGTAGTAATATTCATGCAATGAAAAAATGGTGATTGAAGAAACCAATTCTTTTGAAAATATTTCATAATGGAAGGAATTTTGGTATCTTGTAAAATCCCATGTCCATACAGGGGAAGATAGTGACTTCGTGGGTATTCACACTGTTATGGAATTAAACCTTTCCATTATCCAGGAAGAGTACTCTAAACAACATCATAGTAGTCTGGTCTGATGATCTTCATCATATCATTTTTAATTTCCTTAGCTTCCTCATTAGTGGTTATAATGTCAGCCATTTCCAAAAAAAATAATTACCATGTTCCCCCTATTAGGATGGAATTTTTACTTAAGAAAATTGAAATTTCAAATTAAAGGGATTTAAAATTTTAGAAAAGGAAATGCTTCATGTATGACCTTTAATGAGGTCATTCTTGTAGGTCCTTTAACAATGTTCCTAGCATAAATCATTCAACATCTTCCTTCTTGCATAGCTCCATCGCTCAATTAGTTTCACCTTGAGAAAATTTCAAGGAACCTATGTGAGAGCACATCACGACGAGGCTGGACAAATAAACTACGCAATGAGAGTGGAAAGTCTGAGATACTGGGTGAAAAAATAGCAATGGAACTAACATATTTATAGTAATCCTCAACCTATGTGGCATTATTTCATGAAAAATCTAGATGACCTACCTGCCCAAAATAGTGATACGGGAAACTTGCGTGGATCAAAAATTACTCCATAGCCTTTTTCTCACAACCATACCACCGGACTCGACCATCATTCTAATTAGATCTAATCATAGGGGGGGATTTTTTTTACACTCCTTAGTAATACAAAAATACTATGATGGAATTCCCCAGATATTTTAGAGTATCAAGACAAAGCTCAAAGAACTAAAAGACATAACAAATTATAGATGTGCTACATGGCAGACCTACATGACCGGGCTATACGACAGAGCTACGGGATAAGTTGGTTTTGTACACCTATAAGGAGGATCTAGGCGGAGGGTCTGCAGGAAGACCTGCACCAAAAAAATTCCTTTGACCAGCCCCCTCCTTGCCTTTAAATATGACCATTGGGCTCCTCATTTGAAAACTAAAAAAGTTGAAAATCTTTTGGAAGATCCTATTGCATATCTCTTTCACCTAGATCCCACATTGCCTCAGGTAGATCACTAAAAAACACAAGATAAGAGATAATTAGATGGGATAACCATGTTTTGAAATTTTTTCCCAGTTTGAGGCTTTCATTGGCTTGGTTTACCTGTGTTAAAGTATTTTCTTCAGTCATCTGTAAGGGCTACATGGCACACCTATGTGAGGTACCTTCACAGCACACCTACGCGGGGTACCTACACTTCATAGATGCATATAGGGCCTAGAAATCATCTTATAAACTCTCTTCAAAGCCACTCATGGTAGGGTATTTCCTTCCTTGGTTACCTTATATAAAAGGGACTATGTTGAAGCCTCTACCAAAACCTCCTTATTTATCAATCCTTTGAGAAAGGCACATCAATGTGTATCTAATTTAGGTTTGTATATATTTAGTTAGAGGTTTCCCACATATGTTTTGGAATTGGGTTAGGATTCTTGGATGGTCTCTTGGTTTTTATGTACATAGTCACATGGAGGTTTCTCCCTAGAACAATCTTGGGGATATCCCATACGGAAGAATTTGGATTTGAGTTTTGTCCCCCCATTTTCGTTTTGTAAGACCTCAAGACTCCGGTCTCTGGTATGGAATGAATGGATCAAACCTAATTTTCCTTTTGAAAAAATGAGCAGTCTCCCACCCCTGCATGGATATATTTAAGGGAAGCCAACCTAATGTATTCCCTTATCCTTTCAAGTAGGAGGTTGAAGCCTTTCTCCTCTTAACTTCCTTTACCTTTACTCCTTCATTACATTGGAAATTTGTCTAATGTAAAGAGAACAACAGGAAGGCTCGTCGCCTCACCCTCTTCCCCGGTCACCTTGGCCTCATCCACCCTCACCGTCATAGGCCTGTCCTCTTTCACATTAATAGGAGGAAAAGTGTGTGAGTGTGTTGAATATTTCAAATCCTCTTATTTCTCACATCGAGCATGACTCACGTGGCCTAAAAGATTTTAATTATCATAACATTCATACAATCTAACATTAACGAACTCTGAGAACTCCGATTCCCACATTAATTGGGATATGTAGGAATTCTTCCTAATTCTTGATATCCATCATATTTTCATTCACAAATGGGCATCCTTCTTTGGAGTAAGCCCCAAATTAAATCCCCAAATCAACAAGAACTCTTTTTTAGGAAGTAAGCAAAAACTCATTTCTATCAAAGGAATACACTATCTTATTAGATTCATTGAACTACATGGGATTTGATTCTTATCAAAATGGGATACATAAGAATAATCTCTATAGTTAAAACCCCAACACATAAAATCAACCATGTTCTTACTAGGTTATATTCCCAACAGGGTCTAATCTAACATAGAATTCTATATTCATTCAATGCTCCTTGAGCTACATAGGCATAAGTCCCACACCAATCCATGACTAAGAACCTTTCTCTTAGATTTCCTTACCACATTTCATTAAACAATATGGTTGGGACTTTATCACATGACCTTAAAAGGTATTATGTGTCCCATTAATTGGAACCAAACTACAAGGGTTCTGATTCCTTTCACAAGGATACATAGGTAGCCCATTTATGGATACAATCTTGATATCAAAACAAACATTCATCTCCCTGGATGAAAATAATTTCTAGAGTTCCCCACTAAGTGGCTTAAAAACTAGTATTATCAAAAAAAATGTTAAAATATTCTATAAATAGTATATGAGAGGATATCATTGATGGAGAATCTCGAATACATTCAGATGTCTCCATTAATAATGAACCTCGAATACATACATATGATTCTAAATTTTACACATGATAATAATTGATAGTAAATTCCAAGGGAAACCTATTTTATACTAGGTTAATTAATAAGGATTTATAAAGACATCTTAAATCTATAAGAGAGCTCCAGAGTAGACAATAATTCCCCCCAAATGGGTGTGATGACTCTGGCCTACCATCCTCTCGACCAATGCATGTTCTTAAGTATTGTAAGTTCCAACTTAATGAACACCTACCTTTGGAAAGAAGGTCCCATTGGATAATGAAGCATTTTATGTTTCCATTTCTATAAATAAATCCAATGGAAACCACTTGAATGTAGTGATTACTAACTAGAACACACATTTTGAGAGGACTAAGAGAAAATCTTGATGACATTTCTTATGTTTTTAACATTCCCATAGTTTTTCATGAAATTAATGATGTTTTCAAAAATTAATTCTCTTGTTATCTTCTATATATAGAGGTGGAGTTCATTACTGGACTTGTTCTAGGTATGTAGTCAATCCCTATACCCTCTTCTCGTATGTCAATAGTGGAGATAAAAGAGATCAATATATAATTGGATGATCTATAAGTTAATAGTTTCATTCTCCCCAATGTTTCTACTTGGTAATCCAAATTTTTTTCAAGAATGATGAGGGTTCATATTAATTATTAGTGGACTATAAAAAGTTAAAACGGGTGATGGTTAAGAATAAGTATCTATTGTCCTGTTTGGATGATGTGGTTTATATGTTAATGGGGTAGAAGTGGTTATAAAAATCAATCATCGGTCAGGTTATTATCAACTCATGTTTTAGGATTCTGACATATAAAATATGTTTTTAGGAGCAGGTACAGCCATTTTAATATTTTATTACACCTTTTGGTCAGACTAATAATCTTATGGTTTTTTAGGAAAATGATGATCTATATATTACATCAGTATCTTGAAAACATTTTCAATGTTCATCGATAATATTTTGGTTTATTTGAGAACTATGATGGAGTATGATCCCCATATAAGATTGGTTAAATAAATCAAGAGGAGTTGGTGTTTGTAAGGAAATCATTTGAAATGTATTTTCTAGATCTGAAAAGTGAAAATACTATGGAACATGATTTTCAAATATCTCTTATTTGGCAACCCTAAGATGTTGAAGGTTGTATTTTAAAGGGAGTATCCACAAAATATCTTTAAGATTCTGAAAATACTTGGTCTTATAGGATACTATTGATGATTCATCAAGGTTTTCTCATAGTTGGTTTCACCTTTGACCACTCTTACAATAATATGAGTGAAATTCAAATGTGATGTGAAATTTTAGTATTATTTTGATGAACTAAAATTTATTCTAACATATGATCATATTAAAATTTCATTTAATCCAAGTAAGGGGTATTAAGTGTTTTTTGATACTTTTGGTTCTAGTGTAGGTTGGGTTATTATGAAGGATGATCATGTTGTGCCCTATGGATCTCATTATCTTTGGTTCTAAGAGAAGAATTACCCCACTCATGATTTGGATCATTATATATGTATTCATGTTCTCAAATGTTTTAAGTAATTTCTTTTAATGGAGAGATTCACATAATTTTTTGGATATAAGATTATGATCTATATCTTTTATTACAAATACTTTAATATCAGAGAGAGGTTGTCAGTGGAATTACTTCAATATTTTGAATTCAATATTTCCTTCACCTTAGGGAATGGTAATTTCATTATAGATTCAATTTTTTGGAATGTTCCATTGAAATATATATTTGAATCGATGGATGACTGGAACCTTATGATAATATTCACCCAATTGAATCTGGATGCTCAACAGGATGTTTCTAGTATGATTCTGACTAGTGTTCAGTTACTATTTACTCTCCTAGAGTTTATTCTTCATCATCGTTAGAAGGATGATGAGTATAGATGAATTCAATAAGAACTTTATGGCGGGGAGATCATTTCTTGTTTCCTTCTATTTTTATATGTTATTATCCTATTTAGGGACAATTTTTATTCCATGAATATGTGAGGATCTTAGTCTTATTTGAATAAAATAGTTTTTAATGAGCCTTTCATATGTGAACTAAAAGGATTTTTTAGGAAATGATATAGTGATTTTTATGGGTTGGTATAAATCTTGATATTTATGATTATTTATCCTAGTGTTATCCCATTAAATAGATTAACATATAACCTCTAGAACCTTTTGGTTTTCTCTAGCCTCTTCTAGTTCTATTTTGGAAATTGGATGACTTGTCTATGAAGTCTGTTTGGATTACCATGGACACCCCAATGAATTAATTCTATTTAGATAGTGATTGATCAAATGAAAATTCATCACATTACATTTTTATTGGGGACACTACTAAAGATGAATATTTAGGTAAGTTGTATATGTATGAGGTTATGAGGTAACAAGGAGTTCACTCTACTGTTTTTTAGATATGGATGCTAGATTGACCTGAAGGCTCTAGATGTTCTCCAGGATGTGATGGGGAATAAATCTAGGTTGATTACAAGTAACCATCCAAATAAAGGTAGTCATATGAAGTGTTGTATTTAAATCCTAAATTATATTCTTGGAGCATGTGTCTTGGGATCTAGTGGATCATGTGACATCCATATATGACTAATTAAGTTTTATTATAACAAAAGTTATATATATTTGATTAGAATGGTGCCCTTTGGGGATTTTTATAGTCACCCAGAAGGTCACCACTTTGTGGGTCAGAGGTGGGTGAGGCCTCTCTTTTAAGACCAAGTCTCATTCAAAATTTTATGGTAATGATTTAGGATATAAATCAACATCTGGTGATATTTTGGATATGGAATAAATCATATGTGGAACGTCACCCTTTTGGGTTTTCCATTTTAAACTGGGTTTTCTTGAAAGTTTATCCTCAGTTGGGTCATTAATGTCTTAGAACATAAGGAATGTTGGCTCTGAGATATGTTGGACTATTTGTGGTCATTGTGCATATTTTTATGATTCCATATCATTTGGAAGTGTAGACTTAGTTTTCAAATATTCATAGTTTTATCCACATATCTCAACTCATGAAATATATTCTAGATCTATCTCATGTCCTGAGTTGGGAAGATACTGAGTTAGAGCTATAATTGTATTTTTTAGAGTAGATAGTGGACATCATTTACTATTAGGTGAAAGTATTTCATAGGATCTTTATCCCATTATTCATTGTGTTATAGTCATAGATATCATATTCTCATGGGAATTGGAAATGTGAAATTTTTGTGAGGGATTAGTGGCCTCACAAATTACAGGATCACCATTATTCCACAAGAATTCATGAGGATAAAAATTATTATATTGTGTATTTTGAAACATAATATTAAGTAATATTAGGTTCTCCTTTTTCCCTCTTTTTTGTTTTTGTTTTATACCATTGATTTTTAGATATTTTTTTTAGAAAAATAACATAATATTTTTCTATGTATGTTTTTTTTGAATTAACAAAGTCTGGGGATAAATATAATAAATGATTTTAGGGAAGGGGGAATTAGATTTTTCCGGAGTTTCCCCTATAAACTATGACTTCTACTAGTTATAGGAACATATTAAATTGTAACACATGTTTATTTCAAATATGTATCATTGAAAAAAATTTATGAAGTATGTTTACGACATAATTATCCTATAAGACATATAACCATTATTATTCCATAAATTCAGTTTTCATAATAAGACATGATTTTATTCCATAATTAAATCACTTGGGAAAATAATAAAATCCGAGGTGACTTTTTTTTCACACACAAAACTCATGGGGTTCTTTCTTCATAAAAGAGTGCTTTATTCCATAAAATATTTGTCATAATATGTTTTACCACACTTTTCATCTTTTTTTTCATTATTCACACATGATTTAATCACTCTCAAAACCTAGGTGATCTACTATTTGATTTTTTAAAACTCTTATTCTTTTAGATCACATCACTTTGTGCTTGAGCTTCATTACAGTTGTACTGAATCTGTACAGATCTACTGGGAGATCCTATGCTGGAGGTTGACCCTTTGGTTGGTTGTGGTTTAGTGTGGGAGTTTCTTAAGGGACTATGGGGTTTTCATTACATTCATTACTTTTTGGTGGGTTCTATTTCCAGAATATGTGACCCGAGTTGAGGCAGGTTGTTTAATCTCCAGCTTATTTTTGTTGAATAATGATTACTTTGGTATTTATAAATTGTTTTATAAATAAAATGTTGTGATTGATTGAAAAAGTTTTGTGTGTGCTAATAGTGTTTTGAGAAAAGGTGGTTTTCCATTTTTTTAGTAAAATAAATTTTATTTTTAATGAATTTTAAAATGGAGTTACAAATTGGTTTTCAAATAATGGTTTTCATGAAATTATTTGGAAGACATAGCACATGGGAAGCCTTAGGCACTTAGTTGGAAGATTTAGTAATGAGCTTCATCTGGCGATACTGTCTGGGGATTAAATCATGAAATGTTCCTATTCAACATAGGCTAATTATTCTTGGTAATTTTTAGTCACTAATGGGACGTTAAATTTAGGAGATTTTACTACTATCTATTGATTTGATGAATTTTTCTTGAGACTTGTTGTGCAAGATTGTCTATGTTTGGGTGTGAGAGTTCAAACTATCATTAATTTTAGTAATTATTGGATTGATTTTAACTATGATTTTGGTTTTTACAATTTATGAAATGATTTGATATGTAATAAATTATTTTCAATTCATTGATATATATATATAATTATTTTGAACTATTTTAACTATACTATTTCGAACTGGGTAAAAGGGGATTGATTTATAATTATTTTGATATAAAAACTATTTCACTAATTAGCATGCCTTGGTTTTTTTATTTCGAGCACATTTAGATCATTTAATAATTACATGTAATAGAAAACTAGAGTTTCATACTATTGATTATGTTTAGATCACTCCCTATACACCCCTTCAGCGATGTGTAGTCTTTATTATATATTATGATGGAGTAAAAAAATGAGCTATAGTGACCGGATGATATTTTTATCAGTTGTGTCTAGATAGATGGTGGTGATATGGTAGGTGTTTTACCATTCCATAAGATGTAGTATTTGTTTCTAGTTTTTGTGTTTTATTCTTCTATTGGACTCATACCTTCGAGTTTATTTAGATAATTCTCAATTTTATATTTTCTGCTATCTAATTTTAGTTATGGTATATATTTGTATTCATTTTTTCTTTTCTATTTTTTCTCTCTGCTATTTATATGTATTCTGTGTTGTCGTCATTATGTTGGGTGAAATCATTTTGTCTAGTTGTTGTGGATTCTTGAGTTCTAGTCACCATCTCATGGGGATCATGAATTCCCTTTGAATATGTGGTTGAACAGGCTGGGTTCCTAGCTTAAGGGTAACATAGGTAGGTTCATTACATAACATATATCATAAAACAATATGAAATATGTCTCAAAAAAATAATTTTTATATAATGAACCCATTAGCATATATTGTCACTTAGTCGAGTGCACTATAGCATCATATTTGAAAAAATAACTATCACAATAAATTATTTCTATACCATAGTCTAATTATTTACCCATTATAATATTCATTAATAATTAAATTATAAAGGTATATTAGTAATTTATTATATATTTTCAATATTGGTTCTGAGTAATCTTTATCATTTTGAAAAAGTTTTATAAAAATGACGTGTTTATTTTTTTATCTAACATTTCAAAATTTTAAAATTATTCATTGTACTATAATAAAAGTTTTATAAATATTTATTATGTTTTAAATTCATTACATTTGATTTTCGGATATGATCATTAATTATGAAATCAACCATTATCATATTTTAGTGATTCTTAGCAAACAATTTGTGTTATTTAAATATTGAGTTAAATTTTCTATTACAATTAAAAAACAAAAACAAAATTTTTACTTATATATATCATATATTACCAGCAATTCAATTCACATAGTAATTCATGGTACAAATTTATTTTTGTGGTTATATAGATGGCTAATCCAACACAAATAATAAATTTCTATAATTGAAAGATAATTATGAAGTGATTTTGTTATATTGTGTTTATACCGTAAGCATAATGGCATTAGTTTTTAATTATTGTGATATATGATAATTGGAAGTAATTCTTAGAAGAATAGAATATATATGTAGTCATTACATGGTATGAAGAAATCATTTTTCCTCATAGTACACTTTTATTTATGGTTGAATTTACAACACTTTTTTATTAATCATATAATTAAAAGGATGAAAAATTGGACAAATAAAAATATTAAAATTTTATTAAAACCAATATTTATCTTCTCAAAAAATCCTAAACCAATCCAACAGTGTTCATATAAATATATGGGATAAATTGTTCCATGGGTGTGGTAATCTGCATGTACACATGGATAATGGTTTCATTTCCCATAGAACTGGAGAAAGGAGGAATATGGATTATTATTTCAGAACATAAAACATGTAATAAATAGAATCCTAATATACTAAATTCCATAATAGTACCATATTCATATTCCGATTATGGAAAATGAAACACATAGTGTTGTAGAGATTGTAACCTACACACATGCATGATAGAGGTTTTCAATTTTACTAAGGGAAAATAGAAAAATGTATATAATTTATATTATGAAAACATAAAAAACAATTTAGTATATAGGTAATAGTAATTTTACCTTTTCATAATGTTTAATATAATTTTAATGTAAAATTATAGAGATGGATGCATTTTAGAGATTGAGAAGTTATTACTTTTGGATTTTGAACGTTATCTTCTGATACTTCATGGAAATGGAAGAATTTATCTAATATAATTCTACCATAAGAATAATAGAGTAAAATATAAATATATAAGAAGTATTAATACTATATATTCTAGAATGAACTGAATTTTTTAGTTTCATTAAAGAGGTAGTGGGAGACCCCTTTTATAAATGGAGAGAATGACATTTTTGTAAGTATAAACACTTAATATAGCATAATGAAATTTTAAAAAGGTATGGAAGCTCAAATAAGGAAATATAATTCACTTGGCATTGTCATAATGTATTCCATATCACAACTAATAAATTAGGAACATGTTTTTATATTTATTAATACCTTTTCCCTATATTTATTTGTTTTACTATTTTTAATTTTACGGTGGTAACTATATACTACCTAAGTTATTTATATGAAATAATTAAAATTAAAAGGGATATAATAACATAATTTGGAAATTTTTATTAAAAATAAAAAATTAATTTTATGAGATATTATTTCAATTTTTTATAATTATTAATATTAATATTAGAAGTTGTAACTCGTAAAACACCATTTTAAATATATGATTATTTTTATGCTTAATATTTATATATTGGGTAAAATTAGCCAAGTATTTTATTTTAAAGAAATAAAATGGTTTATTATAAAACGTATAAGATTTATTTTTTTTAAATTACTTCCATAATATTATACTATTATAAATTTTTTTAATAAAAAAATAACCTAGACTAGTTTTCAAATTAGAATGACATGTAAACATATGTTCTAAAATATTTTATGTAGGTTTTATATGGTCAAACTAATACTCCAAAATGTACTTTTCTATGCCATAAATAAATCTTTAGTAATTTTAATGGTTTTAAAAACATCAAGGTATTATTGAAGCATTGTACATTGTCATTAAATACAACATTTTGGAAAAAATAGATATTTTTCAAAATTCACTTAAAAATAAATTATTTGATAAAAATAAATAAATTTCATACATGGATAATTTTGACATTATAAAAAGAAAATGAACATATTTTCAACTTATTTAGTTTTTAATGTTTATATTTTTTAATACATGAAATATAAATTAAAATTGTGTTTATATGAAATTATTTTTTCATTAAATTTCAAAATGAAAAACGTTGGAAGTAGATGTGATAACTGATTTAATATATTAATAAAAATAGTATTATATTAGTATAATTTTTTTAAAGGGAACCAAAATATACTCTTATAGTATTGAAACATAAGGAATGCTCTAGTACAAGTCAAGGTTAATTATTCTACTTGTATAGTCTTCATGGGAATTTTCCTAAGCTTTAATTTCTCTTATATATGATTTCAATCATAGCATAATTATTCAAGTATTACTTTTTGTTTGTTTGGTAAAAAACCTAGTAAATCAAACTAACTTTAATTTCCATATAAATGATTTTTATAAGTGGTACTTCTACCACCCAATTCCATTTCTTTGATTTTATTCATTGATTTCATAATATGTTTACTTCCTTTTATATCTAGTAATTTAATGACTATATTATATTTGTAACATTTTGTTTTATAGATCATGGTTTCATTTTTAGTGGTTCTTTAATAAATAATTATAGATCATAATGATTATTTAACTATATATATATATATATATTAAAATCATGGGTTGTTACATTATACATCTTGAATAAATTTCTCCCTTGAAATTTTAATTATTACTTTCTAATGAAATTGTTATGGGTGTTCACAATAGATACATGACACTATATTTAATTTGAAGTGGTATTTCATCCTCAAAATCCATGTAATGATTATTGGACTCTAGTTTTTTCTTATTATATTAATATAAATAATATTGAGAACATTATTCACCATTTCGGTTAAACACCACAATATAATTAGAGTAATATTTCATATAGATTTTATAGTATGTTTTTTTATTAATTGGTGATCTTGATTTTAGTTTTTTATTTTTAATTTTCCTATCTTGAAAAATATAATGGCCTCTACATCAAGAGTTATAATCCCTGCATAATATCTCATAAAATTTATCAAAATGAAGGACACATTGATTTTATAGGGACCATATAAACATTTATTAGAGAATATGTATAGACTAGAGATTAAATGGTCATACTAATAGATTATTTTTCTATTAGTATGGAATCCAGAAATTTGGGTGGTGGTAAAATATTCTTATCTATCATTCATGTTATAAAAGAGTGGGTTAAATTGGAAGTAAACACAATGTTTTGTGTATCATCAATGCTCCTCACTCCACATCATCTTTGGAACTCACATCCAAATTGTAGTTGAATTGGAATTAACCTGTATTGGATGTTACTAGTTACCATAATCATAATTAGCCTAGGTATTAGGGTATTGATTTAGATATTATCAATTTTTCCCATATTTGAGGTAGTGAATTATTAGAATACATTAAGATGAACTACATTTACTTTCAAAAAATCAATTGATCCCTTCAATTTTCATAGAATTTTTTTTTCACTAAAACCTCATTTATTATAGATAAAATATCTTCTAGTTATTTTGAGACAACTCCATGTGTGGTTACTCCCACTATCATGACACATATAAAATTTAATATTGTTTCCCAAATAATATTCATCTCCTAAAAACTGATTGGGCTCCATCAATTTATTCTAATATGTGTTTGGTAATTAATCTACATTTTACAGGTTAATCATAATTTGTGACAGATAGTTTGGTATAATTATATGATTTCTCACTACATATTCAGTCCGAATTAATTACTTTTTAGGGAAATATATTCATTTCACATGGTATCACCTATTAAATTTATTCCATTATGAAATAGAAATTACTAAAACAAAAAAAATTTAATCAACATTGGTGAAAATTATAATAATAGGAAAATTATATTATGAAGAAAAAAATTCATCCTAGGAATTTGTTACTCTGTGAAATTATGAATTTATCATTCAGTTTGAAAACAAATATCTAGTCAGTATTGGTCTCTTTGGGTTGTGTTTTCTCAAATTCCTTAACATAATTTCACAATAAGATAAATCCATTATATTATATTATAAATAAAATTTGATTACCCAAAGAATATCACTTTTTTGTGTCAAACTATGACTCTTTTTCATGCAGTAATTGGAAATTGAGTAATACCCAAAAAACCCTTCCCTTAGTTATTACCACTGGGAAGAAATTTTCTATATTATTTATAAACTTTTAGTATTTTTAAGGGAATTCAATTTCTAGTAGAATCAGATAGTATCTAAAAAACAAAATTTTTAGGATTCTACCATATTCATATACTTATGCATAATGTTTTTTCAAATGTTCTCTTATCCTAATTTCTAATCAACATAAAATATTATGTTTAAAAAGATTATGTTTTTTCTATACCTTTAAAAATATGACCAAATTGCCAAATGGCCATTTTTTATTGATTTTTTGATAATCTCCCTTTTAAGGGTTGAGGGGGAACCCTTAAAAGGCACGTAGTCTTATAGATTACATGACCTATATATATTATAGGAAATATCTATAATATAACTACATAGAACTCCTCCTCCCCAACACCTACATCGTGATGTCATCTCTCCATAATCACATGGATGTTCGGCTAGGCTTACCATCCATGCACAAGATGGTCTTGATGGCAAGTCCATAACATCAATTTCATTCAAATCTGTTATCTTCTGCAATGGTGAATGCATTTTCTATAAATCCTCAACTGGAGTGTAATCCTTATTTATTATTCTTGGTCCATTAATAATAATTATAGGTGGCCCAAAATCCTCGAGGTGGCCTAAAGGTCCAAGGTTCCCCAAAAGCCTTACTGACCCGAAGGCCATGGGTGGCCCAAAGGCCTTAAAGGACTTGACCACCAAAAAGGTGGACAAAAAGCTCAAATATATTAATAGTACTAAACAATAACTTTTATAGCACCTACTATAGTACTACTACAATATTGCTACAGTAACCTGGAAATTATTTATCCACCTTGAATTGAACTCGGGTATCATGGATGCACTTTCCAAGACTTCACCAATTAGGCTGAGGCTCTTGTGCCTTACCATTAACAATATGACCAATATTAATCGATAAATACTTAATTACCATTATAAATCTTAATTTATCTTCAATCAATAACATCCTAACCTCTAAAATTATCTAAACCCTCCAATGATACTAATGACGGCGCTATAGATCCACACTCCAAGATCAAGTGCTAAAAACAACATAATCTAGACACTAGATTTGATAATCATACTTAATTACATGGTATTTGACCAAATATGTAACATTTATATTCTAAAAAGTAATTTAGTTTTAGATAATTATAAACTTGGAAAAAATATTTATCTAATTTAACAAATGTTCTTTGAAAAAAATGGGAATTTTCTATACTACTCTAACCATTGTAAGTATTAAACATCTCCCAAATATTTATAAATAATATACTCTTCTTGAAACAACTAATGTTTAAAATATGTTAATGACCTTGGGAATGGAATCATAATATTAGGTGAGCATAAATTAACTATATGGATAAATATAATTGATAACAATTAATTATCATGAGTTAGCATAAGGTGGTCATATTGGTATAATCAATATACATAATAAAATCATAACGAAGAGACTCATATCATGAAAAATGGACTAAGGGATGGTATATCATAATACATGAATCAAAATAGTGTTGAAATATGAGTCAAAAAACATGATCCAAGATAGAATAATTTTTTTATAAAACCCCACAATATTCTATATTATAAAAATGGGTAGACATTTGATTTTTTTTCTTTGAGATGATCATTACGGTTTAAAGGATGACATTCCATTATCAGAATATCTCATATAATTTTTCGAAACACTCTTTTGATCCCTTAATAAGGTGTTTATTTTAGCACCCATGTTTTATTAGAATTTTAATCCATTAATATTTTTATAAAATAATTAGTATTTAATTTTTAAATATATAATTATGAATTTATTTGGGATTAATTATTTATTGATATATTTTTTAATGAAGATTCATATTCAAATTCTAACTCCATTATTGAGTCCAAAATGGGGTTTTTTTTCTTAGGTGTGGTGTAACCACATCACATGTGTCAGGGCCAGGGTTGCGCCCATTTCTAATAGCTTTTATTTTTTCTTTCATTATTTTATTTGTATCCTCTCTTCCATTTTATTCTCATGTATTTCCACTTGTGGATTTTATTTCATATAGAAGATATAGGCAGAGAGGGAGGGAAAGAGTAGATAATGGGATGGGATCTCACTAGGTAGTTCATACGATGAATGATTGATTTGTGTCTATCGTAAATAATAGATTTTGGTGAAGCATTGATAATTTATACCCGATGGAAGGCCATATTTTGAGATTTATTTCCTTATACGTGTATCATAGTTTTTTTAATTATTAATTCCATATATAAGACTCTAGTGACCCCATGGGGGTCAGTTTGGAGTTATTTTTGGATGAATGGTCCTTTTTTATAGGATCACTAGAGGGTTTCGTTCAGGAAACCTGACTACACAGTGTGTGGTTTCAATAATACTATCCATGTGACTGTATATTTATGAGAGGGGTGAATAATATGATGACAAGACAAGTGGGTATAGTATATTCTATGTAGATATACTGGAGGTTTGGCTGGATGCAGGTCCAGATAACCTATGTTTGAGTACATGGTTGTGTAGGGTACACAACTAGACACCATATACAGTACAAAACCATAGGCGATGTGTGGGGTAAGCTCTGACACTATTTGATAAAAATTTACTATTAATACATTTTAGTTACGCACCATGTGGGATTTCAAATTCCAAATACTTAGGTTTTACATGTTTAATCTAGATTAGGTACATTCCCAAGTGGGGCTCTAAGAGTACACATCACCTACTAAGAAGTAAATTCCATTTATTCTTCCCTTTAAATGGATTAAGTGGATTTTGAAACCTAATTATAGAAGTTATATAAATAGGATCTTTTTCTATGTGACTTTACACATAAAACATGGTGGTAGAACACATGTTTTGTTTTAAGGAATTTTAAAAAGTGGATTAGGGTGACTGATTTTGAATGAATATTTTCTTCATTCATTTTTTAGAGCATGAGGACTCCCATCGGAGACAAGATATATAACCTTATTAAGGACTATGAGAATATTCGAGGACTTGTAATAGGAATTAAAAGTCTAATGGGTGTTGATATATTAAGACTCTGCAGGTTTGGTGAGACCTAGTTATGATTCAAAGAGGTAGATAGTTTAGATTTTTGGTCCAATAAGGAGTGACATGGTAAGGGGATGATATTTGAGAAATATCACATGAGGGATGTTTCTACCTAGGTGGGTAAACCATAGGCTAGAATGGGATCGGGTTGGTTGAGTGGATCAACTGTTCATGACCACATAACTAAGAGGCTGTAGGAGGGATCTCCATTGAATGATGTTTATATGGCTTCGTCTAAAGGATAAGTGAATATTTAATGTGTTGAACATTTTTTGAAGTGTGAATTCAAAAAGTATAGGGATGTGTCCAGATATACTAGTATGTATTATAGGTTTCTAAAATGAATGCCTATAATTATGTGTGGACTCAGAGGAACCCGGTGGGTACCCATTCTTATACTAACCATGAGTAGGTTTGTATGGCTTTGGGCGGAGATAGTTATGGGTGTCACCCTAGAACCTCAATTGATCTGTAAGCCAAGTGGGGTAGATATGATAGTAATGAGCATGGGAATTTAGATAGACCATGATATTTTTAAATTTATATTTTTTATTATGATATGTGATAACTTAGTAAAACTAATAATTGATAGTTAGGATTAACATTGAAGTGGTTTCCCATTGTTTCAGGGAATCAACTTTTAAGATGAATGATACCATTGAATTCTCATGATTTATGTGATCTGGTCACATATTATATTTTTAGAGTATTCCTAGATTTATTTTCATTCAAATATTTGATTATTACAAGACTTTATGTTTATTGATGGTACCTAGGATCAATAATCAAAGATATGTGATTTCACACATAAAAAAATCATTCATATTATAGGTATTCCATGAAATAGTAATACCAAAATGAATGAATTGGTGATGGGATTCAAATGGGGACACTATTAGACCATTGTACATGCCTTGTATTATCGGATTCGATTGAAAGAATGAGTCACTAGGTGTAATTATATCCTCTGTCAAGGATGAGGGACATATTGAGGTTGACTACTAGATGACCATGATCGATGCATATGATATCCCTTAGGATTGGATGGAGTCATCCAATATGGATCAGTTGAGTGGTCATGAGTTTTTAATGCGTAGGATATTGATTATTGTTTGTAATTTGGGTGTTTCCTTTTATTGAAATGGATTCCCAAGAATTATTCATACATCGATGTATAGTATTTACTAAGAATTCCCCCTCATAGGAACAAGACACTAGTCTAACAGTGATGAATTCCTAGGTATTAATATGAGGTTCAGCTTGAGGTGTGATGATGAGGGATGATTAGTGACACCTCTAGGTCTACTACTAATCATTATGATGGTGTTATCATGGGATACTTTGTGTCTAGATAGAGGTTCACCTAATATATTTCTCATACACAAATACACTCTAAAATTAGATGAGGCTGGTATGGTTGACTAGGGCCATGAAACTGAGGATCAATAATGGTTATCATATTTGGACTAGGTTATGTGTATATTCGATTGTGGAGGTTGTGATAATGTGGTCTAAATAGTCTCTATGATGTTTTGAGAAATATTTTTTGGTACTGCCCTAAGAAGTTATTATTTTTGGTTTTTTTAAAAATTTTATTTTCATTATTTATTTACTAGGATAGTAATACTTCATGATCATACATAAATGTTATAAATTTATAGGTTCTCCATTGAGGGTAGACTAATGAGATTTATTTTTCACCCCTTATACCATAAATTTGGTGTGAATTCAAACCTATCAACTATTTTCATGTTGAGAACAAGTTTTAGAGGATATGTCAGTGCCCTGAGATTTTTTAATCAACCGAACATTCTCATGTATTGTCTTATGATTGGGAAGGTGTGTCTTGTGAGTTTTAGAGATCAGGTATGTGGAACTTGTGGTGTTTAAATTAGATTATATTGAAATTATTATCAAATATTATGTCTTTATATGTGATCATCACTATAAGTGATGGGTTTTTGTATATGATCATGGTTGTTTGACCATATGTGTCTCTTTTAGTCTTATTATAGCATGTCTCATGTTATGTTTTTATAGTATTCTATGGACACTAATATAGATACTATTTTTAATAATGATTTCACAGACTAATATAGGGGGTATAGTCAACCAATGATATTTTCTTAGACCCTCATTTCTAGTCGGCAACATTTGGTGTATGGGGGAGGTGTGCCTCAGGTACAATGGAAAACTAGGTTTAGGAACTAGTCAAGTAGCCTCAAGAAAAGGGTGACAGAATGTAGTATTAGAGGAGGTTTTATGATTTGGTTAGTTTGTAGATAGGATATATAGGAATGTATAATGACTTATGGTTGAACCTAAAGTGGTTTTCGATGAGCACCTTTTTTGAAAGAAATCTAGTCCACCAATGAATAGATTACTATTTTTGGTATTCAATGTAATTCATCTATATGATTTCACATTGGGTGATAGAAATAATATTCAAAATAATGATTCATTTATGTATTTAGGCTGTTCTCATATTAGAACATCTCAGGTTAATGGATTCTGTCTCTTGTCCTATAGATGAATGCAGTGTCTCAAGTATCATAATAGAAATATAGGATTCACATGATATCAGATTACTAGTGTGGTTGATTTCACTAAATATAGAGGCCCAAATATTTAAAGTGTGATCAACTGTTCATATAATTTTTCCCCTTATATGTACTTTATAGGGTTTTGTTCAGTTGAGCAGATCTGTGTGCATTTATTTGGTGGTAGGTATTATATATTTGATGGTAGATGATTGATGGAGATTAAGGTGGTTCATTCCCTTACGTAAGTGAAAAGTAGTGACCCTGACGGTTATTTAAAATAATTTAAGTCTACATAGATGATCCCATTATAGGTGATTATTTTGTTCATTAGGATATTTCAAGTGCAAACCTATATGCTGTTTTCCCACATAGATTGGAATTAAACTATACTTGACTTAACCATGTGGTGGTGGTTTTATAGATGCATAACATCTAGGAAAATGATAATTGATGGTGCATACCTATGGTATTGACCTAATCCTCAAAGAAGTGGCTAGATGTGTATATGATCAGAGAGGATGGGATCTGTATGTTTACTTATTTAAAATTCTTTTAAAAATATATATAGTAATTTTCCATATAGCTTGGAATGAAATTTTATCTAACCAGAAATTGTGACTCTAGGTTGGAATGTGGGATTGTTATATTGAAAGACCCTTGATTGGGTGCTAGAAAATGATATTTCATATGCGAATAGATTAGATCTCGGGATGTTTTCATTGAATTATGGACCTAAAAAAGGACTGGTTGGTTGGCTATGTGGGAGGACCTAGAGACCCTTGAGATATCAATAAATTTTTAGTGATTCAGAGACCTTATGATTGATGTGATAGTTACCTATATATAGGGGTAGTCTAGGTACATGGGTTCCTTTTAGGTAGGAAGAATATTTGAGTGCTTAAGACTATCATATTTATGAACACGAGGTGATATATCGTTTAATATGTGAGAAAGTTTATATCTTGTATTATTTTTGTGATCAATATCTTCTGATTATAGCACCATGGATTTGATACTCCCTTGTAATGGGAGCACAGTTTGGGTGCATGGAAATATTTTTATAGATGTGTTGGGTACATGGTGAGATCATGGGTAGATTCCCATGACTCATAATGACTCCAAATGGAGGCTAATATTTTGGATGTCTTGAAAAAGCGACACATTATAGAGAAATAATAGTTATTTGGGAATGTTTACAAAGTTTATAGGTGTACGAATCATGGGAACATGAGTTCATTTTATTGTGGTTTGGAAGTAAAAGGCGGAATCCCAATTTGATTTCTTTAGATACCATTTTATCATTCATTAGAAAACTATGGAACTATTTAATTGTTAATTTTTGATTAGCTGTGTATAGGATGAGGAATTGTTTTTGATGCAATGATGCCAGGATGATTTCCTAAGAGTTGTGGAAAAATGATAAATGTCCTTCTGTGGTAGAGGTGTCATTGAAATGTATTGATTCTGATAGCATGCTTGATATGGATTTTGGTCATGGCCATGTATTGATAGGATATTATAATTGTGGATCGAGATTGGAAAAACATGTTTGATGATAGAGCAAGGTACTCTTGCATTCAAGGACTTATTTGATGAGATCCATATTGTGGGTATTTCACCATCGACTATTTAAGGTTATTATTCTCATTATGGTTGAAAATTGGGAGGTTTCCAAGGATTAGTTTCTAGTGGACTAGTAAGAGGATGAAAATGATGGACTCTTTAATGATTAGGTATTAGTGGGGAAGTCATTCCTTATCATTACATGTGGTAATTTATGGATAATGATCCATAGGATCATGACCCTCGTGTTGAAAGGTTCGTTTTCTTGATTGGAACATTCCTTGGACGGTTTAGGTTGCATATAGATTCCAATGAGCTATAAATATGATTTTTCTAGTCCTTTTTAAATAATATAATTTATATTAATATGATACTTTTTAGGTAGATTTTTCATTAACATCAATATATAGGTGATTTTAATGATATATCACATCAAAAATAATGACCAAGTGATTTTGAGAATATTCTACCAATAAGGTAAGGAATAGATTTTTATTGAGTATTTGGTGTGTTGAGATGGAAACTACATTAAGTGGGTGATTGGACCACTAAGATTTTTTTAGTAATTTATATCTATGGTAGTAAGGAAAAATGACATGGAATCTAAGAGATTTTATGTATGTCGTGCAGTGGGAAGCACCATAATCCATTAGATTATCGGGTCATGAGATAATTGTGTCTTGGAATAGATACGTACAATTTAACACCATCATGGTTGTTAATGAATACTTCACCTCATGTTTGGAGTTGAAAAATATAGGAATGGTTTATGTCCTTGAGTGAAAAACAGTGAAATGATAATTAATTGATCAATGATATTGGAAAAAATTTATTATTAAATAACATCCATACATCATGAGGATGATAAGTGTTATGGTGCTGAGATTGTAATACTACACATTTTATTTGATTAGGAGAATAAGAGGAAAGTTTATTTTTTTCCTTTAGATTCTCTTGAGAGGTATAATGGTTATTTTACACTATCAAACAAATCATATATAATTTTTATGATAACTAAGTTAGTCTTAGAATAGGGTGTCTTCCATAGTACTGGTGCTTGGTGAGATTTTGAGCCATTTGAATTTTCATGAAATAATTGGTTTTATTTTTCTGCTCATATTTGTTTTAGATATGTCTTGAATGGAAACAATATTTGGGATTTTGACTGTGTGGTTGAGTCCAAAATGGGGCGTTTCCCACGGTGAGTCATAAACTCATTGTGGGTTCCAAATTTAGGCCCATGACAGATTCCCTTTTCCATTCTTTTTTCTTTATTTTTTTCATTTTCCCTTTTATTTTCTCATATAATAAAATATAATCTCAAATATTTCCCCTTAGGGATCCTATTTAATTTGGATTAGAGAGTGGGGGAGGTATATAAATAGGGGATATGAAGAGGGAATCGGGTTGGGGCTGGTCTGATGGTGGATAAACATATGACTACTATTGAGTGTAGATTTGGGTTAAGCATCACTATTTTATGCCCCATGGTAGGATATTTCATGTGATTTTAGAACTAATACAAATATATTCTAATATATTCTAATATTTTAAATGCATTTATAAGATTATATAGTCCCCATGGAGGTCAACTTGGGGTTATTTTGGGATGAATGATGGGTTTCTAGGGGATTGTAAGAGGTTTATATTCAGAAAAACTGACCACACGTCTTGTTGTTTTATTAGACACATACCATGTGTTCTTTTTTTGGTCAGGGGTTGAATTATAAAACTATAAGACATGTGTTTTTTTTTCACATTGTGTAGAAAAAAATGAGGTGTGACCTATGGAAAACCTAAAAAAACTGTGTTGGAGCACATGTCTATAAAATCTAAACTACTAGACTCTATTTACAGTACATGATCAAAGGCCTTATACGAGAGTGGAAAAGATACCATGTGACCCAAACAACTAGTTAATCCTTGTGGGTTCCATTCCATGTGGGTAAGATAAATACCATGAAATTTGTTTTGACACACCATGTTTGGATAAGGTACACACCCATTCAAGGCTTTAAGATTACATTAAGTGTAATTATATGTTCATTCCCTATATTGATATCTTTTAAATGATTTAATATATTTTCACCCTGAATTTATGTGTGTCTATAAGAGGAGTCTATTCAAAGTGTTGTTTCACATTAAATATGTTGGTATAACCCTTGGTTCTTTTTTAGGGCCATTAAGAGGTGGTTCGTGGAGAGTATGTTGGGATAATGATATTCTTCCATCATATTATGGACCCAGATGTCTCTCATGGGAGGCATGATTTTTGTCTTATTTAATGCTTGTGAGAATGAAAATTGGAATTGTTATAGGAATTTTTTGGGAATTTTTTGTTGATTTTGTGAGAATATACTCTATTTTTAAGACTTTGTTATATCATAAGGTGGTAGATAGTTTGGGATTTTGGGCCAACCTAGAGTGGATTGGATATGGGATGATCCTTAAGATATCTTCCCTCTGGGATGTGTCAATTTAGGTAGTTAGAAATTATTATGTACTGGGAATTGTTCAGGTGAGTGGAAAAATGTATTTGGATGTAAGAAGTGATATAGGGCATGATTCATCTCCATAGATTGATGTTTATGTGGTATAATCTTATGGAAAATATGTCATTTTCTGTGTTAAAACTCTTAGTATGTGTGGCTTCCCTGAGTGTAGGGAGAGGGCCTAAGAGACAATTCTATGATTGAGTATCACAATAAGGATTTATCTTTTTGCATTATAACTTATAAGACCCATGTGGGATCCCATTAATATACTTAACATGAGTGGGAGTGTACAACTCTTAGTATAAATGGTTGTGGGTGCCACCCTAGAACCAAAACTGTAATGTAAGCCCAATGGGGATGAGATGATATAATTTGGTGTGTGTGTGGTCACTCATCTATCCCTTGGAGGATTTATATTTTTATTATTATTTATGATATGTGATTTCCCTGGATTCATAGTACTTGATTTTTGGTCCTAATAATACTTTTATTTCCGGAGATGTTTAGAATCACCTATTGAGATGGATGAGACCTCAAGATGCTCGAGATACATGGGATCCAATCTTACTATATATTACTGATGTTTTAATATATTTTATAGAATTGTGATATATATATATATGATGCAAGATTGGATCCCTAGCGATGGTACCTATGATTCATAATTAGAGCTATGTGATTGAACCCATATTGGAATTCCCCAGATGATAGGAATTCGTTGATACAGTTAAACCATTAAAAATTTCAAGGTGTCATGATTCGAATGGTTATACAATTAGACCACTGAAAATTTCTATGAATTCAAGGATTAAAATTGAGGTATGAGGTCTCTTGTTGAAATATATCCACAAGAATGGATGTTCCATATCTCAACTGTGACTATTGTAACCCCTTGATTGATTACTAGGATTCTCCATTGGATTGGGTGGATGTACTCAAGATGGATCACATGAAGATTCGTAAGATATTGGGTTCCTTGGAGGTTGAAAATGGGATCCATGGAGGGTATTCACTTTGATTTCGAGGGTTTTATAGGAATTTCTCAATCTGAAAAATAGTATATCCTAAGGCCTCCCACTCATAGGAATCCTACATCAGCCTCATAATGCTGAATTCCTAGGTACTACAGTAGGGTTTATCCATAAGCCTTGAAGATGAATTATTCCTAGTGATTTCCTTGGGTCCACTACTAATAATAACTTAGTAATGAACATGGGATCCCTAGAGTGTGGATTACTAAAGTGATTACCATGCTTAGAGACACTCTGACACTAGCCAAGGTAGGTATTGCTGGCCAGGATCACATACCCAATGATTGATGATGGGTATTAGTAATGGACATGGTTATATGTATATTCCATTAGGGCCTCCATTATACTATGATTGGAATGATCCCAATGACATAGTGTGAGACATTTCATCACTGGATAAAGTATAAATACTTTTCTGTATTTTTTATTTATATTAATTTTGTTATTTCCTATCTATGTTCGGTATATTTCATGAGGATTCACTTATGAATGACAGTTATAGATTACCCATTAGGCTAGCCTAATAATAATCATTTATAATCACATGTACATGTCCCCAGTGTTCATTTGTACCTGAAATCTATTTTTAGGTTGATCATTGGGCATAGAGAATATGGCAGTGGGGCAAGATTGCATGATCAAGAAGAGTCGCTCGTGTGGAGTAATCAAATCATTCTAGTGAAATTCTGGAGTTGAAGAGAATGGGTATAAGTAAAATCTTTGAGTTCTTAGTATATTATGATGCATTTATTTTTTGTTATTTATGTCATGTATTTTATTGAATTGGTGGGATATTAGTTGTTGTAAATTAGCATGACCATGGGAGTTAGTGTTCCACATTTCATATTCTTATAGAATGTATCATATTTAATTATTTTAATATTATGCATTATTTGATATGGATTATGTTTACTTATTTATTTAAAATTGAGTACACTAAAATAGGACATATAGTCTTCCCAGAGTACAATTGTATACCCCACACTTGGTTAGTAACCTTTAGCATACGATTAGGAGTACCAATGGTATAGTTGAAAATCGATTTGGGGCACTATTTTATTGTCCTCCAGACCAATTCATTACAATATTAATTAGAATAAGAGAAATATTATGTCAAAAACAATAGAATATGGTATCATCATATTATGAGTATATCCATGAATTAGCACAATTTTTTAGGGAATTCCAAGAAGGATCACTCTTTATTTGTGAGTATATCTAAGAAGACACACCCTTTTTAGCAAACATATATGAGAAGTGTCACCCTTTTATATTATAGAATTCCAATCATGCCTCATTCTATAATATCTCATGATATATAAACCATTAACCAATTATGTAGCGAGTGACATAAGACCATATCTATCCTCATAAATTCATGTGAGTAAGAATTAAAACAAAATCCCTATTCATATCACAAAGAAAATATGGAATGAAAATGGGTTTCATATTATTTTGATAATTTTTTAACATAATGGATCATTAATAAGTCCATCAATAATCATAATATGATAAACCCAAATAAAATTAATGGGTATACAATGGTGTAATGTTACTTTGTAGGAAAATACCATTCAATCAAGACAAAATCTATTGTATTTACACAATGTAGATAAAGGGTATATAATTAAGTTAATAATTACACAAATACAACAGTGTATTGAATCTTGGTGGAAAATCAACAATAAAAGTAATAAAAAATGGGTAATCACATAGGAATGTCCTTGGACAAATACTATAGTTTATAGAAAATCAACAACTAGGAAAGGAAAAAAGGAAATGATTGATCATTTAAATGATTGAAAAGAACATTTCATAGCTCTTACATAAAAATAATTTATATTGTAATATTTATATAATATATTGGATTCATAATAATAAGAATCATAGGATAGTATCATAGATGAGGAACATTATTTGATAGTTTTAGAAAAAAATGGGATATAATAAATATCCTTGACCTTTTGGGAAAAATTTAAACGAAATATTTTATACAAAATGGATATAAATACATTGATATAGAAAAATGTATAATATAGAGATGAAAATTTATATAATATGATATTATAGTGGAATTATTAGTTCACACATAAACATTAAAAAAATAAGTTTTTTATATTTTATCAAACAATGACCCATACTGGAAATAGTAAAAAAATTAAAAAATCAAAATAAGAGCATGTAATTGAAAATAAAATTGATAAATTATTGAATAATATATAAAAAACTTTAAAAACAATCCAATTAATTTCATTATAGAAAAGGTAGGTTCCCAACTGAAGAGAAGAAATGGGGTCCATTTAATAAACAAGAAACACTTAGGGTGTAAGATGAGTCAAGAGGAAATTAAATTTTCTGCGTACATGTTAAATCCCATAAATATAAAGACATAACGATTATGGTTTGATAAAAGAATTAAAATTACCTATATGGAATATATTTTATAAAAAAATGCTTCGAAAGTAATATTAGAAATCAAAACCCTTATGATGTAAGTAATATATGAATGAATACCCTACAACAACCTTGCACTTTATTACACAGTTAAACATGATTTATTACATAAACATGCACATAAGAAAACTATGAGGATTGAGAGATCTAGTGTCTTGGGAAATTATGAACATTACATAATAACTTAGAACATAAAACACAACATCTTTATTGAAAAATTCCTTTACATGACCATAACATTCCCTCATACTTATCATTGTCTGGGATAACCTGAGGGCATACATGTGAAAAGGGTGAGGTATAAAGCCTATTAATTGCGTAAAAAAGGTATAAAATAAGAATATAGTACATGATAGACAATAGTCATATAAATGGAGTACAAGAGAAACATGAACATAAAAGAATGATATAACATGATTATCATAACATGGAAATGTGGAAAAAATATTTAATATTATATTTGCATTAACCAAGGCTCATTTCACATGGAGCATGAGTAAACCCTCATTTAACTTGATTTATTAGGATTAAACCCTCATTTAACTTGACATATCCTGATACTAATATTTACCCAATATATTAGAGTGTTATCTAGGTGCACCCTTCTTAAATATTTCATTTCATGCATAAGTGTGCCACATGGATCATATAACATAGATTCATTAAACATAATAAATTATTCCAGGATAAAGGAATTTGTAATTTATACATTAATATATATAATAAACATGTAAATGTGCATAAAGTTGAATACTCTTAATAGAGAAATGGGCATTGTATTCACTACATAATCACTTTGGCTTGGTTTTTCGTGGTGCACTTTTGGCAGAAAAATGAAGTCACATAAGAATCCCTTAAAAAATAGTTCATGAGAGAGAAAAGGGTGTCTCAACATATGTAAACAAATTGGACATTAAGTAGATCAAATAGATAAATATCCCGACTTATAAAATGGAAGTCATATTCACATTACAAAAGAATTTTATTAATGTAAATTAGAAGTGAGAAATTTCATAAAGAATTTTGGAATTGTAATTGGTGAACATGTGAGACATTAATGAGAGATAAATATTTATCTGATCATTAGATCGTAAGGAGGGTTGTATGGGGGAGATTTGAAATCATACCCTAACATTTTAATTGAAAAGATGGTACAATAACATAATGAAAATTGGGAAAAAAATGAGAAAGGAAGAAATCCCATACTTGGCTGTGTGATTCCAAATACTTGGGAGGAGATTGAGATAAGCTTATTGGGTTATAAGAGAACCTATAAAGGATAATAGAGAGAGGAGGTGAAATTAGGTAAGTGATCCAAGGGTTTTGAGTGAATATAAGTGGGATCTGGGGTGGGTTTATATAGGAGAAGAGAAGAAATTCATTACTACTTAGGTTTTGGACACCACACATTAAACTAATCAAAACCACAAACCAACTGATGGTGTTTTCTATGGTTTTTTCCAAAAAATGACTAGAAAATTAATTTTATAAGGCCAATATCTAAAATTTGTAATATATTAGGCTTGATTATGTGGAGGTGATTCAGACTCTCAAGGAAATCATTTTTAAAGTTAAAATGATTTATATGTCTTGGAGGGACAACTAAAGAACCATAAAATTAATCAAAAAACTATAAAATCGAAATATTTTAAAGGTAAAAAATATATTGTCCAAACATACATTTTATAGTATTTTTTAGATAACTATTGGGTCATTATGTTGTTATAAAGCACATTATATATTTAAATGTTATTTAATTTTTACCCAAAAATTCAACTGCCTCAAAAAAATTTTAAAAATTCATTGTTGGATAATTTCAATGTCATGATTCCTAAAATATTATTCATTTTATCTACATAATTTTCTAAAAATTTGAATTATTATTTTTTGAATAAAAACCTTCATTTTTTTTAAATTCTTGGGTTTTGACCAAAACACTTTTGAAACCATAATAAAAATTACAATTTTATTCTTAAACATTATACGGTCATTTATATTTAACAAAATGTAATTTAGTAATTATAAAAAATTATTAAAAAATTATTTAATTACATAAATACATTAGTTCATCAAAATTTATTTCTTATTTAATAAGAACTAAAAATACTAATTATGTGTTAAAAATTATTTATAAAGTAAAAATATTAAAATGAATGTATATTCGTTATTCAATATAAAAATAATACAAATAATCATATTTTTAGGGTCTTGTTACCTAATCCATTATAGAACCCGCATATGATCTAAGGTTAAGGTGTGTGATGGTGACATACTCTTGGGGTGGCTAGGATATCATCACTCATGTGGAAATCTTTGTTAACTTCCACATCCCCCCATAATCTGTTACATTCAACATTAATGTGTTGAATCTCGGTTTAGGATTGTTCAAAAGAGAATCCCAGTGTCTCCACCTCCTTTTCATGCTCCAAAAAATGGGCTTCATATGAATAAATTCTACTGGATGAGGCCATCACTTCATTTGTCATAGTAAATTGGATTTATTAAGGAATTATATTTATACTAATAAATTGATCACTATTCAATGACTATATTAGCGACAATAACAATTTATAACGGTATTTTAAAATTCAAAAACATAAAACCAATGAATTGAATATGTTTTATATAGCCATTTTCCAAATTAATACATCTAATTAGATCAAGAATATTTTTCATTAATAAAAGTTTAGGTCGTTACAAAATTCCCCCCTTATGAAATTTTTCCCTCAAAATTTTCTTTTCCAATACAAAAATAGATGAGGGTAACTCTTCATCCTGACCTCCTCCAATTAACACATTACTTATTCAAACTTGTGGTTTCCCCACAACACCTAGACTTAGAGTATTATCTTATTTCATATAACTTTTGTCCCTACAATATAAGATCTTCACCATCTTATCTTCATTGGAGAAGGAATTATCCAATGGTACCTCTTATGTATTGTTTACATGCAATGGGATAAGTGTTTAATTCCTCAATAGTGATATATAAAATACATCCTGTACTTGGGACAAGTTTGGTGGGAGTGATAGTATGTAGGCCACTGCTCCAATGTGATCAAGGATCTCAAAAGGTTTGATGTACCATGGAAAAAGCTTTACCTTTTTTCCAAATCTCATAACTCTAGTCAAAGATGATATGTAGAGGAATACCATGTGTCCAACATCAAACTCTAGGTATTTTCGATGATTATCAGCATAGCTATTTTATAGACATTGAGCAGCATTAAGGTGATGCTGGATGGTCTTAACACTATCTTCCATTTCTCTGACCATTTCTGGACCTAAAAGTTTTTTCTCTACAACATCATCCCAATAACTCGGTGTTCTGCACCTCTTCCCATATAAGGCTTCATAAGGATCCATTTGGATTCTTGAGTGGAAACTATTTTTGTAAGAAAATCCAACCAGAGGAAGATTTTTATACCATCCTCATTTTAAGTCCATGGATAATTCTCTCAACATGTCCTCAAGTGTTTCGATAGTCCACTTACATAGGCCTTCATCTTGAGGATGATAAGCCATACTTATTTTCATCTCATTATTCAGAGAATGTTGAAAACTCATCCAGAACATAGAGGCAAATCTTGGATCCTGATCAGATATAATAGATAGTGGTACTCCATGCATCCTTACCACTTCTCTGATATATCTTCATTCCAGTTGATCCAACAAGAAATCCTATCAAATTGCAATGAAGTGTGTAGTCTTTGTAAAACATTCCACAATAACCCAGATGTTAATTTTTCTTTTTGATGACATCGGATGTTCGGTGATAAATTCTATGTTGATTTTCTCCCATTTCCATGTTGGTATGGGTTATGATTTCATCATCTACTTAGACTTATTTTTTTCATCCTTCACCTGCTAACATACTAGGCACAATGATGTATTCTCAGTGATCTCCTTCTTCATGTTATTTCACAAATAATAATATAGAAGATCTTGATACATATTTTTGTTTCCTGGGTGGATGGGGAAATTTGAACTATGTGCATCATCCAAAATCTCTTTCTTTAACTTTGGATTTTATGGAACCCATAGTCTTTACGAAAATATCACAATTACTTCTTCATTAACATTGAACTCTGAGGATTTACCTTTTCTGATAGTTTCCTCTTTCTTTTAAATTCACACATCATTCTTTTGAGCATCCTTTAACCCATCCAAAAGAGAATTTTGAACAATCATATGTGAAAATATTGATGATGTTCTCTTCTTTATGATTTCCATGTCCATATTCATCATATTTAAGAAGATTATATCCTTTTCAATTCTCATCAATTATAGAATTGTTAGATCCTTTCTACTTACAGTATCTACCAAGTTGTTATCTTTCCTAGTGTGGTATTATATTGAGCAGTCATAGTCTTTGATCAGATCTAGCCTTCTTTGTTGGAAGATATTCAACTCTTTATGTGTGAATATATACTTGAGGCTTTTGTGATCCATGTATATAAAACACTTCTCCCCCAAGAGGTAATATCACCAAAATTTTAAAGTGAAGATTACTACAGCCAACTCCAGATCATGTGTTAGATAGTGTTTCTCATGAACATTCAATTTCCTTGGAGAATAGGTAATGAATTTTTCATGTTCTATGAACACACAGCCCATACCCTTCTTCTAAGCATCACTAAATACCACAAAAATTTCTTTAATTGTGGGTAGTGTGAGCATGTTCATTGTGATAAGACTCTTTTTCAACTCCTTGAATATATTTTCACATTCATCAATTCTAGAAAACATTACTCCATTCTGAGTTTTCTTGGTAAGAGGGTTGGACAATCGTGAGAAATTTCTCAAAAATCAGTAATAATACTGAGCTAACCCTTGGAAGATACATATATATATAACTTATGTAGGCCTCGTCTATCCCTCAATTGTATTTGTATTAGAGGGATCCATAGATATCCCATTGCTTGTGATGATATGACCCATGAATGAGACCTCATTAAACCATAACTCACACTTTCATTACTTTTCTTAGAGATTATCCTTTCGCAATGTCTCTAGTACAGTGCTTAGATTCCCTTTAGCACATGATCTATAGCCTGGTTGGTGAGGACTCAGCAAGTGAATCCAGGAGACCCATGATCAAATCTGGGTGAAAGAATATTTTGGCCAAACTGTATAAGTATTGTAGTAGTACATCATAGTGTACTATTCAGTAATATTCGGTACTATAGCTATCAAAACTATTCATCAATCTACGACTTTGGTCCACTGGTTTGGTCCTTCGGTCCTGTAAGGATTTTGTGCCACTAATTCCCTTCGAGCCAGTTGTTTCTAAAGGCCTTCAGGAAACCTTAAGGCCTTAGGGCCACCCCAAGGCCTTCGGCCCACATGAATGCAGATTCACCGGTCAGACTACAAGGTAAAAAGTTTCAAATGATGATTCACGATAAGCGCATTCACTAGATCAAAGATAACTAGAATTGGAAGAATGAGATGGTATGTAATTTACATTAGTATCGATCTAGGGAAGGTTTGCATAGGTCATCTAGGTGACCAGCCTTGTGAAGGTGTAGTATTGATATCATTGCATATGTTGGGGAGGATCATTTTGAAGTTGTCTTGTCTGAGGGATTCCCTCTAAGACCAATGGGTCATTTAATTGTCTCTAAGAATTCATTCCTTGTAAGGGTTCCACCTCACCCCTTGAAAGGTATTTTATCAAAGATAATAAAAAATGAAGGCCTTCAGGCCATTCCGACTTAGATTCACTTTATGTCCCTCCTTGGTTTTGAAGAATATTTGAATATCATTTATAATGACTACCATAAACTTGTCTAGGTAGTCTATAAAGACTCTATTCATCAAGTGTATGAATATTTATAGAGCATTAGTTAGTCCAAAAGTCATTACTATAATATCATAGTGCCCATATCTTGTACGAAAAACAGTCTTGGGGATATCTTCTTTTTTCACCCTCATTTGAAAAGATCTCGACCAAAGATCCACCTTGAAGAATTATTATGCTCCACCTAGCTGATAGAACAAGCCATAAATTTGTGGCATAGGATACTCGTTCATTATTTTTATTTTTTTTATCTCACGGTAATTGATGCAAAGGCACATTGTCCCATCCTTCTTCTTCACGAAGAGGACTGGTGCACCCCATGGTGAAGCACTTGGGCATATAAACCCTTTATCCAAATTATCATGTAGTTGTTTCTTCAGATCATCATACTGGAAAACAACCTATCTATATGGATTCTTGGATATTGGCAATATCCCAGGTATAAGATCAATAGATAAATCAACATCTTTTCTAGGAGGAAGACCGGGTAATTCATTGGGAAACACTTTAGTGATATTCTTCACAATATTCTTGTATTTGAAGATGGTTTCTTTCTTAGACACAATCGTCTGAGAAAGATATGCATGCTCATATGGTAGTAATATCCATTCTTGATATGATGATTCTAAAAAAGATTCATCCTCGTCCTTGCACTTTTACAGAATCACGAGTTGATTTAGCATATGGAGAGGGATTTCCATCTCATGGCAACTTGTGTTGGATCTATATAAGGAAATATAGTCCATTCCAAGAATTGCATCAAATTCCCTTAGAGGGAGTATGATGAGGTTTTCTAGGAAGATCAATAAAACAATTATGAAAGGGTATTAGTTATATTCATGGGATGCAATTATTTCCACATTTTCCATTCTCACTGACATATTTACTTCCATGATTTGTGGTGGTGTTGGGATTCGTCTACTAAACTTTCGGGATATAAAAATTGTGTACAACCAGAATCAAAAAGTACTTTCAATATTCTTGAATGAATAACTAGTATACTTTTCAGCACATTATTATTGGGGTTCACTTTGGCGATAGTGATGGAAAAATCTCTCCCTTGCTAGCTTGGTGGTTATTGGCTTCCTCCAAAAACCCTTCCCTTAGGGCACTGGTTTGCATAGTGCCATGGTTATTTTTTAGTTGAAGAAATGAACAATTCATTTATGGTCAAACAGAGCATTCCTCTCCTCTGTCCCAGAAGCAGGTTTTTCTTGTTAGTAGTTAATGTCCAGTTACCCTTCTCTTCCACACCTAAACCATTTCCTCATCCACTTCACGAAATTTCTGAGGTGCTACTTTATACACCTTTATAAAGTGGGGTGATGGATTCTTTTAGCAACAATGGATTTATCTAGTAGACCACCAGAATTAAATTCCACCTTAATCTTCTTATCCCCATGATACCCAAGAGATTTTCTGTTCTCTATTTCATCCTTGATGACAAATCAGACAAATTCCTCATATCTCTTGAAGTCACGGATCATTAGGGATTTTCATAGGGTAGGTTTTGTCCCACTAAAGAAGTTTTCAACCATGAATTTAGGTGTAACGACAAAGATAGAGGCATATCATGCAAGCCTTTTGAATTTTCCCTCAAATTCTCTGTTAGATTCATCATATTTATGATTGAGGGAAAAGAAGTACCTTTACATCTTTTGTTGGAGGGTGTGAGGAAAATATTTATCAAAAAACATTTTCTAGAAGTCCATCCCATCAAACTCCTCGATCTCCACCTCACACATCGTATTGTTGATCAATCTCCAACATTTACCTGCTTCACCCTCCATATGATAATCATCCAGAAGAACATTCTCTTATTCAGAACATTAAAGTATGGAGAATATATTTTCAATTGTGTTGATAGATTACTCATAAATTGAGGGATCAAATGATCCATTAAATGTAGGAGGCCATTATCACATGAATATCTTGATAGAGACATGTTCATTATTATGGTGGTTGAATGTTCCTCTTGACCCCTATTTCTATTCAAAACATGAGATAATGGAAAGAGTATCGTGACAATGTTCGTGATTCCCACTCCCATCAGAGTGGGCATCTCATTATAATAGTCATCACATTGATCTTCACATTGGTTGTTATCCCGAGTCCTCCTATTACCATCCATTGGATGGAATAAGATTAATGTTAGGGGTAACACAAAAATTATAATACAAATACAAAAATGGATGAATTATAATGTAATTTTATTTCCTTAACTTAAGAATTTATAGGCTTAAATCTATATTATCTATGATCTACTTCCCAAAATATATTCTTAGCTGAATTATTTTTATTTTCTTAATAATGGTTCATAATAAACATATGAATTTACAAAAGCATATCCCATGAGAGATTCATAACCATGTGTGTAGCAAGGTGCATTGTTATTCACCAGTTTCCATTCATGTCTATCTCAAAGCAGTGTTTTTTGGTTTTACCCTTGATACATCTATGCTAGATCCACCTCTACTTGCTCATATCCATACAGGGTTGTATTTTCCTAATAAACCACTTACTCAATACTCACCAAAACATAAGGTTTTTTTTTAAACTTAATCGTATCTCTATGGACTTCAATAGGGGTTTCTAATCATAATCCAAAAAATAACTAAACCCATCATCTGATACAAACTATAACATCCCCGATCTTTATTACACACTTAAACATGATTTATTACATAAACACTCACTTAATAAAACTCTAAGGATAGATATCTATAGTGTTTTGGGAAACTAGAAACATTACATAACAAATTAAAATATAAAACACAACATCTTTATTGAAAACTTTGTTTATATGACCACAACATTCCCACTTACTTAGTATTTAATGGGATAACCTGAGGAAATAAATGTGAAATAGGTAAGCTAAAAAAACCATTAAGGGAGTAAAAAAGGAATAACATATATAATATAGTACATGTTAGGTAATATTTATATCAATTGATCATAAGAGAAATAAGAACATAAAGTCATGATATAGAATGATTATCCTAAAATGGAAATAAGGAAACAACATTTAACATGATATTAGATTTATCCAGCGATCATTTATCAGGGAGCATGGGTAAACCCAAATTTAACTTGAATAAGCCTGATGAAACAATCATTTCACTTGACGTATCATGATACAAATCTATACCCAATGCCTTGGAGCACTATCAAGGCACACCCTTCTTAAACATTTCATTTCATGCATAAGTGTGTAACATGGATCATATAACGTGGATTAATTAAAAATAATCATTTATTAAACAATAAAAGAATGTGGAATTAATAAATGAAACTCTATAATCAATAATTAAATGTTTATAAAGGTGAAAAACCTTGATATAGAAATGGGTGTGGTATTCAAAAAACAATGATTTTGGTTTGGAAAATTGCTCTGCAATTTCGGCAGCATAACGGTGGGACATAAGAATTCCTAAAAAAATTTAGATGAGAGATAAATTTGTGTCTAATAATATTTACATGAAATGGATAGTTAGTTGGTATTATATATGTATTTACCACCATATGTAATGGAATTTATATTCATAATACAAAAATAATTTCTTGAATGTAAATGAGAAGAGAGAAATTCCTTACATAATTTCAGCACGATAATGGGTGTACATGGGAGGAATTAGTGAGAGAGAAAGAGAAATATCATCATTCAAAAATATTTAGGGAATTATGGGGTAGGTGAAAAATCACACCTCAACATTTTTAATTCAAAACAAAAGGGTGTAACAACATAAGGAAATTTGGAAAAAAATGAGAAAGGAAGAAATCCCTTACTCGAAAGTGTGATCCCAAAGGATTGGGAGGGGATTTAGGGAAGCTTATTGGGACCTTAGGGTGACTTAGGAGGATACTAGAAATAAGAGGGATGAGTAGGGATGTGCTCTAAGGGTTTTCAGTGAAGATAAGTGGGATATTATGTGGGATTATTTATGGGAAGAAATGGAATTCTTTATTATTTGAGTTTTGGACACCACACATTAAACTAATAAAAACCAGAAACCAAACCATGGTTTTTTTCAAAGGGGAGTGGAGAAATTTATTTTATATGTACAATGACCTAAATTCTTAAAATAGTAGGCTTTCTTATGTTGAGGTGAGTCACACTCTTAAGGAAATCATTTTAAAAGTTAAAATGTTATATAAGGGTCCACTAAGGCACCATAAAATAATTAAAACAAATCTAAAATCACATTACATTAAATTTAAAACATATATTGGCCTAAGATACATTTTATAATATTTTATTAAATCACTATTGAAACATTATGATGTTATAAACCACATTATATATTTAATCTATATTGAAATTTTTCCCTAAAATTTGACCATCTCAGAAAATTATGAAAAATTAACCTTTGGAAAATTTCAACATCCTGATTCCAAAAATAATATTAATTTTGTATAAATAATTTTATAAAAATTTGAATTTAGACTTTTAAAATAAAAACAGACATTTATTGAAAATTCATGTGTTTTGATAAAAACAGTTTTCAAACATTAATAAAAATTACAATTGTATTCATAAAAATTATACGATCATTTCTATTTAATAAAAATTAAATTATCATTAAAATCATATTAAAATATTATTTAATTAAAAAAATCCATTTATTTGTAAAAATAGATTTTTTTAATTGAATATTAACTAAAAATTATATTTGTGCTTTAAAAACTATTTACAAAGTAACAATAATAAAATAAATGTATATTATTTATTCTATAAAACAATAATTCACATAATCATAGTGCTAGGGTTTTGTTATATAACCCCTTATAACACCCACATATGACTTAATGGTAAGGTGTGTGATGGTGACATACCCTTGGGGTGGCTCAGATAACATCACTTCGGTGCAAATTTATATTAACATCCACTTCTCTCGTAGGTTCTTCCGTTCAAGATTAATGTATTGAATCTCGAGCTGGGCTTGGTCAAGAGTGAATCCCAGTGATGCCACCTCATTTATGAGATCCAAAAAATGGGCTTTGTATAGAGAAATTATACTGGATGAGCCCATCACTTCCTTTTTCTGAGTAAATAGGATTTGTTAATGCCCTATATTTATACTTATCAATTGATCACTGTTCAATGATTATATTAGAAACAGTAACAATTATTAATGGTATTTTAAAATACAAAAACCTAAATCCAAGTAAATGAATATGTTTTATACAACCATTTTACATAATAACACATTTAATTATATCAAGACGAATTTTTATTAATAAATGTTTGGGTCGTTTCAAACCCATTTCAACAATGGTTTATATTATTTCAAAGTATAATTAATGTAAAAACATGATATTCTATTTCAAACCCTATGAATTATATAAATTTGGAAAAAGGAATTTATTATGTGGATATAACAACATATTAAGGATATTATGGTGCCTAATGTTGAACATGTCTAAAGAATATAAATTTGAGTCCAAGAACCCCTTACTATGTAATCCTCCAGAGTCAAATGTGATCTAACCTCCTATAATTGAATATAAAAATCTATTAAAAACATATTACAAGAGATTATATATGTCTAAATTAAATTAAAATATTAATTTATAATAATTATCTTCAGGTATATTAGTTTCTTATTATCAATTTTTAATATTGGGTTTGCAAAAATATTGATTATTCTGAAATAGTTTTATAAATACAATGTATTTATCTGATATAATTTAAAATTTAATTATTCCCATATAATATATGGTATTGGAGTTGATTTTTTTTAATAATCTAAAGTTTTTTAATTACATTCTATTGATATCTTGGTTATTATGCTTATTGTTGAATTTAAGGATAATTATGTTTTGATGATTCTTAAATAATGAATGGTGATTTATTAATCAATGAGTTAAAACTTTATATCACGAATCATGAACAAAAGAAACCATTATTTACACACAAAGACACACGCATATATGTATAATAAATCACTATTTATTTAATTCCCATAGTCATCCATGAATCAAATTCATATAATATTTCAAATAGATAGTTAAACATACCTAAAAGAAATACCATAATTAATGAATGTTTGTGAAGTGATTTTTTGTAATATCATTATATAATAAACATTATGAATTTGTTTACTTTAAATTATAATTATATATAATATTGGGAATTATTTAAAAGAATGATATATTCTATAGTAATTTTTTACATATCATGAATAAATTATTTTTTCTGTATGTATGCTCTTTCAGACGGTTGAATTTAAAATATTTTATATTGCTCATTTGGTTAAAAGGTTTAACAAATAGGCTCAATATAACATTAATAATTTAACATATAAAATACGTATCCCTTAAATCCAATATTTTTACAAACCATGAGTTGTGAAAATAAAAGAATATATATACCATTATATACTGGTAGTAGTGTTTTTTTTAAACATTTTTTATTTTTTAAAATAGGTCTAGGTAATTTTTTTTAAATGTCTAAAATGGTGGCAGGGACCCTTTCTCCATTCTTATTTATTAAAATGTAAAACAACCCTGACATTTGCCAAGATTTATTACACAGAAAAAGTGTCATGGGTCTTCCTACATTCGTTTAAAATAATGTGAATGGTGGTTGGGGGTTCCACCTTCGACCTATTGTAATTGTGAAATGTGGAACCACCCCATATGCCTTTCCCTCAAGTCCGTATAAAAGGGAACCCACTCCTACACACTTAAAAATTCTCTAATCTCTCTATATTCCACAACCTCTCTCTCTGAAGGAAGCCTTCTTTGGGTGTGATGGTTCATGTGACCTAAAAGATGTGATGATTTTTTTCAAAAGCATCGTTTAAAGGTATTTTTATTAAATAATTTCAGGTTATTTTTTTTAAGGGATTAGTTTTTAGCTCATTCTAAATATGTCTTTTAGTAAGTAGTTTAGTTAGTTATATATAGTTTAGAAATAATAGTTTTTTTAGTAATGAATAAGTATAAATTAACTAATTAATTACTTATAATTAAGGAATGATTACATATAATGATTAGCTAATAATAATTAACTACTGAATATTATAAAATTAACATGTTATTAGGGAATGATTGAGAAAAGATTCTGTAATATTTAATTATTGATTAGTTAATGATTAATTAACGACTAAATAATGATTACATAATTATTAAATTAAGATTATCTAATGATTAACTAATGATTAACTAATGATTTAGTGATGATTAAATATTGATTAATTATTGATTAAATTTTCATTAGATACTGTTTAATTAATTATTATGTAATGATTAAGTAATGATTAAATGATTATTAAGTAATGATTAATGAGTTATTAAGGAATGATTAATGAATTATTAAGTAATGATTAAGTAAATATTAACTAATAATTAACTACTGATTAATTAATTACTAAGTAATGATTAAATAATTATTAAGTAATGATTAACAAATGATTAACAGATGATTAACTAATGATTATGGAATGATTAAGGAATGATAAGGAAAAGATTAAAAAATTATTAAGAAAAAATAATAGAATGATTAACTAATGAATAAAGAATTATTATGGAATGATAAATGAATAAATAAATGAAGATTAAGGAATAACTAAAGAAGGAATAAATAAGGATTAACTAAGGACTAAGTAATGATTAATGAAATATTAATTAAAAATTAGCTACTGATTATTTAGTGATGGATTAATGAATAGTTAATGAATGATTAAAGAAGGAATAATGAATTTTAGTATATAACAATAGTGTCATATTTAAGGATACAAGAAAATGTTCAAAAATAATTAGTAGCATAATGATTATGTTCTTATCTAAGCAATAAAATTTCTATCTAGATACTACAAGTGGATGTGGTAATTTCATATATATACCTAAGAGTAACAACTCTAATAATGTGCATTGTGCTTGACTCAGTGTAACCATTTACATTAAAGCATTCCTTATTTCACACTTGGATTGAAAATCCTAGTGGATATTCTACAGATGATTTATATTTTTATTATAAACTACTGAAATTCCATTAGGAAGATTAAAAATTTTAGTATAAAATATTAGTATCATATTTTAGGATATAAGGAGATGTTATAAAATTTTAGTATCATAAAGATTATATGGTCAACCCTCATTATCAACAGTATTTAGATAATCATTATGAAAATAATGTTAAAAATATGAGTAAACATAAAATTTGTTTATTTTTCCTTGGTAAAATAAAAATAATGATCAAATGTGAAATGAAAAAAAAAACAAATTCATTAAATAACACATGAATTCTTTATAGTTGACAGTAAATACCTTGACATTTTTCAATAGAATAGAGTTTGAATTAGATGAGTTCTACATCAGAAGTGAAGTAAAATACACCTTATTATCAAGTGGTAGAATAATGAAATATTACAAAGAGATGTACTTATCTTTTACATTAATGGTTTATTCAAGGGGATTCACAAGTTACCGATAACTTCCCTAGTTTATGAGGTATTTTTTTTCTGTGAAGTACTTAGTTAATATTAAAACTATCCTCAAACAAGATAAATTATGGGATATGGTATGAAAGGTATTATCCATGAGATATTGAAAATTATATTGAAGAATATTCAGGTTACCATGTATGCATTTCCCATCAAGAAGACTCTTGATTTAAAGTTCAAGAGAGTTTGAACCCCGCCACAAGTAGAAATAGTGAAAAATGTTGGTATTATTAGAAGTGAGGCAATGTCAATGTGGAAACATCCATGATTTACAGTTTCCATGTACACAAACGGTCACAAAATATGCCTCTATGAACATATCATGGGAAATAGTGGTTGATATAGTGTACCAGCTGGAAACCATTGAAAACTGTTATACTAAACCATGGATACCTATTGGGGAGTTTCAATATTTACCAATGCTTTAATACCATCCGATATTAATACCTGACATCAATAGGTTATGACAAAGTGGGAGACTAAGGTCCATCGGGATGTGGAATGATATGGATTAGCCTCAAGAACATGTAAAATGTTTGAGATATTTCATATATCCTCAAGATATTAATAAAGATAAATTAAACCCTAACATTGTTGGATCATGTTCATACTCTCACCCAAAATGATGCATTTTCTTCAATGTGGTTGTTCCATATTGTTAATTATATGGTGTTAATATGATATCATTCATTTTGTATAATTTTATGATATTTATGAATACTTTTACTTAAAAAAACAATAATCCTTTCATATTCACATTAAAAGGAATATGAAATGTATATGGGATATGATATGAAAGCATAATCAAACTATCCATTGATAAACTATAAAGCAATCATGTGTGAAAATAATCATGAAACATACCATCATGTGAGAAACCATACATAAATTTCAAAGCACACAATTTTCTAATAAACTATTAGATAATGAAGATGAAATATTTATATATATAAATATATAAAACCAGATCATACAAAACACGCATTCCTAGGTAAAAATATATATCAAAAAACATTAGAAATATAATTTGAGAAACATTAATATATTCCCTCTTCTATTGGTAAAAAAATCATACAATAATTTAAATAAACATGTCATGTCTTATATTATACCAGTCATAACATTCTATTGACCATAATTTTATGTTTACATTTTAAACTTAATACATATTTCATTTTTTTAAATTTATTTAGATAATACTATTCAACCCACTTAGAAATCTACGCATGTTTCCCACATCATGAAAAAGGGTCATTCAGTTCAACAGATCAGGGTGCATCGAGCACACCATCATCATCAAACGCTACCTCAATCCCCCCTTTATACCATACCAATACTATTCTGGATTCTACAAAACTGCAGTATCCAATTTCAAATTTTTTTATCATAAATTTCTTGCTACCCTCCTATAGTGGTGTATACCAAAGACACAAACATTCCACCTACCTGAGGGATAGATGAAATTCACCCTCGAGGATGTAGAAATCCTTCTCAGTCGTCCTATTTGGGGGGACGTAGTTATTGGACCCAAATATGAATAATGGATTTAGATTGTACAGAGATCTATAAGAGTGAATATTATGGTCGATGATGATCCTAAAGATGATGAGCCAATATCTACCAGCTGGCTTGAGATGCACTTTACACATTTATCTGATGATGTGGACAACAATACTATCATTCTTTATGACAATGATTATATTTTACAGATCATTGATCATACACTGTGTGGTGATCACTCCAGTAAATAAGTTCAGCTGATGTATCTAGGGATAATGGAATACTTTGATTAGGCCAGGACATAGAGCTTGGGATTTTATTGCTTGGATTAAACATACATGGAATTATGAACAACATGATTCTCTTATCACATTCATCTCAATGGACATGTCATCCTCCTTCAGATGTGTGTATGAGAGTTCTTCCCCTCCTTCTCTCATGATCTTTCTGTTTATCAGCATCCTATAGATATGTTGCATTACGCTCCATGTGGACAGTGGTATGATCACTCTTATCAATTGGTTTTTTATTATATTAGGTTTTATTAAATTTAATTTATTCTTATTTATCACATTTGAGGTTTTATTTTACAAGTGCAGTTTGGCACATTGAGTTTTCACCACTCTGACACACCATTTAGGTAGTTCCATCTAATGTTGGATAGTCTCCTATGTGATGAGGTATTTATGTACAATATTTCATTGACTGAAAAATATCTTAATATCATCGTTTTTTCAGTAATATTTTTGTTAAAAATAACACATTTTATTTTATATATCATGGATTCAATATTGGGATTTATTGGAAAATTTACCTATATACTGCACTACTTGAATTCATTATTCTATAGATGTAGTTCCACTCATTAACATTCATATTATTGAGTTTCACTAGCCTGATATTCTCATGTGTCAGTTTGGCTGTGTTTAGAGCATTACATCTCCACTGAGACAGTTATAGGAACTTCATTGCATTAAGCTATAAAGGAGGTATGATGTCAACTGACATTGATGACTTTCCCAATATCTTGACCTATGGGGAAGACAATCATCGCTTCATATCAAGGGTGTATGTATTATGTGATTCAATCTATCATATATGGTCAACTATGAGCCATGGTATAGACAGAAGCCTATACAATTTCATAATAGAAATGGTATAGGGCTACATGATATGGTATGTTAATAAATTTCAATAAATTGTTTTTACAATACTATTTTTAAATTCATTTTAAATATATTTATAACATACTCAAGTACAATAATATATCCACATGTTTGATCTAGAAGAGGTCGAGGTTGCAATCCTAGAAGTGATCCATGCTGTAGTGCAATTGATGATACTAGATTATCCTAAAATTCATGACAGTATCTTCAACCATCGACCCTAGGGAGATGAATTTCATTCCATCAGAGTGGTCATTCCTAAGCCAGAACCTCCTCTAGCAGTTTCTGATGATTAGGAGCCAAGACAATGGTGTCATAGACTACGCCATGCTACATGTGAGGCCTCACCTAATCCATATGAAGAGGTAGGCCCTTCTCTAGTCCTTCCACGTTCAATTAGAGATTTGGATCATGAGGAATATGATCCATCTATATTGGCAGGATATCCAAAATATTATCCAAGTGAAAATTATCTGAGTTTCTTTTAGTGTTCATTTTCCATTCATCAAGATTTTGAGCCTCGACCTTCACAGGATGTATTGTTCCCGCGGGTAATGATGGCATGTCCTTTTACTATCCTAGTTGGAGAAGAATTGGGTACTCATGATGACATATTATTGACACCTCCTCCGAATGAGACCCAAGCTGATCATCAAACAATTAATGTTCCAACACCCTAGGATCAACCCTCTCTAGTTCGTCATATTCCACCCCAATACATAGGTTGACGCTCTCTATATAGGAACCCCATTCTCACACTACCATATGGTATAGTACCTCACCATAAATAATTACTTTACTCTTTCATTTATATGTTTTATGTCAATTAAAATGAAGAAATTTGTTTTAATTTGAATAATTTTTACATGTTTATTCACTGTTTCAATTTTTATTTATATTTTAGTTATAGTTTATATTTTATAAGATTTCAAATTTTACTACTTAAAACATAATAAAATTTATTAAATTTTATGTAGTTAATTTCAAAAAATTATAGATTATAAAATATAAAAAGAATCATTTTTTTAAACAAAAAATATCTTAATCATCAATTTTTTTATAATAAAAATAATTTCATAAATATAATAAATGATTTAAAATTAAGGGAATATAAAAAATAATATAAATACCATTTTAATTATTTGAAACAAAAATATATAGTGCTAATAAAATTAATTTTCATTAATTTTTTTAAGAAAGTATTATTATTTTGAACTATCTTTCATATGTTCAGTAAGTGTGTCAAATACAATTGATATTGTATTTATATTTTATAATTTATAGACATTAAAATCTCCAAACATCAAGAGGTATTACGTTTCATATTGGTGACTTAGAAATCATATAACATATAAAATTTAATTTCAATATAAGAGATATTTGAAAAAATGGTCCAATATATAAAACATAATTTTAAATAAAAAAATAATTAATATATTAAGTAAAATATAATTTACTTGTCACAAAATCTATTAAATAACAACAGATCATGTTCACTTTCAAATATTAATTATATAATTATAAACAAAATAAAACATACTCAATATATATAATTATATAAAAACCTATATATTTATAAATATACAAACATGTATAATTATACTAATTTTTTGAAATTATTTATAAAAGGTGGAAGGGCCCATACCGACTTTCAACCACAGTTTTGATTTTTTTATCTTGATGCATTTATTTCTTTTTCAAAAAACACATACATAAATCCGTGGATGAAAATTTAATTTCCCATTGAACAATAAAATGGAGTAATATGGTTTATTATTTAATAACCTATAACATATTATAAATAAAATTATTATATATTAAATTCTTTATTGAGGCTAGCCCTATAATGTGATGAAGGAAAATGAGACTTGTTTCATGGAGATGGTAGTCTGCACATACTTATGAATGAGGTTTTCACTTTTATTAAGCAAATGGAAAAACTAGTAGATAATTTATAACCCATTTTCATAAAAAATAATTTTATATGTAATATTATTTTAAAGGAAATTGATTGATAAGGAAAAAAAATTAGTGGATAAGTACTTACATTGAGTTCTTGAACATTTTGTTGAAGTACATCATTGAAATGGATAAATTTGGCCAATATATTGAGATAAACGTATTAAGAGGATGAAATAGGATTATAAGAGAATATATAGTAAAATATTACAAATAAGAAACCTGACTTTGGGAGTGTTATTGAAGTGATTGTGAGAGGACCCATTTATAAGTGCTGGGAATGGAATTTTTAAAAATTTAACCACTTTACATAAAGAGTTCACATGTTAAAAATATCAAGAGAAAAAAATGGTAAATAATTGAGTGGGGAATGAGATATGGTCTATTATCTACTAAACACTCAATTATAAACAATTTTTTTACTTATTTTATGACTTTTATCCTGATATTTAGTACTTATATTGTTTTAGATTTGACCACTGCAACTAGTTTTTACTTAAGTTATTTAATTTTATTTAATTCGAATAAAATAGACCATATTACATAATTTGGGCCTACTAATCCCAAATATTATATTTGTTTTTATAAAATAAAATATATTTATCTATGAAAATTTAATTTCAGTAATAGTGGATGTGCCTTGTAAAAACCTGTTTATAGAAAAAGTATATTTTTAGGATTAAAATTTAATTATAGGGTAAAATTATCTATGTATTTAATTTTCATGATATAAACTGTTTTCTTATAAATAAAACTATAGTTATGCATCTTCCTAAGTAATCCATAACTCAATGTTACAATTACTATTTTTAATTAACTGAAAATTCTCATAATAGTTTTTTATTTATAAAGAAATGTTTCTTATGGTCTAAAATGTTCAATATATGTTTCCTAAGTTAGAAATGATATTTTGATACACATAGTTTTACTCATTAAATATATCAGTAATCAATTATTTTATTTAAACAATTTATAGTTATTTTTCATATTTTTTAAAATTTATAAATTTGAAAATTTTGGTAAAAATTATATTGTTTACAATTCAGTTTAAAATCAATTATTTCAAAAAAAGTATCAATAATTTATAATAAGATTACTTTGATATTATAAATCCAAAACTAAAATTATTTTCATCCAATTAAATTTCATGAATTTATAAATTTATATTTAAAATATGAAATATAAATAACAACTATTTTATTAAAATTAGAAACTTGTTCCTTTTTTTAATGTCCAAATACGAAATCTATTTAAAAATGTAATTAATAATTCACTTTATTAATAAATACCGTATTATATCATCATATTTTATAGTAATGTATCCCCTAAAAATATTTATTTATTATCTAAGAATAAGGTACACACTGGTACTCGTATAGGGTGCATATTTAACTAGTATAGATCTCATGAAATTTTCATGGAGATTGAATTTCACTTGCGTATGATTTTTCTCATAGGACAATGATTTGAGTATTGAATTGGATTGATCGATATAAAACCCTATTGAATCAACCACCTTTTCGTGATTGGATATATGAGCTTCATAAGGGAGTCTTATTCTACTAGGTTCTATTTATTTCCTTTTTCAATATTTTTTATTATATATTTACTTCCTTCTATAAACAAGAATTTAAAAAGTACATTATAGTGGTCAAATTATCTTTTATATATCATGTTTTTTTCAATGTGGTTTATAAAACTAGTTATCAAAAATAATATTTATTATAAAAATTATATAGTAAAATATTGAGTTTTAGATGATTAAATTGTTTATTGAAACAAGGATATACTTGTGTGAAATGGATTCTCCCCTATTGAAGGTATCATTGTAGATGCAACATTTTCTATTATGGACTAGTATAAGAAAAATTATATTATTCTTCTTCATTAAGATACAAGGGATGTTCTATGTTTTGTAGGTAAGAATGAAATCATAATTTCAAAATGAATTAATAGAAGAATATGTGTATAACAAGAAGCCTAATGGTTTCCTTGTATATGAAAATGAGAAAATATTTTTCATCTAGACAAGGTTATTTATGGGATAAATAAATCCTTAAGAGAATAATATTCGATATAGATCATTACATAGAAATTACAAATATTTAGCAAAGTGGGGTTGATTATAATCTATATTTTAATAAGGAGAGTTGTAAAGGGATGATAGTGTTGATATATGTGGATGAAATATTCTTTTGTGGATTGAATAAATCACAGTGAATGTAGTTTTTAAAATTCATGAGGTTTATGTTCCAAATTGTAATGATAGTAATATTGAAATTTATTTCTTTATATGAGATATAAGGAACACATGGAACATTCATATATCAAACCAAATTAACCAAGGAATATCTGTAATGATTTTTAATCAAGTATTTAAAGGCAATCATAAAATAGGTTGTAATCTGTCTGATTTTTAGAAGGGATCATTATGGAAAAGCGGTGAACATTATAGTGTATATTCATATCATTTACAACATATTTTACATAATAATGAAAATTTCTAACATGTTTTTTCAACTTGTCATGTTTTAAGGTAGATTATTAACCCAAAATAAGGACACTTGAAAGTGGTGAATATAATAATATGGTATATCAAAGGCATAGTTGATTTAACTTTTTGTAATAGGGTAACATCAAAGCAAGGGTTATTGGCATATATTAATGTATATTGGGGTAGTTTATATGATGATAGAAATTAAACATTTGGGGGTTCATTCTATATTATATGATTGCAAATTTTATTGAATATAATAAAAAGGGTAAAATTTTATTGATCTATAATGTAGAACATTATGATAAATCTACTCAAGATTACATGAAACTTTTATGTATGGTGAAAAAATAAGGATATAGGATTTTATGTGAAGTATCATATCAATATTAATTGTGAAAATTCAAGAGTTATCAATCATATAAAAAATATAATACTTCACTAATGGATGATGTATATTTAATTAACATATAACTTCATTATGTATAAACTTGTGGATGGATTTGGGATATTATATTATGTGCTTACAAAACATAAATTTTGATATATCATGATAATGGCCTTACCCATGGAGTTGTTTTAGATGTACCGGTTGGATCTTGGGTTCCATTAAACTCTCTACACAGAAATATGTTTGTATTTTGTTCAATTATTCCCGAAGTAATATTTCATGTTCAATAATATGTTAATGATTGTATTTTACCTTAAAACCCCCAAAATATTAACCTTTGGGTTTTATAAGAAAGCGGTATAGATTGATAAAGCCTTTTAGGGTGGAATGTTTTTATAGATAGTTGAAAAAAGGGTGAGAGTATTCTATTGTTTAATTAGATAGATAAAATATGGAGGTTTTGTTTCAAATATCCATGTTGTGGTTGAGATGGATAAATTAATACATCAATGATAATTTTTAATTTCTCTTTATTCTCACATATAGTATGAATCATTTTGGGTTAGAGTATATTTTTAGGGAATCCCTAATCACTATCAGTGGTTGAATAGAGTGAATGGTATTTTTATAAGGAAGAGAAAATTGTATTTCAATAAGTTAGTTAAGGATTTTTATGGATCATAAAGTTACCCAAAGTAAGATATTGTTTTCAAAAACTCTTCAAAATAACTTTAATTAGATTATGAGATGCTTTTTAAAAAAACCATTTTGAAAATTTTCTATAGTAATGAAGAAAATGATTCATTTCTATACGAAATGATTTAAAACATTTTGTAGTCGGTTCAAAAATATTTCAATGGGATTTATAGTAAATGATGAATTATTTTTCAATCTAGGTGGGTTCTTAAAAAATTTAAGTTTCAAAAACTTTATCATGTTAAAAAACGTGAGGATATCCCTTTTCTAGAATTATGATGTGTTAGATGATTCAGGTTTTTTAGATAAATGTTTCCTATAATTAGGGAATTAGTCTTTTATTTGAAGTAAATTGTATTATTATTTGAAGATCGAGATAAAAAAGTGATATGTTATTATGTAAGACATACATGAATGTATTTATTGAGAAATGTAATTTTTTTGGATAATATTTATGTTCATAAATGTAATTACGTGACTAAGTATTTTTGAGGTCATTTTTTATATGAATATCATTTATTGGACAAAAGAGGATTAAATAAACCATAAGTGAGTTGGATAAAATTTATATAGAAATGTTGAATTATTTATATTGATGAAATAATTACTTCCAGAAAAAATAATTGTGGAATTAAGAGTTTTGATTTAGTTCATCTAATGATTATTAAAAAGGAACATTAAGTAAAATTTCGATGTTGGGGAGTGAGTTCTGACATTAAAATTGGCTCTAAACCTTGCGGTATAGTGAGATTGCTAAAAAAATGTAAATAACAATGAATTTAGTGGATTTGGTACATCATAACAATGTTTTATTATTCCCCTTGTTTTTATCCTAATGTGGGTGAAATAAGAAAAAATTAATGTCAAATTTTAATGATTTAATTGTCATCATTTATTAGTATAAGATAATGTGAGAAGTGTGTTTTTCCTCATGAAAGAACAAGATTAGAGGGAAAATTTTATTAATTCTCCATTACTTTATTCACCTTTTTTTGGGTATTTTACCTAGTGCAGGGTCAATATGTTTTTTTGATCCATTATATATGGTAAATGGTTGTAAAGAATATTTATAAAAAAAATTATAAAAATTGAATAAATTTAATAGATTGAAAGATAATGTTGGTCAGTGAAAATTTAAGCCACATTCATTGGGTGTGTATCCAATAATATAAAATATATCATAAAGAGATTTCAATATTTGATAATAAAAATTCATAATTTCATTGGCACATGCATGTTGTGATCGATAAAAAATATGAATAAATATCATATATTTTATATTCATAAAAATAGAGAAAAAATCCATAAATAAAAAAATATGCCTTAAAAAAGATTGACCGCAGATGAAGTTTTCATATAATTTCCGATCCATTTTCAAAACTCTTAGATCATAATGTTCATTGGATCTATCGTTTTCCTTCACAACACCTCCTTAGTAGCACATTTTATGGTGGATAACCCTATATTTGAGAGTTGGAGAGGTTTAAACAAGAGGGGCTTGGGTTTTTAGATATTAAAGTCAATATATTTGAAATTAATTATATTTAATTTAATTACACACCAATTGAATGTAACCCTAAGACCCTTGGGTGAACTAAGATGTCAACATCCCATGGGTAAACCACCTCCTATAAGGGAAACATTGGTGTATTTTTTCACATATCAAGCTCCATTTGGGATAACATTCCATAGGTCACCTGATATCCTATTAAGGTAATATCCCACTATATCTCCCTTTCATAGAGTGTATATAATAACTTTTTTACTAAAGGATATACAAAAAACACTGCTCCCTCTGGTTAGGATCTCCCTAAGTAAATAATTACCAAAGGGTCTTATAGACCATATAGACTACAAACCATTCATCGAGATGATAATGTATCTCTATTTTTAAGGAAAACACATCAATTTCCTACTAATAATCATTGGTCACATTGTTTTCCATTGAGGAAACAACTATCTAGACACATAAATAAATCACTATCTACTACTACATCAGAACATAATGAACCTTAAAATTAGAGGAATCTCAAAACACTAAACACCAAATTACATCACAGAGCTACATTAGAGTAGGGTACATATATACTTGAGCATATGAATGAATGAAAGATTAATATATCTTGAGTAATGATATAAAAATTAATATTTCCTAAGAGAGTTAGGTAGGTTTCATATTATAAGTTATTTGTGATATAAAAAATAAGTTAATAATACTCTCACATAGTTTAATCATTTATTACTAATTATAATTGCAAGTATGTAATTTATTTAAGTGTGGTAGAATATAATTTTCTATGATTTGGGATCCTTTAAATTAATACTATCTTTGATAGCTCGTGTTGCACACAATTGTGACCAACTATAATAGTAGAATAAAAATAACCATGATCTGTTAAGATCACCTAATGTGTAAAATAATTATTAAAGTAAAATATTATAATTATTTTAAAATTATTACAAAATATGATCTAGATCAATTAATATCCAAAAAGGGGTCTTTTAAATGAAATATATCTTTTCTCGCATAGATGATATTTTTATTTAGAAAAACAAATTTATTAATTATAAAATGTAAATTTGGAAGAAATTATTCTCATTTTTGGATTAAACATTTCAATATTAGCATATGTTGAGTTTTTCATATTTTTCTCAAATCTTTAACTATTGAAAATATAGATTTTACTAAAAACAACTTTTACGACATTATCATCACAAAAGAAGGAAATAATTTTTTTGAACTCCTTTTTACCTAAAATATATAAATTTAAAAAATAATATAAATCATTTAAAAAATATCATTTGAATTTATAAAACCTATGTTTACCATCTCGGAAACACAAATAATATTTCATAGAAAAACTAGTTTTTATATACTATCATTAAAAATTATATTTATCACATGTAGAAATTAAATCTAAAGAAATATATTTATTATTTTTAACATACAATTTAGATTAGTAAGAATAAATTTAATTACTATGAAAATGGTAAAACTATTATTTTTAAAGAGTTATTCTATTACAATTATGTAATATTTAACTTATCAAAAAATTAATATATTATACAAATGATAATAATATAAATTTTAAAACCTATATTTAAATATATTTTTTCTCATTAAATTTATAAAAAATACTAAATAAATTAAAAATAGTTTATAGTGAAATCAATGGTTTTCTACAAAATTATTTTTCTATCAATACAATTTTATAATTTAAAAGATAATGTTCTCTTATTTATAAATTAAAATAGATTAAACAGATATTAAATTTAGTTTATTTACTCCAATAATTTTATAATATAGCTTATTATATATGATTATTGATACATAATGTACATTTGAAAATATTAGTTGACCATATAAAAACAAAAATTATGTTAATAGTAAAAATATTAGAGTAAATAACCAAAAACATTTTTTAAAAATATGTTGAAATAAAATATAAGAGGAATTGTAGACCCATTTTCACCTCAAACTCTATTATTTCTATATTTGTGATCCATTTTCCCTTGAGTGAGGTAATGATATCACTAAAAATAATTTGTATTCACAAAAAAGGTCCATTTTTCACTTATAAAAGGTGATCAGTTCCTCCATTTCCATACCCCACATAACCTTATAAATATCCTTGTAATCCTAGCCAATTTTATTATTTTAAATTTATATTTCATCTAATAAATAACCGAGTCACTATAAAATAGAATATTTCCCTCATTACCAAGTATACTTTCAATAAAATGTTTTATATCCCAATATGAGTATTACTTAATACTTTATCATTTTCATCTTAATATTTATCTTCCAAAACTGATATAAAAATAGTAATATACTAACCTTTTTATCATTAGTATTCTGAATTTTTATTTTATTAATTTATCAATCATTATGTATTTATTCCCATCATGGTTGAAAAATAATAGAATGTTGATCATTCATTGTGAAGTCAAGTGCCTCCACAAAGTGACCTCTTATATTTCTTACAACCACATCCCTTACCAAGTTATAAGAATTAATTTAAATATTAAATTTAACATATATAATATAATTATGATAGTGAATATAAAAATTATATTGAACCAACATCCCACTCATTAGTCAATAAATGAAAATGATAGCCCCGTGTCATGTGGACTACCTCCTCCTTGAAGTAACACATTCATTTTTTATATTGATTTTAATTAATTATACAAAAAAATATGTTTCAGAAACATTAATAATCCAAAATATATATCAATATACTTCTATAATACTGATATTATACACATTCTTAACAATACTCTCCAAACAATTTATAGCATGTTCTTGTTCTTGTAGATTTAACCACATATATAAACGATTCAATAAAAATATATCATAGATTATTATAGGAAAAAATAATAATTCTATTATAAGTTAATTTTTATATAATTATTGGTTTGTGGTTATATTATTTCTTATATTATATATTTAACTAATTATAATAATAAAATATTTTATCAATAAAATTTATGAAATAATCTGACTATAATTCAGTTTTCACACAATCATAAAAAAAAAAATAAATAAAATATGAGAATAAATGGTCTATATTAAATAAAATATAGCTAAAAATGGTTTAAAAACAGATCAAAAAAACTTAATTTTATTTTTCAGTATTTTAGGTACATTCACAGAATGATTCTTGATCATGATAAGGGTTTCATGTCTCCATTTTCAACCCTTGATACAAATTTCATATTATACAACATGATTCCATTGAAATTAATTTTATAATAACCCATTAATAATTTAAATCCTGACATTATTATATATTTTTATATTTATTGTTCAATCCCATATTCATTGTCTCGTGTGGATTTGATTAAAAAATTTAAAATGGAATGTGTGTTAATTGTCTCAAATTTTTTCTTTAAAAATATTTATATTATACAACTAATTTTGATTATATAGTTTATATGATTCCTATATGGCTCATTTGACCATGAAATTTGCTTCATTCATGATATTATATGGTAATTCTCATAATATCTCTCTTTTAATGGGTTTTTATTCAAATGTTAATTGCGTTGTAATAGATTTCAAAACTGAAATTATACCTTCCAAAGTCATAAATTTCTACATGATTATGATATTCTAAGCCCATTTTATTCTATAAATTTCATTTCAATATGGTATTTTCACTTTTTCTCTAGTGATGTTACATATTTTAACCTATATCACATACCATGATGAAATAAATTTCAAATATAAGTTGGATATTAGAAATAATAACACTCATTATTTTAAATGTTCCTTTTCCTCTATATATATATCTTCATTCCCACCAAAGTCCCCCTCTCTTTTTAAGTACATTTAAATGTATTATTTTTTTTATTCTCATAGTTCAATTTACCTATTTTCCTAAAGAAAATGTGATAAATTTTTTATGATGTGGGTTTTCAAGAAAGGTTTTTCAAAAAATTTAAAATGGTTTTCAATCCATTCAAAATAAAATGTTTTATATTCCCCTTCATGTTTTCTCTATAAACCCATTATACAATTTTTATTACAAAATTTTTTTATATTTCATAAAAATTAATGTTTTAATATATCTCAAATTTTTTCTTTCCAATATTTTTGGGAAAATATTTTTTAAAAGAAATTGGTGACATTTTCCCTTAGTATCTCTCTATAGAATTAATCAATAAATATTCTGTCTAAATTGTTTTTCCAAATAATAGATATTAAATAATTTTATATCATTATTCCCCTGTATTTTTGGTTTTATAATGTAAATTAATTTACCAATATTTTAGGAATTTTCAGTAAATGTGATTTCATGGTAAAAGGATCGTTTTATTAATCCTTTTCAATGTAAAATTAATCCTTTATTCTAAAATTATTCTATATCTACTAATTTATTATTCAACATGGTTTTCAAAAATAAAAAATGATACATTTATATAAAATAAATTATCCGTCACAGTATTTACCTTTCTTAATAATATTCATTGTATAACAAATATTTCTCTTCAAATTCATTCCATTGTGAGTACCCAATTATATATTCTATAGATTGAAGGGTTTTCACCTAGATTCCAAACATTAATTGATTTTGGATATTATATACTTAACCATATTAATTTTATCTGTAAATTATAAATATCCTATTCTTTATTATCATGATTGATTGGTATTTATCTATAAAGTTAGTTAGTATAATTGTATAATTGTTTAATTTCCTTGTGATGGTCTTGTTATAATTATTGATGGAATAATAAACGATTTAATTATATTGATCCAACTAAAAATTATATGGTACAATTTTTCCCCATGGATTCATTATTATATTATGAATAAAACAATTTCAAGTGTCACTTATATGTATGTATTATGATGAGGGGTTCTTATATAACACTATAATGGATTCTATAAAGATTTATATCACATGAGATAATAATGAGTGAATATACGTGGATATGATGACAACTAAAAAGGTGGTCACACTAGTATATTTTCACTACTAAAATTTTGAAATAATTTTAATTATTCAAAACATAATTTGTGGACATACCTAGAATTCATCACAATGTATCCTTATTCTTATATTTGAGGCACAATTGTATTCTTATTATTATGAATAAGTTATGCTCTCATGTATTAAATTTATTGACCCATACTCCCACACTCCCTTGATTCATAACATATGTTATTCCATGACTTATTACATGACTTATGATCTATGTTGTTTTGGGTATAATTTTCTTTGGAATCATGATTATACCAATATTCTCCTCTTATGATCACTTATTAACTTTGATTATTATCATGTATGTTTACTCTTACTAAGAGTCTGAGAACACCTATTTCATCTAATTACATTTCCCTAGGTTATGAAGTAAATTAGTGCATAATTTGTTTCTAAAAGAGTATATTGTGGGGAGAATTTATTGGATAGGTTGATGTTTTTTTGGGATTTAGTATTTTCTTATATATTGGTAAAATGTTCATTATTTGAAAAATCCATTTGTTTTTTTAGTTAATGTTTTGTCCCAATTCTACTGAACCTTAAAACTAAATGGTATTGGTAATTTATTATATTGTAATATTTTCTTTATAATATGGAATTAATTTGGTGACATCTTTTGGGTTTCATTATTGGTATTAGAGTATGGTTTTAATAATATTGTAGATTATAGTGATTCTTTATAATTATTCAGGGGTATATAGGTTAAGGACGATCATAATTTTGAACTTATAGACAACACATTAGGTTTTTTGTGATGATATTTAATATTTAGGGGTTTTAAAAAAGAAAAATTTAGTAAAAACACATAGGATGAGCATAATGGATAAGTATAATTATTGGATAAAATCTTGATGTTTTTGTATATTAGTGATTTTGTGGTTCAATAAAAAATCACATCCCTAACTATTTAAGGGAAAGTGAATGAATCTATTGTACATATACATATATGGTTAATCACCTTGAAAATGTTTCGTTGAGTATTGACTCAATATTTACTTTGGGTCATGATGAGTTGGCCTAGCACTGCACACCAGGCTAGTCACTCTTGGTTGATATTCTTTAGTTAATTCATAATATATTTAAATGACATTATGAAGTATTTGAGTATAATTTAAAACAATTAGTTTATGAAACAAAATATGAATATGAACATGGGTAATAATGTATTTAATAAAAATATTTATTGGTTGAACCAAAATAATCATATGTAAAAAACGTTAGTTTCATAGGGGAATACAAATTCATATTGATAATTTCATATTCATGTTTTAGATAATATCACAACCATTCAATATTTTAGTACTAAATTAAAATAGGATAACAGAAATGAAGTTGATAAGGGTATGTATCTTGAAACCAATATGTCTTATAACAGAATTAGAATGCATACTTAAATGGTTGAGAATATTAGTAAATAATTTTTATGATTGAAAATAATAGTTCTCTATTATTAACTAAGATATTGAGGTTTATATATTAATATAAAAAAATATTATACTCTTATCTATCTTCATTAGTATGTTATATTTAATGGTAATTTTCATGTATATTCTAAAATTTATAAGGTTTTTGTGAAAAATATAATAATAATTATTTTTTAGTTTTTAATTAATGGTTTTGAAACAAATAATAAACGATGTTAATGATCATGAAAATTAATTTTATGATAAGGTTACATTTTTGGGGAAAACGTTTGGAGAAAATATAATCAAGGGATAGATAACATTGATGGATAACAAACATTTTCTGTATATAAAATAAATAATGGATTCAATTTGAAAATTATTTTCGACAGTATAGGTATCCATGGAATTGATAACTGATTCATGATATTTTCTTCAAGTTCATCATATTTTTGGGATTGTGGTATATATTGGTTGGGGTGTGATTTTTTTACATTGTAATTATTTCTTTTTGAGTTTTTAATATAGAGTTAAACTAGTAGAAGAATATATGGTTTCACTGTGGATTAATGTTATGGTGATTTATATGGTTTTTCAAAAGATATATTTTTTATATTGTGTGATTAGAGTATATACATACTCATGTATATGATTATATAAGAGATTAATATTTTCTTAGAAAAGGTAAGTAAGATAATATAGCCTAAAAGAGTAAGGAAGTTATCATATTAGAGGTTATAACTCAAATAATAAATAAATTTAGAATACCCTAACCAAATATTATTGCTGAATAATAATTAAAATTGAGAGTATAAAAATTATTTCAAGGGAATAGAATGTGATGACATGTGATTTTTCATCCTATAAATTAATCACATCTTTATAGACAATTACACAGAGAAAACTAAACTAATTAATCTTCAAGCTAAAAAGATCCATGACACATTAAAATTACATGAAAAGTATTTTCATTAGTAAATAAATCTATTCTAATCAATTTGAAATGCATAAAAAAGAGGGTAAAGAAAACATAAATTATTAAAAGGGGTTTATAAATAAAATATGTTTTTATCTTATATTTTCATTTAATTGATATATTTATAAATATTATAATTTTAATTTGACTAAATTATCTTCATTATTGGAATAATGATTTTAATATTACCATATGGTGAATTTTTTAAATATTTATAAAATGATGGAATAATTAAACTATTTATTTTTATTTAATGCTTCACTTTTACGATATTTTATTTATCCAAGAATGAGAAAATATTTTATGATACCTTTTTATTTCCAACATATATATTAAATAATTAGTAAAAATCATTTTTAAATACTATATTTAGTTTATAAAACAAGTGTTAATGATTTTGGTAAATCAAGTAGTATTTCAATATAAAAAATGTTTTTATATTCTTATTTATAAATTTTATTTTATATCATACATAAAGTAAACTTAAAAATTGATTTAATATTTCGGAAAAAAATTAATTATTATTAGGAAAGTTATTTTTCATTTTTACCCATAATAATTTTGTTACAAAATTAATGTTAATTACCATGATAGTGGAAATACAATTATTTTTAATGTGTTTTTTGGTTAATATTGTTTATTTTATATCTAAAAAAATAATATATTCTATTCTAAAAAATGAATTTAATATAATTATTTAAATAATATTTAAATATATTATCCCTCATTTAATTGTTGCTCAATACTAAATAAGATCAAGAACAATTAATAGTGGGAAAATATTTTTCATCAATATAGTTTTTCTATTTATAAAATTTTTTAATTTTAAATTAAATTTCTACTTATTTAGAAATTAAATTATATTGAATTCAGATATATTTTACATAAAAACACTCAAAAATTTATTAACATGTGATATTTTATATGTTTAGTAAAATATAAGTCACTTCAAAAAAATATGTTTTCCTAGTAAAAAAGGTTAATAAAAAATATAAGAGTAAATTACTTATAATAAATTTAAAATATATGTTGAAATGCATTTTTGAGGATTTAAAACGAAATATCATCAAATATACATTAATTCAAAATTTTGGAGTCACTGACCACTGAATAGTTTAATGACGTCCCTGTAAGGAACATAGTATTTACAAAATATCACATCTCTTAACTTATAAGTATATATCACATCAACCCTTTTGATACCCCACCATACCAATAAAAATTATTGAAAACCTTCAAAAGGGTATTCTCCTAGAATTATCATTCATTTTCAATTTCTCATGGTAAATACATGTTATCTTATATCCACCATTTCCATAGTGACTTTCAAGAGAATGTTCTAGGCCCCGATATATGTATTACTCAATCTTTATTCTTTTATTCTTAATATTAAACTTCCAATAATATAATAAAAATAGTAATATAATGATATTATAATCATTAATATATTTATGTGTTATTATATTAATGGATAAAACCATATTTGTTTTTGTCTTATACATATCGAAAAACAAAAAAATGTTGGTCAATCATTTTGTAGACCACCACCTCCAAGAAATGAAATCATTAATTTTCCCCAATAAATATCTTCACCTTTTACAAGTATGGAACTAAAGACTAATAATGAATTAAATAATATATTTATATTGATTACAATACCAATTACAACCAAACTTCAACCACACTCATTCTTTAGTGAATGAAAATGTCAGCCTTTATTTTTGGTTACTACTGTATCAATGAAGTAACAATTTTTATTGTTCATATTGATTGTAATTATTTATCCAAAACACTTAAAATATGATTAAAAATTATTAAGAAATATAAATAATAAGATTATTCTATAGTTACAATGATATTATACACTTCCTTAACCACACCCACTCATCGAGTTATACTGTGTTCTTTTTTGGGTTGATTTAACCACCTAGATGAATGATTATATAACAGACAATCATAAGTGACTATTGGAAGACCAAATATAATGTTATTAAAATTCATTAAGAAAATAATATCTGTTTTATGATTCTATAAATTCTATATTAATTAATTTTCATATTATTAAAATATCATCTTTAATCGGTAAAATTATTGAAATAATCCCACAATGATCCCATTTTCATATAAAAATAACAAAAATCTATATATTAAATAAAAAAATATGATAACAAGTGGAATATATTACAGAAAAATATATAAGAATAAGGTTTCTAATAAGGTATAAAATTAACATAATAATATTATTTCATATGTTAGTCTCTTTTACATAACAAATTTAGCACAAAATACTTGTTTATTGTTTTAATTTTTACTCATTAAAACATATTTCTTATTATAAACAATTTTTTATTTATAAGAGTGTAAATAGTTCCCATTAACAATTTTGTATCATTATTCCCTTATATTTTATGATATTAAATGTTGAATTCCTTTTTCATTATATAATTTGGTTTTGAATGAAAAATTGTAACACTATTAAGTGTTTATTAACTCAAATTACTTTCTTTTAGATATGTTTACATAATGAAATGATTTTTTATATGGTCTATATACTACCCATTTTATTCATTAAACCATGAAATCACTCTCATTAATTATATTTTAATTTCTATTTCTATCGCTATCTCATTTAATTTTATTATTTAAATGTTACTCAATAAAAAAAAGATTTATCAAGTCTAATGTTGTCTCCTTAGGTGATAAATTCTCAACATGATTATGATATGCTAAGACCTTTTTATCAGCCCAAATACTATTTTCTATATAATTTTATATTTTTAATTAGATAATTTACTTGTTTTACCTGATATTCTCTTTCATTGATGATACAAATTTCTTAAATAATAATATGATGTTGGAAATAATAAATGGAATTCTTTCAAATCAATTATTTACCAGTCCAAATCTTATTTCCCAAAAAAGATTTACCCTATTTTTGGGAACTAAAATATGGATTATTTTATATGGTCCTCATAATTATATTTAACTTTTTTCAAAAGGAAAATATAATAATTTTTTTTGATTTAGGTTTTCCATAAGGTTATTACATTATTTTTAAAAACAATTATCCATTTTATATCAATTTTATTATAATATAGTCCCAATTTCCTCTAAAAAACCTCCTCTTATTTTTTAATACCAAATTAATGAATATTTCTTACAAAATAATTTTTTATTATATATCAATTTTTTGAAACAAATTATAAAATGAAACAAGTGACTTTGTCACTTATAATTTCTACATAAAAATATGAAAAGGAACTTATATTTTAAATGTTTTAACAAAAAAATATTATACATTAATTTGAATATTTTTTCACATGTTTTATAGATTTAAAATTATTTTAACACTATTACACGATTTTTATTTTAAATAGTTTTGAAGAAAAAATTCTATTTTCATCATGATTTTCAATGTAAATTTCTTTCATTATTTTAAAATTATTCTTCATAAAATGATTTATAATTTACATACATTATCATAAATGTGAAATTATAATTTTATACAAGAGAAATGATCCATAATTTCCTTTTTATAGCCAAATAATTTATAGTGAATGACCATATTTTTTCTTCGAATGACCTTCCTCCATGAATACCATATTCTTTATTCCATTGACCGAATGGTGTTCGCCTGAATTCTATATAATGATTCAATAGGTAAATTACAGAAATACCCATTTAACATTTTTTGTACTATTTAAATACCGTATTATTTATTATTTTCATTGAATTGCATTTACATACATAGAAACTTGATTTAAATGGCCACGCATATAGTCTCTATTAGTTTATCAGGTTATGATTAGTAATAGAATTATAATTTATTTCCATATGTGAATCCTTTCGAAAAGGATAAGAAACCCATTTTCCCTTATTGTTACTTTTTATGGGTTTAATAAAATGATTTCACGTGGTACTAATATGTGTGGATATTGTTGGGTGAATTCCTATATCTTCACAAAATTTATTGTTTATGTATTTAAATCTCATGATATAATTATTCTTTGACATACATGTATTTGATAATAACTAAAAGTTTAGAGCACACAAGCCTCATCCCAGTTGGTAAGGACTCCTTAAGTGAATCCAGGAAACCCGGGATTAAATAGAGTCGGACACATAATTTTTGGGGGTGTTGTAGTAGACATTGTAGCAGAACTATGGCAGTACTATAGCAGGAGCCGTAGCAGGTATTGTTTGAAACTATATCAGCAAAGAATATTCTCTTGTTTGGGCCTTCGGGCCATCTATTAGGTCTTTGAGTCTTTTAAGTCCTTCGGGCCACCCAATCCTTCGAGTCAGTAAGGAATTTGAGCCACCTCATAACCTTCAGTCCACCTTATGTGCAGATGCAAACCAGAAACCTACATTGAACAAGTGCTAGAAAGAGGATGAGTGAAGAGCATTTTCCATAGAAAAATTTAAATGGATTTCAAGAATGAGAGGGTTTGGAACCTGCCATTGGGATAAGCGTTTGCATGTATGTGAAAGCCTACCTGAAAATCCATGAAAAAGTGGAGAGAAAATTTCACAATGATGATGCTAGGGAGGAGAAGTTCCAAGTAGTTAGTCTGGGTTGTTTGTAATTTTTGAAGCCTACGGGAATTGAATTCCACTAAGGCCTATGGGTCATTTAATACTTACACCTACGAGCCCTGTAAGTGTTCCATCTCACCACTTGAAAGGTGGACTATCAAAATCAATAAAATATAAAGGCCTTTGGGCCATTAGAGAACTTAAAGTATAGAGATACATGGATTTTTTCATAAAAAATGTGTGCATATATGGATTTTTTCATAATATAAATTGTGTAAATACTTTTAAATGTTCACAATTTATAAAAATGGTTTTATTTATTCAAAAAATATATATTTATTATTTAGACTATTACATACACTCATAGTTAATATTTATTGAATCACATTTCAACTATCTTTTTACTCATTACTTGTTTTTTTCAATTCCTTAGGATATGATTTATAATCTAATATTTTTTGATATAATTATATTTTAAATCATTATTAGATAATATTATCATGTTATCCTCAAATATGATCTATAATTTTTGTGGGTTATATTAACCCTTTTTTAGAATCTAATCCCACCACTTACATTTGTTTTCATTCCCTCATGTTATAAAAAATGTAATGAGTATGATGTTTGAAAAAGTGTTCTTGTGTGCTGATTTAGTGGAAGATTTTAAAGACTAATTATGAATAATAAATTTTCTTATATTATGGGGAAAGTTTCCATTAGTCAAAAACTACATTATATTTATTAGTTAATGTTTTTTCCTAAATCTCTAAATACTTATACCGAAAATTTAATGGGAATATATCATAGTGAAATATTTTATTCAATTCATTTTATTGATATGGTCACATACTTGGGGAATTATATTCATCCAAATAACTATAAGGTCTAACAAAAACTTCTTTCCACTATATGATATGTTTCATCACTGATATATATAGGTGAGTTTGTTATTACATCTAGTAGGAGTCTCTAATCATAGAGGTTAATATATGGCAATCTCTAATATATTTTTTCTCAATATAATGATGATGAATCAAATTAAGGGTTTGAAATTATATCAATAAGTAAGAGTCTCTATTTATAGATGTCATAGATGATATATTAGATCAAATCATGCACCACTAGGTTATAGACCTCCTTCACCAACATCTGGCTATGTTCATGAATACTAACTCTATAATAATTTCATAGAACACCTAGGGTTGGTGATTATTGAAGAAGATAAAGAAAAAATTAAACTCAAGATTCTACTCCTGCTACACCTCAAGGAACTATTTCATAGACACCTATAAAAGGACCACTATTTTCACCTTAAATAGATCCCTGATTCTTTTATTGATTATGGAATTACCCATTTACGATTTGATCATCAAGACTAGGATTACACATGCATATTCCTTATCAACCAATATTTTGATAACATTAATCATCTTTAAATATTTTATGACTCCATCCTCAGATAACTACCAAAACAACCAAAAATATGTTTCTCATCTGCTAATAAAATCACAATCACCATGGATCTCATTATTTCCCTAATATTGGTGAGAATTTAATGAATAACAACACTGACTCATTAGTCTCTATAGAGGGTACAATCAAACATTAATTCCTAAAATAACCACACATAGATAATTTTAATAGATTTATATTTCATGTCAGTCATTCTATATATATAATATATAACAATCATTATATATTATTAATTCTCCAATATCTTATGGACACAAAAAGACCTAAATTTAGTCATGTAGTACTCATCTTAAAAGGGTTTCTAGAACTCTAACTATGTATGAGTCTCTTATGTGATGTTATAGATGATCATGTATTATAAGTGACTCAATAAATTGTGAAGAATCCAAGAAGGTAGAATTTCTATCTGATCAAAAAATCTATAAACTATGTGTAACACTTGGATCATAGGATCAATCTATCCCAAATTGACTTAAGAGTTATAATCACTTTAGAACTATGCTGGAAACTTTCACTGGAAATCATAAAGTGTAATCTACCAACATGAATCCTCATCATATCTTACTAGAATGATTAGAAATTTAGTAGATGGTTTTAAGTCCACCTATACTATGTGATATGGGTCGACATTTTTCAATATAGGAGTAGGTACTTCTCCCTACACACTCAATGGGGGTATGTCATGACCTGGACCATATATATAAACCTCATTACTAAGATAGTTGAGAATGAGAGGTGAAATAACATTCACATGAATGTCACAACCTTGTATGGGGACATTAGTTGGATATCTACATGGTAGAATAATATAGTAAATAATATTAACCATGATAATTAAATCCTATTTTAGGAGGTTAATAAATAAGAACAAGAAAATTGATGACTATTTTTTGTATGATGTGTGTATTATATAATTATTCCATGGAACTGATACCTTCAAAATCCTAGTTGAAAAGTAGGTTATAAGATTCCTGTTGATTGGATCTTCAATCATGGCACCAACACTAGTTTTCCATTCCTAATGATGAAATCAACATACCTTAACAATATTTCCAAAAAAAATCTAACCATTCATCAAATGAAACCAAACTCCTAACATTGTCCCTATGATAGACCTACTCTTAAATAAATCTGACCCAACCGGACCCATTGTGACCCTAGATGGGTTGGTAAGATGTTGAGTATGAAACACCATTTCTACCATTAATAATCTAGAATATAGTTACTAAAACCAAGTATGTTTATCATACATGATGTGAGAAATAATCTTAATAGATCTGTATACAAATGTACATCTCAACACATGGAATAATAATGTTGTATAGACAAATAAAAAAACTATAATATATAATGATTAGAAAAACACTACATTTCAAAAAGGAATAATTTTTTCACACAAAAATTAAACATTTGAGAAATATATGACTATGAAACCCAAATATTAAATAAAATAAAAATACTAAGATAAAGGATCTTCATGATAAAAAAAGATCTAGACAAGAATTTCTCCTACTACTATATGCTCGGCATACTACCAGGATCCACCAATACCATGTCCACCATGGTCACATCAAAAATATTCATCTTTTTTGTAAGTCACAATATGTGTGGGTGAAACACTAATTCTAGTGTTAGTTAATGCATATAGATAAGGACTCCATTAAAGAAAAAAAATAATTCAGTACCCATAAGCACAAAAAAAAATTAAAGATGAAAAGAATCCCAAATATGCTTCAAATCGGGGAACCATAGACATAGATATATCCATACTCTTCATTAATTATATATAGAATAATTATATCATCATTTATCCTAAGACCTTGGAAAAACTATCCGTTTAACCCATTCCAAATATTAGAAACTATATTTGGAGACCCATCCCACACCATGTGATAATTATTAGTCGAGTCAGTAACTAACCCCAATGAAGGACCCTTATTACATTAGGTTGAGTTTTTTAGAAAAGGATGTACTAACTCCCAAAAAAGAGGAACCTCACCATTTTAGTGGGGTATTACCAATCCATATAATCCATGTAGGGGTAGAACAACCTATTAAAAAATACATTAGTAGGGGAGTTCATAATCCCATGAGAGATTTGATCATAGTTACCAATCCCCATCATCATAACTATAGAGATTTGGAAAATAAAATGATCTTATCACCAGGTTTGTAACTTTTGATACTGATAAAGACTGAACGATTTCATTCTATGATGAAAAAAACACGAGATGGACTACTCTCATAACTAAATAATGGTCTAAGGATAAGATATTTTGAAAATCTTATATGGTCAAAAAAGTAAACAACATGTTCTATAAGGGTACATGGTATTTATCTTATCAAGGTTTTTTATGAACTTTATAATAATCACATTCCAAGTATAGGTCATCATAAATAATGTGTATGATGACATACAAAAAATGTTGGGAAATCATTGTATATGATATATACCAGTGCAATTCTGGTTAGTTGTGGGGATAATATAAATAGTGTATAGGCCACGTGAGATTATATGGAATGTACTTTTAGGGATATTGACTTATTTTAGACCATGTTTACACTATGAGCAGTCTAGATACACATGTTGTGTGTGAATAGAAAAGAACACAAGCATGTACTCCATGTACGTTCAATACTGATTAGGTTAGGGATAAATGGTGTGTGTACCATGGTCACATGCCATGTGACAATTAATTCTGTCAAAAACCTAAAAACCAATTTCATGAAAGTACCCAAACCGAGGATTTGGATTACATTCCATGTGATTTTATCCTTAAGTATGGAATTTTTAAAATGCTCAAACACCCCCACCATAACTATTCATGTCTATGATTTCCCCAAAACACTACTGAATAACTCATACTTCATTTTTGTGCATATGATTTTTATTTTACAAACATAATTCACTAAAAAATGAATAATAAGGGATTCAAATGTGAACTAAATACCCTCCAATTACACTTACCATAAAAAATATTTCACTCCACTCCTCCCAATGTCCCATTTTCACTCTAGGATCCTTCCATGTGACTTAATATCCACTAACATACTCAAACTTATCACATGTGGTAATGGGTATTGATAATTAATTGATATGGATCATGATTAGATGAAAAAATTTCCACGGGGAAGGATGATGCTTAATGACTGTAGAATAATAAGGGGGAATCTAAATAAAAATAATATATGGAATGATATTAATGGATGGTGCAAAGCCCATCCACAATAATTTAGTGAATATATTCCAAAAATGATGAATTCAGAGAGGTAAATAATGATTAGATAGTAAAATATCTTATTTTAAGGTGGATTTATGAATTTTTATAAATAAACATCCTGAATAAATGACTCTATTCTTGAATTCCCAAAAAATAGACAAAAATATAGAAATAACAAGCCTTTCCTCATAAATGGATTGGTCTATGATGATTTTTTTGGAATCTAGGTTTCTTATAGACTATACTCAATGACCCCTATCATCTTATTATTCATTATATCTTAATATAAGTCTCTTAATCTAGTGTTTTTGGTGTATAATTGATGATAATAGGGTTAGAGAGGTTAAAATGATAAGCTTCATTGTATTTGGATTTAAAAACAATTGAAATTAATTCACTGAAATGTAGTTATAAAAAATTATGAGTTACCATAGGACCATGGGGGTGAATTATAATTACAATATATTGATGATATACTCATATTATAAATTAAACCACAATAGGGGTTTTCTATGTAAATTTTTTATTAGGTGGAAATTAAATTTATTCACCAATACGGGAATCAAAACTAAAAATAATATATTATTTTTAATGTTTTATTATAAATAATATATGATTATAAAATTATTTAACCAAATTCAGGATCCACATCCAAATTATTGTTTAAATTATTCACAGACATAAACTAAATATTTCAGGGTTTTTATAATTATATCCTCTCATAGACATACACCTTTAACTATTAGAGTTGGATATTTATATTCGAGTGTGTCTATAGATGTATCCTCCCGAAAGGTATCATCATTTCATATGTATATATGGGTAAAAACAAAATTAATAGTTCTATGATGTCTTTTGAGGAATTAAGTATAGTCGAATATATTATAATGCATCTCACAAGTGATTTGTAGTAGTGACATAGAGCTAGAGTCAGGTGCGTCATTTGAGGATTAAACAATTATATTTTTGGATTAGAGTATAGGACCTTAGAGAAATGGCAGTTCATTTATACTAATAGATTTCATGGATTGAGAGGTGATATTGTATTTTCTATATGGAGTGGTTCAATATAGGTGTGAGAGGATGTATCATAGATATGATAATATAAATTGATGGGTGTCGTAAATAGCACCACATTATTAGGTATCAAAAGTGTTAAATAAATCTTATAATTTTTTAGTTATTTAGATATAGGTTAAGTTGAATTTGAAAATTTATGTTGAAGGATGAAATTTTATGATGCTTTTGTATGTTTAAAATGATATTTTTTCGGTGGGAAGATTGGTATAAAATATTAAGACTATGATTTGCAGAGTGAAGAAAATTGAAAATCTTATACAGACTCTAATAGAACCAATCATAATCATACTGTAATCACACTGGGAGATTAATAGGCTAGTAGGAACCTGATGGTAATCTGAATTTTTCATTGGAGTCCCCCATGATTTCAAAACATTCCTTGACTCCCATTGTTATATGGGTAAATTTTAGACATATAGAAGAATAGTAAAATTCAATTCCCCTATTTATTTTTTGTGAAATAGTATCTCAGGGGGGTTCCTATTATAACTATGGTTTTCTGGGATGGTTTTGATGTTTTTTATAATAAATTAGAATCTAATTTAACTAAAATTTATTGGAGATATTGAAAGATGGTTTTCATATCAAGGATGCACAATTGTGGTCTTTAAGATGTTATTAATTGGTGATTCTTTATGGAGATTTCCGGTATTTTTAGTACGTTAAAATGGGGGTTTTGAAGATGATTCAAAAATGATTTTTGGGAATTTAAGTTAGGGACTCAGGGAGGAGTACACGACCTGCATTATGGTGTATATGGAACATGTGTTAGAGTTCTCTATAGGGGTTTTATATAGAAAATATGTGATCTATGTATTGGGTTTATTTTTTCAGAATGGTTAATCTTTATTGTCAAGGTATTAAAGTATGTAGTATACATAAGAAGTATACCATGTAAAAATGGAAATATGAATTCAACCATAAAGACGTGTACATAGTCCATGATTGGTGTACATAGTTCTAAAATAGATATTTTTTTGATTGTTAGGAAGGGTATTTTGAATTGGGTTATATAGTAATTTTCAGGATTAATGAGTTTAAAGACATATTTTCTTATAAATATCCATCTAATCTATTAATTAATAATTAGGAGATGTAATATAATATTTTGATATTATAAAATGTGAAATCATCAATTATGATGGAATCTCATAGTATGCAAAGACTATTTCTACAAAGTATGTTCCTAGAGGTTGATTCGATGATTTTTTTTATAAAAATTCTAGTAAGTAATGTACAATAACATAATGTTTTTTTGTAGGAATAATTTTTGATGTTTTTTCAAGATGGGAATAATATGGTCTTTAATATTAGTATTCAGTGGACACATGTGGCATATGAGGGAGCATCGTAAACTATAGATTATGTTATGTGAATTGCATTATATTGTCTATGAAGTTGAGTACATAGCAAACATGATTCTACTTGGTTACTTTCGGTGAGGAATATTTGGGAAGGGTTTTCAATTAAATATCACATGAATGTATTTTTAAAGGAGGTAGAGTTCATTGGAGCATAAAATTTTTGTTTTCATGATGAAAATGAAATCATAATATCTAGATTACATCAAAGAATACATCATGCTGATATACCAAGGAACTTTTCATCTAGAGTAATGAGAACAGGGGAGTCATAGAAGTTTATATAAGAGATGTAGTGTGGTATCCCAGGATTAATTTTAAAGATAGATAACCTGGAATAGAGTGAACATGGATGAACATTTATAATCTTCAAAATATAGTGAAGCTTAGTGAACTCTAGAATGACTAACAAATAAAAATTGTATACTCTTTAGACTAACCTAAAGTGGTGAACAAAAAATGGTTTCATTTAGTTTAATTTATAAATTTGTGTATTGGGTGAAATAGAATTATATTATGTAGGTTTAATGGGTTCATGCCCACATGGGGAAAATATCCTTTAAATAATAATGAAATTTGACACCCTAAATTATGCCTTCCCTCATAAATAAACTTGGGGTATAAAAAGTGGTATCATATAATAGGTCACATGTGATGTATCTATCATTATAAACTATTTAGGATGGAGGATTTAGTCATTTAATAATTTGTTCCGTAATTTTTAAAAATTAATTACCAGATTTTATTGAACAAAATGATATCACATATTTCAAACATTGAGATATAAGTTTTTTATACATTAAATGGTATGGAAGTTAGTGATATGATATGGAAGTATATGGCTAATTCTAATACATAATGGTTGGATACTAATCCTAAAGCTAAAATTTATTTTTATAGAGTTTGGATTGATCCGATCTATATGAAATTGATAAGATAAATTGGTGTAAATTCCATATTGGAGAAATTCTATGATATATATCATGTCTATAAAAAATTTTTGGAGGTAAGGCTACAATTATTATATAATAATTATTTAATTTAGAGAATTCATATATTTGAGAATATATATTCCATCATATATGAATAAATTTTTTAGAGCTACTTGTTGAATTGGGGAACAGATATATAATATTTATATTTTTGAGAAGATATTGTAGAATGTTCTACCACTGTAAAATCCAAAATTTTAACTGTAGAATATATGAAAATTTTCAAACTCTATATAGATGTTTTATTATATTATTTATAGATGTATATTATCTTTGTTAATCCAGAAGGGATATTATGTTATGCAAGTAAGAAGATATAATTAAAACCCTTGAAGAATTAGAAATTTTATAAAGGATATAATCGTTTATAGGATGTGGGTCATAAAAGTCTTCAACATGTGGCCAACAAATTAAATAGGGAAAAGGGTAGATTCAGTGGAGTGAAACCCTAGTTTGTTTCCGAAGTGGCTAATTTGGTCACATTGTAGCATAATGTCTAATAATACATGACGATGATAGAAGTGTAGAAAAGTTACACAATAGTCTTAAAGACGATACACTCTTAAAAGCGACTGAAAAACTAGGAGTTCACCCTGAATGAAATTTCATAAAAATTTCATGCAGAGAGAAGAATAAAATGAATATGAATACTATCTGTAGGTAAGGGAAATATGAATAAGATATGACAAATAATATTCCATGATAACAATTTTTTATAATGAAGAACATGAATTGGAAAATTTTTATAAATTGGACGAAATTTTTGATCTCATGGTGGTACTTGAAGGATCTCTCAAAGAGAATTATATTTGGAAAAATAATAGTTGAGTGATTAGTTGTATTATTAAAAAATCTTATGAATACATAGATCTGATTTTAACTAGCCTAGTTTGACCTGTCCCACAACTCAATCTTTCTCACCAAAAGGCCATAATCATGCCTCCCCATATGAAAGAGGTTATTGAAAATTAGTGAGAGTCTAAAAGATATATTGGGGATACTAGACGCTCTAGCCAAATTTAAATAATTGTGGAAATAAAAAAACATACACAAGGGAAAACATCAAAATACACATGATAAGTAAACCAAAATATTAACAAGATATAATAAATGTAATGAAGTATATAGTCATTGAGAATAACAAGCATAAAAAATAACTGGCATTGGGCCTTTCACTAGGATTAACACATCTAAAAAATAACTGAATCAAAAATAAATAAAATAGGATCTAGTTATAACTATTATAGGAACCACATACTCAGTCTCCAAGACTCTCATGCTTTACCTTCACTTTCCTATGACGCCACATGAGCACCTTTATGTGACCAATAACCCTAGTGCTTTGACCCATGCACTACACAACTTGTGATCCTACTAGAATAAATATATATAGTGCACACCCACACACACACACACCTTGGTTAAAGTATATGGGGTGGGAAATAAATCTTTGTATGCCACCCCCAATGGAGAACCTGTTATTTTTTTCATAACATGTTCATGCACACTTGATATGCCAAGCCTAGTAAAAAACTAATAATATCACGAATAAATGTAAAAACATTTGTAAAATAGTGGGAGATAAGAAAAATAAGAAGAAAATATCCACTAATAGATTCATTCCTAGAACTCGAGGTAAATATACCCATTTATATCCCATGATGAAGTATTTATAATAGTTGGCTCTCTTAACACATGAAATCAGTAATGTATGCCAAATATTCCTAGTGTCTCAAGGAAGAATAAATACAAAGTCATAGATGATGGACATCAAGTCCTAACTATAGGCATATATATGAAAAACACAACTATCAATCTCTAGGATGCCATTATAATTATCTAAACTAGCCAAAACTATCTAAACTAGACCCTATAAAACCTGTAATGTCCCAAATGTCTTGAAGAACAATCAGGAACCATTGAGGAATGAATGGTGTAAAAAAGCATGGGGGAATCCTCTATTATAAGCCTGATAAATAATGTTAGAGGGTATCTAGGACATCTATTGGAATAACTAATAAAACATCCCATGGGTACTATCCAAGTAGTCAGGTGTTCCCAAAATCCATTACATGTAACCATTAGCCAGTTTATAAGAAACAACTTGAAGGGAAAACTCTTCCAAATCTCCCACTAGATCCCTAGAGCTATCCAACCACAACCAACCAATAGAAGGGGGAAATAGTTTGAATCTCAAATCCAAATATTGTAACATTATATCACATGGGACACCTCTTGAAACAATGTACTGAGTTGAGAGAACTTTAAACATCTTGGTTAAACTTCAATAGAACATGGTTATATTTAAATATTGAATCCAACAACCATAATGGCATACCCAGAAGAACTGATCAGCTCTCAGGTAACTAGAAATTTGGCCTATCTAAATTCTGTCAATATATACCTCCAAAAAACAGCCACTATAGGCTCTAAACGACCCACTATAGGGTCAAACAAAACTAAGGTCTACCATGATTCATGGGGTCATGAAATAACACGAAATCATACTGGGGACTCCCCTTTTAAAACCATGTTCTACGACCTCACTGGTAAAATGATCATTCAAACTCAAAAAAGGTCATAGTAAGATCATAACACTTTATGAGGGGGGTATTCTATCACATCCAATAACCCTAGATAAGCCTGTCATAAAACCATCATCAAGTATCCCTTAGTGGACTCCAATTGATACTCAATCACAAATTCTAATTAAACTGGACACAATGAATAATACACCTACAAAGGCATTCTCACCAGTCCTTATGACCACATCAAAAACTAAAAACTATTTAGGGGGATCCTCACAAAAAACATTTGGAAAAATCCCATGTCCAAAATCATTAAATTTTCAACCTAGAAATGAACCCATCATCATGTATTGTCTCTCCCAAAAGAGAATCCAAATAAACACCATGCCACTTGGTTATTCTCAATAACTAACAATAGTAACCACATATTAAATTATCTAAAACCATCTACAAGGGAACCTTCATGAGACTCTTTGATTAATCTCAATATCTCAATGGAACATGGTTGTATCCCAAAACATGCACCATCAACAAATCCCAATGAATAAAATTACTCTAATACTCAATTAAACAAACTAATACTCAAATTCTTAACCATGAGAATCTAGTCTCAAGATATAGGGAAAATTCATGTTCTCCTCATAGATTCAACCTAATTCCACCTTTTGGGATACATCTGAATGTACCTAAAAAACCTAGATCGTATCCACAATCCATGATAACTAATGATTTTATGACCCTCGTTCTAGTATCTCATTGAAAAACCCAACCCACGAGAGAATAATGAATCCAAACTTCAATTAAATCCTGTCAAAAATCCCTCTTAATCCAAAACTATATCCATACATCCCATAAATTTCAATAGGATTCTGTAATCATGATCTAAATTGAAATATTGTTATAATGGACTACTCAAAAGTCCAATTCTATATTTTGTGAACAAAACATGCATAACTATGTGAAACAAAAATTATATGGTGTGTATATATGAGTACATGGTGTTCACTATCAAATGTGCACCTGGCCATGTACTTCTAAATTTCCAGGGCACAAATGTGTAATATCAATATAAAAGTACAAAACCATGGAATATAATGGGGCTTTCCATATACTAATACATGTACATGACCCCCCTACATGTAGTGTCTACCCATGTACCTGTATATGACACCATGTTATACAATAAGGCACACACTCCAAGTACATGACATGTACTCCAAAACACTCCATATTCCCACATACCGGCTACATGGATATGTATTCATAGATATATTGAACTAAAATTACACAACATGTAATTTTAGAAACATAATCTTCCGTGAATAGGATCAAAAAATGATATCTGTTCTTAAAACTACATATTTTGTTATCAAAATTTTAGGGGAAACCCTTTCAAGTGGCCCAAACCCCCTATTTCTCCCAAAAGAACACTTAGATTGACACCTAGGTGTCCCCGAAAACCCATAAAACACTTTAAAACATAACTATAACCATCATATCAGAATTTTGGAAAAAAATAAAATAAAAATGGTCTTACCTCTATGTGGAAACAACCATATATTCACATAGGATTCACACTACACACCTGAACTACCACAAAAAAATATCCCTGGGAGGCACCACCTGCCATCCGTATCACATTATTCACTCTTTTCCAAAGAATACAAAGTGAGAAGATCAAAATATTTATATTAAAAAATCCAATGAGGGGAGTGGAGAAAATAAATGGAAACTAGATGACAAATAAAAGGATAAAAATAAAGGAAAAACATTAAATGGGTCCCTGGATCCACACCAACAAACACAATGAGATATTGTCTCTATTGGAAAAGCCCTAGTTCCATACTCAACCACACTGGTGAAATATAAAGAAAATTATTCATTTAAAATATATTACCAAAAAACATGCATGAATAAATTAATATATGTAAAATATTAAATATTAAATATTAAATATCTGGTCAAATTCAAATGGATCATATTTCCACAAAAATATTATAATATGGAAAAAATAATATTCTTGTACCAAGGGAGTGGTCAAAAAATAATGTTGTTATATCATAAGATAAATTACCATTTTTCCTCTAAAACACTTTTGGGAATGAAATGATCAAATATCCATTGATTTTCTACAACCTATGATGATGTATGTCATAAAAAACTCTCCCCCCAAATGATTCTCTCCCTTAAGAAGAATCTATGGTAAAACAATTTCTACGATACCACTCTATGTAATGGAACAACATATTCTATCTTACCCTTACAAATATTAATCATACCACACTCAAAACTATCTCATAACATGAGAAAAATTCAGTCCTAACTAATTAGATTTTCCAAACTATAGGATTATCTTAATCATCTCCCTACTACTACCCACGCTATAAAACACATGGCCTCTGATATTTATATCACCAAAATCAATGGATAGACATGGCCAAAACACTCACACTTTTGTAACATAATGAAAACAACAATGAAAAATTCTTATTCTTTGTGTAGTTGGACCAACATCCTCTATTCTCAACAAACCACATAAAATTATGTTCAGTAAATCCAATGGATTATAGTGTACTACACACCATAATTATTTACTTATGAATCTCCCAAAATCAAAGTAGGACTCATTTCCACGTGGAAAATGTCCAAATAATTATAGTATCCCAATACTAATACCACTAACCATGCTCCTAACACAGGTCAGGGCATACAAACTACAGAACCCTCAAAACACTTATTTAAAATTGAGGCATATTCCTCATGCCAAAATCAACTCCCTAAACCCCCTGTGCTATAGAATTTCCCAAAACCTATAAGTGTCAGACCTCTCCACCAAATTTGAATCCAAAATGAACAAGGCTAGGTGTCTAACAAGAATTTCACTATAAATACATCAACGAGACTAGGAGAACTCCCAACACTCCACTTATCAAACACCACGAATCTTCATGTCTAACAATACCTTAGAGATCGAGAACCTCAAAGGATCCACCATGGATGGAAAACCATGACCATACAATTCATTAGTGATAGAAGGAACATGGGCCCCACCACAAGACCTGACAGACAATACGTGGCATGAAAATCTATCTCCAAATAAAATCAAACATGTGACTTCATGAGAACCACCACCTCATAGAAACTCAATATTGTTCCAAAAAAATAGCATATTTCCATTCCCTCATCTATAAACTAATATTGAACTCAGAATACACTACCCTATAAGGGTCTCCATGCATCACATGGTGATGGGACTACATCTCCCTCACTGGAAAATCTCTTTCCACAATATCCACACAACTTTTCATTGGAAGAAAATGTTTACATGTGGTTCACTTAAGAAATATTCTACCAAGGAGTTATATGTGACACACTATATTGGTCATTGTAGAAAATTTAAACTATTAAACCTCTATCTTTTGTGAAAAATTTCATAGGATGACATAATTCATGTGAATAAAATGTTCCTAGAATGATTCATGAGCACTTTTCTCTTTCCATGATACACATATAAAAAAATAATAAACCATAAATATACAGCCTCATGTGCATCACACTATGTGAAATCACACAAAAGTTAAATTGGAATCCAATAATAGTAGTCCCATAGCCTGTAAATATGGACTTCCTCTGGGAAAATGTGTACATGGCACAATAGTCCATTTTCCATAACCTGTTCTTACAAATTAAAATACAACATGTATATTGACTCCCCAAATCATAAAACCAAACATCTTTCGATACCATTTTATAATTTACAATCTCAAAAAGACCAAACATGTTACTCAATCTAGAATTCCATAAGGGATTAATTATGCCTACCCATATTCCAAAGGCTTCCAACTAGTGATGAAGTCCCAAAAAAATAATGGGAATACTATAGCCTTTTGTCATAGTACAATAAAGGTTGAAATAACCAAAATATCCACAAGGAGGAACATTAGAGTATGCATAAAAAATAAATTGAAACATCAAAATACTATAATAAATAGAATATGGTATATAATCATGAAGAATCACATGAATGAAATGAAATAAATATCTTATCTCCCATTTGTCTAACCACATACAAAAAATAAATCAACCAGAAATAAATAGATCATTCTCTATATCCTACTTCAATATGAACAAAATTCATCTTCTGTAGGACTCTCGTGTTGCACAATCATGATATTGAGATGCTACATGAGTATATTTTCTTGATCTAAAACACTGGTCCTTAGCCCCATCTACTATGAAACATGTTATCCAACATAAAAAATGATATATAGTCTACAAGAACACCGATGTAAATGTATAGAAGGTGATAAATAAATCCTTGTAGTACACCCTCCAATGTTGAACCTAAAATCTGATTAAAAAATAAGTGCATTCACATGTTATATGAAAATACATAATAAAAAACAATAAAATATAGAATAATAATAGAAAATTGTGTAAATTTAAGGGGTATAAACCAATGAAATTAAAATAACCAACCATGATTCTATCCAAACTCTTGAGGTAAATCTACCACCAATATATCCTATACCCATGGAATTATAGCATTTATGGATCATATTCCCACACTTACTCATGTGAGTCCTTTAGCTCTATATAAGAGCATTACGATGTTTCAATAAAGTGTAATGGATTCTAGAATCCAGGGAATAACTGTATGTTTCCACATCAAAACACAAAACTACTAAAATCTAGGACCCAAGGAACATAATATAAATTATGGAAATTCCTCTACATTAACTCTTGAGAACCTGTCGTTTCCCAAAAGTCTTATAGGACAATCAATATATTAAGGGGGGTGACGGGTAAAACATCGTAGAGGATATCCTCCCCTATGTGCCCAAAAATTATTTCCCTAGGGATCTCATCCATCCACAAACATGATATATACACATTCCCATGGGTCTCATCCAAGTAACTAATAGGGATAAACATCCATGGAATATAACCACTGTCCATTTTGTAACACTCAAATAGAGGAGTGCATTCATCCAGATCACCCAATAGCTCCATAATCCCCTCAAACAACAACCAATCAACCGAAGAAAGAACCAAACCAAAACAAAAATATGAAACCTATTGTAATATGTCAAAAACACTTCCTCCTTAAAACATATCCATAGTTGAAACTACCTCAAACATCTCATCAAAAGGCCATTAAAACATGGGTCGATTCTAAACATGAACCCATCAACAAAAAATCCTAAATAATTAGTGTTGATCAACTCATATATATAAATGTAAGAGGCCTCTATTAGTTCACCATATCTCATCCAAAAAATATCCTATGTGGGATTTCATTGTCCCACATTATGGAAAAAAAAACTAATGGCTCCCATAGTCCATGAAGTCCTAATATAAAGATATTTTCTTCTATGGACTCCTCAACAACACAAAAATCTTGGGCTATTAATCTAATGTAATCTTTACCTACCAAAAAATTCATATTAATAGAAACCTGACACAATAAAGGGGGCTATTATATGTCATTCAAGAATATAGACCAAGCCCAACACAAAAAATTCCTTAGGCAGCACTTATTTTCCTCTTACTAATCCTTGATCAACAAAACTCTAAAAAGTGCATAAAAAGATCAACATGTCTACATATCTATTCTCAAAGGTCCTTATGACAACCTAAAAATATAAAACACTAATGGGGGATCCTCAACATTGGAAAAGACATAGGGAAAATCATATTTTAGAGAACCTAATTATTATTATATACAAAACAACCCATTCTCATGTAATTACGCCCCCAATAAGGAATATAAAGAAACACAATGACATATAGTCATTATTAAAAACTAACTATCGAATCTGCTAATCACTTTATTAGAAACAAGACTACAAGGGAATCCTCATGATTGCCTATTTCTTCTAGAAATAGGGAGAAACATGTTTGTTTAAGTTTAAACTTTCTAATCGGTTTCTAACGGGTTTATTCATAGAACCGTAAACATACAATGATTCTATATCCATTTGGACCTAATTTCTAAAGGAAGGTTCTCATTAGTTATGGACTGATAAGGCTTAAGAAATTACATTGGTAGAGAGGATGGGAGGTCAGGCTCATCACACCTTTTTGGGGGGAATTATTACCTACTCTGGGACTCTCTTATAGATTTAAGTTATGTTCATGAATCCTTACTAACTCACCATGTATGAAAATGAGTTTTCATTTAGATTTAGCAATAAATGATTGATATGTATGGGATTTAGAGAATCTATAATATGTAATTTAGGTTCTTCATTGATGGAGAATCATCTGTATGTTTAATAGATTCTTAGGAAATGGTATCCTTCAATACATTATTTAAAAATATCTTGGTCATTATGATAACCATACTGGTTTTAAATCCACTCAGTGGGGAACTTGAAGTTTATTTTCATTTAGAAAGACAGGGATTATTTTAGAGTTGGGATCGTACCCACAGATGGGCTACCTATGTATCCTAGTTAAAAAGGAATCAGAACCCACATAGTTCGATAAGAAGGATATAGTCTAACGACATATGGAATGGAAAAAATTAATGAATTATGGGATTGAACCTTATAAAGGATTCATATGTACTCTAATTTTAAGGTTGATATCATATTCCATATAGTTCAGGTAATGAAATATAGGGTTTATGCATGGTTAATGGCCCCAAAATAGATGTCATGATTATTTTTACACTCTAAGCTCACGTGAGTCAAGCTCGGTGTGAGAAACAATAAGTATCAGTAAACTTGATGATGGTTCCATGAAAGACAAAGTCATTATAAATGATGTGGGGCTTATGTATGTATGAAGGCCCAAGTAGATGAAGACCAAGACATAGGAAAGAAGCCCATGAGTAGGGTCGATAATGGTATTTGTAATTTATGGAGATTTAGAGTTTTCACCTGGGGCTTACTCCTGAAAAAGTAGCCAAAATTTAGAGGGTCTTATGATTCGGGTTTATTCTTGAAAAGGAAGACTAAATCAAAAGAAATTAATATTGGGGATTACTCCTAAGTCATATGCCCAATGTTAAAGGAAACTATGACTGGGGATTACTTCTAAGAAGGAGGCCCAAGTTAAGGGGACTTGTAACTTGAGGTTTACTCCTGAGAAGGACGCCCAAAATCAAAAGATCTTATCATCTTAAAGGACGAGGTTATATAGGAAACCTCTAACCATGGTGACATAAAGATTGTATGTCATGAGGTTTTTGGAGAGGTTCTCAAAGAATTCTTTTCAGATAAAGAATTCAACGAAAGAACCATGCCATAAATGGCTTTGAAATGGTGTTCGAGGGATAATATCTTGAAGAGGATAGGTGAACGGGAGAGAGGCACAGAAATAAAGTTGGTTCACAAGTATGGCCACCCAAAACATTTGGAACGCACGTCATGGATGTTCATGTGCACTTTTGCAGCATGGGTTTTCCTGGGAAATGAAGAATCTATAGGGTAATACGTGGGAGAGACTTAACTCGACCTTTTAGAATTATCCTAAGATGTTTCCAAAAGAAAGGTGCACAAGTTTCATTGAATGGGTATGTAGGCACGGATGTGTTTCCACTTTTAAGGAGGTCTAGGCAATTAGGCGCACAAGTGTTGATGAATCTCAAACACTTAGGCCTTATCCTACTCCTTCAATTGTTCCATTCTAGGTAAAAAAGTTACCCGAGAAGCTTTTGGAAGAGTTGAGTTGAAGAATTGGGCGACCAGAGCATGAATCTGAGTTTTGGAAAATTCATCCCTGAAATGGGGGGCCCACAGGGGATATTTATAGGACACCGAGAACCTTGGGAGGATGAATAGATAGGGCACACAAGTGACTTGTGCGAACCATAGGTGGCACACAGTTAACTTGCGTGGAACGCAGGAAACTTGTGCAACTCCCTCCAAATGGGGTCCTAATCTATGCCTTTGTCAATTGTTGATGTTCTTCAAAGGGTGACTCAATTTATGCTTAAGGTATTTCCCTTTTCCATTCATTGGACTCTCTGACAGAAAGGAGAATCCACAAAAGCCCCCCCTCAGATTTGGATCAAAAAAGGAGAGAGGATCCAGCTCTGAGGAAAATCCGATGAACCAATGGTCTATGGGGAGCAAGATTAGCACGCAGATGCTGGGGTGCACAAGTATGGAACGTAGGTGGTTTGGATCGCCTATATATATAGGCTCACTCCTGCATGAACTCAGTCAACTTCCTAAAACTTGAGCTCTCGTCACATAGGTTCTTCGGTCTTCGGTGAATCACTTTATTGGATTTTTGTTCCATTTCTGCAGAATGTATTTCACTTGTGCACCGTGCCTAGGGAAACAATACTTTCATGACGGGGCTGACTTGTGTGAAAAGTTTGGGACTTTCACGCCTTAATTCCTTTGACATTTTTTTGGATTTCTTTCATCCAAATTTTTACAATAAAAACTTACTTAAGGATGATTGATCGATCTTTATGCAAATTCAATGGCTCCTAAAATAATTGGATCAGCTGATGAGTTGGCTAGCAAGATAATAGATGACATGATGAATGTCGTTGGCCAAGACTATTATGTTATCTGTGACATCACTCTTTTGGATTTGGCTATGTAATTGAAGAAATATCATGACTATTTTCTATAGATCATCTAATTTACTTTGTATGGCCATGGTCATCTTCATGGAGTCAATGTTCTACAGGAAAAGAATTATATTCCTCATTCCTGGTTTCAGACATACACCAATTTCTCTTCGGAAAATGTCTCAATTTCAGGATCATTTTCCAATGCTGGAATAGTGGAGACGACATTCATAATAGATCATAGCCCATGTGCTCCAGATCTGAATCCTCACAAGCCTGAGCTGCAGCCACATTTCTATCCCTCTATTTTCCAAAATTATTAGATTGACCAATATAAGGGATGGAAAAAGAGTTGGGATTTCTATCATGGAGGAGGTTTGAATCCAACGTGGATGTGGGCATATTGGGTGTGACAAACCTGTGCATAGTTTGTCGATTATCTGAAGGGAGCTGCAATATATGAAGTCGTTTGGGTTGGGAAGACAAATGTCTACAGGAATGACAATTTTTAATGCCAGAGTTAATCAGTCATTGGATCCTGGAAACAAATTCTTTCCATCTGACTCATGGAGAAGTAGGAATCGGTTTGTGGGATGTCTACAAGATTTTAGGGGCTCCAATTTTAGGAGACATATATGATGAATTTATCCCCCCCAAGGTGACCTGGAATGATTTGGAGAAGACTCTAGCTTTGGCTTGAGAGTTAATGAAAATTTTCCACAATCTTAAGAATAACAACACCAAGAAAACCCACTCCAGAAAAGATATCCATCTAGAGGAGTGTATGTACATGTTTCTTATTAAGAATAAAGAGGAGTTACCTTCCTGCACTCATCCTACTAGTTTCCTGAGAGCATCAAAGAGGAGTGCTCCAGGCACATTTTGGCCAATTTTGGAAGTAAGAGAGTTTGATAGGTGGTGGTGTGAATTGAATCAAAATATTACATGAAAGACCCATCTAGAAGGATTTTTGGATTTGTGGCTCATTGTTTACCTTTTACCAGTTCAGGATTCTAAAGGAGGCATGAGGCTTAGGACCATGGCCATTCAATCCAAGATAGATGAATGGAAGATGGTTGGGTTGGCCACCCCAGTTTTGGAAAATATTCATAGGATCTTACTTCATGTTTATATGGGTAAGTCTCCTCTATGAATAGTGGGACCATTCTATGTTTTATGTGGATGGATCTCCACTCACTTCAGGACATATGCTATATAAAGTGGGGTAATGGTTCGTGGAAGTTCTTTTTGGCCGTCTGTTTAGGCCTTTTCTAGAATTTCTCACTTATCCATGAATGATTATGATATCAAAATAAGGATGAGAATGTTCAAGGAGTTTCACTTATTTCTGTATGGAAATCTACTAACAGGGTGATTTGTTGATGATGGAATAGCCAGCCTAGAGTTAAGGGTATACATGCTGGCGTGTATAGATGGTTCACTGGCCACAAGGATTGAAGAAGAAATTATATGCGGGACCAATGATCCATACAGATTCACATGTCAATTCAAATTTCTACAGTGAATTATTGTATCCCCTCTAGTGCATGTCAGGTTAGAGAAACAACTAATGGTTTCTCGTCAACTATGGTTGCTGACATCTATGGAGAAGATTGGGGTGGTGTTTGATCTACTAGCTATCGTAGTGGCATGTCGATTGACTACATGGTATGTTGAGAGATGGGTAGAGTCATACCATGAAGGAGTACTGAATTAGCTGGTCCCTTGGGTGGAGACAAAGAATAGAACCATTAGGAAGGAAGCTTTTCATTTGGAAGGTGATTATTCTTCACTCGGAGCTGATTCAATGGGTTCCTCACCCAGAGCTAATTCACTGGATTCCCAAGATGGGGATGATAAGGCATGAAATGCATCCAAGTAGCCTCATTCCAGATATAATCTACCTACTAGAGTCAAGAGACCTACCCCATTGACTTCTGGTGAGTTACATCATTGAGGCAATTTAGTCGCCATTATTTTAAAGAGCAGCAATTTTCTTTTTCTTATCCTTTATCTGTGATTGCAGGTGCTTGGAATAAGTTTATGTCCTAGATTGTAGGACCCTCCTTGAGGCCTTCTGGTGCACATTCTGAATATTTATGACCTGAGGTTTTCTAGACATGGCGGAGTTTATATTTTGATGCTGAATCCTCCTAGATAGAATTATGCGAAGTGCTTCATATCCCTGGAGTAGGGAATCTCCGGGCTTCTTCTAACATCCGTTTTGAGGATAACCCTAATGAAGTGAGAGATTATATCAAACAGCTAGAAATGCTCATATATTCCACTGATCAGTCAAATCCTGTCACTAAACAGGTGAAGGAAACGATGGACTGTGGTACCACTGAGGGGATTGGTCCTTCATTAGATGAAGATTGGCGTGATTACATGGCTCCTGAAGATGTAAGTTTTCCTTTTTCTCATATTTATATTTTCTTTTCAATTTGAATTTAAGATTTTTTATTTAAGGAAATAATATTCTTCATCATATGTCTTGTAAAGGAAAGAACAATTGACATCTCTTCATCGCGGTATATCCTTGGTGTCACCGCACTTGGATCCACTGAATCTCCTCATGATCTGGGTGAAGTATCTCCAGGACAACAAGCCATGGATGATGAATTAGAAAGGGCATTGTTTTCTCTAATACCTGCTTTCAGAGATAACGATGCTAGTACACCCAAAAAGGCCAAAAAATCATTGAAGAAAGAAAACCACAGTCAAATGCTTTATCATTAGTGGTAAGTCTTTCTGGTAGTAATGAATATTAACTTATGAAAAAGTGATCAAACTTCTCGGGATTTGCAGGGGCTTCTTCAGTTTCCCCTTTAAGGGAAAGGACTAACCACCCTCAGAGTACAACTGAGGGTGTTGAATAATATCCAAAAGTTCCCGCTCAAACAGTTTTTCCTAAAGAAATACTGAGAGTAGATGAGCCGACATTTGTTTCTCACACTGGTCCTGTTTCTAATGCCAGAAGAGAAAATACTTCTGGTAAATTAACAATACTTTGAAAAACATCATATGAGACAACAAATAACTTTTATTCTATGATGTTATTGTTTCAACACATGCACCAGAAAATTTGGCAACCACCATAGCTGACCCCACAACTTACTATGAAGAAGCTATCCGGGGTCCGAGATTGCCAGATGAAATTCATGAAGAATACATGCCATGTGCTCCCACTGGTGATACTAAAGTGGGATTTGGGACATCATTGGATAAAAATATGAAACATGGCATGTCCTTTGAATAAATTTTATATCATGTTAAATTACCATGTGATTTAGAATACTTTGGAGATCTAGTTATAGAATCAACTGGATGTGAGTTTTGGTATTTTTCCTTTTAATATTCTCATGATTACACTTCTAACCTTGTCTGGTTAAAAAATGTATTGTTCTTTCTAAAGAGAATATTAATCCAACAATGCTTGACGGGGGTGTACACATTAATGTCAACCCTATTATTGAAGAAAAACATGCTCAGGTGGAACTTAACACAGCAGACCCCCCTGAAACCCATCCTGAAAATCTTGTTGAAGCTAGGAAAGATGGGGAGGAGTCTTCACAAGTTGATGATCTACTGTTAGGTAAAAGATGATGATATTTTGTGGCTTATGTAATCTGCAAGAAAATTGAACTACATGTATTGTCATTTGAAACTAATCATACTTTCAATTGACCGAACATGGAAATCAACTTCATTTGATGGATATGGAGGTGAAGTCTCAGCCTCAGACCAAATAGTAGCAGAAGGTGAAGAAACTAGGGTCAAGGAAGGAGCAGAACATGGCACTTCTTTAAGTGCATTAATCCCAGACTATGTTCCTCCCTGTGATAGCGATAATGAATCAGACCCAGAGGTGTAAAAGGCGCTCCAATTATCACGTTCAAGGCATGGAAAAATATATATGGAATATAATATCTGAGGTGCCTCTTGAAGATTTACCTTTGAAAATTCTAAAACTTTCATCCCTAAACGTCATTCTAGGACTTAACAATTTTGGATATCAAGAAATCCATGTTACAGTGAAACAAGTCAGTCGAAGGAGGGAGCAAGAGCAAAGGTGTCTTCAAGACATAATCAGAGCTAGATTGCTGATTAATATCAGTGAATTTTAGGATGCACTGTCTCGAGCTGAGGCTGATCATGTTGTAAAGATGAATGAACTGAAGCAAAAGATCAAGGAGAAGATTGTCCAGCAGTTTCACCTTCCGCAAGAGTTTGATGCTGTTATTGGGGAGCTTCACCAGCTTCATAATTCGTTAGAATAATTCCAAAAGGATGGTATAAAATCCATCAAAGATGAAAAAGAAGCACTTAGTCAAGCTAAAGAGAGTGAAGCTAGTCGATTAAATGAACTTCAACTGGCTTCTGATGAAGCTTGGGATGATGTGAAATAGATGAGAAGTCTGGTTGAAAGTCTTCTGTAATTTATGAAAGAAAATATAAGAAACTTCACTCTTTGGATGTTCTTGTAATCTTTTTCATCAATGAAAAACTATTAATCTTCAACAGCTCATCTTTAATCATGATAACCACCCTTTGTTTTTACCTAAGACAGTGGGCCTAAAAAATATGGTTTTATTTTTACTAGGGTTATATAAACAACCCCCAAAAACATTATCTTTTAATTGCTCAATATTGCCTAAATCGTACAAAATGTATGTCTAGTGAGCTACGACTCAACTTTTCTTCAGAGTACCCTTATAAGGTTTTTAATTTAATGGGGACCATGTCTTTTGTTATTGGAAGTTTAAAGTCTTGAATGTTGAACTATAAAAAGGCTAATATTTAAGGTCGAATAGTTTTGACCAAATTCATGATATTGACTCAATTCTTGATAATTTGTGTGAAAACATATTACCATATTCAATTATAGAGGGTGGAAATTGTAAACTATGACTAGAGAAATTTTGAATCTGAGGAATGACATGGGAAAAGAGATAAAAGGCATTATAGGATTCATTTCTACGAATGAAGTTACCACTATTTGAAAACCTATTATTGGGGCTGAATTATGCAGGGCCAAATGGGGCATAAGTTTCATATTCAAATAGTAGCATCTTTTGGATGATAGGTCCATTATGTAGAAAACTTATGAAAGGCCACCTAAGGGAACGTACTACATAGTCGTGAAAAAGAACTCTTAGAAATTTGACTTTAAATTGCTAAAAGCTGAAGTATGTTTTATGTGGATTCAAACATTCCAAATCATAGAGTATACTTTATAGAGAAAGGTACTTGAATATAGAGAGGATATTCCTATTCAGAATTGTCAAAGAATTGGAGGAATTTGACTTCTACGAAGGTCTAACCAAAATATAGGAAATAAGGTATTTGTGGTTTTAAATCATATAACTAAATCCATAGATAGAAAATTATACGATATAATATTTTTAGATCATGGAAAAGAGAATGGAACAAATATGTTAAGGATGGTAGTTTTCCTTTTTCTTTTTTGCAGATCCCTACATATCGTCTTTAAAGAGTAATTGGAACAAAAGAGGCTTCTCCTAAGAATGAAGTTTCCATTACTTGATAAACCTGTTATGGAGGTTGTGTTAGGAAGGGCCAACTAGGGCATGATCTGCATAGTTAAATAGTAGTATCTTTTGGATGACAAGTCTGTTATGTAGACAGCTTGTGCAAGGCCACCAAAGGTCACATGCTACATAGTTAGGCAAAATAACTCTCAGGTATCAAACATTTTGGGACCAAAAGTCAAGAAAAAGGATATGGAGATCATGAATATTATTTTTATAATGTTGTAGCTAGGTCCTGAATTGAAATTATTGATGTCACTATGTATCTTGTTAGGATGAGAATCAAGCCACGCGTAGTTCTTGAAATACATTTTAACGTCATACAGGATGAACACATGGAAGATCTTAGTTTTTGGTCATAGAGCTCGGACCATAGTGAGGGAGAAACGTCATTCATTTGTGATGAAAATAAAGACCATGGTGTTCCACATCACACCATGTGCTTCTAGGGGGACTTTTCATCCAAGGGACTGAAAGTGGAGTTTGGGGTTAGGCCCAAAGGCTTAGGGCTGCACTCGAGGAATGCTCGAGCATTCATATATATCTCATGGGGATGGTAATCAAGATGCACGTAGTTCTTGAAACATGAAATGGTTGGAGACCATGTCAATGATGATTCCTCTTGAGTGAGGGTATCGGGGATTTTTTCAGTTTTATTTTCATACATGACATAATATAAATAGTTTAAGTTCATATGCGTGGACCAGTGCTATGCAGTTTAATGTCTTGTAGTAAGGACAATGGGGAACTATATATTTTAACATCATATAGCTAGGATGATCGTACATACACAGTTTAATGTCATGTAGGATGAAAGTGAACCGATATGAATAAGACGGATGATGGGGGCTTCATGAATCAATATCATATAGGATGAAGGTGAATTGATGTAAATAAAGTGGTTTTATGCTTGACCCTCTGGAATTTTCCTACGCACCCAGCCTAGGAGGCAAAGATCAAAGTCCATATAGTTCAATTGAGAGAGATTTGGTGATCAGGGTGTACTTGATGACATCGACCCAAAGATGATGTTAGAAATTAAGAGTGGTTAGAAACCCAAAGAAAATGTCATGGTTGAAGCTTATTCTAGGCTCACCTGAGACATGCTCAGTGTCAGAAAAAAGAAGCAGGAACAGACCTGATGATCGTGTTGTGAAAGATTTGACCACGAGGGATGATGTGGGGATTATGCATGTTTAGCTTCCTAAGGCATACGTGGAAATAGCGTTTAAAAGACAATTGTGTATGCTGCGATTACATTTTAATGTCATGTGTTGCAGAAATTGGGTTCTTAGTAGTTTAATGTCCTACAGGCCATAATATGCAGAGTCTAATGTCATGTTGGACGATAAAGGGGACACCATTTAATGTCATTTTGGACGATAAAGGCGACTATGTAGTTTAATGTCCTGCAGCAAGGAAAATGGGTGTATTTGTGTTACCAAAAAACTTCTTAAAAAATCTTTCATTAGTTGGAGTTCTAATGAGTTCTACATCCATTGAGATTAAAGAATAATCTCTATTGGGGTAGACCCTATGTATTGAGTAAGGTCCTTCCTACTTTGGCTCAAGCATTGGTGGTTTTTTCCCCAGTATCATTGGGGTTCTGAGGACCAATACCAATTCTCCTTGAATGAATGAACGACCATGAACTTTTTTATTGAAATCCTATGCTATTAGATTCTGATAGACTTCTAGATGGTGTTATGGGCACAATATTTTTTCATCTAGTCATTCCAATTCATCCAATCACTATTGGGATTATTCCTCTGTAGATAACTGATCACAAATGGTGACTCTAAGTGAAGGTAACTGGACTTCAATAGGAAAGACTGTATATGTTCCATATACCAATGAATATAGAGTTGATCATGCAGCAGTGTGGGTGGTAGTTCGATAAGCCCATAGACCATGAAAAAGTTTATCAGGCCATAACTTCTTATCTTTATCCACCATCTTTTGAAGTATGTTTTATAGAGTATTATTGAAAGCCTCTACTTGACCATTGGTCATTGCATGATACCGAGATGAATGGTTGGATCTGATATTGTATTCTTGATACAATTTTCTTACTTCGGATGAAAAAAAGTTTGTTCCACTACCTATCAATATTGTATGAGGAACACCAAATCTGGTAATGATGTTAGACTTGAAAAAGCTAACAATGCTTTTAGCACCAACTTCATTGAGAGGTATTACCTCTTCCCATTTGGAAAAGAAATTAGTAGCAGTAAGAATATACTAAAATTGCTTAGCTTTAGCTGGAGGATAAGGTCCTACTACATCTATTACCTGTGTAGAAAATGGCCATGAGTATTTAGCCCTATGAAGCAACTCCGAGGGTTGATAAATGAATTTGTAACATACTTGGAAAGAATGACACTTCTTAGTGAAATCAATACAATCATGGATCATTGAAGGCCATAAGTATCCAAGCCTTCGTATTTGACCAGAAAGACTATGTCCAGACTGGTGGGCAACACAAACTCCTGCATGTACTTCATTAATGACAACCATTTTCTCTTCACCATCAATACATCTGAAGATGATTCCATCAAAACCTCTTTGTAGAGAATTTTTTAGTGATCTAGGCTATCATAAAGACTAGAATTGACCACACATCGGCATACATGTTCTTTCCCGGCTCTATCAGGTGGGAGTGTTCTATTTTGAAGGTATTCCCTAATAGGTGTCATCCATCCTGTAGTATGACCATATGGTTCTAAAATGGGACTAATTTCATTGAATTCCTATGTTCTGATTTGAACAAAGGTGAAACTACACGACGGTGGGAAATACTGATGATTGTTTCATCCCGATTTGGATCTGCTAGGGTTGTGGCTACATTAGCCAGTTCATCAGATTGGGCATTTTGTGATCGCATGACAAAAGAAAATGCCAGTTCTGAGGGAACTTCTGCCATTAACTCTCTAACACGGTCACATAAAGGGATTAACTCTTCCTTTATGATGGCATAATCCCCATTTATTTATTTGATTACCAAATCTGAATCACCTTTTACCTTTATGTGATTCACCTGTGCCTAAAGTGCCAATTACAAGCCTGCAATGAGAGCTTGATATTCTGATTCATTGTTTGTATTGTCTTCCAATAATAAGAAAAAGTATGGTAGCACTGCCTTTTCTGGGGAAATAAGGACAATTCTTAACCCATCTTTGTTGAATTTAGGATCTTCCATTTTCATCCCTATTGGACTTCTGGAGGCTCCATCAAAGTACATTTCTCATGTTTTAATATTATCAAGAATAGATAAGACTTCCTCATCAGGAAGTTAAATATTTAAATATGTATCTTCTACAAATGGGTGTTCATCAAGGAAATCGGCCAAATCTTGGCCCTTTATAGCCTTTTGAGACACATAATGGATATCAAACTACTGAAAATTAATTTCTCACCTTGCCAAACATCCTGTAAGCATTGTATGACTAAGGATAATTTTGAGTAGGTTATTGTGAGATACCAATTGGGCCACATGATGTTGAAGGTAGTGTCTCTATTTCTAAACTGTAAATATTAAGTCTAGGTAGCACTTTTCAATAATTTAATATTGAGTTTCTGTCTCAAACATTGTCTGACTGAGATAGTAAAGGTTGTTTTCATTCCCAGCATCATTATTTTGGGCAAGGAAGGCACCCAATAATCACTCTAAAGTTATCACATAGAGAATAAGTGGTCTTCCTTCAACTTGTGGCATTAATACTGATGGTATCAAGAGATATTTCTTGAGGATATCCAATGCTTCTTGACATTCTTCAGTCAATTGGTAGGTGACTCCATTCTTCATTAATATGATGAAGGGAAAACACTTTCCTGCCAAATTGGTAATGAAACTACGAATATAGATCAAGTGACCTTGAATTCCTCTTAATTCTCTCAAATTTCTAGGAGGTGACATGTCAGGGATTGATTTTTTCTTCTCAGGATCAACTTTGATACCACGATGGTGTACAACAAAGCCAAGAAATTTTCCAGAGGTTACCCTGAAAGAACATTTCATGGGGTTCATCTTCAAATTGTGTTGTCAAAGTTTGTTGAATATGATTTATAGATCAGCCAAGTGATTAGAATGTTGTCTGGATTTAACCACCATATCATCCACATAACATTCAAAAAATTTCACGAAAAAGGGGTTGAAGATATGGTGCTTGTCACATTGATACATTGCACCTGCATTCTTCAGGCCAAATGGCATTACTCGATAGAAAACCACACCTTGAAGAGGTATAAAGGCTGTATACTTCTCATCTTCTGGGTCCATTCATAATTTATTGTACCGAAAGTAACCACTGATGAAGGAAAGAGCTTCCTATCCAACTATTGCATCAATTATGATTTATGTGATCGGAATTGGAAAATCATCCTTGGGACAATGATGATTAAGATCTCTAAAGTCAATGCAAAGTCTAATTTGTCCATTCTTATTTTTCACAGGGACAATATTGGCCAGCCATTTGGGATATTGAACTTTTATGATGATGTTAGCCTTGATAATCTTATCAACTATAGCTTCAATTTTGGAGGCATAAGTTGGGTGTGTTCTTCTTATTACTTGCTTGAATCCTTGACGTTCTTTTGGAAAACTGGAATGATGAGTTAAAACATCTTGAATGGGACCTGGAATTTCTATATAATTCAAAGAAAATACATCTCGATTTTACTTTTGAAATGAATTATACATTTCCTTCTCTTCAAGAGTCATGACAGCACTAGTTAATGTGGGGCGTGGATCTTCTTTTTTACCTAGATTTATTTCTTTGAGTTTATCCATAGTAGTAGAGATATCATCTTCAAATGATGGAGGTGAATCCCTGAGATCTTCCTCTTCTTCTACAATATGTGTTACTTCTTCTGTTTCTACTTGCATAGTAGACAACGAATTATAATTTCCATGGTTAGGGGAGATGTTAACATTTGAACATTTTAAAGAAGAGGCTTCCATTTATGACCCAATTGATGATTAAGGGTATTCCTAGCATAATAGAGAGGAGATGATGGATTGAGAATCGACATCATTATTTTCCTATGTATTCTATATAAATTATTCTAACCTGGTTGATGAAGTACAGAATTGCTGGATCTTGGAAGATGAAATGAAGACATCTCCATCAAAGATTTAATCATTTCTTGGTGAATAAAAAATTACTCCCATGTTTCCTGGCTTTATTTCCATAATTGAAATTATGGAAGTTTCCATAAGAGTGTTTGGATTTAGGTTTATCCTCTCAATTTGACATATAGGAAACACATAATCTGTACTCACATGTATGATTGGGTTTACTGGAATCTTTTCCAAACCATTTAGAGCATTAATTTTAGTAACCTTTTTTGCCAAGGATTTTTCCTTTCCCTCTATGTGATAAAATTCTGCCTCAATTTATTGACATTAACATGTTTTGAATGGGGCCTTGTCACCATACAATGTCCCAATTTTACAATTGAAACAATATTTGATACATTGATGGTATGTTGAATGTACGATCGTGTGTTGATGTATCCAAGGTCTTCCAAGAAAAATGTTGATGGCTTTGTCCTAATGAACAACCATGAAATATGAATTAGACATAAGGTCTCCAAACTGAATTCTGAGTGTAATCTCACCTAGAGGTTTTTTTCATTTTTATCATATCCTAGAAACATCAAATTAGAAGGAGATAAATCAGATTTGATGAGGCCCAATCGACGAAGTGTATGAATAAGAATGAGGTTGACTCCTGAGCCATTATCAATAAAAGCTTGTCGGATGTCTATATCATTGACATTTCCAGATAGATACAAAAGTCCGATATGTCCATGTACAACATCATATTCATCTTCATCTGTAAAAGACATCACCGCATGGAATTCTGTAGGATCATTATCTATATGGTAGACTTCAGCCACCGCTATTTCCCTTTCAAATTTTTGGGGACTTGAAAAATCCTCAATAAGCGCCTCCTGATGATCTTTTGATAGATTTAAAGCATCCAGAATTGATAACTTGGCCAGTACCTAGGCCAAATGATTCAAAACATCATACTTTTGGTCCAAAGGTCTGCGTTTCCCATCATGAAAATGTGGTTTTGCAGGTGCCTTAGAAGTTGATGCTTTGGAATTAGATGCATCTTGTATCAGGGTAAGTGTTGGAAAATCTACTAGCTTCTGTAGATTAGACCGACTAGATCTATATATTTGTTGAGAGGAAGAAGGTATAACCTCTAACGGGTCCTCCAAAATAACTGTGTTAGGACCGATTCTTCCATGCGTTGAAGAACATTCTTGTTCTTGTTGAGCCCCTTGAAGGGCTTTGCCACGGGTTTCTATCGCATATACAGTTCTAGCAAGGGTAGGATTGAAATAGTGGCTTCTGGAATTTCCATGTCTCCCCCTATATCCTAGACCTATGTCTCTTCCTCGAATTCCTCTATTAGATATAGGGAACTTAGGATCATCATAATCAAAAATGGAATTGTCATAAGGATCCATTAAATAAATCATGTTAACAGAACCAAAGATCAATTCTTCAACTGATGAAGATTTTTCCTGATGAACTAGTTCAGGTTGTTCCATTTGGTGGGACGGTGCCCGTGCTTTTGAAGTAGATGGAATAAAATCTGCTAGAGTTAAAGACAACATGGGTTTTGACACGAGCTTGTCTTCTTCTGACTGCTCTTAATTCTTCAAATTATGCCGCTTCTTTGAGGATTTTTCTTCTGATGAAGGGGGTTTTACTGTGGAAGATATATTAGAAGACAAAGTTGGTTGATTCAATTATTTTTGTAAAATGGAATGAGTTTGGTTGATCATTTTTCATGACCATCCAATCATCATATTTCTGCTCATTTTTAATTTGGACTTCATGCCACTCAAATTTTTCCTTTAGATCAGTAGCATTAACAGATGCTACCTAGGGTGAAGAACCTTTAAGTTTTACTTGTCCAAGTCCACCATCTTTGGTAGGATTTCATTGAAGACAAAATACTCTTTAATGGTATTACACAACATCTGATGAAATAGGCAATAGTTGGGGAGGTCCTCATCTCTTTCCTTGTTCGGCCTTTTGGGCCTTGGAAACTGAACCAGATTATTTTCCAGAGTCGAGATGAAGTAACCAGTAACTTGTTCATTCCAGAAAGAATAAATTTTTTTCATTAAATCCTCAAACTGTTTCTGCCTCTGATCTCTTTGATCATCTTGACGAGGCAGCCATTGTTGTTGATGCTTAGGTGGTGGAGCCCTTGGATATAATGAAGGTTTTGAAGTGGAAGTAGGTACAAATTCTTTTTATGTGTAACTATAGCAGTCTCTACTTTACCTATTCTCCTTTCTATAACTTATTTAATTACACGAGTTTTATCCTTATTCTTTATAAGATAGTCTTCTATATGTTGAGAGATTGAAGTAAGGTCTCGAAACCCTCCTTTATATTTCACAGGGATCAATGGTGTGAGTAATTTATCACGTAGTTTTTCCACACAGATTAGAAGTAACTCTTCTTGAGGGAGTTCTTAACATAATGAATATGTTAATCCCTTCTAGGGAGAAATTAAATCTAAAACTCTTTCATTATATCATTGTTTACAATTGGTAAGATAAAAAACTATCGTCTTTGGTAATGTTGTTCTAAATTAAAGAAGGAACCTTTGATGGATATCTACCCACCCAGTAATTGATCGAGATTGAAAACTTGTATACCAGACAAAAGCAGATCCTTGTAATGACTGTACAAAACACATGGTCTTAACTGATTCTTATTATTGAGAAGTTCCCATCATAGGATCACAATGAGAAACAAAATGTGTTAAGTGTTGTTCTGGATCTCCTGAACCATTAAAAATTGGGAATATTGTATTCACAAAATTTTATGGGGGAGGAATTGTGTCCACCCATTCAGGGTAACCTCTCTTTTCTAGTTGAACTTGTGCATAGTTTTTGTCCATATCTTCCAACTGAGCTGTTGATTACTCAATGGTAGTCATTAAATTTTCAGAAACCTCTGGTCGAGGTTAGACCTGATCAGATTAAATAACTAGAGTTTGGATGGGTGTGGCGACCAGTATTTCCACTTATGGTAGTATTGGTGGTTGTTGTCACATATGACCCAGATGATTGGACCTATGAGGGTGTACCTGTAAAGGGGGATATTCCCAGTAGCTGCAACAAATTCCCTTGATTGATTAGCTCCAGCATTCTAAGGTGGAAGACTACCTTGAAGTAGTTCTGCATTTTACCACCTTAACTCCTTCATTTATTCTTCTTGTTGTGCAATAATTTCCTCTAATGAGAGTTATTGGCCTTCTCCATAGGTTGGGTGGGATGTAACTGGAATTTTACCCTTTTCTTTTGTATGAGCCTTTCTGGAGTATGGAAGGGCATTACCCGAATCAATGTCTTGCTTCTAGGAAACCCTCTGGCTTCTCATACGCACACCTCCTTCATTTTTTTCCGTGTGTACAACCTCTTGAACATGAAATTCTTCATATGATCCCTCTAAGTGAGCCTCATGTTCTTATGGATTAGTGACAATGGCATTGATGACATTTATCGATGCATAACGCATTACAGCCCTTCTGTCAGTGCTTCTGCGATACTGCCTTCTTCCATGTCCTTTGTGAGACATTTCCTTTTGTTTGGTTGATCCCTCAGGAATTTATTGATGAACCATAATTTGGAGGGAATTTCTTGATAATTCATCTCTGTGTTCCTCTTGTGGCTTCTTCCCTAATCAATAGAAGACTAACTTTCGCTAAGGAAGAGATTGAGAATTTGAAAAAGTCCCGAGTCTGGTGGACTGTGGCTATTTAAGTTTTTCCTGCTCAACTCCTCGAATCATGTCTATTGATCCTGATGGTTGGAATAAAAGAGTTCCTAGTCTAGAATGTTGAGGTGGATCTTGAGCTACTACATTTGAAACTTTCTTAAAAGCTCTCCTGATTTTTGGAATCTTACTCCAGAAATTAGCTGAATGAATCATCCTACATAAACTCAAATCACCTGGCTCAGATGAATGTTGGATTATTTATGATACCTCTGTCACCTGATGATTCACATGCTCTAAATGAGAAGCCTATTCGATATTCTCATTTTCTGGATGCAAGGGTATTTTGACAACTTGTTCTTTATATTCCTTAGTTTGGGAAGAACTAGTTGTGGCATGTTCTTGAGAAAGCCTTTGATTACACATAAAACTAGTTAGATGTGGCCATCCAAGGGCAATAACATTGCATGAGACCAATTTTGGTGGGCTTTGTTTACTGGAGAACACAGTGAAATAAAATACTCCATGAACACCCCATCCCCTGATATGAATACCAGATGGGGAAATGGTAATTAACTTGCGCAAACTTTTTAATGCACCAAGGCATGTAAACTGAAGGAATATATGATGCTTTTCAACCTTTGGATGTTAGGAAACTGAGTGATATTCCAAGTCAATTTGGCGTTGCAACCCTTCTATTACCTTAACATGGTTTTGATATTCATCATAAGATAATATTTTCTACTTTATGTGACAAATATTTTTCCACATGTTGAGACAAATATCATGAATACAATCTTCTATCAATATTTTGGGAATATCATATAGAGAGTCAGCCAAAGGCCAATACATGACTAGTATATCACCTTTTTCCAGTTGTTTTCTCATATTCAGCACTTCCTCTTTGTCATTTGATGATGATTATTATACCTGATTGGAACAAAGCTAGTGCTTCCCTGTTTCTTCATCAGGTTCAACAAGATTGGAAGAGAATTATTTTGTCAAATTAGAAGATGAATGACCCTGGGGTGGTAAGGAGAATGACCTATACCCCGGGCTATCTTCTGATTGAGAAAGTATTTCGCCTGCTAGTGGTAAAGCATCAGACATGACTGGAATCATATTTGCAAGTGCCTCGTGATAAGAGGTATTTCTCGTTATTGCATTGTATATTGATGAATTTTCTAGGAAATGTGAATTACTACTACAAAGGGGACTTTCACAGCTAAATTCATCATCATGGGGTGGACCGCCATGAGGGGTTACAGAAAAAGATGAAACTTTTTTCTCCTTGGTCTTCTGGCCATGTAGAGGGTTATCGTAGATCTCATCTAAAGATAATACTTCGAGATTGACTGAATTTCATTGAAGGAAGCCTTCATGAGGAAGGGTATTATGAGGAATTTGGAATTATTGTTTTTACTTTTGGAATCTAGAAATGAGAAAGTGGAATCTTTAAATGAAATAGACAATTGTTTGAGGGCTTCAAGAACTCCAACATTGAGCAAAGCTTTATTGGAGATTGGCATTTGATTTTTCAACTGCGTTGGATGGATCTTTTTCTTGGATGCCTTATTACTTAATTTGGAAACCACTTGTTGAAGAAAGTGGTTATTATGGGCAGTTGTATGTGCCTGCTCAGGATAAATGGTCAGGTTAGGCTGATTATATCCATGTAAATCGAGTGTATGTGCCCGACATGATTATCCATATGACATAGTGGTGTATTCCCCACGACTCTCCTGGACTAAAACCGAGGTATGTATCTACTTTGTAGTTGCATGTTAATGAGACACTCCAAAAATAGGGATAGATTTATGTTTCTTTTCCTGTGATGTCACTGAAGTTGATATAATATTCTGACAGGTATCCCGAATATGGGCAGGGATTCGCTTCTGCACTTTCACCACTGTCAGAATATGTGTGGTTACTTCAGCTCCAGAATGGGAATATATGTCCATTCCATGTTTGGAGTAGGTGTGTGTTCCTGCTCCTGTTCTCCTTTTCCTGTCAGTGAATTCTAACAGTACTCATGTGTGGGGGCAGAAAGTTATGTCTTCCTCCTGTTTGCCATTGGCGATTTCAAATTGACATCTTTGGGTGTTACCAAACAAGAATATTGGTTAGCATTATGAATTGTAGTTGTATGTTCCAGATGAATTTTCTCCACAAAATTTTATTTATGAACTTCTTTCAATACTGGCAGACGAGACTGCTAAAAGAATTGATGAGTATAAGCAGGTGTATGTGCATGTTTACTGGTGGTCACCACATTTGGACGGCGAACTTCTTTGGATACTGTAAGACGAGCCTACTGACTGGTAGATGATTTATAATCAGTTGTATGTGCCTACCTATAGTACTCCATTGGAATGGCCTAGCAAGATTGGTATGTTACTCACAGACGAGTCTCTTGGGAAGTAAAATCAGGACGGATGGGTGTATATGCCCGCTCGTTGTTTTACATTAAGTTAGATTGATAGACTTCTCCTGAGGGGGAATAGGTAGGAACATGCTACCTATTGGCCAAATTTCCCCTCTGATGGTTCGTCTTGCGTGCTCAGGTTTGAGGAACCTGAGTCGAATGCCTATAGGAGATACCGTCATCATGTTGAGGGTGCACTACCACACAAGTCTGGCGGTGATTATTTGTTGGAGTCCTCTGAAAGGACTCATGTATTCTTGAACTGAGGCCTTGAGTGACCACTTCATTCACCTCCATATAATACGGGAGGTATTGGTTGTTCTATTCTTGCAATAACTACCTGAAACGGTTGGATACGATGGTTGGCACCACCTGCTTCTTGACCACTAGTCGTCGTTGTCAGGACAACCAGGGTGAGTTGTAAACTTGGAGGGCTTGTCGAGCAGCCGCCAAAGTCGATATGGTACTATGTTGACGGTATTCCATCATCAATGCATTTGAGACCCAGTGTTGAAGATGCTGAGTAGGTTATGTCATCCTCAGAGCAGACGAGGATCCTGCAGGAGTAGCAGCCGAGGCAGTCATAGGTGTGAACTTTAAAGAATCCATTTTAGGTTGCAGAGAGATCTTGGAAAAGAGTGCATGTTTGATATAGCAGACATAATAAAGATAAATTATTCTAGAAAACATCTTTTGGATGAGTTCATATGTCATTGATTGCTTTGTTGGCCCTCATATTGAGTTTAATAAGGGCCTAAAAAATAAGTAAAACATTATTTAACTTGGTTAAGGATTTCTCATCCGGTTCACCATTTTTTTGTTTCTTCTAGAAATAGGGATGACCTTTTTGTTTATGGTTCAAAAATTCCAATCAATTTCTAATGGGTTTATTCATAAAATAGGAAACATCCAAAGATTCTATATCCATTTGGACAAACTTTCCAAATTTAGGTGCTCATTAATTGTAGACCGATGAGGCTTAAAAATTTGCATCGGTCGAGAGGATAGAAGTTCAGGCTCATCACACCTTTGGGGGGGGTTTATTACCTACTTAGGGGCTCTGTTATAGATTTATGTTATGTTCACGAATCCTTAATAATTCACCATGTATAAAAATGCGTTTTCCTTTATATTTAGCAATTAATGATTGATATGTATTGGATTTAGAGAATCTTTTATATGTATTTGAGTTTCTTAATTGATGGAGAATCATATGTATGTATTATATATTATTATTCAATGGTATCCTTCAATACATTATATAGAAATCTATTGGTAATTATGATAAGCATACAGGTTTTAAAGCCACTTAGTGGGGAACTTGAAGTTTAGTGTCATTCATAAACACAGATATTATCTTAGAGTTGGGATCATACCCGCAGGTGGGATACCTACGTATCCTAGTTAAAAAGTAATCAAAACCCATATAGTTTGACAAGAAGGACTTAGTTTAACATCATATGGGATAGAAAATAATTAATGAATGATAGGCTTCCACATTATAAAGGCATCATACGTACTCTACTATTAAGGTAGATATCAAAGTCCACATAGTTCGGTTAATGAAATATGGGGTTTATACATGGTTAATGGCCCAAAATGAAATGTAATGATTATTTTTACACTCTAATCTCACGTGATTCATGCTCTTTGTGAGAAACAAGAGGTATCAGTAAACATGATGATGGTGTCATGAAAGATGCAGTCATGAGAAATGATGTGGGGATTACGTATGTATGATGGACCAAGTAGATGGATACCAGGACATAGGAATGAATACCAAGAGATGGGTCATTAAAGGTATTAGTATTTTATGGCGATTTAGAGTTTTAACCCGGGGCTTACTTCTAAAAAGGAATCACAAATTTAGATGGATTTATGAATGGGGTTTATTCTTGAGAAGGAAGCCTAAATCAAAAGAAATTAAGATTGGGGATTAATCATTACGGAGGAATCCCAATGTTAAAAGAAACTATTACTGGGTCTTTCTCCTAGGAAGGAGGCCTAGGTTAAGGGGACTTGTAACTTGGGGCTAACTCTTGAGAAGGAGGCCCAAAATCAAATTATCTTCTTATCCTAAAGGATGAGGTTATATAGGAAACCTCTAACTATGGGGACATAAAGCATGTAAGCCATGAGTTTTTGGGAGAGGTTCTTAGAGAATTACTTTCAAATAAGGAGTCCAATTAAGGAACCATGCCATAAATGGCTTTGAAAAGGTGTTTGAGGGATAATATCTTATAGAGGAGAGGTGAATAGGAGAGAGGCACACAAATAAAGTTGGCGCGCAAGTATGGCCACACAAATCATTTGGCACGCAAGTCCTGGCCATGCAAGTGTACTTACGCGACATGTGATCACCTGGAAATGAAGAATATATATGGTAATACTTGGACGGGACTTAACTCAAGCCTTTAGTATTATCCTAAGATGTTTCCAAAGGGGATGCAAAAAAGTTTCATTGAAAGGGTAGGGTGGCACGCAAGTGTTTCCACTTTTAAAGAGGTCTGGACACATAGGCACTCATGTGTTGATGAATCCTAAACAATTGGGCCTTATCCAACTCCTTCAAGTCTTCCATTCTAGGTAAAAAAGATACCTTGGAATCTTTCAGAAGAGTTGAGTTGAAGACTTGGGAAGCCAGAGCTTGAATCTGAGTTTTGGAAAATTCGTCCCTGAAATGGGGGGGCCCACAGGGGCTATTTATAGGCCACTGGGAACCTTGGGCGAAAGAAAATATAGGGCATGCAAGTGACTTGTGTGACTCATAGGTGGTGCACAAGTAACTTGCACGGCATGCAGGAAACTTGTGCGACTCCCTCCAAATGGGTTCCTAGTCCATGCCTTTGTCAATTTTTTATGTTCATCAAAGGGTGACCCTATTTGTGCTTAATTTATTTCCCATTTCCATTCATTGAACTCTATGATAGAAATAAGCATCAAAATTCCCTCAGGATCATATAAACATCTCAGTGGAAACCGGTCCTAACTACCTCACACAACATCAACCAATCATGAGGGATCCTACAACTCTAATCCTAAAACAAAGAATCTAAGACACAATTTCTATAACCTTGAGTATCCTCTACCAATATCTTTATAAAATTCAAGATCTCATTAGATATGGTACTCAATCTCATGTTTCAAGAACTATGAAATTGAACCTAAAAAACAAATGAACTAGAATCGACATGTCATGTTAACTAACAAGATCTTGACCCTCTCTCAAGCCTCTCCTCAGATAACAAAACCCATTGGAGGGTTTTGAATCTAATACTCAATGAAATATTGGTACCAAAGTCTCTAAATAAAATAAATATCCATAAAACCATTAAATCAAAAAATTATTCAACCATCATGATCTATGTAGAAAAACACTTAGAATGGATTACTTGCAAGACCTATTCTACCATCGGGGAATAAATCACCAAAAACCCCATCAATGTAAAAGAATATTCCATGTACTATTTATTACATGGAATCTAATCTCAAATGTACACATATCCATGTACATATACACATATCGATCACACATGGGGTTTCGACATGCAGTATTATATGGCTAGGGAATAGATAAGGGATATCATGTACTACTATATAGACACATCTCCCACTAAATGTGGTGTCTTACCAAGTACTAGACCACACACCCATTTACTACTACATGGATTTTACTCTAAATACAATTTTAGTACTCTAAAACACACCATCTACCCCAGTACATAGATACATGGTAAATTACTACAATATTTTTTGTACTTAATGTACAAGGAATTTAATTTCAAAAACCTCACCTTACACAAATTAGAAGAATACATGGTTTGTGTTTATAAAACTACATTCCATGTGATGGGGATTTCTTAATGAGAAACCCCTAAAAATGAATGAAAACCCCCGATTTACACAAAAACCCATAGAAATACCCTCTGCAGTTCCCTCACAACCCATAAAAATATTTAAAAAAAATTATATAATGATTTAAGGAAGAAATAAAAAATGTTCAACATCTAGGAAATAATCATTGTAACTTCACACCAGATTCATGCTACGCACTTACCAAAGAAAGATCTACCTCTAAATGAACATCATAGGAATTAACTCCCCCACTCCCTCTCCATCTATTATTTATCTATAGAAGACCTAAATTTGGGAAGATATAAATGGGAATAACTAAAAATACATGAGGGAAAAAGATAAAAGGAAAACAGACGAAAAAAATCATGAAAAAGAAAAGAAAAATAAAATGAGGTCTGACCTCGACCACAGTGTCCACCACAGTATTATTCTTATCCTATGAAAACAACCCATTAATTATTCAGTAATGGATATAGAATCTAAATCTTAAAATCTACTTAAATGATATCACCAAACAAAGTTATGTGAATAAATTAATTTTTTATTAACTAAATATTTACTATTTATTATTCCATATAATTCGAATGGCATGTATTTCCACCAAACTATTGTACTAGGGTAATCAACATATTCTTTGAATAATGGATGGGTTAAAAAAATATTTGAGGTAATTTAATAATAGAAATTACCATTTTTTATTAGAAAGACATTGGGGAACAAAATGTTCAATTTTTTTCTAATTTAAAACATCTCATAACGATTCTTACCATCATTGGATTATCATGAAGAAGAGACTGAGTAGAGATATGAAGTGTTATATAGTCAAATATCTTAATAGGTGAAGTTAGAAACTATATTTACCTTATGTATTTATATTAAATAATATACTAAGGTGATTTATGAACATAATGGAAGCCTAGTGTGGAGAGCTAAGAATGTTGAGGCCCTTGATGAAGAGGTTGTTTCATTGGGAAAAAACATGAATCATCATTAAAAACTTGAGATTCATAAATGAATATGAACTTTTGGAGGTTCACATATGGAGAATTAAAATAATTCATTACGTGAGGATTTGAAGGGGCCAATAATATTCTAAACTATGCGAGAACCATACTAGAATTTAGAAGTATAATTGGTTTTTTAGTAATCAATATAATTGAATGTGATATATCTAAACATGGTAAAGTATAAAGCCAAAAATTGTAGCATCAAACCAAAGTCAACGAAGTGTGAATAGTGATTTCTCTAGAAAAATAGAATCAGATGCCCAAGAATAATCCATGATTCTCAGATATATTTCCACAACTGAGGGGATATACATGGGATGGGTATATGTGAAGGAATAAAGTATAGAATAATTTTCCACTTATAAAGTGTCAATTACATGGATACCATAAAAAACTAGTTTATACTATTATAAGGAATGAATAATCTTTAATGGGGATGACCCCAGTAGTCAGTAATAGAGAAAGAGTCTATTTATTAAATCTAATAATAGAAATAATTTCGATAGACACAATTTTTATTTCCCAACATTTTGGTATAAATAATTTGATTATAGGAAAATTGGAAGTGGAAATAGTAATTATAGTGATCATAAGAAAATGAATATTGGCCAATGAAATAAGATGATTATTTAAAACATAATTTCTCTATTAAAGGAAGAAGATGAGTCTAATTTTATCATTCATACAGAGGATAATTTGGAGAGGCTAGTAAATGCCTATACTCAACATACTATCCCATAGAAGGAAAATAATATTTTTGAGAAATAAAATTTAGGTGAATGTACTATTAAATTAATAAAGAAAAACAAAAAATGTTTTATCAATAGGATTTTCTTGTCACACAAGAAAGGAAATATAAATAGATTTAAAAATCCAATATAATTGTTGATGAAACTATTCTATTTGGAGATTAAAATCATCAAAAAATAAATTTGAGTGGAAATAGAAATTTATCAAGAGATGAGATAAAGAAGACATAATTTATTCTTGTTGATGGGATATAGAATAACCTTATATGGGTGAGTAAAATACATAAATCTAGTCATGAGGATACAATTTACTATAAATTAAGCCTGATAAAAGGCATAGTTATACAATTGATTATGAGATAAATTACAACTAATAGAAATCCATACCAGAAAGAAAATCATGTGAATACATGTCTCTATATAATAAATGATGAAAAACTGTTGTCACATATTATATTAGGCCTCATTATTCAATCAACCATTAAAAATTTATGAAAATTATGAGTTCTAATTGACATACTGAGTCTCATGTGATACCATGTAAATATATGTGATGCTTCTGTGTGGGGAAAATGGTGCAAAATCATTATAATAAAAATAACAATAGGGATTATTTTTTATCTAGTCCACCCAAATGTATGTGTTCTAATGAATATACATGGAATATTTATCGATATAGTTTTTATTATTTTCCATGATGACTATAAAAGTGTGTACAATTGAAATTTTATGCTAAGAAGGTGAGAGGGCATGAGATTCATGTTGTGGTATCTGAGTATAGTAAAAATGAGACTAGGAACTCAATTAGCATATTGTATTTATCAATGGTATATATCATATCACTACTAAAATATCAAACTATCTTGAGAAACATGTGATATAACATTTAGTTTTGTCTATGAAAACTCCACAAAAAATGGATTTATTAAACAAATACATCTGATTGTGACAAAGATGGCTAAACCATTACACATTGGATATTTCATTTTTCATCATTATTTAAAATTAATAGTAAAAATTGATTTCTATACTCATAATCAAAAATTTATAAGACCTATAGAAGAGAGGAACCCATATAAAATGTTGTATAGAAGTAATAATTCATTGAAATTTTTTTTTTTCATTGAAAGTAAGAGATACATACCAAATAAAGAAGGAAATTAGGGAAAGTATTGTGATGTTTTATAGGAGGGAGTATTTCTAAGATACTCATCAATGTGTAAGGCCAAAAAATTCACTGGAAATATACTATGTAAAATTATGGGAGAAGTGGCATAAAATATATTATAGTGAAATTTGTGAAAAACTCTAGATGGATAAACACTAACATTTTTTATGAATAAGAAGAGGAATAAAATGAAATCTATGAAACTCCATATGAGAGGTGTTGGTCCCACACTCCCAAGCCAGGTGCCTAAAACACATACTTTATATACATTCTTTGATACCAACTATAGATTTTGAGACGCAACTATAAAATAATTTAATAACATAATGAAAATATAAAATTAAAAATATTTCCAATACCTTTTAGGTTTAGATCTCTAAATAATTTATAGAAACCATAAAATAAAAAAGTTAATATCATAATCTCTTAATGGATATTTTTTCACTATATAATAAATATCATAATCCATATGAAGTATTCAACATCTATGATAGGGTAAGTTATTATAAATATCATGTGCAATATATTTATTCAACACATGGGGAAATTGAAACATAATAATGGGTGATATGAAATGCTTAATAAGGGAAAACATACAATTTTTAAAATCATGGAATAAATTTGGAATAAATATTATCGAAAATAAGTAATCATAACAACTCAATAATACACTAAAACGCACAAAACAATATCCATGGATAGAGATGAAAATAAATACAACTCCTAAATAACAATAACTACTTCCTTTTTGATGAAATTAAATTTATTGAATTGGTAATTCCATAACATAATAAAAGACATCATGATCTTATACATCATGACCTTACCATCAAGGTAATATTATAGCCTAGAGAAGAATATAATAAAATACCCAATCATGTTTATTTTTTGAGATGTCCCGATTTATAGAGATGATATATAATACCATGTCTAACCGATCAGATGATTAAGACTAATGTATTCATTATATGAGATATTGAGTAAACAATACATCATCAAAATTTACAATAACCATTTTCATTGGAGTAAGAACATACATCATGGAAATATTTTTACCTATGTCAATAGAAGGAATAGCATTGTCATAATCCATTTGGAAGAAGTTTGTGGATGGATAAATAATATATAGTCACCAATCCAACAATCATTCGTATTTTAATAAAAATATAAGGACACCAATATTTTTTCATATGTCAAAAAAAAGATAACAAAATTATAACCCATATAATATAAGAATGTATAAAGTATGAAAATAAATAGTCAATATTCTTATAATCATTTGTATTGGAATAATATCATATATAATGTCAGTAAATTACCATATTCCAATAAAAGTGATAACATTCATTCATGGTTAACATCAACCAATCTAGATTATTTAAAATGTGATGTTCATGCCATAAACAGTAATGAGTGTATGGATTGGATAATACAAAAATAACATGACCATAAAACACCAAGATAAATATGGTTAATTAAAAAAATATTAACATTATTTAACAAAGTAAACATATTAGTATGTATAAATAGATGAAAAAAATCCTTGAAAAATAATACCTAAAATATATCATCCCAGAAGGGATCAAGAAATGGATTTTTTACATATCATGAGTTCGAAAACCCAATATATATATACATATACTAGGGTATAAATAGTAAATCATAAACCCTATTATGTTAAATACTATTAAAATGAAAATGGAAATATATGTGTAACTATAAAAGATATTTAAGAAACTTTTTTTGGATTGATGTAATAGATGATTTTATAGGTCACATCCAAAATCCATTTTAAAAATATGAAGTTAATAATCCTATAGATATATTATTTTTAAAAATAATAATAAATAATAGGGCCTCTAAAATATAATATAATTACCTTCTTGAAATTTTATGTGGAATTAAAATCCTCTGAAATTTAAAGGAAACCCCCATTTAAATATTTTAAAAAAATTCATCATTCTAAACTAAAAGATTAAAGTGTAACAAAACATTTTTTTGAGACAAAATAAATTTTTTCCCATAGTGTTATATAAATTTAAATTAAATAGTATCTTATGGTGGTAGAATCCATGAATATAGGAATAATTATCATGCAAAAACAATATATCCCAATGAAAATTGATTTTAGTTTTTAATATCATTTATGGGTGACATACTCATTAAAGTAATAGATATTTATCAATTTTTATGTGTTATGAAGGTATATCTATTGAAAAAAATAGATATAATTACACATTAAAGAATAAATGTTATGATTTTACCAAACATATTTCAAATAATTTCAAGAGTAATATCATAACTTAATGAATGAAAATTGAGTTACTAAAAATCCTTACAATTGGGGAAATAATTGAGTAAAATAAATATTATGAAAAGAATATTATTTAGAATTATATTTCCCATGAATAAAAAACATGATAAATATACATCCATTGTTATTTAATTAATCATTTTAACCAAAGTATTGGGAACAACATAAACATTTCCGATGGAAATGATATTTTTGATAAATAACTCATGAGACTTGAGTAACATTTTAATCCAAAACCCTTCTATGTGAAGGCTTTAAATTGAAATTAAAATAAAATTATAAAAAATTTAATTTGTGATATGATATCTAGAACAAGTGATATACACACCCCATAATTTATTTTTGGTTTATAATACCAAACATGACCCAAAGATAGGAAATTTAAAAAAAAACCGGTACATTTTCTTTCTGCTTCCTCAACTCTTCTCTAAAATCCTACATAAAAAAATAAAAATATTAGTCAATTAACTCATAACATTAATATAAATATACTATCCTTTTTAAAATTATTTTAGAAACATATAATAAAAATATATTAAACGATCATAGTTTTTTTATGTATCATGTGTTAGATCTTTCAGATATATGTCTCGTAGAAGCATCGTAAAGATGATATTAACCTTCAATTATTTTTCAAGATAAACATTACTATTTAATTAATGATAAAATATTAATTTTTTAATGATGAATTTTCTCCCATTTTCAAAATGAAATATACATGAATATTGTTGTTTAAAATGGAAATCATGAAGAGCTATTTTTTGATTTGTTTAATGATACAATGGTGATATATTTTTAAATATTTTAAATAATAAATATGATTTGAAAAATTAATTAATAAATCCTAAATATATAATAATTAAATTATATTACCACAATATTAAATCCCATAATCATTTATGAAATAATCATTAAAAAATGATTTAAGTAAGCAGTTAAATCGACATGAATGGTAACATGTTATAATGATTTAATGAGTAAGGGTATGCATTTCGATATTGATAGTGTGAAATATAAATAATAATAAATATTTTACCAAAATTGTATATCCTAATTAAATAAATTATATTTATCATCAATGATTTGTGGTGATGAGAAATTATATTCTTTTTTATAGAGGAGGTAGACTACATGTACACATAACTAATGATCTCATTTCTCAATGATCAAATGGAATGATGGCATATGAAAAATGATAATTTTAAAATATTATTTATTATATATAAAATACATTGATTTCTAAAATCCATCCCTGATACTATCCATGATTGTTGTTGACAAAAAACAATATAAAGTCATGGAGTTGGTAGTTTTCACGTACACACGATCAATGTTATGAGCACTTTTAGTGATTAGAATTTAATCAATAATTGTTGTTCAGTTAATATAATTATATTTCATAATAATAATTATACATATTTAATTGAATTAATAATTCTTTGTAAGACCATGATGAAGAATATTTAATGAAATATTAAGAGGAATGTAACCCTCACGTTGACAACTTTAGTTTTTTGCATATAAGGATCCTTTGAAATTGAGGGATTATGCTAAAACAATGTGAACATGGTATTCAATATAATGAAAAATAATTTAAATATAAATTTTACTTCAACATTGAAGAATATTTTTTTTCCAAACATAACAAAAACCATTTGAAGATAATATTGGTTTAGTGTCTTGAGAAACTGGGAAACATAAACAACTAGTTCCTAAAACATCAACATTGTCTCTTCCTTATTTGTTCTTAACTAAACTATATTTTGACACATATTACTTAATACCCTATTTCATGAACTGGGGATAATAAACATATGAAAGAGTGATCTCAAACTCTCAATAAGGTTAAACAAGTGAAATATCAATCCTATCATAATCATAAAAACATAACATTTAAAAATCTTATCTTGCATATAAAAGATCATAGTATCATGTCATGGGATAAATAATAAATGTTTAATGTAATCCCAATATTCATAATATAATACATGAAACTTCTTTTTATACACACGTAATCATTTAAAATCATTTATTATTATTCAAGGCTCATTACCAAGACCATCATAGCAGACTAAGTCCATTACTGAACCGAGTTCACTCCTCATTCCAATCCTGTATTACTAAACCAGATTTACTTATCATTCCATTCATGTATATCTCATGATATATAATTTTTTAAAAAAATTGAAAGGAAATATAGATTCCACCCATCTAGTAATTAAATTATTCTTTCATGTTCCACAAAACATAAACCATTCACTATATCATAATCCCAGAAACAAAAAAAGTGGGTTTCTTAAACATAATTCTATCATAACATAATCCATATAAGAAAAATGGATTTCAGAAAAATAATTCCATCATAAACACAATCAAATAAAATTAATAATAGTTATAGGAATATAATCATATTTAATCCTAAATGGAAATTAATTTTGATAAAACACATGAGCTTAATTCTGGAGGAAAATAACCTTTTTTCTTTAGAAATGTTTTCCTTCCTCAAAATGCCACACCATTTTAGAATAAATTATTTAAAGTAAAAATAAACTTGTATTATTTTAGGGGAATATTCAAGGAATTATGAAATTATGATAACATAAAAATCCATTCATGTTGTACATGTTAAAAAACATTCTTCTCGTGATTTTTTTGGGAAGTTCCAAAAGTACCTAGTACCGAAAATGACAAAAGATTAAAATTTTTCTATTTAGTAGAAATTAACCAATGGTTATAATTTACTTTAAAAAGTTACATAAGGATATAAAAAAAATTTTAAATACATATTTAGTAAACATAGATAGGGATGATAAATATACCTTAGTAAGTACTTACGAATAAAAAATCTCTGATAAAAATGAGATTTGTTAAGTTATCCCTTACCATAGGTATTATATTCCTTGTTTGTATCCAACCGAACTGTATAATTATATATATAAATTTATTTATTTATTAAATAATCATAATAATTTTTTATGATGAAATTTATTATCATATTTTCATCCTTTTATTAGTAACATTTCATTGTTACTCGTTATTAGGGTATTAACCGCTTTACCGTCTTATGGATGTTTGATTGGATAATTTCTTATTACTATTTTTAGGTTATAGTTATATCATATAAATAAATTTATTAGTATAATATATATCATATTTATTTATTCAATTAATTTATATTATCATTCATTAATTAATATTTTGTATAATGAATCACAACACACCAAGGAGACGGTAAGTCGTACGTATACACGAACGGAGATATCATTCCCATAATTGTTGAATGGTATTGAAGTGGTTATTGTATAGTATCTCATAATCAATATAAATTTGTATTAGTCATAAATATTTTTTTTAACTATATCATTATACCCATCCATGTAAGGTGGTGATGAAAAAACGATTACACCACGGCGTGAAGACGGTAAGTCATACGTACGCACGTGTGGGGATTTCATTTTTCATAGGATGGGTAGAATGTGGAATATGGTTTTTTAATAATCATAATTACTTCTCAGTATATAATTACTATAGGTTTTATTACTTTATAATGAAAAAACTCGTGATGTAGAAGTATAAGAAGAATGAATATTAAAAGACTCCGAAAATGATATTACCTCTTCTTCGACATGTATCCTCTAAATCTCCTCTTAAAGAACTTGAGTTGGTCTTTAGAGAATACCAGGACCTCTAGAAAGTTTCTAGGTAATTATACAATGGAAATGGTTAGAGTGTTGTTGAACTTTTAGGCTCAAAATTAAATTAATAGCAGAGGGAGTAAGTGCCCTTTTATGATTGATGTGAGGGGCACTTTTGGAAACCTCAAAAATATTAATTTATTATAAAATAAAACCCATCCTAAAAACCTAAAAAATTCTCAATATAGAATATGATATTATATAGGGTTGTAATATCATCCAAAAATAAATTTTATACAAGTTGTTATTTCAATTTAATCATTATTACTTTAATTAATACTTAGTTATTCTATTTAATTTTTAACTAGGGTAACCAATATTTCAATATTAAAAGGGTGAAATATTTACTTATTTCAAGTCAATTAGGCAATAAATGAATGAATTAGAATATTATAGACCATATAATAAATATTTTATTTTTCTAAAAAAAAATTATGCTTTTTAAATAATTTAATAAAACCTTATTTTGACAAAATATCAATAGGGTCAATTTTAAAACTATTTATTTCAAAGATTTTTAAAAATATAAAAATAAGAAGTGAACCTTCATAAAAATATTTTATTATATCCCTATGGAGTCTATGTAATCATGAAAATTAATTTTACACAATATTATTCCCAAATTATTTTTATTAAAATATTTTTAACAACATTTATTTGATCTATTCATTAATTAAATAATTACTACCTCAATTTTGTGTAAATATTTAATATACTTATTTGTTGATTATAAATTAAAAATAAAATAATATTATGAATATATATATTATCTTTGATATTAATAACTTTAGATGAATTTATATTCTGAAAAACCCAACAATAAAAATGAAATACTTTTTTTAAAATACGAATGTGCCAAATTTATCTTCACTATAAATAAAATAATATAATTGTAATATACTATTCTATAAGCCTCCAAATGGCGAATAATAATACCCTTGTATTATTATGGATGTAATAAACTCTACCAACATGTTTTGTTAAAGTGTTTCAACCTTTTTATTGTTACAAATATTTCACTTTTCTTTAAATAAAATAAATTAAATGTCCTAATATCATCCAAGTTGGTTAAGATGGATACCATTTAGACCCAATTATGTTTTATGGAAGATTTTAATCATCTTATTTTATTAATACAAGTGTTATGATAATTTTATAATGTTATATTTACCCTTAATTACCTAATATACCCTTTAATCGTGTTAACAAAATTTACTAAGGTTACTATTCATATTGCTCGAAAATAAAATAAATGTATTTTTATAATTTCGACCAACTAATTAGAAATATGTAATAAATTTTTTCAAAATTGAAAATAAACATGTTCTATTAATATATTTAAAATTAATCCCCCTGTTGAAATGAGAAAAATGGGTTTAAAAGTTAAAATATTGCAAAAGATTGAAATGTTTTTACAACTGAATTTAATGTAAATTTAATTCCAATGACCTGCATTATATTAATTGGTAGAAATATATACTATTTATACTTTTAAAACATTCAATAATATAATTTAACTATATGAATTTTTTCAATGAAAAAATTAGATTTCCAATTAGAATTTTTCATATTTTTATTATTCATCAAAACATGAAAAGTATCAGAAAAATATCATAAATTAATCCAAAGTAAATTATTATATCATTCATCAAAATGACATGTTTATGATATCATATAAAAATTATTAATGTGTCAACATCGTAATTTAAAAGGGATTTTTCATTCAATGGTGTAAAATTATCCTTAAAAAAAATAGGTTGTTATACATAAAATAGGGTTTTATTCATACTCTATGAATAAAATATCCATTGGATAAATAAAAAAATATATTATTAAGTATATAAAATATATATAACTCATTAATTTCTTTACCAAAAGTAATTCACTCAAAAATAAAATTATCTATTTATATGTTTTGTAAATAATTAATAGCCAATGAATTCACAATGCACTTTCATAAGTTAGTTATAATTATTCCAACTAACCTAACAGCTATGTTATAATGATAATTTTAAAATATAGGAATCTCTCAGTTTTTTTAAACCCACAATGGTATGAAAATAAGCTACTAAAGAATAAAATTTATTTATAGAAAATATTTCTTAAAAACATATGTGTGTTACATTCTACCCCTTTAAACTGAATGTCACCCTCAAAATTTGTCACATGGAAACAAACATATGAGGATATCACTCCTTAATAATATCCTCATGTTCTCATGTAGCTTCTTTAAATATTTGGTTCCTCCATAAAACTTTAACTAAGCAAGTGTTCTTGCTTCGTATAACTTTTTCTCTATGATCTCGAATCTATATCTATTGTTCTTCATAAGAATGATCATGTTTTAGGGGTATGAATTTTTATCTTAGTACATGTGAAGGATTAGGTACGTACTTTCACATGAGAGATATATGGAACACATCATGAACGCAAGAGAGATTTAGTGGAAGTGCCAATTGGTAGGCTTCCTTCCCAACACGATCTAGAATTTCAAAAGGACTGATATACCTCGGGCTCATCTTTTCCTTCTTTCAAAATATCATTACTCTCTTCCAGAGAGATATTACTAGGAACACCTTATCACCCACTTCAAACTATTGGTCTTTTCTTAGAACGTCACTATAAAATTTTTTTGACTATGAGTTTCTCTTATATATTGTTGAATATATCTGACTCATTCTTCAATTTCATCAACAGGACCAGGTCCTAATAGCTTTCTTTCCCCAACTTCATCACATCACATTGGAGTTCTTCACTTATTTCCATAGAGGGTTTCATAAGGATCCATATTAATACAAGATTGAAAACTATTGTTGGAAAACAATTCCACCAATGGTAGGTTTTAATTCCAACCACCTTTTAAATCCAAATAGAAATCTCTCAACATGCATTCCATAGTTTCAACTGTCCTCTCAAACATACCGTATTTTTGAGTATGATAATATGTGTTGAAACTTAACTCTATATCCAGATCATGCTGAAGACATCACTAGAACATTGAGGTGTCGCTAAAATTCTAATCAGATATAATGGAAAGTAAAACCCCATGAAATATTACCACTTCCTTTACATATATCATAGCTAGCTGATCAAGAGAAAAATATTATCTAATTGTAATAAAGTGTGAAGAATTTGTAATATGACCAACTATAACCCATATATTCTCATGGCCTTTAGATGTTTAAAAAAATATGACAATAATGTCTATAGTGATGTTTTCTCATTTCTGTTCTGGTATAGGTAATGGATGTTACAACCCCTTAGACTTATATCTTTTAGCCTTAACATGCTGAAAAATTGGGCATTGAAATATATATTCGGGGACATCTCTTTTCATGCCATCCCACCAGGAAAACTATTTCAGGTCCTTTTTCATATTTTTTCTTTTATGGTGAATATGTAATGAAGAACTGTGAGCATCCTCCAATAGCTCCTTCTTTAATTTTGGTATGGGAGGAATAAAAACTATGTTCTTGAACCTTATTGTTTCATCACAATCAAGTTTGAATTAAAGAACATTTCTCACATTCTTTTGTATGTTTTCATATTTTTTATATAGATCCTTAATCTTCACATGTATAGATGGTTTAAAATTCATTCATGAATGATAAAATTTCATACTTACTTTAAAATTTCAAGATACATCCTTTTCAAATCCATAAATATTGGATATTTTGTGATCAAATAATGGATAGGCTATCATGGTCTTATTTACTCAAAGCATATTCCACCTTGTTTACTTTCCCAGTGTGGTAATTTATTTAGAATTCATAATCATTAATCAAGTCCAATCATCTTATTTGATGCATATTTATCTCCTTTTGTGTGAAAATATAATATAAATATTTATGATCAGTATAAATATCACACCATTCACCATAAAGATAATGCCACTATATCATTACGGAAATGATTACTATAGCTAACTCCAAATCAAGATTTGGGTAATTTTATATAAATTTTCATCTACTGTGAGTAAAAAGCTATCACAATATCATTTTGCATGAGAACACATCCCAACCCATTTTTTGATGTATCATTGTAGATCAAAAACCTTTCTCCACTATAAGGTAGTGTGATAAAATATGCACCAGCTAAACTCCTTTTTAGCTCTTTGAAATTCTCTTCACATTCTTCTGAACAAAGAAACATAACTCCTTTTGAGTCAACTTAGTGAGTGGATTACATAATCATGAAAATTCATTCAAAAAACATTGATAATATCAATCCAAACCAATAATTCTTTAGATCTTAGTTAATATTTTTGTTCTCATCCAACTTTCAACAACATATATTTTTTATGGATACACAGATGTCCCTTCTCTTGAGAGAATTTGACCTAAGAATAAAACTTTCTGAAGCCAAAAATCACACTTTGTAAATTTATCATAAAGCATATCCTTTCTCAAGGACTTTAGTATAATTTTCAAGTGGTCTTCATGTTATTCCTTACTCTTCAAATAAAAAAGAATATCATCTATAAAGACTACCAAAAATTGATCAATATAGTCTCTAAAAACTCGTTTCATTATATCTATGAAGATAGTGGGGGAATTAGAAAGACCAAAAGAAATCACTATAAATTCATATCATCCATACAGTGTATGGAATGTCTTATTTGGTATATCCACCATTTTTACCTTTGATTGATGATATCTTGGTTGAAGATTGATCTTGTAAAATTTGTTAGTTCTGTATAGTTGGTAAACTAATTCATTAATTTGGGGAAGAGGATATTTGTTCTTGATAGTGATCTTGTTAAGTTATCGATAACCAATGAAGAGTCTCATTGATCTATCTTTTTCTAAAAAAATAGAACAATTTATCCCTAAGGTGACACACAAGGGTGTACAAATCCCTTATGAATATTCTCTTAGAGTTTCTTCTTTAATTCCTACAACTATATTCAGTGCATTCTATAATGTGTCTTTGAAATAGGAATAGTACCTGGTTTGAGTTTTATTGAAAACTCAACTTCATGATTTGGTAGAAGATGTTGAATTTCCTAAATAAATAAAACATAAAACACCCATACAATGGGTGTAGTATTAACCATGAGTTTCTCTCCAACCATTTGAGATAAATAACCTTTCTCTATAAGAATCAAGACCTATATGATGGAATAAATTTCTACTAAAAGGTTATATTCATCGTTGCATCAATATATAATCATATATTGATCTATAATATGAAATGTAACTTTACTTACTTAGCAATTTATATGATCTCCATATAGAGAAACAAAATCCATTCCAAGAATCACATTACATTACATGATAGGAAGGATCACAAGATTTGAAGGAAGCACTTTCCCACAAACTTCAACCGAATAAGAATTATAGACTTTTGATGTAAATTTTGTTCCATTAGGAGTTGTCAAAGATAAATCAACATCTATTTTCTGAGTTAATACGGTGATACCCTTCGAAAATTCTTCATAAATAAAAGAGTGGGTGGATACAGAATCAAATAAAACAACTGTTTCTTTATAGTGATTGGTAAGTGTACCTTTCACCACTTTATTATCGTACTCCACATCGCAGATAGTGATTGCATATCACATTCATTTGACTTTGTCCTTGAGAGTTTTTTGATGTAAATAATCATGAATAACCCTTGTATTAGTGAATTGATTTCCATAATTTCTCATTTCCCTGCACCTTTATCAGTGAATTGTATGTGGTTCATTCTGTGTAGCCTTTTATTTGTTCATATCATTAGACATCTTTTTTCGATCACTTCGGCATTAATCTACTCGATAACCACATTTTACACACTTAAAACATTCAATAGTTCATTTCATACAATTCCATCCATGATTCTTTCTAAACATTTATCATATGGGAAAACTCATATTCATTCTAGTGTAGGCTTTAGATTTTCCTTTGAAATCCATTTCTCTCTTCTTATCAAGCTCATATGACTGATGGATTACTCCAATCCACATATCAACCTTGAGATCACATAAAATAATTTCCTCATAGATATTGAAGTCACTTATGGGTAATTCCTTTCAGATACTTAGTTTTAAGACACTAAAGAATTGATAAATTTTACTCTTCGTTTGGATAATAATTATAGAAGAGTACCTTGAAATTATTGAAAAATTTTCTTCATATCTACCAACATATTCATCATCCTTTTTCTTAAGTTCAATTTACTCATTCTCTATCTTTTTTCAAAGAATAAGAGGAATTTAATTATTGAAAAATAAGTTCTTGAACTCATACAATTTCAGATCTTTACCTCATATTCTTGATATGATTCCACCATTAATCAACATTACCATCCAAACAAAATACTACTAAGATGAATCTAACAATTTCAGAACATTGTAGAACTAAAAATATCTTTTCAGTGGTACTGATCAATTGTTTAGCCACTAATGGATCAGAAGACCCGTTGAATGAAGGTGGAAGCTACCTCGTGAAGGATTTAATATAATGTTACCCCCTCCTTTGCTCATTTGGAAGTTCAACATGATTCATATATTGAGAATCTTGTGTGAGAATAGATAAATGATTTTGCATTACATCTCCCATAACTGTTGGTTTCTTAGGGGGACAGTCATATCACAATCCATCGCATTCAGCGTTAACACGGTTCCTTCAGTTTCCTTCCATTGACTAAGTCCAAGAAGCGTAGTGTGATTAAAACAAATCATAATGGTAAAACCAAATAATTCAAGAATAAAATTCTAATTTGGGACACTTTAGGGTTTTTCCTAAGCAATTCATGAACATTTCTAAAAAACTAGGATAGGATTGTAACCTATACTTAGATATATCCTTAGGGTTTTTACTAAGGTACTCTTATCCTAGTTTCCAATGGTTAATTATATCATTACTCTGACATAAATTATAATAACCAATACATTACATAGAGATTTTACATAAACATTGAATATTATTTATTATATAACGTAACAAATTCCATGCCAGGACTATATTGGTTTATTGTCTTTAGAAACTGGGAATCATAAACAACTGGTTCATAAAAAAGTTGGTTTCTTAAACAACATTCCATCATAAGAAAATCCTTATAAGATAAATGGATTTCATAAAAATAATTCAATAATAAACACAATAAAATAAAATTAAAAATATTTATATAAACATAAACCTACATCATCTTATATGGAGAATAATTTTGATAAAACAATTGAGCTTAATTCATGAAGAAAATATCCTTTCTTCCTCAAAAACTTTTTTCTTCCTCAAAATGACAGACAATTTTATAAGAAATAATTTTTTGTCAAAATAAAAATATAAGATTTTAAGGGATGATTCAAGGAAATAATTCATTATGAAAGTGAAAAAAAAATTCATTACATACAAGTTTTCTCGTACTTTTTCTGGAAAACCCAAAAATTACCTCGCACCAAAAACGACAAAAGATTCCATTATTACCAATTAGTAAAAATTCACCAATGGGTAAAATTGACATTAAAAAATTATAGAATAATATAAATAATATCTTTAAATACATATTTATTAATCATTGACGTGTATGATAAATATACACCTGTAAATACTTATGAATAAACAATCACTAATAAAAATGATATTTGAAAAGTTATCTCTTACCTTAGGACTGATATGTTTCATTTGTATCCTAACCTCATGTATAATGATTTAAATAGTGTTAGTGATTTATTATAGAATAATAATATTTTTTATGATAACCTTTATGGTTATATTTTCATCTATTTATTTGTAACATTTCATTATTACTCGTTATTCAGGTATAAACTACTTTATGTTCTTATGCTTGTTTTTTGGATAAGTTCTTATTATTATTATTAGGTTTTTATTATAATGTTTATATCATGGTATTATCATAATATATATAATATTTATTCATTAAATTAAATTACATAATCATTCTTTATGGAATATTATGTATAATGATTCACATTGCACTGTGGAGATGGTAAGCCATACGTACACACGCATAATGATTTCACTTTTCATAGGATTAGTAGAAGGTGGAATATGGTTGTTTCATAATCATAATAACCTCTAATTATAAATTTTAAACTATATTTATTACTTTAAAATGAAATAACTCAGGATTTGTATGTATAATAAGAAATAAGTTTGAAAGAATCGATAAACGATATTACATATTCTTCAATGTGCCTCCTCAAAATATTCTCTTAAAGCACTATAGTTGGTATTTGAAGAATAAAAATACCTATAGAATGTTTATAGTGAAGTTGATAAGGGAAATGGGTAGGTTATGGTTGATCATGATGGCTCAAAATTATGTTATGAGTTGAGGTAGGAAGCTTCCTTTTATAATTAAGGTGAGGGGAACTTTTGGAAACCTCAAAAATATCAATGTTTAATATAATAAAAAACAACATAAAAAACTCCAAAATGTACCAATTTAGAAAATGATATGATATAGGGTTTTAATATCATTAACCAATATATTTTGGAATTTTTTTTATGTCAATTTAAGAATTATCATTTTAATTAACACTTTGTTATTCAATTTAATATTTAACTACGATACCAAATATTTCAATTTTAAAAGTGTAAAATATTTACTTATTTAATGTCAATTACAACATAAATGAATACATAATAACAATTTATACCATATAATAAGGGTTAAATATTTTTAATAATGTTTTATGTTTTTTAAATATTTTATGAAAACCTTATTTTTGACAAAAAAATCAATTGTGTCAATTTTGACACATATTATTTCATGGTTTTTTAAAAATATAAAAATAAGAAGTGAACCAAGATAAAAATATTTTATTATATCCATATAGTTCAAGGTAATATATAAAATTAATTTTAAATAATAATTATCTCAAATTATATTTATTAAAATATTTTTATAACATTTATTTGACCTTATCATTAAAAAAATAATCACTATCTCAATTTTATGTAATTATTTAATATAATTATTTATTGAATAAAAAATAAAAAGAAAATAATAAAATGAAGATAAATTATTTAGATATCAGAATAATAATTTTAGTTGAATGTATCTTCAGAAAAACCAAACATTAAAAATGATATACTCTTTTAAAACATGTATATGATAAATTTATCATTACTTTAAATAAAATAACATACGTGTCATAATCACTTCTATAAGCCTTAAAATGGTTAATAAGTTAACCATTGAATTATTATGGTCTGGAAATACTCCATAAATATGTTTTGGGAAAGTTTTTGGACCTTTTTATTGTTATTAATATTTTAATAAAAAGTGTTATATTGATTTCTCATCAACTAATTAATTTTTTCACCATCCAAATATTTGTAGTTAATGTAATTATTTATTTCCTAAAAATTAAAAATAAATTTTCATTATAAATAAAAAAATTTATCTTTAAAATAAATATTTATAATCAAATTTATCATCAATATAACCTTTTATTATAAATACATTTATTAATAAATTTTGAGTGAGACATATTTCACTTTTCTTTAAAAAAAATTAAATGTTCTAATATCATCCAAGTGGGTTCCAATGGATACCATCTACACCAATGTATGATTTAGGGAAAATTATAATCATCCAGTTATATTAATTCAAATGTTAGTGTAATTTTATAACATTATTTTTACCCTTAATTACATGATTTACCATTTTCCCGTGTTAATAAAATTTACTGAATTAACTATTCATATTACCCAAAAATAAAATAAATATATTTACTTAATTTTCACTTAATTTTTCCAAATATGCAATATATTTTTTAAAATTCAAAGTACAGATATTTTAGTAATTAATTTAAAATTAATCCCACTGTTGAAATGAGAAAATATATTTTAACTGTTAAAATACTACAAAAAGATTGAAATGTTTTGAAATCTAAATTTAATGTAAATTTAATTCCAATTACATATAATATATTAAATGGGGAATATATAATCTATTTTATTCTTTTAAATTATTCGATAACATAATTTAACCAAATAAATTATTTTAATGAAAAAATGTTATTTTCAATTAAAATTTACCATATTTTTACTATTTATCAAAACATTAATGTTATCAAAAAAAATATTAGAAATTCATCCAAGGTAAATTTTTATATCCCGTATCAATATATATTTTTTTATATTGTATAAAAAGTATTAATGTTTCAAAATATTAATTTAAAATAGATTTTGTATTCAAATTTGTAAAATTAACCTTTTAAAAAATAGGGTTTTATATGTCAAATTGGGTTTTATTCATATCCTATGACTAAAATATCCATTTGATGAATATAAAAAATATTTTATTAAGTATATAACACTTATATATTTCATTAATTTTATTACCAAAAGTATTTCACTCAAAAAAAATATCTATTTATATTTTTCATAAATAATTGATTGCTAATGAAATCACAATGCATTTTCTTAATTTAGTTATAATTATTCCCACTCACCTAATGGATAGGCTATAATAGTAATTTTATAATAAGGGAATCTCGATGTTCATTTAAACTAACGATTGTGTGCAAATCCAGCTACTGAAGATTAAGAATTATTTAAAGAAAATATTTCATAAAAACATATGTGTGTTACATTATGTTCGTTGGGGAGGTTTATAGTAAGTGAAAAATGGGTATAGTTTATGAATATGTTCTATAATTAAGGTTGTATCATGTAGTGTTAGAAGTGATCACCTCTTATATTTTGGGGAAGTGTAGTATTGGAATCACTATTTTCTTTTCTATTATATCCTTTAACTATTCAAGTAAAATAAAATTAAAACTAATAAATAATTTATTATGAAATTTTATAAGGCCAAATTATCTCATCAACTCATTTTAGTCACAAATTTCAATGATTTAAGGAGATTCCACATTATTTTTTACTTTTAGATAACTGTATATTTACCTATGAATATTTGCTTTTTACCCATGACAATTAATTTAAATAAACAAAAAAATTGGATTATTATAAACATTGATAATTTCAATAAAAAATATAAAATTAATTAGATAATTTAAATTTCATTTTGTTTAGGAATGTTAATTTCAAAATAGATTCATGTAACAGGTAAAAAAATTCATGAATGGTTTTTTATGAATATCATACGTATGTGGGAAAAAAATTATCATTTTTATCAATTTATATGAAATAAAATTATTTATTATAAAATAAATATAGGTTACAAGGATTTGGAGTTAAAAAAATAGAATTATACAAAAGAAATATTTTATTAAAATAAAAGACGAATTATCATTATCATTAGGGAAAACATTTACTTAAGATTTATAATCTTAAGACTAAATTATTTATGTGAAAAATAATCTTATAAAATTTGCAATTTATTACTTAAATAAATAATATAATAATATAATTGTTTTATAAATTTATAAGTTAATATTATCTTATTAGGAGTCCTAAAAATTGACGTTTTATCAAAATCATTATTTTTTACTATTCGCCTAAAAGTTAATTAACTAATAAAACCAAAATATTTATATTCTATTAATATACTCATGATAAATCAAAAAATTAAGCTAATTTTTTCAAATGAATATTCTAATATTTAAAAAAGCATTTTTTAATAAAATCATAAAATACAAAGCAATTGTTTTATTAGACAAAGACCTTTTTAGATATTAAATTTTATTATTATTATTTAATTTCATTTACCAATATAATTGGTTTTCATAAATTATTAATAGAAAAAATAATATATCATTATTATTCATACATTTCTCAAAGTATAAATTCATATAACATTAGAAGAAAACTTTTATAAAAATAATTTCCAAAATAATGTATTAATGATGTTTTTAATGTATTAAGGATGTTTTTAATAAAAATATGTGATATATATAACATGAAAATGACACTAGAATAAAAATTTACATACATATATTAATATATATAAATATATATATTACTTTTCTTTCTTTCAACATGATAAGAAAATGGAAACAACGTTCATGCATACATACGACCTAACATCTCCATGAATGATGTATTCCATTTCCTATAAAAAATAGTATTTATTACTATGAATAAATATATAATAAATATATATTATATATACTAAATAATTATGATATTATTGATATAATTAACTTTCTAGTAATATAATATATCATTTCCTTTATTACCCTTTAACACACTAAAAAAGTGATAACGTCGTTCATGCACGTGTGGAATACCGCCTCTTCAAAGAAACATGATTACTTTTTCATCTCATGAATTATATATAAAATTATATATTATTATATAATATATTATTTATTATATAATTATCATTCTAAATGGATGAATACTTACCATATTTCCATAAAGATCTTTAAAATAAGGAAGTGTTACTCATGCATACGTACGACCTACCGTCTCCATGATCGTAACATTAACTCATTTTTCTAACCATCTTCCATGAATTGTTTTAAATTTATAAATTTTTTATAAATATTTTAATTTTGTCATGATTATTGTTCTATATATTTTTAAATAAGTACCCCTTTGACCATAATCCACCTACCAAAATCATTTTTGACACATAAATCAAATGGGGTCAAAACATCCAACTAAATCTTAATTGATTAGGTAATTTTATATAACAAGTCAATAGGTGAAATAAAACTAATATTAAAATTTAAAAAGGATATAAAAAATTAAATAATTAACATATGTTTATTATTTTGGAATACAGAGACACACGCGACATGTTAGACTCAAGGTATGGGATTTCGTCATAAAACTCACTCCATTGAGACTTATTTGTTGTTATTCCACAATTAACATTGGTATGGTTTATATAATGTCCCTTTTTCATTTATTATCATTATTTACCCATACATCATGGTATTTTATGTTTCACTTTTAATTATCCCATCTAATTGGTTTTGAAAATAAAATCACCTAGTGGTAAAATTTATCTTTGCAATCTCAATTTTTTTGTGATGGTTAACATTCTCTTGAATTAATCACATCTTTTTGATAATTTTTTATTGTACATTAAATTTATATTAAATATCCATATTTTTGTTTAATGGATATGATTATTTCATAAACCATATACCATTTTTACATATGGCCTTAACATTGAATTTTATTTGATTAATTAGTGAAACTTTTATAAATTTGTATATTTTACTTCATATGTATATTTGATAAGGAACATTATTTATGAATAAAATTTATTATTATATATATGAGGAATGATTTGTACATGCATGATAATGGTTGGGGATCAGTTAAGGAAAGTTCCTCGATTCATCAGTACTCTCATAAGATAAATTAGAGGGCCAAATCATAATTTCTTTAAAATGTCTTGAGAATAGATCATGATAGTAAAGTATCCATATACTTGGGAAACATAGTGTCCAATAATTACCCATTGTCTTCATTATGAATTTAGTTATTATTATCCATTATGTTTTCACTATGAAAATCAATGGATGTATTTTATTCTATGTTTATTGATTAAATGGCATGTGTGTTGATTTATTTACATTACTGTTTTGATTATACTCAATGATTCATTATTTCTTCCACTATACATAACCCTTACTAAAAAATTTATCTCACCCTTATTTTTCTTCTTTTCCAAGGATATGAAGATTAATTCTGGGAATTAGTTTCATGTATTCCAAGATTTTACATTTTTTATGATTTATTTTCTTTTTCCAATGTAAAATGGGCATCGTGTATGTCATCTAGTTTTCTAAAATTGCTAAAATGTTTGGTCATTGGGTATATTAATCTTGTATCTATAACAATTTAATAATGTATTTCACCATATCTATGTTATTATAGTCATGGTTGTTACAATCCCAATTCAAAGTTCACATAAAATACTTACTAACTTCGATACAAAATAGAGATTATTGTATTTAAATATCTTATATGTACATAAATAAAACCAAATATTTAATTACATGAATTTGTAAGACCATTTAGGTTTTGATATTTATAGAATTAGGAAAAAATATACAATAATAAAACCCATGTCCTTCTCAGCTAATGGAATTATTCCAACTATATATGAATCTTCTTAATCCATAAGAAGTATTAAAAATATCCAAAAAGGTGTCCTAATAGACATGTCATGTATAATTATTTTCTTCATAACCTGAGTTAATGGAAACATATGGAGGGTTAAGATCAAACACTCAGTAAGGGAAAACGTACAACCAAGGTAGTCATAATAGAAACATGAAAAAAATGTTATATAATGAATAATAAATAACAATAAAATGAAAATAAACTAATAATTGAAGAATAATATATACTAGGATCAAAATTAAAAGAAACATACCACATAGATAACAATAAAAACATCAATGGTGGTGAAATGTATAATGTCAAATAGAAAATTATATACCATAATCCAAGACATTCTGCTCTTATACATAATAACCTTACCTTCAAGAAAATATCTTGTTCTGGGAATGCACATACCAAAATATCCAAACATTTTTTTCTCATAAGATATACCAATGAGTTAAATAGATATATAATATCATGCCCCACAAATTAATTTATTAACTCTAATTCATTCATCATATAAAATATTGAGTAAATAATACACAATAAACTATTCCAATAATAATTCGTATTGGAATAAAACATTAAAAAACCCCAATAAATTTGAATATGTAAATAAAAGGGATAACATGATCATAAAACATCATAATGAAGAATGTGGTTGATCAAATAATAAATAGTCAACAAGATAATAATCATCCATATTGTAATAACAATATATAGAACACCAATACATTTCTCCGTGTTAATAAATGAAATAACATCATTATAACCCATCCAAAGGAAGAAATTATAGTATAAAACAATACATAATCAAAATTCCAATAATTATTTTTATTATAGAAACAAAATAATAAATTATAAAAATTCCCCCAAGTTAATAAAATGGATAAAATTTTATCTTGATGAATATCATCGAATATAAATAATGTAAAACATATTTTTTTATGTCATGTGGAGTTATAAGTATATAGATCAATCAACACTAGAATAAAATGATAATAATCCATCCATTAAAATAATTTGGATAGATAAAAATAAACATAATGATATTGTGACCAAGGAAACATAAAAGGATTTTAACTAGATTAATAACATCCTTTCAAAAGAATGATTATAGGATACCACCCAAGAAGGGATCCAGAATTGGATTGTCTGGTGCTGTGAATTAAGTACCCAAAAAGTTAAATATATATTAGGGTATAAATATTTAATCATAAAACTTATTAGGGAAAATATTTTTGAAAATAGAAATGGGAAATAAATTGAAAGCATTAAATAGATTATATAAAACATTTTTAACATTAATATAAAATTTGATGTTACGGGTCACCTCAAAAAGTTGTTTTCAAAAGGTGAAGTGACAAATCATTAGAAAACTTTAATTAAAAAAAATAATATTTTATAATAGGGCCTTGAAAAGAAATATTTTTTTTCTTGGAGAATTATAGAAAGTAAGGAGAATCCTCTGAATGTGAAAAATAAAATCCTTTACAATTTTTTTTCAAAAATACATATTTTTAAAAATCACATTGCAAAAACTACAATAAAAATTATTTTATTTTAAATTACATTATACATATATAGGATAAGAAACTAAAATATAAATATATATTATATTGGGGGAACCTAATCATGGAGGAATAAATTTCATTATGAAACAATATGACCTGAAGAATGGATATTTGGATTATTAATGTCTTTAGTAGATAACATAATCCTTGATGTAAGAAATAATTTTCAAAGGGTTTATATTTTAAGAATATATATCCCCATAAAAATGATTTAATAATGAATAAGAAACTCAAATGTAATAATTTTACCATCATATATGAAATATATTTAATAGAATGATCGAAACTCAATGAATGAATATTTAGTTACCAAAAATATTTACAAATTGTTTGACAATTTAGTAATATACATTTGAAAATTATGAACATATTTGGATTAGTATTTCCCATGAATTCTATATATATATATGATAAAAATATATATCCATTTTTAGTGAATAAACACTTAAAAGGTAAACATGGTGCGTATTATAATCAAGCCTTATAGAATTATTTTTTGTGAAGAAGAACCCTTGCTGTTTGAGTAAAATTTTATTCAAATACCATTGAATGAGAATAATTTAAATTGAACTCAAAATCCTAAGATTAAGAGATAATTAAAATGTGATATATAAAATTGGTATTTTATACACAACATAAATAAAATTAGGTATATAATTCAATACATGTCTCAAAGTGAGTAATTTTAGATAAAATTCCTTACCATGTATTCCCTCTAACTCAGCTATATTCTATCCTCTAGTATACATAAACTAATGATATTAATAACTTGTATCATAACCTTAATATAAAAATAATAACCTTTTTATAATTATTTTATAATAATATATTAAAAATATGTTAACTGATCATAGTTTGTTTTGGTTACTAGTTGATAAGTGTTTCACTTGTTTATTTTGTATAAGATTCTATAATATAGGATTGATTCTTAGTATGTAGTTTCTATTTCAACATTACTAGACCATTAAATATATAAAAATAATTTTCTAGTTGATTAATTATTCCACATTTTCATTTTACGAAAGACATGAATATAGCTTTTGAGAATATAAATCAAGATGAACTTATCTTTGACATGTCTAATGATCGAAGGGAGATTTGTTAATAAATACACTAAATATAAATATCACCATTAGAAAATAATTAAAGAAAATAAAATATATCATTATTGAATTAAATTACCAAAATATAACATCCCATAATCAATTATGATATAATCATTATAACATCATATACATAGAATATTTAACTGACCAAAATGATAACATTCTTGTTGGGTCTAGAAAATTCAGCATGTAATAATAAAAGAATTATAAATGGGAAAAAAATTTGAAGATGAATTTAAAGAAAAATGTTAAATAGGGAAAACATTTAAAGGACATATTAGTCCTGTAAATCACAAATTTCTTCACAAACAACCACTCTGTATGGTATTCATCCACTTCATAAAGAACCCTACCAATGAAATAGTTCATGGGATTAGATGGACAAATGATGCTAGAAAATGAAACCAAATTCATTCATGGTTTTGAATGGTGATTTACTCTCCCATGAAAAATCATCCCACATGAATGATCATTCATGGGATGAGATGGTATCTCTGGTGCACACAATTGAAAAAAAAGTCATTTTTAGGGCTGGATTGTTATTTCTGCCCATACAATCAACCTCCCCCAGTACTCAGTCCATCTATTCTTCTATAAATGTCCCCAAGGGAGACTAAAAGGAATAAATAGAGAATTAAGGATGAGAGTTCAGATGAGAGTTGAAACACATATATTTCTATTCTCAATAGGTAATAATTTTCCGCATAACATTTAAGATGAAAAAATAAATCATCCAACCAACCATAGAACATAAAAACACTTTTCCAGAAACCATTCCATTGGGTATAAACCGATGTCCCATTTTCTACCCAACACCCTCATAGAAAAGTACTATGTGGTAAGATCCCTGTCTTATGTAGAAAAATATGATGCTAAAAGAACCTAGCCCTGCATAGGAACATACTACATGGGAGGAAATCATCCCCATGATGAAATATGATACATAAAAAGATCCTAGTCCCGCATAGCGACATGATATACAAGAGACCCCTAGTCCATATAGCACCATGCTTCATGAATGGTAACCTCACCCACATAACAACATGCAATGTGAAGGGAACCCTATCCCACATAAGAATATACTATGTATAATGGGAAATCCTAGGGTATTCCACACTCCCACTCCTATCACTCCCTTCCTTCGTATCATTGAGATTCATGTTGGCCCCGCCATGAAAAAAATCCAATGAAATCAAGACAAGACCTCTTCTAAATTTGTTTGACATGCAAGACTATATCATCTAGAACATCAGTGTGTCCTCTAGTGTCTACATACCCATGGTAAGAAGATTATTTTGTATAACCCCCTCAACAAGGAGGACCATCAGAATGTATTCGAGTCTATATTCACATGGTAATGACAGTTCCTTCTGTAGAGGTTCTCACAGGAACCTCTCCTTTCAAGGGATTTTTGGGAACCACTGGCCTATCCCTTTGATGATGGCTTGTTCTGTATATTCCTCTCATTCCTAGGGACAGGAAAGGCATCCATCCTAGAGTAAGACCCTATCTATTTTTGAGGGAGGTGGCACTCTTCCTCCTCTTTTATGGCCTGCTACATAGTCGGATGGATCATTATATGTGGCTGCCATGACTACCAAAATAAAAAATTATACGAGCACACTCAAATCACTTTCCCTCTCCATTTGGGCGTTATCATATTGTCCTCCAGTGTAAAATGTGGATCATGTAGTCATCAGATCCATCACCACCTCTTTTTTCTTACTTTGAGCATGAATCACATGGGCTTAAGGGTTAGTTGCGTTCATGAGATCTGTATGGTCCCACTTCAATTTGGCCTCCTATAAAGCGAAAACCCCAACCATACACAAATTCACACGGTTATTATGCATATTTTTATTCCCCAAGAACAATTCAATTGGAAATCCCCACATGTGTAAGCCCCAATGTACCAAATTATGCGGTATTTGTTTCCCAGGTAACTGGGATATGAAGTAAGCATCCCCGAGGTCCAACACAACACCCAAATTCACCCTAATTTTCTTAAAGCCTCATTCTTAATAGAGTCACATCAACCAGGTACACAACATCTCTTTCGGGTACCTCAGACAACCATGGTGTAAATCCCACACCATCACTGGTCGGGAAAATTTTAGCTAGAGGTCTTTACCACATGAAATTAAACTACATTGTTTGGCCCTTGTCACACAAACATAAAAGGTGATGTTTCCTATTATGTGGAAGCAAATTACATGGGTTATAATTACTATCATGAGGATACACCGAAATTCCATCTTATGGGTTTGATCCTAACATCAAAACAACCTTAATCTCTTTGGATGAAAATAAACTCTAGAGTTCCTCACCACGTGGCTCCAAATTAGCATCATCCCAACAAACTACCAAAGAAACTCTGTTCCTATACAGAAATGTTTCCACTAATGGAGAACTGTAGATATATACAGATCCCTCCAATTACAAATAACTTTAGTACATACAGATGATTCTGAAACCATGCAAGTTCATAATTGATTGCTACCTCAGGGTGACCCATGTATACATACTTGGGAATAAACAAAGGATTTAAGAACATATCTTAAATATATAAGGCAGTCCCAAAACAGGTAATAATTCCCACAAAAAGGTGTGATCAGATTGAATTCCCATCCTCTAGACTAATGTGAGTACATAATTTTTGTTTTATAAGTTCCTCAACGAAAACCTACAATTGGAAAGTTGTTCTAAGAGTCATCAAGGATATAAGAGTCATTGGGAGTTTCTAACTCAATGAATATAACCCGTTGAAGACTATTCGTAGATGATATACCCAACATAAGTAGTTACAAAAAATTCTACCCCTTACAATCAGTCATTAGGAGAATTTTTTTTCCTCAAAAACAAAATGGTGAAGCCGCCATGAATACTTAAACAAGGTGGTTGTGTTAACTCACATACATACCCTTTCACATCCAAAATCAAAGAGAGCCAAATGAGACCATCCAATACACATGTGGTCATGAGATGTTACTTTCAGAGGTTTTTTGTATAAATGTTTTCCATAAATTATAGGAACTCATCACTTGAACTCTCCCTAATCCAATGGCATCTCACCAACTTTCATGGATACATGCATCAATTACTGCAAATGTCAGTTCCTCAACCAAATAGATGATGACATCTCCCACCCAACATCTTTAATGCTGGGTTTTGAGAGAATTGTTTTAATAGTGCCTCCAGAATGGTACTCCCCCAACCTCTGAGGTGGCTTCACAGGCCTTCCAGTCCATGATGCTCTATTGGCCATCCACCCCGTGATGGTCAGTGGCCCATAAATTGAAAAAACAAGTATCCATATCAATATTTTTTTAGATCATGTTACCGAAATTCAATAATGAGTTCCCCCTTACCTTAGGGGGGCTGATGAAGTCATCTCCAACAAATTCATCCCATTAGTATCGGTATATTTCTCAAAAGACCCTTCCAAAACTTATCATCTTTAAAATTGTGGGGCTTAGTATCCTCACCATGCAGAGGATACCGCCATGTGGTCCCCGGCTAATGTCAATGGTCATAGTTCTCTAGGAAGGCTCATGGAGGGAGATGTTTAGAGAATAAGGAATATTTCATCATCCTTAATCATGATAAATAATCATACCATGTAAATATAGAAGCAACCTATTGACATGCATATATTTCTACTCACTCTTGTAAATCCCATTAGCCAATATGATGAAAAATGAGTAGTCTCAAATTCTTGCTCATTCACATCAAGTATGAAGGTTAAATATGGAGAAAACCACGTATGATCATTTGTAAATACCTTCTCACTATCATGAATCCCTACATACAAATAAAATGAAAAATAAAAAATATGCAAATATATTCTCATAAAAAAGATGTTCATCATCCAAAAATGGTGACAAACTACAAGAAGAAGTATATCCCTTTTAATTCACAAGAAGCTTGTCAGGAATATATGGTCACAACCCATGAGTAAATTTTTTTTACTTATTCACATTAATCCTCCAATGTGAATAAGCATAAAACTATATTTATATGCCAATCCTCACTCACTAATATCTAGCCATCAGTCAGATATAATGAAAACCAATGAACAGATTAAAATTTATACTAATTCAAATCAATCCAACAATGAAAATATTGAAGAAATTAGATAATGTAGATGGAATATCCCATTCCTAAATCAAGGGTAGATTCATTTCTCCACCCCTAGATAGAAGGACTATTAGTACATACTAGAAGGTAATGGAGCAGTAGAAATGGCACATATTCTTGCTCTGACACAAAAATGTGAATTTATTATCGTTCTATCCAAGGGAATCTTGAAAAAACATATAGGTAGTGATGGAGGATTTGATCTCAATCTATTACCATATACTATATACTTTTAAAGATGTATTCATGTCAACGACAATAGCTAGGATTCAGGACCACAACCCCACCTTCTCTAGTGTGGTGATTCATCCATATAATAAAGTGGACACTCAAAACCATAAATTCATCCTTAGTCCCATCCAGAAGGGTTATTCGCAATATTCCATGATCAATGGATAACAAGATCAGGCACAAATACCCATTCCAACTGGGGGACATCGGTCTACTTCAGAGGTTTCTTTAGTGTAGGCATATATCCCTGGAAAAAGTTTAGATGCTTACTGGTGTGTCCTAGTAGCACCGCAAGAGACACTAAAATAGAAACCCATATATAAAGGTCATAACATAAAACTAGTGGCCCCAATCACAAGAAATAGAGATACTAAAAAATAAATCCCACCAAAGGTCACTAGAAAATAAAGAGAAAACCTATAACATTGCTCTGATAGAAACTAACGTTCTTGAGGCCATAAAACATCTATCAATAATTCCCCATGATCTGGTCGATCTATTACCAAATTATTGGATTGTAAGTAGTAGTCGAGAAGGTCCTCCCCACATCATTTTGCAAGCATATCTGGAGGTCCCCCTAGAGCACATACCATGAAGTATTCCTTCATAAGAATAAGATGATCAATCATGAGAGCTTATCTCATGATGAGCATCACAGTATTCCTTATCATGGATAGAGGATCAAGAAATAATAAGGTCCTACCTTTATCTTCATCCACCATGAAGTTCCTCCCTATGTTATACACTATATAAATTCTCCCTATAGTTAGACATCAAGTGATGACAGAATTCCACTCCATGGTAACATTCAATATGAAGGTCATCCCACAGAGACATCCCATTTTTTCAAGACAGTCCTCCCCATAACGAGTTAAATGCGAGAAATTCATCATACTATGAGACAATTTGAAATATGGGTGTAGACGCCGGAAAAGTCCGTTGTTCCCAAACAAAGCTCCGGATGCGGAAAGCGAGGTCATATTTGGAGTCGGAAGCACGTTTCGGAGGGCCCGGAGGCCTTGCGAGGAATTTTGGAGCCACGCGCGCAAAGTTGATGAGCCGCGCGCAAACCTCCCGGGATGCGCGCAATGTGCCGGGCCGGCGCGCAATTTTGCGCGCCAGTGGCCCGCGCGACTCCCTTGCGCGCCGGGCTTGATTCCGCGCCCGCGAAGAGAATTTCGCGCCCGTGAACTGGATTCCGCGCCCGGGGTTGCCTATAAATAGAAGGCGACCCCCGACGTTTTGGAGGTTTCCAGAATTCGAAAGGTCTCTCGTGCGCGCAATCCAACCCCTTCCGCGCGCAATGCCGATCTTCAGGTAACCTCTTTTATTTCGTGCAAGGAAGCCTCGGGGTTCGCCTTCGCGCGCAATCCCTTTGGCTCCTTTCCTTTGAATAACGCTTCACTCAAAGGCATTTTCGCGCAAAAGAAGCCTCTTGCGCGCAATTGCCCCCGGGTGCGCGCAATCCAGCCCGATTGCGCGCACCCCCCATTTTCAAAGTGGCCATTCATTAAAGAATGAGTCGTTGCCACCGTGCGCTATCTGAAGCCCGGTGTGCGCAATCTCTATCATTTGCACGCAAAGTGCTGGCCCAATTGCGCGCCAGCCCGCCCATTTGCGCGCCGACCCGCGGTATTGCGCGCAAAGCTCCTCTTTTGCGCGCAAACCGCCAGGGTCGCCCCCTTTGACACCCTTTGGGTACCCGCCTGTGTGGCGCCCGATGACCCTCATCCCGGGTGCCCGCACCGTGCGTCGTCTTCCCGTGCGGCCCCCTTAGGCTTGCGCGAAGTGACACGGACCTATCAGTGGCTTCCACGTCCTGCACGACGTTAAACTGCATACGTCCCGCACGAAGTTAAACTGCATTCGTCCCAGCTACAAGACGTTAAACTGTACGCTATTCGTCCTGCACGACGTTAAACTGTAATACGTCCTGCATGACGCTAAACTGCACCACGTCCTGCACGACGTTAAACTGCATACGTCCAAGCTGCATGACGTTAAACCGCCTAGCCCCCATCGTCCGCGCTGCAAGACGTTAAACTGCCAAGCGTCTTCGTCTTCAACACACGACGTTAAACTGTACTTCGTCCGGCAAGACGTTAAACCGTCTGCTTCATCCTCAACACACGACGTTAAACTGTACTTAGTCTGGCAAGACGTTAAACCGTCCGCATCACCCGATCCTGTGCCCCGCACGCAGGGTCCTCCCGGTTTGGATGTGGCCCCCACCCGCTCGTCTCTGCAGGGATGTCGGGATTGGAGTGGCCTTCGCCCACGGGGGTAGAGCGTTACAAACAGAACGAACTACGTGGACTTTGATCCCTGTCTTCTAAACAGGGTACGTAGGAAGCCTCTCCGAGGTTCAAGCCCACCACCTGGTCGTCCCGATCGTATTTACGTCGGTTCATCCATCAGTGGACCCCTCCCGGGTTCACACTTGCGTTGATTCACCTATGAATCCGCCTCTGTGGGGGACTGCACGTGTGTATCTCCATTGTGCTTCCCCACCGCCTCGATCTCTTCGTGAGTCGGCTTGCCAACGTCCAGCATGACGTAAAACTGTGGTTCACCCGGCCGTTCCATCCCCCTCTGTGCGAGGTGGTTCGGTTCAATCTTCCGCCCGGCGGCCTCGACCTCTTCATGAGTCGGCTTGCCGACATCCAGCATGACGTTAAACTGTATATCCGAACTACGCTGACTTTGATCCGCGCTACCGCGCGGTACGTAGGAAGCCCCTACGGGGTCCAAGCTCTCCACTCCATCATCCACCCTGATCCTTACCCGGGCCGCCACATCCCGGTGGGGTCATGCCACTTCATTCCACTCCGCTCCACTCAGGAATCCGCCCATGTGCTGGCCCCAGCGTCGGAGGTTCCCCGCAAGGGGTTCTGTCATCTGATCCACTCCTCGTGTTGATCAGTCCGATGTCGTCCCCGCTGGACGTTAAACTCGCGGCATACCCCATGTTAAACATGGGAAGCTGAGGAAAACCTCAGGTAACACAGTTCCCCGCACCCAGTGCGGGATGCCTCAGGCCATCACGCCTTCGAGAAGCCCTATTAGGTACAGAAGGCAGACATGCAGAGGCGCAGTGTTAAGACACGCCCCCGACACCCGGAGCTACCCGGTCTCCTCACCGCAGGTTGCTGCCCCGACCAGACTCCTTGGAGCGTCCGGGCGGAAGCAGCGTAATTAACCAGTGTCCATGGAGACATGGCACCGGGAACGAGATTCACGAACATTCTTAAATCTATGAGGGAGACCCGGATTAGGCGACGAGTTCCGAGGAGACGTCCACAGAAGGAGGAGCCGACATCCCATCATCCCGGTTTCAATCAAGGAGCAGACGCCCCTGAATAAGGGACGAATGCCGCCCGCCCTTCTAAAGCGGGACTGCGGGGCCACAATCCGCGCGCCCATCCCCTCGGGTCGACGGGTGCACGCGCGAACGCGTCCTGGCAGAATAGCGTAACCCGACGCACATCCGCACCGAAACAGAAAAATGGTGAACCCGACGTGAATCTCTTCTCCTCAATACAAAGACCGATGGCTTTCAGAGGTGTTGGAAGACTAGCATGCTGCTCGACCGAGCATTCAGTTTTACCCGCCAGGGGCTGGGGAAGGGAAATCGGGCACTCCGTCTCGCGACGTCGAGGGACCATCTCAAAGATCTTGAGAAAGTGTTCGGCTTCCTCCGGTCTCGCTGCCTGAAGATGAACCCGTTGAAGTGTGCCTTTGAGGTCACCTCTGGAAAGTTCCTTGGATTTGTGGTAAGATACCGGGGTATTGAGATCGACCCAGAGAAGATCAGGGCGATTAGCCAGATGCCTCCCCCAGGTAACATCCGGGAACTGCAAGGGTTCCAAGGCCACTTGGTTTATATACGCCGATTCATCGCGAATCTGGCCGGCAAGTGTAAGCCCTTTTCTCGGCTCATGAAGAAAGGTGCCACCTATGTATGGGATAAAGAGTGTCAGACCGCTTTCGAGGAAATCAAGCAGTACCTGCTGCAACCTCCGGTTCTGATGCCGCCTGTATCCGGGGAGCCGCTGGTCCTTTATGTGACCGCCCTGGAACGGTCCCTGGGTGCCCTTCTCGCCCAGAAGAACAACGAGGGAACAGAGAATAGCCTCTATTACCTCAGTCGCATGCTCCTCGATGCGGAAGTTAGGTATTCCCCCATCGAGAAGAGCTGCCTGGCGCTCGTATTTGCCGTACAGAAATTACGGCACTACTTGCAGCACCATGAGGTACAGTTGGTTTCTCGGGTAGACCCGTTGAAATATATCCTCAGCCGGCCTATGTTGACTGGCCGTCTAGCGCAGTGGGCTGTGATTCTCCAGCAGTTCGACATCAGGTATGTGTCTCAGAAGGCCATCAAAGGGCAAGCATTGGCAGACTTTCTGGCTGCTCACCCAACCTCCGCAGATCAGCCGCTGGATCTAGGTTTTCCTGATGAGGCCATCCTCTCGGTCAATCGAGCCGGTCCATGCTGGCAGATGCACTTTGACGGTGCCTCCCGGAGCCCCACCGGTAGAAGACTCGATAATCCTAAGCTCAACAGAGTGGGCTTGGGTATCGTCTTCATTACCCCGGAGTAGGTCGTACTGCCATACTCTTTCCTGTTGTCAGAGGGCTGTACCAACAATGAGGCGGAATACCATGCCCTCATCACCGGCCTCGAGTTAGCTCTCGAAATCGACGTGCCCCATCTGTGCGTGAAAGGGGACTCCGAGCTAGTTGTTAAGCAGGTCAATGGCGACTATGTTGTCAGGAAGCCGGAACTTGTGCCATTACTGGAGTGCACCCTCCTTCTGATGGCCCGGTTCCCTTCTCGGCCAGAAATTTTCCATATTCCCCGGTCGCAGAACGGTCGAGCAGATGCTTTGGCCAGCTTTGCTGCGTCACTTGCGGAGCCTGAACAGGATAACCTGACCGTCCGCGTGACGCACCGCAGGCTCATCGCTCCCGTTATCCCGGAGGGAGATCGCGGCCCTTCGGTAAGTAATCTCACCACGGTTGCCCCTACGCCCGGAGCCCCGAGTACCCCAGATATGGCAGTCGAACCAGCCCCTGATTGGAGGGCGCTTTTGGTTGAGTACCTCCAACATGGAATTCTCCCGCCGGATCGGGCCGAGCGCGAGCGAGTTCGACGCCACGCATCGCAGTTTGTCCTCCAGAGCAGTCCCGGCCTGGAGCAGATCCTCTATAGACGCGGATTTGATGGTGTTCTCCTCCGTTGCCTTCAGGGAGTTGAGATCCCACGAGTCATGCAAGAGGTTCATGCTGGTTCATGCGGTGCCCATCAGATTGGGCCGAAGCTGTCCCACCAGATCCGGAGGTTGGGATACTTCTGGCCCTCCATGATCTATGACTGCATCGAGTATGCCAGGAGGTGCCATGCGTGCCAGGTTCATGCGAACTTTGTGCATCGGCCGCCGGAGCCTCTCCATACCACCAGGTATTCTTGGCCCTTTGCAGTCTGGGGGATGGACGTTGTGGGACCTTACCCGTCGGCGACGGCTCGCCAGTGCTGGTTCATTCTGACCGCCACGGACTTCTTCTCCAAATGGGCAGAGGCGATTCCGGTCAGAGAGGTCAAATCCTGTTCGATCGCTGACTTCGTGACCTCCAACATCATTTATCGATTTGGAGTGCCTCACGCTATCATCACGGATAACGGAACCAATTTCCGAGTAGCCGAGTTGAAGAAGTTGTACGCCAAGTACAACATTCGCTCGAACCATACATCTCGCTATCATGCGCAGGCGAATGGACAGATCGAGGCGTTTAACAAGACCCTCTCTAACATTCTGCAAAAAATGGTTGGTCAGAACAAGAAGAGTTGGCCGGACAAGCTCCCCAACGCCCTCTGGGATTATCGGACGACGACTCGCAATTCCACCCAGATGACCCCTTATTCCCTGGTGTATGGAGCTGAGGTCGTCCTGCCCATCGAGATCCAGTTACCATCCTTGCGCACTGCGGTCTACGACTAGCAGGCGCCGGACAGAGCTGCTGAAGCCCGTCTAGTCGAGTTGGAAGCACTGGATGAGAATAGACTTCGCGCCTTGCACAACTTGGAGAGGCATCAAAGCAGAATGGCTCGAGCTTTCAATAAGAAGGTTCACCTCCGCTCCTTCCTGCAGGGTGACCTAGTGCTAGCCCTAAGAGCGCCAATGATCCCCGGCAGGAAGCCACCCAAGTTGGAGCCCAAGTGGGAGGGACCTCTTGTCGTCCACAAAGTTTATCCCAATGGCGCGTACTCCCTAGCGACTATGGACGGTGAGCGTGTCACTCCTCCCACCAACGCTAGGTTCCTCAAGCAGTACTTTGTCTGAGTGTACCACGTCCTGCACGACGTTAAACTGCATACGTCCAAGTTGCACGACGTTAAACTGCCCAGCATATCGTCCGCGCGGCAAGACGTTAAACTGCCAAGCATCTTCGTCCAAGCTACAAGACGTTAAACTGTTTAGCATTCGTCCAACACGACGTTAAACTGTACGACGTCTGAGCTACAAGACGTTAAACTATTCAGCATTCGTCCTGCATGACGTTAAACTGCCTCTCAAGAACTACGTGCGGCTTGATTCCCATCCTTATGGGATACGTAGGACCTCCTGAACATTCATGTTTCAGGCCCAGCCCCATCCTTCGGGAATTTCCATCCCACCTCGGGCCCTTGGCCCAGTTTCCTCTGGGTATATGGCGTATGGTGTGAACGTGGGGCTATGCCCTCATTCACGTCGGTTTGCTCGCCACGCTGTACGCCCCCCACGTTTGGGGATGCCTTCTGCTCCCCCCTTTTTTTTCTCTCTTTTCGTCCTGCATGACGTTAAACTGCACTTCAAGAACTACGTGCGGCTTGATTCCCATCCTTATAGGATACGTAGGACCGCCTGGACGCTTGTGTCTCAGGTCCAGCCCCGTCTCTTGGTTGATCACGGGGATCTACCGTCTTTTGGTTGCTCTCAGGGTGAGTCCTCCGACCCTTTCCGGTGATCTGTTAACATGTTTTGGGTACTTTGGTCTATGACCCGTAGTGTCGGATGCAATCCCGGCAAGTCCCGTGTTGCTTGTCGGGCCGCGGACTTCCTCTTGTTTGAGCCTTCACTCAAAGGGATCCTCGTTAGCGGTTTGTGTACGATGCCTCAGTGCTCTCCTACCGCTCCGGGTCGATTTACCGGCGGGTCCTGGGCCGCAAATCGATATGAATCCTGCGATTGAGCGGTTGATGCTCGTTTGCTTGCCCAGTTCTAGGCTGACGCGATCGGATGTTCTGTTGCGAATATGTTCAGCGACATCCTTGATCGCCATGTCGGCTCTTTTAGGCTCCGAACATTGGTTGCACGATCCTCATCACACTCCGCCTTTGTGCGTTGTAGTGGAATCTCGACACTCTCTTCATACTGACCTTCAGTACACCTTTACACGTTAGGCAGGCCAACCAGGGTAATGGTGTCTGTCGAGGCTCCCACGATCTGAGCACCAAGGATATATGCTGATGTCCTCCCTAAGGGCCATGTGTAGCTGGACCCTCGTCCCCATAAGGAGGAAGGAGTCGCCCGAACAATCGCGTTTTGGGCCCAGTATATCTGGAGGCTAGCATCTCTGCCCCCCTGGTGATGGACATACGCAGGCCCCTATCCCAGGACCCTTCTCCTGGAATCGTGCGTGACCGCAGGGCTGGGTATGTTCCCACCTCCGCTGAGTCTGCCGTATCGCGATAAGCGGATTCCTCCATGGTCCGAATCACACGACCTTAAACTGTGTTGTCTGGTCCTACCACACGACCGTAAACTGTGATCGTCTTGGCCGCCCGACGAGAAACGGCACTGCATCGTGATGTTCTCCTCAGGGGACACTCACGTTGGGTGCTGGTTAATAACCACGCCATTCATCAATGCCTTTCATGGCTTGATTATTGTGCCGACACCAGGGATTCCTTAATCACAGGCATGTCGCTGCATGAAAAACCATCCATTTTTAAGGACAAACAAGAAATATCAAATACCGCTTCTTCTGTGTGCGAGGGTCAGACCCGCACCCTTCCCCGCGCTGGTGCCCGATTGTGTTGCGCCGCGCTTCAAGAACTACGTGTGGCTTGATTCCCATCCTCATGGGATACGTAGGAACGCTCGGATGTTTGAAACTTCGGGTCCAGCCCCCACCTCTTAAAGATTCCCCCCTTCTCTGGGGAATCCGCCGCCTTCAGGCCACCCTCAAGGCGTGTCCCTCGACCCCTTTCAGTGGTCCAATGGTGTCAAGAGTACTCTGGTTTATTGCCAGGAGGGTCAGGTTCAGCTTGGTCAGGTTCCTTCCATTTTTCAGGCTTCGTGCTCCCTTTCATTCGGACCCATCGCCTACGCCCTGGGTGGAGCCCCCGTGAACGGTTTGGACACAATGCCTCAGTGCTCTCCCACCGACTCGGGCTGGTGCCCCCAATGGCCTCGGGCAGCAAATCGATATGAATCCAGCGATTGAGCGGTCGATGCTCGTTTGCTGCCTCATTCCATCAACGGTTAGTGCGATATTGATGCTGCTTTTCCGCCATGGTCGGCAGTACTCCCATATCGTTACGCCGGTGCCCCCAGTCCTTGAGTGAATGGCCGCATGATTCACATCACATTTTCCACCTCCCATTCTGACCAGGCGAAATCTCGACACTCTTGACACTATCCCTCAGTGCATCTTCGCATATCCAGGGGATAGGACCGCGATGCGGCGTACTTTGAGGTTCTTATGGTCCGAGCTCTAAGACCTTAAACTAAGATCTACCCTTATGGTCCGAGCTCTAAGACCTTAAACTAAGATCTACCCTTATGGTCTGAACTCTAAGACCTTAAACTAAGATATACCCCTATGGTCCAAGCTCTACGACCTTAAACTAAGATCTCCCCAAACGGGGTTCTGCGTCCTGCATGACGTTAAACTGCACTCGCAGAACTACGTATGGCTTGATCTCCAGCCTGATGGAGTACGTAGGAACGCCCGGGCATTTCGACTCGGGTCCAGCCTCAGGGATCGCTAAGTCCCGCCCCTCCTCGTCGCCGGTCGTCTGGCCTGACTTCGGGTAGAGTGGTGCAGTTATGATATTCTCCCCGATTCAGCTCGGGATGCCCCATCGCAATGATGGGAAGCGACGGTTTCCTCGTCAAAGAGGTTCAGTCTGAGAATTGGGGTGATTCACGGCCAGATTAGTGCATCCGCCTAATACGCTTTCCCCACGGTGGCGCAATTTTGAGAGCGTTGGATTTTATCCGAACAAATCGTCACTTCGCCCCACGCTTCACATGCCCAGTTGATCTGGATTTCCACCCTTGTGCCTGAAGGAACCCCCAAAGCGGCATTGATGATGACATGTGATCCGCCTCCTGCAATACGGATGATGACCTTCGGTCCGTCTATCGCAGTAGTATGGTCGATTGATCCATTGTCCTCGTACCGTCTTGGGCATTTCCTGGAAGGCCGACCGTTGTGGATTTCTGAATTCGGGACACGCGATTCACCCTTTCTCATTTCCCTATGTTCGGACAAAATCTCAACGCCCCTAGCATTGTCCTGCTCGTGTGTCGGAACAAGTTGGGGGGATGATACATTGATTAGGTCTGAGGTCTCCTTTCTTAGGAATGACCTCCCTCTTTTCTCTAGAAATCCGGGCCCAATTACGGATGCCTGAAGCTTGGTTAACGCTCCCGCGAGACAATGAATTGTGGTCGAGCATGTTAAGCCAAAGGATGCAGATAAATATGGTGATTCATACAAATGGATCGAAATATTGAGTAGCGGAAGCAAATGTTTTGGGAATGGCAAAACAAAGCCCCTAGGGATTAGCGTGCTGGATAAGTCTTTCTAACGCCGCTACCCTTTGGCTGGCGGCCTCCAGAGCTGCTTCTCGCTCTCTGCGTGCCCTCTCCTCGTCGGCGGTCGCAACACGCAGTTCGTCGATTCTGGCCTGTGCACGCTCCCTCTCGACTTGGATTGTGACCATCTGTTGGCCCGCCTCCGTCAGCTGTACCTGGGCGTCAACCAGCTGGGCTGCTAGTTGCTCCACAAGCTCGGTGCACGTTGCGACGAAGGCCTCCTTCTCTGCCGCCTGCTCTTCGAGACGCCGGACTTCTTGCTCCGCCACGAGGAGCGCCCGCGTGCTCTCCGACATGTCCCGACATTGTGCGACGTCGGCACGCCGGCGGCTCTCGCACATCTTTTCGGCCATGAAATCACGGACCGTCAGATGGAGGCGTTGAGCATCAGCTCCCCCGGCACACAGGAAGCGCAGCCAGGTTTGGAGTGACCCCATGCGCCCCAGCCACTCCGATGGGTCTCGCTTGAGGAAGCGCTGGATGCACTTCCACCCCCTTCGGCGCGCTATCCGGCTCTCCTCGACCGCCTCCGCGTCTGAGTCATCCATCTCCTCGGGGTCGGCAGGCCGGTAGGCAGGGAAGGCAGCCAGCAGGTCTGCTGCAGGGTCCGCCCCTGGGATGTCCTCATGGGGGATAGGTTCCCCAACATCTGGGCGACCTTCTTCTCTCTCCCCAGCAGCGTTGACACCCTCATCAGCCCCCGACCTCTCTCCGATGTCAGCACCGCCGACGTCCGTAGCCCCTTGATCAGCAGTTGGTGGGGCCGGCTCGGTGTGGGAAGTCTGTTCCGGAGCAGGCGGCATGTCTGCCACCGGTCCAATCGTGGATGGCCCGGGTTCGGCAGCCCGACGAGCCTCCAGTGTTGAGATCACTGCGCAGGGCATGCCGTGGTTAGTCACGGATCGTCAATGGAAAGCACCAGCAGTAAAGTAAGGAGACTTACGGGAGTTCAGAGCGTCATCTTCCGCTGCCCCGGCCGCCGCAGGAACAGTTGCAGCAGGGGACCCTTCCGCGCTTGTCAATTCGATAATGGGTGCCTGGCCCCCGCCTTGTCCTGCTGGCGCCTCTCCTACTCCCGCTGAGGACGCCTGACCAACATCCGTGTGCTCCTGAGAAAGGTGGAGAAATGGGTTAGAAGCTGCATAAGAGAATGGATGAAGCCGGTTGAGTAGGGATAGAAGCGGACCTCGAGGAGTTCAGTGACATCAACATTGTCAGAGCCGGCCACCTCGCCGCTCTCCCGCGGACTCCCCTGATGGGATCTTCCCTCGGAGCCTTCATCCTCCCCCATTTCCTCCTCTTCCTCGGAGTCGTTGCTACTGTCATCTTCCTCCAGCGGCATCTGTTCTGGAGCGGGTTCTAGACCGAGCATCACCTTCACCAGAAGGGATGGCTCCGCACGTTGACCACGTTGGCGCGCGTACTCATCCATGGCCGTCAGATACGCATACTGCCGGTTGAAGTCCACCCTGTCGGCGATCTGGAGGCGCCCGACCTCTGGCAGATAGATTCCTTCTCTGAGTATCTTTCGCCAGATGACGTCGGTCCCCAGTGACTGTCGCAGGGTCATCCAGGCCGACCACAGCGCCGGGAAGACTGCATCATGGGAGGGTTCGAGCAGGCGCCTTACCTGCTTCCCGGGCCGCTCCCCGACCGCCGCATGTGCCCCTTCTCTGGGCGTTGAAGTCGTGGCGGCAGCTTGCGATGTGCCCGCCGCCAAAGTTCCTGCCCGCGCCTGCTCCGCTACTTGGCGCGCCTCCGTTCTCCCCCCGTGTGGTGGCGCCTCGCCTCCTTCCTTGATGCCCGGTCTCCACACGGGTGACCTCGAGCCGCCGAACTGGCTTCCGTAGAAGCCCCTCGGGGTACGCAATGGCCCAGTGTTCGGCGTACTCGGTTGCCAAGCCTGCGTCGACCCCGGTAGGAGGGAGAGTGATGACGTCGCCAGAGCCAAAGGCGACGAACATCAGCCACATATGGCGAAGGACGCCAGGGTTCGTCTCCTCCCGGATAGCAGTGAATACCCTCTTCGGCATCCGTTGAAGGCACCCGAACTGCCTGGCGAACCGGGTTGGCACGTAGGGCTCGCAGATCACCTTCCCGTCGATCCGAGCCACGAGCACCCCGCCCCGCATGTTCAGGAAGTACTCGTGCTGCTCCAGCGGACCCTGCCCGTTGTCGATCATTTGGCCAATGGGAGTGGGGAACGGGCTGAAGTTGAAATTGGCATGATTGCCAATCCTAATCCTCATGCCCTCCTCACTTAGGGTCATCAGAGCAACCCCCGCAATGTTCAGCAGGGAGGGTCGTAGGCCGTTGCCCAGAGGAATGATGGCGTTCGGAAATGTGTACCCACCAAGGTGAGCAGCCACCCAGCCGTGGAAGAATTGGAAGGGCCCACAGATCCTTCGTGGCGACCCCCCTCATGAGATGCGTCCCAGGATGGCATACAGCTTCGCCAGTACTGGGACCCCGAGGTTGTATCTTTTGTTGGCGGCCATAGCGCCCGCCATCGCCAGTGTCGCCGAGCGAATGCCCATTCTCGCGTCCCGCACTGGCAGGAGCCACCCACTCAGAAAGGCGGCCAGGAACGCCGCGTATCGGACATTTGGGTCCCGGGCCTCGATGACGCGGTACCCCCATGAGCGGTAGTCGCCCGTCTCCAGGACCCGCCAGTACGACCCGTTCCGGCTCCTCTGAGCCGCGGTCGGGCACTGCTTCCCCCTGCCTGGAATCTTGACCGCCGGGTCATGCTCCAAGAACTGGCCGAACCACTCCTTGTAGGCTATGTCCTTCTGGAAGTCCTTGATCCCGAGCCGCTGCGTAGCCAGGTCAAGCAGATGCCAGGTCAGAATGGGAGTCTGTGACCTGTCTTCCCAGGTGTTCTTCGGAGGCAGGAACTCATCGTACTGGTAACCCTCCAGCGGGATACCTCCGATGCAGTGGATGTCCCAGAGACAGATGCCGACCTCCCCATGGTGAAGATGGAAGGTGTTGGTATCCGGGGACCAGCGGGTGAACAGCTCCGGCCCGAGCTCGGACTGCTGGTAGAAGTGGAACTACGACGTCCACACCGCCTCAAACAGGCCGATGTACCGCAGCTCCTCCACGAAGTGATCGCAGGTGTGACGTACCCAGAACGCCCAGGCCCACTCACTGGTGAAGTTGCCCCCAGACCGCAAGTCCCAGTCCTTCAGCCAGCCCTTGGTGTCGTCGGTGACACTCTGGCGATATATGCTCGAGTAGAGGGCTGGAGAGTTCTCCGCAGTAGGCTCACTTCCGACGATGGTTCGCGTCCTCGGGTTCAGGACATAGACATCTAAGTGTCTGGTCTCCCTGGCAGGATGCCCATTGTTGGTGATGTTATAGCGGGGAAGCTCGTCCTCCCGAGTCACCCAGGTCCGTGGCGCATCAACCTCGAACCCTGGCACCGGAACCTCAACTAGGATGCCGAAGTTCCAGAGCGGCAGGTTGTCCGACAGTGGATATGTCTTCTGGGCCGGCGTCAGCAAGTCGAACAAGGATTGATTGTTGGAAACAATCTCCTTGGCTCTGTAGACCTCCTCGTTCGTCGCCATCTCAGCTCTGTGAGTGGCGGCATTTCCCTCATTTCCTTGATTCGTGGCCATCTCAGAAGCTCCGGGAGTCGTGCGGGTAAAGGGATGAAGCGTGCGGGATCAGACGAGGCTGGTAGAGAAGTTTGAGAGTTGGCGCACAATCCTAGTGGATGGCGCGCAATCGGGAAGTCCGTCGCGTAAAACCCCGGGTGTTCGCGCAAAAGCAGGCCGAATTCCGGAGAGGTTTGCGCGACGAGCGGGTGAATTCCGCGCCAGAAAGTGCAATTTCGCGCACGAGAGCTCGAATGCTTATCGTGCGGAAGGCCAGTGTACGGTGCGGGGGACCCAGGGCCCCTATTTATAGGTAAGGCCGGGGTTCGCGCTGCGCGGAAAGCGCTTTGCGCGACTGCAGCAGCGAATTTCGTGCCCGACGCCCTTTTTTGCGCGCCACAGTCCCGCGCCGCCCAGGACTTCGGCATTCCGGCGTCTCCCTCCGAACCCGATCGTTGCGACCTCTCGCCGATCAGATTCCGAGGGGGGGCTTTTGTAGACGCCGTAAAAGTCCGTTGTTCCCAAACAAAGCTCCAGATGCGGAAAGCGAGGTCATATTTGGAGTCGGAAGCACGTTTCGGAGGGCCCGGAGGCCTTGCGCGGAATTTTGGAGCCACGCGCGCAAATTTGATGAGCCGCGTGCAAACCTCCCGGGATGCGCGCAATGCGCCGGGCCGGCGCGCAATTTTGCGCGCCAGTGGCCCGCGCGACTCCCTTGCGCGCCGGGCCCGATTCCGCGCCCGCGAAAAGAATTTCGCGCCCGCGAACTGGATTCCGCGCCCGGGGTTGCCTATAAATAGAAGGCGACCCCCGACGTTTTGGAGGTTGCCAGAATTCGAAAGGTCTCTCGTGCGCGCAATCCAACCCCTTCCGCGCGCAATGCCGATCTTCAGGTAACCTCTTTTCTTTCGCGCAAGGAAGCCTCGGGGTTCGCCTTCGCGCGCAATCCCTTTGGCTCCTTTCCATTGAATAACGCTTCACTCAAAGGCATTTGCGCGCAAAAGAAGCCTCTTGCGCGCAATTGCCCTCGGGTGCGCGCAATCCAGCCCGATTGCGCGCACCCCCCATTTTCAAAGTGGCCATTCATTAAAGAATGAGCCGTTGCCCCCGTGCGCTATCCGAAGCCCGGTGTGCGCAATCTCTATCATTCGCGCGCAAAGTGCTGGCCCAATTGTGTGTCAGCCCGCCCATTTGTGCGCCGACCCGCGGTATTGCGCGCAAAGATCCTCTTTTGCGCGCAAACCGCCAGGGTCGCCCCCTTTGACCCCCTTTGGGTACCCTCCTGCGTGGCGCCCGATGACCCTCATCCCGGGTGCCCGCACCGTGCGTCGTCTTCCCGTGCGGCCCCCTTAGGCTTGCGCGAAGTGACACGGACCTATCGGTGGCTTCCACGTCCTGCACGACGTTAAACTGCATACGTCCCGCACGACGTTAAACTGCATTCGTCCCAGCTACAAGACGTTAAACTGTACGCTATTCGTCCTGCACGACGTTAAACTATAATACGTCCTGCATGACGCTAAACTGCACCACGTCCTGCACAACGTTAAACTGCATACGTCCAAGCTGCATGACGTTAAACCGCCTAGCCCCCATCGTCCGCGCTGCAAGACGTTAAACTGCCAAGCGTCTTCGTCTTCAACACACGACGTTAAACTGTACTTTGTCCGGCAAGACGTTAAACCGTCTGCTTCGTCCTCAACACACGACGTTAAAGTGTACTTCGTCTGGCAAGACGTTAAACCGTCTGCATCACCCGATCTCGTTCCCCACACGCAGGGTCCTCCCGGTTTGGATGTGGCCCCCACCCGCTCGTCTCTGCAGGGATGTCGGGATTGGAGTGGCCCTCGCCCACGGGGGTAGAGCGTTACAAACAGAACGAACTACGTGGACTTTGATCCCTGTCTTCTAAACAGGGTACGTAGGAAGCCTCTCCGAGGTTCAAGCCAACCACCTGGTCGTCCCGGTCGTATTTACGTCGGTTCGTCCATCAGTGGACCCCTCCTGGGTTCACACTTGCGTTGATTCACCTATGAATCCGCCTCTGTGGGGGACTCCACGTGTGTATCTCCATTGTGCTTCCCCACCGCCTCGATCTCTTCATGAGTCGGCTTGCCAACGTCCAGCATGACGTAAAACTGTGGTTCACCCGGCCGTTCCATCCCCCTCTGTGCGAGGTGGTTCGGTTCAATCCTCCGCCCGGCGGCCTCGACCTCTTCGTGAGTCGGCTTGGCGACGTCCAGCATGACGTTAAACTGTATATCCGAACTACGATGACTTTTATCCGCGCTACCGCGCGGTACGTAGGAATCCCCTACGGGGTCCAAGCTCTCCACTCCATCATCCACCCTGATCCTTACCCGGGCCGCCACATCCCAGTGGGGTCATTCCACATCATTCCACTCCGCTCCACTCGGGAAGCCACCCATGGGCTGGCCCTAGCGTCGGAGGTTCCCCGCAAGGGGTTCTGTCATCTGATCCACTCCTCGTGTTGATCAGTCCGATGTCGTCCCCGCTGGACGTTAAACTCGCGGCATACCCCGTGTTAAACATGGGAAGCTGAGGAAAACCTCAGGTAACACAGTTCCCCGCACCCAGTGCGGGATGCCTCAGGCCATCACGCCTTCGAGAAGCCCTATTAGGGACAGAAGGCAGACATGCAGAGGCACAGTGTTAAGACACGCCCCCGACACCCGGAGCTACCTGGTCTCCTCACCGCAGGTTGCTGCCCCGACCAGACTCCTTGGAGCGTCCGGGCGGAAGCAGCGTAATTAACCGGTGTCCATGGAGACATGGCACCGGGAACGAGATTCACGAACATTCTTAAATCTATGAGGGAGACCCGGATTAGACGACGAGTTCCAAGGAGACGTCCACGGAAGGAGGAGCCGACATCCCATCATCCCGGTTTCGATCAAGGAGCAGACGCCCCTGAATAAGGGACGAATGCCGCCCGCCCTTGGAAAGCGGGACTGCGTTGCCACAAGCCGCGCGCCCATCCCCTCGGGTCGACGGGTGCACGCGCGAACGCATCCTGGCGGAACAGCGTAACCCGATGCACATCCGCACCGAAACAATGGGTCTATACATTTTATATACTTTATCAATGATAAGAAAAATCATTTCTCAACTAGAATATGGAAAGGTAAAATGCTCATCCTTCGAGACAGCCCAAGACTATTCTAATGCCAACAAGACCTTCTCTATCCCCACTACTCATGAAGAAATAGTTATGAAGTGCTCATTTTGGGATGATCAAGTAAAGGATCCTCGTGAATGGAAATGAAAGGATATGTTTCTCATGAAAAAATATTGGTTAGGGATACATATAAATCATGTTTTTCTTCACAGCCACATATCTGTCTGACTTTTTTGAGGAATTATTAAAAGAGTTCACACAAAACATCTATCTAAATCTCTTGAAAACTCCCCACTTCCTAAAATAAAAATTCATTCATTATGATAGGTATACATACCGTGTAAAAATATTGGGAGAAATTAGTTGTCAAATTGATGTAGAGGCCCTTCCATCTATGCGGAGACCATGGTCAGAGAAGCAGTAGAATAATAATTTTTTGTCATGCCTCAATGTGTTGTATAAGTTGCATCATCTAATTGTTGATACCCACATGGTGTTCATATCCAATGATGGGGGGAACATGGATCATTAAATTTCACCTCATGCCTCATTCATTAGAACCCCCTAGAAATGAGATCATTAATTTCATTATTCAATGTTGGATATTAAATAAATACATTCCCAAGGAAGAGGACATGAACAATAAGAATATTCATTAAATTATTCTTAAAATCATCTGTCTCGATGAGATAAATCCATCAATAAAAATACTAAACCATGGAATTAAGAACATTAAATTGGATTATTGACTAAGGGAATCAAGTCATCATGAATTGATAATGTCCTCAAAAGTAATGAGTTTTTGTAAATACTTGGAATTTTACCTGAATCACACCAAAAAAGGGATGCACAGGATCAATAGTGAAGTGAAAACAGTAGTAACCATCATAGTACTGGATCATCCCTTTTATATAGGGTTGGGTGAATTTTAAACCCAAAATTCCCAAAAAGGCTGAAAAACTCATCATGAGGACAAAAACTAGAGAACTTGAACGACCCCTACCCATAGGGATGGTGAAATTTTTACATCAACCACCTTCTCAATCGAAGTAAATCATTTGTCGTTTAGGGAGAATGACAAGCAGTAAGGTATCTTAGTCTATCTCATCTCACAACCCATTTTCCCCCAAAAGGGAGGTATAAGGCCCCAGCCTTAAACCTCACATAATATTGAGTTATTACAAAATTACACATTGAGGATCTTTTCAGGTTTAGAGTTTTAGAGAATTATATCATGAAACTTGCATTACATTCCACATTTAAACAAAGTGGTTACATAAAAGACAGTATTCATTCTTCCCATCAATGGAAACATATTTAAAATAAAACATGGATTCTTTCTTGACACATCCTTGACACTATCATCACATCATGTACCCTTCCCTTGACCTGTGAAAAACATTTCAAAAACTTGGGATGAGCATAAAAAGCTCAGTAATGGATATAAAAGTATGGAAAGGAAACATGAGTACATGTATACATAAGAATGAAATCATACTTTACCCATAAAACATAGGCATATCAAATCATGAATAAATCATAGAAATAATAAGACATAAAAGGTAACTTGAGGCATTCATAACATTCTTACGTAGGGAGTAACCCTCTTGGTTACGTTTTGGAATACCCATCACAGTATATTCCCTAAATCTCTTCGGAGAAACCTCAATGTTTCACTCCTTCGCGTTACCCAATGCATTGGAGAGCTATATCGGGCTCACCCGCCCTTAGTTTATCACGGAACCACCCATTTTCATAACAATGCCCAAGAACCATAAATGTATCACATAAAACATGTATAAAGGAAACATAACATTTCCACATGTCAATCACAATATAACATTTTAGTATATTGAAATAATGAATCCGTTCAAAAAGAAACCATTTCCAAAACCATTTAAAACATTTAATAAGGAGATTTTTGAATCAAAGTGTCCCATACCACCTTGAAGCTTTTAACATTTTAAACCATTAATATCCATATAAATAAATCCTTAAAACCATTTTGAAAACATGGATATTAAAAAGAACAAATCATTAAAACATTTAAAGCGATATTTTGGTTAAAGGGTTTTAACCAAAATTAGAGACACTTGAATACAATAATTGAGGAATAACATTTAATCAGAACCTTATAATATCATGAGAATAAATGGATTCATGATATAATATTCCAAAGGATAGTATATACACCATATAAGTGTGAATTGGTGCATAACAACAATGAAGTCTCAATAGATATGTAAAATGTGATGAAATCCATTATAAAGAAGGTATCCTTAAATTAAGGATAAATCAATCTCAAAATTATGTGTGACAAATATAAATACACCCAATATAATTGGATATTAAGTTTAAACCAATAAAAGTTCATTCAAACATATTCAAAGGATGACATATTCAATAACTACATGTTGAACCCAAAGAAATCGAAATTGGGTTAAAAAGTTCCCTTGGTAAAATTCGACAGCCTAACAGCGTCACTTCAAAAATTCCGAAAATGAGTTGATGAGAGATAAAAAGGGAATCTCATCACTTGGACATAAAATTTACATCAATCAGGATGTATAATAACATATCCCAACATAATATTATGTGAATTAAAAGACATAACAAACGAAGTCTTTTAAAATGAAGAGGGTGAAAGGTTCCCTTACCGACTTGGGTAAATTTCGAAAAGTACACCCCATTGAAGAAGTGTCATAAAATGAAAATGTAAATGCCCATAAATGGAATAATATTACACAATGAGTAAAATAATGGTCAGTACATACACCACTCAAAGGAAATTGTGGCAAATGTAGCATAAATCTCACGGGAATAAAAGTGAGATGAAAAATCACTTACGAAAACTAGGCAGCCTAACGGCGCCACTCAAAACTTCCAAAATGGATTGATGAGAGAGAATAGGGTATCTCATCACATGAACATAAAAATTACAGTATGTGTAATATATAATAACATCCCAATAACAAGAAATATGGTCTTTAGAGGGAATGACATAAAAGAGTGTACTTAAAAAGAAAGAGAGGAGTAAGATCCCTTACCTCGGGTCCGACTTGACTCGATCGTTCTTTAACGTCCTGAATAATAAACATGAGTTAATTTCTACTTGCTTAAGAACCTTTTCCAAGTTCATTATTCCTTTTATATCAATTATTGACATGTTATTAACATTATGTAATCATTTAAGTTAATAATGTTTTTTTTGTCGATATTTGGTTCTTAAGTCAAAAGGGGACTTCTTACAATTACATGTTGTTCGTGTGGTCAAAGGTTCTTTATATCCAGAATGAAATTCCTGATTAGGATATCATATATATCATATATATCTATAATATACATGTATTTATAATATCACATAATAATTTAGAGGTAAGAAATGAAATGCACCGTTCATGGAGACGGTAAGCTGTACGTACGCATGAACGCTACTTTCATTTCTTTGTCATATTAATGGAATTAAAACTAAATGAGATGTATGTATATTTTAATTCCAGAATTATATTCATCATTTAGATGTATCATTCATCATATATATCCATTATATACATGTACTTATAATAGTACATCACATTTGGGGATAAAAATGAAATGCACCGTTCATGGAGACGGTAAGTCGTACGTACGCATGAACGCTACTTTCATTTCAATCTCATACTTTAATGGAAATAAATAATAATGATATATAGGTATATAATAATTCCAGTATAACATCATATATAATAACATTAAATCCATCCTTTATACGTCCCACGTATGGCATTAACGAGTCACACCACTTTGAGGGGGCGGTAGTCCGCACTTCCTAAAATGAAGATATCGCTTATACCCATACTGGAAGCCATAAAAGTAAGACACAAATGAAAAATACAGAAGCTTAAGTAAAACATAAACATATTATATATCATATATAAAAATAGTGACATCATAATGGCCACCTTTGAAGGTGTTAAATGAGTATTGAACAATCATCTTTTCGGGAGGCAGAATTTCGCCATCCCCGGAAACCATATGTTCTTTAACCATTTTATGTAGTTGTGTGAGATTGTAGCTCGAATAAATCTTATAAAAACATCCTAGTATATTTAATATACTGTTGTTGTTACAAAATAAGGAAATAAAAAGAGTTTAGGTGTTTGGAGAAGCAAAATAAAACAAATGAACATGAGAGAATGAATTACCTTTAAAAGTGTAACTCCTTTTGATTTGAGCCTAAAGGATTACATTGAAAGGATTATGCCCAAAGGGAATCCTATAGGATGAGGATAAGGATTTTTAGAGAGTAAATGGGCAGGGTATGGCCAATAAAAATTCTTGAGGAGTGTGTGAAATGAGGTAGAGGTGGGGGCCTTTTATAAGAGGAGAGGAGGGGCACTTTTGGAAATCATGAAACTATTATTTTATTTTCAAAAGTGTTTCGAATTTATAAGGTCCCAAATTGATATATTTAGATTATAAGATGATAAGGCTTCTAAATATTCCCATACAATAGTTTTTGGACAAGTGTAGGTCTTATATTTTATATTATCGTTTCATTTTATTCAAACTGTTCATTAATGAGGTCATCACTGCATCATCATGATGTCATAAATAATTAAATTTATTTAAAGTCTAAAAATTATAAAAAAAATACCATGATGTAGGAAATATGTTTATCTTTCCAATGACTATTTAATATAAAAAATCGGATCTTTATAACCCCATTTAAAAATTGTTTTCGTAAAATAACTCAAGTTTGTATCATTTTTACTTTAACATTAAATAAAAAGTTATTTATGTCATTTCCCAACCAAAGTGGATCCATGGGGTCCCCAAGTTGACCCATATCTTTTCTTGGTCGGCCATGACACAACCAATGAGGGTAGGATATGTGTCAAGTTCATTTCATATTATTAAAACATTATTTTTACCTTAAACTACACTAATTACCTCTAATCGCGATTAAAAACTTATTAAGTTACTATTCACCAAAAAAAAATTATTTTTATCCCATTGAACCACATTTTACTTATTAATGACAACCATTTATGTCGGATTTTAAAAATTCAAAACACAAAGATGGCAAAATTTCATTTAAACGGAAGAATCATTTTTTATAAGTACCACTTAGTGGTTTCACTATTCATCAAAAATTGATGTTTTTCAGAAAAATCCCAAAAATTCACCCTAAGATATATTTGATATTCCAAATTAAAAAATGAATTCTATTTTACAAAATTTAAAACATATAAGTCACATTAATTAATTTAATAATTAATTCCCGCTGTCAGAGCAAATAGCGTGTTTTTATGAAACAATAATTATCAAAAGATTGACCCTAGTTTAAGTCTAATTTCAAATTGAAATTAATTCCAACGACCACTATTGGATTTAATGGTAAAAATATATTCTAATTTTACTTTAAAACCAATTAAAAAGATAATCTAATCATATAAATAAATTAGATTAAAAAGAGGGTTTGAATTAAAATACAACATTTTACACTATTCATTAAAAAAATGAACTTTATCAGAAAGATACCAAAAATTTACACAAAGTAAATTTTGATGTCCCAATTCTTAAGAAGAGTTTTATTTGGTCCAAAAGGATGTATAAGAGTGAACAAAACTATATTTAATGACGGTTCTCCATCAAAAGGCGATAAGTGAACCTTTAGTGAAAACTAGGGCATATATGCCTAAAATTGAATTCTTTCCGTATTTTATGCCTTTATCTTTTATTGGATAAATGTAAAAACATTTAAAAACATATATAATCATATTTTAGTTATTTCTATCCATTCCTGTCAATAAAACGGCTACATGTTAACTACCATTTAAAATAATATTATTTTATTATTAGAGTGCAACTTAAGATTCCCAAGAAACTCGTTGTTGCGTGTTGGGTACGCCATCGAGCATAGAATCCCCTTTAAAGTCATATTAATATTTTATTCACAAATATGGATAAATATGAAAATGTCATATTCTTTATTTACCTGGGGTGTTACATCCTTCCCCCCTTTTGGGAATTGCGTCCTCGCAATTTTTAAAATTGAGCCTGGAAACATCATTGAACGTCCCACATCGGAACAAGAGTCGGTAAAGAAATCACTCTAAAATAAAGGAAGATAAGTACAGAGGTCACCCGAGTTAACCCATACTAGGATTCCATGTAGAAAAAACATGGACATGGAAGAAAAAGCAAAGGTTCATGTTCTTGAGGGAGAGTGATAGTAAACATGTCTAGGAGAAAGTTAACAATGAGAAAATCACAAACTTGTGATGGGTTAGACGGTATTCGATTCCCCAGTAGGAAAAGCTAATAGACAACATTTTCGTGTTAAGTTACTTTTTATTGAGGAATTTATTCATAAGGAAACATAATCACTTATCATGTTGACTTTCAACCTTTACTGGATTCCTTAATCAAACTCATATTTTTTTCCAAAAGACGAGTATTTAGGGAGACTTGTTCGCATTAAGAGTACTATAATCAACTTCTAGAGAGTCACCTAATCCAAAAAAGAGAACTATATACTTCCGATGCCTTTATACTTTAACCAAAACCAAAACAAAAAAGGTTAGTACAAGGTCAGATAATCCAGAAAAGGATAACCCATTAAAAAGAAAATCTATGCTTAATCTCCAAAATTTGTCCAACAAAACCCAAAGTTCAACGAGGACCATTCTATAATCAATTTGTCCATAAAATTCGTCAAAGTAAACCAAACTAAGATTGAAACCCAAATATTTGAAGGATTTAGTCACATAGTCTTCCAAGTTAAATCGTAACATTTATCTCCAAACAACATCAGTTGCTCCTAAAGTCTCGTATTGAAAAGTAATTAACCTAATCACATATCTTCCATGATAGGTTAATCATTTTCATAAATAACCCAAAATCAACTTACTCATAATTGATAAAATCATATAACTATAAAGAATCAGTCAAACTAACTAGGGACTTCACGTAGTCCAGTGGTAGGCGATAAATACCAATCGCACTTTGGTTGTGGGTTCGATTCCCGCAGCTTTGTCCGACGCGACGGGTAGTCACACGGTCTGCGTGTTGTCCTTTTTCCAAAACTATATAATTCTTAAAACATTCCCCAAAATGAGATAAAATCTTCAAAGATGATCATAACATATTTTAACCTCAAGTTTATCTCATGCCTTTCATTTTCCATCATAACATATAATAACCCATAATTACCTCAAAAGTAAGGATCATATAAACCCAAATGGTTCTTTATAACTATGTCCACAAAAGAAAAGATAACTATTCCTTGAATAAAATTTGCCTATATTAAACATCAGGGATACACATAATATAAAAAGTCTTCTAATGTAACCCCATCATCAAAAGAGACTTAATACTCTTAAGAATTTCACCGTAACTCTTGAAGCCCTTATATGTTGACATCTTACTCATTCAACATTCTTCATGATCCATTAACCATTCCTTTCCAACTTATTCCAAAATACCTCTTTCCTACAAACAAAATCATGAATCATATCCTAAGATTCCAAAATAGGAAAACAATAGTCATGAAATAATACATACCTTTGATTGTTCATTGTCAGTTTCTTCATCCTCAATCAGAATGGCATTAGGTATTGGTAAATGAAACTTTGTACGCTCTTGGTGATCCCATTAACGAAACTTCTTCATAGGACATGTGTTTTCATAATGACCATGCACGCCACATTTAAAACATTCAATTGATCCCTCAGAAAGAACTTCTTTCCCTTTCCTCGAGTCAACTGGATGCTTCCTTTTTCCATTGCAGGTTCTTGCTTTATGACCTTCATTTCCACATCTATAGCATATTCCTGTCCCTTTGAAACATTTTCCTAGGTGTTTCTTTCCACATCTTTGACACATAGGTTTTTGAACACACTTACCTTTATGATTACTACCTTTCGTAGGGATTTATTTCTCACATATATGATGCCTTAAAGAAATTGTCAAGGTTTAGGTGGTCAATCATTACTACAGATAGTTGGTTGAGGATAATCACAAGAGTTCTCATTGCAGCTCTCATATCATTCAGTTGCTTGCTCAAAAAAACTGTCACAGTTTCCTTCACATCCACTGTTACTTTGGTGCCGGCTAGATCCAGCCATTTACTAAAACCAAAAAGGTCAGTGTGATTATATCAAAAAAAAATCATCATGTACTAATGAGGAAGGTAAACACTAAGATATACTTACTCATTAACTTTATCTAAAGCTATGACTCTTTCTGAAATCATAACCATTATGGTAATGTCACTTATGCTTACAGAATACCCTAACCTCTAAAGTTATCTAAACCGACCTTTGATACCAACTATAAGGCCCCAACCTTAAACCTTACTTAATCTTGAGTTATTACAAGATTACACATTGAGGATCTTTTCAGGTTTAGAGTTTTAGAGAATTAGATCAAGAAACTTGCATTACATTCCACATTTAAACAAAGTGGTTACATTAAAGACAGTATTCATTCTTCCCATCAACGGAAACATATTTAAAATAAAACATGGATTCTTTCTTGACACATCCTTGACACTATCATCACATCATGTACCCTTCCATTGACCTGTGAAAAACATTTCAAAAACTTGGGATGAGCATAAAAAGCTCAGTAAGGGATATAAAAGTATGGAAAGGAAATATGAGTACATGTATACATAAGAATGAAATCATACTTTACCCATAAAACATAGGCATATCAAATCATGAATAAATCATAGAAATCATAAGACATAAAAGGTAACTTGAGGCATTCATAACATTATTACGTAGGGAATAACCCTCTTGGTTACGTTTTGGAATACCCATCACAGTATATTCCCTAAATCTCTTCAGAGAAACCTCAATGTTTCACTCCTTCACATTACCCAATGCATTGGAGAGCTATATCGGGCTCACCCGCCCTTAGTTTATCATGGAACCACCTGTTTTCATAACAATGCCCAAGAACCATAAACATATCACATAAAACATTTATAAAGGAAACATAACATTTCCACATTTCAATCACAATATAACATTTTAGTATATTGAAATAATGAATCCGTTCAAAAAGAAACCATTTCCAAAACCATTTAAAACATTTAATAAGGAGATTTTTGAATCAAAGTGTCCCATACCACCTTGAAGTTTTTAACATTTTAAACCATTAATATCCATATAAATAAATCCTTAAAACCATTTTGAAAACATGGATATTAATAAGAACAAATCATTAAAAATTTAAAAGCCATATTTTCGTTAAAGGGTTTTTACCAAATTAGAGACACTTGAATACAATAATTGAGGAATAAAATTTAATCAAAACCTTATAATATCATGAGAATAAATGGATTCATGATATAATATTCCAAAGGAGAGTATATACACCATATAAGAGTTAATTGGTGCATAACAACAATGAAGTCTCAATAGAGATGTAAAATGTGATGAAATCCCTTATAAAGAAGGTATCCTTAAATTAAGGATAAATCAATCTCAAAATTATGTGTGAAAAATATAAATACACCCAATATAATTGGATATTAAGTGTAAAACAATAAAATTTCATTCACACATATTCAAAGGATGACATATTCAATAACTACATGTTGAACCCAAAGAAATCGAAATTGGGTTAAAAAGTTCCCTTGGTAAAATTCGACAGCCTAACGACGTCACTTCAAAAATTCAGAAAATGAGTTGATGAGAGATAAAAAGGGAATATCATCACTTGGACATAAAATTTACATCAATCAGGATATAGAAGAACATATCCCAACATAATAGTATGTGAATTAAAAGACATAACAAACGAAGTCTTTTAAAATGAGGAGGGTGAAAGGTTCCCTTACCGACTTGGGTAACTTTCGAAAAGTACACCCCATTGAAGAAGTGTCATACAATGAATATGTAAATACCCATAAATGGAAGAATATTACACAATGAGTAAAATAATGGTAAGTACATACACCACTCAAAGGAAATTCTGGAAAATGTAGCATAAATCTCACGAGAATAAAAGTGAGATGAAAAATCACTTACGAAAACTCGGCAGCCTAACGGCGCCACTCAAAACATCCAAAATGGATTGATGAGAGAGAATAGGGTCTCTCATCACATGAACATAAAAATTACAGTAAGTGTAATATATAATAACATCCCAATAACAAGAAAGATGAGATTTATAGGGAATGACATAAAAGAGTGTACTTAAAAAGAAAGAGAGAAGTAAGACCCCTTACCTCGGGTCCGACTTGACTCGATCGTTCTTTAACGTCCTGAATAATAAACTTGAGTTAATTTATACTTGCTTAAGAACCTTTTCCAAGTTCATTATTCATTTTATATCAATTATTGACATGTTATAAACATTATGTAATCATTTAATTTAATAATGTTTGTTTTGTCGATATAGGGTTCTTAAGCCGAAAGTGGACTTCTTACAATTACATGTTGTTCGTGTGGTCAAAGGTTCTTTATATCCAGAATGAAATTCCTGATTTTGATATCATATATATCATATATATCTATAATATACATGTATTTATAATATCACATAATCATTTAGAGGTAAGAAATGAAATGCACCGTTCATGGAGACGGTAAGCCGTACGTACGCATGAATGCTACTTTCATTTCTTTGTCATATTAATGGAATTAAAACTAAATGAGAGGTTTGTATATTTTAATTCCAGAATTATATTCATCATTTAGATGTATCATTCATCATATATATCCATTATATACATGTACTTATAATAGTACATTACATTTGGGGATAAGAAATGAAATGCACCGTTCATGGAGACGGTAAGCCGTACGTACGCATGAACGCTACTTTCATTTCTATATCATACTTTAATGGAAAGAAATAATAATGATTTATAGGTGTATAATAATTCCAGTATAAAATCATATATAATAACATTAAATCCATCCTTTATACGTCCCACGTATGGCATTAACGAATCACATCACTTTGAGGGGGCGGTAGTCCGCACTTCCTAAAATGAAGATATCGCTTATACCCATAATAGAAGCCATAAAATTAAGCCACAAATGAAAAATACAGAAGCTTAAGTAAACCATAAACATATTATATATCATATATAAAAATAGTGACATCATAATTTCCACCTTTGAAGGTGTTAAATGAGTATTGAACAATCATCGTTTCGGGAGGCAGAATTTCGCCATCCACGGAAATCGTATGTTCTTTAGCCATTTGATGTAGTTGTGTGAGACTGTAGCTCGAATAAATCATATAAAAACATCCTAGTATATTGAAGATACTGTTTTTGTTACAAAAGAAGTAAATAAAAAGAGTTTAGGGGGTTGGAGAAAAAAATAAAACAAATGAACATGAGAGAATGAATTACCTTTAAAAGTGTAACTCTTTTTGATTTGAGCCTAAAGGCTTCCTCTGAAAGGATTCTGCCCAAAGGGAATACTATAGGATGAGGATAGGTATGTGGAGAGAGTAAAGGGGCAGGGGATGGCCGAGCCAAAGGCTTAAGGAGTGTGTGAAATTAGGTAGAGGTGGGGGCCTTTTATAAGAGGAGAGGAGGGGCACTTTTGGAAATCATGAAACTATTATTTTGTTTTCAAAAGTGTTTCGAATTCCTAAGGTCTCAAATTGATATATTTCTAAGATAAGATGATAAGTCTTTTAAATATTACCATCAAATAGTTTTTGGACAAGTGTAGGTCTTAGATTTTATATTATCGTTTCATTTTATTTAAATTGTTCATTAATGAGGTCATCGCTGCATCATCATGATGTCATAAATAATTTAATTTATTTAAAGTCTAAAAATTATAAAAAAACAACTATGATGTAGGAAATCTTTTTATCTTTCCAATTACTATTTAATATCAAAAATCTGATCTTTATAACCCCATGTAAAAATTGTTTTAGTAAAATAACTCAAGTTTGTGTCATTTTTACTTTAACATTAAATAAAAAGTTATTTATGTCATTTCCCAACCAAAGTGGATCCATGGGGTCCCCAAGTTTACCCATGGCTTGTATTGGTCTTCTATGACACAACCAATGAGGGTAGGACAAGTTTCAAGTTCATTTCATATTATTAAAACATTATTTTTACCTTAAACTACACTAATTACCTCTAATCGCGATTAAAAACTTAATAAGTTACTATTCACCAAAAAATTATTTTTATCCCATTGAACTACATTTTACTTCTTAATTACAACCATTTATGTTGGATTTTTAAAATTCAAAACACAAAGATGGAAAAATTTCATTTAAACAGAAGAATCAGTTTTTATAAGTACCACTTAGTGGTTTCACTATTCATCAAAAATTGACGTTTTTCAGAAAAATCCCAAAAATTCACCCTAAGCTATATTTGATATTCCGAATTCAAAAATGAATTATATTTTACAAAATTCAAAACATATAAGTCACATTAATTAATTTAATAATTAATTCCCGCTGTCAGAGCAAATAGCGTGTTTTTATGAAACAATAAGTATCAAAAGATTGACACTAGTTTAAGTCTGATTTCAAAGTGAAATTAATTCCAACGACCACTATTGTATTTAATGGTAAAAATATATTATAATTTCACTTTAAAACCAATTTAAAATATAATCTAATCCTATAAATAAATTAGATTAAAAAGTGGTTTTGAATTAAAATACAACATTTTACACTATTCATTAAAAAATGAACTTTATCAGAAAGATACCAAAAAATTACACAAAGTAAATTTTGATGTCCCAATTCTTAAGATGAGTTTTATTTGGTCCAAAAGGATGTATAAGAGTGAACAAAACTATATTTAATGATGGTTCTCCATCAAAAGGCGATAAGTGAACCTTTAGTGAAAACTAGGGCATATACGCCTAAAATTGAATTCTTTCCGTATTTTATGCCTTTATCTTTTATTGGATAAATGTAAAAACATTTAAAAACATATATAATCATATTTTAGTTATTTCTATCCATTCCTATCAATAAAATGGCTACATGTTAACTACCATTTAAAATAATATTATTTTATTATTAGAGTGCAACGTAAGATTCCCAAAAACTCGTTGTTGCGTGTTGGGTACGCCATCGAGCATAGCATCCCCTTTATAGTAATATTAATATTTTATTCACAAATATAGATAAATATAGAAATTTCATATTCTTTATTTACCTGGGGTGTTACAGGAGGTGTATGATCAATCTATATAGGGGTCCCTCCGAGTAACTCTTCATCAAGGAGCCTGAAGAGGATTTGGGAAAGGAAGGGAGAGGTCCCAAATAGTGCACAAAGAACCCTTCTATAATTCAGAAACCCATACGATTAACACAATGAATTATGAATTAGTGAACATCATGGACTTAAATCCTACATATGACCCTAAAATGATGAATATCTAGAAGAAAAAGGAGAGGGTGGTTCCATTTGGAATCTGATCCCCACTGATAATGAAGGTGTGCGTACCCAAAACCAAAGAATCAACATAAATTTGGGCGCTCCCTCCATCAATACTGCACTACCTCCTTAGATAATATCCTACAAATATAAGAATAAAATTGAGTTTATATACAACCTAGCTCTTCCTCTCAATGAGAAAGATCTTCTTACGCTCGATGAATGATTCACTCGACATGAGGAATAAATGAAAGAGTTGAGGTGAATCAATGTTAAGATACTCTAAGGCAGTGTTCCTATCGAATATTCTCCCCAAGGAGAGAATAAATGTAAAATTCTAATAGGTTTACCTTAGTAATGTAGTTTGATACCGTAAATTGAAGCAGGAAAAAAACATATGGACAACTAGATTCATGGACCATCGGTTTACCAGGACCCGATCATTGATGGATATCGATACCTACCTCTATTAAGGATACAACTAGGAAGAGTTCAAAAAAACCCTTAAAATATTTCCCTTTTAAGATATCTTTTTCAAATTATGGTAGAACTTTCATAACAGTTCCTATAAATTTTTTCAACTATCCAAGATTATGTTCTACCAAACACTCATCAAGGGCTTACTAATATCATCATGTAATTGTGAACATGATTGGAATCCATGGAGGAGCAGCAAACACCAGTATAGCTGGAACAGAAACCTTACCCTGACTAGGTGAGCAACACCCCACTACCTCCATACATTGTGAGTCATATGATTGTGATATTCAATTGATTTAGATACCTAAAACAACATCTGACACACTTTGTTTCCCATGTTTATCCCATTATGGGAACTCATGAGCAACAAGAAGCAGTGAAACTCATATACTTTGTTAAAATCCTACAAATTATATCCTTCATATGGTATACTAGTTATTCACATCAGTCAATCATATGATGGGAAGACCTTCAACAACAATTACTATTCTAGTTCAGATCAATGATGTGAAAGAGAAATATTAGTGACCTCTCGAACTGAAAATAGTGATAAAACAAGAGAGTCTCAGATTTCATTTCTAGATAGAAATGGATGACCTACTCCATGAACTGACTGCTTCACCCAGAGGATATGCCCTCCCTTTGAATTGATAGCTTTTTTAGTGAGCTTCAAACACAACTCATCCTAGGTAAATATATTAGTGGGTTTCAGGATTTCTATGCCATTGACTAAAGAATGTAAGACTACATACAATAGACTAAGGTAAATTCCCATATAAATATAATAGTCCTAGGTAAAAGAATAGTAAATGTTGAGGCTGAGTCTTTGATGCATAAAATATCCTCCATGCATACTCCTACTCTAAAACCTACAACGTATCATATAGAACTCCCCCTTGGGAATTAAAAAAAACCATCCTCAATAGGAACATCGGAGGGGACCCGGGTGAAATTAATTCGAGGAAATAATGGATAAATTTTACTTATCTTGATATGAGTAAGTCTATTGATATTTTATAGCCACTATGGATAATGATTTATTTCTCCCTCTAGAGCCCAACAGGGTCTACTAGGTAGGTCTTGCTGACTAGATGATTATTTCCCATTTCACTGGATACGAGGTTACACTATTCAAGAATGATTCATCTTCCATGAAATTTTATAAAAAAATTTATATTATGGATATGTAAAATTAGGGAGGCCACTGGCACAAGGGGTTTATATTTCCACCACTTCCCCTAAGGAATTTGATGAGTGGAAATAAGTTTTTAAGAGGTAATAAAAGTTTTATAGTTGGACGAATTAAAAGAAAATAAACCGAACTCATGGTATTCTCCAAGAATAATTGAAACAACCAATTATTCCCCTAGCCACATCCACTAGAACACAGTCGACCTCATCGGACCTCCAAACCTTCAAAAGCTAACCTTTAAAAAAGTGTAATGGAAAAAATAAAAAAAGAAGGATGTGAAAAATTATGAACCTTTATCATGGAAAAAGTTGGTTTCTACACTCTAAAATTTTATTCCCTTAGATTTGAAATAATGGGAACCATCCCACCAAATGAAACCACCAAAAATGATCAGCCTAGAAAAATAATAATTAGATGAGTATTTAATATTTTGTTCCATTAATTTCATCCATTTAATGGATCACATCTCTAAAAGTAATTATAACTATGAACCCATGTTCCCCACATCGAGTTGAGGAACTGGGGGAAGAAAACATAGGATCTGAAGATACCGGAGAAGGTGTAGCTGAGACAGAAGCTAGAATTCTAGCAACACCCCTACTCAGACTGTTATTATTTCATAAAGTCATGGATGATACGTTAAGAGAGTTCACCAGGGGTAGTAAATTCTTCCTCTATCAGTAAAAATTACCCCTGACCTAATCACTATGGAATATAAATCAAAAGAATAACATGTGTCAGATTATCCTCCATGTACTAGAAGACCTTTTCAACCATACCCATTAAGGATAGGACCACCTCTAGATCCTTTCTTGAGGTCAAATCCATCTACATAAAATTCTCAAGGACTTAATATACCTGTTGAAGAGTATGTCTACCCAAGGAAGTGTATCCTTTTAGAATAGAAACAAGAAATCCTGTAAATTTATCATTGGTACCATCAAATATATCGATCCAGGACACCATATGTTTGTCAAAAGGCCTTAGGGAAGAACTCATGGAGGTTTTGAAAATCCCTCAAAATATTGAAAATGAGGTTTCCACTGTTGAGGTCTATTGGATGGAGACTAATCCTATGGAATTCTGTGTGTTTATCTTCTTCACATATAAAAATGAAGATTTCATTATACATGGGAAAATCATACAATTGTATTTGTCTTGCAGGATAAATGGTGTCAATGTCTAAAAAGTATTCATTGACAATAACCTTGGATTTAACCTTATTCTAGTACGAACACATCACTGGATGGTCTAAAATAAGGATAACCTAGATCCTTTTTCAATAACACTTCTAGGATATGAAAAAAGTTAGTAGAATACATTGGTCCAACTCAATATCAAGACTTAGTATGGATCCCTCATAGCCAAATTTGAATTTATGCTGGTTCAATAGAACATAACATTCAACGTCTTTCTAGGAAGGTCCTAGTTGCATCAAGACACACCAATCCCATTTTAATTTCATTGATGCATAAAATAATTCCTTAATGGACAAATCGTGATCTTTTACATCGATAAGACCACATTTTACTCCCATAAAGAGCACTATATTGAGGTAGGATTACATCATGGGAATGGGAAATAAACTCTGGTTGATGGTGTTTCTTGGGTAATCATCTTAAACGGTCTTGAAATGATCATAGATAACCCCTTAAAATAGCTCAATGAAGAATATGTGTTTCCCATCAATTATTTCGAGCATATGAGTCAAAGTTCAAAAAAATATTCGGTGGTCTTTATGATTTTAGTCATGAACACTGAGTCAAAAAATGTGGAAATGTTTGATGAATCCCTAGATATTGGAAAAAGATCAGATGAAAATGACTTCATTCCGTCCTTAGATCTCCAAAAAAATCCTTATCTCAATAGTTGTGGTAGAAGATGTTATCTCTCACCCATATTTGATAAATATGATCCTTCTCTAACCCTCAGTCTTTTCTCTCAAGAGAATCAAGGAAATCACATGATGATTGTGAGATTATAAAATGTCACCAAAACTTTTACATATCAATATATTTAATCCTATTTTAAATCTATAGAACTTATCCCAAGACTTGTTTCCCTAAATTAATAATACAAAGCATATAAAGAGGAGAAAAAAGAGGATGAGGAGGACATTAGGGAAGCCCCTCCAGCATTCCAATAGGGTTTCTACACCACTATTGTTGAAATAATTTGAATAAATCTATGTAGAAAAGAAGTGATATGATCCAAATTAATAAGAGCATCCATGTCTTCTTAAGATAAATTTGTATGTACATCCTTTTTGAAGAAGAATTGGGATGTATTCTCCTCTAACTACATGGAAATGATGGACCTTTATCATGATGTGGACACTCATCGCCCAAGATATCTATAGAACCACTAGTGCTATAAAAAAGGAGTCATAAGGATACACCTGACACATTCTACCAAAATGGTTGCTATGTTTGACAAGATCCTTAGATCAAGATTCATTTGGAAGGTTCAATATCCCAGATCGATGGCCAATATAGTCCTCAGAATGAATAATAATTGGAAAATTAGAGTCTATGTTGACTTTAGAGATCTCAACTGGTACTACCCGAAGGATGATTTCCCAGTCCCAATCATAAAACTATTGATTAATAAAATGATAGAATAATAGTACCTATCATTCATGGATGGTTATTCAGGATACAATCAAATTAGAATAGACCAAGAAGATGAAAATCCATTACTATTAGGGAACCCATGGAGAATTTTTCTATATAGTAATTCATTTTAAAATAAAAAATTATGGCACTATTGGCGAACATTCTGTACATCACATCTTCAAAACTATACTATAAATGTTTTTCGAATTATATGTTGATAACATAGTGGTTAAATCATGAAAATGCTCGGACCACTTGGTGGATCTCAAAACTGTCTTCAAAAAACATAAAAAACATAACTTTGAAATAATCCCAATTAAGTGTGCATTCAATGTCACCTTAGGTAAATTCCTAAACATCTTTATACACCATCGTGGCATCAATGTCGCCCCTAATAAGAAAATAGGTATCATTGTCATGTCACCTACTCGAAACCTCACAAAGTTGAGTGGACTTCAAAAAACATGGACTACATATAAAAATCAAACCTTATGGGAAAATGGTTTCCTTTCACTAGTTTGATGAAATGAGGTGTTACATATCAGTGGAAAAACATTTTTATGGAAGCATTTGATATTATCAAGATATATCTCTTAGGCCTGCCTTTGCTGATGCCTCTTGTCAAAGTATGGGAACTTATGTTGTATGTGACAACCTAAGAGTAATCACTAAGAACCGTACAAATGAAAAAGAATGATTTCAGTAGTGAAATATTTTTATTACCTCAACCAAACCACGATCAATATTGAGACATGTTACACTAATATCAAGAAGAGATTTATAATGCTAATCTTTGTATTACAAAAAAAACGAGGAACTACCTAGAGCCTCAAGAGGTCTTTTTGGTCTCTTGTAGAAACTGGCTCAAAAACATTCTAAGATGTCCGATATTTACTAAACATTTGTCTTGATGGAAATTCATCCTACAGCTGTTTGACATTCATTTTGTGCTTCTAAGAGCGATGAAAGGCTAGAAATTTGTGGAATCCCTATCATATAACCCCTCAAAATTAACGACTCCATTGAATATTGAACTACCCGATGAAGAGGATTTATATGTTCAAGAAGGAACCATGATATTGGAAGTGAATTTTTACAGTACATATAGAAGACCGATAAGGAAGAGGATGGAAGACCACTAGCTCAAAAAATTGGGTCTTGGAATCGTGATCATATCTCCATCAAAGCTAGTCCTTCTGTAATCATTCCTATAGTTAGAGAGATGCACAAATAATTAAGAAAAATGTCACATTATTATTCTATGGATAGAGATGGAACATTAGGTACATAAAAATAACATAAAGATAATCGGACATCCCGAACTAATCATAAAAAATGTTAACAATGATTATGCTATCAAAAAGTAAGTGATTATCCCCCTGCTAAAACACATTTGGTGAATAACTGAGGAATTCCATTTGAAAAAAACATTGAATAATATCCCATGGTTACAAAATTACCAAGATAATGCATTATAAGATGTATCCCCATCTCCAGATGACCTGGAACGAGATGAAATATTCATCAACATTGTGCACCACTAGATGGTCCCACCTTTTTTTCAAGCCAACACAGAAGAGTTCGATGAGATTACCCCATCCCTGAATTATATATTCCTACCACCAGTTGGATGACACCCATTGAGGACTACCTTTTAAAGGGAGAATTCCCACTGGACATATCTAGGAGAGGGAAAATTCAATGATGAAAAATTACATTTTTCTATACGGTGGAATGAATCATCAAAAGTTTCTCTATAAACAGAGCATTGAGGGGTTAATTCTTAGGTGAATTGATGGAGAAGAGGCCATTGTTATAATGAAGGAAGAGAGCACTAGAACCTATGGCACCCACCACATAGGACTCATGATTTCCCACCAAATCTAAATTCTTTTGTACTACAGGACAACTCTTACACAATACTACAAAAAATTCACCAGATAGTCCCATTCCTACCAGGTTTATCCAAATTCAATCACAAATCCCTAAAGTCTCTTCCTATAAGAAAATACTACTGGCTATTTTACATATAGGGAATCAAAAAAATGGGATAGTTTTCTCCCTCTACAACCAAGTAGGTCAAGTACATTATCACCAAAACTGACTTCTCCAATGGACTGATGCCATACCCCTCAAAGATTCTTTAGAATATAAAATTTTTAGCTCATGAGAAAAAATATCAGCAACATATATGGATTTCATCATACAATACCGACAGACGACAATACCAATTTCTATTCTACTAAACTTCAAAAAACTATATCAGGAGTATGACATCATGTCCAGCTATTCAACCAGCTACAATGTAGTGGCTAAGGAAAAAATAAAGTCCTTCAATAAGACCAGATCAAATATACTATAGAATATTGTAGTTAAAGATAAAAAAGACTTGGAAGGACAAGACCTAAATGCCTTATGGACTTACCGGACTATGATCCACACCTCCACCCAGAAGACCCCATACTCATTATTATATAGGATAGAGGTGGTATATACCATCAAAATTAAATTTCCAGTGTTCCTAATTTACATCTGTGATCATTTATCCATAAATGAGAAATCATAGAAATGGATGGATAAAATGGAGAGACTGGATGAGAAGATATTGAACACCTTGCATCATTTGGAACTCAACCAAACTGTATCAAATGAGCATTTAACAACATGTTTTGCTTATGATCTTTCCTTTAATGAGAGATGGTGTAGGTCCTAAGGACACCAACGATACTTAGAAATAAATATTTGAAGTTGGAAATAAAATGGGAAGGACCTTACTCCATATATAAGGTCTACTCCAATCGATCTTATTCTATAATTTTGATGGCTAAAAAACTCACCATGGCTCCCACAAATGCATGGTTCATAAAGAAGTATTCCATATAATCAATTCATAGAAACAAACAAATAAAATGATGTTATGTTTCATTGTACAACATCCCAATCACATGTTGTTAAACTGAATGATACATTATAACAGATGCACAACATTAAAATGCATAATTGGTCTTTGTCACAAGAATCATGACACCATTGTCCATGTTATAATATTATAAACTGCATGACATAAAAATTCTCACTACATGACATTAAACAACACTAGATTCATCATTTAAATCAATAACTCACCACACACAAGCAAGATCTATGTGGGAGAAAGATAGAACTCCCTTATCCCCACATGAGAGTTAGGACCATGTAGGGAGTATTTCTCAATAACTATGGGTGAATTGATTTCAGTCATCAAAATATGTGTAGTGACACATAGACCTTTGATCTATGGCCCATCCTTCAGACTATTTTCTTGTCACATCGTGTGACCCATGTTCATTTTGTAATACATTAAACTGCATTGTTCCTTAAGAACAACGTGTGGCTAGATTTTCATTCTATGGGGTAAATAGTGATTCCCAGAACTCATGTCCCAATAAAGACCATGAGATAGAGGATTGGTCCCCTCCCCTTAATAAAAAATAAATTAATGTAGGGGACTCCATATCAAGTCCTATTTACAGGCCCATTTAAATAAAACTTCACTATCCCCATACATTAGTTTGATTTTTACAAGAAAGAACTTTTATAACTAAGTGTGTCCTGATTCCTAATATTGAACGATATGTAGTGACACCCAGATCTCTAATCATGGGTCTCAAACTAGAAATAAAACAATCAATGAAGAAAATGCTTTCTTCTCCGTATAGATCTCACCTTTGTAAAGAGTTCATGTTCATAACTATATACGGATTGATTCCTATCATCAAAGGATATGTAGCAATTACTATATCTATAATTAAGAGTCCAGCCATACTGTAGGATAAAATGTACCTCCTCAATATGCATAATTCAAATCTGTATAGGGAGAATTCACAGAACTATGTGGGTCTTGATTCCTGTCATGAAAAGATATGTAGTGACAATAGTATTTCTAATTTTGGGTGCAGCTGCAACATTCCCACTATTTTTTCATGAGTCAACATCACTCGTACCACATGACATTAAACTTCATGAGGTCTTAGAACTATTTCTGGCTTGATTATGATTATAATGAGATACATAGTTAGGCCCATATTCTACACCATGGTCTAGCCACCATAAATTAAAAATGCCTATATACTTCATTTTATCAAATTTTGTGGCAAATAAACCTTTAACGCCTCATGTTTCACCCACCAAGCATAGATCACATGGGACTATAATTTCATTCATTGTATTGCACGCATGATCAAGGTGTATAATTCCACATTAGGGCTTCCATGGTCCTGGTAGGACAACCTTAAAAAAGGAACATCATATGACCTTACCACATGATGTTAATCTACATGGTCAAATATAGTTAAAATATCTACATATGAATTGATTCGTACCATATGAGGATATGCAATGACATCGAGTAATTTAATCTTGGGTCTAGCCATAGTATTACCACTTTACATAGGTGAACCTACATCCTTGTCGCATGATGTTAAACTGTATAGGGAATTTCTTGGCTACACAACATTAAATTGTATGTTACCTCAAGAAATATGAGTGTCTTGATTCTAATTTAAACAAGATATATAGTTACACATAGACATTGTTTCCTAGTCCTAATCATTGGGTAAAGGAAAAAAAATAATCATGTCCCAATATCTTGTATAAAAACAATGTTCTTTGTAGGAGATCTCAATTTTGGGTTCCTCATTCAGTGATCTATCCAAGAAAAATAAATGATCCCCTTTATATGTGTTAGATATTTTCTGGGAATTTCGCACTCCTAGGATAATCACAGTCGAAATAGTTATCAGGTGCCTATAAATATTCCTTCCATTCATCATACGTTGTGCCCCCAAAAAAATTCAGATCTTCACAATCTCCCTATGGCCATCAATGATGGAGGGTGGTTAGTGTCTTGAGGACACCTTTTTTGACTATGTACCATACTCCATAGTTGGATTTGAATAGTTTTCCCATAAAAATGAATTTCAACCAAAAGAAAATTCATCCTCTAGGAGAGTCCTATTTTATATTTGTAATCCTCGATGTCATTTTCCCCAAATCATTTCAAATGATCCACGAATCCTAAGAATCATGGTTTACACATTCATTCCCCTCTTGTCTGAGGCATGTCTGAACAACTTGGACCAATGAGCCACATGTTACTCCTTATTTCTATTACAAATAGTCCTTTCTGTATAACCTGAAACTGAAAGAACAATTTCCATCATCACCAAATGATGTTAAATTGCAAGACTGATGTCATAATCAAATGAAAATAAATATCATAGTGACCAAAACTACATGTCACTTGATTCATTCCATTGAAGGATACATAGTGACACCTAAATATCTAATCCTCAGTCCAACTGCAACAAAAGTTAGAAATTTTCTTTCCCATGGCATGAGTCTGGACTGCATGGGGGAAACCATATAAGAAATATGTATGGTATTATTATTATTTTGAAGAGATACACAGTGATTCTAGGAACATGTATCCTGGTCCCATCTATCCTGGAAAAAATCCACCATACATATGGTTCAGACTTATGTAAGGGAAACATTTATACCCATTATTAGAAAATTTCAACATGAAATGATCCTTTCATATTTAGGTTCTTTACTTTCATGATCCAAAATCAATGTCTGATAAAGTTCAATTCTTCATAAAACTCCATTTCCATAGAAAGTGGAGGGTTAGTTTCCTAGGTAAACCTTTTTTTGACAATGCATAATATGTAATAGTTGGATCTACATATATATCCTAGAAAAAGGCCTATCAACCAATGGACAATTCATCCCCATGAGAGATTATTCATATCTTGGTATGCCCCAAGGACATTTGTGTACCATATAACAACTCAAATTCAGAAACCCCCAGATTAGAGCTTATAAATTGTCCTCTTTATACATTAAGAATACAGAATATTCATGGATATATTATAATAAAAAATAGAGATTCCTTTATCCCTCGGTCAAAGCTAAGTAACCTAAAATATTAAACCTCAAATGCCCTTTTTCGTAAGATGTTAAACTTCATGGTTCATGCCTAATTGCATAAAATTAAACTGTATCATGCTTAGAAACTTTTTTAGACAATAAAAAATCATATATGAGTGGATCCTCACTCTTGACCAATACCGATACAGATGCCCTCAACATTTTTCAAACACAATTCCCCAAACAAGCCACCCTTCTTGGTCTTGATGATTCAGAATTTTCATAAATTACCAAAACATTGGAAATGGTGGGTTATTATCATAGGTATATGATTGTTTTATTATGCATAGTATAACCCAGTTGTCTATGCATATTTATCCCATAAAAAAGTTATATCAACCAAAGACAATTCCATCCTTAAGAGAGGCTTCTTCAACCTTTGTACTCTAAAACAAAATCTTATTGGAAACCATTCCTACAGTTACTCATCCTGTAATTTCCCCATATCATGTATCAGATACCGAAATCACAAAACTAGGGTTAAAAATCCATCCTTCATGTCTAAAAAATTAAAGGAAATTCTCATCTAGTAAACCCTATTATATTTTTCCCCCATAATTCATGGTCAAATTTGTCCGTACTAAAACATTAGTTTCATTATTCTATCTTTCAAAACATTAAACTACCAATGAAAATAGGAACAATACTATCTCGGTAGGAAACCCATAAAGGGAACTTGGGAAAAATTCAATCACCACATTTCTAGACCAATGTTGTGAATTTTTTTGGTAAAAATTAATTGAACAAAAGAAAATTAAAAAGGAACACAACTCATTGGGTCAAAAAACTATGAATGGTGGCCTAATAAAAAGTAAATTTATGCCTGGTTATCCCACACCATATTAGGAAAATGAAACAATTAGGGTGATAATAGAAGATACACAATGTTTTTAGGATTTTTCTTATAACCCTAGAAATAGTCAATACTATTTTTTCTATATCCCATGGTGTAGAAAAAACTAGATCATTACATGATCATGTCAATTTTGTTACCCAAAACTGTAATTTCAATTAATTTCTAGTGGATATTATCTTTCAAGATATAACCAGTTCTGTTTGATTGGAATTGTAGAAAACATTAAATGTTTTACATTAAAAAGGTTCAAAGTTTTCATTTATTTATTAAATGAGGATGGTGGAGAGTCCAAATCCTTGATTCTATACCTAACATTACTAAAGGGTGGGGGGAACATGGCTACCAAAATTGATACATAGAAGCTTGGATCTCTTTAGTTAGCAAATCAACTATAACCTTGTGTGGGTCAACATGATTATTCTTGAAAATTCTTCTTTTACTAAATTTGGTTTCAACTATAGGGTGAATTTGTTTAATGATAACCCTAAGATATAGACCCTTCTTTTCAATGGATTCAAAATTTCCATTTTTTTGATAGTTTCACCTTTAACCTAGCTACATAATATTCACACTCTCATAGCTCCATAGTCTATGTGACCACATGATCAAAAGATCATTCTTATTTAGAGGCTTGTTGATGTAGCTTAGTGGTAATGTAGCACCCACAGTTTCAATTAAATATCCCTTTAATTATTTTCTATGTGTATAAAGTATATAACTAAAGTTTGGGAATGTTTGGAGAAAATTTGGAGTGTTTTGGTGATTTTATATAGGTTCATGGTTGATTCATGGATTAGAAAAATTGTAAAACACCGATAAAAAACCCTGCGTAGTGAGACCTAGGAAAAAGAGAATGTTCATAGGTGGTGCACGGTTTGTGAAAACTATGAGGATTCATAGTAGAGGTCGTGAACATTGAAAAATAGTTTATGTGATTTTGAGGAAGTGGATTCAACATGGTTTGTGTACGGTTTGGAGACCGTACCAGATGATCATGCAAGGTTTTTCCTTAAGGTAGTGTTTGATGCATGGTTAGTGTACAATTTTTCTAATCCTGCGACTAAACCATGAATGGAAAGAAACAACTTCCCTAAAACATGGATCTCACTCGTTTTTTCATATAACCAACTCTTTTTTACTCCTATGAAGCCTTTATATAGGATTTTTCTTTCACAAATTTCACGGAGGATTCTCCCATAAACATGGTGGAAACTCAAAGGCTTCCTTTGGTGATTAGAAGCTAATTCCTTGTAGTAAGTTATTGATTAGGATCATTCTTGATATCTTTATTAGATCTACTTAATCCTATCTCTCATTTTATTAAATCTACACCCTTTTTGGGTAGATCTAATTATTTGGATTCCAAATATTACTAGATTTGGTTTCTTTTATAGGGGAAGAGATCTAAGCCCTGTTTATGGAGGTTTAACCATGTTTTGTAATGTTTTCATGTCCTTTATCATTTTTTTCAAAAATATCAAGGAAGGTGGCTTCAAAATCGACACCAATATTTAGAAACTATAGGCATAGTTTTAAATTGATTGTTTTGACCGAAATTTATTGTTATATTTATTTGAATTTATTGTTGGAAACCCTCTTTAATGATGATTTAGATAATTGTGGAAAATATGGAATTTATTTGGAACATTAAATTGGTTTGTTGATATTAAAATTTTTATTTTAAAATTTATATTTTTATTAATTGTGGTAATTAGTTTCATTGAAATGTTTTCAATAAAATAATTGTTTTATTAAAATAAAATTGAAATTTTTTTAAATGTATTAAATAAAAGTATAGTTTTATTGAAATGGTTGAAATGATTGGTATGGAATTGGGATGGGGAATAAAAGGTTTTGTGTATTCATATGTATTGGAGACCAATAAGTGTAAGATGTCTACCACGTAATTCTAGGATGGATAAGGGTTCAGAATTTCTCCTACCAAATTTAGTTCATTTAGTTGTGTGTGTTCAAGTGAATTTGATCCAGACAATGGGGTGGAGTATCCCCCATCATTATGGTATTGATAAGGGTTAGGTATTTTTTCCATCAAAATGGTTAAGGGTAAGAATTCTTCCCTATCTTTCTGGTATGGATAAGGTTTAAGGATTTATCTCAATAACATTGGTTCATTTAGTTGAGTGTGTTCATTGAAATGTGAAGTAGACAAGGGTGTAGAGTCTCCCCCATCATTTTGGGAGGGATAAGGGTTAGGGCTTTCTCCTATCAAAATGGTTAAGGGTAATAAGTCTCTTCAATAGTATCTAGGATAGATAAGGGTTGGGTCCTTTCCCTAACCAAAATGGAACTTTTGAAGTGGGTTTTAAATTATTTTTTGGTTAATTCCCTTAAAAATTTTAATTATCTTTATAAAATTGTTTTATAGGCACTTGTATATATTTTGATTTAAAATATTTAAGAATTTTTTTCTGTAAACTATTTTATTTCAATGTGATAACATTTTCTATCCTAGTGGCATGAGTAGGGATGTTGTTGGGGAAAATTTATTGAGTTTTAGTTCACACCACTGCTTTAGCACTATGGAGATTTTTCAAATTTCGTTTATCACTATACACAAAAAGGTAAAGTACCACACATCATTATTACTACTTCGTGATACTTTGGATGTTTTGAGGAGTTTGACTATGGATCATGTGGATATTTTTAGTTATGTGGTTTTAATTAAGACTTGTAGTTTGCATTTCTCTATTTATTCTGATGTTAGTTTGTCTTCTGTTATATTACACTTTGGTTTTTTTATATAAATGAAATGATTGTTATATATTTATTTTTTTATCCTTCATCATGAAAAGTTTTTTTTATAGTTTTTTGGTTAGTTATTTTAATTTTCAATGGAAAAATCATCCCCATTAGTATTTAAGCCCAATGGAATTTATTGCCAGACTTTGGCATATTGGGGATGTCACTTAAGGACAAGCTACCTTACAATATCGTCTCAAGCTAATGAGAAGGGGCTAGACGTTACAAATGGTATCTGTTTGGCTCAGTCCAAAATTATCTTTGAGAAAATTTGTACCATCTTGGTCATTCCTTTTTGGAACTCATGGTCTTAGTCATGTTTGGTCTTTGAACTAGTATTGGTTGTTGGTCTTGATTTTGAATTCATTCTAGTCTATTCCTTTAGTTTGGATCATAGATAAGAGTAGGATTGTTAGGACTAGAAATCTACAGCATAAAAATATGTAGCTATCCTTTTTATTGTGCTCTTTATGTAACAAGGGAGTTGAGTACATAAGTTTTTTTTGAGACACTTATAGGATTTTATATCTCACTAGCATGGGATTATCCAATTAGACAAGCATGACGTACATTAGAGGAATGAATTTACCACCAATAATGCATACATCATTTTGAGTAATGATTTATGATTATTTATAATGTGATGAATTTTTTAAAAGATGGAAATTATTTTCAAATAAATGATTTTGAAAAAGATCACGGTTGGTATATTTTGAAATCTGTAGTATTTTCAAAAGAAAGATTAACATTTTTCCAAAAATGGTTGAACATGGAAAAAGTTGATTTTGGAAAATAATTATATTGATTGTATATTGTGTTACAATTTGAAATTTTTAAACCTTAAGTTAATAGGGAGTGAGACTTACGATGTTGTTGTGTTCTAGAAAATGGTACTTGGTAGGTTTCATAGGAACCAGTTGAATGTGGCTGTTGATAATGTGGTTTCACCCAAGCCACGAGTGAACCAACAGTTGGTCCAAAAAATCACAAATGTTTTTCAAACCATTGAGTTACGGCTGAAACTTTACACTCTTTTTACAATATCTATCTATAATTAAAACCCTAGTGGAGGTTGTAAATATTTCTTAAGGAAAAAAGTTCAGAACTCTACCAATAAGAGAAAGATGAAGAGGGAAACGTATTCCCAAGGAGGTGGAGCACATCAGAATCAAACCACCTGGGAAATTAACCTTCCTCCAAGTCATAAGAGTAATATTTGATGTTTTTAGTTTGGTTCATTAAGTTTCATCAGGTGAGAGTGTATGGAATAATCTAGATCATGCCAAAATTGTACCATAATGGGGTCTCTAAAGTGATATTTTTTCATTGCTCTGAGGACAGCTATTAGGGTAACTTCTCAGATGTTGTAGGAGTCATATACTGCAATGGGGTGTGGGAAACAGAATACCTATCCTCAATAGAATACAGCTGGCCATGGTGATTCTAGGAATACCATGACACCTTAACTAGGTAAATTCCAACAAGGCAATAGAGAACATAATACAGCAATGAAGAAATTATATAGAGCTGGTCAGGTTATTGTGGATGATCAGGATAGACCATCTATGGTGAGAGGTATGATTCATTTGAATTTTACCCTTATGAAAGTGTTATTTGATACTAGTGGATATCATTCCTTGATTTCATCTTGTTCAATTAATGTGCTTTTTTTAATAGTTTTGATGATTCCTTCTATGTAAAAACTTCAAACTACTCTTGGTCAAAGAGAGTGTCGAGCCTTTGGGTGTAGATCATGTTTTATAACTATTGATGGAGACGAGTTAGAATTATATTACTCTATGCTTGATATATATGTATTTTATATAATCCTGGGTATGGATTGTTTAAAAATGTTCAAGGGTCACATTGACTATTATACCAAAAATGCAATCTTTATAATAGAGGATTCAATCCAACATCTTGTTCTAGGAGAAAAGAATGTAAAGGAAAGTGCAATGAGATTTTTAGCACCATAATTTGAAATGATATCTTACTATTTGGTGGTGTTATATTTGGAATTGATGAATAATATTAAGAAGAACCATTTTATGGTAGTGGTGGAGCAGTTTCTAGATTTCTTTTCCGATAATTTCTTGTTGTTTACACTGATAAAAGAATTGGAGATTAAGAATGTATCCTTTAAGGGAAGAATACTATTTCCCTTTGATCTTATCGAATAGATCCAAAAGAATTAATGGATTTGAAAGTTTCATTGGAAGTACTAGAATGAAAAGTTTTCATTCGTCCTAGCACATCTTTGTGCCCAACCCTAATCCTATTTTTGAAAAAAAGTGGATGAAACCCTACGGCTATGTTTGTATTATCATAAGATGGACAAATTTATAATCAAAAATAGTTATACACTTACTCTCAATAATGATCTATTCAATAAATTTAAAGAAGATAATTTGTTCTCTAAGATTGACTAGTGATCAGTATATTACCAATTGTGGGTTTGGAATGAGGATATTCTAAAAACAACTTTTAGAAGTAGCTATAAACATTAATAAATTTTTGTGATGCCTTTTTGTCTTTTGAATGCACCAATAATATTTATGGAATTGATGAATCATATATTTCAAATATATTTGGATTCTTCTATAGTGGTGTCTATGGATGACATATCAGTGTATTCAAGGACAAGGGATAATCATCAATCACACGTGGTGATATTGTTGGTAATATTAAAGGATAATCAATTGTATACATCAGGTAAAGAATAATAAGGGAGTACCTCAAAATTATTTTCTTTAACTTGATGTATATACTAGGTAAAGAAAACATCATGGAAGATGCATTAAGAATAAATGTGTATGATTAGTTGGAAAAAGAAGGCTCATATGTGTGGCAACTGATGTCGGTCCTAGTAGACATTAACACGAAATGTGAAGAATAAGGTTATTTTTTTGTTTTCTTTCTAGTTTCTTTATTGACTAATATAGTGAATATTGTGAAAGAGAAAAATGTTTTCTATTCAGGGTTTTTGGTGATGGGGTCAAGACTTAATGGTGGGGAGAACATTGAGGGCTATAAACTGGATGAGAGTTCATTTTTTTGGTTCAGAAATTGGATGGGCGTATCTATGGGATTTTAGGAATATCTTCTTTATTATTACCACTATTAAATATGTGATGTTCATCCTAGAACACAGAATATGTATAAGGTATTGAAATCATAGTTTTGGTGGTTTGTGGGAATAGCATGTTCCTTAGTGGAGTTCTCTAATAAAAACATTTCTTAGGCCTCGATATAGATGGCTCTCTTTGAAACATTGTATGGGATTCCATATCATTATACACATTATTGTATGGAAATAGGTGATCCTTTACTAGTTGGGCCGAGTATTGTCTAAGATAAAACAGAGAAAATTTAGTTGATCTAAAAACTAATGGATATGACACAGATTCATCATAAATCATATGTGGATCATCATAGATGATTTTTTTTCCTTTTCTATGAGTGATCATGTGCTCTTAAGAATCTCTCTGAGGCATAAGCATTGATGTTTTGGGAATAATTGAATGTTATCTCCTTGGTACATAGGCCCTTTTGAGATATTAGAATAGGTTAGTGAAGTGGCATATCATTTGGAATTTCCACTATGGTTCATTACTATTCATAATGTGTTCTATGTATCTCAATTGAAAAATTATCATCCTAATCATGACCATGATGTTCTAGAGGATCTTGATAGACTAGATCTGGATGCTTCATTGGTACATATCCCACTGAGGATTGTTTATAAGAAAGATTAAGTATTGTAGGGAAAAAGCATTATCTTAATGAAGGTTTTGTAGTAACATGGTCAGATTCAAGAAGAAAGTTGGGAACGTGAGAAGGAAATAAAATATCAATGGGTATAACTCTATCTATCCATTGATGGATTTATACTTTTTAGGGATGTAAAGTCCCACAGGGGGAATGTATCAACCATGGTTTCAAGTAATTAACCTTTTAATTATGATTTTAATGTATATAAAGTATATGAGTGATGTTTGGGAGAGTTTTTTGAATTTTTGTAATGTTTTTTGGGAATTTCTATTGGGGAACATTTTGGGAAAACCATGAAACACCTACATGAAACTGTGCATAGTGAGACATGGGAAAAGGGGAAGTCGTGCGGATAATGCCTAGTTTTTCAAAACCATGTCGAAGCCTAGTAGAGTCCATGTGACTTGTAAAATATTTTTTTATTTTTGATGAAGTGGATTCGATATAGTTGGTGCATGATTTGGTGACTATGTGAGGGTTTTCCTTAAGGTACTGGATGGCCTAGTTTTAACACAATACTTCCCTAACCATGTGAATAAACCATATAAATCTAGAAACAACTTCTTTAAAAAGTGTTTCTCACTCATTTTCCCACTAACCTACTCATTTTCCTCCTATTTAGCCCAAAACTGAGATTTTTCTTTCTCGAAATCCATGGAGTGTTCTCCTATTGATTTGGAGGAAATTAGAGGATTTCCCTTGGTTATTAGAAGCTAATTCCTTACGGTAAGTGATCGTTATTGATCAGTCTTGATGTCTTTATTAGATATAGTTCTCCCGCTCCCTTGATTTCTTATATCTGCATTCACTGTTGGTAGATCTATGGTTTGGATTCTACATATGATTATATTTTTCATTTTTGTTGATAGGGTAATAGATTTAATGTGGGTTCATAGAGTTTTAACCCCATTTTGGGATGTTTTTCATGTCGTTTAATGCTTTCAACAAAACACTCGATGTAGGTGGATTAAATCTCAACTCCCATATTTTGAAAATTAATGATTAGTTTCAAATTGATTGTTTTGATTGAAATTGGTTGTGATATTGATTTTAATTAATTGCTGAAAACCATTTTTAATGACGATTTAGTGAATTTTTGGGAAAATGGGCATTTTTGTTGAAAGTTAAATTGGTTTATTGATTTGGAACTATTGATTTTAAGATGAATATTTATAGGAATTGTGGTAAATTGTTTGATTTAAAAGTTTCCAATAAAAGGATGATTTTATTGAAACATGTTTGAAATGTATTGTTTAAAATGTTTTTAATAAAATATGGTTTTATTAAAATGGTGAAATGATTTTCTTTGGCATTGGGATGGGGCATAAAAGGTTGTGTGTGTTCATATGAATTCAGAAAAAATAAGGTTAAGATGTCTCCCCCCATCATTATATACTGTATAAGGTTAAAGGATTTCTCCCATAAAAAATTGGTTCATTTGGTTTTTTGTGTTCAAGTGCATTCAAGGAAGACAAGGGTGCAGAGTCTCCCACATTATTCTTGATGGATAATGGTTAGGTATTTCTCCCATAAAGATTGTTATGGGTATGAAGTCTACCCCATTATTCTGGTATGTATAGGGGTTAGAGTAGAGACTTGATGATTGAAGTACATGTACATTACATTACTTTTGCAGAATACTTAGTACATAACAAAAACAGACACACATGGACCGTAATAGATTAGTGTCTTTGGAAACTCGGAACAAAATCTTCTAATCATTGTGGATGATCTTCAAAATCTCCCATAAAGATCTTCCCCTTTTTTTCTTACCTAAAACCTTTATTTATATCCTGGGGAAAATAAAACATAAAAAGGGTGAGCTCAAATGCTCAGTAAGGGCAAACATAGATAACATAAAATAATCCATAAACATTTGGAAGAAAAAACTTGAACATGAAGTTTAAACATCAAAATCTTGAGACAAGACATAAATCGTGGAAGTACGTAAGGAATATATCATAATGGAACATAAACCATGATAAAATATAATGGGAATAAAACATGTAATTGTGGAAACCATTCAGCACATGTTAGGATTTCCATAGTAGCCAAGGCATTGCTGCCAAGACCATCTTAGTGGACAAAGTCCCTTTCTGAATCAAGTTCACTCCTTCTTTCAGTCCTGTAACACTGAACTAGATTAACTTACCATTCCGGCCTTATATATATCATGAGATATAAATCATTACCCAATGAATTGGAGAGATCTATAGGTCCCACCCTTCTCATAATGAAATCATTCTTACTTGGGCCACAAAATAAACATACATCATTCATAATAACCCAATGAATAAAATGGGTTTCATAAACATCATCCCATTATCACATAATCTATATAAAAGAAATGGATATCATTTCATAATAAAAAGAATCAAACCATGTAAATCATAGAAAAATTATACTTGAAACATACACAGATTAAATAATGTCATCTTAGATTGAAAACTGTTTTGAAAAAACACTTGAAATGAATTCTTGAGGAAAATATCCCTTTTTCTTCAAAATCAATTTCATTTCACAAAATTTCATGAAATTTGAAAAGATAAAGATATTGTTTAAAATAGTAATGAAATCTTTTGGAGGAAGCTTCGTGAAAATAAGGCTTTATAAAACTGTAAAAATCCTTTCATGCGGTATAAGTTAAAAAAATAACAATTTCCTCGTACTTTTGTCAGAAAAGTCAAAAAGTACCTCATATGGTAAACAAAAGAAGGATTCCTTCCATACGATGTGGCAAAAGTAAGAAAAGGGTAAAAATTTGTTAAACATACATGGAAGTAAAGTAATCATTTTTTGAAAACATTTTGAGAGCATATGGACATGGATAATAAACATAACCCCGAGTAAACAATCTCGAATAAGAATGAGATAGGAATAATTATCACTTACCTTAGGTCTGATATGTTTCGTATGGATCTTAACCACCTATATAATGATTTAAATAATGTCATTGACTTGTTACATAATCATCTTCATTGTTATTATATCATATATTGTTCATTTATGAATTTATATTGCCCGTTCTTTTGTAAATTCATGTTAATGTAGCGTTTTTTGTAAAATCGATCCATTTATGCTCCGTGATTTGACTTGTAATTATTCATATGATTACATAGATCATTATTACAGAATTACATAATATAAAACATTATTTATATATAATTTATATTCAGAATATACATATATATAATAGATCGATAAATGGAAAGAAATACACTGTTCATGGAGATGGTAGGCCATACATACGCATGAACACTGTTTTCGTTTCCTTATTGAGTTTAATGGAATTAAGTAGATGACATAAATATATGTATACATAAATACAGTAGCTTTATAATGTCATATATTTCATTATTATTTCTTATATATACTTTATAATCATTCTTTAATGGTTAACATGGAGAATGAATCTCATCGCGTCGTGGAGACGGTAGTCCGTACGTACGCACGAGCGATGATATCATTTCCATAATTATTAAATTGAATTGGAGTGGATGATACAATATATCAAAATCATTATGATGTTATAATAACTATGTATATTTATTCTTCACACCATTATACCCATCCACATAAGGTTGTTTTGAAAAAACAGATTACACCACGGCGTGGAGACGGTATTCTGTACGTACGCACGCGCGGTGATTTTGTTTTCTGTATGATGGATAGAAGGTTAAATGGGGTTGTTTCATACATTTAATAACATATCATTATATGAGTGATACTGATGTTATTACTTCATAATGAAACCACTAAATAAGAAGAAGTGGAAGAAGAAATAAAGTTGAAAGAATCGGTGACGGACATTACCTCTTCTTTGAAGAGCCTCTTTGAGACCTCCTATTAGGGCATTAAAATTGGTCTTTTAAGAATACCAGGACCTCTAGGATGTTTCTATGGAAGAGTATAAGAGACTTTGGCATGTGTTGGATGATCTTGAAGGCTCAAAGTGGTGTGAGGAAGAGAGGGAGGAGGTTCCCTTTTATATGGGAGGAAAGTGGCACCTTTGGAAAAACGAAAACTATTATTTTTTTATAAAGTCAAATTCGGTTTTAATTGCTCCAAATTGATTAATTTAGAAGCTAAGGTGTGTATGGGTCTAAATACTCTCATACAATAGAATTTTAACAAGTTTAGGTAATTATTTTTACCTTATCATTTATATTTAACATTAAGTTAAATAATTTAACTTTTACCGTGTCTTCTTGTTTTGTTACACTATAAGGTTAATAAACTTACTATAACATGACAAACGAACCCCATGTTTTTTATTATTAATATATATAACCTTATCTATGTCATTTTGCAGAACCTTAGTTTTTTAGAAATAAAATAACAATTAATAATATAAATTTTTCTTTAAAAACTATTTTATGTCAATTTTGAAACTATTTGGTAATTGATTTTTTTGAAAATCATAACAGAATGATTAGTTTGAAAATCGTTAATTAAATCTATAATAACATGTCATTTTAACCTATAAAATTAGTTTAATTCATTTAAAGTCTCAAATTTCATTTATTTGCATATTTATAACATCAATTATTCCAGTATTTCGTTAATAAGATAATTACTGCATCATCATTGTGTCATAAATAAATTGAATTATTTAATGTATAAAAATTATAAATAAACTACCATTATGTGTTAAATCTCTTTAGCTTTCTAATGAATGTTTATAGTCGAATTTATCTTATGAATAAACCTATATTAAAAATGATTTACTTATTAAACTTCGATTTGAACTAATTTAACCTTTCTTTAAATAGATTAATATTAAATATCCTAATCTAATCCAAGTGGGGCTAAATGGTCATGTTTTATTCCTAAGGTTATTTTTGGTCGAATTACACTTATCCAATAGAATTAGGACATCTGTCAGGGTAATAATAATATCATTTTTACCCTTAATTACCCTATTTACTTTAAATCGTGGTAAAAAAAGGAAAAAGTTACTATTCACCAAAAAATATTTTCATCTCATTGAACCACATTTTACTTACTAACATAAACTGTGTCTCTCTAATTTTTTAAATTCCATTCACAGAAGCGGTAAAATTATGTTTTATGTAAATTTGCAAATTCTCCTAAGAGTTGGGTAAAAGACGGTGAAAAGTTCAATAAAAATTTTATATATCTAAAATTATTATAAAATGACTCCAATAAATTACTTTCAACATATATAGGTATTATATATCAAATTTGACCTAAAATGAAATTAAATAAAATAAATAATTATTTAAATAAAAAGTCGGTTTTTAAATAGTAACCCATTGTTTTCACTATTCATTAAAAATTGAAAGTTTTCAGACAAATACCAAAATTTCACCCTAGGATAATTTCGATATTCTGAATCCAAAAATCAAGTCCATTTTGAAAGATAAAATTTAAAAAATTTCAAAAAGTGGGTATTACTTTTCGTAATGACTAGTTCCAATAATATTTTAATAATATATCATTGTTTAGTAAAACCTGGTATTGCGTACAACACACGCTATCGAGGAAGGTCGCAATTACATGTAATTCAATCCAAGTCAGGGTTGCGTGTTGTGCAAGACTCCTTGGTTGTTTCGTTATAACAGAATCCAACCATTTTTCATTTATACATTGAATATATATATACTCAATGTTGCATAGAATGACTATTATCAAACAAACTTGAAATTGTGTGTAACACAATCTAAGAATAGTGTTGTGTATACTGCAAGCTAATTAGGTGTTGTGTATAGCACAAGATAATCTTTTTGTAGCATAAAACACATGACATCAAATAAATTAACCAGAATACTTATCATAAAATATCAGGTTGTTACATTCTACCCCCCTTAAAATGAATTTCGCCCTCGACATTCGTCAGGGTTATACATGGTTTTTTACTTGAAAGTTTCTTTAATTGAAACACACATCATAAAATGAAATAAAAAAACATAACTTTAAAAACTAAAGTATGAAACTTAACAGTTACCCAAATTACCTCATCAATGGGTTTCCACATAGGAGAACATATGTGAAAATATGGATATGGAAGAGAAATCTAACCATCATGTGTTGATGGAGAGTGGTAGAGAACATGGCTATGAAAAATCCAAAAATCACAAAGCCATAAATTTTTTATGATTTAAGTTACCATCTGATTCATCGGATATAAGGACACTAGGATAACATTTTTTTGTATTCAAGATCATTTCCCCAATTTTGATGAATTATTGATGTAAAAGAAATACATACTTGATTTTGGTACAATAATACTGTTCTTTGTGCCTTGAACAATATCCACATCATATCATAAAGAAATTAAGTTGAATTTTTCTTCCGTGAAGTGTTAGCAGACTATACGATAGAATGATAGGTCATTCCATCTGTCTCAAACAAAAAGAATAGTAAAAGTTATTAAATATACATAAGTCCATATATAGTGAGATTAATCGTATATGGTTCCTAAAATGGACTTATAATGCATATATCATACCGCTTAATATAATAAAACTATATTCAACTAACCAGGGACATCATGTAGGCCAGTGGTTGGCAATAAAGGCTAGTCACACTTCAGTTGTGGGTCCGATTCCCACACCCTTGTCCGACGTGATGGGTTGTCGCCAGTCCTATAGGTTGTCCTTTTTCTAAAACTACATTACTATAACATCCCATCAATAATATCGAAAAAAGTTCTGTCCTTAAACAATACTGACTTATGTCCAACATAATCCATTCCAATCTTTAGGCTTATCTAAAATACTTCGGTCCAAGCTCATAGTATAAAGAAAATAATTACTTGAAATGTCACATAACAATCACGTGAATGCAATCATTTATCCACTATATATCATAAGATATATATTGTTGGTTAAATTTCAAACATGTGAATACCTTAATCATGTATTCTCTTGAAGAATGAATACCCATTGGAACTTAGTGAAAACATGAATGCAGTTAAAAGTTAACACTTTCCACATACCAAAATCCTCAAAATTCTATATACTCAAACCATGATATGAATTAGTCCTTATATCAATCATGAACTCATGAATACATTCAAACATCTCATTATCTTCTAATCCCTTCATTATGCGCATATCATCTGCTTTCAAAAATATTTAAATCACTTTTCATGGTTACCGGTAGCAGAAAATTATTGAAAACCACAATAGACTAATACAAAAAATATTCTAATACACCATTAAAGTACCTCAAAAACATTATTCTTGAACACTTAAATCCATCCTCTTCAATTATTGTCCTAGAATAAGTCCTTCCTTGATTTAGAAGTTACTTTTTAGGTCAGGGAATTGAGTTGGGTAATGCCCATGTTCTCCACAAATAAGACATTGAACTCCATAATGTCTGTCACCCCATGGACCTTTTCTCCACACAGATAACATATGTCCCTCCATTTGAGGTATTCCTCAAGGTTCTTCTTCCCTTATTTAGAAATCTCAATCTTCCTTTCTTTATGCTCCTCTACATGCGAACATGCATAAAATCTATCTTCCTCTTATTTGATGAATTAGTCATACCACTAAATTTCACCTTGTTAATCATATATCGTGATGACTGATTCCGAATAATCACAATATCTTTCTCTCTAGTCATTACACAATTTTGTTTCTCATTGTCACCAATTTGTCCATTGGATTCAATGTTAACCAAATTCCTTATGGTTCCCTCCATTGACTAAAAAACAAAAAGAATTCTGTGAGAGGCAAAAATCATGCTAGGGAAAACAACATAGTAAAGGGGGATTACCCTTAATATCTAACATATTAGGTTAAATTCTAAGATCGTTACCATAGTTCTAGGACTATATCATATATGTATAATTATCCTTAGAGACATCCCTAGACATACCTTAGAAATATCTCTAGGGATCTCACTAACGTTTTCACATCCTAGTTTCTAATGGTTGACTAAACCTTTCCTCTCATACCAACTATAGAGGTCTGTAATTACATCCAGTGGACTAAAATTGATACCTATTAGGACACTGCATGGGTGGATACACCCCTTGGGTGGGACACAACACCATCCCCAGTGGTATCCATTTCCTCATGAAGCCCTTGGGCGGAGATCCATGCTTCGTCCAACGCTCACATGTGAGAGTTCCCAAGGATTGGATAAATTCCTACCTCCTTTGCCTCTGATACCAACTGTAGCGACCCAAAGCTTGATGTACATGGACATTACATTAATTTTGCAGAATACTTAATACATAACAAATACAGAAACACAAGGACTATAATAGTTTGGTGTCTTTGTAAACTCGGAACAAATTCTTCTAATCGTTGTGGAAGATCTTCAACATCTCCCATAAAGATCTTCACCTTTTTTTCTTACCTAAAACCTTTCTTTATATCCTGGGGAAAATATAACATAAAAAGGGTGAGCTCAAATGCTCAGTAAGGGAAAACATAGATAACATAAAACAATCCATAAACATTTGGAATCAAAAACTTGAACATGAAGTTTAAACATCAAAATCTTGATCAAAGACATAAATCGTGGAAGTACATAAGGCATATATCATAATAGAACATCAAACATGATAAAATATAATGGGAACAAAACATGTAATTGTGGAAACCATTCATCACATGTTATGATTTCCATAGTAGCCAAGGCATTGCTTCCAAGACCATTTTAGTTGACAAAGTCCCTTTCTGAATCGAGTTCACTCCTTGTTTCAGTCCTGTAACACTAAACCGGATTAACTTACCGTTCCAGCCATGTCTATCTCATGAGATATAAATCTTTACGCAATGAATTGGAGGTAGATATAGGTCCCACACATCTCATAATGAATTCATTCTTACTTCTGCCACAAAATAAACATACATCATTCATAATAACTCAACGAATAAAATGGGATTCATAAACATCATCCCATTATCACATAATCCATATAAAAGAAATGGATATCATTTCATAATAAGAATAATCAAACCATGTAAATCATAGAGACATTATAATTGAAATGTACACATATTAAATAATGTCATCTTAGATGGAAAATGGTTTTGATAAAACACTTGAAATGAATTCTTTAGGAAAATATCCTTTTTTCTTCAAAATCAATTTCTTTTCACAAAACGTCATGAAATTTTAAAAGAAAAAGATTTTGTTTAAAATAGTCATGAAATATTTTTGAGGAAGCTTAATGAAAATAAGGATTTATAAAACTGTAAAAATCCTTTCATGCGGTATAAGTTAAAAAAATTACAATTTTCTCGTACTTTTGTCAGAAAAGTCAAAAAGTACCTCGTATGGTAAAAAAAAGATTTCTTCCATACAATGTGGTAAAAGTAAGAAAAGGGTAAAAATGTATTAAACATACATGTAAGTAAAGTAAAAATTTTATGAAAACATTTTGAGAGCATATGGACATGGATAATAAACATAACCCCGAGTAAACAATCATGGATAAGAATGAGATTGAAATAATTATCCCTTACCTTTGGTCTGATATGCTTCGTATGGATCCGAACCTCCTGTATAATTATTTAAATAATGTCATTGACTTATTACATAATCATCTTCATAGTTATTATATCATATATGGTTCATTTATGACTTTATATTACCCGTTCTTTTGTAAATTCATGTTAATGTAGCGTTTTGGGTAAAATCGTTTCATTTATGGTCCGTGATTTGACTTGTAATTATTCATATGATTACATAGATCATGATTACTTAATTCCAGAATATAAAACATTATTTATATATAATATATACTCAGAATATACATATATATAATAGATTGATAAATGTAAAGAAATACACTGTTCATGGAGACGGTAGGTCGTACGTACGCATGAACGCTGTTTTCGTTTCCTTATTGAGTTGAATGGAATTAAGAAGATGACATAAATATATATATACATAAATCGAGTAGGTTTATAATGTCATATATTTCACTATTATTTCTTATATATACTTTATAATCGTTCTTTAATGGTTAACATGGAGAATGAATCTCATCGTGTCATGGAGACAGTAGTCCGTACGTACGCACGAGCGATGATATCCTTTCCATAATTATTGAATTGAATTGGAGTGGATGATACAATATATCAGAATCTGTATGATGTTATAATAACTATGTATATTTATTCTTTACACCATTATACCCATCCAAGTAAGGTGGCGTTGGAAAAACAGATTACACCACGGCGTGGAGACGGTATTCCGTACGTACGCACGCGCGGTGATTTTGTTTTCCGTAGGATGGATAGAAGGTGAAATGGGGTTGTTTCATACTTTTAATCACATATAGGTATATTAGTGATACTTATGTTATTACATAATAATGAATCAACTAATGAAGAAGAAGTGGGAGAAGAAATAAAGTTGAAAGAATCGGTAACAGACATTAGCTCTTCTTTGAAGCGCCTCTTTGAGACCTCCTCTTAGAGCTTTAAAATTGGTCTTTGAAGAAGGCCAGGACCTCTAGGATGTTTCTATGGAAGTGGAAAAGATAATTTCTCAGGGATTGGCCGATCTTGAAGGCTCAAAGTGGTTTTACGAATTGAGGGAAGAGGTTCCCTTTTATAAAGGAGGAGAGGGAAACCTTTGGAAAAACTAAAAATATTATTTTATTATAAAGTCATATTTGGTTTTTAATAGCTCCAATTTCATTTAGTTAGAAGCTAAGGTGGGTATGGGTCGAAATACTCTCATAAAATATAATTTGGACAAGTTTAGGTAATTATTTTAACCTTATCATTTAGATTCAACATTAAGTTAAATAATTTAACTTTTACCGTGTCTTCTTGTTTTCTTACACTATAAGGTTAAGAAACATACTATAACATTCCAAAAAAACCCCAAGTTGTTTATTATTAATATATATAACCTTATATAAGTCATTTTTCCAAAACCATGATTTTTAGAAATAATATAACAATTAATAATATAATATTTGTTTTAAAAACTATTTTATGTCAATTTTGACACTATTTGGTAATTGATTTTTTTGAAAATTATAACATAATTATTAGTTCTACTAAAGTTAATTAAATCAATACTAATCGGTCATATTAATTTATAAAGGTAGTATAATTCATAAAAAGTCTCAAATTACATTTATTTGGTTATTTATAACATCAATTATTCCAAAATTTCATTAATAAGATAATTACTGCATCATCATTGTGCCATAAATAAATTAAATTATTTAATCTCTAAAAATTATAAATAATATACCATTATGTAGAAAATATTTTTATCTTTCTAATGAATATTTATAGACGAATTTATCTTAGGTATAACCCTATATTAAAAATGATTTACTTATTAAACTTTGATTTTAACAAATTTAACCCTTCTTTAAATAAATTAATATTAAATGTCCTAATCTAATCCAAGTGGGCCTAAATAGTCATATTTTATTCCTAAGGTTGTTTTTGGTCGAATTACACTTATCCAATAGAATTATTACATGTGTTAGGGTAATAATAATATCATGTTTACCCTTAATTACCCTATTTACTTATAACCATGGTAAAAAAAAGTAAAAAGTTACTATTCACAAAAAAATATTTTCATCTCATTGAACCACATTTTACTTACTAACAACAACCGTGTCTCTTGGATTTTTGAAATTTCATTCACATAAGTGGTAAAATTATGTTTTATGTAAATTTGCAAATTCTCCTAGGAGGTGGGTAAAAGACGGTGAAAAGTTCAATAAAATTTTTATATATCTAAAATTTTTATAAAATGACTCCAATTAATTACTTTGAACTTATATAGGTATTATGTATCAACTATGACCTAAAATTAAATTAAATAAAATTAATAGTTATTTAAATAAAAAGTCGGTTTTTAAATAGTAACCTAGTGTTTTCACTATTCATTAAAAATTGAAAGTTTTCAAAAAAATACCAAAATTTCACCCTAGGTTAATTTCGATATTCCGAATCAAAAAATGAAGTCCATTTTTAATGATAAAATTTATAAAATTTAAAAAAGTGGGTATTACTATTCATAACGGCTAGTTCTAATAATATTTTAATAATATATCATTGTTTACTAAAACCCGGTATTGTGTTCAACACACGCTATCGAGGAAGGTCGTGATTGCGTGTAATGCAATCCAAGTCAGGGTTTCGTGTTGTGAAATACTCCTTTGTTGTTTCATTATAACATAATCCAACCATTTTTCATTTATACATTGAATATATATATATATATATACTCAATTTTGCGTAGAATGACTATTATCAAACGAACTTGAAATTGTGTGTAACACAATCTAAGAATAGTGTTGCGTATACTTCAAGATAATAAGGTGTTTCTTATAGCACAAGATAATCTTGTTGTAGCATAAAACACATGACATCAAATAAATTAAAAATAATACTTATCATAAAATATCGGGTTGTTACAGTTTGGGGTCTCTCCGATCAAAATTGATTCATTTTGTTGTGTGTGTTCATGTGCATTCAAGGTTAACAAGGGTGTGGAGTCTCCCACATAATTCTGATATGGATAAGGGATAGGTATTTCAATCATCCAAATGGTTAAGGGAAAGTAGTATCCCCAATCATTCTAGGATGCATAAGGGTTAGGGCTTTCTACCATGAAAATTCTTCAGGGTAGTAAGTATCCCAAATAATTTCGGGGATGGATAAGGGTCGGGTATTTCTCCAAAAATATGGAATATGTGAAATGGTTCTTAAAGTATTGTTTGGTTGCTTTCCTTGGAAATTATGGTTATCATGGGAAAACTATTTCATTGGAACTTGTTTATTATTTGATATAATTTTTTAAAAAAAAATTTTAGTATAAACTATTTTATATAAATGTTGTAATGTGTTCAATCCTGGTAGAGTGAGTAGGGAAGTCATTGGGGAAAACCTAAAGAGTTTTAGTACTCAAACCTTCTTTAGAACATTGGTGCTTTTGCATATGTCATTCATCATGATATGATAAAAGGTAAATTATCAAACATATTTAGCACTACTTAGTGATACTTGTTCTGTTTAGAGGAGTTAGATCTTGGACCATGTTGAGATTTGGAGTTATGTGGTTTTCCTTGGGACTTGTCATTTTTCTTCTACTGATTAATTTGATTTAGTTTATCTTCCACTATGGTACACTGTGGTTGGTTTTACATAAATGAGTATTCATTTATTTTTCATGCCTCAGGTAGTAATTTATTTGTATATAGTTTATTGGTTGGATGTTTTAATTTTCAAAGGGAAATCATCCTCCATGTGTTTTGAATTCCTGAAACATTTATTCCTATCCTTTGGAATCTTAGGGATATCGCTTAAGGAAAAGTAACCTTACCCCCACCATATCAAGCCAATGAAAAGGGGAAGAACATTACATGTAGTATCCCTTAAGGTTTTTGATTGATGATGTGAATCATTAAATAGAGTAAGGTTGACTTCAAAAGAAGGTATGTCTTTTTGAAAAATGAGGATCAGATGGATAAGGATATGCAGGTTCCAATAATCTAACCCACCAGATGTTAATCCAAGGGTGAGTTAGTGAAGGTTATCTGTCCAGTTGGATAGTTCTACCAGGGGGTCTCTGTAATGAAAATAAAAATTTTGTGTTTGGACCTTCTTTGCACAGCACGATGTTTGATCGCAATGTTGGGATCTTGATCCCAATTACATACTCCCAGAGGTATGTAATCTAAAGTTATAACCACAGAAGATAATTTTTTTCTAAAATGACTCCAATGTGGGAATCAATTTCATCTCTGGATCATGCCTAGGTTTGTGAACCATAATGATAGGCCCAACATCAACTGGTGGGGTTCCCAATGTTGTTCCACTGGGAACAATATTCATAGGGTTTCCAAAAGTTCCGATTGAACACATCAGATCTCTAAAACCTTCAATAAAGTGGGATTTGGAGGATGAGGATCCCCTGAGACACATAGAGAATTGAGATTCAATGTGTTCTTCCCTTGAAACTGATGAGGAAGGTGTGTCAGGTACTGAGTTGAGAGAGGCTAGTGGTTTAGTCATCTTTCATATTACCTTCCCCAATAACCTCTCAGCATAAGATTCCATTCACATTCTTTCATAATTATATGATATATTGACCGCAGTTCTTTCACAATGAAAGGAAATTTGAATGTTGTAATCTTCATGCATCATCATATTCCATAGTTTTCAATGGATTATTGGGTGTAACTCCTTAATTTTAGGAACAGAAAAAAAGAAAATTTGTTTCATATATCCACATTTTAATGTGAATATTTATTGGGTATAAATTTCATAGGTGTTTATTCTATCTAATTGTATATAAAAAATTCCTTCTTGTAAAAAAATGATCTATGACCATTCCTCTAAAGTCCATTTGCCATTATCAATCACCATGCTATAAGGTCCATGATAAGGGATGAAAGTAAATCAGGAAAGATCACTAAACATACTGAAACCACCATCAAGGCCTAGGGGTTTCGGGAGGATGACAACAATATTGAACAGTGTAGGGGAAATGAGGAATGAAGAATCCTCACAGGTTGTTGTTATTCCTAGCATCTGCAATGCTCTTCCACCCGGTCATATAAGAATTGGAACTACCCACAATGACGATGTGGAGACCTACCTTCTTACATATGGACCAATAATATTTAAATAAGATAAAGGGTGGGTAAAACTAAGTTTATGGGATTTACCTTTTCCGGTTTATCATCCATCATTAGGGTACATAATTTTGCACTGGTATAGGAATCACGGGATGGAAAGATCCATCCACTCAAGAACATGGTGAAAAATCATGCTGGTTTGAAGTTAATAGATACATCTGGATAGATTCTATAGCTCCATGTGGTATGATGTTCTTCATAAAAAGTACCCTAGTACAACCTTAAATGCCAGATTTCGGTTGAGTTGGATGAGTCCTACTACGTCAAAATTGTGGCATTGTACTGCTAACTTACTGAAATAGTTGTATCCATACATTTAATGAAATATGTGAGTGGGTATGGAGGGGATGACCAGGAAATTACACTATCTTGGTCATAAGGTCTCCATACAATGACGATACTTGCTCGGTGTTTTCCCAATAATTTTACAAAGATATAAATTGTCCATACATTTTAACAAGAATGTTGATTCCCCCTAGCTGGTAGACATCACATAAGTTGACTCTAACTTCACTATATGAGAGTGGGAAATTATTGATGCTAGAACACTATAAAATTATCATTTCAAGAAACATATCAGTTGGTGAGTAAACTAAAAAATGATTAACCCATACTTCCTGATATAGGAAAATGACCTCCAATATTCCAAAAAATTCCTAGAAATTCTAGTGCACCCAGAATTCTCAATCCTATTCATCTGAGAAACTCCCTTCATACCACAAGACCCATGTGGAGATGAAATATCTATTGGGATCACCTCCTGAGAGGTTAAAAATGTATGGATAATATTTAATATAGGATTTGAGTATGTTTCATGACTATGATGATTACCTTGAGTCCACACAAAACAATTCAGAATGAATAATTTATATGGGCCGGACCAGAAAATGATCTCCCTTGTAGTAGAGATGCTCACTTGGGAATGATCCCATGACATCTCAAACCAAGAAGATAATATATTCCAATAAAATATAGTAAGGGGTTAATTTTCATGTAGAATGAGATTATAGAGTTTTATTCGGTAAGAAAATCGATAAGTTATAAGTTCAAGTAAAAGGAGTTATTTAGAATACCGTCCTTAGGGATGATGTGATATCATATATTCTATTTAATTTTCTCAACTTTGACAGTGCGTATCCTAGTCTCAATCATCAAGGTGAAATCTAGTCTCATTATATCCCTATGATATGTTCATTTAATTCATATGAGAACCATTGGAAAAGTTCATATTAATGTATGAATAATAATGTTAATTCCCTCATGAACTATTACTTCCCCGAAGTGCTGACCTACATTGCATTGGCATGTGAAGCATTAGATAATGAAGAATCATCCCCCAAGGCGTTAACCCTTGGGGATCCATCCATGAAAAATCTAGCAACTATGTGGGAGATTAAATAATTAACATTCATGGATGATGAAGTTCAATTCATAGAATGAGTGACTGCAAAAAATTCTATGCAGAAGTATGTATGATCTGAGAGTTTTTGGAGTTATCAATTCACAATGCAATATAGAAAAGTACAAATGATCTAGCCCTCTATTTATAGAATTGGTCCAATATTTTAGGTGTAGTTTCATATCACAAACTAGTTCAAAATAGGACCAATTTCTACATCAAATTAGCATCTAAATCATCCTAATTAGAACTCATTTTGATCAGGAGACTTTGTTGGGTCCTGAAAATTCTTCATTTAAGAAGAAGAGAATTGAAAATGAGAAAAAAAATATAAATAAAAATATATAAAAAAATTTCAAATGGGAGATTCCATGAAGGAAGAATCGATCCCTGGAAGCAAAACTCTCTTTGTGGACCACCTCTCTATATAGTGTTCAACTACTCTACATGGAATTCCACCACTTCGCAAATCACCGCACAAATGAAATAGTTCATTGGACGATATTGTACACTGATTCCTGAGAATGAAACCACATTCATTTTACATGATTTAAAGTGATTTAATCACCTATAAGCAACCATTTTCCATGAAATAATGTTTGTGGGATTAGATAGTACCACCAGTTCCCACAAATGAAACATAGTCATTTGCAAGGCCAGATGGTAATTTTTCCCCCATAAACGACTAACCTCCTTGAAAAAAATCATTCACTGGCTAGTTTTTCCTCCTTGGGACCATTAAAAAAAACTCTATCCCATCATAGATGAACAATTATCTCAGTATTGAATCCCTCAATTCATCTATAAAGGGACCCGAAAGGGGACAAAAAATGAAAAAAATGGGTATTTCCAAAGGTGATCCTAGATGAGAGATGAAACATGAATCTTTATATTCCCAGTAGGTAAACAACTTCTGTGTTGAATTTATGAGGAAATAATGAATCATTTAGTTATCCATAGAACATAAAACCCCTTTTGAGGACACCATTCACTCAGGCATAAATGGATGGCCCCTTTGCAACCCAACACCCTACATAAAAAAACACTAATCAAATAGAACCCTTACCCATATAGAAAAACTCTACATGGGAGGATCTTGAAATCACATAGAAAAATTCTTCATGGGATAATCTCATACTTGTGTAAAAACATGCTATGTGGACAGAACATAATCATGGGTAGCAACAAGCTACATGAGAATAACCCTAGTCCATGTAACACCATGTTAGGAAGATGGTTCCCTCACCCACATAGAGACTTTCTATGTAGAGGGAAAACCATCCCACAGAAGAACATGATACATGGAATGGTCCATCCTATGATGTTCCATGATCCAACTCCCATAACTCCCTTTTATTATGTCATCAAGACCCATATTTACCCCTCTATGAAACAATACAATGACATCCGGCCAATGCCTCTCTTAAATCCGCCTGACTTGAATGATTAGATAATAAGATACATCAACGTGTGCTCTCGATTATATATACACTTGGTACGTGGAGTCATGGGTGTAATCCCATAAAGAAAGAGGACCCTCATAATGAATTAGATTCTACATTCTCATGGTAACGAGGGTTACTAAATTTGAGGTTCTCATGTGAACCTCCTAGTTATAGTGGTTTAGGGGAACCACTGTCCTTTTTCAATGATAATGTCCAATTATAGAAATTCCTCTCTTCCCCAGGGAATATCTTGGTATCCCTATTGGATTATGTGCCTAGCCGTCCTTTTGGGAGCCATCACTATTTCTCCTCTTTGCCAACCTGAGACATATCTAGATAGATCACCAGACATAAATATCCTAGATACAAAATAAAAGAGTAGATAAAATACTCAAAGCCCTCTCCCTCTCCATTTGGGCTTCATCATCTCATCCACCAGTCGACAGGGTGGGTCATGTGATCTTCTAATCCACTGCTTCCTATTATTTCTCACACCGAGCAAGACTCACATGGGTTTAAAGGTTAGTGGCGATCATGAAATCCATATGGTACTAATTTAATTGGGCATTCAATAATATGTAACCCCCAACCATACCAAATTCAGACATGAATTTTCCATAGGTTTAATCCCCAAACCAAATTCAATTGGTCTTCCCCATTGGTTTAAGCCCAAACATATAAAACTGCACAAGATTTTACTCCCATCTAACCGGGTTACATAGGAACCCTCCCTGAGGTCCACACCCAACACCAAAATTCAACCTAATATTATTCAGGACACATTCTTAGTAGGGTCACATCCACCTTAGAGACCACATCTCTTCTGGTTACCTTGTACCACCTCAACATAAGTCCCACACCATATTTGGATGGGCACGTTTCACCTGATCTTATATGATACATGATGTTAAACTAAATGGTTTGGTCCTTTTCACATGAACTTAAAAGGTGATGTTTCCTATTAAGTGTCACCAAACAATGTAGGTTATGATTCATCTCAGGAGGATACGTAGGAATCCCATATTATGGTTTTGATATAGACATCAAAACAAACATCATCCCCCTAGATAACAATAAACTTCATAACATCTAACCACATGGCTTAAAATTAGCATCGTCCTAATAAATGACCAAAGAAACTTAGTTCATGTATAGAAAGGTGTCATTTATTGATAACCTCAGATAAATACAGATCACACCATTGCTGGGGAACCTCATATACAAATAGATTATTATAAAATTATTCTTGTTTTTAATTGATCATGACCCCTAGGTGACCCATGTATACATACTTGTTAATGAAAAAAGGATTCACTAACATATTCTAAATCTATAATAGAGCCCTAGAATAGGCAATACTTCCCCAAAAAAAATGTGTGATGAGACCAACTTCCCATCCTCTTAACCAATGTGACTTCTTAAAAAATATTTATATGAAAAATATTTTACCAAAATTAATCATACATGTCTTAAAATAGATGTATATATTACATAAAAATGAAATTGGATGTAAAATAATTTAATAAATAATAAATCATCTAATTATCCATTTTTAGAAGATTAATTGAATTTCATTCATATTAAAAGTATAAGTTATTTTCTATATACATATATTTCATAAATCTGTTTAAATTATTTATAAGAAATAATTCAATGGAACATTGTTGATGTCTATTAATAAATATTTATTGTTAATCTAAATATTTCACAATATTGTTTTAGTTCTTTGTTCCACGTTGAGAGAGCTATTGAAAAAAATTGGATCATTTAAAGGTAATAATATATTAAATTATTTGGGGGTTACAATATATTTTATAAATAGTTTAGTAGATGACAAATACTATGAGGTTCGATTTGTAAGTGTAGTTTTTTGGGCGATGAAGTGAAATTTTTACCATAGTGATGGAATAATATAATAGAGATTGATCCATTCAATATAATTATACATATATATATACCACAATAGGTAAATATAAAATGCAATGTTGATAATGAAGATCTTTAATCAATAGTAGAACCAACCTCATTTTATAACGGGTTAAAATATTAATCATTGGTCAAATCTATGGATGTAGAATTAAATTAGTTTCATAAAAATTGAAATTTTTAAAATGATAAAAGGCCTGAAAATAATAATGATATCAAAAAAATGTTGGTATTTAATAAATAATTTTTTGATAATGGAAATTTAAATAGAAATAAAAAATGTTTAGTTTGTGTATTCAAGTCACATATTGATGGAGTCAATTTTGAAGAAACATTTTCTCTAATAGTCTGTTTGGAGTCTAGAAGGATCTTATAGAAAATAGACATTTGAAGTGAATACTTATTTTTTTATACAAGAATCCAAATATCATTCTTAAATGGTTTTATCATAGAAGAAGATTACATTAAACTATAATGGGATTTAACAACAGAAACAAAGAAATAAAGGCTTTCAAATTGAAGAGGGATATATATGGTTAAAATCAGGAACTATAAGCTTGGTATGTTTGGGGGGTACTTACATGAAGAAGTTTTAATTAAAAAAGGGTATTGTTGATCAAAAAATATATGTGATGTTGTCCATGGAAGAAAAGTGTATAGTGTATGTATATGTGGATGATATCATCTTTGGAGAAAGAAAATTGGTATTCGTGGAAGAGTTTTCTAACAAAAATAAATCAGAATTTTAAATTTCTATTAATAGTGAACATACATACATTCTAGGATATATAGGTAATACAAATGAAGGGATGAATTTTCAATCTCTAATGTAATGTTTTCTATAGAGATACTGAATAAGATCAACATGCATGATTCTAAAACAATGTCTACTACCAATCTGGTTTAAAAAATTATTTGATGCATGAGGATGGGAAATTTATTAAACCCACCCTATATAAGAGGATTATTGGAAACCTAATTTATTTGACTGAAACACATATGGATAACATAATTTCAGCTTGTTTAGTGGCTCAACTCTAGAGTAACCCAAAATAATATTATCCCATCGAAGTTAAATGAATCATGAGGTATATCCATGGTAAACCCAATTTTGGATTATTCATTGATGTAAAAAAACATAATGTATTATCTCCATTTTATAATTTGGATTAGGATAGTGACGTGGGGGTGAAAAATTACATGTGGAGGTGAATTTATTATCATATGTAAATGTGTTGGAATTATGAGTAAGAAATGATAAAGAACCACATTGAGTATGGTCCAAGAAGAATATATCTTAGTGGTTAAATCCTATACTCAGATCCTGTGGATAAATAAATGATTATAATATATTATAAAATATTTGATATATCTTATAATGATGTATTGTGGAAATAAGATCCCAATCATTATCATAAATAATCCTCCTTGGCACTTTCATACAAAAAATATCTGTATATTGTATCAAATTACTAGTGAAAATTTTCGAAAATGACTGATCAAATTAAAGTATGATTGAATGAATAAGATAGTGGAAGAACTTATAACTAGACCAGTGGATACTTCCGTATTTTAGAAACATTAGTTAAAAATTATATTTAAACCACCACCTTCCCTTGAGGAGGTCTGCATGTACCCCTACACCCATGAATTTTAATGTTTTTAACTATTTTTTATGTGATGTAGGGTTAAGTGGGAGATACAATCCATGTGGTATATTTTATTAAATGAAGATCATATAACCCTTTATATTTGGGTATATTGTCAAATTGGGGATAAATTTATGGTGATATTAATTGGAAGAATACTATTTATATCAATGAGTGATGATTATTTTTTTCAAAAGGGTATGTCAGTTTTGAGACCCTCTGATTGGGGGAGAGTATACAGAAGGAAGATAAGATATTTCTATTTTTATTTCCGACAAGGGATACTCTCTTGAACTGTTGTTTTCTACACTGAAATTTTATTATATAATAATATTTTTATGGATATGTTATTATATGTCTTTTAGTTGGTTTTTTGGAAAATAATTTCACTTTAGATTGAAAACAAACACAAGGGGTAATGTTGTAACTAAGGTGTTCTAGGATGGTATAAATATTTTTATTATTAACAATACATTTATGATATGATTAATAAAATTTAGATATCCTAGAAGGTTATTTAAATAACACAAAATCTTGTTTGAGGTCTTAAATTTGTTTGTTCTTTGAAATTATTTCCACAATTCTCCAATTTTTTTGATTTAAAAAACTAGGGGTTTTAAAGATATTTTTGGAATATTTCATAGAAATGGAAGGTGACACATGTGGTGGCGTACCGAACCTACATGATTCTACTTGTGGACCACATATAGAAGTTCACAGTAGGGGTTCTCATGAATTATTTATTCATCCCACATAATGGTTTTTCTTTTTTAGAGTGGAGAATGTTGATCGACTATGAATTCAAGATTGTGTTATGCATGAGAAGTATGCAGTGTGAGAATGAAGTTTTCTAATCAATCAATATTTCATGTACATGGTCTTTAAAGGGACTACTGAGTAATATTATAAAGATTTTTCTATACCTATAAGGGTATTTCTTAAATGTTTCAATAGTAATTTTAGTGATTAGTGATCTTGATATAGGATATTGCCAATAATTACCTAAGTAGTCCACTAATAAAGTAGGATGATAGGATAAATATGATCTGAATATTAATAATGGGGAATCATCTACAAATTATGATCCTCATAGTGATTATGAATAGGCTAGTTCCACAACGTTAGATTCATTAGGATGAATTAATGAGGCCAGTTATGTGATGTTGGTTATGTTGTGTAGTAGTCATGTAGGTTTGTTTGTGGAGAAGGCATGTGCGGGGTCTACTCCTCAATCATAGTATTTGGTTAAAAATATTCATACATGGTGGTCATATTCTTAAACTGAGGGAGAACCATGTTTTTAATAACAGAATCCAAAAAAGTGTAGTATGTTCATCTTGAGATAGAGTATGTGGTGATCTAGGTTCTTCATGGTTACTTTTTATAATTATTATTCATGAAATTTTTTCACATGATGATCACATTACTGTATTTTTAAAGGTCCTAGATTACTTTGGGGAATTTTTTTAGATATCTTGACCCAAATAAAATAATAAAGTATTGATGATGTGGAAGAAACAATGATGTTAATAAACTGAGGTAGACATTATCCAGAGTAGATTTTAAAGAGGTTTCATTATAATTTATATGATAGACGTTGTGTGATATCCTTAAATTTAGTATAAATTGAGTGCACTTGGAATAGGGTAATTGTGGAAAAAAACATTCAATACAATAAAAAATTATTGATGTTTATTGTATTCTAGTTCAACCAATATATCATTTACATATGATCATGGGACTATCCCTTAGCGATGAACCTTGTAAAATTATTGCATTATATATTATTTTTTTGATGGTGTGTATGTTGAATTTGAATTCAATCATGTTGGTTTAACCGGTTCTTATCAATGTGGGGACAATATCCTTAATAAAAAACATTTGACTCCCTGATTCACCCGTCCTCTCTCAGGGAATTATAGGATTTAACCATTATCCTTGTCTCCAAGCTCCCCTCTTCTTATTTATCTTCTATTATTATCTTCCAACTATGATAAAGGTTTCAACAATCACATTTCTATTTAATGTAAGAATATCCCATTATAGTACTTAATAATTTCTATTTTTCACTATTTAGTGATTTATCCCCCTTATCCACTAATTTGATTCTTTTTATTTGATTCTTTCTTTCTATCCACTATGGATGAATTTAGTGGTTATTTTTTAGGTGTTAACTTCTAGTAGTTCTATTTTGGTGATTGTTAATTTGTTATATATTAATGAATATGTTTCATGTATTATGTAATATATAGTAGTAGGTAATCAAAACCAGAAATAATTAATGAGTAATAATAGCATTTTAGATTTGGTTATAAAATAAATAAGACTCCATCAGATGTAACATATATGGAGATGAAATTTTATGATCACTCGGCAATCACATTACCTTGTCATCATTTGGGTAGTTGTGTATAAGTAACTCAAAATTAATATTATGGAATGAGATAAAAGTTAATGGATATAAGATGTCCAATCATGAGCTTGTTAAAGGGTATAAACAATATAGTGTAGATGGATAATGGTGCATTAATAGATTTGTCTTCTCAGATAAGAGTTGTAAAGTGGGATATGGATTGCTCGTAAGACCTTGGCTTTTATATTAAAGGTGAATGGTTCTATTGTATTAACCAACTAACAAATTATTCACTATATAATTTTAATGTGTGAGACACGTAAATATACAGATTAACGGATATGAATTAACATTGATGTGATGAAACATATAATATAAAATTGAGTGTGTTCCTAAATTACTATGTGAGATGACCAGCCATGGGTCGGATGGTTATCTAAATATGTAGAGTGGTATAACATGATATTTGATGTGTTTGAATCACGTTATATGGTAGTTTTTACTTGAGGTATTGGATTGAAACATTGGAATATAAGATAAATGGGATGTGGTGGTTAACAACCTAGGGCTTGGACCATGTCCATGTGTTTCCATGTTATTGTGTATGTTATCTTGAATATTATTTTATGTAAGATTAAGGTATGATAGTTGTTACAAAAGGTTCCACTTATTGGTTATAAAAATTCTATGTTAGTGACAAATTCCTGAAAATTGAATTTTTAAAATTAAATCGGAGGATGTATCGTTCATTATCTCCAAAGGGGTGGAATTATATAGTGAAAAGGATGGTAGAAATCTATCATGACATCCTAGGATGTGGATGGTGTAGTGATAATGGAGTTTGATATTTCACAAAACATATTTTGGTATATAAGTTGTTATAACCAGCGAGAAAACTATTTCTATGTCATCTCAGAGTGTGGATGATATTATTGCATCCCACATTTTAGACATTTTGATGACAATGGGTTAAATTGTATTCCATTTTCCCATAAAACATGGACATTTTATTTGATAATAAGCCTAATGTGTGTTTTGTATTACCCCATGTTTTGGTAATACTGTGTATTTTTTATTATTATTATGCATTGAATGCATCTTTAAGTATTGTGGTGTCTTGGTAGGCACAAAATGAGTCAAAATATATGTTTACATGGGGAGTGTAATATTCTTATATATAATATTTTACATGCACTAAATTATATAAGTTGGAGAAAATATTTTGGGTCCCACTGGTGGTTCCTTATATATATTTTTTATTTACAACATTATTACACATGTCATTGATCCTGTATAAATTTTTCAAATAAATTTCTAGGAAAATGCTCAATTATAGGTGGGGAATATTTAATTGTTTGCCAGGGATGAGAATATTTTTTTTGATAACATCAGGGAACTTTTATAATTCTTTTCCAGGTAAATTTACTTTATTTATTTTTATAGTCATACATGTTTATTTTTATTTTTATTGAAATTGTATATATTTATTTATAGTATATTCAGAATGGTCTCATCTATTATTGTACTGTGTATGGTGTTTATGTTGGTTGGTTTCTCACTACTCTTTTGTATGTTTATTATAACAATATTCATTATTTGTAATGTCCTGGAATTCCATGTATTTGTTTTCAAATTTAAATGGGATTTTTACAAGATCGAGATCTGAGATAGAATATTATTCTAAGACCTGGAGTGGCTGGAATGGATTTTAAATTTTTTTAAAAAAATTTATTAATTAAATTTGTGTGAAAGTATGTCTATCTTTTGAAATGGTGCTCAGATCAAAAATCTAAGGGCATCATTGAACTCAGAATCATGAGATTATCTTAGAAAGGACATAACATAGATCGGTTAGGGTTGACCAAAAAGGTTATTTTTTTAGGATTTTTGAAGAAAAAGTTAAATAAAATAAACTGGATTTGTTTTATTTTTGTTTGAATTCAAAATCGTATAAACATAATGGATTTCCACCCGAACGTAACCAATATTCTACTTCAATAATGAAACAGTGTAATGACACTGCATCACATCTTTAACAGAATGATAGTTAATACCTCTTAATGGTTTTACAATGATCAATCATTGACGAGGTAGAGAGGAAAGCTCTATTTTCTAGAGGATCATCATCGATGAATAAGGAACAATGATCACCAACGATGACGAATCAACGAATCAATGAGCGGGATTCAAATCAAATGTGGTTGAAAGATAAAAATGTGGATAAGTTCGTCACCAATGAAATAACCTTTTGAGTTAGGGGTTGTTGTTTTAATTTATCTTCCCAATTCATGGTTTTAAACAATGAACGTGGATCAACCCATGAACCAGTTGACCCACGGTTCGATTGTTCTTACGAGAGGGTCCATTTTTCATGGTTTTAATAGGAGATATTCTTGGTTAATTTTTGGTAAACCCTTCTAACAGAACCCAATTAAAATGAACGTCGATCAAGGTCTATTCAATCATTGTTGATTTGCGCATTTTCCACCCCTTGTTCTTCGATCATCACGGGCAGCCCTCACTTGGCCTGCAACTCAACACTTGAAAATAGAATCATCATTGCACAATCAATAATTAGTGCAATGATTAGAAGTCATGGATTCAGATGGACATAGAACGATGAAGGTTTGACGGTGATGGTGGTAACCAAAATGTGGTGGGGTGGGAAATATCATCACTCAGATGACTTTGTGTCTGTATGGATCCCAACAATGTTTTGAACCCTAAGCAGTGAAGAGGGTGACTCGAGGACTCCAGAGCACCCTTCGAATTAAAAAACATACCACCAGAGCACATCTGGTGGTTTGTGGAAAACACTATCGGGTAGCCGACGGTGGCGGTAGTAGCCTCATGCGGAAGCGCTGGCCGCATGCAAGACGGAAGGGTGGGGCACTAAAGTGGAGATAGTGGCGGTAGTCATGTGGAGGAAGTTGTGGCCCCCAACCGTAGCATGTGCTAGACCCCGTGACTTTGCCACGGGTCTTTCTTGATGGATCAGTCCATGTGAGAAAACCAGTTGACCAAGGTGGTGGTGCCAGTTGAAATTGCCTAGTGATAAACGGATGCAGCATAGTTGTGTTTTCTCTAGAGGAGCCGACCTGCACAAAGGTGGGCCTGGTTGCTACTGGTAGGCCCCACCCTACCAAGCGCATCGGGCTGGAAGCAGGTCAGGCTGGACCTGGGGACCAGTGGGCTTGGCCTAGCCAGTTCAGGATACGGCCAGCCTATTCGGGCTATGTCAATTATATTTAATTGGATCCAAACCGGGCCCAACTGGCCCCCATTTCACAATAATGATCGTAACATTCAAATGGAGATTCCTTTTGATGATCCGTCTACGGTGTGGAGATCCTTGTGACGAGATTGTAATTTTGAGATACTCTAAGTGTTTTTTTATGAAACTTGGAGGATGAACTATTTGATTTAAAGAGTAGTATCTCCCAGTATGAGTCATCTTTGGGAAGAATTGAGGTGATTATTAGGATTAAATATAGGCTAGTTACTCCCTTGATGACCCATGGTGTGAGTACTCCTTGTCCTAATAATAAGGTACAGACAGGACACCCCATATCATGGGCGCGCATTTGTTTGGGTAGCTTTTTCTAGGGGTGCTTCTTCTAATAAGGACTAGGGTGTGGGTTCCTAGAGATGTTTATGAAGGAAGAGTAAGTACTCCCCTACCGGATCATGGAGCGGGTCCTCTATTCATGGTGTGAGTACTCCCCTATAAGCTAACGTAGCGAGTCCTCTATTTGTGGAGTCGTTACTCCCTATTGGACTATAGCGCGGGTCCTCCACATCTAAAGAACATAGAGTCTGTACTCCCCTACTGGGTTGGGTGTGGGTCCTCTATGATAGGAGTTAGTACTCCCCTACTATTTCAGGGCACGGTTCCTCCACACATGATTGAATAGAGTCAGTACTCCCATACGAGGTAGGGTGTGGATCCTCTATTATAGGATTCAGTACTTCCCTATCTTACCAGGGCACGGGTCCCCCACACATAAACTAACTGAGTTGGTACTCCCCTATCATACATGGGCACGGGTCCTCGACACATGAACTGACAAAGTCTATATTCCCCTAATAAACTAAGGCAATGGTCCTCTAGTAATTGAATTGTAATCCCCTACCGGTAGGGTGTGGGTCCTTGATTGGGTATGGAGAACCCTTGGCTGTTAGAAATAGTAGAGAAGAGAGGGCCCATCCACATGATCAAAATGATGCTGAGATACGATCTACTTCTCCCTCGATGTATTGTACTGCGAGTCACTCCTTATAAGATTGACATAGGTTTCATGAGATTTTTGGGAGCATGGATCCCTATTACATGTACACTGGTGAGTATGGGCCCCTCCACTTGGGTTTCCTTGGTCTTGCTTTGGGAGCAAGATGGTGACGACTAAACCTCTGGTGCTGGGCTTCGGAGCTAGATAAGGTAAATTGTTTCTGATGGAGCACCTTCTCTTGAACATACCATTTGGAATGGTCTGGTTGTTCCTAATAGAGTGTACCCCTTAGAAAAATTCCATCTAGTTTGGCTAAGCTCCTGGAGTGTGTTCTCTTGGTTTGTGTGTTACCTCGTGAATCTGCGATCCGAACCCTGGTTCTAGCTATGAGGATGGAACATTATGAATTATTAGTGAATGAAATGAGTATATCAATATGTTCATGGTATATGTATGGGAATATACCCAAGTAAAGGTGAATATTCATTTTTTTATTTTACTCTTGTGCATTACCTTTGTGGTTTCAGGGTCCCGTTATGAGTATTATTTTACTCACCCTTGCATTGGCTTTTCCCACATGGGAAGTGTCTTGTGCAGACCAACAATGCTTTGATGGATTCTGGGGAAGAACAGGACCTCGTGGTGTTCTATGAGATCATACAGATGAGGTGTACTTCTATAGCTTCAGGAAGCTACCCTCTATCTTTCCTTCTTGTAGGATTCCTGACAGACGAGCTTTAGGGACATGGAGTTTAACTTTTGTTCTGTTTTTCTATGGGTTGGATTGAATACGGGACTGATTATCCACCCTAAACTTTACATTCCATTGTACTCTGGTTGTGTAATACGTAGTGGATTTCATGAATGGTTTCCTTGGATTTTAATTTCTAGTACCTTTCGCTAGGATTTGTGTGCATGTGTATAGGTACTTAGGAAAATTCCTCCCATTTTTTGGATATGCCTACTTGGCGCTAGTCGCCAGCCCCTGACCTATTGGAGGTGGGCTTTGGGTAGTCATGGTATGGTCCCTGGGGGATGGGTTGTGACATGGTGGTATCATAGGGTTTGGATATACCTTAAAACCGCAGTGTCGTGAGCTTTGTTTAGGTTGCATAGGGACAGTGTTGAGATGTTTTGAGTTAGGATTTTAGGCCAAGGAATCCAGTGTTGGTGTGGAGGCCGATGTATCCAAACACCAGAAATCTGGACACTTGTTTTTTAACATGATATATGGAAACAATGGTTGCGGGGAAATAAAGGGTACCTACATCAGGTAGGAATGGTTTTTATTTCCATGTCTTTCTTGAGTCAACTCTCTATATATACTCTTTAATTGTGGTTCATCTTGATGTATTTCTAGATACCACCACAATGATATCCATTTAGGATTCTAAAACATGATCGTAATGATGATCCACCCAAAGTGTAGTATTCAGTGTAGGGAACTGAATTTGGGGAGTTACCTCTAGGTGGTGCACTAGTTATGCAACCACCCGTCAATCACATGTTGCTACCAACGCAACCAGTAGAGGATGTATGCAGGCTAAGTGCGCTATATGAGATACAAAGGCAGAGACCTCCCATGTTTTCAGGAGTGAGAGATCCTCATTTATGAGGATTGGATTGAGGTACTTATGTGAGCCTTTCTCTTGGTAGGGCAAATGCCCAACTGGATGGTAGTCCAAGCCGAGAGACTTCTGCAAGGGTCAGTGGGATGATGGCGGAGCTTGGTGATCTAGAAGCAAGAGGAGGCGACCCTTACTTGGAAAGACAATGAGTGCATCTTAGGGATGAGTTCTTTTCAGTGACTTTATGATCTATGTGTATATAGTATCTACTGCACATAAGGTAGGGCAACATATCGGTAGTAGATTACTCGACGAGATTCATAGATCCTTCTCACTACTCTACGGATATAGTTTGAGACCCTTACATCAGGGTTCAGACCTTTGAGCAGGGACTACACTTGGAGATCAGGGTGTCAGTGAAACCCCTTAGCATTCTGAAATATGTTTGGGTGATGGAGAAAGACCTAGTGGTTTAGAGCTTCCTGGAGGAGCAGATGGATGTGACCTAGAGCATAGGTCATGAGGTTGAGGCTTCTGATGGATCTAGCTGACTAATGGTGACATGATCAAAGTGCAGAAGGTATACCCATGCCCGAACACAGAAACGTGGTTTTGTGGCACATGGGAAGTGTCAAGGAGTTGATCAGCTGCCGGATAGGTGATGTTACGCTGGAAGAGTTGGGGACATCTCGTGATGTATTTTCCGAACAGCTATGCCGTTGTGAGGGAGCCAGCATACGAGCCTCCATGGTAGAGACAACTCTTGGAGCAAAGAGTTCCACAGGTTGGAAGATAATGTAGAAGAGCTGGATGAGTAGTAGGAAGTGGTCCGCACCAAGATCAGGGAGATGGAGGGTGAGGGAAAAAACTGCATGAGGTCATAGATCATGAATAGGAATCTCTATGAGATATTCTAGATATGATCTATGTATTTTTATGGGACATTTTTTAATAGACACGGGTGCTGGAAGATGTCCTTATCCCCATGAGCTTTGTTTGACACTTTGAGGTTCTGGTTGGACTATGGACATGACCCTCACTCTTGGAGACTCCTAGTAGAGGAGACCCATTTATCACACACTAGAATTGATAGTGTGAATTGACTCTTATAGGTGAGAGTTGTGTTTGGGATCTCTTAGTTGTGGCGTTGAGGCCTTACAATGTAAATCTGGGTATGAAATACTATTGTTCATGCTTTTATTGAAAATATTAAGCAAAAGAGGTGGTGTGTTTTCATAGGTGAAAATAGTTTTTCTTTCTGATGAAACCAAAACTCAGGCCGCATAGGGTGGAATCTCGAAACGTGTCATGCTTAGAATCATTTCATGGTGTAAGTGTTAGCCCCATGATGTTTCTGTAGTATTAAATTGTTATTTACTCTAACAACACGAGATTTTATAAGATATATTCGTTTTAATTTCTTTCATATCTTCTGTTGTATGATACACAAAGATTATCTTGTGTTATACGCAACACCGTATTGGCTTGCATTACACGCAACACTATTCTTAGATTGTGGTACACACAATTTCAAGTTCGTTTGATAATAGTCATTCTACGCAACATTGAGTATATATATATATATATATATATATTCAATGAATAAATGAAAAATGGTTGGATTCTATTATAATGAAACAACAGAGGACTTTTTCACAACACGCAACCCTGACTTGTCTTGCATTACACGCAATCGCGACCTTCCTCAATAGCGTGTGTTGTACGCAATACCGCGTTTTACTAAACAACGATATATTATTAAAATATTATTAGAACTAGTCGTTATGGATAGTAATACCCAATTTTTGAAATTTTTTAAATTTTATTTTTCAAAATGGACTTAATTTTTGGATTTGGAATATCGAAATTAGTCATGGGTGAAATTTTGTTATTTTTCTGAAAACTTTCAATTTTTGATGAATAGTGAAAATGCTGGGTTACTATTTAAAGACCAACTTTTTATTTAAATAATTATTTATTTTATTAAATTTAATTTTAGGTCAAAATTGATACATAATACTTATATAAGTTCAAAGTAATTCTTTGGAGTCATTTTATAATAATTTTAGATATATAAAATTTTTATTTAACTTTTCACCGTCTTTTACCCACCTCCTAGGAGAATTTTCAAATTTACATAAAACATAATTTTACCATTTATGTGAATGGAATTTCAAAAACCTGAGAGACATGGTTGATGTTAGTAAGTAAAATGTGGTTCAATGAGATGAAAATAATTTTTGGTGAATAGTAACTTTTTACGTTTTTTACCACAGTTAAAAGTAAATAGGGTAATTAAGGGTAAAAATAAAATTATTATTACCTTAACACATGTGCTAATTCTATTAAGTGTAATTTGACTAAAAACAAGCTTATGAATAAAATATGACCATTTAGGCCCACTTGGATTAGATTAGAACATTTATTATTAATTTATTTAAAGAAGGGTTAAAATAGTTAAAATCAAAGTTTAATAACTAAATCATTTTTAATATAGCCATATACATAAGATAAATTCGGCTATAAATATTCATTAGAAATATAAAAAGATATCATACATAATTATAGTTTATTTGTAATTTTTATACATTAAATAATTTAATTTATTTATGACACAATAATGATGCACTAATTATCTTATTATTGAAATATTGACATAATTGATGTTATAAATACCCAAATAAATGTAATTTGAGACTTTTTATGAATTAAAATAATTTTATAGTTTAATATTACATGTTAGTATTGATTTTGTTATCTTTTTTCGAACTAATATTTCTGTTATGATTTTCACAAAAATCAATTACAAAATAGTGTCAAAATTGACATAAAATAGTGTTTAAAACAAATATTATATTATTAATTGCTATTTTATTCTTACAAATCTAATGTTCGGCCAAATGAGTTAGATAAGGTTATATATATTAATTATAAACAACTTGGGGTTCGTTTGGCATGATATAATAAGTTTATTAACCTTATAGTGTAAGAAAACTAGAAGACACGATAAAAGTTAAATTATCTAACTTAAAGTTAAATCTAAATGATAAGGTTAAAATAGATACATAAACTTGTCTAAATTCTATTTTATGAGTGGATTTCGACCTAACCTCACCTTACCTTAGAAATAAATCAATTTGGAGCTATTAAAAACCGAATATGACTTTATAATAATATAATATTTTTAGTTTTTTCAAAGCTGCCCCTCTCCTCCCTTATAAAAGGGTCCCTCCTTCTTCTCTTCCTCACACCACATTGAGCCTTCATGCTCGGCCATACCCTGCCAAATTCTCTTCTCCACTTCCCTAGAAACATCCTATAGGTCCTGGTCTTCTTGAAATACCAATTTTAATTCCCTAAGAGGAGGTCTCAAAGAGGAACTTCAAAAAAGAGATAATGTCTGTTACCGATTCTTTCAACTTTATTTCTTCTTCCACTTCTTCTTCTTTAGTTGTTTCATTATGAAGTAATCACACCAGTATAACTAATATGCTGAAATTTTATTTTAAGTATGAAAAAACCTCATTTCACCTTCTATCCATCCTACGGAAAATGAAATCACTGCGCGTGCGTACGTACGGAATACCATCTCCACGCTGTGGTGTAATCTGTTTTTCCAACACCACCTTACTTGGATGTGTATAATGGTGTAAAGAATAACTATACATATTTATTATTACATCATACTGATTCTGGTATATTTTATCATCCACTCCAATTTTATTCAATAATTAGGGAAATGATATCATCACTCGTGCGTACGTACGGACAACCGTTTCCACGACGCGATGAGATTCATTCTCCATGTTAACCATTAAAGAATTACTATAAAGTATATATAATAAATAATAATGAAATATATGAATTTATAAAGATAATGGATTCATGTATATATATATTTATGTCATCTACTTAATTCCAATCCACTCAATAAGGAAACAAAAATAGCGTTCATGCGTACATACGGCCTACCGTCTCCATGAACGGTGTATTTATTTCAATTTATCGATCTATTATATATATGTATATTCTGAGTATATATTATATATAAATCATTTTTTATATTCTGGAATTAAGTAATCATGATTTAAGTAATCATATGAATAATTAAAAGTCAAATCACAGACCATAAATGAAACAATTATACCCAAAACGCTACATTAACTTGAATTTACGAAAGAACGGGTAATATAAAGTCATAAATGAACCATATATGTTATCATAAAAATGAATATGATTATGTAATAATTCAATGAAATTATTTAAATCATTATATAGGAGGTTTTCATACGTACAAAGCATATCAGACCTAAGGTAAGGGATAATTATTCCAATCTCATTCTTATCTAAGATTGTTTACTCAGGGTTATGTTTATTATCCATGTCCATATGCTCTCAAAATGTTTTTATAAAATGTTTACTTTACTTCCATATATTTTTAAGACATTTTTACCATTTTCTTAGTTTTACCACATTGTATGGAAGGAATATTTCTTTTGTTTACCATATGAGGTACTTTTTGACTTTTCCGACAAAATTACGAGGAAATGGTTATTTTTTTAACTTATACCGCATTAAAAGGATTTTTACAGTTTTATAAAGCCTTATTTTCATGAAGATTCCTCCAAAATATTTCATGACTATTTTAAACAAAATCATTTTCTTTTAAAATTTCATGACGATTTGTGAAAAGAAATTGATTTTGATGAAAAAATGATATTTTCCTCAAGAATTTATTTCAAGTGTTTTATCCAAACCATTTTCCATCTATGATGGCATTATTTAATATGTGTATGTTTCAAGTATAGTGTCTCTATGATTTACATGGTTTGATTCTTCTTATTATGAAATGATATCCATTTCTTTTATATGGATTTTTGATAATGGGTTGATGTTTATGAAACCCATTTTATTCGTTCGGTTATTATGAATGTTGTATGTTTATTTTGTGGCACAAGTAAGAATTATTTAATTATGAGATGGGTGGGACCAATATCTCCCTCCAATTCATTGGGTAAAGATTTATATCTCATGAGATAGACATGGATGGAATGGAAAGTTAAACTGGTTCAGTAATACAGGACTGGAACGAGGAGTGAACTCGATTCAGAAAGGGACTTTGTCCACTAAGATGGTTTTGGCAGCAATGCCTTGGATAATATGTAAATCATATCATGTGATTAATGGTTTCCACAATTAAATGTTTTATTACCATGATATTTTATCATGATTAATGTTCTATTACGATCGGTGCCTTATGTACTCCCATATTTTATCTCATTGCTCATGATTTTCATGTTTAAACATTATGGTCATGTTTTTAGGTTCAATTGTATATGGTTTGATTTATTTTATCCATTCTTACCATTACTGATCATTTGAGCTCACCCTTTATATGTTTTCTTTTCCCCAGGATTTAAATAAAGGTTCTAGGTAAGAAAACTAAAAGTTGAAGATCTTTATGGGAGATGTTGAAGATCTTTCACCACGATTAGAAGATTACGTTCGGGGTTTCCAAAGACACTAAACTATTACGGTCCTTGTGTGTCTGTTTTTGTTATGTATTAAGTATTCCACAAAAGTAATGTAATGTCCATGTATGTCAAGCTTTGGGTCTCTACAGTTGGTATCAGAGGAAAGGTTTAGTCAACCTTTGGAAACTAGGATGTGAAAATGTTAGTGAGATCCCTAGAGATATTTATAAGCTATGTCTAGGGATGTCCCTAAGGATAAGTATACGTATAGGATATAGTCCTAGAACTATGGTAATGATCTTATAATTTAACCTAAGATGTTAGATATTGACGGTACTACCCCTTTACTATGATGTTTTTCCTAGTATGATTTTTTCCTCTCACACTATTCTTTTTGGGTTTTAGAAAATGGATGGAAATAGGAAGATTCACGATAATAGAGGATATGACAGACAATGGAATGATATTATTCATGAGAAACCAAATGAAACGGGATTTGGAAGCCCAAACATCATTATTATTCCTAATCAGAAATCTCATAATATGATCAATAATATCAACATTGGTAAGTTTCCCGACTCAGATAATAAGAGAAAGATGGAGTTTCATGATGATAATAGAGGAAAGAAAGTTCCATTTCCCTCATTTAAATAATGTGGGAAGAGGCATCGGGGATATTGTTTCAAAGGAACTAGAAGATGCTTTGGGTGTGGAAAAGAAGGACACAAAGCCAGTAAATGTAATTGAAAATGTTTAGTTAACACCATGGACAAGGATAATGGTATTGCTACGACATCAACAAAGATTAGATGTTTTAAATGTGGAATGTATGGCATTATGCAAACCAATTCCCTATGGGAGAATCTCATGAAGAGAATCAGCATGGTCATATGGGTAGTATTTACGTGGATGATGATAAAGAGACTACAAATGATACATGAGCTGAAAGAATTGTTGAAGCTCAGTCAGTTGTTTTAGAAGGTAGTGGAATGATTGTATGTTTATCAAGAGTTATGTTGTATAGTTAATGGTACTATGGAATAAAGAATCATCTAAGGATTGTTACACTATTGTTTTTCCTAAAGTATTTGAAAGTATATGTTGAATGGTACTAGTAACCATGGAAGGTTATTCAGATATTTTTGGAATGTAGATGATATGCACATAATTAAGGGATAAGAAGATAATGAGATGTTTGATTGTATTCATGAGCTCATGATTGATATAAGGACTATGTTATATCATGGTTTGAGTATATAGAATTTTGAGGATTTTTCTATGTGGAAAGTGTTAACTTTTAACTGCATTCATGTTTTTACTAAGTTTCAATGGGTATTCATTCATCAAGAGAATACATGATTAAGGTATTCACATGTTTGTAATTTGACAACAATATATATCTTATGATATATGGGGGATAAATGATGGCATTCACGTGATTGTTATGTGACATTTCAAGTAATCATTTTCTTTATATTATGAGTTTGGACCGAAGTATTTTAGATAATCCTAAATATTGGAATGGATTATGTTGGACATAAGTTAGTATTATTTAAGGATAGAACATTTTTCGATATTATTGATGGGATGTTATAGTAATGTACTTTTAGAAAAAGGACAACCTACAGGACGGGTGACAACCCATCGCGTCAGACAAGGCTGTTTGAATCAAACCCAAAACTGAAGTGTGACTAGCCTTTATCGCCTACCACTGGCCTACAGGAAGTCCCTGGTTAGTATAAACTAGTTTTATTATATTAAGTGGTATGATAGATGAAGTAGAAGTCCATTTTTGGAATGATATACAATAGGTGGACTTATGTATATAACTATTGCTAACCTTTTGATTAAGACAGATGGAATGACCCATCACTCTATCACATGATCTGCTTACACTTCACGAATGACAAATTCAACTTCATTTCTTTAAGAGATGAAGTGGAAATGGTTCAAGGCATGAACAACGGTGAGATTATATCAAAATAAAGTAAGTATTTCTTCTAATTAAAATTCTTAGAGAAATTATCCTAAAAACCAAAAATGCTATCCTAGTACCCTTATATCTGATGAATCAGATGCTACCTTAGATCATTAAAAATTTATGGCTTTGTGATTTTTGGTGTTTTCATAGTCATGTTCTCTACCACTCTCCATCAGAACTCGATAGTCAGATTTCTCTTCCATATCCATATTTTTACCTATGTTCTCCAGTGTGGAAACCCAGTGACGAGTTAATTTGGATAACTGTTACATTTCATACTTTAGTTTTTAAAGTTAAGGTATTTCATTTTATGATGTGGGTTTCTAGGAATAGTAAACGATTTATAACCCCGACAAATTTCGAGGGTGAAATTCATTTTAAGGGGGGAAGAATGTAACAACCCGAGATTTTATAAGATATATTTGTTTTAATTTCTTTCATATCTTCTAGAGTACGATACACTAAGATTATCATCTGCTATACGCAACACCGTATTAGCTTGCAGTATACGCAACACTATTCTTAGATTGTGTTACACACAATTTCAAGTTTATTTGATAATATTCATTCTATGAAACATTGAGTATATATATATATATATTCAATGAATAAATAAAAAATGGTTGGATTCTATTATAACGAAACAACAAAGGAGTCTTTCACAACAAGCAACCCTGACTTTTCTTGCATTACACACAATCGCGACCCTACTCGATAGTGTTTGTTGTACGCAAAATCGTGTTTTACTAAACAACGATATATTATTAAAATATTATTAGAACTCGCCGTTATGAATAGTAATACCCACTTTTTGAAATTTTGTAAATTTTATTTTTCAAAATGGACTTCATTTTTGGATTTGGAATATCGAAATTAGCTTAGGGTGAAATTTTGGTATTTTTCTGAAAACTTTCAATTTTTGATGAATAGTAAAAATACTCGGTTACTATTTAAAAATTGAATTTTTATTTAAATAATTATATATTTAATTTCATTTCATTTTAGGTCAAAATTGATACATAATACCTATATAAGTTCAACATAATTCATTGGAGTCATTTTATAATAATTTTAGATATATAAAAATTTTATTGAACTTTTCACCATCTTTTACCCACCTCATAGGAGAATTTTCAAATTTATATAAAACTTAATTTTACCACTTCTGTGAATGGAATTTCAAAAATCCGAGAAACGCAGTTGATGTTAGTAAGTATAATGTGGTTCAATGAGATGAAAATAATTTTTGTTGAATAGTAACTTTTTACTTTTTTTTACCACGGTTAAAAGTAAATACGGTAATTAAGAGTAAAAATAAAAATATTATTACCCTAACACATGTCCTAATTATATTAAGTGTAATTAAACCAAAAACAACCTTAGGAATAAAATATGACCATTTAGGCCCACTTGTATTATATTATGACATTTATTATTAAATTTTTTAAAGAAGGGTTAAAATAGTTAAAATCAAAGTTTAATAACTAAATCATTTTTAATATAGGGTTATACATAGGATAAATTCGGCGATAAATATTAATTATAAATCTAAAAATCTTTCCTACATAATTATATTTTATTTGTAATTTTTATACATTAAATAATTTAATTTATTTATTACACAATGATGATGTACTAATTATCTTATTAATGAAATATTGACATAATTGATGTTATACATACCCAAATAAATGTAATTTGAGACTTTTTATAAATTAAAAAAATTTTCTAGGATAATATTAAATGTTAGTATTGATTTAATTAACTTATTTGGAACTAGTATTTCTGATATGATTTTCACAAAAATCAATTACAAAATAGTGTCAAAATTGACATAAAATAGTTTCTAAATAAAATATCATATTATTAATTGTTATTTTATTCCTAAAAATCTCAGGATAAGCCAAATGACTTAGATAAGGTTATATATATTAATAATAAACAACTTGGGGTTCGTTTGGCTTTTTATAGTGAGTTTATTAACCTTATAGTGTAGGAAAACAAGAAGACACCTTAAAAGTTAAATTATCTAACTTAAAGTTAAATCTAAATAATAAGGTTAAAATAGATACCTAAACTTGTCTAAATTCTATTGGATGAGTGGATTTCGACCCATACCCACTATATCATCTAAATAAATCAATTTGGAGAAATTAAAACCGAATATGACTTTATAAAAAAATAATATTTTTCATTTTTCCAAAGGTGCCCCTTTCCTCCCTTATAAAAGGGCACCTCCTCCCTCTCTTCCTCACACCACATTGAGCCTTCAATCTCAGACAAACCCTGCCAAATTCTCTTCTCCACTCCCCTAGAAACATCCTAGAGGTAATAGTCTTCTTGAAAGACCAATTTTAATGCCCTAAGAGGAGGTCTCAAAGAGGCGCTTCAAAGAAGAGGTAATGTCTGTTACCGATTCTTTCAACTTTATTTCTTCTTCCACTTCTTCTTCTTTAGTTGTTTAATTATGAAGAAATAACATCAGTATCACTAATATAATGATATGTTATTATAATTATGAAACAACCCCATTTCACCATCTTTCTATCCTATAGAAAATGAAATCACCGCGAGTGCGTACGTACGGAATATCGTCTCCACGCCGTGGTGTAATCTGTTTTTCCAACACAACCTTACTTGGATGGGTATAATGGTGTAAAGAATTAATATACATAGTTATTATAACATCATACTGATTCTTATATATTGTATCATCCACTCCAATTCAATTCAATAATTATGGAAATGATATCATCGCTCATGCGTACGTACGGACTACCGTCTCCACGATGCGATGAGATTCATTCTCCATGTTAACCATTAAAGAATGATTATAAAGCATATAAAAGAAATAACAATGAAATATATGACATTATAAAGCTACTTGATTTATGTATATATATATATGTATGTCATCTACTTAATTCCATCCAACTCAATAAGGAAACGAAAATAGCATTCATGCGTACATACGGCCTACCGTCTCCATCAATGGTGTATTTCGTTCCATTTATCGATCTATTATATATATGTATATTCTGAATATATATTATATAAAAATCATGTTTTATATTATAAAATTAAGTAATGATGATCTAAGTAATCATATGAATAATTACAAGTCAAATCACGGACCATAAATGAAAAGATTATAACCAAAACGCTACATTAACATGAATTTACAAAAGAACGGGTAATATAAAGTCATAAATGAACCATATATGATATCATAACAATGAAGATGATTATGTAATAATTCAGTGACATTATTTAAATCATTATAGAGGAGGTTCAGATATATACGAAGCATATCAGACCTAAGGTAAGGTATAATTATTCCAATCTCATTCTTATCCAAGATTGTTTACTCGAGGTTATGTTTATTATCCATGTCCATATGCTCTAAAAAATTTTTCATAAAATGTTTACTTTACTTCCATGTATGTTTAATAAATTTTTACCCTTTTCATAATTTTACCACAATGTATGGAAGGAATCATTCTTTTTTTTACCATACGAGTTAATTTTTGACTTTTCCAACAAAGGTACGAGGAAATTGTTATTTTTTAACTTATACCACATGAAAGGATTTTTACAGTTTTATAAAGCCTTATTTTCATGAAGAATCATCCAAAATATTTCATGACTATTTTAAACAAAATCGTTTTCTTTTAAAATTTCATGATGTTTTGTGAAATGAAATTGATTTTGAAGAAAAAATGATATTTTCTTTAAGAATTCATTTCAAGTGTTTTATTAAAACCATTTTCCATCTAATATGACATTATTTAATATGTGTATGTTTCAAGTATAATGTCTCTATGATTTACATGGTTTGATTCTTATTATTATGAAATGATATCCCTTTATTTTATCTGGATTATGTGATAATGGGATGATGTTTATGAAATCCATTTTATTCGTTGGGTTATTATAAATGATGTGTGTTTATTTTATGGCGCAAGTAAGAATGATTTCATTATGGGATGGGTGGAACCTATATCTCCCTCCAATGCATTGGTTAAAGATTTATATCTCATGATATAGACATGGATGGAATGACAAGTTAAACCAGTTCAATAATACAGGACTGGAACGAGGAGTGAAGTCCATTCAGAAAGGGACTTTTTCCCCTAAGATAGTCTTGGCAGAAATGCCTTGGCTACTATGGAAATCATATCATGTGCTTAATGGTTTCCACAATTACATGTTTTATTCCCATACTATTTTATCATGATTTATGTTCCATTATGATCTATGCCATATGTACTCCCATGTTTTATCTAATTGCTCAGGATTTTCATGTTTAATCATTATGGTCATGTTTTTAAGTTCAAATGCATATGGTTTGTTTTATTTTATCCATTCTTACCCTTACTGAGCATTTGATCTCACCCTTTATATGTTTTCTTTTCCCCAGGATTTAATGAAAGGTTTTAGGTAAGAAAACCAAAAGGGGAAGATCTTTTTGGGAGATTTTGAAGATCTTTCACCACGATTAGAAGATTACGTTCTGAGTTTTCAAAGACACTAAACTGTTACGGTCCTTGTGTGTCTATTTTTGTTTTGTGTTAAGTATTCAGAAAAATTAATGTAATTTCCATGTACGTCAAGCTTCGGGTCTCTACATTTACCATCCATAATCTGATGAGATGACACTAGTGAGTGTTGAAGTGTTATAGTTCTATCATGTTTTGTTTCCACTAGAGGTTTTAGATAGAGGGCCTAGAAATACCCAGCATTCACTTATTGGTAGCCTTGTTTCATTTGTAAATACTCTTGCATGTTTAGCGTCAACCATGAATGAATAATGCTTATAGACGATTTAGCATAGTTCATCTTGGGGTGGATCTGAACTGTGAGTTTTTGTTTTTATATACATCAGGTTAGCATGGAGGTGATCCACTAGACCCCAGGACTAAAATTTGATCGGAGTACATAGTGCTTTTCCCATTTGTCGTAGCTAAAGAGACATGTTATCATTGTTGCACAATGTCGACTGAGAAGAATATGGATATGAAAGTGGTCGATCATGGGGGTTCCTCAAGGTGTGTTCTTGTAAGAAACATAGAGACCCTTGACGAACTCAGTTTTCTTCCGTTGAGTTTAGGCTTTTGATTTTCAAGAATGAAAATCCTTATGGTGGGGAGAATGTAATGTCACGTAATTACAGGGAATTTTTTCCAAATTTAAATGGAATTTTTATGAGATCAGGCTCTTAAATGGAATGTAATTCCAAGAAACAGAGTGGCCAAAAATTATTTTCAAACTTTTTTATAATTTTTAATAATAAAACGTGCGATAAGGTTTTTCTATTCTTTGAACCACTACTCAGATTGAATATCTAATGGCAACATTGATCTCTGAATGGCATGATTATCTTAGAAGGTACCTAACTCCTAAAGGAACAGGTCGATCAGAAAAGTTATTTTTTTATATTTTTGAAGAAAAAGTTAAATAAAATAAATTGGATTTATTTTATTTTATTTTTTTGAATTCTAAATCATTGCAACATAACAAATTTCCACTCAAGTGTAACTGAAACACTGCTTTATTAATGAAACACTGTAACAATGTCGTATCACATCAGTAATAGAAAGTTGGTTAATACCACTTAATGGTTTGACAATGACAAATCATTGATGAGGTAGAAAGGAAAGCTCTAAGTCACTTGAGGATCATCATTGATGAACGAAAAATTAAGAACAACTATCACCAATGATGATGAATCAACGGATCGACGTATGGGATTCAGATCAAATGTGGATGAATGGAGACAATGAGGAGAAATTCTTCATTAGTGAAAGAATATGTTGAGGTAGGGGTCTTTATTTGAATTTATCTTCCCCAATCATGGTTTTAAATGATGAGCGTGGATCAATCCACAAACAGGTTGACCTATGATTTGATCATTCTTACTGGAGAGTTCTTTTTGTGGGGTTTTAAAGGGGGGTAATCTTGGAGAATCTTTTGTTATAACTTCTAATAGTAATGAACCCGATTGACTCGAAAATAAAATATTTTACATTAATTCTTTGTTGATTTGTGCATTTTCCTCCCTCCATTCATCACTCATCACGGGCATCCCTCACAAGGACTGTGACTGAATACTTAGTGATCTAATGGTCGTTGTGTAATCAATCCTAGGGACAATGATCTGAAGTCATGGATTCAGATGGACATGGCAAGAATAAGGTGTGATGGTGGTGGTGGTGACTGAAATTAGATAGGGCTAGAAATATTTCCGCTGAAATGAATTTGTGTTTGGATGGATCTCAAAAAGTTTTGAATCACTAGGTAGTGAAGAGGGCAACCGAAGGACTCCAGAGCACCCTCTGGATCAAAAAACGGACCAATGATTTGTGTCAGGTGGTCTATGGGAAACCCAAGTAGGCCGATGATAGCATCATCAAATGGTGGCACCAGTGGAATTCTGGACGGAAGGGTACCATTTCACTGGGGCATGCCATGGTGGAGATGGAGGTGAAAACTGCTCAGCATCCGCATAGAGGAAGCTGCGGCCCCCGACCACGGTAAGTGCTGGACCACAAGGCTTTATCGTGGGTTATTTCAGATGAATCGACCTCCCTGAGTAGACTGGATGACCAAAGAGGATGTGCCAGCTAGAGCCCCCTAGTGAACAACAGACATGAAACAATCACTTCTGGTCCAGAGGATCCGGGCCACTCTATTGCTGGTTGGGTTTCTGCTGGTGGGCTGCACCCAGCCAGACAGGATGGGTGAGAAGCTAGTCAGACCAGTAGCCCAACAGTTTTAGTCCAGTCTGTGCACTTTAGACTGGGTTGGACCCTTGTTGGGTTAGCCCGGCTGGGTCGGACCAGACTCGGACCAAACCGGCCCCCATTTCACAATAATGCTCGTAACTCAAAAATGAATCGTCTGTTTGAATACCTGTCTGTGGTTTTGGGACCCTTGTGATGAGATGGTCCTTTTCAGATAATCTAAGTGTGTTTTTGAGATAGTTTAAGGATGAACTATTTTATTTGGATAGTAGGATCTCCTGGTATGAGTTTAATTTGGAAAGAATCAAGGTTATTCTTATGATGAATTTTTGGATAATTAATCTGTTAATTACTCAAGGAATGGGTACTCTTTATCAATATACATAGGTAGATACGGGACTCCCCATATCATGGGTGAAGGTTCTTTTGGGTAGCAACCTCTAGGGGTGTTACTCCCCTGAAGGACTAGGGTGCGGGTTCCTGAAGATGTTCGTGAAGGTAGAGTAAGTACTTCCATGCGAGATCAGGGATCAGATCCCTTATCCATGGAGTTGGTACTTCCTTGCAAAATGATGAAGTTGGTCCTCTACCCATGTATTTTATACTTCCTATTGGACTAGGTCATAGGTCGTCATCATCGGACCCACATAGAGTCTGTACTCCCCCACCGAGTAGTGTGAGGGTCCCCTATGATAGGATTTGGTACTCTCCTTCTGTTTCTAGGTGTGGTTCCTCCACACATGATAGAATAGATTCGGTACTCCCCTACTGAGTAGGGTGCATGCCCTCTGTTATAGGATTCGGTACTCCCCTTTCATACCTGGGTGTGGGTCCTCCACACATGAACTAACAAAGTTGGTACTCTCATGTTGTACAAGGGCGCGGGTCCTATAGTCACTGAGTAGTACTCCCATACCTAGTTAGTTGAGGGTCCTCTATTTGAGATGGATCTCATTCTACTATAAGAAATAGTATTGTAGAGCATGCCCATCTAATTGATGAAAATTATGCCTAGATAAGAACTAGTTCTCCCTTTACTATTAGACATAGTATTGTAGAGCATACCCATCCATCTGGGTTGGATGACCTCATATAGAATGTTCTCCAAGTTTGTGTGCAACCTCACAAATATACAATGAGAATCAGAGTATTGGATATGTGGATGGAACCATTAGAATTCATAGTTATTGAAATTAGTATATAACTGGATGTTCATAGTATATGTATGGGCATGTACCCGAGTAGATTTGATTATGCATTCTATTGTATTTTTTCTCTTTTTCTTTACCATTTTGGTTTCGGGGTCCCCTACTGACTATTTTTTTACTCACCCATGCATGGACATTCCCACACGTGTTGTGTTTTGTGCATACGACCCAAACTTTTATAGAGTCTAGGGAGGAGCAGTACCAGGTGGTGTTTTGTGAGATCAGATAGATGAGGTATACATATACTTCTTCAGGTAGCTACCCTTCACCTACCCTTCAGGTAGGCTTCCCAGTGGATGAGCTTCGTGGACTTAATGTTTTACTTTGGTTCTATTTTTTTGGGGCTTGTATACTGGCCCGAGTTTCCACCCTGTACTTTACTTTACTTTATACTTTGGTTGTGTTTTACATAGAGGATTTCTTGTATGGATTTCATGGATTTTACTTTCAAGTACCTTTTGCTGGGAGATGTGTTCATGTGTATATGTACATAGGAAAAGGCCTCTCGTTTGTGTTATATGCCTACATGGCACTAGTCTCCATCCCTAGGCCTATTGAAGGCAGGCTTGGGGTAGTCACAATACAGGCCTCGGGGGACGGGTCGTGACATTATGTATGTTTATATTATTCATTAATATATTACAGTTATTATATCATTGTTTTTACCTCCACATTGATGATTGTAGGACCTCATCACTAATCATAATCTTCTGGAATATTGCGAGGAAAACATGAGGACATGCAAAATCTTATGGATTAGGACCCTCCAAACATGTTTGTTAATGGATGTTTCACATAATTACACTCATGTACACCCATGAAGTCATTGGTTCTCTACTTCTACACTTGAATGAAATTTTTTAAATTTGAGCATTGATTTCCTACTCTTATATGTACTTGGGTCTACTATAGTATAATTTGGTATACCTAGACATACATGGGTGAGAAAATATAGACTCCAAGTACACCCATGTGTACCTAAATACACTCTTATACTCTCATATACGCTTCTTACATGAATAAAATCTGTTTTCCTTAGGTAAGTCATGTAATATACATATATTTTTTGGTACATGAGGATGCATAAGGGTATTATTTTGTACATAGAACTTTTATACGAGTATTATCATGTAAAAAAGTTTATAGTAAGATAAGTGTTGATACACTCTTTTATATATAAGTACAATTTTATATAGTTATTTATATCGAGGTACACTTGGGACACACAAGTATACCCAACAGATACCCTGGTGAATCTATGTTTGGGTTATCTATAAGTGGTCATTCAGTCTTCCATCATGAAGATTTTTCATTAAGAAGTTACTATTATTGGTTTGGGGTAAATTATCAAGGGTGTTTTTTGGAAATCATAATGTGGACTCAAATCATAGAAGACATTGGTTTAGCCTCTTAGTCAAACATAAAATGTAATATATTTGGATCATCATCAAATGTATGGTCTTGGGGTCACCCCTGTAATTTTTAAACATCCTCCCAAAGTCTATGGGACTATAGTTTTTTAAAAAAACATCAAGAAATTTATTTATAATTATAGAACATGTGTTGTATTAAAAAAATTCACCATATAAAATTAATAGTCATAAAATATAAATCTATAATTTTTATCATTTATAAATCATATAATAAAAAATAATTATAATGAATCCATAAAAGTTTTTTATAAAAAATTTGAATGTTTAAATAAATCAATAAAATGTTACAACAATTTCAAAATGATAATATTTTGATAAATACTTTTTTATGATTGTAAAATATTAAAATATTAGAAAAATAATAATATTATTAAAATTAAATTACATATAACTATTATTGAAAAGTAAATACATAGTATAAATAACGTATTGATTTATAATATAAAAATGATTATAAAACACTAATATTTGATATATAAAAAAGTTACTCATTAAAAGCATAAAGAAAATATTATGTAAACAAAAAAATTAAAATTTGAGATTAAAATATTTTATCCACATTTTAATAATGATGATTTTTTAGAACAATAAAATTTATATTCTAATTATTATAAGAAACAAAATATTTATAAGTTTAACATATAATAAGAAAATAATTACTCAAAAGATATCTATTTGTTCGGGAAACAATTTTCTTCTAAATATATTTTAATCAAGGAATTAATATGAGAAAAATAATACAAAGTAATAAGTGATAAAAATATTTATGAACTTTAACAATGAAAAATTGTATTAAAAATATTAAATGACGTATTTATTTCATAAACCTATATAATAAAAAATTTAAATACTATACTCATTGAATAATTTTAAAATATTTTTAAAAATTAAAATTAAAAGAATATATATATATATATAATATAAAATAAAATAATCACCGTAATTCAATAAAATTTTAATAATAAAAAAAATTAGTATAAAAATTGTATGATTAATGATTTAAATTGTTCAATAAAAATTAAAAACAAAAAACCAAGGTTTTGTAAATTAAAAACAATAACCATTAAAAAATATTGTAACTCTTAATATTAATGGAAATATAATTGGGCAATATTTACAATACTCTAAATAAGATAAATATAAAAACAATAATAAAATAAAGATAATTATAAAAAAAATTATCAATACTAATCTAACGTACCAATTTATAATATACATTCTATAAAAAATCCACAAAATGAAAAATAATTAACACAATTTTCTATAAAAAGAAATTACTTATTGCATGTTTTTATATTTTGATGTCCATAACATCTAGATAAACCACAATATATATTTCATAATACAACTTGATATTATGAATGAAATAAAATATTTATAGACCACCTTAATTATTTATTTAACTAATAGGAATTATCATTGTAGACTATAAGGAATTTAGGATATTAAAAGTAATAAGATTTAATAAGAACATGAAAAACTGTTGAAGATTTGTCACTAAAACATATTACTATATATATTTATCAAATTAAATAAGTATATAAAAATACACATGTAGTAAAATTATACTATTTATTATTGTGGTCCTATGAAAAAAATATTAATAAAAGCACATAGATTTTAATGTATTTCAAAGAATAAATGGAAATACTAACTACAATTTCTCTGACATAAGAAATTAAATAATGAAATATATATTCCATAATAAGACATATCTCTATAATATAATTACTACCTCTAACATTCATAGAGGCTGTTTTTTCACTGAAAACACAAACTAAACAATCTAAATAGTTAATAAAAATATTTATGATTATTTTTTTAAAAACTTTATTTAATAAACTATTATTGATGGGATACAAAATAGATTAAAATGTAGATTATAACATCTCAATTTGGGTTTTTGTGGAAAAATATTTTTTGAATTTGAAATTTCAGGGAAATACTATGGTTTTTTGGGTTCCCACTAATGTTTTGGTGGTATAGGTAGTTGTTTTATAACCATATACAAGAATCGGTGTTCTAGTGGTACACAATTATTCTATTGTGTCTGGATAGTGATTTACTCTTGTGTTTATAAACCTACCCTTTCACATCAAATTTATCATTATTTGTTCCTACTTATTTCCATTCTATCTCCCATGTGTCTAACCCATAACATGGTCCATATATGGAATTTAAATAATATTACAAAGAATAAGGTATGTTATTAATCAATTTTGGGTATCATTTATTTTTAGAATATGGGGTTTCTAAATAAATCTTTTGAAACACTTTTTAAAAAACTTGTTAATATCTCTCCTTAAAACATAATCTAGAAATATTCTTCTAGTGTAATATTAATATATCACTAACATTTTTAATAGTGTAACCCTTTTGTTATCCTTTGATCTGTGCATATGGACATATGTGATTTAGGTATAGGAAATGGTTGTAGGTGACCTATCAACAAAAAAAATACACAATAATGAAATAAAAAAATTAAAATGTTATCATATTTATTAATATAACATTTAAATCAAAGTAAAATGTTTTTTATTTTGAAAAATGCATGATTTATTTTTTGAGAAATGAATGATAAATAATAAAATGAAGTATTTGGAATTAGTTTTATAATAAAATATTAGTGGTACAGCTTAATAGGTTCAAATGTATTATTACATGATCGTTAATGGATTTTATGGGTTATTGCATTCCTTTGAATTTTTTTGAGATGACACATGCCTATATTTTATATGTTGATATATTTTATTAAATTTTTTAATTCCATATACTGATATATGGTTTTTATAAATGTGAGAATTGTATGTTCATATGTGAAATAGAATGTCGGGGTGTTTTATATTGAAATGACTGCCAATGCTCATTTTTACTATTATCTTGATATAGTTGGTGTCATATGTGGTATTTACCATTTAGGAATGCATAAATAGGATAATTACATATTGTAAAGAATGTGATGTTTAGGTATTGGCCTTGGTCTGAGAGATTGATTCTATAGTTCCATTTTCCATCAATTAATAATTCTTAATGATCCATATTACCCCTATTAAAGATACATATTATTATTTTCTCCAATTATTTGGACATATGAGGATGATAAATGAACTCAAGATGCATGATAGTTCATTTCTAGGTATGAAAATTTAGCAATCTTCTATGAAATATTTCTCTTTTATCATAGTTGTTGAGGATGTTATTTATATAATAATGAAATTTGAGGCTTATAGTGGGCGAATGGTTTCCATAGTGTCTTGTTTATATCATGATGTTTGGAATCAGATATGATTACAAACTTGTTTTATGATATTTCATTCATTGAGTTTCATATTATTTGAAAAATGATTCCTATAATGGGGTGTTGACTTATGTATGATTATTCATGAATTATATGAGATCTTTCATACATGTTTTCATTATGGCGGTAGCGTAGAGTTTGATAATGGAATCGAACTATTTATTTTCTTCTTTAACCTACATGTACACATATTTATACATGTATATTTTTTATATGAAATAGGTATGAGGGAGGTCCCTTAAATTGATTACTGATAGTAATAAACTTGATAGAAAGGAGGAGAGCTATGTGAACCAAAACCAATGATGATACCAACTTTTGAGAATCATGGGATATTTTTATTTTCACATTCACTTTTCAGAACCTTTATTGTATATGTTTTACAATATGTGGATTAAGATAAATATATATGATTGACATGATTTTATTCAAAAAAATTAACATTTTTAAATTTTTATGACTATTTATAGGTTATATTTTATTATTTAATTTTACCCTTTTATCTTATAATTATTATTTTTATCAATAGTTCTTTTCATCAATTTTATTTGATCTTAACATTATAAATTGAAAATAAATTTATCCCTCACAATTTCTGTAAGAACTAGAATTATTTGTCTCCATAACCAACACATGGAAAAGGTTTGCATTGGACTCGAAGGGAATTATTGTTCTCTATATTATAGAAACTGGACTCTATAAATCAATAAAACTATTGGGAATGGGTTTTCTGAATAATAAAAAAGAAAAGAGACATCCATATATGGTATATGAGAACATATAAATGAATAACAAAGTCATACCACCTAATAAATTGAATGTAAACAAATAAATATAAAAAATAAATGTATAAAATATAATGAATAAACTAATATAAAAACATATCAAAATAAAACTAAAACACAAATGAATTCAAAATTCCTCCTCAAGTCCTATGATCACTCACCACGTTAGGATTCTACAACTTAACATCATTAACATTCGCTAAGAAATAAATACTAGAACCACGAATACTAAATGAAAAATGTGAGATACTTCATATACTAAATGTTTAACAAAGGGTGATAGAAAAAAATTCCTTATATGATTTCACTAAGATTTTTTCAAATTCATTTAATAAGGAATTTAATTTGATCTAGTTTGAACTAAAATAGGAAAATAGGTTTTTCACATGTCTGTAAATAATGGGAAATTAAAGTATTACCCTTGATAGTGTTATAAAAATCACAATTATTTTTTCTTTTTAAATGGAAACACTCCATTGAAAACACTTATTCAGAGATCAGATAAACAATGTAAGATAACCATTTTTCCCTAAAGAATTTTTAAAAAACAAATTTTCTCATATCCTTTTTAAATACTATTCAAAATGAAAGAATAAAATTTCAAAAAAAAGTAATGATATAATAATTGATGTAAATATATGAAATATAATGAATCAACTAGGGTATCACATACATGTCAAACTAACTGATGATACCAAAATAAACGAAGAAAATCCCTTAAATAAAAACAAAAACCAAAGAAGAGGTTTCATGAGATCAACCCAAGGTCATAATGTGGGAGTGTAATAACATTAAAAACTGTAGATCAACATACTATCCAAACTTTAATCCTACACACAAGCCACCTGACTATCCTACACCCCACATTTTCAGGGGATCATCTAATATCACTATATTTCAAACTAGAGGGGACACTAATAGAGTAACACCAAGAGAATTAAGAATATATTTCTTATTAATAAATTATTATTTTTTGATATGTTGTGATGCATAAAGCACTAAACATAAGGTAATAATTAATTATTGAAAATATAAAATGAAATTAACTAATAGATAGTATAATTAAATTGATAAATAAATGATTTTACAAGGTTCAAAGTCACATAAAAAATACCATTGTTCTAAGAGAAATTATTGTTAAATATTTTTTTAATTACACATTTTTTAATAATTTTGGTTATTTTTATCATTAAAAATTATTCAAAAAATTCAAATAATGAAATTCATCAATTTTTTTAGAAATGATGTGGAATTTTAGTCTAGTAATTCTTGGTTAAATATAAATGTTTTGTTTACCAAACTCGTATTTATTATATAATTTATATTTTAAAGGTAATTTATTTTATTTTTAATGTCAAACAAAACTATATTTATTTCTTACACATGTATAAAAAATATTGATCATTTTTATATTTGACATGAACTTTTCTAAAATAAATATAATATAATTTGAAGTTGAAAAAATACATTTTAAGGGAAATTATTTTTATGATCACATCATATTTTATTCATAATAAATTTAATTTATCACTATATATAAATTATTTGTATCAAATTTATATATAATATAATCAATAAAATATGTTACCATTATTATAATTATTATTAATAGTAATGGAATGAGAATTAATTTATGTTTTAAGCATAAAAGGTAATTTTCTAAAAATATGTTGTTATTATGTTTTAATGATTATTATTTTTACCACATATATAAATTTCATTTAATAAAATGTTTTTCTATTTTTAATAGAAATATTAAATTTTTTATATGGATAATTTTTTTTCTTAATAAATATTTACAACGATAAAAACGAATCCCATTTGTAATGGTAAAAAGGATTAATGAGGGGGTTAAACAATGAGATTAGAAATAAAATATCTATAAAACTTATCTAAATTGATATATTTTTGGGAGTTAAAACCACCCTCATAATACCTTAAAAAATTATGAAATTTTTTCCATATTCCAATGAAAATGACGTTATATTATTTTTAAAATATATTCTATTTATAGGCATTCCATTCCACACACCTTAAAATGGTTTCCTCCTATCCAAAGTTATTAATTTCTAATTAGAAATATATATTATATAATTCATAAAAAATAGATTCCTATATTTCCTCTCTATGTATTAAAGGTCCTGGTCCCTCCAAAAGACTATCCTATTAAGCCTTAAGGTGTTTTCAAGGGAGAGTATCCACGGAAAATGTATATGTGCCTAAAAACATAAAATAATTATATTAGTATATTTAATATAATTAAATGTTTTTATGATAATATTTCCATCATTTTATACATCCTTTTTACTATTTATTGAAAATTTAATACATTTCTAGTGCATATGTGTGGGCTATCAGCTCTATGATATGATGGAATTTATTTTTACTCACCACTTTTTCTATATATATATAATTAATTAATATTATACTTAAAAAATTATTAAAATTATATATATAATTAAAATTTTACCATGGTTTAAGGAAGAAAATTTCTATACGGAAACATGCATGAAAAATGAAAAAGTTAACACACAAAATATTTATTTTAGTGGGTAATTATTAATAAATGAGTGATGAAAATTATTAATGAATCATATTAATTAACATAAATATTAATATAGTTCTTATATATATATATTATAATCTGGTAAAAGGAGTGAAAATAATTTCACATATTGAGGTAATGGTTTATGTTACAATCTCGTTTTTAATACATGTTGTTTATATTTCAATCACTATTTGGAAAAATGTATTCTATATCTCTCTTAAAACCCATATATTTTCTTATCCAATGGATATTTTTAGGTCCTTCAAGTATTCCTTCACATTTTCCATCTTTGGTAATCCAAAGGGTTAAACAATATTTTCTTGCAAGGAAGACCATATTTCTTCTTTTTGGTCATGAATATTTGTCTTCAATATCCATATTCCTTAAAATGATTCAATAATTCCAATTTATATTCTTAAATGATTATGTAAGTAATATTAAGAAATATTTTACTTTAAGGAATAATTTATATGTTTCCATATGTAATATATTTAAATTTTTAACAAATGTTTATATAAATGTTTCTTTTATTTTTACCGAATTAAACAAATTTACTACCGTTATGAAATTGTTTTTTTAACCTTACATTAATATTTTCCATTTTTTTTACAATGATAATACAATTTACATTATTTTTTAATTTTTTAGCCTTTAAAAGTTACTACAAATAGTGTTTACACTTTCTTTTAAATCATATTTTAAATGACTTAATAAATTTATATTTTATCTATGTTAAATATTATGAGGACTGGTATTATTCATAGGGGATATGATATTATAATACCATCAAATTAAATTCTATGTATGTCTTATGATGATGATGTTTTAATGATTTTTTATGAAACCAATTTCATTCACATAATTTCATTTATCTATGATGATCTGATTACGTTTTTTATGATCATGTGGCACACTTAAGAATGGTTTTAATTATGTGATGGATAAACATGAAATTATATATTATTCCAATGAATTGGGTAAATATTTATATATCATTAGTAAATATGAAATTCAATGGGGGAGTGATCCAGATAAAATATTGGACTCTATTTATTATGAAGAAAAAAACCTAAACATGAATAAATATTTCTTTGACACCATTGTTAAATTAATACACCTCAAAAACAAATATGTAACCCAATGAAGAAAAGTTTTACTATCTTTGATATTAGTATGTAAAAAACAAATTTTATAATAATTTAATACATTTCTCAAAAAAAATCCCATTTTGACCCTTTTTTAGATATCATACATGATATAACCATTTTCATAACATGTGGATTTGAAACATAATGAAGGGGTGAGATCAGAAATAAAGTAACGGAAAAATCCTTATCATAATATATTGTGGAACCTGTAAGTGATATAAATACCATAATAAGAGATAATAAGTCTACAATTGATATCCATAAGATACATGAGGCTAATATAAGATCATAATAATGTTAAGGATCGATAAAATTTATGACATGTCTCAAAAACACATCTCAATAATCCTATAACATATGTACATGGAATAAAATAGTAGAATACTTTAAAAAATAAAAAATAGTGAAAACATGGAACAACATTAAAAAACCATAAAAACGTTTCACAATCATAATCACATGATTTCTTATTATTTTAGACACATATACCCTCTAATATATTCACATATAAAATTACGATTAGGTTTAAACATCATCAGACTCACCGGTTGTAAACACAACTAAATGCCAACCCATTCACATATAATCTATATCTCATGAGATACAACAATTTACCAAATTAATTATAGGTATATATAGTTCCCGATAATATCAAAATCAATATATTTTTGTACCACATTAAAAAAATATCACATCTTAAAAAACCCACAGAAATAAAATGGGTTTCATGTTATTTCTAAGTCGTTATATAAAGAAATTTTGGATATATAATCATTTGCAAAGAACATCAAAATTGAAATAACTCAATTCTCAGAAGAAACACAAGGAAATAATATTGGTTTTATAATACAAATTAATAACATCAATAATTAAATATATTTATACTAGAAAACATGATCACTCATAATAAATTAATAATATCGGTTGAATCATAAAACATAACAAGAATAGTGGTAGATCAGTTTTAAGATAATGAAAACCAAATTAAAATATATATTTTTGAAAAAAAATTGTTTCATAAATTTAAAATTCATAGTTCTGAGTATCTTTCATAAATTCTTGATTTGTTTTTAGAGAAATATAAATAAAACAAGTCATGTAAAATAAATTTATTAAAAAACGTTTTTATGATATATGTAATATGAAGAAATCATTTAAAAGGGAATGTCTTCTAAATATGATTTTCAAATTAAAAATTTTATAACTCAAGGAAAGGGGTTTGAGTTAATATATCTATTAAGGATGTCAATGTTCATAGATCAAGGGAAATTAAGTAATTGATAAAAACTTATTATATATAGTTTCAAATAAAAGATCCTTGAAAATAAAAAATAGTTTCATAAAGGGGAAGTGTAAATACTTTCAAAACTTTTACTCTTAATTAAATATTTAATGATAGAGACATGAAAAAAGTCATAATTATTTTCAAAAAGTGGATGTGAAAAATCATTGGATGATTTTAATTTTAAATTAATCATTAATAATGGAACCTTAAAAATATAATGTATATTAAAAAAATTCGGTGTGAATGGTAACACTTTCTAGTTTTAATTGATGGAAAATTCATTTTTAACTTTTTCAAATAACCCTATCCAAAATCCACATAATTAAAATGATAATGAATATTTATTTTAAAATGAACAAGGGTGGAATATGATCATTTAAGATAATTTTTTTATGCTTTCTCAAGGGGAATTAGAACATTTTTGGGATGTAAAAACATGTATGTGGTGGAAAAAACATTAAAATAAATTGGAATTATTCTTAATAGTAATTATTTTTAAAAAATTAGAAGAATCATAATAGATAGAGGATTTAGTGTGAAGAATTAATTCTTCATAATATATGTTATAAATACCAAGTAACATCATCATAGTTTATAATAGATAAATATTCAAATAACTAATACAAGAAGAGTGATTTTGACCCATAGAAAATACTTTAGTCACTAAAATCACAAACAACCTTTAAAACCATTTCATAAAATCCATATGAGATTTATAACATTAAATACATCACAAAATATCTTGAAATAAATGAGTATTTTGATACAAAATTAAAATACGGTAGCATATACACCATTGAAAATTAAGTATAGTGTATAACTAAAGAATGTCTCAATAAATTCAAATTTGAGACAAAGAAACCCTTATAGATTAAGTTAAATTCTAATAAAACACCTTGAAAGAATGAAATGTATATTTTTAAGTATATATAAAATTAATAAAGATAATTAATGACATTTAATATCAAATTGGAAGTATACAAATAATTTGAATTAATTTTGGTTCGTAAAAGGACATGTGTCTCAAAGAGGGATGTTTTGAGATGAAATGGTTACCTCTGTCCGAAAGAATCCAAAACATTATCATAACATCATAATTAATTCAATTAATTTCCTTATATGTATACCCAATAAAAATATTCATTAATATTTAATTTTCTAATGTCTATCTATTATATTTTTGTACTTATTATATATATATTGTTCTCTTACATCAATTACTCAAGGTTATTCGGTTAATCTCATCATTACTCATCTGGTTTGTTGACCGTGGTAAAAGGAATTGTCAAATAACTTCATGATTGAAAAAATTGAGGATATAATGTTATTTATTATTCTAAAATAGTTATAATTTCATAATTTCAATGATTATCTCAATAAGATCCAAATTATGAGATGTTCCTTGTTATGACTATTTAAGGGAGTTAACCATACTATAACAATTTTTTACTTTTATTACTAACTAATTTTCATATGTTAGAATTAAATGATATTAATAATTCCTAAAATATAATTTTCAAAAAATTATTACATTTTTAATTTCATCCATGTTGGGTTGTCATGTAAAACAATACATGTCGATGTGTGGAGGCGGTAATATACACAACGCTTGATTAACATTTGATTACTCAATGGATGAGAGGGTTAAAGGTGGATAGAAACTTATCATTTAAAAATAATAAATTTATTATATTAACCATATGTATCCATAAAATATATCATTAAGACCATTCATGTTGAGTGGGTTGAATAAACTGAATATATCACTTCATGGAGGCAGTAATTTGAAAACACATAGTAACGATGATTCTTATATTTCCATGTATATGGAAGTTAAAATATAATTATTTTACCATTATTATATAAACATATAGAACTAATACAGGTTATTATTGTATTATAATAAAATGTTCACAGTTGATTTAGATGGGAAATAATAAGAATGAAATTTTATGAAAGGTGTGATACCCACGTTGAGACGTCCAACTTCCACTTAGTGGTGACCTTAGAATTGAAGAACATAAGATAATTTATGGTGAAAAGGGAATTAGGGAAGGAAAATAAATTAAATGAGAGTAAATTTTGACAGTGTTCTAATTATGTTTTGAAATATGGGTGGCGTGTCTAAAGGGTGGAAGTAACCACCTTTTATAAGTGGAGATGATTGAATTTCCCATGGAAATGAATTGTTTGTAAGGGGTAAGAATGAAAAGGCATTAATGTTAGGAAAGATAGATGAGATGAGGTTTGTAAGTAATGTTGGTAAGAAATTAAAATATATCAATTTTTTTATAATCTTTAATGATCATGTTAATTTTGGAAAAAAATAGAGCCACATAAAATTAATCATTTAAACTGATATTACTCTTAAATAAATATTAACTCTGCCTATTATATAATTAATAATAATAAAATTAGACCTTTTTACCAATGTTTGACAACATGATTTTAAATTTGGACTCTATTTGACATAAATAAATTCATAAATATTAGATATGATGATTTTAAAATAAACACACCTAAAATATAAAAAATATTTTTAATTTAAAGTGTGCTTTTCAAAATTAAAATTATATATAAGATAAATTATAGATGATTTGTTATTTTCAGGATAGCAATTAATTTATTATATAAAAATATCAGGAATTTTTAATTATAAACAAGCTAAAACCCACGTTTAGCATGAAGATATTAAACTTAAAGAAATGAAAAAAAAATTTATTTGAATTCTAACAAAATGCTTCTTTTGTTATATAATTTTATAAATAAAATTTATATGTCAAAAAATATATTTAAGATTTCATAATAAAACCCTTAAAATATATATTTTATCAATTAAAAGAATTTATAAATATTTAGTTCTTTTACATATAATGATTAATTGATAAAAGTCCTCATTTTGGAAATAATGTATTTTTTCACTATTCACTTAGAAATAATTTTTTTTTGAAAAATTAGATTAAATAATATTAAAAAAATATGATTAATATAAATAAAAAATGATGTTAATAATTTCATTTATATCCTAAAATTGATAAATTTTACTTTAAAATAAAATTATTAAATATTAAGTAAAAACAACTTTTATTGGGAATCATTATTTTTTATATTAACTATTCTTATAAAATAAGTTATAATCATAATTATATAAATCATAAAAAAATTCATTTTATAACACTATTTTTAATAATAAAAATAAATTTTACTTGATATTTAGGTCTATGAATCTAGTTCAATGTTTAAAGTAAATTTTATACTCTTTGGTTCTTATATATATTTCATAATTCTATTATCAATGAATATACATACATGTTAATTCTGAGGCTACCTTATGATGGTCAATATTTTTTTGGATATTAGTCTTTTTGTGGAGAAAACTATACACCACAATATCCTTTTAAGGAAAATATATAGTGAAATCACAAGTCTTTATATTCACCCCTGAAAAATAATTCCATCCTCGATAATTAATTATCATTTACTTGTTGGAATAGATAATGGTAGAAAAAATATTTAAATATCTCAATAAACTATCTTTAATGATATTTTATCCTCAACATCATAAGGAAGAATGAAAAACATGTATTTTTCCTCACCATTTAAATGAAATATATCTCATAATGAGGTATTAAGGACCACATCATGGATTAACCTTTCTTCTTAAATAATTTATAGTTATTCATTCACTAATACATGGTGCCCTTTATTTATAAGATGTTTTCCACTATTCTAAAAATTAATATGGGGTTAAATTGAAGATATCCATTCTATTTATAAAATAGTGTAATTTTTTTGAAGGAGGATATTGTTAATTAATCAAATTTTTATCCCAAAAATATAATAATCATATCACTAAATGTTTTCCTTAAAATATTAATCACCAAGGGTGATAACTTTATGTTCCTAGAAAACACCCTTTATACAATAGGTATGATATAAATGGAATACATATACTAATTTGCGGTGAGGGGTATTTAAAAATAAATTTACACTATCCTCTCCATAGATATTCATTAGATATGTTATTCCTTACTAACTGGGTATATTAGAATATGGATTCCTAACATTTTAAAAATCCTTATATAATTTCATTGACTTGGATACTTTCTATGTTCTCTGAGTAAAATACTTTAAATTTTTTGTGGTTCCCTTGATTAAGTTTTATCTAATTTACTCATATTTAATTAACAATTTCTTTTTCATTGATATTTTTATGCTTGATAGAATCCTTTACCACATTTAATGTATATTGTACTCACTTAAGGCTACTCTCTTCATGCTTATTTCTATATTTTTGACATATAGGGAATTGATTTTTTTTTCTTTTCTCATCATCATCAATTGATATTTTAGGAGACTCCATTTTTTTCTTTCTTTGCATGTATTGGGACATTGTCTACTTTCAATTATAAAATTATATTCTATGATTAATAATATTGCAACCCAAATTTGGCTTACATTACTATTACTTAATTTTTAAGATAATAAACATAATTGAGATAAAAATAAAGGATACACAGGTTTATTGTTTTGGGAAAATATGCTCATATATAACTTGTACATAAGAAAAAATAATCATTTTTATAATTTTTCTTCTATATCATTTTAAAATATCATGTTATCTTTAGTAAAAATAATCACCTAAGGATATACATCAATGAAATTATTCAACTAAATTAGAATTAAAAGGAGGAATAAGGGCCATGAATCAAAAGTACATAGGTGGGAATAATCAATATCATCATTTCATAATCATAGGATCATTATAATTATCATAAGAAGAACCATTTCATAAAAACCTGGAAGATGGTGCTAATTAGAAATGTAACATCATGTCATAGTGGTCAAATACCACACATAGTTTTGAATAAAGATAATATCATGTATATGGATAACATATTTTCATAAACCATAACATCATCATTGTGAACAAATAAAACATCATTTTCACACATAATATACCAAATATATTGGGATAAATCACATTAACCAATGTATAGGAGGGATATATAATTTATTCCCTAGTGTCACGTCATAAATTCTTATAATCACTCATCCACAAATAACATATTACAATCATAGTTAACAAATAACCCATGTAAGAGAATGGGTTTGATAAAGATTTCATAAAAATAATTTCATTAATAAACATTATGAGTTACCAAATGAATGATTTAAAACAATGTTTTCATAAATATCGTTATTCTTGAGTTAAGAAGATTCAACATAAGAGGAATCAATTTTTTACATTATAAAAAAATAATTTTTGAAAAATACTTGTATCGGGATTAAAAATAATTTTGTAAACGAATGAAATATGTATATCCAAAAAAATAATATGGAACAGTATTAAATATATATTTAAAAATATTAGAGGAATAATCCCATTGAAAATTATGAAAAATTGGATAGCCCGAAGAAAAGTAGTGGGCCTTAGTAATCCCCTTAACCTAAATTCTGCATTATTTCTCCTCTTTCATCCTCCTGAATAAAAAAAATATTTTACAAATTAAAACATACAATTATTATCTTGAATTATATCAATATTTCTCAATTATAATCATTGAATTATATTTCTTAACATCCATTATTGAATTTAAATCATTTTTATGTGTTATTTCCTTAAATACTTCTCATTTCTCTTTGATTTCATTGTTTTCATTAATGTAATTTATATATTAGTATAATTAATTATCGAATCTTGAAAAGAAAATATTTATAAATTTATATATTATAAATAATTTATTTTAAATATCCTTAAGGGTGTTGGAATAAAATACTTTGGAAATTTTCTTGTTGGTAGTAGACCAACCGTTATATGGAACTTTGTCCAAAGGAGGAGAAATAGAGCTATAAAATTAAAAAAACAAGCTTATAATTTTTATAGTTGGTTAAAATCATTAATATAATTATAAAATAATATATAATTAATCCTATAAGATTTAATTTTAATATATATAGATAAATAAAGGAATAAAAGAGGAAAAAACAAAAAAGAGTTGATGAAAACATACCCACTTCTTGGTGCTTCTTTCAGGATACAACACTATAATACCTTTATTATTGGAGTTGTATTAATTTAGAAAACCTCTATATATAGTACTAGGATAAAGAGAGAGTATTTGGTTATATAATTGTATTTTTCAAGGGTGGGATGATTGGTTTTTCAATGGGAGGGAGATGGGTTATTTATATTTGAGGATAGGGTTATTTTTAAATAAAATATTGAATAAAATGATATATCTATGTAAAAAATTTAATATTGAATTTTGATAATATAAATCATATATCAATATAATTGAATTTCTTTTAAGACTATAAAGTCATTTATAATTCAAATTCCTTAGTTTATCTTGAAGAAATGTAGAAAAAAAAGTAAAATTGTTATTTTAAGAGAACATTTTTGATTTTAGCCTTGGGAAAATGTTTTCTTAGCTTTAGAAATTTATTTTATAAAATTTTAATTAATCATATATGAAATAAAATATATTTCTCCAAAACACAAGTTATATAAGTTGTTATATCATTATTAATTCATTAATGACAAAATTTAAGATTCAATGGTTATGAGAAAAACTGTATTTTTACTATTCACATAAAAATTAATGTATTTTAGAAAATTTGAAAAGAAATAACCCATGAAAAATATCATTATGATGTTTAAAAAAATTATATTCATTTTATCAAAATAAATTCTTATCATATTTAATTTTAATTTTAATATAAAAATATTTATTTTTGTGATATCCATTAATAAATAGTTTATCAAAAATGTGTTTGAATTTTATTTAAGTTTTTTATCATGATATTTAATTTTATGAATTATAATATATATTTATATTAATCAAAAATGAAAAATATTATTCATATTACAAATTATTATTTTATGTTCAAATTACTATTCCAACAGCCATGTAACTTTTTTCAATGGTCAATTTATTATTCCCAATAGTTATATTAATATTCCTAACGATCAGATTACTATTTCAAAGGTCACATTACTATTACAATTGTAAAATTTTCTCTTATATATAAAATTTAATTTCATCATTGGTTATTCACCTCAAATCCACTCAAGGTTCCATATTTCCATTTTTTATAATGTCAATTGGCTTATTAATATTTTGTTTCTTTTCAATAGTTTCTACTATGGGGGTGATAATTCTAATAGATTGGGGTGATCTGTATTCTCCCATTCCACTTTTCATGATTTATATTTTTTCCCATCATAATGTTTGAAATTTTAATTGGGTTAGTTGATGTATATTGTAAGAGTATTTATTAATTAAATAAATATTTTTTAGTTTCTTTATGTGATGTATGTGTGAAAAAATATATATTATACTATAACCCATATTTATTTCAAGAGATTAATATAATTTATAAATATTGGGTTCTTATATTATTTCCCCTATAGAAATCTTATCCCAAAAATTTTAAATCTTATCCTGAGATCAGAATAGATGAGGGTAATTCTATTTTATTGTTTAATCTTGTTCCCATTTCACCACTTCATACATATAGTTCCTCAAAAATACTTTTACTATGATAGTTATCTTATTGAGTAGAACTTTTTCACTCTAGTATAAGAACACCACAATCTATTCTTTATATGGGAGCTCATTCTCTAGTTCTACCACCTCCAGATTTAGTATATGTGAGTAGTAAGGTATGTACTTCCTTAAGAGAGACACATGGAATACATCATAAACCTAATCTATATTTGGAGGAAGTGCAAGGTGATAGGACACTACTTTTATGAGATCATGGATATAAAGGGGGGCCATGTATTGTGGATTATTCTTCTATTTCTATCCAAACCACATAACTCACTTCCACAATAATATTTGAAGGAAATATTTTCTATGTATTCAAACTTATAGTCCCTTTAATAATTTCTTACATTTCCCTTTTAATGACTCTGAGTATATTTTATATATCATTGGATTACATGAACCTTATTTTTCATCTCTTCCACAAAATTATGTCCACGTAGCTTTCGTAATCTAACTTTATCTTAACAAGTTAGAGTTCTATATCGCTTCTCATAAAGATCTTCATATGGATCCATTTTAATACTTGAGTATAAGTTGTTTTTGTATAAGAACTCGACTAATGAGAGATGTTTATCCCACCCATATTTTAATTCTATTGAGAAATCTCTCAACATAGCCTCTATCATTGGAATATTCATTTTTTATTTTCCATTAGTTTAGGGGTCAATAGGTTTTGATTAAATTAATATTAGTATTCAGAGCCTGATGAATAGTTTTCTAGAATTTATAAGTGAACCTTGGATCATGAATTGAGATTATTAAGAGTGGAACCTAATTTCACCTCACTATTTCCTTTACATTAATATTAGAAAATTTTTCAAGTGAGAAATATTCATGAATATAAATGAAGTTTGTAGTATTGGTTAGTCAATACAGAAACAATTATATCACATTTATTTATTGGATGTCTTTGAGAGACTATTTTAAAATACCATAGTGACATTATCTAATTTCCATGTGGTATAGGTAATGTTTTTGTCATCACTTGGGACTTATGTCCCATATGTATTAACTTTCTGACCTAGAAATCAATTTGATGTGTACTCAACACTCTCATTCTTCATGTTTTTCCACCATAAGTTCTCTTGAGTATTATGATACATATTGGTACTTATATAATGGATTGATAGTGTTTATCTATGAACATTATCCAATAGATCATTAATTATCTTAGGTGATTCAAGAACATAAATTCTATTTCGAAATAAAATGACCTCATCCTCATTTATTTTGAACTCATATAACATCCCATCTGTTACTAATGACATCATATTTTGAATCTCCTAATCTTCCATTAATGCCACCTTGATCTTATATTATATAGATGGTTTAGAAACCATTTTTCCATGGTAGGATCTATTCCCTACCATTTTGATTTTTAGATTCATCATTTTCATATCCATGATGATATGGTCTTTCACTATTCACATCATGTATAAATTATTAGGTTATTTTCTTATAATATAATTAGTTACCATGTTCAACATTCACATAGGGTAGTGAATAGAGAAATTATAGTCCTTGATTGGATATAACAACTTTTTGGGGAATGTTGAGATCCTTCAAGGGGAATATAAACATTATACTCTTATGATTAGTATGTATGTCAAACTTCTCCCATAGAGGTACAAACACCAAATATTCAAGGTAAAGATCACAACTGCTAGCTCCAGATCATCCACTACATAGTTATACTCATGGATCATTAATTTATATATGGCATAGGCTATCAAATTATCCATTTGTATGAGTAAACAACAAAAGAATATCTCTGAAGCATCATTGTATATCACATAAACTTATTCATTTGTAGGTAGTGTGGGTAAAGGTAAAGTGATTAGCCTCTTCATGATCTCTTTAATGATTTTCTCCAATTATTATTTTAATAAATACTTTACCCCTTTCCATGTTAACTAAGTTAGAGGGCTATAAAACCATGATAAATTACTTAAAAATGTCGACAGTACCCTCTTATGCTATGAAAACGATGGATTTACATTACACTACTGTGTCTGGGCCATTCCTAAATTGTTTTTGTCTTTTATGTTTCTATATATATTCTCACACATGTGATCAAATTCTCCATTAATCTGAATTATTGTATCCAAAAGTCACACATGTTGAACATACTATACATTTTCTCCTTCTTTAATCTTTCGAGTAAAATTCTTAAATTATATTCATGCTCTTTATTGTTATTGGAGTAAAAGAGAATATCGTTAATAAAGGAAACCCATAATTTATCTAGATAGTATCTAAATAAACTATTCATCAAATTAATTAATATTTATGGGTATTTATTAGGTTTGAGGGCATAAATTTGAATTCATAGTTTCCAAGCCTTGAATAAAAGGAAATATTATGAGTTTCATCCTTCTTCACCCTTAGATAATGATATCCAAAATACAAAACCACCTTTGATAAGTACTAAAATTCTCATTGTTAATTGATCAAGTTATCAATAATTGGTAATATATACTTGTTCTTTATGATGATATTGCTGATCTCTCAGTAATTTATACACAACCACATTGATCTATAATTTTTCATTATAAAGTGAATCAATTCAATCCAAGGTGATGTAATACATATTTTGAATAATTTTTCCAAATCCTATTCAATCTTTCTCTTTAACTCCCCTAGATAGATATATGACATCCGGTAGGGGGATTTAGAGATTTGAGAGCAACCATGTATAAGATCAATTGGGAACACTACCTCATGATCTAGTGGATGTCTTTTAAGCTCTTTATGAAAAATATCATTGTATTCCCTAATAATGGGAATTTTATAAATTTTGATGATTTCCATTAAATCTAACCTTTGGGTAAATTATTTGTTTCATATGGTATAATTAACTAAAAAATTGAGGGATTTCCAAAATTAGATTCACGGTCTTCCTTGAATTAGTGTAGGTTCATGGGATGTATAGATTCATGATCTTCCTTATGGTGAAGGTCCTTCTCTGACATGCATCCTCTTCTCTTCTTCTTGTTCCCCTTATCTCCTCATAGCCTCATTTTCTCTCCCTTAGTGACCAGGGTTCCTCTTCCCAACGTCGTTGGCTTCTCTTTGTTTCTTCCTCTTTGGTTCTATTTTTCTATTTCTCTTCGATGAAGGCGCTTCTATCTTCCTCGAATTGATGATGTTTTCTTTAGTCTTCCACGAATTGATGACATTTTTTTTGGTCTCTCTCAAATCAATGAAATATTATTTGGTCTTCTTCATAACGACGATATATTCTTCTTGGGTTTCCTCGATTCTACTTTTATAGTCCCTGGTTTTTCTTCCTCGATTGACGGTGCCTTCATTCAGAGTAGTCCATTTCTTGAACCATTTCCCTGACCCTACATTCTGTTTCTACAATTTTGATCGAATCTAGAGTTGGGGTTACAAGAGGGTTTTGGGATGCATGGTTCGATGACCATCAATGTTCCTCCTCAATGATGGCTTTTTGGTGTTCCAATTTGTGGTTCGGGTTTGATTTCAACTTCGACAACGGGTTTCTTCTCGACGGCGATGATGATGGATATTCCTTGGTGATCATGGTCTCTGATGGTTTCTTTCAATGGTGATGATGGGGTTCTATGGTGGTACTACAATCTTGCTTCAGTGTCAATGTGTGTGTATCGAGGTGAAGGTGACAGAAGCGTGATTATGGATTACTCTTTTCTGATCTCCAAATTTTGAAATGTCTCTTTCTGTGTTGGTATTGTTGAGTCTATGTGGGTTTTTCATGTTGGTATCCTTTGAATTTTGAAATAGGTTGCATATGATAGTCAAGGCATGGTGAATGGTTGTGTTTTTTATTTTTAAATTTGTCTCTGTAATGAGTGTTTTATGAGGTTGTGTCTCGATGCTGTATGAATGTTCTGTAGGTTCCCAATTACACTTAAAGAGGATTTTCAATGAAATTTAAAAATGGATTTTGGTACAAGAAGAATATTCCCACATATACTAATAGGAAAAGTCTCATACAATTATGATGCAATGATTGCACCTCATGGATTTTTTTACAAATATTTCTATATCAAGGTATTGGGAAATTAATTCAATAGTTCTAGAAAATTTATAGGATATAAAGGAATGAATATAATAATAATAATAATAAAATATCAATTTTTAGTGAATTGGAAGTGTTTTTTGTATGACTTTATATTCATGTTCTACTTTATTAGTAGAGATGGAATAGGTTTTCCCTTTATTATTGAGATTTGGAGGTTGGTTAAACTGATTACACTCAAGGACTTTTGGTTAAGTGTAATATCATTCATAATTCCCTTTCTCTATATAGATGAAGCATTAAACCATGTATATTTTTGTTAAGAGGTGTGATTTGTTCCTCTATATTGTCAACTATTTTCTTTATGTCTCTTTGACATTCATTTTTAGTGGACTTTACACCAACAATTGAACCATTTCCCCATCCCTTTGAGGTAATTCTCATGATTCTTTTTCCAACAATTTTGACATATGGGTGGTTTGATCCTATTTCCTTGTTTTTCTTTGACCATATAGCTTGAAACTCCATTCCTGTCTTCACATATTCATAACCATGAGATGACTCCCCAACATTCATCTCTACTTTCTATGAATATTGATCAACTTATTCATAAATCTGAAAGTATCATATAGTCAGAACCTTTAGAAGTTTTTGTTTTAATCCCCTATCGAATGTTTCTATTTTTTTGTCAATTTTTATAACAATACTCAATTTTTATCTTGAAATACTTATGATGTATGCCTCATATGTCATGAAAGATTTACCATTATTTTGTTTCAATTGTAATAATTCTCTCTCCATCATTATTCAAGGATTTAAAGGGAAATACTTATTGATAAATATTTACATAAAATCTTCCCACACAATCTCTTCTATTTCAACTATAGGATTTGTGTTCCTTATCAACACACAACATTAATAGGATTATATATATAAATGATATATAGATAGATTCATATCCTCCTTATCATAATAGGGGTTCATAGACAATATATTCTTTATTGAGTTAACCCTCTATTTCGTGAGAACTGGATAATAAGACCCACTAAATATTTGTATTTATTTCTATATAAAAGAACAAATATCCATTTTCTTATTCTTGGGTGATGGTGGATGTTCCACATTGTTCAGTATTTTTTTAATATCCTTAGATATCTAGGTAATCATCAATGAATGTTTTCCACTTTCCATACAATGGAATTTGTGATATTGTTTGTACATTCATTGGATTTTCCCTTTCAATGGTTGTTGGCCCAATTTCTCCTCGCTACCACTAGTTTCTAAAATGTAAATTGTTTGAAAAAAATATAATTTAACATAACATTAATAAATAACTTATTATTTTTTGTAATTATCTCTTAAGACATATCTTATGGGATCATTATGTATATCTATTTTCTAAAACGTTTTGTATAGAATGTTTTATCTATAAATAGGCTTATACATAGGGTTTTTACTAATGTTTTATAATCATAATTCAAAATCTAACAAAAGTTTTGCTCTGAAACCAACTATGGTGACCTAAAATTTTCTTACTTGACTATTACTCCATTTCTAGGATAAAAAACACAACAGATATACAAATTCAAGATATAATGGTCTAGTGTATTGGGAAAATTAGTCTCATACATAACTTTTAAATAATAAAACATAAATTTCTATTTAAAAAATCATTCCTTATTCTTCTAATATATCATATTCTACTTATTAAAAGTAATCTCCTATGGATATACATCAATTAAAGAGGTGAGTTAAAAGCATTGTAAGAGGATGAATAAGGTACATGAGTTAAATGTACATGGGTGAGAATAATCAAAATCATAATATCATAATCCTAGGATCATCATAGAAATCATTATTGGAATCATTTTATAAATACAAGGAATTTTTTATACATAAAACTGAAATATCATGTTATAATTTTCAAATACCACGCATGGTTGTGAACAAATCTCACACCATTTTCATACATAACATATTTTCATGAATAATAACATCATAATTATGAATAAAGATATCTTAATGATAACATAAAGTCACATAGAATCATGAGAAATAGTACATTACCCAATTCATTATATGGATATATAATTTCAGGCCCACTCATGACATTATAAATGAGCATATTCATGCATACCATAAAAATATTATAGAAGTCATAGAAATGAAATAACCCATAGAAAATAATGGTATTCCAAATTATTTAATAAAAAATTATTTTGTGACTAAATATTTGGAGTTCCTAAATAGATAAGGGAAAATTAATTTGGCATAAACATCATAATTATTTTGTGAATAAGAAACAACTCAATGGGGTTGAAATCTGTATTTTGGCCGGAAAAGCCCTTTTGAAAAATATTTATTTTTGGATTAAAAATATATTTGGAAAGGAAGAAAACATGTATATCAAAAAAACAAAAGATAATAACTATTAAATTATAATTAAACAATATTAGTGGAATATTAATACTGAAAATGATGAGAAAATGGATAACATGAAGAAATGGATTTGGGTTCGAGATCCCCTTACCTTAAATCCACCTTTATTTTATTTCGTTTACACCTAATGAATAATAAACATATATTTATTCAAAAATTGAAACATTAGTTAATTATTTTTATCGAAGTCACTATATGTCAATTATAACTATTAAATTATATTTCATAATTTCTATTGTTGAAGTTGAATCATTTTGATATCATTTTTTCCAGAAATGTTTCTCATTTGTGTTAATTTCACTATTTTGTTCAATTTCATTTACAAAAAAAATTATTCACATAAAAAATATTTAATTAAATATATTTATAATCTTATATAATTCACACAATTTATTATATCTTTATAGAATGGTGGTTATATAAAAGTAGTTGGAATCATCCTTGTTGGTGGCTAACCAACCATTATCAGGAACGTTGTCTAAAAGATGAGAAACAGAGGTATAAAATATAAATAAATCAAAAATATAAATTTTTCATAGGATAAAATAATTAATATAATGTTCAAATATTCTATAATTAATCTATGAATAATTGTGGTTTAAATGGATGGATGAAGAGAATAGGATAATGAAAAAACATTGTTGGTGAAAACATACCCTCTTCTTGGGGTTTCTTCCCTTGTACGACACCAGAGTCCATTGATTATTGTAGTTGTATTATTAAATAATAAAAATATTGATTAAAAAATGATTAAAAATGATTATTTGGATAGATCATTAGAATATAAAGGTTAGTAGGAGTGTTTTCCAAAGGGGAGTGAGAGGGGTTATTTATACATTAGGAGAGGGGTATGTTTAGAATAAAATATTGAATAAGATACTATGTCTATGGTAAAACTTTTAATAATGAATTTTTTTAAATATAAATCATATATCAATATAATAAAATAGTTTTAATACATTAAACCTATTTATAATTTGAATTTCATATTTCATTAAAAATAAAAGTTGAAAAAAGAAAACTTGTTATTTTAAGGGAACATTTTTTACTTTAGACATTGGAAAATGATCTTTTTCGTTTTGAAATTATGATTATTTTATTTTAATAAATTTATTATGAAATTAAATACCTATTTTTGGAAAATCCATTTCATGGAATTATTAATTCATTATTAAATTACAAGTGATGTAATTTAAGATACATTGGTTAGAAGAAAAACATTATTATTAATATTCACTAGAAAATTGAGCTGTTTAAGAAAATTATCAAAAAAAAATATCCCTTGAAAAATATAGATGTTATGATTTGAAAAATGATAACAATTTATTAAAAATAAATTTATAAAATATGAAATTCTAATTTTTGATATAAAAATTATGATTTTTATGAAATCCCTTAATGTAAAGTTTATAAAGAAAATGTTCTTAAATTTTCATTGAGTTTTTCAATCATGATATTTATTTTTTAGTATTATAATATTTATATTTACATAAATTCCTCATGATAAATATCATTTATATTTTATTTTATTATTTTGAGGTCAAATTTCCATTCCAACAGTCGTGTTACTATTCTCAATGGTTAAGTTATTATGTTCTACGATTAGGTTACTATTCCAATGAGTAAATTACTATTAAAATGATCAATTTTTCTCCTACGAACACTAATTCATTCCTTCATTCATTATTCACCTCAATTAGTCTCAATGTAATATATTTTTATTTTCTATAATTCTATCCATTTTACTAATATTTTCTTTCTTTTTTATAGTTATAGCCATGGGGTCGATGATTCTAAGAGATTAGGGTGATCCATATTCTATCATTCTACTATAAATATTTAATATTCATTACAACTATAATTTTTGTCATTTTCATTAGTTTAGTTTCTAATTAATGTAATTGTTTTTTTAATGAAATAATTTTTTTTAGATTCTATTATGTGATATATGTTTATGATACTATGTATTATAATACAACAAACATTTATTTCAATAGGATAATATCATTTATATACTCTAGGATGTTTTATATAGTGGGGAATAATCCCAAGGTTTTTCATCCCAACTCCTATTATGAAGGGTTTTTTCATTGAGGTAATCTCTTTATTATCCCTCGCACCCATGGATCCTTCTAGTTTCAAGCATTAATAAAACAAAATAGGATACCATAAGTGAGGAATAATTTGAAATACAAGTATATATACATAATCATTAAAGGTAATTATAAAATAAAAATACACAATATTTTATATTTCTAAATTATTACATTATTCCGTGTGTTCAATTTATATCAATCTTAGTTTAATCTATGTCACTTTATGTTGGGTTGTGTTATGAATCTCAAAATAATCTCTAAAAGTAACTTTGATATAAATCATCTCTAGTGTTTTTTAATGATCATATGATCAACTAAAAAATATCTAATGGGAGTGTCAAACTAGGTGTTTAGTTAGGCCACCTTATTGTTCACTAGGTGATGATTCAGTAAATACCCAATACGATATATTAAGGGTATTACCACTAGGTACAAATGTTTCAGATCTTACATCAACTTGTACTATCAATGCAGGGTTTTAATTACTTTTATAACCATAAGATCTCTAAATTAAAAAAACATCGATATGTTATAATATAAATCAACTCATCTGTTAGACTATTCCATGTAGGGTTTTCTAATTTTCTCTAAACCAATATAACAAAATAAAAAAAATTAATAGAAAAAAATAATTAAAACCATATTTTATACCAAGTGAAGATACCCAATATGTACATAAAAAACTATTACATTAATACCAAGGTCTAATTAATTCATATCCCAGATAGTCATGTTACCTAATGAATGATACGTTTAGTGTCTTAGATATTAGCTATATATAAATATTATGTTATAACACAAGAAAATATGTCCCCATAATTTTACTCTTATAAACCCTTATATAGATATCTCACATGATATAATCATATTCATAATATGGGGATTGGAAACATAATAAGGGATGATCTCGTACACTCATTAATATAAGTAAAACTATCATAACTGGAAGGGAAACATGAGGTAGATGTAAATATCACAAAAAAGAGCATAATTCTGTTAGATATAATAAAAAAATGTTATATAAAAAAATTTAATAAATAGAATGTTAAGGAGGCATATGATATATGGAATTTCTAAAAACACATATAAATAATCATATAAAATGTAATCATGTCATAAAAATGTGCAATACTTTAAAAACATATAATAATAATAAAATCATGGAAAAAACAGATAAACAACTTGAAATATGTAAAATTAAAAAACAAAGGATTTATTATCATTCTGAACCTCTCTACCTAGAAACATGTTCACACATACAATTTTGAGTAGATATAAATGTTTGAAAACTCACCCTTTGGGAACCTAGATACTTCTTAATAGGACAAAATAACATTTCTATATTATTAGATTTTAGCGCTTACCAAATAATTTGGAGGGATATATAGGTCTCACTCATCTCATAATCCTTATATTTGTGGGACACTTAAAAAAATCATGAAATCATAAAATAACCCATAGAAGTAAAATGGGTTTCATGATATTTCAAAATCATCATATAAAGACCACATGGATATATAATGTATTTCATACAGAATCCAAATTAAAATCATTAGATTTTTATATGAAACCCCTGGAAATAATATGTGATTCATAAAACAAACTAATGAAAAAATGAATTAAATTTATTGATATTGAAATATTCCTCACATATAATAAAATAATATTATTTGGTGAATTATTAATCACAACTACAATAGAGGTATATCATTATGATTTTAATGAAAAAAATCGTGAATACAGATTTTGGAATACCTCTTATATTCATTGCTGTAAAATTCATAATAATGAGAATATTTTAAAACATTATCCTTCATTTTTAAGAAAAAATGAGAAGAAATAATTACATGGAAGTTTAATTGATTCAAAAACACTTTTTCATAGATTTAATGTAATGTCCGGTAAATTTCAAATAAAAGTTTTTCTTAAATTCATTGGGATTTTAAGAGTACGAAGTTTCTGAAGGAACCTGATTCTGAGGCCCGGTGTGCCCAAATCAATTTCTAAAGTTTAGCTCAGGTAAGTTCAGTGAACGAATGAGTGGGTTTTACAATCATTTGAACTAGTGCTTGGATTTGAAATCTGAGGGCACCGATGGAACCGCAACGCCAGAAATTTCTTAAGAGGACTTTTACCATAGATTCATTTTCATGGGAGAAGGAGTTTAATTTTGTGGTTTAAATAAGAATTGAATAAAAATTATAGAACAATTTTTATTCTATATTTTAAGTGGTTATATCCAAGGTGTGGGAGTTGGGGTGGAACCCACTTGTTAATAACTACACTTGAGAGGATAAAGGTGAGGTGAGGCCTACATGAGCCCCAACTCTTCACATTCTCTAACTCCCTAACTCCCCCCTTTATTTGAGTAACTCACCTCTCTCCCCCTTTAATAATTCCAACACACTTAATTAATTCATAGAGTTGAGTGTTTGAATTTTGAAATTTAAATTCATGGCATGAATTAATAAAAGAAGAAGAGACTTATTTTATTTGGGGGTTGGCTTGTTGTTTTAGGAATTTGAGGAGAGAACTCTAGTTCCTTCTGTGAATAACCTCACCTTTTAGATGAAGAACTCTGTCACCACAAGGAGATATGCCATTCATTTCATTCTTCTCTCTGTAGCTTGTGTGAGACGTTATTCCCTCTTTGGAAACACGCCAACATTGTCTTCAAAACCTCACCCCACGACTCCTTTTTCCACGACGTCGGCAAACGACATCATTTTTTGAGGTAGGGGTGTGTTTGGATTGAGTAATGATTGATTCTCCTTTCATGTTTTTGATCATCATAAACCTCTTGTAATCAGACTAATGTGGAAGGGACCGGACCAAACTAACATTGTCTGATTACTCTATCGTTCTTATGAATATGTGGAGTTCTTCAAACGTTCTTGAGCGGTGAATCAAGCTATGTCTTCAGAGCTGATCGGAGGCCCGAAAAAATTGTAAACAGTCTCAGAGCATCAGGGCGACCTAGAAGTGGAGGTTTCGTATAAATCCGATCATCGGAATGAAAATGGATCCATCGAGAGGCGTTCTAGCCAGAGGCATCATTTCAAGAAAATTCCAAATAACACGGCTTGTCCACCAGAAGCACACGCCATGTAGTAAAAGCGTATTGTGGCTTCCGTTTCAGACATTAGAAAAGTAACACATGATGTGTGACTCTAGGCACTTGGTGGGTACCTCCCCCCCCCCCACTATTTTTCAGAGGAGGATTTTATGGACATGGCGTGTATTCAGGGAAAATACACAGACAACAATACACGACCAAGTAACACTGCGTGTATTCACTTTATAGAAAGGCAGAAGTGGCTTCGCGAGGCTTGGCATGTAATCTGGGAGATACACAGACGTGGGCAGAACCACAAGGCCAAGAGGCATGGCATGTTTTACCTTCACCATGGCAGAAGAGGCTTCGTGATGACTCGGCATGTATTACAGGAATACACAGACACGGGGTGGAGTACACGGGTATGTACTCCACTGCAAGAACAGGCATGGCCAGTGCACATGAAACCGACCCTAGAGTTTTTGGACACGGCGTTTAACCATACCACACGCCGTGTACTTAATTATCTACATGACCAGCCCTGCGACATGGGCTGATTCACACGGGCAGTACCCGGTGTCTGATGGCACAGCGTGTATCGCTTACCTACATGTCGTGTACTTTTGGAAAATGGATTGGTTGTCATGTTCTCCATGACTTGGGCATGTTTTTCTTGGTTTTTCCCCTATGTAATGGGACATAACTATGGGATACATCAACTCTGGACATTGTGACAATTGATGTATCGATCTTTGACTCGAGGAGCGGACCCTCCAGTAATCGAGCATGCTTTGTGCGGGAACCCTAAAGTTGGCTGTGACTACGATGGTGATGACGACTATACATGGATCCTACATAGGATGACTTTACTTGGATCCTACGTGGGTTCAACTACGAGGACGACTGTACTTAGATCCTACGTGGGTTCGGTAGTGATGGTTACTGTACTTGGATCCTATATGGGTTCGACATCGGTGACTTCTATACTTGGATCCTATGTGGGTTTGGCATAGGGGATGATTCAGATTCTACATCTAATCATCTACACCCCTCTTAAGGAGTAGTATTCTTGTGTGATATGATTCTTGACTTTCTACCATAATCTTTGATATGATTTTCTTGCTTTCCGGTTTGGACTGAGTTGTGATTTCCTGTGTGGATTGGGTTATGCTTTTTTATGTGGACTAAGTTGTACTTGGGCTCATGAGTTGGAGAAGAACTAGAAATGATGACTTAGTTATATGTATGGGAATATACCTAAGTATAGTTGGTTGATACTTTGTGTTTGTATTTTTCCTCTGTGATTTATCCTTTGTGGATTCTGGGAGGCTTTCAGGGGCCTCGGGGTCCCTGCTGAGTATTGTATACTCACCCCTGCACGAGTTATGCCCGCACTACGTTGTGTTGGTTGCAGACGACAGACAACGCTGATCGTGGTTGAGGATTATGGAGCGGAACGGTACCTGGAGGTGGACTATCAGGTGGAACGTACACGGAGTGGACGGCCGGACCCGAGGAGCTGAGGAGACCATATTTACCCACTCATCAGGTGGGATAGCCAGAGGACGACTCAGTGGTTTCTGATTTACTTTACTACTATTGTACATTCTTTTTAGTTGTATTGTACTTTCATTTGGGTTTGTATTCTATCCCATTTACATTTCAGTACTTACTTTTATACTCAGTTTAATTAGTGTTTACTTCAGCTTGCGTACTCTATGGTGTTTGTTTTCTAATATAAGGCTATTCCTTCCCTTTTATTGGGATTTATGCCTTTGGTTCTAGTTTCCAGCCCCGGGCCTAATGAAGGCGGGCCTGGGGTAGTCAAGGCACGGGCCCCGAGGACGAGTTGTGAAATTTAACAAATTTAACATCATTCAAAATGGAATGTCATAGAAATATGAGATTCAAATAAGAAATTTTAAAACTCAAAGAAAGGGGGTTGAGTTACAATGTACTATATGGAAGTCATAATTTAGAGTATCATGTAAAGGATTAGACTTTTTAAAAACATACTATTAAGAGTTTTGAATAATTTATCCTTAAAATGAAATAGATCTTTCAAAAAAGATAATCTAAAATACTTTTAAAAATTCCCTTATTGATAGATTATTAAGAAATGAAGACTTCATACTTACATAAATATATCAAAACTAAGAATTAAAAATAATTTGAATACATTTAATATTAAAATAGTCCTTATTAATGGATCCTTGAAAAGGACTAAAGATTCTAAAATAAAATGTGGAGTGGATGGTAAAACAATCATGTTTGAACATGTGGAAAAAACATTTTGAACATATTGAAATAACTATTTTGAAACCCCACATCATTAAAAGGATGATGAATTATTATTTTTAAATGAAAATGGGTGGAAATGATCATTATATATAAAAATGATTTTATTTTCTATAAGAAAAAGGGAGGACCCTAGTGTAATGTTAAAAAACCTTGATATTGATTCAAAATCCATTCAAATAGATGAGATTTATTCTTAACAAAAATGCATTTTAATGAAAAAATGAATCATTATGAAATAATATTTTAGTATAAAAACTGTTTTCCCCAGAATAGCATAAGTAAATAAAACATAATATAATTATATTTTATAATGAGAAAATATTTAATTAATATATTAAAGAAGAGTAATTATGATCCCGTGAAATGATTTTTAACCAAGAATACACCATACCTCTTTTAAAACCTTTTCATAATAACTCCATGATAGAGGGTTTAACATTAAATGAAAAACTAAATATCATAAAATATAAGTGTATCTCGTTAAAAAAAATTGATTCGTATCTACAACCTTGAAAAGAAAAATGTTTTATAGTATAATCATGTCTCAAAATATTTAAATTTGAGTAAAAGAAACCCTTATGGCATTCGATACATTTTAATAATGCCCCATTAAAGAGATAAACCCTAACATTAAAGTATTAATACCATTGATAAATATAATTCATGATATTATATTTCAAATTTTTATTATAATCATCATTGGAATGAAGTTAGGTGCATAAAAGAACATGTGTATGAAAGAGGGATGTTTTGAGATGAAACCCTTATCCGTGTCTTAAATCATCATTAATTTTATGCTAAATTCATTTATAATTAAACTATATTAATTATTTATATAATCAATAACCTTATTCATCTATATTTAATTTCATAATGTCCATAAATTATGTTTGGAACTTTTTTTTAATAAAGTTTTCACTTATGTTAATTAGTTAGTGTTGTTTGGTTAATGTCTTCATAACACTTTTTCAATGTTGAACACGGTAAAAGAAATTATAATATAACATCATGATCTAAATTTTTTTTTCTATTATGTCCTTTAATATCCAAATAAAAAAATTTATAAAATTTCAATTACTTTCCACATAATATCCTAATTAAAATAGGTACTTTGTTAAGTCCACTAAAGGCCATTAAAGTTCCTATAACCATTTTTTATTATTTAAAAATTATCAAAAATTATCTTTTTTTAATATTAATAGTGTTGAAAATATAATATTAATATAATGAATAAATTATTATTTTCATCCATGTTGGGTGGTTAGAGAAAACTAACCTTGTCAATGCAAGGAGTTGTTAGTCTTTATAATGCAGAACTAGTGTTTCTTTTACTCAAGGAATAAGAGGGGTGGAGGTGGATAGTAAGTTATAATTTAAGAATAAAAAATTAATTATATATATAATATTTATAAATCAATTATATATTTAGTAGCCTCCATGAAGGTGGTTATTAAAAACATAAGAATCTCATTATGGATACAATAATTCGTACACATGTACTAATGATGATTCTTGTTCTTCTTGTTAAATGGAATGGAATATATAATGGATTTAAAATTATTATAGTAAAAAATTATCACATTAATGATTTTTTTCTTATTATTAAAGTATAATTCTGGTTGTTTTAAAATTGTATTAGTAATATAGAAACATTAAAAATGATTTGATTACAACATTGAGACCTTGAACATCTTCTCACTGAAGGCCTTAAAGTTGATGGACTTAACATAATTTATAATGACCAGGGAAATTATGTCACATAAAATAATTTAATAAGAAAAAAATTGGTTAGGAATTCATGGAATGTTTAAAAATTGCGGTGTAATATTGAAAGGGTGGAAGTGACCTTACTTTTATAAGTAAATAAGGGGGACTTTTCCAAGGAATAAAATGGTATATAAGGGGAAATAATAGAGAGAATAAAGTATATGTGATTTACGTGAGGGGATATTGGAATGAAATATTGTAAATTCTTGACAACCTATAAATTTGTTTCAAAAATTTATAATCCTCATGTTAGTTTAGAAAAATAATCAATCAACCTAAAATTTATTATTTACAACCTCATTACAATTAATTGAATATTAATAATATCATTTATTTATTACAAAAAATATACGTGGACCATTATTACATAATTTTGATAGGTTGACTTTAATTTGGCCTTTATATTACCTAATTGATTTCTTAAATATGAGACAATTTTATATTAACTGAAACACAAATAACTAATAAAAATTATTTTTAATTAAAAGAGTATTTTATACAATAAATTATTGAATAAGATATATTTTTATGATTACCTAATTATTATGATAGTAAATAATTAATTATTTAACAAATAAAAATTATATGGCTTTAATATCCATCCAAAAAAAATTTAGTAAAAAAATATTTCATTCAATGATATAATTGGAAATAGTTTCTACAATTTGTTATTGTCTCCCTTGTCTTAATTAAACTTATTTACACCATCCATGTATGGGTTATTTATGTGAATTATTGAGAATTGCGGAGGGTCAAACATTTTTCCATGCTTGTGATTCTATACCAAAATTAAAAAAAACCTTTTTTTGTCTTCATCTATCATGTATCAATTTTCTATTTACAGTTTTCATTACTTTAATAAATATTATAGAGTTTTGATTCTGCTAAATTAAAATTTCATTGGTTGATGATCCATATCTCCCTCCACCAAATTATTTTCTAAATACAATGAAATATTTTATGTAATGAAACAAACATGTGCTTCTAGATTCAATTCTAAAAATACTATGTGTATTTTTTAATTTAAAAAGAAACTAAAATATAGATAGTATATTATATATTTCATGGCCATTTCTAGTCTAGGTTCTTGAGAATTATACAAAATTATACAATTTATTGGAGTTTAAAAAATATATATATATTTATCTTCACATGGGTCGACCCTTTACTTGAATTCGTTCATTTTAAAAGTTCTAAGATACCTATGAAAATATCTTTAAAACATGGGTTGAGAAAATATTTTCTCAGTAATGGGTTTTAAAACCAATGAAAAATACCATAATAAATATTTATTTAAAAAAAATATTTAAAAAATATTATATCAAAAATAAATATTTCATATATATAATGATTTTAAAAATCATTTAAAAAATACTTATTATTTTTAAATTTTATATCAAAAATAATTATTTGGAAAAGAATTTGATTTCTAAATAAATATTAATTTGAAAATAATATTTTTTTTTATTAAATAGATACGTGGAATATCTAATTAAAAACATGTGGAAACAGGTAATATCCTTATTTGGACAATGTCTTATGAGATGATGGGTTCATTTCCCATTCCTCATCAACTCGTTCGATACCCAAGTGCTAAATTTATTTTTTAAGAAAACATTTTTATGATCTTACATTGTCAATCAAAACCCATTAAAAACATTTCAAAACATTTAGTAAATTATTTTCATAGATGAAAATAATGTTTTAACTTTAATTACGATAAATTCACTTTTTAGAAAAGAATTAAGAGAAATTTTATTTCTAAAATAAATACATTATTAAAAAGAAAAACATAAGCGTATTAAAATTTAAATAATGTTTTGAATAAAAATTCATGAAATTTAATGAATAATAGATGGTGTCCATATCCACTAATATTTATTACATTTAAAAAATTATAAAAACATCATAATTGAGACTTTTTATGAATTTAATTTCAATTTAAAGTAAATAATAAAAAATAATAAAACTGTGGTTTTAATCAAAATAATAGTTTTGTTTAAAATAAATAATATCTTCCCTTAGTCATAAGGGGTTTTGAAATAATCAATTTCTAGAAAAATAATTAAACGATTGACAAAAAACTATCTTTCCTAAAAATATATAATATATTATACAATTTATACTTTTAAAAATAATTACATTTACATAAAATAATAAAATCATAGAATAATTTTTATAGAAAATTATCTCCCTTGTTATAATATAATTTAATGAAATAAATAAATGAAAATATTTTTTTCCATTATTTATTTTATTAAAACATAAATTTTTTATTTTTAAATTTTGAAAATAAAACCGTTGCATAGAATAAAAATAAAATTATTTATGTTTTAAAATAAGTAATCTCTTATAACCAATACATAAAAATCAAAAAAAAATATTTTCAAAAAAATCCATTAAGATAATATATTTTTTAAATAAAAAATATTTTAAAATTAACATTCCACTTATATTTTATTTAATGAAGATTTATTCCTCTTATTGGAAGAAGACTCATTCTCCCTCTATTCTATTTCATCTGATGCAAGGTGTGCAGTACCCAAGAAGGATGAATGAAGGTTTCGAAGCACCTTAAAATAGGATGTGCTATACCTCAAATGGGTCAAGCAGTATTTCAAAAATAGAAAAGTAGTTAGTGCTTCTAAAAAACTCTTGAACTAAACTCTCTATTTATAATCTAAATTGATTCATTATGATATATTATAATTTATTTCAGTCCCACCTATAGTCACTCATTTCATCACTTCAAGAAGATGAAGAAATTGGATTATGATGTAGGAATTCACCTAGAATGAAAATATATATTACTGTTTATCTACATTAATTTAATGTTGGTTTCAATCTCATGTTTGTAGAAGAAGACAATGGAGGCTTGGTTGCTTGACCAGATTGGTTAAAAAAATGAATTTATATAAACATGGAATTAAATACGGCCAATGAAGAAGAAATTAAATCATTTCGATGCCAATCGAATTTGTTGGAAGAAGAATAAAAAATATTAATGATTATAATAAAAATCTAAAATAATTTACGATATAGTTTTCATATTAATTATAATAGTAAACCATCTTTGGGAAGTAGAAAAATCAATAATAATAACAAATAAGTCCTCCCAATGTTTGATCGAAGGAAAAAATTGAAGGAAATAGTGAACATGTTTTTAACAACTCAAAAACATGATGATTTGGTCACTAAAAATAAAAGCACAATTCCTAGACCACAAATTTTTGAATCAGGCCCTCCTCAATATATGACTATACATGAAAAACTATATTATTCAATAATCAATCTAGACTCTATCCCTTTGTATTAATTCAAAGCCCGACCCCCTTTGGTTTTTCGACCATTATTTGAATCTCTCTTGTTTCACCCTATCTCCCATAAATGGTGGTCGATCCTTCATCATCGCTCGATCTACAGTTAGTCGAATCCATACGACAACTAAATAAGGCCTTATCTACTTTTTCAAAAAATCCTTGACTGTGCTTAGCTTTGACTCAAAGTCACTCGTCCTCCTGGAGCCCTGATGCTTAGCCTCTCCATGGAAATGAAACTGATGGTTTTATTTCCCTTTATCCCGTTGTTTTTTCGTCATTTCATTTTCCTAATTTTTTTTCATCATAATCATCATCATCTCCTATTTAATTTATTTTCTTTAATGTTCATAAAATCTAATTCATATTTTAGTTAAATAAAATTTTAATTATAATTTCCTATATTATATTACCTTTTATTAATTTATTTGAATTGAATTATTATAAATTATTTTTTTGAAATTATATTTATATTATTCTATTAAAATATTATTAATATCATAATTTCATATATACAACAATAAAATATATTGACTTAAATATTCACACTTATGAATATTAAGATTATATTTATTTGAACCATTTTATAATAAAATATATTACATTAAATATTATAGAAACATAATTTATAACCAGGTATTTAGTTTTAAATGAATATAAATTTTGTTTAATATTTCTTTTTATAATTTTATTAATATTATATTAAGTATTTATAAGTTATCAATCATTTTATTATTATATTCCAATTTCCATAATTTATTTATCAACAATAAAAAATATTATATAATAATTATTTCACTTTAAATATATCATCATAAATTTTGTTGTAAAAAAAGTAATTTATATGGGTATATTAGTACAATTAAGATTCGCATTATAATAATAAAAATTAAAAATAAATTTTATTTTATTTATTTATAATTTTCCATTTATTTTGTTACTTGTTTTATTCATTGAAATATAATATAATGTAATGTCATTATATAATTATAAATATTTATCTTAACTAATAAATCGTATATTATTTTGATTTAATTAAATTACAATGAAATCCAATTTAATAATCACTTATAAATATTTTTAAATTTTTGAGATGTTACACTACCCTTCAAATGAATTGCACCATCACAATTCACTCTCTAGACTTTAGAAAATTCTGAATTTTTATCTTTAGAATGGGTACGACTTGACTTCAATATTTTTAAGAAAACATAATTAACTTAAAGTCCAAAAGGAAACATTATATCTTACATTTTTCTTCAAAATAAAACATATTATCTCTAATGTTGTCTAGACCGTTCCTATGATACCGAATGTAATTACCCGAACCCACGCTTCCATATTTAGTGATAAAAATATTATGGGTATTTTTTATTTAAAAAGATACTGAAGAATACACAATAAATTATACATTTGATGACCTTTTCTGTTCTAGGTTCTGTGTAATTTAGAAAAAAATATCATTTATCATATTTGTTCAAAAATGAAAATAAAATTACTATTACTCTCCACATGTGCAAACTCCTTAAGAACATTTGTCCATTTTATAAGTTCTATGATACTTGTGAAAATATTTTTAAAACATGGGATGAGCATAAATTTTCCCCGTTAAGGGTTTTAAAACAAGTGAAAAACTCTGTAATAAAGATATACTTAAATACTCATTTAAAACCTTTTATATCAAATATAATTATTTTATATAAATATTACATTTTAAAAACATTTCAAAATAATTATTATTTTGAAAATTCATTTAAAAAAACTTATTTGAAAAATAATTGGACTTCTCTTTATGAATTTATTTAAAAAAAATAATTCTTTTTATAGATTCAATTGATACTTGTAAGATCCAACGAAAACCATGTGTCCATTAGAAATATCATTGGTAGTACAATGTCTCGTGAGGATGTGGGTTCACCCCTGATTACTCATCAACTCATTTGATACCAAAGTTACAAATTTAATTTTGAAGAAAACATTTTGAAGATCCACTTTTCTTAATAAATACCCATTAAAAACCATTCAAACTCTTTCATAAATTATTTTCATGGATAAAAATATTTTTTAGCATTAATACTGATGAATTAACTTTTCTCAATAAAATAAATAGAAATCCTTATTTCTAAACTAAATAATTCTTTTAAAAAAACATAAGCACATTAAAATTAACAAAAATTAAATAACAATTCATGAAATGTCATGAATTAAAGATAATAGACATATCTACCAATATGAATGAAATATACAGAATTTAAAAACTATCATAATAGAGACATTAAATAAATTCTATTTCCCTTTAAATAAATGATTTTAAAATAATAAAACATTAAATTTAAACAAAATAGAATATTTCTTTAAAATAACTAATATCTCCCCCTAAACATAATTGTTTTTGAAATAATCAATTTCAAAAAAAATAATAAAATTATTGACAAAAAAAGTTTCCCTGAAGATATAAAATATATTGTAAAAATTGTATTTTGAAAAATAATTTCTCATGAATAAAATAATAAAAACATAAAATATTTTTTATAAAAAATTAATTCGTTTTCTATAATTTAATTTGAAGAAATAAATTAATTAAAATAGTTATTTTCCTTATTAATTTTATTGAAGCATGATTTTAATATTCTTAAATTTTTAAAGTAAAATTGTTTTATAGAAAAAATATATATTAATTATGAAAATAAGTAATCCCTTACAAAAAAACATAAAATTCATAAAAATAATATTTTTTTTAATAATCAATTATGATAATATAATATTGAAATAAATAAATACTAGAAAAATATTTTTTTACCTTAAATTTTATTTGTGGAATATTTTTCTTTTTATTTAGAAGAATAATCCTTCATTATCTGTTCTATTTCATCTTAATTATGGTTTTAAATAGCTAAGTGGGATACAAGTAAGATGTACAACATCTAGAATAGGGTATGAAAAACCACAAACAGCGTGTGAATCATTCTGAAAGTAGAAAATTTGGTAGTGTTCCCTAAAAATCTTGACCTAAATCCATATTTATAATCTAACTTTAATGATTGGGATTGAATATAATTTATTTTAATCTCACAAATATTTATTCATTTTTCTTCCAGGAGAAGAAAACAATGGCTTGGGGTGAAATCATGGACACAGAATGAATATATATATATATATATATATATATTACATTATATCTACATTAATTCAATTGGTGTGTCGTTCTAGTGTCGGTAGAAGAAGACAATGGAGGTTCAGGTGCTTGACCAAATTGGTTGAAAAAAATGATTTAATATAAAAATTGAATTAAACAGTGTTGAAGAAGAAGAAATAAAATCAATATTATACCAACCAAATTTATTAGAAGAAGAAGTGAAAAATCATTTTATGATTTTAATAAAAAAAATTGAAAATGATGAAATTAAATTTTCAAATTAATTCGAGCATTAATAAGTGTTAATGGAAAGAAGAAACATGAACCTCAAAAAAATAGATAAGGCCTTAAAATGATTGATCAAATGATAAAATGGATGAAAATTATGAATATGTTTTTAACAACTAAAAAACGAGAATATTTATACACTAAAAATTAAAGCACAACACCAACCACAAAGATATGTGAATCAGACCACATTCGAAAGCTAAATGCCCTCAAAACATCATCCACTTTGATAATAAATCCAGAATCAATCCCTCAGATTGTAATTGAAGCCCGATCCCCTTCAGGTTTTCAAGCTCAATCTGAATCTCTCTTGCTTCACTCTATCTCCCTCTGTAGTAGTCGATCCTTCATCATCGCTTGATCATTGCTCGAATAAAGTCCATATATGACCAAAGAAGACCAGATCAACATTTTTATTAAACCCTCAACCACACTCGGCTTTGACTCAATGTTTCTTTGCCTATTGGATCTCTCATATGCGACCTCTTGGATCCCTTGTGGTTAGCCTCCCTTTGGAAATGAAACTAGGGGTTTCATTTCCCCTTATATATTCTTTTTTTCATTATCTCATTCTTCAAATGTTTCTTATTATTATAACAATAATTTTTATTATTATTATTATTATTACCATTTATTTAAATTAATTTATCTAATGTTCATAAAATTAAATTCTTATTTTAGTTAAAAAAAATATTAACTTTAATTTTATACAATGTGTTCTCTTTTATTAATTTTTTTAAAACTATGTATTATAAATCATTGTTTAAAATTTTATTAACATTCATCATTTAAATTATTAATAACATCATAATTTCATTTATTTCATCATAAAATATATTATCTTAAATATCGAAACATATAAATATTAAAACTATTTTTATAAATCATTTTATAATAAATTATATTACCTTTAATATCATAGAATCATAATTTATAACATTGTATATAGTTTTAAATTGTTATAAATTTTTTTTAAAAAAAATTCATAATTTGACTTGTATAAATTTAAGTATTTATAAGTTATCAACCATTTTGTTGTGTTAAATAATAATTCCAATAGTTTATTTATTCACATTAAAACAAAATATTATTTCATGAATATTTTATTTTTCAGGCATCAACATAAATTATATTGGAAAAAAACCATTTATATAGTTATATTAGTACATTTATGATTCTAATTATAATAACTAAAATAAAAAATTACATAAATGTTATTTATGAATAAATTTTCTTTTACTATCTTATTATTTTTGATACCTCAAAATATAAAATAAAATAATATGATTATATAATTTAAAATATTTAGCATAACTAATAAATCAATGCTTATTTTTATTAATTTAAATGATAATGAAACCCATTTTAATAATTTCTTGTAAATATTTTAAAATATCTTGGATGTTACAAGCTAGGTTTGGGTAGTTATTTCTTGGTAATCGCCAATAGGTGTATGATATTCTTGTAGGAACCATTTGTTATTAGTGAATAACAATATTTGATTGGGTATTTCCCAAATTACTTAATAGGGTCCACTGTAATGGAACACCCAAAGAAATGAGAGTAGGCTATTCTAAAATATTAGTTTTGGTTATTCTCACATTAACCATATATCCAAGGGAGAGAGAGGAAGAGATAATAGAAATTATCTCCTACAATCAAGAAAAAAACATTAGTATAAGATTAAAAAGCATTATGGTATTGTGGTAAGTCTATTAAAGCCTAACCAAATCATCATGTTCTCACATTTTTTATCCAACCTATTTGACTACATAATAAATACAGATTTCACAAAAAGAAATCAAATCAATTTTCATTAAATCAACTAAAAAGTGAAAAACATTTTTCCATGCACTCATCTCAGGAGACTACATAAGGTTAACCGCTAATTTATACCTAATAAATTAATGTTTTCACATGCCCCATTAAATCTATTATGTCAAACATGCTACCTTTAAAGGGGTGTATGATCCATAATGAAATCAACAAAGTATAATTTGAATGAACCATAGTTCAAAGGATCCGTTAATTGATTTTGAAACAGAAATTAAATGAATATAAACCAAATTAATGAATATTAATTTTCATGTAGATTTTGAGGATATATAGATTCTAAATTCTTTTAACATTATAAGTGTTAACTATGGATCTATGGAAATTGATAGAAATCCGAAAATACCCTATGATAAATCTTTACACCATAATTTTTCATTCCTAAAAACAAATTTCTATTCCCAATTATACAAAATTATTTTGAAAAATGTAAAAAAATGAATCATTTTATTCTAATGTTGCATGGAATTTCAGGTGTGGACCAGAATAAACAGATCTTTTAATATACATATTCCTTCTGTTAAATCAATTCTTAAGGATTCATGGAAGATAATATTAAGTAGAGGGTATTCCCAATCTCACACAAGGGATATTATAAAAAATAGTTATACAATATACAACTATGATATGTGAATGAATTAAAATATATAATGAGGTGATTTATAAGATTATTTATTCTAACCCTCAAGAGAATATAAATTATAAAATAAATATATAACATTCTGAAGTCAAATAAAAATAATATCTATGAGTACTAAGAGATGTTTAAAAATCTATACACCAGTTTCCCGCATTAAAATATTGATGAGAACCGCTTCCTTGATGTATTATACCATATAATGGTCAATAGTAATATAAATATACTTTTACACATCATCCATAGGATTCCAGATTGAAAAATCACCAATAGAATATAGTGCACTAACTGAGATGATTTTAAAGATCTCGTTGTAATTTAGAACTAGAGGTAAGAGAATGAGTGGAATCTATAAGCTACAATCATATAACTCATAATATATTATTGAATCCAATGTTTACAAAATAACCAATTAATCCATAAAAAATCTTATGAAAAATGAAATAGGTTAGTCAAATCTATCTCTGGATTGGTTTTTATGGTTTAACTAATCATTATATAGACCAATGCTAAGAAGTGCTAGGGTCAAAATTTTGTTGTGTAGCCTTTCATCATTAATAGATTTAGTAGGATAAAAAATTGAATGCATAGACCCAACTTAGGTATAAAGCCAAGATAATTAACATAATCCCTTCTAAAAAAACAAATATCCACAACATACTACCATTTAGAAACAACAATACAAAAATATGACACTATTATAATAATCATCTAGATATCGTACTAGAAAATATAATTTCAAGAACCACCTTTCCAATAGAAACTTGATGAAAAAACATCCAACATTGAATGATCAACTGAAGAACAACAACAACATTCCAAAGATGCATGACTGTAAGAGAATATAGATGCGATCATAGAAATAATAGGAAAATATATTGATGTACTAGCAAAGAATCTAGAAAAATACCATCACAAACAATCTAGATTTCCCAAGAGTTTGTTAGCATGATTTCCAAAAGAACTATAAAAGGGCTATAAACACCTAAATGAAGAAGGGTTTATGATTCTAAAAAACTATAAACACTACACTACCCTTCGTGGTACGTGGATCAAAAAATTAAGATAATTTAAGGCCCTGGTTTTGAAATGTACGATAATAGAAAACACAAAAAACAAAGTGGGAATAAAGATATTCATGCACCATTTCCTTTTGTATAAATTCATTTGAAAAATATAGAATTGAAAAAAATTCAAAAATAAATTAAAGATTCCTTTTACTAACATGTTATCAATATCCTACTACTAGAAGCATTCCAAAAAATCATGATGTATGTTGCACCAAAATAAAAATATTATATAGAAATGAGTGAACCATATTAGAAATAATTACCTCATCTCTCATCACATCCCTGACTCCACAAAAAATCAATGTCTTTGTACATTCTCAGTACACTTCATTATAGGATATTTCAATTTTACCTATGTTATATGTGATCTAGGTGATTCAAAAAATTTAATGCCTCAAACAGTGTATATATATTTGAATATTGGAGAATTAAAACACAAGAGAATGGTGGTCCATATCCTAAATAGAACCACAATTTTTCATCTTGATTTATGGAAGATTTCCATGTGAATGTCAAATGTAAACTATTTCTAGCATAACTAGACATAGTAAACCGGGAAGTATATATGATTTTATGAAACACAAAGATCATTTTTGGGATCCCATTCTTTATGATAGGAAAATACATCAGTATTTTCTATTAAGGTACACTTTAAGTGGATTTTTGGTATAGTATACCACACTTTAACATTCCTAACGCGATGAAGAATATATCAAGTATTCATTCACTCTGTGAAATCTACCAAAAGAAAGGTTCAAAACCAATTAATGATTCACGTATTATTTGATAATTCATATCATTAAGAGGGAATTTTTAATTTGAGAGTATTGATACCTATAAACCTAGAAATCTTAATTTCATACTAGAAGAAGAGGTGACTTCTACTTTCTGTAATGATTTATTTAGTGAAACTAGTAGGGTAAATGTGATGACCCAGACCCCCTTGGTCCCTTCCTTTGCCAAAATCCGGATCCTTAAGGGGTGCCGATTGGTGCGACCGATCGGTGAGACCGATCGGTGCGACCGATCGGCGGAACCGGCCGACGTCACCCGGCCTTGCCAAGTTGTTCCAGTAACACTCCTTTTTCCCAAATAGGGTTTTAAACCCTATTCTACCTCGTTTAAAAAACGAAATGTCTTAAAGACCCGAAACACGCACAAAAGTTTTAATTAAATACTGAATCGACTCATGAGTCGGTTTAAACCACCCAGCACCTTTAATGATGAGTCAAGCCGCGTGGTAAACCCACGACTTCCACGTCTTACGCGGTTTCGCGTTTTCACCTCAACTGTCCCCGGCTCTTATAAAATAAGGGTTAGCCGTGGTTTCTCCTTTCCTCGATCGTGAATTTTCACAAACAGCTTCTGGTGCATCGGGCCCGCCGCATCGTTATCCGTAAAGTTCCGCGCCCCCGGCCTAAACATCGATCATCTATCAACAAGTAGGGAATTTCTCCTTCGTCTCTCTCTTTTGTGTATCATGCGGGGTGGGCGTGCTTTTGATCCTGTAGAATTGGGTAAACCAGACCTAACTAAAGATAAAGAACGAATTCTATAAAGAAAGAGAGGGGGGGTTGTGATCGTTGATGGTGTTTTATATTTTGATGTTGTTTCTTCTATGACCATCTTGTTGAGTTGTGCTGGCTTGCGCCTCCTGAAAATCAAGGTCGTTGGTGGTCGTTGTTTGTGCACTAATAAACCCTGTTGATGTTTTAAATGGCTTGTTTGTGGTTGTAAACTCCTTCTGTGAAAAGTGAATTGGTTAATCACGTATATTCGGCTGAATAATTGAAAGCACCAGGATCAACCCTTCTGTGATAACTCCCGGTTAGAACACACTGAATTTGAAATCATGGAGTGTGTTAAGTCGTTTAAATCTGAAAATCCCTGACTTGTGTTGGTAGTGGTATTTGGTTGTTTTCCTTTCGGGCTGATTGCTGGAAATGTGGGAGGGGATGGGATCCCCTATTCTTTTATACTCTCGGTGGTTGTGTGAATTTGGGGGATGGGATCTCCTGTTGGTATGGATTCGGTGGTTGTGAGTTTTAAATCCGAGTGGTTACTCGTTCATATCACAAATTGGGGAGAGATCCTCTGTTGACAGAACCGGGTGTGAGTGTTTTGGTTGATCCATGCTTTTGACGCTTTCCTTGGTTATGCTTATGGTGGTTGCCCAGTAGTGCTTAAAATTAATTGAACATTTTAACTGAACGTGAAACAAGAATGGGACAAATGGTTTTTGTGGGCAAGGGTCGTGAACTGTGACTCGGACGCAGTGGTGTTGTGTTCTGTAGGTTGGCTAGGAAAACCTAAGCTTTGGGTGAGTGTTTGTTACCTATATCTATACTTGTAGCTTTGTGTTTCTTATTCGCGTCCCACCCAAGTAGAGAACTCAGTGCCGAACACCCCCATTTATGGGGGAAGGGTGTTTTTTCCAACACTATCCTTAGTGGCTGGTTATTAGCTCCTTTTCTGCTCCCTTTACTGGATAGCCCAAGTACCTTCGGGCAGGCTGTGATGGCCTGAAGTCCATTATTAGCCCAAGAACCATCGGGCGGGGTGTTGTGGTGGTTGGCCAGGTGTGTGCGGCAGGTGGTTTCCCAAGTGTCTTCGGGATGAGGCCCAGGTGTCTTCGGGCGTGGCAGTGGATCCTTTATCCCAGGTGTCTTTGGGCGTGGCGGTGGTTGTTCTGGCCTAGGTGTTTGCAGGCATGGTTACATGTGACAGTTGTGGCCCAGGTGTGTGCGGGCGGGATTCAGCAGTGGGACTGTGTGCGGTTGAGGCCCAGGTGTGTGCCGGCGGGATTTCAGCAGTGGCACTGCGTGTGGTTGTGGCCCAGGTGTGTGCGGGCGGGTGTGGCAGTGGGACTGCGGTGAGAATGGCGGGATTGGTCCGATGCGTAGGATGTCTCAATAACCAGTGGGAAAGTGGCGCGGGGTACCCAAACATCGATGTGCTCTTATTATATATATTACTTGACTTGCGTTATTTGGGGAGTGAGCCTTGGTGAGGCCTGGGATGGATAGTTTTCCTTGTTAGGTGTTTGGTTTACTCTTTTTATCACGGGACTTTAGTACGTTCCCCCACTTGTGCACGAGAGTCTTGGTTTTCCCTAATGAGTGTACTTGTATACTCACCCTACGTATATAAAACTGCTTTTAGGTTTCCAGGAGGACTTCAGGGATCACATAGGACCTTACTAGCTCGGACTTTTGGAGCAGTTGCAGTTTTTTTTTTCCTTTTTGGTACTTACCTTGTAGTCACCTTTTTTCACTTTGTGGCTTTCACTTTTGAAACATGCATGTGGGAATGGTTTACTTTTGGCTTTACTTTTCTTTCTACCTTGGTGTTGTTGGGTTTTCTTCTCCTTATCTTTCGATCCTATAAAATAAAAAGGGTAATGCCTTCCATTTGCGAGAATTTTCTATACCCTTGGTGCTAGTCGCCACTCCGGGACCTATTGAAGGCGGGTTTCAGGGGTCATTATCTCTCCTACAACTTAATGAAGGAAGGGCCTGGAAATCTGCTGACCCTTCCCTCTTTTTGGTGAAGGCGGGTCGTGACAGAATGGTATCAGAGGTGATGGATGAGAGATAGGATGGAGTCTGGGGTTAGGAACAGTGAGGATTTCATGGGATGGTAAGGGAATGGTGTTGGGTGACCTTGGAGCGTGAATTAGGCCAGGGAAGACCGGCTAGGACACGGGATTTTAGGGCCCCCCGTGATCCGATGCAAGGACTCTGGACCTACCGAATGACCAAGTGAGGCCACACTGAATGCAGGGTAGAGACCCTAGGAAAGATACATGCATCATAATGACTTGTGTTCTTGTGTTTCTGGGATTTCTTAGGAATTAAGAATAAATTAAATCTTAAGAAGTTTTAAGAAAGATATTTTGCACTACTTGGGATTAGGCATTCCTTGTTTACCTTGCAGCTATGGCACCTGGAAGGCGACCACATGTGGTACAGGCGATCGAGGCCCCTGAGACTACTTTGGCCAATTGGCAGAGAGCTGATCGAGAGGAAGAGGATGACCAGTGGTAGAAGACTCTTCGAGACTTCCAGCGACAGGCCCTCAAGAAGTATGAGGGCAGCACCTCCGATATGAAGACAGAAGGCTGGCTAGAGGAGCTAGTTATAGCCTTCGGCCTGATTCGGGCCCCGACCGAGTACTGGGTTCCTCTGGCTGTTAGCCAGATGCGAGGAGCGGCACGTCAGTGGTGGATTCTTCACCTAGGGAATAGGAAAGAGTCTGAGGTTGCTTGGGCGGATTTTGAGAAGGAGTTCCGGGCGGAGTTCCTCTCCTCGACAATGAAGGCGGAGAAGAGGCAGGAGCTACTCTCCCTCCAGTAGGGGAGCATGTCCGTGAGGGAACTTGGAATCAAGTTCAAGGACCTCCTATGTTTTGCTCCGGACCTCTTTCCCGATGAGGAGTCTCAGGCAAGACGTTTGGAGGAGGCGCTCCGACCCTCCCTCCAGTATGTTGTTACCCCCTTTACCCTTCCGACATACTTAGAGGTCCAGAAGAAGGCCGAAGTGGTGGAAAGGATGCATGCTCTGGGCGGAGTGTCACGAGAAGGGATCCAGCTGGGACCATCGAAGGGGAAGGCCGTCAGCACCAGGCCTCCAGCATCGGGACCCTCCAAGTTCCGACCCACAGGGAGCAGACCGCAGTAGTTTCAGTTTCGATCCCCTGGCCCACGTTATTTCCCTTCAGGCTCGGGACCACAATGCTTCATCTGCGGGAGCCCTGGACATCTCCGGAGTCAGTGCCCCGATCGGGTGCAGTACAACAGTGGCAGTCATCCCCAGCATCCTCCACAGTAGTAGTTTCCAGCCAGACCCTTCTGGCAGCAGCAGCAGGGACAGCGAGCTCCCGCTCCTCCGCAGGCAGACATAGGAGGAGGAGGCCGACCTCAGGGCGCTCCCCAGGGACCTCGACCAGGGCGTGGTCGGGGAGGTGGCCGACAGCCGAGGGGCAGGGGAGATGGGCGTGGATAGCTACACGCCACAGAGGCAACAGTTCCAACAGGGCCAGAGGTTGTTTGAGGTACGATCAATGTGTTTAGCACTCTTGCTTATGCTTTGTTCGATACCGGAGCTTCGCACTCCTTTGTTGCACCGAGTCTAGCCCGTGCCTTGGGTCTAGATGCCGAGAGACTTCCAGTGCCCCTGGTGTTGAGTACACCAGTTGGAGGTCAGACCGACTTGCTGTTCGTTTGTCGGGGATGTAGACTGATGTTAGGGCCACATCAGTCGGTTAGGGATCTCCTTCTGCTACAGATTCATCCGTACGATGTCATCCTAGGAATCGACTGGCTATTTTCTGTGTGCACCATCATCGACTGTTTCCAAAGAAGGGTGGTGTTCTCAGGTTTGGACGGCCAGCGTGTTACCTTCACCGGCGAGCGGAGCTGTCCGAAGGGAAACAGGAGGGAGGAACCTCTCCTCTCCTTGTTGACCGAGCTGACGGTAGAATCAGTAGATGCGGAAATGGTGGAAGTGCCAGAGATCATCTGTGAGTTTATGGACATCTTTCTTGAGGAGGTGACGACTCTACCCCCTCGACGTGATATCGAGTTCGGGATAGACCTGCAGCCCGGCTCTCGTCCAATCTCGATGGCTCCTTACCGGATGGCACCTTCGGAGCTACGGGAGTTGCGGATACAGATTGACAATCTGATGAAGAGGGGTTATGTTCGTCCAAGTGCGTCACCGTGGGGTGCTCCGGTCTTGTTTTCAAAGAAGGAAGATGGAGGTCTTAGTCTGTGCATAGACTACAGGAGGTTGAATCAGGTGACGATCAAGAATCGCTACCCTCTCCCAAGGATAGATGATCTTTTTGACCAGCTGAAAGGGGTAGGATGGTTCTTGAAGATCGACCTGCGGTCTGGGTACCACCAGCTGAGGGTGAAAGAGAGCGACATCCAGAAGACAGCGTTCAGGTGCAGGTATGGGCACTTCGAGTTCGTGGTCATGCCCTTTGGTGTTACGAATGCCCCGGCCGTGTTCATGGGGCTTATGAACTCCATCTTTCGGGAGTACCTGGATCGGTTTGTGGTGGTATTCATCGACGATATCCTGATCTATTCAAGGTCAGAAAAGGACCATGCAGAGCACCTGAGGACAGTTTTGGAAGTCCTCCGACAGAACCAGCTCTACGGGAAGTTGTCAAAGTGCAAGTTCTGGGCACGAGAAGTGCACTTCCTCGGGCACGTAGTGTCTGAGCAGGGGGTAGCAGTCGACCCATCAAAGGTTGAGGAAGTTGTTTCTTGGGCAGCACCCAAGAATGTGGCGGATGTCCGGAGTTTCCTCGGACTGTCAGGTTACTACCGGAGATTCATACCCAACTTCTCCCGAGTAGCAGCCCCTTTGAAGGCTTTGACCAAGAAGGACTAGGTTTTTGTGTGGAGCGAGCAATGTGAGTCGTCCTTCAGCTACCTAAAAGAAAAGCTGGTTAGTGCCCCAGTGTTGATATTACCAGAAGAAGGGATGGCCTATGAGATATTTTGTGATGATTCAGGACAGGGCCTGGGATGCGTGTTGATGCAGCAACAAGGGGTGATCTCTTACGGGTCCAGGCAGCTACGCCCCCATGAGCGTAACTATGCCACCCATGACCTGGAGCTTGCAGCGGTCATTTTTGCACTAAAGTTATGGCGGCACTACCTCATCGGGGAATTCTTTGTGGTCTTCACAGATCACAAAAGCTTAAAGTATATCTTCTCCCAGCGGGACTTGAACTTACGACAACAGAGATGGGTGGAGTTCCTCCAGGACTACGAATTTGAAATCTCTTATACTGAGGGCAAGGGCAATGTGGTGGCCGATGCCTTGAGTAGGAGGACGCAGAAGGATGCGGTCTGAGAGTCGGCAAATTCCTGGAAGGCAATGGAGGAGTTGGCTGCCTTACACCTGGATGCGAAGATGGATAGTGGCAGAGGCTGCCTATATCAGATGATAGTGCAGTCATCTCTGTTTCGACAAGTGGAGGAGTATCAGTGGGGAGAACCCGAGTGCGAAGTGATGCGTGATCGGGTTGACTAGGGCGATGCTCCATGAGAATGGACAGAGGACGGTCAGCACAGGATGCTTTTCTAGAAAAGGTTATTTGTTCCAAGAGTGATGCATGGCAAGGTTCTCAGTGATTTCCACAACTCACCCCTAGCGGTGCACCCAGGAGTTACCACGATGTACCAGGGGCTAAAAAGGCAGTTCTGGTGGCCCGGAGTTAAGCGAGCGGTGGCAGAATTTGTGGCTAAATGCTTAGTATGTCAGCAATTGAAGGCTGAACACCGGGTTCGAGGCGGCCTACTGCAGCCTTTAGCTATTCCCGAGTGGAAGTGGGATGACATCTCAATGGATTTCTTCACAGGACTACCCAAGGTCCAAGGAGGGTGCGACGCCATCTTGGTTGTGGTGGACAGGTTGACGAAATCGGCTCACTTTCTGGCAATCAGGGAGTCATGTACTGTGGATGATTTGGCACGAAAGTACGTGAATGAGGTGGTGCGGTTTCATGGAGTTCCGAGGTCTATAGTCTCGGATAGGGATGCACGGTTTACCTCGCGAATCTGGAGAGGATTGCAGCATGCGTTTGGCACCCAGTTACGCCTTACCACTGCTTTCCATCCCCAGACAGATGGACAAATGGAGCGAACCATCCAGACCTTGGAGGATATGCTACGGGCATGTGTTCTGGACTCAGGAGAGTCATTGGTGCGATACTTGCCTCTAGTAGAGTTTTCCTACAATAATAGCTACCACTCTACCATCGGTATGGCCCCGTTTGAGGCTTTGTACGGGAGGCCATGCCGTTCACCTGTGTGTTGGACCAAAGTAGGAGAGGCAAGCATCCTTGGCCCGGAGGTGGTGCAGAACACGACAAAGAAGATTCAGCTCATACGGGAAAGGATGAAGGCGGCCCAGGACCGATAGAAGTCGTATGCTGATACCAGGAGAAGGCCCTTGGAGTTTGAGGTTGGGGACCACGTGTTCTTGAAGGTCTCCCTGCGGCGTGGGCAACGGAGGTTCGGCAAGGGGGGTAAGCTTCCCCCCAGATTCGTCGGACCCTTCGAAGTGTTAGGGCGGGTCGACGAAGTGGCTTATCAGCTAGCGTTACCTCCGCCGCTGCTAAGGATACATGATGTATTTCATGTATCCCAGCTCCGTCGTTATTTCACGATGATTCACACGTCCTTGATTGGGGTGAACTGGACATCGAGGACGACGTAACCTTTGTGGAAAAACCAGTGATGATCGAGGATCGCAAGGAGAAGGTGCTTCGTGGGCGAGCCATTCCCTTGGTTCGTGTGTTGTGGAGACATGGCGGGCTCGAAGAGAGTACGTGGGAGAGGGAAGCACAGATGCGTTCCCAATAACCCAGGTTGTTTTGAGCTTTGTTCCTTTTTGTACTTGTTGTGGTAGAACGTTTGACTTTTGGCTATGAAATGTACTGGTTTATTTCCTCTGTTGTGTGTGAAAAGCCCCGGCTAAAGGGAAGAGGGAACCCGACCCCTAATCAAGACGCATTAAGGTGGATGCGATTAAACTCGTGCGGGCGAGTCAGTGCCACCCAAAGCGGATAATATCTTGACATGGGGGAGGGAAACTCCACAAACCCACATGACCGGGCGGTTTGGCGTGGTATGTTGCTTGGTTCTTGACAGGGGAGTGTTTTTAGTTAGCAGGGGTTCACTCCTAAGAGGTATCTTTCTAAGATGGTTGTTCGGACCCTATCTTTCCTTCTGGTTTGTTGTGATTCTCGAGGACGAGAATCGTTTAAGAGGTATCTGATGTGATGACCCAGACCCCCCTTGGTCCCTTCCTTTGCCAAAATCTGGATCCTTAAGGGGTGTCGATCGGTGCGACCGATCGGTGTGACCGATCGGCGGAACCGGCCGACGTCACCCGGCCTTGCCAAGTTGTTCCAGTAACGCTCCTTTTTCGCAAATAGGGTTTTAAACCCTATTCTGCCTCTTTTAAAAAAAATAAATGTCTTAAAGACCCGAAACGCGCACAAAAGTTTTAATTAAATACTGAATCGAATCATGAGTCGGTTTAAACCACCCAGCACCTTTAATGATGAGTCAAGCTGCGTTGTCAACCCACGACTTCCACGTCTTACGCGGTTTCGCGTTTTCACCTCAACCGTCCCCGGCTCTTATAAACTAAGGGTTAGCTGTGGTTTCTCCTTTCCTCGATCGTGACTTTTCAAAAATGGCTTCTGGTGCATCGGGCCCGCCGCATCATTATCCGTAAAGTTCCGCGCCCCCGGCCTAAACATTGATCATCTATCAACAAGTAGGGAATTTCTCCTTCGTCTCTCTCTTTTGTGTATCATACGGGGTGGGCGTGCTTTTGATCCTGTAGAATTGGGTAAACCAGACCTATCTAAAGATAATGAACGAATTCTATAAAGAAAGAGAGGGGGGTTGTGATCGTTGATGGTGTTTTATATTTTGATTTTGTTTCTTCTATGACCATCTTTTTGAGTTGTGCTGGCTTGCGCCTCCTGAAAATCGAGGTCATTGGTGGTCGTTGTTTGTGCACTAATAAACCCTGTTGATGTTTTAAATGGCTTGTTTGTGGTTGTAAACTCCTGCTGTGAAAAGTGATTCGGTTAATAACGTATATCCGGCTGAATAATTGAAAGCACCAGGATCAACCCTTCTGTGATAACTCCCGGTTAGAACACATGGAATTTGAAATCATGGAGTGTGTTAAGTCGTTTAAATCTGAAAATCCCTGACTTGTGTTGGTAGTGGTAGTTGGTTGTTTTCCTTTCGGGCCGATTGCTGGAAATGTGGGAGGGGATGGGATCCCCTGTTCTTTTATACTCTCGGTGGTTGTGTGAATTTGGGGGATGGGATCTCCTGTTGGTATGGATTCGGTGGTTGTGAGTTTTAAATCCGAGTGGTTACTCGTTCATATCAGAAATTGGGGAGAGATCCTCTGTTGACAGAACCGGGTGTGAGTGTTTTGGTTGATCCATGATTTGGACGCTTTCCTTGGTTATGCTTATGGTAGTTGCCCAGTAGTGCTTAAAATTAATTGAACATTTTAACTGAACGTGAAACAAGAATGGGACAAATGGTTTTTGTGGGCAAGGGTCATGAACTGTGACTCGGACGTAGTGATGTTGTGTTCTGTAGGTTGGCTAGGAAAACCTAAGCTTTGGGTGAGTGTTTGTTACCTATATCTATACTTATAGCTTTATGTTTCTTATTCGCGCCCCACCCAAGTTGAGCACTCAGTGCCAAACACCCCCATTTATGGGGGAAGGGTGTTTTTCCCAACACTATCCTTAGTGGCTGGTTATTATCTCCTTTTCTGCTCCCTTTCCCGGATAGCCCAAGTACCTTCGGGCAGGCTGTGATGGCCTGAAGTCCATTATTAGCCCAAGAACCATCGGGCGGGGTGTTGTGGTGGTTGGCCAGGTGTGTGCAGAAGGTGGTTTCCCAAGTGTCTTCGGGATGAGGCCCACGTGTCTTCGGGCGTGGCAGTGGATCCTTTAGCCCAGGTGTCTTTGGGTGTGGCGGTGGTTGTTCTGGCCTAGGTGTTTGCAGGCATGGTTACATGTGACAGTTGTGGCCCAGGTGTGTGCAGGCGGGATTCAGAAGTGGTACTGCGTGCGGTTGAGGCCCAGGTGTGTGCGGGCGGGATTTTGGCAGTGGGACTGCGTGTGGTTGTGGCCCAGGTGTGTGCAGGCGGGTGTGGCAGTGGGACTGCGGTGAGAATGGCGGGATTGGTCCGATGCGTAGGATGTCTCAATAACCAGTGTGAAAGTGGCGCGGGGTACCCAGACATCGATGTGCTCTTATTATATATATTACTTGACTTGCGTTATTTTGGGAGTGAGCCTTGGTGAGGCCTGGGATGGATAGTTTGCCTTGTTAGGTGTTTGGTTTACTCTTTTTCTCACGGGACTTTAGTACGTTCTCCCACTTGTGCACGAGAGTCTTGGTTTTCCCTACTGAGTGTACTTGTATACTCACCCTACGTATATAAAACTTCTTTCAGGTTTCCAGGAGGACTTCGGGGATCACGCAGGACCTTACTAGCTCGGACTTTTGGAGCAGTTTCAGTTTTTTTTCCTTTTTGGTACTTACCTTGTAGTCACCTTTTTGCACTTTGTGGCTTTCACTTTTGAAACATTCATGTGGGAATGGTTTACTTTTGGATTTACTTTTCTTTCTACCTTGGTGTTGTTGGGTTTTCTTCTCCTTATCTTTCGATCCTATAAAATAAAAAGGGTAATGCCTTCCATTTGCGAGAATTTTCTATACCCTTGGTGCTAGTCGCCACTCCGGGACCGATTGAAGGCGAGTTTCGGGGGTCATTATCTCTCCTTCAACATAAAGAAGGAAGGGCCTGGCAATCTGCTGACCCTTCCCTCCTTTTGGTGAAGGCGGGTCGTGACAGTAAAAGTTTTTTAAGACAACGAATTAGGAAACCTCAATTCAATGTCATCTATTGTACAATCCCCATTTCTAGAGTTAAAATAAAAACCATATAATTTAATGTATATCATCCTCTTCTAAGGATTGAAAATCATCATAATAATTACTAATAACATATCCAAATTCCATGAACAAACTCTAAAATGACTTCTAAAAAGATATGATTAATCCATAAGATAATGTTTTTGAGATATAACTTAGATTAAACCCATGTTATTCTCTCATCTAATATTTTATAATGTTGATTCTTAAAAAGTGAGATAGCCCCTGAGAAAACTTAAACCCACAATCATGGTTGTGGTTATGAATTCTTTAGAAAAATTACCCAAAATTGACATCATTTATTTAATTCCTATTCCATTGTGGGTATGCCCCATTCATGTAGTCCCAATGATAAATTATTTTAAGAGTGCCACAAATTTAATAAATGAAATGATTCCCATTAGATTGAAAAAATGCAAGATTATGTATATCTATTAAATAAAGATAAATCAAGTTACACAAAAATACAATTTTCCCGTATAATTCTTCGATCTAATGCTATAAATGTTAGTAGGTATAACACATTATTGCATCATATATGGTTTTTTAGGAAATTTATAGGCACCAATTCCCCCACATGACCAAGATAAAACAACATTTACCTATCCTTCTGGCACATTAATTTTCTATAAGATTCCATTTTTGATATGAAATTACCCATGTATATTCCAACAGTACATGGTAAGTATTTTCATTGAAAACATTATGGACTGAATTGACATATTATTTTGAGTATTATACTGTTATTTGTATTTCATTAGATAATTTCTTAGTGAATTTTTTTTGAAGGTTAAATAAAAAATAATTTAAAATGTGAGAAATTTCATTACATGGTCAAAAATGGGATTATCTTTGGGCATGTAATTTCACAAAAAGTAAGTTTTGTTAATAAGTCAAAGGTTAAAGTATTAAATTCATTACCGTATAGAAACTATTCAGAACATATAGGATCCTCTTTATTACATGTATGATTTTGCAAAATAATTAACAATTATTTAAGTAAGACTTATCTCTCCCTTTCATGATTAGTATTAAAAGAAGATAAATTTTATGTTAACGGAATATTATTAAAATCATTTGATGAACTAATTCAAAGGTTAATGACACCACAAATAATGAAACCCCCCAATAGGGATTATCCTTTTGATCTAAACTATGATGTATCAACCAAAGCTTTTGGAGCGTCCCTCTCATAAATAATCAATGGAAAAAAGAAAAGTCATATTATATGCCTCCAGGACATTAGATTCCACACATAATTATTCTATCATATATGAGATTTGTGGATGTTTTTTCTTTTTGAATTGTTTTAACTTTTACTATTATTTCCTTATATAGAATAGTCCCCATAAGTGGTTATTTTATATCTTCTTCCAAAAATGTTGGAGTCCTTCACATTATTACATCGAGGTATTTATAAGGGTCCATCTAAATGATCAACTGAACTATAATTCAGTAATAAAATTTATCTTGGGGGAGGTGTTGATCCCAAACATCTTTTAAATCCATAGATAAATATATCAATATGTATTTTATTATTTTAATGGTCTTCTTATTCTAACCATCCATCTAAGGATGGTATCTATTTCAAATATATATCCCCTAAATCAAATATTATTAAATAAATCTCTATAAAATCTTTGAAAACCTTGGATCTTGGTTATATAAAATGAAATGAGGTACTCCATGGAAACTTACCACTTCTACAATATAAATCCTATAAATTTGATTAATAAAGAAATATTCGTGGATAAAAACTAAGTGTGCAGACATTTTAAGGAGATCTTCTATAACCCAAATGGTGTAATAGCCTTTATATGTCACAAAGAGTCTTATAAATAAACCCATTGCGATGTTTAACCATTTCCATTCTGGTATTCATAATGGTTGTAATATCCCACTTAAAATACAGATTTTTTTCATTAACATGATGATGTACCAAAATTGAGTCACATATTCCACAATATTACTTATCATGTTCTTTCAAAGTAAACACTCTCTGAGATATGTATACAAATTTATGATTATAGGTTTTATAGTCAATGAAAACTAATTCATTTAATTTAACAGCACCTTCATTTCTGATATTATGGGGTAATATACATGGTTCTAAAATTTGTTCATTTCATCATGTTCAATGTTATATTCCATAATAATGTTTTCCTTGTTTTATAGATCTTAATATCTCTCATATATGTATTTAACATTAACATATAGTTATGGTTGAACATTTATATAAGAATAATAAAATATTTATCCATTGAATATAATTACATTTTCTATCATCTTTAAATCCATATGTATTAGATATATTTCAATCTTCATCATAGAAAATATAGTATGGTCCATCTGACTAAGAGTATCATCCACCTTTTTAAACACCACATGGTGGTCGTATAACGATTAGTCATAATATTTAATCAATTTCACTAATCAATTTTAGCGCATAACTATCTCTTTATTTTTTAATATATACTTCATAATTTTAGGATTAGTATATATATTTCTAACCATTCACCATATTGATAAGGTATCAATATATTTAATATAAAAACTGTCGATTCTTACTCCAAATCATGATTTTAGTATTTTTTTGCATTAACCATTAATTTTTGAGTGATATATTATACTTCTATATCTCCCTAAAAAAGAACACATCATAGTATCTTCATTAACATATCACTATAAATCAAAATCCCTTCATGTTTATTGAGTAATTTATATAATGTTTGACATACCAACCTTCACAATAGTTGTATAAAATATTCTTTTCATTTATCAATCTTAAGGAATATAGATCCCTCCCACATTAACATGTTTATTGGATTTTATATCCATAAAAAATTACCCATAAATATTTGGTGGTATCCATCCAACCTAAGAAAATAATAGATTTAGTCATTATGGTTGCAATGTGGCATTGAACATTTTCTTCCATTTTTTGAAGATTCAAAATATATACTCTCACTTATGATCACATATTCATGTAATGATACATTCTGTAGAAAAAATTCATAGTTTCTAAAATATTCATACATTTTCTCCTTTTCCAAGTTCTTCAAAAAAATTATAAAATGATCTTAATGGTATTCCTTACACATTGAATATATAATAAAATCATCATTAAAGAAAATCAAAAAAAAATTATAAATTCAATCACTAAATACTATATTTGGTGGATTTCTAAATATAGAAGTGGCACTAGTAAGTCCAAATGGAATTGCTATAAATTTCTAGTGACTATACCTCGTATAAAAGATTTTTTTGGGTATATCAACCTTAATAACACTCAATTATTAATAACTAAAATTATTTTCACTCGATGAAAACTATTTTTCACCATTGAGTCGATCTAAAAAATTATTAATACATGGTAGAGGATACTTTTTCTTGATAGTGATCATGTTAATTTGCCAATAATCAATGATAAGGATGCATTGAACCGTAATTCTAATTAACATAATGAACAAGAAAACTCCATGGTGATGAAATAGGATATTTAAATCCCTTTTCTATATATTATACGTGTTACTTATTCATTTACTAAAACTCAATTGGTTACACTCTATAGGGATTCTTTTAACTTTTTATATCACCACATTTGAGTTATATTTAAAACTGAACATAATAGTTGTAGGGAATTCCTAGAAACTATTTAAGAAATGAAACAACGTATTCCTAAACAATAGTCATATATTTAATGTTGAGTTTCTCTATATTAATTTGAGAGAAATAACCGTTATGAATAAGTATTAAGACTCATATAATGAATGTGATTTCCTTTGGTAATTTATGATTACACTAATAAATTATCTTATATTGACTCAAAATATAAAATATGAATACAATTCATCAATAATTTATATGGTATCTATATAATGATATCAAATCCATTCCAAATATCACATTAAACTCTAACATAGGGATAATAACATGTTTTGAATGAAGCATAATACCACAAAATTATATTAGAGAAGAGCTATAGAATTGGGATGTGAACATTGTACAATTAATTATTTTCACTAATAAATCGTCATCTAATTATTGAAAAGCTAATGTTATAGCTATAAAAATTATTCAAATATAAAATAGTGGGTTAATTTGGAATCAAATAATATAGTTATATTTATAGAGTAGATGATAAGTGTACTATTCTCCAAATTATCCTCGTTACCCACTTTAATGGTTGTGATCACACGAGCATTCCTTTTTTTATCTTGTATTAATATGTTGATGATATCAAAATTTTCCATTTACCCATGTATTTTTGCACTATTGGTCATAATTTCCAAAATCCTTGAAATTTTGGCTTTGGGGTATTTTTGGTGCATTATTTTTATCTTTCCCTATATAAATTTCAATTTTTAACTACTTCTCGTTACTTTGACATTCATTTTCTCAATGGAATTGTCTCCAATAATTTAATCATTTAGCAGTCCTCTTAAGTTAGTTTCTCCTAATATTATTTCCAAAATATAAGAATAAATAAATAGTAATTTTTTATTCTATAAGGTTTTCATTATTTGAATCTTCTCAAAGATCCATCATTCCATTATTGTCCCAAAAATCGTGAAATAATAAGAGTTTACAATCTCTGTTTATACCTTTATAGAACATTGATTGATCTATTCATATCAAAAAAGTTCATTTATGTATAATTAATTTTTGCTACATGGCTTTGAGGCACTCAAGATTTTTTAAACTTTTCAATCCTGTTTGATTATAAAAAAATTGTATACCTTTCATGTCTAGTGAAATTTTACTCATAGGTACTGATAGATTCATTATACTTCTACTTAAACATAGGGAATTGTTTTTCATTTATTATTTATAGGGCTTAATAAATGTAATTATTGAAATATACCACCTTTCACTCCTTCAGTGTCCTAAGGTTTACCTATTCCACTTTTCCATTTTCATAATAGGATTCCTACATTGATCAGTTTCACATTTCAAATGATAAGAATCTATGAAATGTTTTATAGTATTTGAGAACTATATAAAAGAAATTATATTTTCAGTTGTACCAATCCATTTGATTAAAAATAATGGATTGAAGGAACCACTAATGGAAGGTTGATATTGATTCCTGAAAGACTCAATGCTGAGTTTTTCCCTACTTTAATCCTTCCTAACCTCTAAATTTTTCATTACTTGAGAGAGTTTCATGCTAACATCAATATTAATTTTCATTCTTCTCTAATTATATTTGTTTCATTTTGTAGAAATTTATTTCATTTAACTTCACTTTATTTTTTAACAAGATTCCTCTTGGTCCCAATCATTGAGTGAGAAAAAACATTGGGTGATAATCATAAATCACTATACAAAGTGTGGAATCATTTTATCATAATAAAATTCAGAATATGTCTAAAATTTTGACACCTTATTATTATCCTATGATAATTTATGCTGATTCTATGTCTCAATTAGTTCATTATTGGTTGTATTGGTTTTTTAATTCATTCTCCACCTTACCGACTTTTAATATAAACTTATATTTGCATTGATTTTATTTATAAGACCCTTGATCCATAAACCAAGATCTGGTGCTAAAATCATACTCTATAAATTTTTGTTATGATGCCAACTATGGAAACTCAAGCATTACTTACATAAATATTATAACATTTTAGATTAATATTTATTACATATCATAGTAATATATACCCATAAACCATAATGGTTTAGTTTCATTGGCGAATAGATACATAATCAACATATCTCAGTAATGAACTTCAACATATCCCATTATTTTCATCTAATATATAACCATTCTTAGACATACCCTAGTTAATAATTTTTTTGTTAACCTTTGTAAGATGAAGAATAAGAATATTTGACCCAATATAGTCATTAATTGTATTTATGTGAGATATAAATCAATAAGAATAATTGAGCATAAGATAATAATAGGGGTGTGACAACATAACCACATGTTATGAAACATACCCATCATATCGTAGACCAAAAATTAGGAGTCATGAAAAAAGAATATTTCATCATAATATACATGAGTCATAAGATTTTGGAATCATAAATCATCATTCATGAGTCATTATAGCATATAATAAGCATAATTCATAATATTTTGACATATATATTATTATAGAAAATCGTTTATATAGTCACGGTTCACTATTAAGACTATCACCGTGGATAGATTCTCACATTGCATTAGGTTTACTCCCAATTCCTATCATTTACTTTCATTTCTCACTACCAAGTCAATCATTTTGGAGAGATTCCATTTTTGGATGGGATTTTTTTAATATTCATTTCATAATATATTTTTTGACAAAAATGATTAACCAATTCATTATAGAGATATATAATTATGGGACCACATATCACACAATGAAAATTAAATAAATATATATATATATATATATGTGTGTGTGTGTGTGTGTGTGTGTGTGTGATATAATATCAAATAAACATTCACCATTTCATCATTATATGATTATCCCATAAGAAATTAGGTGTTTTCAAACAATATTCTTAAAATATCATCATCATAAACCATATAGAAAAATAATATTGATCGTATAATTAGTATATAGCAAACCATAACAATTATTAATTGATTTTAACAAATATGAAATGATTTTTTTTTAAAATATTTTAAAATATGCTTTGAAAATAAAGAAAAATATCCCTTCTCTCTGGGTAAATTTAACAAGTAAAATTATTAGAAGAATCGAAATAGTATTTTATTTGTAGACTATTTTAACCTATAATGGGCACTTCAAGGTGAAAGAAATACATGATGATAGAATACCAAATTGAATCCATATATGAATAAATAGAGTATTCTCATCATATATTTGTTCAATGTAAAAATTTATTCCTACAAAAAACCATTCAAAAAATACTTTTAAACATTAATAAATAAATTTAAAGGTAGTGTAAATGGCCATTTTAAAAATTTTATAAACGGGTAAAAACATATATAATGTTGACAAACCAATACTGTTCTTGATACGAGAAATCATCACCATCATTACAAATGGGTTCAAATCCCAGCTGATTCAAATTGGTCAAATATTTGTGAAGTTGATTTTGTTCTAGGTGGTTGGTCATGGGATTTTTTCCATGAATGTTTATATAGAAAATGTGATCCATAATTTTTCCCATAATATCTATATGGATGGTAATGAAATAAGGTCTTTGGAAATGATCATCAAGAATGGTGTGTTGTTAGGAAGAATCATACGGATAAAGGGTTTAAATCTAGAGAGGGAATGACCATAAAAGTGTAGGAAATTTTTAGTTCATGGCCAGGGTGGTGGGATTTTGATGGTCTATGGCATCAAATACAGTATCCCAAAAGAATTGGTCATATAACAATAGCCACAGTTGGAGGATCATGGGTAAAATGTGTGTCATCCAAGTGGGGTTCTTATGGGAAGATTTATATATATAGGTAGGTAATGGGGTCACAAAACATGTCCTTGTCCAAATGGGTATTATTTAGATCCAAAATCACAAGGATGTGTTCAAAATAATAAACAATAAAGGGTCTTCGGGTCACCCAATCATGTGGTATTTACAGACTAGAAAATAAAGGACTTATATTTCAAATAAATAAGGGTCCTTAAGGAAAAAAATCAAGATACCTCTAGGTTATCCAATAAATGGGACTTCAAGGACTAGGAAAAATCCAGGGACCTCTGGGATAACCAATAAAAGTGTATTAAATGACGATGGAAGCAAGGGACCTCTAAGTCATTCAACTAATAGGTCATAAAAATCATGTGATTTAATTGATCCACTAGGACTTATGAGTATTATATATTACAATAAGTGACCTAGTTGGTTCTGGTCAATGGTTGTTGGGAGGAATGAGGCTTGACCAACAATTATACATGATTGTGTGTAAGTGTATGTAGATTATACCAAAGAATTTGAGGTTTTCTCTAAACTTAACCCTTTAATTATATGAAATACATAATGGTAAATAAATTCTATGAAAGGTTATGGTGAAAGTACTATGTACCTTGTTAGTGCTTCATAGATTTTCAATATGGTAAATCTATTCTTTCAAATTCAACATAAGGTTTAAACTAGATTTTTGTAAGGGTACCTTAGAGCTATGTAAGGGTAAAAGGGGGGTGAATATGGGTATCTTAATCACTGTGTAAGGGTAAATTCAATTTCTTAAGGGATTTATAATTGTAGACCCAATTTAGGATAGGTTTATTTGAATTTTTTAAATCTTATGTATGGGTAGCCTTTTCAGTATGCAAGGGTATATCATTGGTTCCAAAGGTGCTGTAAAGTCGTCTTTTGGATACATAATAGCCATGAATTATTTTTAAAGGTTAGGTAAAGGTAATTCATGGTTGAATAAGACTAAAATACTAAAATTATGTGATGATTATGTGATTCATAATTCTCATACAAATTTCCCTTATGCAGCACCCTTTGGTGGTGAAAATTATTTTATAACGTCATTTTTCCTCTCATTCATCATAGTTTGACATAATAATTTGATTTCATGATTTCAAATGAAAAAAATATAGGAAATTAATTCCCATTAGTTTTTAAAGAATTCAATCCCTTTATATTTTATTTTAAAAACTTATCATTGAATATTTAGGTAAAAGAAAAACTAAATGGCTAATTTAATTTGTGGGGATTAATGTTTTGAACTATTAGAGTATTTGTTTTCTTAAAAATATTCAGACCTTAAACTAACTTTATTTTTTATATCTTATTCAGTCCAGAGAGCATAAAACATGATTATCCATGATATGATAAGTCTCCTTCAAAATAACTTTGTTCTTTTTTTTTGGTTCAGGGAATGGAAGAATCCTCTCCCTCTTTCCTCTATTCAGTAGTGCACTGTTCAATTAAGAAAAATTTCCATCCATTATTATATTTTCTAATTTGATACTAATATTTATAAATAATTACTGAATAATTAAATAAAAATTTCTTAGATGATAAAAATATATTAATTAGAAAATAATTATAAAAAAAATTATCACAATATATTCTTTGATTATTATAGAGAGAAAAGTTTTTATCATATGTTGAATTAGAATTTTATCTATGTAATAAATGGTTAAAACATGATATTTCTTAAATGGAAAATCTTAGAAATAAATAAATGATATGAACTATTATTTGAAATTGTGTTTTTATAATTTTTTGAAAATATTATATTTGAATCAGCTTAAGGATTCTATATAAAGTGGTTTAATCCGACAAACATGTGAACATAATTGGGGTGACATTTTATTGTAGAAACATGACATTGATATTGAGAACCTTTAAGAGGGTTATCCCATGTGCTCTGCCTAATAGTAATTTTCAGATTTATTTAAATGATATATGACAATCCCAACATTGGTTAAAAAATAATTGTTTCATATTGTGTTATAAATAATAATAATAACTTATTATTTAATGAGTATTTAGTATTAATTTATTTAACAAACAATATATATTGAAATTAGAGAAAGTGATAAAGTCCAGAAAAGACCCATGTTCATTGTCTTGATATTGAACACCAATGGTTGAGGTTTAAACACACACCCATGTGTGTGTGTGTGGACATATGACTATGTTTGATGTATGATCACATGTGTTTGAATGTTTATCCCTATGACATTGTTGGTTTCTGATGAAAAAATGTAGCTATAATGAATTATGATTACATTCCATGTTTACTTATATGTACGCACTTGCTTCCTTGATGAGACACCTTGTAGAAAAAACATGTTGACCTCACTTGATAATAAATTTTGGGAAAACATACTATCCTAACATCAGTAGTTATTTCAACTCAATTGGTTCAACTCTGTATTGATTATTTGAAATTTTTATAGCACCAGGTATTATTTATATTGAAAATTGAACATCCAAATTCTAGAGAAGACCTGGAAACTATTTCGGGAATACATCAATGTATTTCTAAAAAATAGTCATATCTTAAATTTTATGTTTCTCCAATGTAATTTGAGAGAAATAAACATTTTTATTATGTATTAAGACTTATATGGTGTAAGTTGTTTCAATTGGGGATTCATGTATATCCTTACACTAATAGATTATATTAGTTTGAATCAAAATATAAAATATATACCAGATTCCCTGATAATTGATATTGGATTTGTATAATGTGATCCAATCCATTCCAAATAGAACATCAAACTCTACTATTGATATAATAACATTGTTTTTAAGAATAAAACACCACAAACTTATATTAGAGAGGAGATACATACCTAAGATTTGATCATCATACCATTAAGAGTTTTCACCAATAAATTAACGTCTAATAATTGAAGAGGTGATGTGATATTTGTAAAAAATTATTCAAATATAAAAGAGTGAGTTCAATTGGAATCATGCAATACAGTTTAATTTATAGAGTGGATGATAAGTGTACTATTCACCAAATTATTCTCATAACCCACTTCAAGGGCTATGATCACATGAGATTTCCTTTTTTCAATTTGATTAACAGTTTTATGATATCAATGTGTTCCATTAACACATTGATTTTTTAATTTTTTATCATAATTCTTAAACTCCTATAAATGATAACATTGGAGTATTTATAGTGCACTATTTTGATCTTTCTTTACAATAATTTCAATTGTTAACCACTTTATTTACTTTGACATTAATATTCTCTTTGGAATTTTCAACCATATTTTAATAATTTACTAGTCCTATTAGGTCAATCTCTCATAATCATCTTCCCACATTATATAAACAAATAAAGACTTATTTTCTATCCTTTAAGGGTTTCATTATTTGAATAAACTCAAAGAACCATCATTCCCTTAGTGTCCCCAAAACTGTGACAATCATGGGAGTTTACACGTTGTATTTATACATTGAGAAAACATAAAATAATTTATTCATAGATAAAAATTTCCATTTATGTGTAATTAATCGTGGGTACATGATTTTCAGTCACTCCATATTTTTTCAAATTTTGTTTCAAGTTTGATAATAAAACCAAATGTATACCTTGCTTGTTTAGTGATACGCACATCCTTGAGTATGTGCAAATTTAATATTTATAGAACCTACTTAATAATAATACATGGGAAATAAAAGAGTCGAACCATAGGTAAGGAAAAATGTTTGAGAAGTCCCAATCAAAAACAAAAAAACAAAATAACATAATAACAAAACTAAAATAAAATAGTGAAAGTGGAGTTTAGTGGTAACAAATGGGGGTAAGATGGTGTGATGCAGTGATTTGGAACCCGAGATAGTTAATGATTGAGTTAAGGGTGTTAGACCAGAAATGATTGATTTAAATATCATTATTCTTGAATGAGACCAATCATAAAGGTTCATTGGTTATGTGTAGAGGAGTGAAATATCTAACAATCATTATATAATTCAACCTCACGAGTGGTCTCTCTTAGGAAAAATTATTTTTAATTGAAACTTGGAAGATCCAACGAAAACCATGTTTCCCTTAGAAATATCATTGGTAGTACAATGTCTCATAAGGACGTGGGTTCACCGTCGATTACTCATCAACTCATTTGATACGAAAGTTACAAATTTAATTTTGACAAAAACAATTTGAAGATCCAATTTTCTTAATAAATACCCATTAAAAACATTCAAACTCTTTCATAAATTATTTTCATGGATAAAAATATTTTTTTAGCATTAATCATGATGAATTAACTTTTCTGAATAAAATTAAGATAAATCCTTATTTCTAAACTAAATAATTCATTTAAAAAACAAAAGCACATTAAAATTAACAAATATTAAATAAAAAATCATGAAATGTCATCAATTAAAGATAATGAACATCTGTACTAATATGAATGAAATATACAGAAATTAAAAACTATCATAATAAAGACATTAAATAAATTCAATTTCCCTTTAAATAAATGATTTTAAGATAATAAAACATTAAATTTAAAAAAATATATATTTCGTTAAAATAACTAATATCTCCCCTTACACTTAATTGGTTTTGAAATAATAAATTTCAACAAAAATAATAAAATTAGTGACAAAAACATTTTCCATGAAAATATAAAATCTATTTTAAAAAATATACTTTGAAAAATAATTACCCCTGAATAAAATCATAAATACATAGAATATTTTTTATAAAAAATCAATTATTTTTGTGTAATTTAATTTGAAGAAATAAATAAATTAAAATATTTATTTCCCTTAATAATTTTATTGAAACATGATTTTAATTTTGTTAAATTTGTCAAGTAATATTGTTTTATAGAAAAAAATATTAATTCTGAAAATAAGTAATCCCGTACAAAAAAAATAAAATTCATAAAAATAATATTTTTTTAACTAATCAATTATGATAATATAATATTGAAATAAATAAATACTGGAAAAATAATTTTTTACCTTAAATTTTATTTTTAGAAGTGTTGTACTTTTTATTTAGAAGAATAATCATTCATTATCTATTCTATTTCATCTTAATTATGGTTTGAAACAGCCAAGTAGGATGTACAACACCTAAAATAGGTTATGCAAAACCACAAATAGGGTGTGAAACATTCCGAAAGTAGAAACTTTGGTAGTGTTCCCTAAAAATCTTGACCTAAATCCATATTTATAATATAACTTTAATGATTAGGATTGATTATAATTTATTTTAATCTCACAAATATTTAATCATTTTGCTTCCAGGAGAAGAAAACAACGGCTTGGGGTGAAATCATGGACACAGAATATGTATATATATATATATATATATTACATTCAATCTACATTAATTCAACGATGTGTCATTCTAGTTTCGGTAGAAGAAGACAATGGAGTTTCAGATGCTCGACCAAATTGGTTGAAAAAAAATGATTTAATATAAATTTTGAATTAAACACTATTGACAAAGAAGAAAAAAATCAATATTATACCAAAAAATTTTATTGGAAGAAGAAGTGAAAATCATTTTACGATTTTAATAAAAAAATGAAAATTACGAAATTAAATTTTCAAATTAATTTGAGCATTAAGAAGTGCTAATAAAAAGAAGAAACATGAACCTCAAAAACAACAGATAAGGCCTTAAAATGATTGATCAAATGATAAAATGGAAGAAAATTATGAATAGGTTTTTAACAACTAAAAAACAAGAATATTTAGACACTAAAAATTAGAGCACAACACTAACCACATAGATATGTGAATCAGACCACATTCGAAAGCTAACTGCACTCAAAACATCATCCACTTTGATAATCAATCTAAAATCAATCCCTCAGATCGCGTTTGAAGCCCAATCCCCTTCAGGTTTTCAAGCTCAATCTGAATCTCTCTTGCTTCACTCTATCTCCCTCGGTAGCAGTTGATCCTTCATCATCACTTGATCATTGCTTGACTAAAGTCCTCATATGACCAAAGAAGACTAGATCAACTTTTTTATTAAACCCTCAACCACACTCGGCTTTGACTCAAAGTTTCTTATCCTCTTGGATCCCTCATACGCGGCCCCTTGGATCCCTCGTGGTTGGCCTTCCCTTAGAAATAAAACTAGGGGTTTCATTTCCCCTTATCCATTCTTTTTTTTTTCATTATTTCATTCTTCAAATGTTTCTTATTATTATAATTATTATTATTATTACCATTTATTTAAATTAATTTCTCTAATGTCCATCAAATTATATTCATATTTAAGTTAAATAAAATATTAACTTTAATTTTATACAATGTGTTATCTTTTATTAATTTATTTAAAACTATGTATTATAAATCATTGTATAAAATTTTATTAACATTCGTCATTTAAATTATTAATAACATCATAATTTCATATATTTCATCATAAAATATATTGTCTTAAATATCGAAACTTATAAATATTAAAACTATTTTTCTAAATTATTTTATAATAAATTATATTACCTTTAATATCATAGAAGCATAATTTATAACATTGTATTTAGTTTAAAATAATTATAAATTTTGTTCAAAACAAATTTCATAATTTAATTTATATAAATTTAAGTATTTATAAGTTATCGACAATTTTGTAGTGTTAAATAATAATTCCAATAGTTTATTTATTTACATTAAAAAAATATTATTTTATAATTATTATTTTTTCAGGTATCATCATAAATTATATTGCAAAAAAGAAATTTATATAGTAATATTAGTATATTTATGATTCTAATTATATTAACTAAAATAAAAAATTACTAAAATTTTATTTATTAATAAATTTTCTTTTTTTATATTATTAATTTTTGTTACTCTAAATATAAAATAAAATAATATGATTATATAATTTTAAATATGTAGCATAACTAATAAATCAAAGATTATTTTTATTAATTTAAATTATAATGAAACCCTTTTTAATAAGTGCTTGTAAATATTTTAAAATATCCAGGATGTTACAAGCTAGGTTTGGGTAGTGATTTCTTAGTAATCACCAATAGGTGTACGAGATTATTGTAGGAACCATTTATTGTTAGTGAATAACAACATTTGATTGGGGATTTCCCAAATTAATTAATAGGATCCACTTTAAGGGAACACCCATTGGAATGAGAGTATACTATTCTAAAATATCAGTTTTGGTTATTCTCACATTCACCATATATCCAAGGGAGAGAGAGGAAGAGATAATAGAAATTATCTCTTACAATCAAGAAGAAAAACATTAGTATAAGATTAAAAAGCATTATGGTATTGTGGTATGTATATTAAAGCCTAACCAAATCATCATGTTCTCAAATTTTTTATCCAACCTATTTAACTACATAATAAATACATATTTCTCAAAAATAAATCAAATCAATTTTCATTAAATCAACTAAAAAAGTGACAAATGTTTTTCCATGCACTCATCTCAGGATACTAGATAAGGTTAACCGCTAATTTATACCTAATAAATTAATTTTTTCACATTCCCCATTAAATGTATTATGTCAATCATGGTGCCTTTAAAGGGTTGTAAGCTCCATAATGAAATCAACAAATTATAATTTGAATAACCCATAGTTCAAAGGATCTATTAATTAATTTTGAACCAGAAATTAAATGAATATAAACCAAATTAATGAACATTAATTTTCATGTAGATTTTGAGGAAATATAGATTCCAAATTATTTTAACATTCTAAGTGTTAACTATGGATCTAATGAAATTGATAGAAATCCTAAAATACCCTATGATAAATCTATACACAATAAGTTTTCATTCCTAAAAACAAACTTTCATTCCCTATTGTAAAAAATTATTTTCAAACATGTATTAAAAGGATTCATTTTATTCTAATGTTACATAAAATTTTAGGTGTGGACCTGAATAAACAGATCTTTTAATTTATATATGACTTCTGTTAAATCAATTCTTTAGGATTCACAGAAGATAATGTTGAGTGGAGGGCATTCCCAATCTCATACAAGGGAGATTATAAAGAAGAGTTATACAATATATAACTAGGATATGTGAATGACTTAAAATATATAATGAGGTGATTTATAAGATTATTTCTTCCACCCTCAAGAGAATATAAATTATAAAATAAATATATAATATCCTGAAGTCAAATGAATATAATATCTATGAGAACTTAGAGATGTTTAAAAATCTATACACCAGTTTCCCACATTAAACTATTGATGAGAACCACTTCCTTGATGTACTATACTAAGTACTGGTCCTTAGTAATATAAGTATACTTTTACACATCATCCATAGGATTCCTAATTGAAAAATCATGAATATAATCTAGTGCACTAACTGAGATGATTTTAAAGATCTCTCTATAATTTAGAACTAGAGGTAAGAGAATGAGTGGAATCTATAAGATATAATCATATGAATCATAATATATTATTGAATCCAATGTTCACAAAATAACCAATTAATCCATAAAAATCCTTATGAACAATGAAATAGGATAGTCAAATCCATCTCAGGATTGTTTTTTTTTGGATTAACTAATCACTATAAAGACCAATGCTAAGAAGTACTGGGATCAAAATTTTGTTGTGCAGCCTTTCAGCATTAATAGATTTAGTAGGATAAAAAATGGAATGCAAAGACCCAACATAGGTATAAATCCAAGATAATTAAAATAATCCCTTCTATAAAAACAAATATCCACAACATCCTACCATTTAGAAACAACAATACAAAAATATGACACTACTCTAATAATCATCTAGATATCGTACTAGAAGAAATAATTTCAAGAACCACCTTTCTAATATAAACTTGATAAAAAAAACTTACAACATTGAATGATCAACTGAAGAACAACCACAGAATTCCAAAGATGTATGACTGGAAGAGAATATGGATGAGATCATAGAAATAATAGAAATATATATTGATGTACTAGTAAAGAATCTAGAAAAACAACCAGTACAAATAGTCCAGATTCCCAAAGAGTGTGTTAGCATGATTTCCAAAAGAACTATAAAAGTGATTAAAACACTTAAATGAAGAAGGGTTTATGATTCTGAAAAACTATAAACACTACACTACACGTCGTGGTACATGCATAAAATAATTGAGATAATTTAAGGACTTGGTTTTGAAATGCGTGATAAGAAAAAACCTAAATAACAAAGTGAGAATAAAGATATTCATTCACCATTTCCTTTTGCGTAAATTCATTTGAAGAAGATAGAATTGACAAAAATTCAAAAATAGTTTAATGATACCTTTTAGAAACATGATATCAATATCCTAATAATGGAAGAATTCCAAAAAATCATGATGTATGTTTCACAAAAAAAATAGTAGATGGAAATGAGTGAACAATCATAGGAATAAGTACCTCCTCTCTCATCACATCCCTGATTCCAAGAAATAATTCATTATCCTTATACATTCTCTATACACGGCATTATAGGATATTTCAATTTTACCTATGTTATATGTTATTTAGGTGATTCAAAATTTTAATGCCTCAAACTGTGTATATATATTTGAATATTGGAGAATTAAAACACATGAGAATGGTGTTCCATATCCTAAATAGAACCATGGTTTCCCATCCAGATTTCTAGAAGATTTCCATGTGAATTTCAAATATGAACTATTTCTAGCATAATAAGGCATAGAAAACATGGAATTATATATGATTGTATAACACTCATAGATCATTTTTGGGATCCCATTCCTTAAGATAGGGAAATCCATCAATATTTTCCATGAAGGTACACTTTAAATGGATCATTGGTATAGTATAGATCACTTTAAAATTCCTAATGTGATGAAGAATCTGTAAATTATTCATTCACTCTATGAAATCTACCAAAAGAAACGTTAAAAACCAATTAATGATTCATGTATTATTTTATAATTCATAGCATTAAGATAGAATTTTTCATTTGAGTGTATCGATACCTAGAAACCTGGAAATCATAATTTCACACTATAAGAAGAGGTGACTTCTACTTTTTGTAATGATTTATTTAATGAAACTAGTACGGTAAAAGTATTTTAACTCATAGAATTAGGAAACCTGAATTCAATATCATCTATTTTACAACCCCTATTATAAGAGTTAAAATAAATACCATATAATTTAATGTACATCATCCTCTTATAAGGATTGAAATTCTTCATAATAATTACTAATAACATATCCAAATTCCATGAACAAACTCAAAAATGACTTCTAAAAAGAAATGTTTAATCCATAAGATAATGTTTTTTAGATATACCTTAGATTAACCCCAAGTTATTCTCTCATTTAATATTTTATGATGGTGATTATTAAAAAGTGATATAGCCCTTGAGAAAACTTAAACCCACAATCATGGATGTGGTTATGAATTAGTTAGAAAAATTACCCAAAATTGACATCATTTATTTAATTCCTATTTCATAGTGAGTATTCCCCATTCATTTAGTCCCAATGATAACTTGTTTTAAGAGTGTCACAAATGTAATAAATTAAATGATTCCCATTAGATTGAAAAAATGCAAGATTATGTGTATCTGTTATAGAAAGATAAATCAAATTACTCAAAAATAAAATTTTCCCATATCATTCTTCAATCAAATGCTAGAAATGTTAGTAGGTGTAACACATTATTACATTATATAGGGTTTTTGGGATATTTCTAGGCACCAATTTCCCCTCATGACCAAGATAAAACAACCATTACCTATCTTTTCAGGGCCTTAATTTACTATAATATTCCATTTTTGATATGAAATTAGCCTTGTATATTCAAACAATACATGGTATGTATTTTCATTGAAAAAATTTCAGATTAAATAGATATATTATTTTTAGGATTATACTATTATTTGTAATTCATTAGATCATTTCTTAGGGAATTTGTTTTTTAAAGGTTAAATAAAAAAGTATTTTTTAAAATATAAAAAATTTCATTACACGGTCAAAAATGGAATTGCGTTTGGGCATGTAATTTCACAAAAAGTAAGTTTTGTTTATAAGTCAAAGGATGATGTATTAAATTCATTACTATATAGAACCTAATTATAACATATAGGATCCTCTTTACGACATGTATGATTTTGCAAAATAATTAACAAATAATTAAGTAAGATTTATCTCGCCCTTTCTTGATTAGTATTAAAAGAAGATAAATTTGATGTTAATGGAATATTATTAAAATCATTTGATGAACTAATTCAAATGTTAATTAAACCACATATAATGAAACCACCCAATAGGTATTATCGTTTTGATCTAATCTATGATGCATCAAACAAAGATTTTGGAGGGGCCCTCTCATAAATAATCAATGGAAAAAACAAAAGTCATATTATATGCCTCCAAGACATTAGATTCCACACATAATTATTCTATCATATATGAGATTCATGGATTTTTTTTTTGAATTTTTTTAACTTTCACTATTATTTCCTTATATAGCACAGTCCCCATATCTGTTTATTTTCTAACTTCTTCCGAAAATGTTAGAATCCTTCACTTTAATACATCGAGGTATTTATAAAGATCCATCTGAATGATCAACTGAACTATATTTCAGTATTAAAATTCATCTTGGGAGAGGTGTTGATCCCAACCATATTTTAAATCCATAGATAAATCTATCAATGTGTATTTTATTATTTTAATGGACTTCTTAGACTAACCATCTATCTAAGGATGGTATGTATTTCAAATATATATCCCCTAAATCAAGTATTATTGAATAAATCTCTATAAAATCTTTGAAAAACATGGATCATGTTCATATAAAATGGAATGAGGTACTCCATGGAAACTTACCACTTTTACAATAAATATCCTATAAATATGATTAATAGAGAAATATTCGCGGATAAAAATTAAGTGTGCAGACATTTTAAGGAGATATTCTATAACCCAAATGGTGTAATAGCCTTTATATGTCACAAGGAGTCTTATAAAGAAATCCATTGTGATTTTTAACCATTTCCATTCTGGTATTCATAATGGTTGTAACATCCCACTTAAAATACAGATTTTTTTCATGAACTTGATGATATACCAAAATTGAGGCACATATTTGACAATATTCCTTATCATGTTTTTTCTGAGATATATATACAACTTTATGATTCTGGGATTTATAGATAATGGTTACTAAATCATTTAATTTAATAGTACCTTCATTTATGATATTATGGCGTAGTATACTTGGTTCCCAAATATGATCATTTCATCATGGTCAAGGTTGTATTCTAGAATAATTTTTCCCTTGTTTTATAGATCTAAATATCTCTCATATACGTATTTAACATTCACATATATTTATGGTTGAACATTTATATAAGAATAATAAAATATTTATCCTTTGAATATAATTTCATGTTCTATCATCTTCAAATCCATATGTATTAGATATATTTCAATACTCATCATAGAAAATATAGCATGTTCCATCTGAGTAAGAGTATCATTCACCTTTTTTAACTTCACATGGTGGTTATATATCAATTAGTCATAATATGTAATCAATTTCACTAAGCACTTTTTGCACATAACTAACCCTTTATTTATTAATATATACTTCATAATTTTAGGATTAGTATATATATTTCTAACCATTCACCATATTGATAAGGTATCCATATATTTAATATAAAAACTATCGATTCTGACTCCAAATCATATTTCTAGTATTTTTTTTCATTAGCCGCTAATTTTTTAGAGATGTATTCTACTACTATATCTCCCTCAAAAAGAACACATCGTAGTCCCTTCATTAACATATCAATATAAATCTCAGTCCCTTCATGTTTATTGAGTAATTTATATAATGTTTGACATACCAACATTCACATTAGTTGTATAAAATTTTCTTTTCATTCATCAATCATAGGAATATGGATCCCTCCCACATCAACATGTTTATTGGATTTGATAACTGTTGACCACATCAAACGCGTCCACAAAACTTTCCAAACGTCCCCTAGATGATCCCAGAGAATAGCTTGTTCTGCAAGCTTCGATTTGACTAGTCATGGAGCCCAAATAGAGTAACGGATCAAAAGTTATGGCTGTTTGAAGTTGGGCTACTGGGGATGGCCATCCAGGATGGTTTTGGGGGAAGTATAGACTTGCGTGGAAAAAATGAGTTTCACGTGGAAAACCATATGCGCACGTTAAATGTTATGAACCCATCTTTTCATGTGCGGAATATTAAACAAACATCTTTGCGTGTGTGGAATTTTCCATGCACCGCCTTGCGCGCGCGGAATTTTACGCGCACCGCCTTGCACGCGCACAATTTTACGAGCACCGCCTGGCGTGTGGAAACCCATTCACGTGTGCGGAATTTTACGCGTACCAACACCCAGGTTCCACCTATAAATACAAGTGCACCCCCCCCCCCCCACTTCTTCAGGGGACCCCAGAGGTCATCTGCCGCTCTGATGCGCATAAGTCTGGAGTTTCCGCGCACTCGTCGAAAACTTCCCTCTGATGCGAAAAACATTAGTTTTGCATGGAAATGGGCCAACCTGCCTAGTTTTCCACGCAACACATAATTTTTACATGAAATGGTGCCGCTGAGCCCGATTTTTCGCGCACCAGTACAGCACCGGTCCTATTGCGCGCCAGCCTTCCCTATTGTGCGCACCACGTCCTTTTACGTAAAAGGCATCCCTATTGCCCGCAATTCCTTCCCTATTGCGTGCCCGCATCCGGCATTGTGCGTGCCACCTCTTATTGCCCGCCCGCATCTAGTATTGTGCGCCCGGCTCCGGTATTGTTCGCCCGGCTCCCGTATTGCGCACCCACTGCACCAATTGCACGCCCAACTCCCCTATTTCGCGCTGACCCGCCGTTCTAGGTGCCTTATAGCAATTGTCCTATCTATATGACTTTAAACTGTAGTAATCCATGTGTTCCAATCATAGGATGCCTCTTGCTCCAAACAAGAGATGCCTCATTCTCCAGACATGAGATGACAACAGTCCTATCTACATGACTTTAAACTGGAGTACTCCATATGTTCCAAACATAGGATGCTTCTTGCCCTATATGAGAGATGCCTTATAATACAATCATGAGATTCCAACAGTCCTATCTACATGACTTGAAACTGTTGTAATCCCTATGTTTCAAACATAGGATGCCTCTTGTTCCAAATAAGAGATTCCTTATGCTCCAAGTATAAGATTCATTATGTCATGATCACAATGGCGTAATATCAAGAGCGTTGGAATCTGTTCAAACATTCCATCACTCTGCCTCACGCTTTGCGTGTCCTTCATTAGGATCGTCATCCACTTCCCTGTATGAAGGGACCCCCTAACAGTATGGATGATAGACCTTTGGTCTGCTTGCTCTAACAGTATGGATGATATACCTTGGTCCACCTACTGTAACAGTATGGATGATAGACCATGGTCTGCCTACTGTAACAGTATGGATGATAGACCTTTGGTCCGCCTCCTCTAATAGTATGGATGATAGACCTTTGGTCGGGCTGTTTTAATAGTATGGATGATAGACCTTTGGTCCTCCTGCTCTAACAGTATGGATGATAGACCTTTGGTCCACCTGATGTAACAGTATGGATGATCGACCTTTGTTCCGCCTGCTGTAATAGTATAGATGATTAACCCATGGTCTACCTAATTTCCTGGGCCATTGCCCCGGAAGACTTTGGACAACACTTTGAGTCAGGACCTGTGTTTTGAACACGGTCAGCAGTCGACCACCATTTTTTTGTCCTCATTTCTGGCTAACGTAATATGGATGCTGCATTTCCACCACGATCAATAGTTATCCTCCATCACCACGCCACCCTCACCGCGTTCCGAATGTCGGGCATGTGATTCACACTTTTCATCTCCTTTTGTTCAGACCGATTCCAATGCCCTTGGCACTATCCCTCTTGTGCGCTAGTGCATAGGTGATTACCTCAACCCACCAGTGAGTTGGGATGCCCTCTTGGCCAGAAATGAAGAAGACATCGGGGCCGCCATAGAGCGTAAGCCCCATCCACCATTTCCGGTCCATAACAGCACACAGGCATCACCCTTGTGTAAGCCTCATTCCATCCTGAACTACGTGGACTTTGATTCCCTACCACGGGGATACGTAGGAAGCCTCCTCGAGGTTCAATCCCACCACCCGGTCATTCCAACCTCTTCATGTCAGTTCGCCAACCATTGTGGGCCGCCTCAGAGCATAAGCCCCATACAACCATGGGTCGTCTCAGAGCGTAAGCCCCATCCATCCATCACCTTGGGCCACCTCAAAGTGTAATCCCCATACAACCATGGTCCGCCTCAGAGAATAAGCCCCATACCACCTTTGGCCACCACAGAGCATAAGCCCCATACAACCATGGGCCGCCTAAGCGTTTAAGCGCTATACAACCATGGGCCGCCTTAGAGCGTAAGCCTATACAACCATGGGCCGCCTCAGAGTGTAAGCCCTATACCACCTTGGGCCACCTCAGAGCATAAGCCCTATATCTATTATGGGTTTCCTTAGAGCGTAATCCCCATCTACCACTATGGGCTGCATCAGAGCATAAGCCCCATGCCATTGTGGTTCGCCTCAGAGCGTAAGCCCCATACCACCTTTGGGCCGCCTCAGAGCATAATCCCCATACAACTGTGGGCCTCCTCAGAGTGTAAGCCCCATCCACCATTGTCGCACTATAGCGGCACATGGGAAGCACCCCTGCATAAGCCCCATCCACCATTTCCACTCCATAGTGGCACATGGGCAGCACCATTGTGTAATTCCCAACCACCATTACCGCTCCATAGCGGCACATCGGTAGCACCCTTGCGTAAGCCCTATCCACCATTGCATCTCCATAGAGGCACATGGGAAGCACCCTTGCGTAAGCCCCATCCACCATTGCCACTCCATTGCAGCACACGGGAAGCACACCTGCATAAGCCCCATCCACCATTGCCCCTCCATAGCGGCACATGGGCAGCACTGTTGCGTAAGCCCCATCCACCATTGATGCCCCATAGCGGCACATGGGTAGAACCTTTGCGTAAGCCCCATCCACCACTGTCACTCCATAGCTTTACATGGGAAGCACCCCTGCGTAAGCCCCATCCACCATTGCCGCTCCATAGCGGCACATGGGCAGTACCCTTGCGTAAGCCCCATCCACCATTGCTGCTCCATAGCAGCTCACGGGCATCACCCTTGCATAAGACCCATACCATCCCGAACTACGTGGACTTTGATTACCTACAATGGGGATACGTAGGAAGCCTCCACAAGGTTCAAGCCCATCACCCGGTCATTCTGACCTCTTCACGTCAGTTCAGCAACCATTATAAGACGACTCAGAGCATAAGCCCCATATACCACCATGGGCCGCCTTAGAGCATAATCCCCATACCACCTTGGGCCACCTCAGAGCATAAGCCCTATATCCGTTGTGGGCCGCCTCAGAGAATAAGCCCCATATATCACCATGGTCCACCTCAGAGGGTAATCCCCATACCATTGTGGGCCACCTCAGAGCGTAAGCCCCATACTACCTTTGGGTCACCTTAGAGCATATTCCCCATACAACTGTGGGCCTCCTCGGAGTGTAACCCCCGTCCACCACTGCAACTCTATAGCATCACATGGGAAGCACCCTTGCGTAAGCCCCGTCCACCATTGCCGCTCCATAGCGGCACATGGGAAGCACCCTTACGTAAGCCCCATCCACCATTGCCGCTCCATAGCGGCACAGGGGCATCTCCCTTGCGTAAGCCCCATCCACCATTTTCGCTCCATAGCGGCTCACGGGCAGCACCCTTACGTAAGCCCCATACCATCTTGAACTACGTGGACTTTGATTCCCTTCCACGAGGATACGTAGGAAGCCTCCCTGAGGTTCAAGCCTACTACCCATCAGACCCCCGGTCCATCTTCATGTCGGTTCGCCGGCACCACCCGAACTACATGGACTTTGATTCCCTGCCATGGGGATACGTAGGAAACCTCTTCGAGGCTCAAGCCCAGCTACACTGTCACCCTTGTGATGGTCCTATTTCATTCCCCCTTCATTTCATTAATCCATCCTCCACCCATCCCGATTCTTACCCGGGATGCCACATTCCAGTGAGATCATTCCATTCATCCTTACACCACTCCTTGCAGCACCCGAGCAGCTAACCATCCGTAAGCCCCAGCATGTCTCAGGGTCGTTGTCCATTGTGTACACCTCAGATCATCACCACTTCGAACTACATGGGTTTTGATCCCTATCCTCTACACAAGGTAAATAGGAAACCTCCATGAGGCTCAATCCCATCCAATGGTAAACCCTGGTGTCCCCCATTTTGGGTGCACTCTCACTGATCCACCCTTAGTGGTGTTCAGATCATCCATTACGGTGTGACATCTCCCATACATGGGGAGAACCACCTCAGATCTGTCCTCATCGGGCATTCTGATCCATTCATATTCCTGATGTTCCCTCCTTGGGATGTACCAATCTAATCTGTCTCTATGGGACGTTCTGATCACTCTCATTTCTTCTCCACAAGACGTTAAACTCGCGGCGTACACCGTGTTAAACATGGGAAGCTGAGGAAAACCATAGAAGACACGCCCTTGGCGTAACCGCCTCAGCAAGACGTTAAACTCGCGGCATACCCCGTGTTAAACATGGGAAGCTAAGGAAACCCTCACAAGACATGCCCTTGGCGTAACCATCTCCGCAAGATGTTAAAATCACGGTATACCCCGTGTTAAACATGGGAAGCTGAGGAAAACTTCAGAAGACACGCCCTTGGAATAACCGTCTCTGTAAGATGATAAACTCATGGCATACACCGTGTTAAACATGGGAAGCTGAGGAAAACCTTAGAAGACATCCCCTTGGCATAACTATCTCCACATGATGTTAAACTCGTGGCATGTCCCGTGTTAAACATGGGAAGGTGAGGAAAACATCAAAAGACACGCCCTTGGAATAACAGTCTCCGCAAGACGTTAAACACATGACATATCCTATGTTAAACATGGGAAGCTAATGAAAACCTCATAGAAATGCCTATGTAATATGATTCCCCGCATCTGATGTGGGATGCCTCGGGTTTTGGACCCTTGAGATGCCCTCTTATGAGAAAGAATACAGGTTCCCCAATTTCCATGCATCCAGAGATGCCTCGACATGCCTAATGTTTTCAACTACTCCGACCGAAGGGTGATACCCTGTCAAGACCCCTTGGAGTGTCTCGATGGAAGCAGCGTAATTAACTATTGTCCATGAAGATATGGCACTGGGAACGAGATTCACAAGAACATCTTAAATCTATGAGGGAGACCCGGACTAGGTGATGAGTTTCGAGGAGGAATCCACGGAAGGAAGAACTGACATCCCATCATCCCGGTTTTGATCAAGGAGTATACGTCCCTAAATAAGGAATAAATGTCGCTCGCCTTTGGAAAGTGGGGATACGGGGCAACAAGCCGTGCATCCCCACAAACGGATGCGCGCACCCCAGCCGAAAGCATCAGAAACAATATCCATGAGAAATTACCTAGAAATATTTGGTGGTATCTGTCCAACCCAAGAAAACAATAGATTTTCGTCATTATGGATGCAATGTGGCACTAAACATTCTCTTAATTTTTTTGAAGGTTCAAAATATATACACTCACTTATGATCACATATTCATGTAATGATACATTCTATAGAAAAAATTCATAGTTTCTAAAATATTCATCATTAAATAAAATTAAAAAAATTATAAATTCAATCACTAAATTCTATATTCGGTGGATTTCTAAATATAGAAGTGGCACTAGTAAGTCCAAATGACATTGCTATAAATTTCTAGTGACTATACCTCATATAATTGGATTTTTTGGTATATCAACCATAATAACCCTCAATTTTTAATAACTAAAATTAATTTCACTCGATGAAAAGTATTATTCACCACGGAGTCGATATAAAAAGTTATTAATACATGGTAGAGGATACTTTTTCTTGATAACGATCATGTTAATTTCTCAAAAATAAATGAAAAGATGCATTGAACCGTAATTCTAATTATCAAAAAGAACAAGAACACCCCATGGTGATGAAATAGGATATATAAATACCTTTTCTATATACTATATTTGTTACTTATTCATTTAATACAACTCAATTGGTTACAGTCTATAAATATTCTTCTAACTTTTTATATCACCACATTTGAGTTATTTTGAAAAATGAACAAAAATATTCTAGAGAAGACCTAGAAACTATTTAAGAAATGAAAAAACGTATTCCTAAAAATAGTAATATCTTAAATGTTGAGTTTCTCTAAATTAATTTGAGAGAAACAACCATAATGAATAAGTATTAAGACTCATATAATGAAAGTGATTTCCATTGGGAATTTATGTTTACACTAATAAATTATCTTATGTTGACTCAAAATATATAATATGAATTCAATTCATCAGTAATTTATATATTATCTATATAATGAGAACCAATCCATTCCAAATATCACATCAAAATCTAGTATAGGGATAATAACATGTTTTTTATGAAGCACAATACCACAAAATTATATTAGAAAAGAGCTATATAATTGGGATATGAACATTGTACAATTAATAATTTTCACCAATAAATCATCATCTAATTATTGAAGAGCTAATGTGATAGCTATAAAAAATTATTCACATATAAAATAGTGGGTTAATTTGGAATCAAATAATATAGTTATATTTATAGAGTGGATGATAAGTGTACTATTCTCCAAATTCTTCTCAATACTCACTTTAATAGTTATGATCACATGATCATTCCCTTTTTATCTTGTATTAATAGGATGATGGTATCAAAATTTTCCATTTACCCAATTATTTTTTCACTATTGGTCATAATTTCCAAAATCTTTGAAATTTTGGCATTGGGGTATTTGTGGTGCATTATTTTTATCTTTCCCTATATACAGTTCAATTTTTAACAACTTCTAATTACTTTGACATTCATTTTCTCAATAGAATTGTCTCCAACACATTAATCATTTACCAGTCCTCTTAAGTTAGTTTCTACTAATATTATTCCCACAATATAAGAATAAATAAATATTAATTTTTTATTCTACAAGGGTTTCGTTATTTGAATCTTCTCGAAGATATGTCATTCCCTTATTATCCCCAAAATTGTAAAATAAAAATATTTTACCCTCTCTATTTATTCCTTGATAGAACATTGAATGATTTATTCATATCTAAAAAGTTCATTTATGTATAATGAATTTTGGGTACATAGATTTGAGGAAGTCAATATTTTTTAAACTTTTCATTCATGTTTGATTATAAAAAAATTGTATAGCTTGCATGTCTGGGGAAATTTTATTCATAGATACTGATAGATTCATTATACTTATACTTAAACATAGGGAATTTTGTTTCCTTTATTATTTATAGGGTTTAATAAATATAATTATTGAAATATACCACCTTTAACTCTTTCTGTGTCATGACGTTGACCTATTCCACTTTTCCATTTTCATAATAGGATTCCTACATTGATCAGCTTCACATTTCAAATGATAAGAATACATGAAATTTTTTATAGTATTTGAGAACTAGAGAAATAAAATTATATTTTTAGTTGTACCAATCCATTTGATGAACATTATTGGTTTGAAGGAACCACTAATGGAAGGTTGATATTGGTTCTTGAAAGACTCAATGGTGAATTTCTCCCTACTTTAATCATTCCTAACCTCTAAAATTTTCACAACTTGAGAGAGTTTCATGGGAACATCAATATTAATTTTCATTCTTCTCTGATTATATTTGTTTTATTATGTGAAAATTTGTTTCATTTAACCTCACTTTTTTTGTTAACATGATTCCTCTTGGTGCCAAAATTTGAGTGAGAAAGAACATTAGGTGATAATCATACATCATTATAAAAAGTGAGGAATCATTTTATCATAAAAAAATTCAGAATATGTACAAAATTTTGACACCTTATTTTTAGCCTATGATAATTTATATTGATCATATGTCTCAATTAGATCATTATTGGTTTTATTGGTTTTTTAATTCATTGTACACCTTACCTACATTGAATATAAACTTATCTTTGCATTGATTTTATTTATAATATCCTTGATCCATAAACCAAGATCTGTTGCTAAAATCACACTCTATACATTTTGGTTATGATGCTAACTATGTATACCCAATCATTACTTTCATAAAAACATTTTAGATGAATATTTAGTACATATCATAATAATATATACCCATGAACCATAACGGATTATTTTCATTAGTGAATAAATACATAATCAACTTATCTCGGTAATGAACATCAACATATCCCATTAATTTCATCCTATATATAACCATTCTTAGACGTACCCTACTTAATAAATTTTTTCTTAGCCTTTGTAAGATTAAGAATAAGAATATTTGACCCAATATAATCATTAAGTGTATTCATGGGACATATCAATCAATGAAAATAATTGAGTATATGATAATAATAGGGCTGTGATAACATAACCGTATGTTATGAAACATACCCATCATATCATAGACCACAAATTAGGAGTCATGAAAAAAGAATATTTCATCATAATATTCATGAGTCATAAGAGTGTGGAATCATAAATCATCATTCACGAGTCATTATAGCATATCATAAGCATAATTCATAATATTTTGACATATATATTATTATTGAAAATTGTTTATATATTCATGGTTCACTACTATGACTATCACTGTGGATAGACTCCCACATTGCATTAGGTTTACTCCCAATTCATATCATTTACTTATTCATTTCTCACTACCAAGTCTATCATTGTGGAGAGATTCCCTTTCTGGATGTTATTTTTTTATATTCATTTCATAATATATTTTTTGACAAAAATGATTAAGCAATTAATTATAGAGATATATAATTATGGGACCACCTATTACACAATGAAAATTATATATATATATATATATATATGTGTCTGTGTGTGTGTGTGTGTCTGTGTGTGTGTTTTAGAATATCAAATAAACATTCACCATTTCATCATTATATGATTATCCCATAAGAAATTAGGTGTTTTCAAAAAACAATAATTAAAATATCATCATCATAAAGCATACAGAAAAAAATGTTGATGGTATAATTAATATATAGTAAATCATAACAATTATTAACTGATTTTAACAAATATGAAATGAATCTTTTTTAAAATATTTTAAAATATGCTTTGAAAATAAAGAAAAATTTCCCTTCTCTTTGGGTAAATTTAACAAGTAAAATATTAGAAGAATCAAAATAGTATTTTATTTTTAGACCATTTTAACCTATAATGGTCACTTCAAGGTGAATGAAATACATGATGATAGAAAACTAAATTGAATCTATATGTGAATAAATAGAATATTCTCATCATATATTTGTTCAATGTCAAGATTTATTCCTATGAAAAACCATTCAAAAAAATACTTTTAAACATTTATAAATAAAGTTAAAGGTACTGTAAATGACCATTTTAAAAATTTTATAAATGGGTAAAAACATATATAATGTTGACCAACCAATACTGTTCTTGATATGACAAACCATCACTATCATTACAAATGGGTTCCAATCCCAGCTAATTCAAATTGGTCAAATATTTTCAAAGTTGATTTTGTTCTAGGTGGTTGGTCATGGGATTTTTTTCATGAATCTTTGTATAGAAAATGTGATCCATAATTCTTTCCATAATCTCTATATGGATTATAATGAAATAACATCATTGGAAATGATCATCAGGAATTTTGTGTTGCTAGGAAGAATCATAGGGATGAAGGGTTTAAATCTAGAGTGGGAATGACCATAAAAGAGTAAAAAAAATTTAGTTCATGGATAGGGTGGTGAGATGTTGATGGTTAGTGGCACCAACTACAGTAACCCATAAGAATTGGTTATAAAAAAACAGCCACTGGTGGAGAATCATGGTTCAAATGTGTGGCATCCATGTGGGGTTCTTATTAGAAGATTCATATTTATAGGTAGGGAATGGGGTCACAAAACATGTCCTTGTCCAAATGGGTATTATTTAGATCCAACATCACAAATATGTGTTCAAAATAATAAACAATCAAGGGTCTCATGGTCACCCAATCATTTGGTATTTATGGACAAGAAAATAACGAACTTACATGTCAAATAAATAAGGGTCCTTAAAGAAAAAACTCAAGATACCTCTAGGTTATCCAATCAATGGGACTTCAAGGAATAGGAAAAATCTAGGGACCTTTGGGATAACCAATAAAGGTGTATTAAATGACCATAGAAGCAGGGGACCTCTATGTTATTCAACCAACAGGTCATAAATATCATGTGATTTAATTGATCCACTAGGACTTATGACTATTATATATTATAATAAGTGACCTAGTTGGTTCTGGTCAATGGTTGTTGGGAAGAATGAGGCTTGACCAACTATTATACATGATTGTGTGTAAGTGTATGTCGATTATACCCATGAATTTGAGGTTTTCTCTAAAGGTAACCCTATAATTATATGAAATACATAATGGTAGGTCAATGTTGGGTAAGGGTATGGTGATAATACTATACACCATGTTAAGGCATCTTAGAGTTTCAAAAGGGTAAATCTATTCTTTTAAATTCCGCATAAGGGTAACATTATATTTTTGTAAGGGCACCTTAGAGCTATGTAAGGGTAAAAGGAGATTGATATGAGTATCGTACTCACTATGTAAGGGTAAATTCAATTTCTTAAGGGATGTAAAATTGTAGACCCAATTTAGGATAGGTTTTTTTGAATTTTTCAAAGCTTTTGTAAGGGTAGCCTTTTCAGTATGTAAGGGTATCTCCATGGTTCCAAAGGTTCTGTAAGGTCATCTTTAGGATACATAATAGCCAGGAATTATTTTTAATGGTTAGGTAAGGGTAAGTCAAAGTTTAATAAGGCTAAAATAATAAACTTATGTGATGATTATGTGATTCATAACTCTAATACAAATTTCCCTTATGCAATACCCTTTTGTGGTGAAAATTATTTTATAACGTCATTTTTCTTCTCATTCATCCTATTTTGACCTAATAATTTGATTTCATGTTTTTAAATGAAAAAAATATAGGAAATTAATTCCCATTAGGTTTTAAATCATTCAATCCCTTTATATTTTATTTTAAACACTCATCACTGAATATTTAGGTAAAAGAAAAACTAAATTACTAATTTAATTTGTGGAGATTAATGTTTTGAACTATTATAGTGTTTGTTTTCATAAAAATATTCAGACCTCAAACAAACTTTATTATTGTTATCTTATTCAGTCCAGAGATCATAAAACTTGATTATCCTGGATATGATAAGTCACCTTCAAAATAACTATGATCTTTTTTTTGTTTGGGGAATGGAAGAAACCTCTCCCTATTCCCTCTATTCATAAGTGCACTGTTCAATAAAGAAAAATTTCTAACCATTATTCTCTTTTCTAATTTGATACTAATATTTCACAATAAATACAGATGAATTAAATAAAAATTTCTTAGATGATAATAATATAATAATTATCAAATAATTATAATAAATAATTATCCCAATTTATTCTTTGATTATTATAGAGAAATATTTTTTATCATATGTTGAGTTATAATTTTATCTATCTAAAAAATGGTTAAAACATGATATTTCTTAAATGTAAAATCTTTGATATAAATAAATGATATGAACTATTATTTGAAATGGTGTTTTGATAATTTTTTGAAAATAAAATATTAGAATCAGCTTCAGGATTCTGTATAAAGTGGTTTAATCTGACAAACATGTGAACATAATGTGGGTGAAATTTCATTGTGGAGACTTGACATCGATATTGAGAACCTTTAAGAGGGTTATCCCATGTGCTCTAACTAATGGTAATTTTTAAATTTATTTAAATGATATATGACATTCCCAACATTGGTTAAAAAATAATTGATTCATATTGTGTTATGATTATTAATTATTATTTATTATTTAATGAGTATTTAGTATTAATTTTTTTAACAAACAATAGATATTGAAATTAGAGAAAGTAATAAGGTCCAAAAAATACCCATGTGCACATTCTTGATGTTGAACACCAATGGTTGAGGTTTAAACACACACCCATGTGTATTTGTATGTGGACATATGACAATGTTTGTTGTATGATCACATGTGTGTGCATGTTTATCCCAGAGACGTTGTTGGTTTCTGATAAAAAAAATTAGCTATAATGAATTATGATTACGTTCCATGATTACTTATATCTACGCACTTGCTTCCTTGATGAGATACCTTATAGAAAAAAACATGTTGACCTCACTTGATAGTGCATTTTGCGAAAACATACTAACCTAACATCTTTAGTTATTTCAATTCAATTGGATCAACACTATATTGATTATTTGAATTTTTTATAGCACCAGGTATGATTTATATTGAAAATTGAACATCCAAATTCTAGGGAATACCTAGAAACTATTTCATAAATACATCAATGTATTTCTAAAAAATAGTCATATCTTAAATTTTATGTTTCTCCTATGTAATTTGAGAGAAATAAAACTTTTTATTATGTATAAAGACTTATATAGTAGAAGTTATTTCAATTGGGGATTCATGTATATCCTTAAACTAATAGATTATATTAGTTTGAATCAAAATATAAAATATGTACCATATTCCCCGATAATTGATATTGGATTTGTATAATGAGATCCAATCCATTCTAAATAGCACATAAAACTCTACTATTGATATAATAACATTATTTTTAAGAATAAATATACCAAAAAATTATATTAGAGAGGAGCTACATACCTGAGATATGATCATCATACCATTAACAGTTTTCACCAATAAATGAACATCTAATAATTGAAGAGGTGATGTGATATTTGTAAAAAATATTCAAATATAAAAGTGTGAGTTCAATGGTAATCAAATAAAACAGTTTCATTTATAGAGTGGAAGATAAGTGTACTATTCAATAGTATTGTTCTCATAACCCACTTCAAGGGCTATGATCACATGAGATTTCCTTTTTTAAATTCGATTAATAGTTTGATGATATCAATTTTTTCCATTAACCCATTGATTTTTTGATTTTTTTTTCATAATTCTTAAACTCCTTGAAATTATGACATTGAAGTATTTATGGTGCATTATTTTGATATTTCTTTACAATAATTTCAATTGTTAACCACTTAATTTTACTTTGACAATGATATTATCTATAGAATTTTCTCCCACATTTTAATCATTTACTAGTCCTATTAGGTCAATCTCTTGTAATATTCTTCCCACATTATATAAATAAATAAAGACTAATTTTCTATCCACTAAGGGATTCATTTTTTGAATCACCTCAAAGAACCATCATTCCCTTATTGTCCCCAAAACTATGACAATAATGGTAGTTTACACACTGTGTTTATACATTGAGAAAACATAAAATGATTTCTTCATAGCTAACAATTTCCATTTATGTGTAATTATTTTTGGGTACGTGGTTTTTAGTCACTCAATATTGGGTCAAATTTTCATTCATGTTTGATAATAAAACCAAATATATACCTTTCTTGTCTAGTGATGCGCACATCCTTGTGTATGCACAAATTTAATATTTATAGAACCTTCTTACTAATAGTACATGGGAATGATAAGAGTCGAACCATAGGTAAAGACTAATGTTTGAGCAGACCAAATAAAAAAAACAATAACAAAACTAAAATAAAATAGTGAAACTGGAGTTTAGTGGTAACAAATAGGGGTGACATGGTGTGATGCAGTGATTTAGAACTAGAGAAAGTTAATGATTGAGTTAAGGGTGTTGGACCAGAAAAGATTGATTTAAATGTAATTTTTCTTGAATGAGACCAATCATAAATGTTCTTTTGTTATGTGTAGAGGAGTGAAATATCTAACCATCATTATAAAATTCAACATCACGATTGATATATATTAGGAACAATTATTCCTAACATTAACCAATTTAGTGATTCTTCTTCATGGGGAATATCATACCATAACCTTTTCCTATTAGTACTTCGATTTTGGTTTCCAAGGAAAAAAGAATATTATACCCATATGTTTTTAATTCTTGGGGTAGAATAAAAAGAGGCTCACTAGGAGGGAAAAAATCTATGAATCATAAACCTCAACCCTCTTATGATTGATCTGGTAGCAAGAAAAGATAAATTGATAACAATTAAATCTATCTGATCCAACCACCCTAAACAAAATATAAATTCATTAAACAATTATTAGTAAATATAAAATCCATTAAAAACATATCAGTATTAAAAAAACAAAGTAAAGAAAAAGATAAATAAGTCCTCCTACTCCATTGCTCTACTCCTGCTCTAATAGCCTACTACAATCTCTATTTTGGTGCTAGAATGCCTCATCTACTCCTTGTCTAAATAAATATTGAGTGCATGGAGGAATTGAAGAGTGGAAAAGAAGGAGATGTAATGTATTTGATATATATGGATGTCAATTTGGATAGAAGAGTGGAATCAGGTGTGTGGTGGTGTAACGCCCCGACCCCAGTTACCCAGAGTCGGTGCATTATTACATAACATTGGCATGATCATGAGAAAGATCAAGTCTCGAAAGACCGATTAGTTTAGTTGCCTTGGAATAACTAGATACATCTATAAATTTTTACATTACATCATAAAAAAGCATTTTGTCTTCATATCCCCTCATACTATCCCTGCAGGTCATTCATAAATTACTTCTTCATAATCCTGGAAAAAAAATTAAAACATTGAAAGGGGTGAGCTCGGATGCTCAGTAAGGATAACATTATAGCAGAAGCTTTCATAAATAATCATAAACACTTAAGGCAATTTATAACTAAAACAAAAGCCTTTGAAACTTGAACTTTCAACATGGTATGGCATAAATAAAATGAAATAATGCCATTTACTTACTCACATGGATATTCTACTAGTCGAATGATCACATGCAATATCAATAACCACTTTCATAATGATGGAATGCATAATCCCAAACTATCATAACCACATAGCCAAGGCCTCGTGCCAAGACTACAAATAAGATTTTGCCAAGGCCTTGTGCCAAGACACTAGTTTGTCTCATGAGACCTACCGATGCATCGAGGAGCTATAGCGGGCTCCACCCGTCACTTATTAAGTCCAATGCATTCCTCATATGAATAGGTTTAATCATAAAATAAACATTCGTATTAAAACTAGCATACGAAATGTCAATACTTTAACCACAAACCATGAATGGTATAAAAATAGAACATCCACAGTCAAATATAACTCATTTGATACAATATGGAAGATTGTATTGTATCACATTAACCTCAATCATGAATAATGAAGGATGTTGACATAGATGAAAATAATCATCAAAACTATTTGAGAGAAATATCCCCCTTTTCTTGAAAACATTTAAAAGTCACACTATTTGTCAAGAAGCCATTTAAAAATAGATTTTCGAATCAAAGTGTCCCATACCACTTTGAAACTTTTTAAAAGGAGTGTTAATTTCTAAAACTTTAATGTCCATATAAATAAATCTTTAAAACCATTTTTAATACATGGACATTAATGAGCAAGATTTAGAAGAATAAGTCTTTAAAACATTTAAAAATGGTATTTTAGTTAGAGATTCTAACCAAAAGAGACACTTGAATACAAATAATTGAGGTAATCAAAACTTTGTAATATCATGAGAATAAAGGGATTCATGATATACTATGTCAAAGTACATTATATACACCACATAAAAGTGATTTGGTGTATATCAACAAAGAAGTCTCAATGGATTGTAAGTTGAGATGAAATCTCTCATAAAGGCCATATCCTTAGGTTAAGGATAAATCAACAACATAATTATGTGTGAAAAATATAAATACACTAAATATGATTGGATATTCAGTGTAAAACAATCAAAGTATATTCACACATATTCCTGTAAAAACAACACCAACGAATTGGATGTTTAACTCAACAAATGGTGAAAGAGTTAAAATTACTCTTATCAAATTCATATCAATGACTTGAGAATTTTCAATGGAGTGATTATGTGTATCAAAAGTATATCCACAGGAAGGGGAGTGGAAATTATGACATAATCAAATGAATAGTGATTCCACACATAATCTTGGGGTAATATAATCAATGAAATATGCGTAAAGCCAAATGAGTGGAAATTGAAATCTCAAATTCCCTTATTGATTAGGTAACTTAAGAAAAAACACCCATGAAAGAAATATCATACCATGATGATGTAAATACCCATAAAATAAAGTATATTACACAATTAATACAATCATGGGTAGTACACATACACCACATGCAATAATTAAGTGGTGATCAATGGAATTCTCACGGAATTAAAAGTGAGACAAGAAACCCCTTACCACGTTAATCAACTGAGTCGCATGGCCAAAAGTTAATAACCACAAAATGATTTACAGAATAACATGAATATAAAGTGAATCATGATAATATATATCAAATGGAAGTACACAATACACCACTTTCAATAATTTAGTAGCGAACAATGGAAATCTCACGGAATTGAAAGTGAGATAAGAGAATCCCTTACTTTGTACTTTTTCCTTGGTCGATGGTAGGTTTACCTCCTGTATAATGGTGAAATAATTGTTATTGAATAATAAAAGAATCAGTTACTTTAATATGATATCATATATGATCTTTTAACATTGATTTGTTAATAATATCTTAGAATTATCGTCATTTCAGGTGTTAACGGGTTCATTTTACTTTATATTCTTTGTTATGTGAGCCATATTCGTTATTAATGGGATGTATATTATTCATATCCAGAATGGTATCAAGTCCTTAAACATCATTTTTAAATCATCAAATGATAATTATACTTGAATGGATACGATGGAGAATGAATCTCATCGCGTTCGTGGAGACGGTAGTCCGTACGTACGCACGAATGCTACTTCCATTTAATTTTTATTTTAAAAGAATCGAATCCAAATGATACATAGGTATATTACTATTCCAGTAAAATATAATATTTTATATATGTTACTTATGTTCATTAACACCATCCTTTATACGTTCCATGTGTGGTATGAACGAGTCATATCATTTTAAGGGGGCGGTAGTCCGCACTTCCTCAAATGAAATTATCGTATGTATATACAACATGAAACGAATAATTGTATGAAATAAAATGGAATTACAGAAGCTTATACATAAAATATATATCATTAATATCATATTTAATTACAGTGCCATCCTAATGGCCACCATGAGAGGCGGTAAGATGTATTTGAACAATCATCGTTTCGTGAGGCGTTAGTTTGCCATCCACAGAAACATTATGTTCATCATCCATTAGATGGAGTTGTGTGAATGTGTAGTTTGAATCCTTCTTAGAACAACGTCCTAGTATATTGTGGATACTGGTGTTGTTACAAAATAAAGGAAATAAAAAGAGTTTGGGGGTTGGAGAAGCAAAATAATTGAAAATAATTTAAGAGAAAATGTTACCTTTAATTTAGGTAACTCACTTTGGTTGGAACCAAAGGACTTATTGAAATGCTTTCTGCCTAAGGGGAAGCTTCAAGGAGGAGGAGAGGGATGTGGGGAGCTTATTTGGGCAGAGTTTGGATGAGCCAAGTGGCTTGAGAGGTGTGAGTAATGAGTAGAAGTGGTCTCCTTTTATAAGGGAGAGGAGGGGCTCTTTAGAAAAGAGTGAAAGTATTACTTTATAATATAATTATGTTCGGTTTATAATGGTCCAAAAATCATTGAGGTCGAAGATAAGATGTCTCATATTCTAAATAACATCAACCAATAAGAATTGGACAGGTTTTAGATAATATTTTAATCATTATAATCTTATTTATTTAAATGATTATTAATGAGGTAAACATTGCATCATTATTGTGTCATTAATAATTTAAATTATATGATGTCTAAAAATTATAAATAAAATATAATTATGTAGGAAATATTTTTAGCTTTCTAATGAATATTTATAATCGAAAATACAACATGTATAACCCTATGTAAAAATTGTTCTTCTAAAAGATGTAAGCTTATGCCATTTTTATTTTTATTTTAACTTTATTAATATAAAGTGTCCCTACCACATACAAGTGGCTCCATGGGGTCCCCAAATTGACCCAAGGATGATCATGGTCGGGTATGTGTCCACCAATAAGTTTAGGACACGTTTTAGGGTAATTTTTTATTATTATAATATTATTTTTTAACCCTTATTTACCGGATTTACCCTTAACCATGGTAAATAAAATATTTACCGCAGTAATTATTCAAAATGACTAAAAATAAAAGTTACCTATTTACACAATTTGAACATCCTGATTCCAAATATGGAATCCATTTTTCTAAATTCAAAACACAGAAGTGGCAGAAATTAATTTAAAATTAATTCCCGCTGTCAAAACAAAAAGCGTGTTTTTAAGAGATAATAACTATCAAAAGATTGACATTTGTTTATGTTCGGTTTAATTGTAAAATTATGTCCAATGACCAAAATTATATTAAATGGTAAAAATATATTCTAAATATACTTTAAAACCACTCAAATTCATAATTTATCACTATTAATTATTTTGATTAAAAAAGTTGTTTTTAATTAAAATTTAGTAATTTTTACTATTCATCAAAATATGAAATTTATCCGAAAAGTACCAAAATTTCACCTTAGGCTAAATTTGATATTCCGAATCCAAAAATGAAGTCCATTTTGAAATATAAAATATATATAATTTCAAAAAATTAAGTATTACTATTCATAACGGCTAGTTTGATCGGTTGTGGTGTGTGTTAAAACTCGAAGTTGCGTACAACACACGCTACTGTTTTATTCAAAGGAAAGCGTACCGTGGAAGCTTGGGATGTTTTATTTTAAATTTTTTGATGTCCCCATTTAGTCAAAAAGTTTAAAATATTGTATTTAAAAAGGGTTCACTATTAAAAGTTGGTAAAACTACAATACTGAAGATGAATTTGTTCTTACATTATGTCTAAGAAACTCATAATATGGATTCTAAAATTATAAGGATTATATAAAGTTTAAAATTTAGTTAATACTATTCATAACCTTTTTTGAACGGCTTGTTTGGTAAGTCATGGTGCGCTTGAACTCGGTGTTGCGTGTAGTGCAAGTTATTGAATTATTTTGAAGAAATAACACACTATGAAATCTTGGGGTGTTACATTCTCCCCTCCTTCAATAAATTGCGTCCTCGCAATTTGAAATTGTTCTTCGAAAATAAAAGGTTGAAAATAGAAAATATATTTGTGGGAAAACCCACATCGGAAATTGGTTTACTAAAATTTAGTCTTAATATGAGGAAAAGAGAAATGAAAGGGTCACCACCAAATTATGATCTCGATTAGGAGAACATTGGTGGCAATTAGAGACATATAATTGGAGGAAAAACGTAAATATTTATAGGTGGTGGTTGAGGTCATCAATCACAAACAAGTATAAAATTGAGGTCCTTAAACTCATCAATCTATGATGATTTGAAGTACCATCGGTTCAACAAAATATAGGGTATTGGGATCACACATTTTTGACATTTCAAAATATCTTAGTCGAAATCCCACATCGAAAAATGAATTAATGAGGCCTCTATTTAAAATAAAGAGTGGAAAGTATGAAGATTACCGAAAATAACACATACTAGGGTTCCATGTAGGAAAATATGGATATGGAGGAGAAATGTAACCATCAATTATCTGATGGAGAGTGGTAGAGAACATGGCTACGAAAAGGCCAACAATCCCAAAGTCATAAATTAGTGATGATTTAAGGTACCATCTAGGACCACATTTTTTTTAAAGTTACATTACAAAAGGAAGAGGAATTCATTTATGATATTGACTAAGAACATTATAAGATATACTTAAATTTTAAGTAGATTTTCATTCTTTAATAAATTTCCACCACTAACTCAATTTTTTTTAAACGATGAGTATTCAAGAAGACTTGGTCACACTGGAAGAGCTAGAATAAACTTCTATAGAATCACATGATCCATGCAGGATAAACCATATACTTACATTGTCTTTGAAGATTAATCAAAACCAAAATGGTTAGTGAATGATCTAATGATCCCCCAAAAGGATATTCATTGAGATAAATATGCACTAATCTTAATTTATAAAATTAAACCAACAATACCCCAAAGTTAAATAGATACCATTCAATAACCAATTGTCCTTAAAATCCTTTAATATAATCCAAACTAATATTGAAACCCAAAACATAGAAGAATTTGATTATGTAGTCTCCCATGTTACATTGTATCTCCAAATGACATCAAATACTCTTAAAGGCACATACTTAAAAGTAATTAAAATCATCACATATTCTCTGTTATAGGTTAATCATTTCCATAAATAACCCAAATCACTATAAATCAACAATAAAAATGTAGATAAAAATCCACCATTACTCTACAAATGAAACCTCAGTGTATTCTATTTTCCTTGGGCATATAGTGTTCCTAACAAAACGAACATCTTTCAAAATAACATTTATCACTTAATCACCAAATCATTTTTTTATACCAAGGGTATTCATTTGATAAGACATAAGAACCCAAATCATCTTATTATTGATCAATAAAATCATTTAACAAAAAAAATAGTCATACTAACCAGGGACTTCACGTAGTCCAGTGGTAGGCGATAAATCCCAATCGCACTTTGGTTGTGGGTTCGATTCCCACAGCTTTGTCCGACGCGACGGGTTGTCACACGGTCTACGTGTTGTCCTTTTTCAAAAACTATATTCTATAATATTAACAATATGAGATAAATTTTTCAAAATAACATAATTTAACCACAAATGTTATATCATACTTTTCATTTTCATCCCAAATTATAATAACTTATCATTTTCTCAAACCCCAATGATCATATAAAACCAAATGGTTATTTATACCTATATCCACAAGAGAAGAGACAATTATTCCTCAAATATCATTCTCACATGGCAAACTGAGGGGTTACAAATACAAGAGAAAATTATTCCAAAGTAAACCCATCAACAAGGAGTGCTAATACTTTTTAAATTTTTCTCCAACCATTTATTTCCGCATAGCTTCTTCTTTGAGCAAGAAAATATCCTATAAAATAGGACATTCACTCGGGTAATGGCCAGGTCCCCTACATTTACGGCAAATGACTGTAAATGGACTCTTGGGACCATTTTTATCTTCTTCCATAGTACTCTTCATTTTTCTTCGGCAATTCTTCACTTTATGTCCTTCCTTCCCGCACGTAAAACATTTCTTTGTCCCATTGAGACACTTTCCTGGGTGTCTCTTTCCATAATTCCTGCATGATGAAAATTGAGGTTTCTTTTCTCCATGGTCTCCATTGTTGGAGATCTTATCATTTATCACCTTTCTCTTCCTTGTTGAGTCTGGGAGTTGGTTAACATATATGTTGTTGATCATATTTTTGGAAAACTGATTTGGCATAAAGACGATATCTTTTACGCCTATCAACATTCCATTTTGTTGCTCATTTCCACCACCGTTCCCACCTTGTACATCATTCTCAAAGTCACTATGACTTCCTTGGAATCCATCCATTGACTAAAACCAGAAAGCATTGTGTGAGTAATAGTAGTCGTAAAATCATTTAGAGATTAAAATGTCACCATATTCTCAATTTGAAACATATTAGGATTAACCAAGGTCATTTACTCTCATCTTATGTATATATTACTTAAATCGGTTTGTAAAGAAAATGTAAATTATCCTAAGCATATCCCCCGGGAGTGTCGTAACCAAGAGTGCAGCAAGGCCCATTGTCGTGCACCAGTTCCCGTTCGAGTCTAGCTCAAAGCGGTGTTTTCGGGTTTTACCCCTAGGTACATCTGTGCCAGAGCCGCCTCTACCTGCTTGTATCCAGACAGGGATGTATTGCTCGGAAAACTCACAAAATCTCTACAATACCAAAATTCTAGAAAGTTCTTTTATACTAATCCTCAAAGTTCATCTTAGGTCTACGTGCTCTAATCAGAGTTTATCTAAATCTAGCTACCAAGGTTTGTACTAAACTTCCTATGATACCAACTGTAACGCCCCGACCCCAGTTACCCAGAGTCGGTGCATTATTACATAACATTGGCATGATCATGAGAAAGATCAAGTCTCGAAAGACCGATTAGTTTAGTAGCCTTGGAATAACTAGATACATCTATAAATTTTTACATTACATCATAAAAAAAACATTTTGTCTTCATATCCCCTCATACTATCCCTGCAGGTCATTCAAAAATTACTTCTTCATAATCCTGGAAAAAAAAAATAAAACATTGAAAGGGGTGAGCTCGGATGCTCAGTAAGGATAACATTATAGCAGAAGCTTTCATAAATAATCATAAACACTTAAGGCAATTTATAACTAAAACAAAAGCCTTTGAAACTTGAACTTTCAACATGGTATGGCATAAATAAAATGAAATAATGCCATTTACTTACTCACATGGATATTCTACTAGTCGAATGATCACATGCAATATCAATAACCACTTTCATAATGATGGAATGCATAATGCCAGACTATCATAACCACATAGCCAAGGCCTCGTGCCAAGACTACAAATAAGATTTTGCCAAGGCCTTGTGCCAAGACACTAGTTTGTCTCATGAGACCTACCGATGCATCGAGGAGCTATAGCGGGCTCCACCCGTCACTTATTAAGTCCAATGCATTCCTCATATGAATAGGTTTAAGCATAAAATAAACATTCGTATTAAAACTAGCATACGAAATGTCAATACTTTAACCACAAACCATGAATGGTATAAAAATAGAACATCCACAGTCAAATATAACTCATTTGATACAATATGGAAGATTGTATTGTATCACATTAACCTAAATCATGAATAATGAAGGATGTTGACATAGATGAAAATAATCATCAAAACTATTTGAGAGAAATATCCCCCTTTTCTTGAAAACATTTAAAAGTCACACTATTTGTCAAGAAGCCATTTAAAAATAGATTTTTGAATCAAAGTGTCCCATACCACTTTGAAACTTTTTAAAAGGAGTTTTAATTTCTAAAACTTTAATGTCCATATAAATAAATCTTTAAAACCATTTTTAAAACATGGACATTAATGAGCAAGATTTAGAAGAATAAGTCTTTAAAACATTTAAAAATGGTATTTTAGTTAGAGATTCTAACCAAAAGAGACACTTGAATACAAATAATTGAGGTAATCAAAACTTTGTAATATCATGAGAATAAAGGGATTCATGATATACTATGTCAAAGTACATTATATACACCACATAAAAGTGATTTGGTGTATATCAACAAAGAAGTCTCAATGGATTGTAAGTTGAGATGAAATCTCTCATAAAGGCCATATCCTTAGGTTAAGGATAAATCAACAACATAATTATGTGTGAAAAATATAAATACCCTAAATATGATTGGATATTCAGTGTAAAACAATCAAAGTATATTCACACATATTCTTGTAAAAACAACACCAACGAATTGGATGTTTAACTCAACAAATGGTGAAAGAGTTAAAATTACTCTTATCAAATTCATATCAATGACTTGAGAATTTTCAATGGAGTGATTATGTGTATCAAAAGTATATCCACATGAAGGGGAGTGGAAATTATGACATAATCAAATGAATAGTGATTCCACACATAATCTTGGGGTAATATAATCAATGAAATATGCGTAAAGCCAAATGAGTGGAAATTGAAATCTCAAATTCCCTTATTGATTAGGTAACTTAAGAAACAAACACCCATGAAAGAAATATCATACCATGATGATGTAAATACCCATAAAATAAAGTATATTACACAATTAATACAATCATGGGTAGTACACATACACCACATGCAATAATTAAGTGGTGATCAATGGAATTCTCACGGAATTAAAAGTGAGACAAGAAACCCCTTACCACGTTAATCAACTGAGTCGCATGGCCAAAAGTTAATAACCACCAAATGATTTACAGAATAACATGAATATAAAGTGAATCATGATAATATATATCAAATGGAAGTACACAATACACCACTTTCAATAATTTAGTAGCGAACAATGGAAATCTCACGGAATTGAAAGTGAGATAAGAGAATCCCTTACTTTGTACTTTTTCCTTGGTCGATGGTAGGTTTACCTCCTGTATAATGGTGAAATAATTGTTATTGAATAATAAAAGAATCAGTTACTTTAATATGATATCATATATGATCTTTTAACATTGATTTGTTAATAATATCTTAGAATTATCGTCATTTCAGGTGTTAACGGGTTCATTTTACTTTATATTCTTTGTTATGTGAGCCATATTTGTTATTAATGGGATGTATATTATTCATATACAGAATGGTATCAAGTCCTTAAACATCATTTTTAAATCATCAAATGATAATTATACTTGAATGGATACGATGGAGAATGAATCTCATCGCGTTCGTGGAGACGGTAGTCCGTACGTACGCACGAATGCTACTTCCATTTAATTTTTATTTTAAAAGAATCGAATCCAAATGATACATAGGTATATTACTATTCCAGTAAAATATAATATTTTATATATGTTACTTATGTTCATTAACACCATCCTTTATACGTTCCATGTGTGGTATGAACGAGTCATATCATTTTAAGGGGGCGGTAGTCCGCACTTCCTCAAATGAAATTATCGTATGTATATACAACATGAAAAGAATAATTGTATGAAATAAAATGGAATTAAAGAAGCTTATATATAAAATATATATCATTAATATCATATTTAATTACAGTGCCATCCTAATGGCCACCATGAGAGGCGGTAAGATGTATTTGAACAATCATCGTTTCGTGAGGCGTTAGTTTGCCATCCACAGAAACATTATGTTCATCATCCATTAGATGGAGTTGTGTGAATGTGTCGTTTGAATCCTTCTTATAACAACGTCCTAGTATATTGTGGATACTGGTGTTGTTACAAAAGAAAGGAAATAAAAAGAGTTTGGGGGTTGGAGAAGCAAAATAATTGAAATTAATTTAAGAGAAAATGTTACCTTTAATTTAGGTAACTCACTTTGGTTGGAACCAAAGGACTTCTTGAAATGCTTTCTGCCTAAGGGGAAGCTTCAAGGAGGAGGAGAGGGATGTGGGGAGCTTAGTTGGGCAGATTTTGGACGAGCCAAGTGGCTTGAGAGGTGTGAGGAATGAGTAGAAGTGGTCTCCTTTTATAAGGGAGAGGAGGGGCTCTTTAGGAAAGAGTGAAAGTATTACTTTATAATATAATTATTTTCGGTTTATAATGGTCCAAAAATCATTGAGGTCGAAGATAATATGACTCATATTCTAAATAACATTAACCAATAAGAATTGGACAGGTTTTAGATAATATTTTAATCATTATAATCTTATTTATTTAAATGATTTATTAATGAGGTAAACAATGCATCATTATTGTGTCATTAATAATTTAAATTATATGATGTCTAAAAATTATAAATAAAATATAATTATGTAGGAAATATTTTTAGCTTTCTAATGAATATTTATAATCGAAAATCCAACATGTATAACCCTATGTAAAAATTGTTCTTCTAAAAGATGTAAGCTTATGCCATTTTTATTTTTATTTTAACTTTATTAATATAAAGTGTCCCTACCACATACAAGTTGCTCCATGGGGTCCCCAAATTGACCCAAGGATGCTCATGGTCGGGTATGTGTCCAACAATAAGTTTAGGACACGTTTTAGGGTAATTTTTTATTATTATAATATTATTTTTTAACCCTTATTTACCGGATTTACCCTTAACCATGGTAAATAAAATATTTACCGCAGTAATTATTCAAAATGACTAAAAATAAAAGTTACCTATTTACACAATTTGAACATCCTGATTCCAAATATGGAATCCATTTTTCTAAATTCAAAACACAGAAGTGGCAGAAATTAATTTAAAATTAATTCCCGCTGTCAAAACAAAAAGTGTGTTTTTAAGAGATAATAACTATCAAAAGATTGACATTTGTTTATGTTCGGTTTAATTGTAAAATTATGTCCAATAACCAAAATTATATTAAATGGTAAAAATATATTCTAAATATACTTTAAAACCACTAAAATTCATAATTTATCACTATTAATTATTTTGATTAAAAAAGTTGTTTTTAATTAAAATTTAGTAATTTTTACTATTCATCAAAATATGAAAGTTATCCGAAAAGTACCAAAATTTCACCTTAGGCTAAATTTGATATTCCGAATCCAAAAATGAAGTCCATTTTGAAATATAAAATATATATAATTTCAAAAAATTAAGTATTACTATTCATAACGGCTAGTTTGATCGGTTGTGGTGTGTGTTAAAACTCGAAGTTGCGTACAACACACGCTACTGTTTTATTCAAAGGAAAGCGTACCGTGGAAGCATGGGTTGTTTTATTTTAAATTTTTTGATGTCACCATTTAGTCAAAAAGTTTAAAATATTGTATTTAAAAAGGGTTCACTATTAAAAGTTGGTAAAACTACAATACTGAAGATGAATTTGTTCTTACATTATGTCTAAGAAACTCATAATATGGATTCTAAAATTATAAGGATTGTATAAAGTTTAAAATTTAGTTAATACTATTCATAACCTTTTTTGAACGGCTTGTTTGGTAAGTCATGGTGCGCTTGAACTCGGTGTTGCGTGTAGTGCAAGTTATTGAATTATTTTGAAGAAATAACACACTATGAAATCTTGGGGTGTTACAGGTGGAGTGTGTGGAGTCTGGATATATGTTTTTTTCATTTCCTTTGTGGTGGAAAAATATTAAGTTCCCTACTACGCCCTGCTCATACTGGAATGGGCTAGATGGTTCTCGAATCTCTTTATCATCTGGATTCTCTACCCCTTCTCACACATGCTCATGGTGACATCCATGACATTATTATATATCTATCTTGTTGCATGTACATTGCTCTACATCCTCCCTCTCCAGTGACTAAAGTGCATCATCCCCAACTGCATGTGGTCTGGCACCCCCAATAACCTGAAAAAATAAAATGATCAAATGAAAGAATAATTGTTTTATTAAATGTATTTACAAATATAAAACTTTATTTATATATAAATTACCAAATATATAAATTAATAATAAAAATATTACTACTTACCAATTAATCTATATATGGTTATTATGAATAAAACTATACATTTAAAAATTAACACACAATTAAATTAAATTATAATTATAATTTTCGTAAATTAAATTTACTAATATATATGTGTATTTTCTTATTAAAATTATATATGTTAGTAATAATAATAATAAAATTATTTATATATTATGAATTATGTATTTTATATTAAATTTATATTATATATAATAAAATAAAATAAATAAAAAAGAAAATGAAGATGTGGGGGTTCCTGAATATGATAAGAGGGGTGAGTGCGTATTAGTGAAGGATAAGGAGGAGTGGGGTTTGGTTTTGAGAATGTAGAGAGGGGGTAGCATCGGCAGCTGGATGAGTAGGGAGATGGTTTCCTGTAGATTAGATATGGCTTCAACGACTATTAGAAGGTTATTAAAATCTATGAGGGTATTTACAGATCAAATTTGTAAGGTTCGATTTGTATATCCTGAATTGTTGATCTAGAATCCATGCTTGGGGTATTTATTTGTTTTCCCTTGTTCTTGAATCAAATTTTCTTTAATATATTATGTTTTATGTTTTTGTGTTGTTGTTTTAGATCTTCTACTAGCTAGACAAGTGACAGTGAGTCACTCGATGAACATGGAGGTGGCTCTTGGGGTTGGACTAGTTAGCTGAAGCTAGATCATGGTAGTCAATTGGGATTCACTATATGATCGAAAAATGAATGTATATTCCCAATTACAAGAGGTGTGTTCATTTTAATTTAAAAAAAATCATTTTTAACTTTAAGGAAAACTATGTTTAACAAAGTTAAACAAGGTAAATTTACAAGACCTCTTAGTAATACAAATTTTGATATGTTTTGGAAATATAGTTCTGGAAATGAATGGTAAGAAAAGTTGATATGGAAAATATTATACCTTAAATTGTATAGAATCTTACTAATCAGATTATACATGTTCAAGAAATTATAAGATAGTTATAATTTCCTTATTAATCAAAATACAGTGAAAAATAAACATGAAACAAAACAAGTAACAAGTATGAAATCTTTTAACCCAAAGAGTAGGGTATCCAACAAACTTGGATAAAGGTCCCTTGATTTATACTTTCAAGAAAGTCTGTCTTACCCACACAAGGGTAATCCCTCAATAAGAATATCATAATCTATATTGTTATCCCTGTAAGCCCTAGAACTTCAAGTTAGTTGGCACCTCTATCTTCCTAACCAAGGAAGTCCTAAAACTTTAAGGTAGCCGGAACCTCTGTCTTCCTATCCACAGAAGTCCCCAAACTTTAAGGTAGTCATCACCTCTATCTTCCTATCCCCGAAAGCCCTTGATTTTACTTAGAAACATGTAGAGTTTCACGAAGAAAGCTGAACAAGAAGTTCAGAATGTAGAAATCATGGGAGTCTCTCTCTCTCTCTCTCTAGAAATCACTTCAACAACATGCAATCTCAAGAGTGATCAACAGTTTTTTTGAGCTCGTTCAAATGAGCTCCTATTTATAGGCACTCCTCCAATGGTCATATTTTTCTTGGAATCACAGAGGGACTTATACATGTGTCACTCAAACAACAGCTAGATAGAAACAGATTGTATAACCTCATTTCATAACTATAACAAGGTAAGAAAAATATAGATGCTTAAGAAATCCATTTTTCAGATTATAAGGAAAAATAATGTTCAGAGTCTAAGCACATGGAGACTATAAATTATAGATATCAAGATTCTATTTTTCAAAGAATTCAGAATCAAAATACTATATTCTTTAGATTCTGAATTCCAATGAATTCGGATTCTGAATTATAAAGAATTCGGTGTCTGAGTTCTATGGTATTTGGAGTCAAAATTCCGAGGAATTAGGATTATGAATTTTGAGAATTTGGAGTCTGAATTACAGAGAATTCGGGGTCATAATTTCAGAGAATTCAAAGTTTGTATTTCAGGGAATTCAGATTCTGAATTTTAGAGAATTAAAAGTCTGAATTTCATTGAATTCAGTGTTAGAATTTTAGAGAATTTGGTGTAGGAATTTTAGAGAATCCATAGTCTGAAATATAGATAACTTGAAACCTGAATTGAGAACCTAAAAACATAATACTCAATTTCTAAGAATTAATAGGTTTCCAAGGATTTAGATGTGAAACAGTTATTTACAGATCAAAATAAAATGAGTTAAATTTAGAGAAACTATAAAATGAACAATAAAAAAAATGGTAAGGATAAAATTTCCTTGTTGAGGGAAAATTTTCTATTTTAAGATAAATATTTTGAAAAATAATATTTTCCTTGATAAAGAGTGTTTGTGATTTCAAAAACATAAATGAATAGAAAAGTCATAAAGAAACCTTATTGACTCAACAATCTCCCCATTTTTGGAAAGCACAAACATTCTTATAGAAAAGAATATAAGGACATAGAATTTTTGTGGAATTTAAAATAAAAAATTTATCTCCCTTACTTATGGATTATAATGAATACGACTAACTCCCCCTTAGGATTTGGAATCCCAAAGTATCATGTTATTGATTTATTGACTGAGATTATACAGTTTATTGCATAAGAAAATCTTCATTGATAAGAAATTTCCCTTAGATAAACTCCCCCTTACATATGGAAATATCTTCTTTTCATTGTATTCTATTTATCTTTAATTTCTCCCCCATTTTTATTTTCATGAAAGATATAATGGGAATGAAAAAAAACTGGTTCCTAAAATATTAGTACTAAACAACCAAAAATATATGAAGAACAACAAAAATTCCATTATGATTGAAAAATTTTGTACAAGGAAGAAATACAACAAAAGATCAGAATTGGGAACATTATCGTTCTTTCTCCTTTGGCATCATCTTATTAATAATGGTTTTTAGCTTCTTTAGCTCCTTGTGATCTTATTCCAAATGCATGATAAATTGATCATGATCTTTAGTTTTCTTCCCCAAGGATTTAATCTTTTCTTCTTGAGCCTTAAGACATTCTGCTTACCCTTCAAGACTTTTTCATGTTTAACAAGATTTTCTTCAAATTTGATTCTAATATACCTTTCCCTCTTCCACTTCATGGCCGCATAATTAATATTTCCATTCATATTCTTAACTTATTTCTTTAGAGTAGTCTATTCAAGACTTAGTTTTTCCTCAAAACTATTAGTGAGATCTTTGATCATCTCATCTTCGGTGTCAAAGGAATCCTTTAAAGTATCTAAAAATTAATCATATTCTCTTAGATATTCATTCGCCTTCCTTGAAGAGAACGTAATATCCTTACAGGATCTTTTATGAGCCTCATAAGCAATGATAAAATATTTGAAACCTACCTCAAGTCTAACACATTTTCTTATAATCATTGAAATGGAATCTGATTTCTGATTTATTGAATGTTGAAGCATCTGGAATCTTGAGTCAATTCATGGAAATAAAGGAATAGTTCCAACTATCTTTTTCATTGATTGAACAAAAAAATCATGTCTAAGAGAGGATAATTCTGAATCCATGTGTTTGGTTTGTGAGGATTCTTTTTCTATGTCTTCTGTTTTCCTCTTCGATGAAGCACCAAAATCTTTCTTCTTCACCAGTGATTTACTAGGTGTATCTACTACCACCATCTTTCCCTTAACAGTTCTCAAAATGATGTCTTGTTCTTTGGGTGATTAATGTTCACTATTTAAGAGCTGAACAATCTTATCTTCATCAACATCTTATTTATCAGCATCAACCACTTGATCTTCTGGATGAATGAAATCATTATCGATGATTTCTTCTTCTAATGGTTTGTTTACTTCTTCCTAACCCTTTTCCTATTTTCTTGGTGTAGCATGTTTTGACAATTCTACTTCAGAATATTGGATTGATAGATTCTCATAAGGACTCTCATTCTCATGTTAATACTCCACTTTCCTTATCATGTACTATGTATCTCTGCTTCCTTCTTCTGCTTCTTCAACTTCATTTTCTTTTTATGGTTCTGGAATCACCAATTTCTTTCCTGGACTCTCTGGTAGTGATTCTTTAGAAAGGATTTTGGTACTTGAATGTTCTCAAAAGGTTTCTGAGTAGCCTTGAGAAGGGATTGGATTATTTTAGCTTCTGATATCATCTTCATTTGCTTCATTTCTTTCTCTTGATTTGCAAGATCCACATAAACCTTTATCTTTAAAACTTATCACTCAGTAAATCCCAAGCCAAACAAAGGGCCCTTTCCTTCTTGTTCTTCTTATCTTCTCTCCACTTAGACATGAATTCATTAGGGTTAGTCTTCTACTTATTTGGATTAAGTTTTTCTGACTAAGTTTCATTAGAAATAGGGGATTATCATTTCTCTTCTGGTTCCTTGGCCTTCCTCTTCCTTCCACCTTTCAGAGAAGTTTTAGCCACTTCTGGCTTCTTTGACCAAGCTTCTACTTCTTCAGAACCATCATATAATTATCATGATTCATTATAAAAAAAATTCATTCTCCTTTGAGTATCATCACTCAACAACATCACCTTGTAATTTCACAACTTGGAACTACATGGAAATTTTAAAGACTCTAGACAAAGAACAATAATCTTCGAGAGAATATCCAGATGCATGATAATCTGAGACATCAGATTTCCATTCTTGATGTTCTCATTTGTAACAAAGATATACTTGACCAATTTTATCTTCTTGAGGTTAAAAAATAAATCCAAAATATAGATATCACTCTTCTTCAGAGTATCCTTATCTCCTTTTCTCGGGAAAAAAACCTTGAACCCACTGTTCAAGAATCTGGAAGTTTGTGGATAAATGAACAATCTTCAGAGTCCTTACCTCTAAAAGACCAAGAATCTAGAGATTTCTCCTTGTCAAATGATCTTGATGCATCTATTATCTTATGTGTACATAAAAATGCTTATACTTTATAAGTAATTCCAATTAAACTTGTTGCCTTACAGTAAGAAAGATAATAAGACGTTCCATAACTCTTAAAGGAAAACATTTTCCTTCATCCTTCTTTAAGAAAACTCACTGATTCATAAAATTCAATCAAAAAATATAGACAAATTAGATTATGTACCTTTGGTTTTGATAAACATACACCCTCTGAGTCATTCATCATGATATTCTTTGATATGAAATAATCATACATAGAATAGAAATTTGGTTCAACCAACCTTTCTCTATAAATTTTCCACTCGGAGATTTCATTAAGAGACAACATTTCTTTCTAATGATAGGGTGGCACAGGAATTTAGAACTAAAGAAAACATTAAAGATTCGAAGTGTCCTTAAGTACATGGGTAGAGCTTCAACATTCCAATGCTTGGAAATAGATGTGGGACAAACAATGGGGGTCCTTATATAGGACTTTGTGGAAACGGGACAACTTCCTTGATTGATCCAATGGTTAAAAAACTTCTTGATCCGATCTAACAGTTGATGATATCCGAAGAAGGATATTGGTAGGTTCCAATCTTTTGAGGTTTTTTTAAAAAAAAATCAGATTTAAAGAAAATCAAATATGAAATTTTTTAAAACAAGAGGTTTCATAAACAAGATAAAAATACCAACATGAAAAAAGATGGTTATGAAAATTAAATAATGAAAATCATAGCTTCTTTATTTTATAGGAATATTATTCTTAATGAGGAAAATTAATCTAGAAGAACTTTAGATTCTAAAAACTTGATTACAAGAATTTTGACTATAAAAATTTTGACTACAAAAATTTTGACTACAACAATTTTGACTACAAAAACTTTGACTTCAAAAATTTTGACTATAAAAATTTTTTACTACTAAAATTGTGACAATAAAAATTTTGGCTACAAAAATTTTGACTATGAAAAGTTTTTACTATGAAAATTTTTTACTTAAAAAAACAAATGTACTCCCTATATGAAAAATATTTTCTTACTATAAGGAGATAGGTTTCGATGGAAATTTAACAAGGAGAATTTTCTTACGGTTATCATTCATAACATATGTCTAATGTATTCAAATCTATCATAGGGTAAAGATTTTGTGAAAATGTAATCAAGTTGATCTTGCATTCTGATAAATTGAATAATGATATCTCCTTTTTGTGTCTGATCCCTAATAAAGTGATGCCTAATATCTATGTGTTTTTCATGAGAGTGGTGTGCAGGGTTTTTACTAACGATAATAGCACTATTATTTTCACATAGTATTTGTGTTTTGGTAAAACTCATACCATAGTCTGTAAGTGTGTGTTGCATCCATAACTCTTTATCACAACAACTTCCAGATGCTATGTATTCAGCTTCAGTAGTAGAAAGTGCTACTGAGTGTTGATTTTTTCATGACTAAGAAACTAATGAATCTCATAAGAAATTAAATTTTTATGATGTACTTTTCATATCCATTCTACATCCATCAAAGTCATCATCTGAAAAGATTTTAAAAAATAATAATTTCAAGAAGTATAAAAGAGTCCTAAATCCATTGTTCCTTTTATATAGTGAAAAATAATTTCCACTGACTTTAAATGATATTCCTTAGGATTGGATTTATTTCTTGCACATAAGAATACTGAAAATATTAAGTCTGGATGACTAGCTGTCAAATAAAGTAGACTTCCTATCATACCTCTGAATGATGTTTGATCTACTGGTTTCCCAACTTCATCAAGATCAAGTGAATTTTAGGTACCAATGGGGGTACTTATACAATTAGTTTTTTCAAATACATACTTATAAAGAAGATATTTATTATACTTATATTGATATATATAAGTTTCTTATGGTTTTTGAGAAATTTGAAAACCTAGGAAAATTGATAACTCACCCATCATACTCATTTCAAACTCAGATTTCATTATATCCACACACAAAATCTGTTAAAGATTATTGAGTTGAACCAAATATAATGTCATCAATATATATTTTAACAATCAAAACATTTTTCTTATCATTATTTATAAAAATATTTGGATCAACAATTTCATTAACATAGTTGTTTTGTAAAATGAATATTTTAATTCTATCATACTAGGCTCTAGTGGGATTCCTAAGTCCATATAAAGCTTTGATAAGTTTGAAAATACGTTCAGGATGTTTTGTGTCTTCAAAACTAAGAGTTTTTTTAACAAAAACTTTCTCTTGAACATAGCCATTAAGGAAAGAACATTTAAAATTAATTTGAAAAATATTGAAATTAAATAATATTGTAAAAGAATGTAAAATATGAATAGATTCAAGTCTAGCTACTAGAAAATAAGTTTCATCATAGTCTATTCCCTCTTTTTGATTATAGCCTTTAGTAAATAATCTAGCCTTATTTCTTACAATGATTCCATTTTCATTACATTTATTTGTGTAGATCCATTTTACTCCAATAACAAAAGTTTACTTATGTATTTCAATCAAGATCCAGACTTTATTCCTTTCTAATTAATTGAGCTCATTTTTCATGGATTTAATCCAATCATGATCACATAAAGCTTCATCAGTGCTTTTTTTCTAATTTGGAACGGAATTCTAGATGTTCTATTTTATTACTTAAGGAACTTCTAGTCTTTATAGGTTGATTTACATCAGCAATGATATTATCACTAGGATGATTTATAGAAACAATTTATTTGGGTTTTGTAAAACTTGTTCATCAATATATGGTAAGAAATATTCTGGGGTAATTTCTTCATAACCACATTCATGAACATTATCCTAATTAGAAGATGTAGAGTAGCATAAGATAAATACTTCATCATATTTGGGTGGAAATTTATGTAAATTATCTTTATTACTCAGAATGAATACTTTTCAACCAAATAACGTGATGTAGGAATGCCTAGGTGTTCTACCATTTTACAATTCATATGGTGGTTTATTAACAAAAGGTCTAATCAAAACTCGATTTATAGTATAACAAGTAGTACTTACAGCTTCATCCCAAAACTATTTGGCTATAGAATATTCACTCAAAATGGTTCTATTCATCTATTGAAGAATTAGATTTCTTATTTCAACAATACCATTTTGTTAAGGAGTTCTTGGTGCTCAGAAGTTATGAGTGATGCCTTTTCTAATAAAAAAAGATTCAAAATTATAATTTTGAAATTCTTCTCCATGATCACTATGAATAGTTATCAATGGAAGATTTTTCTCATTTTTAACATGGGCTCTAAAACTTTTTTAAATAAGAAAATTTTTCAGATTAATTTTAAATAAAACAGACACATGTAAATCTAGTGTAATCATCAACTATGAAAAACACATAATATTTTCCAATAATGCTTCCAGCTTATGTTGGACCAAAAAGATCTATATGAACCAATTATTATGCATCAGTAGTTGAGACTTCACTAATTAATTTAAAAAATTATTTATGTTTCTTTCCATATTTACAAGGATCACAAACTTTTGAAGAATTAAATATAAGATCAGGTAGATCCTTAACTAGTATTTTTCTAGAGAGTTTATATATGTTCTTATGGTTGCAGTATCCTAACCTTATATTCCATAACCAATTTTGGTCTTCCATTGCAATAAGGCAAGGTAGGTCCTGGTATATAAGTACTTATAAGTTTAGTGTGTATACATTCTCTTGCATGTGGGTACAAAGACTAAACTCTTCCTTGGAATTGTGTACTAAGAACATATCATTCCTAAAAATTCACAAGTTAACCTTCTTCACATAATAGAATTATGCTAACGAGGTTGGGCTTAAGACCTTTAACAAATAAAATATTTTAAATCAACATTTTTCCAAGAATAAAAATGGTACCTAAACCAATAATTTCTCATTGAGTATTATCTCCAAATGTTACTTTTCCTCCTTTCATCTTGATAATCTTTTCATTGAATTTTTTGTTACCAGTCATACACCAAGAACATCCACTATCCATGTAACATGTATATCTATTGGTACATTCTTCATTTTCCTGAAAATAAGATTGTTAGACTTTCAAAACCTAAACTTCTTGGATCCATAAATTTCATAAATTAAAATTCTAGGCATCCACATTTTCTTAGAAAAATAAGATTTATTGAAACCTAATGATTGAGTCTTGTTTATAGAATAATTTTTCATCTAATTTCCACAACACTGTCATTTAGTGCAGAATGGTTCACTTTGAGGAATAAAAAAATATTAATAAAAACAAGTTTAAAATGGGTATAACCAAAACCAGAACTATTCCTTAGAGGTCAAATTTGAGAATACATCTTGTCAAAATTTTCCATTCCTGAGGTAATGATTGACAAACACTTCCTTAGTGAAAATATTTCTGACTTTAGTTTAATAACCATGTTTTTATCCTAAAAAACATTAGTTTTAGAACAAGAGATAGTATCTAAAATATTTTTCTTAGAAATTATGTTTTTAAGGTCCTTAAAAGATTATCCTTCTCAAAATTGACTTTCTCGCTGTTTTTGAAAATACTTTAAAAATCAAATGTTTTCTTATCGAGATCATTAGAATGATCTGATACTTATTTAGTAAGAATATAAATTCTAGAATTTTTTTAACAAGATTTTTCTTGAGTTTTGAATTTTCATTCTCAAGAACATTATTAAACCTAGAATCTTCTTCATAAGTAGGTATTGTATTATCATCATCAGAATAAGATTTTTCATCTGAAATAATATTTATCATCTATAAGATTTTCATTCAAGGAAACATTTTTTATAGATTCACCATTGTGTACCTTGTCCATTAGACAATGATTTTCAATGGTTAGTCTGGCTATTAGTCCATTATTCGTCTAACTAGAATATTATTACTCTAAAGAATCATCAGAATAGTCACTACCACTAGCACTATTGGTGTCATTAGCTTTCAAAACATCCTTGGCTTTAACTTTGTAGTACTTCATTATATTCCTCAAAATGCGTTTCCTTTATATCCTTCTTTTTAATCATAGGACAACATGGACTTATGTACCCAGCTCTTTTGCATTCATAAAAAATGACTTCCAAGTATTTCTTGTCATTTCAATCTTTATTCTTATATTTACACTAAAAGTCTTTTTCCCAACTATTTTATTCATCCTTTGAGCAAGATTATATAGATCTTTCTCATAATGTTCACTTTCACTAGATTCAAATAAAACAGTGAATTTATTAGACTTGGATCTTGTAACCCTTTTAGAAGTATTTTCATTAGTAGTAGTATAGTCTACACTTCCATTTCCATTCTTCTTCTTATTCATATCAGCATCTATTTTCATTCTATTCTCATTTTGAAGAAGAGTTCCAAAAAGATAATCAATATTTATTTGAGATACCATTCTATTCTCATTAATAACTATCCTCTTAGATTCATACACATTAGGCATGATATATATAATCATGTCCAAATAGCTTCATCATGAAGACATTTTTCACCCATAGATTGTAAAATATTATCAATAGTCATAAAAAATTATTCCACCTTGCACAATGGTTCTCTATAAGGTAGTACAAATCCATGATATTCTGCCCTAATAATAGATCTTCTAGTTTCTATAACTTTGGATGTACCAAAATGAGTAACTTCCAATTTCTTCGAGATACAGTTTGCAGCTTCACAAGAAGAAATTTGACTATATATATTATTGGTCATGGAACATAATAAAGTATTGTGTACCTTGTTGTTTAGTTGATATTCTGAATTTTCTTGATTAGTAAAAGTTATTACTTCCTCATTATGAATCTTGTAATCTATTTTATGCACAAAAAAGTTGTCCACTCCAGTGTTAATAACAAAATTCTTCATAAGATCTCTCCAATATTCATAATCATTCCCATCAAATATAGGTGGTCAATAAAGATTTATATTTTCAATCGAACCAGTATTTATTCCTTCCATCTATTAGAAAATATATCTTTCAACAAAAACATTTTAATATAAAAAGTTTGTAAACAAGGAAAAAAATTCCTTAGAAAGGAAAAATTAGAACAATGAAAACATGAGTAACAAAAACCTATATGTGAATATAAGTATTTTTGATACCTCCTCTGATACAAATTGTAGGATGAAAAAATGAATGTAGATGATCAATTACAAGAGGGGTTTGAATTGTAATTTTAAAAATATTCATTTTTAACCTTAAGAAAAACTATGTTTAACAAAGTTAAAAAAGGTAAATTCACCTGCCCTATTAGTTCTACAAACATGGCTAGGTTCTAGAAATATGGTTCGAGAAATGAAACTTATGAAAAGTTTACAAGGAAATTATTATACCTTAAACCATATAGAATCTTATTAATCAAGGTATACAAGTACAAGAAAGTATAAGATAGTTATACTTTTCTTCTTAGTCAAAATGTTGTGGAAAGTAAATTTGAAAAAAAACAAGTAACATGTTTCAAATATTTTAACATAATGAGTAGGGTATCTAACAACCTTGAATAAAGGTCCCTTTATTTATACTTTCAAAAAGTCTTTTTTACCCACACTAGGGTAAACCATCGATATAAATATCAGAATATTTATCGCTATCCTCACAAGCCCTCTAACTTCAAGTTAGTCAGCATCTCTGCCTTCTTAACCAAGGAAGTCTTAAATCTTTAAGGCAGTTGGCACCTCTATCTTCCTATCCCTAGAATTCCTCCAACTTTAAGGTAGTCAGCACCTCTATCTTCCTATCCCCGAAATCCCTTGAATGTACTCAACAAAATTCGGAGTCACATGAAGCAGGCGGAAGAAGATTTTTAGGACTCACAAAGCATGATAGTCTCTCTCTCTCTCTTGAAATGACTTCAATAGCATAAAATATCTAGATTGATCAATAATTTTTTTTTGAGCTCTTTTAAATGAGATCCTATTTATATTCACTCCACCAACGGTCATATTTTTCCTTGAATCTCAGATATACTTGTACATGTGTCACTCAAACAATGGTTAGTCAGAAACAGATTGTACGACATCGATTCATAATGTAACTCCCCGACCCCAGTTACCCAGAGTCGGTGAATTATTGTGTAACATTGGCATGATCATAAGAGATCAATTCTCGAAAGACCGATTGGTTTAGTAGCCCTGGAAACACTAGATACATTCATAAGTCTTACATTACACTGTAAAGTAAAACAAAAAACCAAATACATCATGTCTTCATATCTTCTCATACAATCCCTACAGGTCATTCATAATATACTTCATCACATCCTGGAAAAATTAAAACATTGATAGGGGTGAGCTCAGATGCTCAGTAAGGATAACAATATAGCGGAAGCTTTCAAAAAGAAACATAATCATTTAAGTCAATGTATAACTAAAAAAAAAGTGTTTTGAACATTAACTTCAACATAATATGGCAAAAGTAAAATGATATAATTCCATTTACTTATTCACATGGATATTCTACTAGTCGAATAATCACATGAAATACCAATAACCACTTTCACAATGATGGAATACATAATGCCAGAATATCATAACCACGTAGCCAAGGCCTCGTGCCAAGACCACAAATAAGATTTTGTCAAGGCCTCATGCCAAGACACTAGTGTGTCTCATGAGACATGTCGATGCATCGAGGAGCTATAGAAGGCTCCACCCGTCACTTATTAAGTCCAATGCATTCCTCATATGAATAGGTTTAAACATACTATGACATAATCGTATAACATAAAACATGCATAAAGAAAACATAACATTTCCACATTTCAATCACAAGATATCAATACAACACATTGATATAATAAAAACACTTTCAAAACCATTTTCAATACCAAAATAAAGAAAATTAAAACTTGGTATTTATTTTTCATTTAAAAAAAATTATGGCTTGTAGAGGAAGCCGAAACTCAAATAATGGTCACAGCGGCGGAGAAGTCATTGTCGCCGCATACGTACGACAAGAAAAACATTCCTTTTTGTCGTTTAGTAAAATTCGTTGTGTAAAAATATTCCTTTGGAATAAATGAAAATGTCGAAGGGGTTTATACACCGTATAAAAGAGATTTGTGTATAAAAAAATATGCCTCAATGAATGGAGATTGAGACGAAGTCCCTTAAAAAGATAATTTTCAAAATAAAATATATCTATTATGTGTATTCACTATAATTACACATAAAGAAAGTACAAATAAAAGAATGGACATAATAATATCATGACATAATTTTAAAGTATGAGATTAACCTAAAGAACAGAAATTGGGTTAAGAAGTTCTCTTACCTCATGTCTGACTTGACTCGATCATTCTTTAATATCCTGAATAACAAAATAGAGTTAATTTCTATTTGTTTAATAACCTTTTTCATATTCATTATTCCTTTTATATCACTTATTACCATGTTATGAACATTATGTAATTATTTAAGCTCATAACGGTCATTTTGTCGATCTTTGGTACTTGAGTCAAAAATAAACTTCTTATAATTACAAGTTGTTCATGTGGTGAAATATCCATTATATCCAGAATTATATTCATGATGTAGATATAATATATATCATATATATCCATTATATACATTCATTCATAATATTACGTAACATTTAGAGGTAAGAAATGAAATGCACCGTTCATGGAGACGGTAAGCCGTACGTACGCATGAACGCTACTTTCATTTCTATTTCACATTTAATGAAATGAAATTATAATTATGTAAAGGTATATTATAATTCCAGTATAATATCATATATAATATCATTTACTCCATCATTTATATATCCCACATATGGCATTAACGATTCAAATCACTTTGAGTGGGCGATAGTCCGCACTTCCTAAAATGAAATTATCGCATTTACCCATAATGGAAATCATAAATGTATGTCATAAATGAAAAATACAGAATCTTAAGGAAAACAAAAACATATCATATATCATATATAAAAATAGTTTCATCATAATTTCCACCATGAGAGGTGTTAAAAGAATATTGAACAGTCATCATTTCGTGAGGCAGTAATTTGCCACCCACAGAAACAGTATGTTCATTAACCATTAGATGAAGGTGTGTGTAAGTGTAAATAAAATCCTTCTCATAACAACATATTAGTATATTTAATATACTGTTTTTGTTACAAAATAAAGGAATAAAAAGAGTTTAAGCGGTTGGAGAATCAAAATAAAACAAAATAACATAAGAGAAGACATTACCTTAAAATCGGGTAGCTCTTTTTGATTTGAGCCAAAGGCTTCCTTGGGTAGAATTCTGCCCAAAGTGAGGCTTCTAGGAGTAATAGAGGTAAGTGTAGAGATTATTTGGGCATATGTTGGATGATCCAAATGGCTTGGAAGGTGTGAATAAGGTGGTAGTGGTGGGGGCCTTTTATAAGAGGAGAGGAGGGGCACTCTTGGAAAGATTGAAATGTTACTTTATTATATAATGAGTTTAGGATTTTAAAGGTCCCACGCTTATATATTTCGAGGATAAGGTGGTAAGGGTTCGAAATCTACTCATATCATAGGCTTTTGGACAAGTGTAATTCTTATATTTTACATTATCTTTCCATTTTATTAAAATCGTTAATTAATGAGGTAATCGTTACATTTTCATGGTGTCATTAAAAATTTAATTTATTTAATATCTAAAAATTATAAAACAATTACCATGATGTAGGAAAGCTTCTTATATTTCAAATTAATATTTATGGTAAAAAGTTTAACTTATATAACCCCATGTAATAATTGTTTTAGTAAAACAACACATGTTTGTGACAATTTTTTTTTACTTTAAATAAAAAGTTGTTGTTGTCATTTTCTTACCCAAGTGACTCCATGGGGTCCCCAAGTTGACCCATGGATTTTCTGGGTCGTCCATGACTCATCCAATAGAGGTAGGACAAGTTTAAGGGTATTTTCTTATTTTTATAAAACCATTTTTACCATAAATTTCACTAATTACCTTTAATCGCGATTAATTAAACTTAAAAGTTATTATTCACCAAAAAATTAGTTTAATCCCATTGAACCACATTTTACTTCCTAATGAAAACCATTTATGTTGGATTTTTTAAAATCAAATCACATAAGTGGTAATGTTTCAATTAAACGAAAAATCAGTTTTTTAACTACCACTTAGTGGTTTCACTATTCATAAAAAATTGATGTTTTTCAGAACAATGAAAAAAATTCACCCTAAGATATAATTGATATTCCAAATTCAAAAATGATTTCTATTTTACAAAATTCAAAACCTATAAGTTTCATTAATTAATTTTATAATTTATTCCTGCTGTCAAAAAAAATAGCGTGTTTTTAAGAAACAATATATATCAAAAGATTGACAATTGTTAATGCCCAATTTCAAAGTGAAATTAATTCTAATGAATACCATTGGATAAAATGGTAAAAATATATTATAATTATACTTTAAAACCACTCAATAGTATAATTTATCACTATAAATTATTTTTATTAAAAAATTTGTTTTTAAGTATTTTTCACTATTCATAAAAAATTGGATGTTCTCAGAAAAATACCAAAAATTCAACATAGGCTAATTTCGATATTCCGAATCAAAAACTGAAGACCATTTTTAAAGATAAAATTCATAAAATTTCAAAAAGTGGGTATTACTATTCATAATAGCTATTTTGATTGGTCACAGTGTGTTAGAATCTCGAACTTGCGTAAATGGAAGTTATTGCATTATTTAAAGAGAAGCGTATCATGGAAGTTCGGGGTGTTACATTCCCCCCTCCTTCAATAAATTGTGTCCTCACAATTTTTAATTGTTCTTTTAAAATAAAAGGTTGAAAGTAGCAAATACCTTTGTGGAAAACCCACATAGGAAATAAGGTTAATAAAAATATAACTTTAAAAGAAAGAAAGAGAAGTACAAAGGTCACCTGAGATAGCCCATACTAGGATTCTATGAAAATATGGATATGGAAGAAAAACAAAAAATCAATGTCTAATGGAGAGTTGTAGAAAACATCATTAGAAGAAATTAAACCATAAGAAAATCACAAACTTGTGATTGGTTAAATGGTCATTGAATCCCCAGTTGAAAAAGTTAACAGGCAATGTTTTTGTTTTAAGTTACCTTTCATAAAGTTGAGGAATTTATTTAAGAGATTTACTAAGAACGTAAGGAAATATACTTACTTGTCATGTAGACTTTTATTCTTTAATAAATTTTTACCACAAACCCATCTTTCACTCAAAAAGATAATATAACTCAAAAATATTATATTTATCCTAATCGTACAAGGTTCTAAATATTAACACATACCATTTATATTAGGAAAACTATTTTTTAATAACCAGGGACTTACTGTAGGCTAGTGGTAGGTAATAAAGGTCTGTCGCACTACGGTTGTGGGTTCGATTCCTACAGCTTTGTCCGACGCGATGGGTTATCCCCCGACCAGCAGGTTGTCCTTTTCCTAAAACTATAGTATTATAGTATTCCAAAAATAATCTTCAGAAATGTTTTAACCTTAAACAATACTATACAAAGTTCAACTTAATCCATTCCAACCTTTACAGTTATCCAAAATACTTCTGTCTAACTCACAGTCCAAATTTTATAAGGAAGTTAAACATAATGAAGATCCTTTTTTCTGCATAACAACATGTGAACACCTTCATCATGTATTCTTTTAAAACACTGCAACATCCTGAATTACCATAAATCCTTATTGATTACATTCATGATCCGTTATTCCTTATAGAATAATAGATATACTCCTTCTATCCAAAAATGTATACAAATCATTAATTAGTTTCAAGGAAGTTAAGAATATCCAATATAATTTATCCAAATCAATCATATATTATTCCAAAATCTCTATCTCGGTATCAGAATCATATTATAGTTTATCTTTCTCTCAATCATATATTTTCCAAAAATTTAACCTGCTGTGGAGTCACTTTTCTTGGTTCCACACAATCTCAAGTCCTTGATGAAATAGTACTGAAGTACAATCCTTATATAATCCATAATTATTATAACCAGGACATCATTGATACAATACTCAAATGACAAAATTCTTTAATGACAACATAAGAACTATAATCATTCCTCATCATATGTGGTGGTATCATAACTTTATTATTATCTAATAACATCATTTGGGGCATACTCTGTTGATTTGTACATTGGTTTGCATAGTGTCCCCTCTCCTTGCAGATGAAGCATTGTACATTTGAAACCTTTTTCTTACCCTTGCAATCACGCACTTAGTGTCCTTTTTCTCCACACTTATAAAAAACTCCCATTCCCTTCAGGAAAGTTCCAAGTTGTTTCTTCCCACTGTTATCATATATTGGAAAATTCTTCTTTTCCCTCATCCCTTTATCCATCATTCTCTCTTCCATCCTTTTCTTCTCTTTCATCCCTTCAAATCCATAAGACTCAGAGAATTGTTTACTTATCTTATGAACATATGAAACTATTTCTTCATATGTTGAGAACTCATGGGAGACTATTTCCCTTCTAAATGTTGGCTTAATACCGTAAACGATATGATCCTTATTATTCTTTGGATCATACATATTGATGGAGTTCACATTCCTTCTATCGGGCACCATTTCTATACAATGGCATAAACTAGGTTAGTTTATGAATTGCAATGAATAATTCCAAACATGTAAAATACTTAATAAAAAATGAAAGGTTTATAGATATAATCCATAATCATAAAAAATGTTTTCTTTGAGGAAGTTTATACTCATAAAACCTTCATAATGGTTTGTAAAAAAATGAGGATTATCCTAAGCATATCCCCTGGGAGTGTTATAACAAAAAGTGCATCAAGGCCCGTTGTCGTATTCCAGTTCCCGTTCGAGTCTAGCTTAAAGCGGTGTTTTTGGGTTTTACCCCTAGGTACATCTATGTCAGAGCTGCCTCTACCTGCTCGCATCCAGACAGGGATGTATTGCATGGATAACTCACAAAATCTCTATAATACTCAAAATTCTTGGAAGTTCTTCTATACTAATCCTAAAAGAGTATCTTAGGGATATGTTCTCTAATCAGAGTTTATCTAACTATTGGTTCCAAGGTTAGTACTAAACGGCCTCTAATTCCAACTGTAACGCCCCAACTCCAGTTACCCAGAGTCAGTGCATTATTGCGTAACATTGGCATGATCACAAGAGATCATGTCTCGAAACACCAATCGGTTTAGTAGCCTTGGAAACACTAGATACATTCATAAGTCTTATATTACACCATAAAGTAAAACAAAACAACAAATATATCATGTCTTCATATCCCCTCATACAATCCCTACAGGTCATTCATAATATACTTCATCACATCCTGGAAAAATTAAAACATTGAAAGGGGTAAGCTCAGAGGCTTAGTAAGGATAACAATATAGCGGAAGCTTTCACAAAGAAACATAAACATTTAAGGCAATGGATAACTAAAACAAAAGCCTTTTAAACTATAACTTCAACATAATATGGAAAGGTAAAATGAGATAATGCCATTTACTTATTCACATGGATATTCTACTGGTCGAATAATCAAATGCAATATCAATAACCACTTTCACAATGATGGAATGCATAATTCCAGACTATCATAACCACCTAGCCAAGGCCTCATGCCAAGACCACAAATAAGATTTTTTCAAGGCCTCGTGCCAAGACACTAGTTTGTCTCATGAGACCTGCTGATGCATCGAGGAGCTATAGCGGGCTCCACCCGTCACTTATTAAGTCCAATGCATTCCTCATATGAATAGGTTTAAACATACCATAACATAATCATATCACATAAAACATGCATAATGGAAACATAAAATTTCCACATTTCAATCACAATATATAAATACAACACATTGATATAATAAAAACACTTTCAAAACCATTTTCAATACCAAAAAAAAAAGAAAATTAGAACTTGGTATTTATTTTTCATTTAAAAAAATTATGGCTTGTAGACAAAGCCAAAACTCAAATAATGGTCATGGTGGTGGAGAAGTCATTGTCGCCGCATACATACGACAATAAAAACATTAATTTTTGTCATTTAGTAAAACACTTTGTATAAAAATATTCCTTTTGAATAAATGAAAAAGTCAAAGGGGTTTATACACCATATAAAAGTGATTTTTGTATAAAACAAAATATGCCTCAATGAATGGAGATTGAGGCGAAGTCCATTACAAAGATCAATTTTAAAATAAAATATATCTATTATGTGTATTCACTATAATTACACATAAATAAAGTACAAATACAAGATATGACACAATAATATCATGACATAATTTGAAAGTAGTATATTAACCCAAAGAACAGAAATTGGGTTAAGAAGTTCCCTTACCTTGTGTCCGACTTGACTCGGTCGTTCTTTAATATCCTGAATAATAAACTAGAGTTAATTTCTATTTGTTTAAGAACCTTTTTCATGTTCATTATTCCTTTTATATCACTTATTACCATGTTATGAACATTATGTAATTATTTAAGTTAATAACGGTCATTTTGTCGATCTTTGGTACTTGAGTAAAAAATAAACTTCTTATAATTACAAGTTGTTCATGTGGTGAAATATCCATTATCTACAGAATTATATTCATGATGTAGATATCATATATATCATATATATCCATTATATACATTCATTCATAATATTACGTAACATTTAGAGGTAAGAAATGAAATGCACCGTTCATGGAGACGGTAAGCCGTACATACGCATGAATGCTACTTTTATTTCTATTTCGTATTTAATGAAATGAAATTATAATGATATAAAGGTATATTATAATTCCAGTATAATATCATATATAATATCATTTACTCCATCCTTTATACATCCCACATATGGCATTAACGATTCAAATCACTTTGGGGGGGCGGTAGTCCGCACTTCCTAAAATGAAATTATCGCGTTTACCCATAATGGAAATCATAAAGGAATGTCATAAATGAAAAATACAGAATCATAAGAAAAACTAAAACATAACATATATCATATATAAAAATAGTTTCATCATAATGTCCACCATGATAGGGGATAAATGAAGATTGAACAATCATCATTTCGTGAGGCAGTAATTCGCCACCCACAGAAACAGTATGTTCTTTAACCATTAGATGATGGTGTGTGTAAGTGTAAATAAATTCCTTATCATAAAAATATCCTAGTATATTTAATATACTGGTGTTGTTAGAAAAGAAATGAATAAAAAGAGTTTAAGCGGTTGGAGAAGCAAAATAAAACAAAATAACATAAGAGAAGACATTACCTTAAAATCGGGTAACTCTTTTTTATTTGAGCCAAAGGATTCCCTGGGTAGAATTCTGCCCAAAGTGAGGCTTCTAGGAGTAATAGAGGGAAGTGGAGAGAGTATTTGGGCAAAGTTTGGCCGGGAAAAATGGCTTGGATGGTGTGAATAAGGTGGTAGTGGTGGGGGCCTTTTATAAGAGGAGAGGAGGGGCACTCTTTGAAAGATTGAAATTTTACTTTATTATATAATGAGTTTCGGATTTTAAAGGTCCCACACTTATATATTTCGAGACTAAGGTGATAAGGGTTCCAAATCTACTCATCCAATAGGCTTTGGACAAGTTTAATACTTATATTTTACATTATCCTTCAATTTTATTAAAAACGTTAATTAATGAGGTAATCGCTGCATCATCATGGTGTCATTATCATTTTAACTTATTTAATGTCTAAAAATTATAAAAAAATAACCATGATGTAGGAAATATTCTTATATTTACAATTAATATTTATGGTCAAAAAGTTAACTTATATAACCCCATGTAATAATTGTTTTAGTAAAACAACACATGTTTGTGACAATTTTATTTTTTCTTTAAATAAAAACTTATTATTGTCATTTTCTTACCCCAAGTGGCTCCATGGGGTCCCCAAGTTGACCCATGGATTTTCTTGGTCGTCCATGACTCATCCAATAGGGGTATGAGAAGTGTAAGGGTATTTTCATATTTTTATAATACCATTTTTACCTTAAATTTCACTAATTACCTTTAATCGCGATTAATTAAACTTAAAAGTTACTATTCACAAAAAAATTATTTTAATCCCATTGAACCACATTTTACATCCTAATGACAACCATGTATGTCGGATTTTTGAAAATCAAATCACATAAGTGGTAATGTTTCATTTAAATGAAAAATCAGTTTTTTAACTACCACTTAGTGGTTTCAATATTCATCAAAAATTGAAGTTTTTCAGAACAATGCAAAAATTTCACCCTATGCTATAATTGATATTCTGAATTCAAAAATGATGTCTATTTTAAAAAATTCACAACCTATAAGTTTCATTAATTAATTTTATAATTAATTCCCACTTTCAAAACAAATAGCGTGTTTTTTGGAAACAATATATATCAAAAGATTGACCATTGTTTATGTCCAATTTCAAAGTGAAATTAATTCTAATGAATACCATTGGATAAAATGGTAAAAATATATTATAATTATACTTTAAAACCACTAAATAGTATAATTTATCACTATAAATTATTTTTATTAAAAAAGTTGTTTTTAAGTATTTTTCAATATTCATAAAAAATTGGATGTTCTCAGAAAAATACCAAAAATTCAACATAGGATAATTTTGATATTACGAATCCAAAAATGAGGTCCATTTTGAAAGATAAAATTAATAAAATTTCAAAAAGTGGGTATTACTATTCATAATGGCTATTTTGATTGGTCGCGGTGTGTTATAATCTCGAACTTTCATACAATGGAAGCTATTGCATTATTGAAAGAGAAGCGTATCATGGAAGCTCGGGGTGTTACACATAACTGTAACAAGGTAATAAAAATATGGTTGCTTAACCAAATTCATTTTTCAGATTCTATAAAAAATAATGTTTGGTGTATAAGCACTTGGAGACTATAAATCATGGATATTTAGATTTGATTTTTCAAGGAATTCAGAATCAGAATTCTATATACTTCAGAGTATGAATTCCAATGAATTCAGTATCTGAATTCTAAGGAATTTAGAGTCTGAATTTTGAGCAATTTTGAGTCTGACTTCTGAGGAATTAGGATTCTAAATTTTGATAATTCAAAGTCTGAATTTTAGAGAATTCATAGTCCAAATTTCATAGAATTCAGAGTTTACATTTCATACAATTTGGAATCGGAATTGTGGAGAATTCAAAGTCCAAATTTCCTAGAATTTGGAGTCTGAAAATCTGAGAATTCAGAGTCCGAATTTTAGAGAATCCAGAGTCTGAATTTCAGAGATTTTGGAACCTGAATTCAAAATAATAAAACAGAATACTATATATCTAATAATTTATAGTATTCTGATGTTTTAGATGTGTAATAAATTTTTACACATAGAAATAAAATGAGTTATATTTAGAGAAACTGTAATATGAAGAATGAAAATAATGGAAAGGAAAAAAATTCCATGAGGAAGTAAAATTTTCCATATTAAGATAAATCTTATAAGAAAAAAAATTTCCTTGAGAAAGAGTGTTTGTGATTTTCAAAACATAAAGGAATGGAAAATTCATAAGGAAACCTTATTAACTCAACATTCACCACCATGCTGGTGTGAACGGATATACCCCCAGCTATGAGCTGGTGGTGGGAGCATGGAACGATCTGTGGGAAGAGACTAGTGACATGATAAATTGGCCTTATGTGATAGTAGAACCACTAGAGTGTGGGCTAGTGGTGCGTGGGAAGAATACTATGAGGGGTGAGGCATTTCCAGCAAGGATAGTGGTGGAAAAGTGAGACATTGCCAGTAGAGGGCTTATAGTGTGAATGGATTGTGGTGAGAATGTTTTGGACCTCTAACAAAAAATAATCTATTTCTCAAAAAATAACAGTGAAAGAAAAATTAAAAATTAAAATTCTCATTTTAAATTATTATATAAAAAATAAACATACTTGGAATTTATTCAGTAAAATATTAAATTTCATTCACACATAATTTAAAATTCAAAAATAAAAATAAAAAATCATGTTTGGTTATGTTAATTAAAAAATTAATTAATTAAATAATTAATTAAATAAAAAAACTAAATTAAAATTAATTGTCTCTAAGTATTAAAATATTTTATGAATATATTTATATTTTCAAAATTAATTTAAGGACTTAAAGTATCAAAGAATAAGATAAAATTTTATTTATTTATAATACAATTTATTGAATTAAAGAGTTAGTAACCTTATTATTTTTAAAAAAAATAAATCGAATAATGAATGAAAAAAGAAAAAAAGTTGAAATTAAATAAAAAAAATATTAAAAAATGTATGTTATTGAATATTGAATTAATTAATTTAATAATTATTCAAAATGAAAAAAAAATCAATAAAATACAATAATTTCACAAAAAAAAATATTATTTTACCAGTTATAAACAAAAAAATAAAAATTGTTAATTATTTCAAAAAATACAATATTTTGATATTACAATCTTAATAAAAATATAAAGAAGGATTTTGAAAAGAGTTTGAAAATGAAACCACTTAAAATTCTCCTACACTTAAATTTTTGTTTTTCCCCAAACAAGTGCATGTTTTTTATTTTTTATAATAGAATGTATGTTTTGTCAAAATCTGTGCAACATGCGCATGTCAAGACATTAAAAATTGAGGCTTAAAATTTGGCAGTGGGTCAGGTTTTTTTAGAGGTGTGTTAAAAGGTGGTAATTTATAGTTTCAATCACACTTGGAGTCAAGAGAAATAAAACCTCATTCAATGTCAAATATGTCATGCATCATATATGAAGTCTCCTACTTCCCTACTTGAATTCCAGTTTATATTCCAAATCAAGGACTGGTGATAGGTTAAATCAAGTGGAATTAAAACCTTAACAAAATGAAACTTTAATTTTTAATTTCTCCAAAGTTCCAAAATTTTAATTATTATTTTCTAATCACCTTATTGATAAAAACTAAAATGATCTTTAAGGAAGATAATTTTCCCCTTCTTCATCTATATTCAAAATTCACCTCATCTTAATGAACTCATTTTTTACTACTAGACACCTTATTATTTTTATTTTTATTTTTTTACCTAGTCATGTATGTGAAAAAAACTGTGTAAAAGAACTTATTTATTATTTACATAGAGCTAACACACACACACAGTTCCTAGATTCTTTGAGATTCACCATGGGATCCCATTTTCCTATTTTACTCATGTTTTAAAGGACTTCTAATATTACCAATTGAGTTGGCTCCCTAATGTGATTAATTTTTTAATTAATAGAAGTTTCCCTCTAGGATCCAATTTAAAAATTAATTTTCCTAAAGTCATGATCCTAGTTCCAAAAAATATATCTTATCTCACCCCTTCCTTAGTTCCTAAACAGAAAATCCATTAAAACAACAACCAAATGTACTTCACAATCACTCATCCCAATCAATTTCACAATTAGTTAAACCCTTAACAACAAGAAGGTTGGTATCCACTAGGAAGGAGTGAATTTCTGTTCATTTTTAAGTCGTATAACCCTCAAGTTTTGAAAGAAGATGAATTTTTTTGAAATAATTTGATAATTGTTAAAAATTTTGAAATTTTTTTAAAAAAATTAATTAATTTTTTATTAAAAAATTAAGGGTAATTTGATGTGAGAAAATAACCCATCTCCCACACACATAAAACTCAAAAATGTAACCATTTTTTATTCTTACGGTGGGAGAAAGAAAGTTTCAAAGTTATGTATAATTTAGCATATAAATATTGTGAATGGGAAGCATTGAAGTTCAAAAGTTTGCTTTTCTATCCACAAAAAGAAAAAGAAGAGAAAAAATTTACAAAAAAGGACCTCACCAGCCAATACCATAAAATCAATCACATTTATTATTTTGAATGTTTATGCTTTAAATTTTTATGATCAAAGAAAATTATCATTGAATTTTAAAATACTAGGGTGATGTGGAATGAAGTTAAACAACATCAGAATGAAAGTGGAAACAAATAGTGCATCAAGTTTCATAATTTCGTTTAAATAAATTTTTCATCTCACTAGATTATAATAATCTAACATCATAGTAGTAAAAATAAAATCATAATTTCCAAAGAAAACTGGGTGACTCTCCCACACATAGCAACTTGTAGCAAGAAGAAAAAATTTAGCATAAAAATACAATTATAAAAAGCATAAAAACACTTCACATAATATGAAAGATACAAAAAACATTAATGCCTCCCATATTTTCATTCTGTAGGAACCCTGTCTACTTAATTCAAGCACCTAAAAGTGTAAGCAATTTTCATTAGATATTAATAAGTTTTGGGAAAAAATACAACTAGGGTTTAGTGAGGGAGGGTTTTAAATTGAAATTTCAAATATCATCTTCCTTCTAGTATGGATATTACAAAGGATTTTGTCACTGGTTAAAATTAACATTGGAAACAAGGACCACAAACCACTTGCACCTCATGAAAACTAGAAATTATCACTATAAAACAAACAACCATTAAATAATAGAAATATTAATTTAATAAAACTCAGTAATAATGGTTCAACAATAAGAGAAACACACCATTGAGGAAGTAGCATGTATTCAAATAGAAATTAAAACTAAAAACATGAAACAACTAGGTTTCTTACAATGCAATGCTCCGTTTTTATGTCCCCATCCAGAATTTATTCCCAAGTATTTTCTATCCATGATCATTCCATGTGTATGATTCAGTAGTATGTCACTGATAATTTTTTTCTTTTGGAAAATTCATTAAGTTCATACAACAACTTAGGCAACTCAAAAAATTGAAGAAGTCTTTTCAAAAATTCCATAACTCTAGGACCAAGGCTCCTTTCACCTATAGATTCAAAAATCTGAATGTGATCTAATGAATGAAGTAAAATATGATACAACTCAATAGAATATCAAAATTGAAAAGCATCACTTTATGAGGGCTCTCTCAGAAACATACCTACACTTTTGTCATTAAAATGTTCAAAAAATAAATAATATTTTTTGTAGGTAGGGAACTATCATCAATAGAGTTAATTTTAGATGTAACATCCTTAGGTGTAGTAGGGGGAGAAGAATGATGTTGTTCTAAGAAGTTATCAAACTCATGGAAAAAACTTTTATCATCTAGTTGGTGTAATGAATCAGGGGAAGATCTACTATCAACATATGGTAGAAACTTCAAAAACTCTTCCAACTCATTATTAATAGATTCAGGATACTAAACTTGAACTTTAAGTCAAATAGGGATGATTCCAAACATATTATCAGGGCTAACACATTCACTGCTAGCAGATGATGTACAAGTAGTAGAATGACATCCCTCAGGTCTTTCATAATAGGGAGAAACATCAAGGTTGGGAACTTGGGTGGGACATAAATTATAAAATGTTTTAGAAAATCTATCAATAATATAACATGGTGTGGTAAGGAACACCTCATGGTTTTGAAAAATATAGTTCTTAATTCAGTTTTCAACTAGACTAACCTTTCTAGCACTTGTGTGGATTAAGACTAATCAAATTTAGATTAAAAATGATCACTAATAGATTTAGTGATTAAATCGGAAATGGGATGATGATTTCCCCTTCTTATCTCAGCTCTAAAAATATCATCAGCAATTTCAATAAACATACAACTCACCTCAATTGGAAACTTTTTGTATAATTTAAATACATCTTGATCCTCACCACCTTGAAGGGTCAACGTACCCTTTTAAATATTAATGATATCTTTAGAAGTGTCTATTAATAGACTTCTAATAATGAGTGCAATAGTTTTATCAAACTCCATTGGAAAAATCAGAAAGTCAATGGGAAAGGAATGTTTGTGTACATCAACCAATGAATCATTTAGCCTCCCATATGAGTAGGCAAGTGACCTGTCATATAGATATAAGGTAAATGAAGTTGGTTTCATCTTTTTAAGGACCAATTTTTCATACTAGGGATTGGGTATAAAATTTATGCAAACTCCTAGATCACACAAGAACATAATCTCATCAGTTTGACAGATTTTAATAAAAATGATAATTCTTCTTAGGTCATTCTGTTTTAAAGGAATATTCTTTTAGACAATTTCACTACACTCTTCATTCAAGATTACTATTGATCTCTAACTCTAATCCCTCTTGTTAACTGATAACCTCTTTATAAATTTCAAGTATGAAGGGATTTTTTTTTCAAATCTTCCTCAAAGAGAATGTTAAAATTAAATCTCCTAAACATCTGAAGAAACATGAGATAGTTAGGTTCACTGGTCTTTTTCAGCCTCTATAGAAAACGGATGGTAGGGGTATTTATTCAGAATTTGTGGGTAATAATTCTCATCCTACAACCATAACTTCTTATTTTACTTTTTTACTATCTCCTACTTCATTTTTCTTTGTTATTGGTCTATTTATTGTGAATTTTCAACACTTTTATCTATTTCATTGAAGCTGTCTTGATTTACAGAATTTGTTTTTTTTAGGTTTTCAGTTCTAGATTCATCTTGAATATCAATTTACACTTTCCTAGGTTGTTCCCTTACTGGTTATAGAAGTTTAATCCTTGACCTAGTGGTTACTTCTATACCATTTTCTCTTGGAATAGGAATTGAAGTGCTGGGAAGCTTACCCTTTTCCTTTCCACCTTGATCTCTATCTATTAGACCCATTTAAAGTTATAAATTGTGAATCTTGGAATATGTATCCTTAATTAGTGAAAAAATATAATCCAAAACCAACTATAACAACCCATTTAACTTCCATTTTAATTATATGACTCATTCACATTTTGATTTTGAAAAAAATGTTTGGTTTGGGGTTGGAAATTTAAGGCAGTGGGCTGTTTGATCACCCTGGGTTCTTTCCTTGAAAATTTTGGTTAACATTGAAATCTATAATTGTACTTATTGGAAAAATGTGGTCAAAAACCCTAGTTTCTATACATATAATCCAAAAACAAATCACAATCATTAGATTGGATAGGGAGGTCAATGTTTGGGCAGCATCATGGAGTGTGATCGAACATTCCACGGTGACTACACTTCTATTTAAGAACCCTCTCATAAATAACAATAGACTGGGGGTTTATCACATACCTATGAATGGTTCTCTCCCTTGTGTTATTATTTTGAGTTTTTTTAGAAATTTTGTCAATCATGGGATGCATATCATTAGTAGTGGTGTAATAAAAGTTACCCCCACAAGATTGATCCACTTGGTTCTAGTTGTAAGGGGTGAGGGCATTGTAAAAGGTTTCCATGAGTAGATGGAGAGATAAATGATGGTTGGGACTGTACCTAATAAGGCCTTTGAACCTCTCTAATGCTTCATGAAAATTTATCCCCCATCATGGTCAAATCTAGTGATTTTATGCCAAACCTTAGTGGTGGTATTCCTGTGATTGTATTTTTATACAAAGGCATCGAACACCTCATCCCATGTTATGAATATTTCCACACCTTAATTTTTGACCATGTAACATCCCTATAATTAATACAAAATGGGAACATTTTTAACCATATATTCTCCTAAGATAGATATCTTAGAGGTAATTATTAGAAATAAATTTACAAAATTATAATAAACTCCAGTGAATCCTCTGTAGAGAGGCCATTAAAAGAAGGAAGATAATAGAGATGATACTATATAATTTCATATTTTTTATATCTAATGGAAAATATAACGCTAGAAGGTTTTGTTAAAAAAATTGGATTTTGGAACAATCTAATCCCAGGTCTCTCAGGGGTTGGAACCATGGGAGTGGAAAATTTACATTTTGGTTTTCAACTCTGGTTTATAGATTTTACTTTTTTGTTTTCTTTTGTTTCCTATGGTTACAATAGTTTTTTTGATATCATAATTTGTGGATTCATGTTCAATGATAGATATCCGAGTGTGTATATAGTATGTGTAAATATAATTGAAATAAATTGTGCATTTTTTGAGTTATGAATTTGTTTTTATCTTTTCTTCTTTTTTAATTTTTTTATATATAATTTTTCTTTTAGTTTATGACTTGGTTTCACTTAGATTCCCTGGAATAGACACCAAAATTTGATGTGAAAATCATTGAGTAAGCACAAATTTAATATTTATAAAACCTGTTTGAGAATAATACTGTTTCAAGATAGGGGTAAACCCACAAAAATATGACTAATGTTTTTTTAGACAAAATCAAAAACAAAACAATGGAAAAAAATAACAAAACTAAAAGAAAACTATGAAGGTGGAATGCAGTAGTCAAAATCGGGGTAAGATAGTGTGATTCAATGATTTAAAAAAAGATATCGTCAATTATTGAGTTAGGGGAATTGGCCCAGAAAAGATTTATTTAAATTTCACTAATCTTGAACAAAACCAATCACAAAGGTTTTGTTGTTATGTGTAGACGAGTGAAATATCTAATTGTCATTACGTAAGTCACCCTTACTAGTAATCTCTCTTAGGAATAGTTGTTTCTAACATTACCCATGATAGTCATGCTTCCTCATGGAGAAGATATTTCCACAAAATTATTCAGTTAGTAATTTGGATTTCGTTTCCAAGGAAAAAGAATACTCTACCCTTCACTTCTAAATAGTTGGGGTATAATAAAAAATGATCATGAGAAATGGAAAAAAAATATAAACCTTAACCCTCTTGTGACTGATCCAGTAGCAAGAACAGAATAGTTGAAAAAATTTAAATCCATCGTATCCAACCCCTCTAAACTACTTAGTAATTCATTAAACAAGCAGCAGTAAATATAAAATCCATTAAAACATATCAGTATAGAAAAAATAGAACAAAGTAAAAGATTATTATGTACGCCTACTTTGATGCTTTTCTCCTACTTAGATCGCCTCCTCCTATCTCTTTTATGATGCTTATATTCCTACTCTACTTCTTGTCTCTGTGAATGGTATGTGGTTAGAGGAATAGAAGAGTGGAAAACAATGAGATGGAATAGATCATATAGATCTGGATGTCGATGTGAATGGAATAGTTGAATCAGTTATGTATTGGAGTTTTTGGAGTCTTGATCTTTGTGATATTTGGATATCCCGCCTACTAAAAAAATGAAGTTCCTAGCTACCACCTTCTCATGCTTGAATGGTCCAAATGATTCTAAAATATCTTTCCCATCTGAATGCTCTGCCCCTACTCACACATGCTCACGATGACAACTATGACATTTTTCTTTATCTCCCACATGGAATATATGTCACTATGTATCCTCACCCTATAGTGACTCAAGTGTAGCTCCCCCAACTGCTTGTGGTCTGGAACCAATAGCAAACTAAAAAATCAAAAACTTAAAGGAAAGAAGAAAAGAAAGAAAAAAAATTATTAAATGTATTTACTAATATAAACCTATATGTATATATATACCCAAATATATAAATTAATAAAAAAATATTATGACTTACTAATGAGTCTATATAATACTATTATAAATGAATCTATAAATTTTAAAATGAATAGACAATTAATTTAAAATATAATTATTATTTTAGAAAAAAATTACAAATATAAATATATGTATTTTTATTGTTAAAATTATATATGATAGTAATAATGATATAATTATTATTTATATATCATTCATTATGTATTATATATTTTAAATTATATTATATATAATTAAATATATGAAATAAAAAATAAAATAAAATATTTGGGGGGTCACAGATAAGAGAATATGGGTGAGTGGGTTTTGGCGGAGAAGGAGAGGTGGGGTCTAGGTTCACAGAAGAGGAGAGGAGGTCATGGTAGTAGTTGGTGGAGCAGGGAGATGGGTTTGTGCGGAGCATAAATGGCTTCAATGGTGGTTAGAAGGTTCTTCATATCTGTGAGGTATATCGAGGTCAGATTTTTAGGGTTCATGTTTTATATCCATAATTTTTTATCGAGAATCCACGCTTGATTTTGTTCTTCAATTTAACTTGTTCTTTCATCAAATTTTCTTTAAATATACTATGTTGTGTTTTTTATTTCTATTCTAGATCTTTTTCTCGATTGTGAGGTTATGGTGAGTCACTAGAAAAACCCTAGAGGGGGCTCCAGGGGTTGGACTTGTTATAGAAAGAAGGATCCTAGGAGTGATTCAGGACTAATCGTCAAGCATGTTTGAAGGGAGATACTACCAGCATGGTAATGGTAGTGTGAGGGAGGAATGATGTGTGGGAACAAACTGTCAGGATGTGAAATTGTCATTTCATGGGAGTGGAACCACTAGAGGGAGGTCTGGAGGTGCATGGGTGGAATGTTGTGAAGGACGAGGCAACGCCAACAAATGTGGATGGTAGTGTGAGGGAGGTACGGTGAGTGGGAGACACCACCAGCATGGCTGGCGGTATGAAAGTGATACACCACTAACAGAGGACTGATGGTCTGAATGGATTGTGGTGAGACAGTATTGGACCTACAATGAAAAATAATCAATTTCTCAAACAATAACTATGATAAAAAGTAAAACGTTAAAATTCTCAATTTAAATTATTATATACAAAATATACATAATTTTAATTTATTTAGTAATTTATTACAATTCATTCACACATAAATTAAAATATAAAAATTAAAATCAAAAATCAAGTTTGGTTATGTTAATTAAAAAATTAATTCATTAAACAATTAATGAAATAAAATAATTAAACTAAATTTAAATATCACTAAGTAATACAATATTTAACGAATAGAATTAGATTTCTGAAATTAATTCAATTAGATAAAATATCAAATAATAATGTAAAAATGTATTTATTTACAACCAAATTGATTAAATTAAAGAATTAAATAAGTAATTATTTTGAAAAAGAATAAATGGAATAAGAAAGAAACAAATAATTAAATATTAAAATTTAAATAAAAACAATATAATATAGATTTTATGTTAAATATTAATGAATTGATTAATTAAAAAATATTCAAAATTAAAAAAAATCAATAAAATACATGAATTTCACAAAAAACAATTATTATTTTAATAGTTATAAAAAAACACGACAATTGTTAATTATTTCCCCAAATGCATTATTTTGATATTAGAAGGTCAATAAAATATAAAAAGGGTTGTGAAAAGGGGTCTTAAAATGAAGCCACATCATCTGGTGAATGTTTATTTGTAGATATTGATGGATTCATCTTCCTTCAACTTAAACTCAAGGAATTTGTTTCCTTTATTGAGTGATGGGTTTATGAAATGTACTTATTAAAATATGACCTCTTAAACTATTTCAGTTTCATCATGTTAATCTATTCATTTTTCTACAGTTTTATAATAATATTCCAATATTTATCAACTACATGATTCAAATGATAATATTCCATGAAATATTTTTTATGATCTGGGTACTAGAGAAATAAAAAAATATTTTTAGTGGTACTTATCCATTGAATAGAAATTAGTGGATGGAAGTAACCACTGATGTAGGGTTTACGATGACTATAGAAAAACAAAATGGTGCATTTTCTTCTTCCTTTTCTCATTTTAATCTCAATATAATTCAAAAATTTAGAGAGTTTCATATGCCTATAAATAATAATTTTCATTCTCGATCCAATTATATTAGTTTCCTTATGAGAAAAGTCATATAATTTTCATTCATATTTTTTATTAACATGATCCCTTTTAATCCCAACCATTTACTAAAATAGTAAAACATTGGGTGAGAATATTAAATGAATAAACAGAGTGAGATATCATATTATCATAAAAATAATTCAAAATATGTCTAAAATAATGACACCTTCTTATCAGCCTATGATAATTTTTTTATCCCATCTCTCTATTTGTTCATCATTGGATGTCTTAGTTTTTAAATCCATTATCCACCTAACCTTTACTCAATAATAGATTATATGTACTCTAATTCAATTTATAACAACCTTGATCCATAAACCATGATCTGGTGCTAAAATCTTACTCTATACATATTGGTTATGATGCCAACTATGGTGACTCAGTAATTACTCACATAAATATTATATTATTTTAGTTGAATATGTAGTGTATATAATAATATTATATACCCAAGAACCATATATGTTTAGTTTCATTATATACTAGATACATAATCAAATTATTTCAATAATGATCTTCAATAAATCTCATTAATTTATACACATATAGAACCCTTCTTAGATATACCCAACTTAACAAATTTCCTCTTAGAATTTGGAATATGAAACATAAGAAAATTGACCATATATAATCATTAAGTGTAATCATGGGAGATATCAATCAGTGAAAATAATTGGGCATAAAATAATAATAAGGGTGTGCTAACATGATCATATCTTATGAAACATTCCCATCATGTCATAGATCATACATCACAAGTCATGACATAATAATATTTCATCATAATATACATGATTCATAAGAGTTTGGAATCATCAATGATCAATCATGAGTCATTCTAGAACATCATAAGAATAATTCATAACTTGGATACAAACATGTTATTATAGAAAATCATTTATATAGTCTTGGATCAATACCAAGACAATCACCATGGATAGTGATGCATATTGGATTAGGTTCACTCACAATTCCTATCATTTACTTATTCAATTCTCACTACCAAGTCTATCATTACGAAGCAATTCCATTACTGGTTGAGGGTTTACTCTATATTCATTTTGTATTATCGCATTTAATATAAATCATTATTCAATGAGTTAGAGGGATATATAATTCTTGGACAACCCATTAGACAACAAAATTTAAACATATATGTTTTATAAGATAAAACGAAGTCACCATTTCATTATAGTATGATTATCCATTGTGAAATAAGGTAATTTAGTGAAATTATCCATAAAATATCATCATCATAAATCATGATAATAAAAAATTATGATGTTATCAATAATATGTAGTAAATTATATAAATCCTAAAATGATGTTAACTAAGATGAAACATATCATTCATAAAATAATTTAAAATACACATTAAAAATAAAGAAAAAATATCCATTTTATTTGGATAAATTTAAAAACTAAAATATTAAAAAAAATATGAATTGGATTTTATTTTTAAAATTATTCAAACTATAAAGGATGCTTCTGAATGAATGAAGGACATGCTCATTGGAAACATAATTGAATCTAAATAGGATTGAAGTGAATATTATCACCATATTTTTGTTCCAATTCAAAAGTTATTCCTTTAGAAACCATTCAAAATATTCCTTTAAAAAGTTTATAAAAAAAGTTTAGTGTAGAGAACATGGCCATTTTTAAAAAATTTAAAGAAGTAAAAATTCTATAATATGGAAAACCCCATAGTGTTCTGGACAAGGGAAATCATTAGCATCCTTACAATGGGGGTTCAAATCCTAGATAATTCAAATTGGTCAAACATTTTGGAAGTGGGTTTGATGCCAAGTGGTTCATCATGGGAATATTTTCATGAATTTTTATAAAGTAAGTGTTTCCTAGAATTTTTTCCATCATCTATAAATTGAGGATAGAAAAATTAGGTCTCAGGCCTTGATCATAATGTGGGGTGCATTTTTATGTAGATTCCTAGGGATAAAGGGTTAAAATTCATATAGGGTATTGAGATAAAAGAGTAAAAAAAATTAGTTCATTTCCAGGGTGGTGAGATGATGATGGTCATTGGAATCTATTGTAGTCACCCACAAGCACTATTCAAATAACAACGTCCACAGGTGGAGGCCTATGGGTCAATAGTGTGGTATCCATGTGTGGTTCTTAGGGAAAGATTATTATATATAGGTAGAAAATGGGGTCACAAAATATTTCCATGTTCAATGAGGTGTTATTTAGATCCAACATCACAATTATGTGTTCAAAAGACTAAAAAACAAAGGATCTCATGGTCAACCAATCCTCGGGTATTCAAGAACCAGGACACTAAGGACCTCATGGTCATATAAGTAAGGGTCCTTAAGGACCATAAAAATCATGATACCTCTGGTTTTCCCAATATATAGGTCTAAAAGGACTAGAAAAAAATAAAAGGACATTTGGTTCAACCAATAAAGGAGTATCAAATGACCATGGATATAGGGGACATCTGAGTAATTTTACCAAGAGGTCATAATGATCATGTAACTGAATTGATCCACCGATACTTCTAACTATTACATATTATAATAAGTGTACTAGTGGGTCCTGGTCAACGTTAGTGGGGAGGGACGAGGATTCAACAAATATTATACATGATTGGGTATGTGTGTGTTTTTAATTTGAAACCCACATAATAAATAATCATTAAGAATGTCTATAAATCAATTTAATGAATTTGGACATGAAAGGGAATAATTGTCAACTGAAAAGATGAAATAAAAACGTATTTTATATAACAAATAATAATATTTGTAAATTAAAAACATAATATAATGAAATGAACACATGAAAATCCAAAAAATAATCATAAGAGAAAATAATGGATAGGTTTAAAATATACAGATCATATAATTTCCATTAATAGAAATTTCACATGGACAACCCTGAAAAGAAATGATGTTGTAACACAAACCATTATCTCATGCCCTGAAATTATATATAAACAAACAAAAACCTATTTTTCAAATATTTATATTTATTATAAATATATGCTAGATACATATTCAAATGTATCTTACAATATATCATTCCATTACAATTTAAAATTACCCATCTGTAGCATCCCAATATTTTCCTCCAGGTAATTTCTTTACTCCATGATATTTTATTTTAGTTTCATGAATTATGAAGGGTGTTTATTACTCCCCTAGATATGAATTCTATTTAAAAACCTTTTTAATTTATAGTTTCTTTTAAATTAAAATTTAATAATTTTTTAGTTAATTTTTATGCTTACATTGAGCCTGGTTTCTATATAAGGGTAATCACATTTTACCCATACACTGGTGGTGTTCTAAAAAGGTAACCCTGTAAATCAATGAAATACATAATAGTAAATCACTTCTATTTATGGGTAAGGTTAAAATACAATGCACTACGTTAGGACATATTGAAGTTTCATTAGGTTATACCCTTTCATTTTAATGTCATATAAGGGTAACCCTAGATTTGTGTATGGGTACATAGGTGCAATGTAGGAGTAAACAAGAAATATTTATGGGTAGCTTACTCTCTGTGTAAGGATAATTTCAATTTCTTACGGGATGTGTATGGGTATTCCCACATTAAGGTAGGGTTATTTTAATTCTTCAAAATTTATATAAGGGTAATCTTTTCGGTATGTAAGGGTAGGTCCTTGGTTCCAAAGGTTGTGTAAAGTTATCTTTAAGACACATAATTGTAAGGAATAGTTGTTAATGTTCTGGTAAGGGTGAGGCAAGGTTGAATAAAGTTAAAACCAACACTTATGTGTTAACAAGTGATTTTTAATTGTAAAACAAATTACCCTTATGTAACACCCTTTTATGGGAAAAAATCTTTCTTAACATCCTTTTCCTCTCATTTTTCCTAGTTTTAGGTAATAATTTGTTTTGATGATTTCATATACCAAAATCATGGAAATTATTTCCATTGATATGTTTAAATATTGTAATCCCTTTAAGTTGTATTTTAAATACTCATCATTTAAGATTTATGTTAAATAAAAATTAAGTGTTTAATTTAATTACTATGGATTAATGTGATAAACCAGTACATCGTTTTTTATTAATAATATTCAGAACATAAACTACCATTGTTTTTTATATCTTCTTAATTACAGAGATCTTAGGACTCTATAATCCTTGATATGAGAATTTTTCTTCAAACAAAAAAATTTATTCTTCTAGGTTTGAGGATTAGAAGAATCTGCACCATCTCCCATCTATTCATTGGTTCACTATTCAATAAAAAAACTTTATAGTTATTCTACTTGTAAAATTTCAAAATAATATTTCTTAATAATTATGGAAGAATAATATTGATATATTAAATAATAATAATATGTTAATTATCAAATAATTAAATAGAGTAATTTTCCCAATATTATCTTTGTTTATTCTGGAGGGGGAAATTTTTAATCATATGTTGAATTATAATTTTATCTATGTAAGAAATGGTTATCACATAATTTATCTTAAATATTAAATCTATAAATTATATAATAGATATAAATCTATAATTTAAAATGGTGTTTTTATAACATTTTGGAAATAATATATTGGAATCTATTCCAAGATTCTATTGCAAGCGTTTTATGACGAAAAAATTGCAAACATAATTCACGTGATATTTCATTGTAGAACCATGACATTTCCATTTAAAATATTTAGGTGGGTTATCCCATGTACTCTACCCATTAGTATTATATATGTTTATTTTCATGATATATAAGATTACCAACATTGGTAAAACAACCATTTATTCATATTTTGTTATGAATAATAATAATTCTATATTTTTTAATGGGTGTTGAGTATTTAGTAATTAAAGGAACAATGGATAATAAAATTTGAAATAGTGCTAAGGTATACGAAAGACCCTTGTTATCTATATTAATGTTGACCACCAATGGATGAGGGTTAAACACACACACACATGTGTGTGTGTGGGGGCTTGTAAGACTATGTTTTATGCATGATCACATGTATGCACATGTTTATGCATGAGACCTTATTAGTTTTTTATCACAAATACAGCAACAATGACTTATGATGACATGATATGATTAATTATATATATGCCCATGTTTCCTTTATGTGATACCTTGTTGAAAAACATGTTTACCACACTTGACAGTGCATGTAGTTGGGAGTATCTATAGTTTTTTGGGATCTATTCATGGTATACTATGTATTCCCATGCTTTGATATATATTATATTGGTATTTTAGAGCCTATGGAACCTTGATCAATGTATTATAATAATGATTTTAAATGCTTCAAACAGATGAAATATTGGTGGGGATGTTTGAAGACATAACGAGCGCTATATAAAATGGCTCATATGGAATGGCTTAGATCAAAGACTTGCTTTTTAAATAATTATTACACCATGAATGGGATAAAATATTCCAGGTTTTTTCAATGTATGAGATTGCCATAATGGGAATATTTGAGTTGTCTAATTACTTCATTCATGTATAGTGGGACTTACCATCATTAGAAGATAATGACCACCTATAAGGTGGTTCATGTAGATTCTTGGATAAGTACCACCATTAGGGTGGGTTTTTTGGGGTTGTTGATTAGGACCACTGTTAGGGTGGGTGTGAGGTGTTACAAATAATGATCCTTATTAGGGTGTGGTGTTTATCATTCACGTTAATTTAGAACATATATTATTGAACTAATAATAATTGGGTGAAAACCAATGTTCAGTTTATGTGGCATCTCTCTTGACATGGGGTTACTAAATTTCTCTTCCTCTATATATCCATACTGACATCGAGCCCTTGGATGCACGGTCAGGGAATCGTGACAGGTTGGTGTGTTCATGATTTCTTGGTATATGTTTTTTATTTCTAGTTTTTTCTTATGTGTTTATTATTATGTTTAGAAAGATATTTAATCTCTATTTACAATATAATGATCTTATCACATGCATGTACACTATATTTTACTAGTTATGTACTAGACCATAATGGAAATGTCCTACTAAGTAGCAATAATTCTCTATTTGGGACGAATTGGCACTTTGGTACCCAAGAAGCCCTAACTTTTATAGTTACATGTTGTGTTGATACATAGATTGGAATGTGCAGTGGGACATCTCTCTATGAGTTGGAGAATGTGATGAGGTGAGACTTGGTGTTTCAAAACCTCGTGTACTTTTGTACATATATTTGTTTATATATGTGATCTGCCTAGCTAGTAGAAATCATCTATTATTTTTTTATAATTGTTGTATCTATATGTTATTGCATCTCATTAATATATATTTTTATTATTCTTCCAACTAATATACTCTTTACTATTTACATATTTGGTAATATAAACTATATAAGAGACACTATCATTAAAATAGAAATGTTACGTTGTTTTTTGTTGAACCATTAATAGTTTGAATAACCATTATCAAACTGAGAAAAAGTAAATTGAGCCCAAAATATCACCCTCACATGGTCAACCACAATGTTAAAAAAATTGTGTTCCATCAATCTATTAGGGCTTGTCTTCCCTAAAAAAATTGAGTTTTTAACCCATAGATCTCAAGAAATCCAAGAATGAAATAATAGATAAGTAAAAAATTATATATTGGTGACCCAATTAGTGTCTTAAAACTCACAAATTTACAACTTTATACCCCTATAAATTCCTCAAGAACCCTTAGAAGAAAATATGTGAAGACACTAATCAATGATCAAAGAATCCACTCTTATATCTCATGGTTATCACCTCCACACATCCAAAGAACAAGAACTAAAGTGATCGATTAACCATGGATGGAATTATTATAATAATCATAGATTCTAAAAGGATTAACTCAATGGTGAAAGCATGTTCATATTCTAAATATTTTTAATCTATCAGATGATATGGTTCTATATGATATATCTTAAACTATTAATAATGAAATAATTCATTAATTAAGGTCACCAATTGTGGAAGCTCCAACCAATCAGAAACCTTCCCAAGATATTCCCCAACATGAAATGTCCTGAACTAATTTGGGTACATTTTCCCCTACTTTCCCAAACACTGGTGTCTCGGCTAAATTGGAAACCAAAGAGGCGCATGATCAACATAAAACTATAAAGGGAGACAATTTCGGTTGTCCTATTATTTTTAATTACTCTATAGTATTTAATATTCTATTAATAAACCTCATTTTATATGATGTCTCCTATATGAGACTCAATACTAATAAGAAATACTAACCCACCTATTCCAAACACAATCATGATTGGCATAACTGTTGATATTGTGCCTCAATCAGTTCTGTCCTAGTTGGGTGATGAAAATTATTCTTGTAAGAAAAATCATCAAATGACACGTTCCTTTCCCATGATCCTTAAAATTTACATGCACAAAGAAATTCATGGAGAATATTCTTGATAGTATGTATGGAATGATAAGACTGTCCATCCATTTATAAGTGATACATAGTTCTCAAAATCAACATGTTTTCCAAATACTCCCAGAGTCCCTTCCAAAACTGAGAAGTGAAATGAGTTTCCCTATAAGTTAATATCTCTGAGGGAACTACATGAATCCTAAAAAACTCTCAGGCATAGAGGTGTCTAAGATTATCTACTTTCATTTACTATATGATGGGATAAAATTGGTTTTATTACATCAAGAATCCAGTAATTTCCCTTATAGTGTATTTCCCCCTACGCTTTTGTGGTATACCAATAACAAAATCCATTAAGAAATCATCCCACATCCATAATGGGATGGGAGGGGTTTTAAATAATCAAAATGTTATTTGATACAGTATTTTTATTCTCATGAAGGATTGATGTCTAAAAGAATAATATACTATAAATCGAATCATCTCAGAAAACTAATACAGTCCTATAATGGTAGAAAATATCTTGGTACCCTTGGGTAAAAAATCCAACAAGAATGATTCTCCTCATACATCACCTCTAACCTCATGACCAAAGTAACCACCAACCACCTTCAAAAGAGGGGAGAACTATTAGGATACCAATATAAATAAATTAAGGTCTCCCTACTAGTTAAGAAATTGGTAATCTACTAGAACTTAGGGTTAGATAATTCCTCAATCATTTCTTGATTGGTAAGTGATGGAGGGACCTTTACACTAGTCATGAATAGATACTCATCATCCTTATGCACCTAAAAACTTAGATCAGAAAACTAACCCCTCATACCTCACTCATTCATTGATTCTAAAACATCCAGGATTAGAAACATTATATTTAATGAATTGGAAACTACATTCAACTTAATGGGTTTATAAGATATATTGAAATCAAAATCCTGAAGATACTCTACCAATAGTCTCTATCTAAGGATCATGTCCCTTTTTTTATAGGAATAATTCATGATTTTATGATCTGAATTGACATTTATATTCTCCCTAAAGAGGTAATTTCACCAAATATCAATATATTCAACATATCAAACACCTCTAGGTAGTGGGTGGAATAATGCAGAACATATGGGTGTATGTTTCATGATACATGGGCAAACACATGATCATCTTGAATTAAGAGTCAACCCAGCCACATGATGGAGGAATCACAATACACTGAATATTCCCTTTTAGGATTAGGAATAATTAGAACTGGTGTGGAATTCAAATGGGCATAAAAACCTCAAAATAACATTCACACTTTTCTTCCAGTTTATCATAATATCTTTACTACTAATAACCATTAATTTAAAATCTTTACCAGAGAGGTCTAGAATAATGAATCTATAATTCTCAGTCGAGCCCAAAAATAGCCTATTCTCAAACACATTCTTGGGCCACTCAAATGAAATGACTACTAAAACCATCTTGGGATCTATTGAAACTCCCCTATCAGAAAATAAATTTCTAATGAACATCACCTCCCAAATAAAAAAAAAATTATTTGGATAGATTTTCATATGGATGATGTTCTCTCAATATTCCCAAATAACCTCTATATGTTCAACATGATCCTCCCATATCTTAGAATTCATCATGAGGTTATATACAAACATTAATTTGAATGTGTTAAACAATTGATCAATGATCTGGCTTATTCAGGCCATAAATAACACATGAGTATTGGTATATCTGAATGATATATCAAAATACACAAGATGTTTATGCTGGATTCCAAATGCAGACCTTGGGGAATCCCCCTCAAGAATCAACTGGTGGTACTATAATCTCAATTATTTATTGAAAGAATAATGGATCTCCTCTGAGTGGATAAAATAGTCATCAATTCTTGAATAAATTTTTTTATTATTTATGATCACAAGATTTGGATTATGGTATTTTATTTAAATTTGGAGACTCACTTCCACCTTCTATAATGAATAAACCTAGGTTACCCTTAGAAATTGGTTCCTAGTCTGATCATCCACTGAAATGAAGGGTGTTACCAATCCCTAGAGGATGTTGACTAGGACCCTAGAAACATACAATAACCATAGGGAACAATTTTCCCCAACATGAAAAAGACACATGACATATATATGTATAAAACAATGAATAGTGAAAGAAAAACAAGGAAAAATATATTCCATAACTAAAAGAAAAATATAGTTCTGATACAATATTAGCACTAGAATAAAAAAAGTTCACTCCTCTATCAAAACCAATGTAAAACCAAAAAAGATAAAATATAATCCAATGATATGTGAAACATCTACCACCATATCAACCAAATATACCCAAACCCATCTAATAGAAACCCCATGGACTTACGGCAATGTCTTTCCCTTCCCTACATTAAAGGATATAACCAACTCAATTCCCAACTGAAGGGGTTTTCATGGTGTGAGCCAAATAGGCTCTGTCAGATCTCACCTAGGTGTTCTATATTAATAATTTGTACAAATAATTTCAGTATGCTCATTTTTATGAAAACATGGAATAGTAACAAATAATTCAATTTTATATCAAATCATGGTAAGTATTTCCATTTTTCTATAGTTCTAAAACAAGACAAGTAACATAGTTTCAAAGAATAAATTTTTAAAACCATGTTTAAAAATATAATTCATGTATATCAAATCAAAAATATTAAAATCCTTGCACAATGGTAAATAGTAAAAGGATCACAAAATGTTAAGATTTTCGACTACTTGTACCACATTCAATGACTATTTAACACCAAATATATTATAATATAGGCCTAAGGTACATAGGTAAACATGATGATTGATCCCCCCCCCCCAAATTTAAAAAATATGTCACTAGAAAAACAATCATAAGGATTAGTGGAACACACCGTTATTTAACATCCTAAAATCATTTAAATGGTATTAGAATTTTAAAAAATCCACAACCCTTTATTTTACCAAAACATGCATCTAAATCCCATTTCACAAACCCTATCACAATCCTTTGAAAAACACCATTTATTTAAACAAATTAGAGATGAAAATTCATTTATCTAAAATAAATTTACATAAAAAAAATAAATCATGATAATCTATTTATAAATATGTTTGTCAAACCAGTAAAATATGGTCCATCAAATGTAAGCTATAGACGAATCCACCTACCTCAAACTCGGGTTGACACTACCTGTAACTAGATCCAGCAACACCAAAAGGAAAGTAGATATAATAATGGAGGCCTTAAAAATTATTCCCATATCTTAAAATCTAATTCTATAATAATAAATTGATTATAGAGAGGTTGGATCACACATAAATCAACAACGAAACATCCAAAACCACAACCAATATAAGGGTTGGCCTCTAGTAGAAGATCACACAATAGATCTTGAAAGGATAAAAAATCACTATAATATCAATAAATCCAAAAAATAAATACAAAATTGCTTCCAAAATTTAGAGGTGAATAAAAATAAATTCCACTTACATTAGTGAAGTGATATAACCAATTAAGAGATCTAACATTTAAGGAAGCAACCCAAAAAAGAAAAGACACATCCATAATCCCATTGAAGGATCCTAGAGTATGAGAAATTTGATAAAAAATTGAATTAATTTGGATTCAAACTTTTAGAGTAAAAATCCTACTAGAAATTAAGCACATAAATCATAAACTAGTGATTGACGATGTAAAATCCCTATACTTCATATATCAAAAAAATACACCAACTCGGGTTAATTTATCACAATTGATATATTTTCGACCGAAAATCACGGTTCAAAGCCTAAATGGATTTACACCATAGACCATTTTTAAGGATTATTACCAATAGAATATTTTTTGTAGTAAATGACACATTAATTCCATAATTGTGAAAAAAAGGTTTTAAAATTCCCAGGTTCTATGAAAAAACTAAAAACAATAATTATAGATACCCTAAAAATGAAAAAAAAAGTATTAAACATCAAAACATTATCCCTAAAAATCATATATGTTACACGTTATTTTCTAGTAGAAATGGAAATTTCCAAAATGATACACATAGGTGAATTTGTCCTTTGATTTCAAGGTCCTCCAGCAGAACATTAATATCATCTACCTCGAAAGGAGCCAGTTGAGATGATTGTAATAAAGTAGGTCTCATCCATGGGAGTAGGTTAATAGTAAAATCCATATATTTATTTGGAGAAAACTATGAAAAATATTATAAAAATATCATTTTACTAATCAATTACCCCAAGAAAACAACCATATGAAATCTACTTTGAGGCACTAAAGAATAACTTGGAAAACTATTATGAAATCAATCACATCTTTAAAATAATTATCCAATCCCTCCACGGTCATGGAACAAACTCACACTTGAAGACATGAGTAGTCCCATCAAGAGATAGAAGTTGGAACCTCTGGTGATGAAAATCAATATGATCCATGAATCAAATAAATGAATCCTTACCAATTATGAGGTAGAGAACATTGTGGTCTTACCTTAGGATATCCAAATGAATTCAACATCATCACTTAATACATGACACTCTGAGCACTTGAAACCCTAAACAGTATTCATGATCCATGGGGTACGAAAATACATAACAAAGTCTATTATCTCTGATTGCATAATGACTGTATCAAGAATATGTAATGATATTAATGGACATGAATCACCCATATCAAAATAAAATATATTCCATGGTATATGAAATAAATATTGAACACCTCACCATGTATACCTATATTTAGGTTATTTTCATGTTACACCAGTAACATAAATATTTCCTAACTCAAACCTACTTGAGGGATCATCAACTTGAGTGAATCACAAACTCCTTAAGAGATAGATACACCACCTATAAAATCAGTAGATCATACATGTGAAATATAAGAGAATATTGAACCAATAAAACTCCCATATGTAAACCCTAAATGAAATGCATAGGATAACCCAAACCTCAGAATTGGTGGTATGTCCTTGTAACCTTTTTTCAACTAGGTATTTAATGTCCATACTTCCCAAACTGATTACAATCCATTGGCTTATCCCATGAAGAAACTTCTAGAATTAAACTTGCTGACTATTGTAAACTATTTCCACTACATCAATGAGGTTTATCTATCTTTTGATTATAATCAAATGAAGAGTTATTTCCCTGACCCACTAAAGCAACACCATAGAGACCTATCATCATGGACATTTCTAAATCCTCTATAGTTTCCTTATATATCACCTCAATATAAGATTGTATGAAAAGGAGAATAAGCATGTACTAAATATCCAAATTCACACCAATCTCAAAATTATAACCTTTAATTTAATAATTCATTAAAGGCCACTTTGAAATTATTCCCTTTGTAATCCTCATACTTTTTCATCAGAAACATAGATTCACACTACTCACTACCCAGTCCTTCAATTATATAGGTGGAGAATACAAAATTCAATTTCTCTATGGTATTTAAAAATTAAAAGATTCACTCGATTTGTTCAAGACACTCCTCAAGCTCTTGGGATCCCTTTTTTCCATGGATGAACATTAGATTTTTAATACTAAACACTTAGTCATGGTCTAATATCTTTTTTTACTCTCAGCCAACCTTATAGAAAATTTATATTTAATAAGGATCATAGATTATACTACTGACTACCAACTAGAGGATTATCCCATGAGATATGATCCAAAACACTCTCTTTAATCCTATATGAGGTCCTTCTAAGAGGAATTGACTATAGAACACAAAAAACAAACTCATTAAATAGATAATTGAATCCTATAAAAATTTAATTAATTAAAAAAAACCCATATAATTTGACCTAATAAATATCATTCTCCTAAACAATTATTTCAAATGTTAATGGGTTATAAGTTTATAAATTTTCAAAAACTTTCCGTTGTGCATAGTTGGGAAACATTGTTAATAAAACTATCTAGAAAACATAAATTTTTCATTATAGGATAAAAGGAAAGGTAACACATTCCGAAATAACTCTGTGCCTCCTAATGAAATATATATTTCACTATAAAACTCAAAAAACTCATTATCTCACCTCATAACTCATAAATAGTAGGGATGTAAATCAAAATCACAATCAAAAACCACTCATTAGACTCAAAACAAGATCATATTTCTAGTCTACCCATGGAGACTAAAATATTTAAATGATAAATAGTAAGAGAGGAACTCTACCACTCTTTACTCTTACGCATTGATGGTCCCCGCTTCAGTATATCACTGAACCCTAAATAAATAAGACCTTATATACTAATTTTTTGTGAACCAACTGTAGTCAACCAGGCCCATATCCTGATCCAAAAAATCCACAAGGCATGAAATTTGTTCTTGATCACTATGGGATATAAACAACCAGCATAACATCACAATAAACCATGTGGAAATTATTTCACCCATAGTCAGTTGGTAGGGCCCATCCAAGAGTTTGTATTTTCAAACAAACAAAATATGAATTAACAAAAAATCATACAACCTGAGTAAATCAAGGATAACAAAAATTGGATATCATAAAAAACCACACATAACTATACATAACATTCCTAATCCATGGTATAAATTTGACATCATTATTCAAATTCTCAAGAGAAAAAATTGGGTCATGATCCAAATGAAAAAAACATAATCCCAATAATACCAAAAATCCCAAAATATCTCCTCATGATATTACACTTTGATACTACTTCTTCTCCATCAAAAGATCATATAAGAATATAATAAAAAATATCCACCTATGTACATGATGCACTTTCCTTTACCTACATCCCATAGAAAAAAGTTTAATTTTATTGAAGGAATATGTATGGTTTGAGGAACAAATACATGCAACATTCAACCTTGAATATATTTATGTATTTAAACCCATTTAAACTAATAAATTAGTTTTAAACACTATTTAAAAATCTTTTTTATTTTGAATACAATTCAATTAAAACAAACCCCTTGAAATCCATTTGGCTTTTCTTTGAAAAAAAATATCTCAAAAATAATTCCCAATAGGTATTATGTAATGAAATTAAATTCACATATAAAAATATATCTCAACATACCATAACATGAAATACAAAATGTATAATCATAACCATCATCATAAATCAATGAAAGCTAGAATTGGAAGAAAAAATGATACCACAATCAAAAAAGGTTCTAATATAATGTATAATAGAATATAAATCAATCATGATTAATTAATGTTCACAATGGTCATTGGTTTATGGTTATAATTTGACTAAGCCTTTGAAAATTTTGATAGCTGGATAAACAAATACAATAAGGTAGAAGCTCTCAGATACTTCCCTAGGAACAACACCCAAGTGATCCCTCATTACAATGGTATAAAAAGTGGAATCTATCTCAACCTTCCTTCCCAGTGGATATCTCATTCCCATGGACAACACACACTTACACTTATGTTATCCCATGTTCTACTCAATTACAAACATATAAACATCATACGTGTCATTCATAAAAACCATTCCAACTGCAATTTACTATACAAATATGAACATTTTGATAAAACAAAATTCATGGAAAATATATTTGTTAAATATCCTTGAAAATAAATTTACATCCATAAAACCATATTATACCAATTAATCAAATAAATGGGGTTCATTAAAACCAACACATTTTTCAAAACCCATATTAAACATTAAAATTCTAACACCATACCATTCATTATAACAGAAATTGATTACTTGTCAACAATAAATCAATTAAATGGAATGTTAATTAAATAAACCATAGGTGAAAAAAAAAACTCAATGGATATCGAGTTAAATATTTTTCATATAAAGATACTTACCTTGTAAATGATTCTAACCATTTTACATTTAATGAGAACCATTATATTTAGAAATATAGTTGCCTTACACACCTAAACAACAAGATAGAAACCTAAAACCCATAATTTAATCCCTTGATTATAAAAAATCACTATCTAGGGTTTTCTCCTTCATTTTAAATTGAAAAAAAATTAAATAGAAATGCAAATAGGAAGAAAATTTTAAGAAATAGGCTTATGTGTTTCCGAAACATGATATATCAGCGGATAATCCACCCAAAATGAAGAGGAATAATCTCCTAATCATTGGGAATAAGATGTTCATTATAGGGAGGATAAATGGGGGATAAAAAAATTAAAATCCCATAATGTAAAAACTGTATTTTATCATATCTTTAATGGAAATAAAAATCATCATGGTTGGACTATAATATTGGGAAAACAGTGTGCCAAACATGAAGGATCTAATGTCTCCCAATCCTAAAGATACACAATTTAGGCTAAGCCTCTAATAGTTTAACAAATTGTGCTTAAACCATGATATATATAATTTCCACAAAAATATAACCCTCTTATGGTTAACCACATGGTAAGTTTAAAAAATTTCCAACAATGCACTAAGGCTTGTATTCCCCAAAAAATTGAATTTCAAACCACCAGATCATGGGGTCTCCAAGAATGAAATACAAGATAAATAAAATCTCAAATAAGACATAGTAGTGACCAAAAAGGTGTCATAGAAATTTAAAATATTAAATAATATTATTATTTCTTGAATGATAATAATTTTATAATTATAATATTTATTATTTAAATCTATCCTTATTTCTAGCCATGTTACACGGAAATTAAAAACAAATCACATAACTTCATGGGGGGTGGTACTCCACACATACGCAAGAGATATGTTATCATTTTACAATGGATGGAAGGGTAAGAATGTATTTAATATTATATATTTATAGAATAATAATTATGTTATAAGAATCATATATAACTTTTGAATCCATCTATTTAACAATCCTTGATAGATTCTGATGAAAAATAAATCTTATCGCTCCATAGAGGTGGTAGTCCATAGTCATGAATAAGGGATGTTATTAAATTAAAATATATATAAAGTATATATAAAATTGTATTACCATTAAGATAAAAAAATTAGAATATTAAAGATACTAATCAAATCCTATTATGATGGTTATTTTGAGATTTTGAGGATGTTATGTAAGAAGGCCAACAAGCCTGTACCCGAGTGGTAGAGGCTCCAGCATGGTATCTGAAAGAAATGGGATTTAATATTTGTGGAGTTAAATTTCTATTGTACTATATAAGTAATATATTATTCATTGTAGTATGTAATTTTTGGTACTATATCAAATGAAATTATTCATCCGATTTGGGCCTTCAGACCATAGTTGTGTCCCTACAGGTCTCAAGGCATTTGAGCCACATAGGCCTTAGGTCTACAGGGCCTTCCGATCACCAAGGGACTTTAGGCCATAAGACATTCAAGGAACCAATGTCCTTAGGGCCATAGGTTCTTATATCCATAAATACAAAAAATTCATTTAGTAAGAACACACAGTAGCAGGCCCATAAGAGGATTCAGATCAGAGCATACCAGACTAGAGGAATGAGAGGGTATGATAGCTGCCATCGGTACTAAGCACTATTCATCTCTGAACAGGGAAATTTTATCAAATTAAAAATTCATGGTAGTGGACTAGGTTCTATCAATGATTTAGATGTTGGGGAGGGGAAGTTCTAATGTAGTTTGGTTGGACCTTCGGGTCATGTACTAGGCCTTATGCCACCGACCCAAAGGGTCATGTTAGGGATCCCTATCAACTTTATCAAAAATATAATTACCCAATATAAATAATAAATTAGGGCCTTTGGCCATTTAGTCAGGATGTAAAGTAATAAATAAATGTTAAATAGATAAGTAAATCTAATTACCTCTTCTTAAAGTATATTCCTTTATCTTACACCATAATACTTATTATTTTCATAGTTTGGTAAGAATAATACCTTTAAGATGTGTTGAGGAAATTTTGGTAGGTATTTGGGTGGCTCGTAGATGAATAATAATTCTCACAATTTGTAGAGAAGTTATCATATGAGGTTACCTTTTATAAGTTATATTGGTGGAAAACATGAAAATACTTGCAACATTATTATATAACTCATGTATTTCTCAAGCCTTGTGGTTATAAAATATCATAGTATAAATGATAATAAGGTTTATTTTTAATTCAAATAAAATAATGGTATTTATACAAGTGTTTTTTATTATTTTATATTTCATTTTTTTAGGATAACCTAACTTTAAACCTCGTTATCCCTTACCAATGTAACATGATTTTTACCTTGGTAACAAATTATTATGGATAAAAATTAATTTAACCTCATAAAATAATTTTAATTATGATGATTCAAAATATGGAATTAATTCTATATGATATAATTCCTATAATATTTTTAAATTTATTATAATATAAATGAATGAAAACCATTTTCTTTAAAAAACGAATTTTTCTTTTAAAAAAATTATTTTTTATTTATTTAGGCCAATAATTGTTATGTATTGATGATTTTAATGAAATTATTTGATTATAATAAATTAAATTAAGGTTATTTGATAATATAACTATTCCAAAAACTAATTTAAATAATTGAACCACCTCATTTGATGTAAATAGTAAAAAATAACTTTTAATTGGAATAAAATATAACTTATGATTCAAAAAGTCATTCGTGGGTATCCTAATTCGACAAAATAGTTTTAAAGTATATATTACATTCCCTAAAATTATCTATTGATGAGAAAAAGGTTTAACATATTTTTTAGTCGTGATTAATTCATAATGATGTCATAAATTTTAGGGTATTTAGAAAAATATTATTTTTCACTACTCTATAAAAAATAATCCTTTTCATAAAAATCAAGAAAATTCACTTGATTCTACATTTTACATATTGAATTGATATTTTTTGTTAATTATTTCAAAATGAAACTATAAAATTTGGTAATAATACATTCATTGAAAATATATATAATATACATTAAAATCAATGTTTTCAAAAAAAATATTTATGTTTAACTATGATTAATTAATGTCGTAATTATTAAACATTATTTTAGTAATTATGCTTTATACACACATCTCATAATATATTTCACTTGGTATTATAAAAAGGATATATTCATATTATTTTGTTGTCGAATGTCTCCTAATCTATCAAACATATTAAAATTTTAAAGATAAATATGTTAAAAAATATAGCAGTGTTACAAAAAATCTTCATATAAAAATTGAATGTTAACCCCTTTAGAAAAAGAGGAAGGATAATGATTCCATTATTAACTAAAAGTACAATTTTATAATACTTTTATGGTATACTGATGGTTTTTTCATTGGCCCTAAAATCAAAATGAATCAATTAATTATTGTCTTGACACAAATTATTTGAAATGTGCCAGTTGTAATTGAATTTTAATTCTATGATGAATTTTTATAAAGTTATTTAATGTTATAAATAGATATTTGAGAGTTATTTATTCTTATGGTTTGGGGATAAAAAGATAAAATTTAGTTTTAAGGATACTATAAAAACAAAAATTATAGGAGAATGAAAATTAACCATCCTTGACATCAATTATGTTGAATCAAGCATAAGGAAAGTCGCATTAAGAGTACTAGTAAATGATTTAATTATAGAAAAGAATACCATCCTGAAAATGAATACTAAAGGGATATAAAGATGAAAATAAATGAAATAAATGGATATAAAGATCAACTGAATTCACCACAAACACTTCAAGGCTTCAATTATAAAGTGTATGTGAATTATTCAAACCAATGCATGAATTTAAGGATAAATTATGAAAATATACATTAGAAACCTATGAATATGAGGAAAAAGTGAGGGAAAATGAGATTGTAGTCACCGATGTGGTTCATGATAAGTAAGTGTTGAAGGGTACACATATCATCCACTCGAGAAATGAAAATGTAATTTTTTAGATTCATTTTATATCTAATAAATTATATCTGAAGAATTTTAAAATAATATAACATTATCAAATCAATGATCAGATGTTTAATTTCTGTTTAATACTCGTAAAGGTACAATAATAACTTCTCGAGTTTATAGATACTCATTGTAACATCCCATCATGAATCACCGGGTCCAATCCGGAATGCCACGTGACCTCATGCACATCTCCCAGTATACAAGCGGCTGCCGACTAGCATTGGGGGTCTGATCCCATTAGTGCGGAGACTATACCCATAATATTATATCATAAGTTCAATAATATAATATAAAAAATAAAATAAATAATTATATTAAACATTTATAAAAGTAACTATGACATACATGCAACACAAATAAAGCATCTCCTATCGGTGGAAGAATTCCAGAAGAAATAATACAGATAAAGTAAATAAACAAACAAATAATCCTCTAGAGTCCATCTCAATTTACTACTTGATCCATGATCCTCCGATCAGCTATCCACCATAGGTCTCTTTCCCTTCTCCATATCCCTCATGCAATCTACAAGAACATCAAAATTCCCATGTAGGGTGTGATTAAAATACTCAATAGGATGCTACCAATGCATCTAAAACCTGATGTGCTCAATTATAAATTTATATTACATAATAAAAATAAATGTGTAAAAAGCATATTTATACACAATCCAAAACTTTGTAGTCTTGCCCTAACCAAGCCACCATAGACCCCAGACTGTACCTACTTCAACTCCATGCTGGAAAATGTATTGTATGTTGATAAGTATCCCAAACCATCCACAAGTCTATTGTAGAGTAACTCAGAATACATAAGGCATTGGGTGAAAATTAAGTACCCAATGTCCACAAGGCATCAATTAATACTTGGAATCCATAGGGCATCAAGTATCTGTAACCTACACAAAATCCATAAGTCATATGGTAACACATAGAATCCATAAGCCATCAAGTGTTAGTCATCTACTCAGAATCCACAAGGCATCGAGTAGATTTTAGGTCACAAGGTTATCATGATGTGTCGTCGTCATCTCCGTACATCATGCGGACACCCCACAGGGAGTAATCATACCATGACGACCACCTATCAAGTATACACATACCATTCCACCAAAGGAAAAAATAATACAAGCCATGCTTGATAATAACCATAACACACATCATGAGAAATATAGAATCGTAATATATATCAACATGTGAATAAAAAATCATCATGTAATCAATATATCTCATAAATCTCATGGATCAAACCATACCATATCATAGGTTACACACACATATCACATAATCATAAGTAAGGGAGCATAAAAATCTATGTGATCAACATCGAACATGAAAAATAATCTACAAGGTACTCATAGAAATAAGTGTTACATAATGATCTCAGAGATACATTGACACCCATATGTGATTATGATCTAAAAATATCATCAAATTATTCAAAAACTAAATCATGTATGATAACATGGGTAAACAAGATCACAAAAAGATATGAAACTTCCTACCTCAAAGTCGTCTTCATCAGCAGTGTGGATAAACAACCATGTGTGGTTTTATACACTTTATTATGGCCTTATTATCATACTTGTTGACACGTAAATAGTTACTAGATGGAAAAACATCTATTTTATTTCAAAAAGAAATATAATATCACATGCAATGATATATTCTTCCTCCTGGATAATTTTAAAATTGTTATTTTATAATTATCATTGGATAATTTCTCATACATTATTCTTTTATAATTATATATTGATAATTTCTCTTAAATTATCCTCTTATTATTATCTTTTAATAATTTCTCATAAATCATCTATTTATAATTATATTTTGATAGATTTTCTTAAATTATCATTTTACAATTATATTTTGATAATTCATATAAATTGTCCAATTATAAATCCATGCGATTATACTTCGATAATTGTTATTCTATAAATTATCCTTTAATAAAATAAAATGATATTATCTTCTAAAAATCATTCAATTATTATTTGATAATTTGTCATAATTATCGCTTGATAATTATCCATTATTATCCTTCAATAATTCCATGTAATTATCTTTTGATAATTTTAATAATTCATCATTTGATAATTTTTTTAAAAGTATTATTTGATATCCTTGTGTAATTATCATTGATAATTCGACAAAATTATCATTCTATAATTATAATAATTATCCTCTCATAAATTGTGAAATATTATCCTTTATAATTTTTTAAATGAATATCATTTAATTATTTATCTTAAATTATCCATTTAAAATTAGAAATATAAGATTAAAAATTGAAGTGCCCAGATCAGTGTGAATCACTGAGAGGGGGAGGGGGTGAATCAGTGATCCTTTAAAACTTTTTACTAATTGATTCTTAATCAATTAAACCTCTATGGCTTGTTAAGGCCTCGATCCACTCTTCTTGTATCTCTCAACCTTTCCCGGATAATGCAGTAATGAAAAGGCACAGGACACAAGGATTTACAAGGTTCGGCACCAAAGGCCTACATCCTTGCCATGCTCTCCCAGCATGGATTCTCCCATTATAATCTGTTAGTATTACAATGGTCGATACAGCTTCCCACCGTATCTCTCCTGAGTCCCACAGGAGGGTCTTTATACTGCGTCCCACAGTGTTACCAGAGTCCCACTGGCCTGCTCCAGAATCCCACTGAAGACTTCTTCTCCCTGAGTCCCACAGGGTCTTCTCTTGGCTCCTCGAGTCACACGAGTAGCTCTTCTTCACTTTAAGTTCTTCAAGTATCCTCAGCAGTCTGGGATAAAGACTGCTGGCCTTGCTCTGTACCTCTGATCACTTGTGATGATCAGGTCTTCTCGTCTAGCTCAGGATTTATCTCCTTCTTCTCAGGATGACCTGGCTTCTCTCCAATTACTGAATGCTCAGACAAATAATATCTTTATCTTCGGTCTGGTCCAGTCTCAGTCCTGGTCTTGGACAACTCAAATGCACACCACTGATTTAACTTTCTTCACGTGTGCACGTGCATGCATGTATGCATGCACTTTCCTTCTCTTCCTCTTGGTGCAGTAGACCCACAAAGGGTGTAGTCACTTTAAGCACACACCTACTTCTCTGAACTTCACACTTTTGTTCAATGTGTTTACACACTTAGAGTGTGTTCTACTTTAGTGTGGATGTCCTCCTCTTCTTCTAATGTGTATACACTTTTAGTGCACACACTAGGCTCGGCTCACTTCTTGTTTTGTTTGCACACACATTTTCTTTGTTCAATTTGCAAACACAAGATTGGCCTCTCCTTCTTCACCTCTCACACACACAAAGTGTGGTCTTCCACTTTTTGTGCACACACTGCACGTAGATCCTCTTCTTGTTTTGCACACACAAAAGGTGTGGTCTTCACTTGGTGCACACACATGAGGCTACGGCCTCCTCTTGTTCTGTTAAGCACACACGGTCGTAGGGCCTTCTTCTCCACTTATGCACACACACCGCCACGGGTGTTCTTGGTGTAGCAAGCACACAGGGTGCGAGGTGCAAGGGCCTCCTCCTCTTCTTTCCCACTATCGGGCAAGTCCTCAAGCACTTGAGTGCAAGGAGGCTCGGGTGCGCAAGTGCCACTGCCCAGAGGCGCGCAAGACCTCCTACCCGCGGGGCGCGCAAGTGCAACACCCGCGGGATCTTCCTTCTGCCGCGCAAGGGTGCGGGCAGAGAGGGAACAAGAGACTCGAGCGCGCAAATGTGCGGCTCGGCTCCTTCCTGTCGCGCAAGAGAGGCGCGCAGGGAACACTTCGGGCCTCGGGTGGCACCGGGACAACAGCCGCGCAAATAATTTGCGCGGGGCTTCTACTTCGCGAGGCAAAGGCTTCGCGGGACTCTCTTCAAACCTTCAGCGCATCAGCAAACTTCTCCAATGCCTCGGCCTCTCCTTTTATAGGCGTGGAGAGCCTTTGATCATCCGCGTGATCATAAATTCAAAATCCCGAGATCTTCGGATCTTCAAAAATATTTCCAAAACTTGATCTTTATTCTCGGTTTGACGCGGGCTCCATTATTTTTCGGCCTTCTTCACGTGCATGCGACTTAGAACGCATGCACGGCCTTCCTTCGATCCAAACCATGCAGAGCATCAACACCGAATGGCCTCGCACCTTCGGTTTGCTTCGGCCTTCATCGAAATCTCCCAAACATTGCATGCATGTGTATTTTTAAGCATGGATCGGTTCAGTAGGTCCAGACGAGTCGGATGGACGTCTTAGATCCTTCAGAGGTGGCCGGGAACTCGAAAACCGGCCTCGGGTAGCCTCTGGTTCATCGACGGCTCACGGGGAGGCTTCGGACGAGCTCGGCGAAGGAGACGACGCTGGGAGCCGTCGGATCGCCATTTAAATGACCGCGGACGGCTCAGATTATAACATCGCCGCGGAGATGGATCGTACGGTGGAGATCTTGCGCGAGATCAAACATGCGGCCAGGATTAGATCCCGGGATAAAAATCCCGTCCCACATCGAATCGTCCAGCGGTTTATCCACGCTTTATCAAAGACTCGCTGCCGCCACCGCTTCAATTGTCTCTCCTTCTCCCTCCACGGTGCCACCCCGCACCGTGTTCGTCCTGCCTGTCTGCGGGCGCGCTTTGCGCCCACTCATGACTCCTGCGGGCGCGCTCTAGCGCCCACTATGCACACACACGGGTGCGCGGGCTTCACCACCGCGTGCCCTCGGGGCTTATACACGGCCCCTGCCTCTGCCGCCCGGGCTGGCCACATGGGATCCCCCCTTGGGCGTGGCGCCTTTAGGCCCACATGTGCCTTGGGGGTTGAACCCTTAAGGCTGGCCTTGGCTGGCCAATTTTTTGCAACAAAAACACTAAGTCCTTTGTTAAACAAAGTGACCAAGTGTAACATGCCAAGTGCCAAATGCCTCCTCCTCTATTCTTTCTTCCCATTTCTTCTCTTCTTCATCTTAAGAATTCCTCCATTTCTTCTCCTCACATTATCTTCACTTAGGATATGGAATTCAAAAGGTTCATCTTAATCTTTTTCATCTCTTCTTCCATATATCTATTCTTCTTCTTCATTAGAATTCCTCCATTCTTCCTCTCATATACTCAATACATAGAATGTGAAATTCCCGAAGGGTCTTCTTCATCAATCGAGCTCCTTAATCAAATAGAGTCTTCAATGTGCTTCATTGATCTAATCAGAGATCAATTGGATCTTCTTCAGATTCACATGCACTAAGTGTTAGTGCATGGATTACATTAAACCACTTCATCCACTTAGAACATGTGAATGGATCATCTTCAACTCCTCATGCATTGTGAAGACAATGCATGGTCTTCAATCAATGTTGTGACTTTGTATCCAATTGATACAAGTTCTATGAACTTAAAGATCAGCTCAACAATCGTCAGGTTTTCTTAGAGAATGTTTCAACCATCATCTCCTATGTCACTTAGTGAATCTCCTAAGTGACATGCATCTTAGTACCATGGCAATTCTCCTTCATCACCATCACCATCACATCCTTTGACATTCACATCTTGACTCCCTGACATCCATTCATTCCAAGACAACTTCATGCCTCATTGACAACAAATGCAACACAATGCACTTCAATCTCCCCCTTTGTATTTGTTGTCAATACACTCCATCAGCACATATGAAAGGGTCAATATGTGTGCCAATATTTCTCCCCCTTATTGGCAATCAAATGCAAAGGTGTGGGGTGGTTTGCTTTCAAAATATGTCTTCCTCCCTTATAAAAGTATTTTCTTGTAAAACACTGAGAGAGGGATGATGTCACATGTTCTCTTTAGCAAAGAACCTTTAGTACATCAGCTCTAAGTCTACTTGGGCTAACCCGGTGTAGAAAACAAGAGTGATATAACCAAGGATTTCAAAGCTGTCCGTAATTCTCTACACATGTGAGATCATGCTTAGGGGTTTGAAAAATTTTCAGATATAACAATGAATTGCTAAATCCTGCACATACTTCACAAAACTCATTATAAAGTTCAGTGCAAAGATAAAGCTCCCCCTTTCATCCATTTGTCTTCAATCCATACTCCCCCTTAATTGACAAGATAAACTCAATTAAGAAACAAGGGATGAAAGTATGATTGGAATACCTTCACTTTTCTTCAGGATGGTATTAATTCTTAGAATACCATCTTCTTCTGATTGGCTCCCCCCTCAAGGGGTGCACTCCATTCTTTCCAAACCATCCTCCAGTTGAGAATGATCATCATCTTCAATTCCCTATAATGTTAGCACATGTAAATACAAATAGTATAAGGGAATAAGATGGAACCTCCTTGGTTCATCAATGTGAACAACAAGGTTGAGAAGATTCTCTCAACCGAGATGTCCCATTTTCACCATTCTTCACACTTGCACATTTGATCTTCATTGATGATTGTGCTGGTGTGGTTCTCAAACCATCTTCATGTGAAACCTTTTGTTTCCTTTTTGCCTTAGCAATTGCCAGAACTTCATCTTCAGCTCTCTGCAGATCTTTGGCAAGTTGCAACTGATTTGGCCATATGACAAGTGAGTCACTTGGGAGTGTGGCCTCAGTTCTGGATATTCCACATGGTTCCTTTGATTCTGTCAAGCTACCTCTCCTAGGCAACTTGTTTTCAATCAATCCCTTCTGCTTCTTCTGGATTGATTGTCTGTTTGAGTCCAGTCTGCTTCTATTCAGTTCCATGGCTTGTTCACAAAGATCCATGGTGTGTCCTTTCTTTCCACAGTAGAAGCATTTCTTGGTGGTCCTTCTGGATGCATCACCCTTCTTGGACTTAGACTCCAAGAACTTCTCTTCATTTCTAAAACACTTCTTGGGAGCATTTTCAACTTTCTTATGCTTGCTTCCCAAGGATTCCTTTTTAGCCAGGTTCAGTGATCTTCTCTTCTCTTTAGCTCTGGATACAGTTGGAGATTGACATGTATCTCTTTGATCACTTTTGCAATCATCCCAGATGTTGTCAAGTAATCCAAATCTGTTAGCAGTAAACAGATGTCTCTGGACCTGTGGATGCTGCTTCGTTTCTTCTGGCTTGCTCCCCCTTGGCATGGGCTTCCTTTGTACTTTGGCATTCAGTGGATTGTACCAACAATCCTTTGCACAATGCCCATACTTGTTACAACACCAACACTGACCCACAAATCTTGACCTTTTGATTCCTTCTGATTGTAGGGTACTTGTCTTGAATTGTTGTGCTGCGTCAGGAGAGCTCTGCTTCTTCACCTTCCTCATCCAGATGGATGGAACCTTCTTCTTAGAAGATGTTGCACTTTCACTAGAGGATGTCCTTCTTTTAGAATCATCCTTCTCAATGCTCACTTGAGTGGCAACATTTCTCCTTTCAGCTGACTGGGAGGATTCAGCTTTGGGTGATTGCAGATTTTTCAACATCACCTCTAGTTCTAAGCATTTCATGTTAAGGGAGTTCTTCTCATCCTCAACAATTCTTAGCTTTCCTTCCCAATCTTCATTCAGCTGCTTCATCTGGTCTTCATGCACCTTCTTCAATTCTTGCAATGAATTGTCCAGCTCCTTCACCAATTTGACTTTTTCTTCGAGTTGAGCATCTCTGACATTCATTGACACTTTGTGCCTCTTTTCCAGTGCATGGTAAACATCTTTGATTATTACTTTAAAGATTTCTTTCTCAGAAAGACTTCTTTGCAATTCTTCAGTAGTGTCTTCATATCTTTCATTGCAAAGAGATACTGTTTCATCTTTGGCATTTACCAGCTTTCTGAGAGTGTTGGTTATGCCAACCCTTTTAGCCAGCTGATCTTCCATAGCATTGGCTTCTTCTTCTAACTGTGATTTTTCTTCATGAAGATCATGGATGCCTGTAGCTATACACTTTGCCACTTCCATGGGAACTGTCTTCTGAAGATATTTGAGTGCACTCTGAAGATCATTCATTGTTTCAACTTCATCACAGCTAGGACAGGCTTTCTTCATCTTCTTGGCCTGTTTCTTCTTTCTATTTTTCTGAGTCTTGGCAGACAACTCCATTTGAGGCTGGTCACTCATTTCCTCAAATCTGCACTTTATAAAGACTCCCTTGGATCTTTTAGAGGTAACCTCCCTCTGATACCAATTGAAGTGCCCAGATCAGTGTGAATCACTGAGAGGGGGAGGGGGTGAATCAGTGATCCTTTAAAACTTTTTACTAATTGATTCTTAATCAATTAAACCTCTATGGCTTGTTAAGGCCTCGATCCACTCTTCTTGTATCTCTCAACCTTTCCCGGATAATGCAGTAATGAAAAGGCACAGGACACAAGGATTTACAAGGTTCGGCACCAAAGGCCTACATCCTTGCCATGCTCTCCCAGCATGGATTCTCCCATTATAATCTGTTAGTATTACAATGGTCGATACAGCTTCCCACCATATCTCTCCTGAGTCCCACAGGAGGGTCTTTATACTGCGTCCCACAGTGTTACCAGAGTCCCACTGGCCTGCTCCAGAATCCCACTGAAGACTTCTTCTCCCTGAGTCCCACAGGGTCTTCTCTTGGCTCCTCGAGTCACACGAGTAGCTCTTCTTCACTTTAAGTTCTTCAAGTATCCTCAGCAGTCTGGGATAAAGACTGCTGGCCTTGCTCTGTACCTCTGATCACTTGTGATGATCAGGTCTTCTCGTCTAGCTCAGGATTTATCTCCTTCTTCTCAGGATGACCTGGCTTCTCTCCAATTACTGAATGCTCAGACAAATAATATCTTTATCTTCGGTCTGGTCCAGTCTCAGTCCTGGTCTTGGACAACTCAAATGCACACCACTGATTTAACTTTCTTCACGTGTGCACGTGCATGCATGTATGCATGCACTTTCCTTCTCTTCCTCTTGGTGCAGTAGACCCACAAAGGGTGTAGTCACTTTAAGCACACACCTACTTCTCTGAACTTCACACTTTTGTTCAATGTGTTTACACACTTAGAGTGTGTTCTACTTTAGTGTGGATGTCCTCCTCTTCTTCTAATGTGTATACACTTTTAGTGCACACACTAGGCTCGGCTCACTTCTTGTTTTGTTTGCACACACATTTTCTTTGTTCAATTTGCAAACACAAGATTGGCCTCTCCTTCTTCACCTCTCACACACACAAAGTGTGGTCTTCCACTTTTTGTGCACACACTGCACGTAGATCCTCTTCTTGTTTTGCACACACAAAAGGTGTGGTCTTCACTTGGTGCACACACATGAGGCTACGGCCTCCTCTTGTTCTGTTAAGCACACACGGCCGTAGGGCCTTCTTCTCCACTTATGCACACACACCGCCACGGGTGTTCTTGGTGTAGCAAGCACACAGGGTGCGAGGTGCAAGGGCCTCCTCCTCTTCTTTCCCACTATCGGGCAAGTCCTCAAGCACTTGAGTGCAAGGAGGCTCGGGTGCGCAAGTGCCACTGCCCAGAGGCGCGCAAGACCTCCTACCCGCGGGGCGCGCAAGTGCAACACCCGCGGGATCTTCCTTCTGCCGCGCAAGGGTGCGGGCAGAGAGGGAACAAGAGACTCGAGCGCGCAAATGTGCGGCTCGGCTCCTTCCTGTCGCGCAAGAGAGGCGCGCAGGGAACACTTCGGGCCTCGGGTGGCACCGGGACAACAGCCGCGCAAATAATTTGCGCGGGGCTTCTACTTCGCGAGGCAAAGGCTTCGCGGGACTCTCTTCAAACCTTCAGCGCATCAGCAAACTTCTCCAATGCCTCGGCCTCTCCTTTTATAGGCGAGGAGAGCCTTTGATCATCCGCGTGATCATAAATTCAAAATCCCGAGATCTTCGGATCTTAAAAAATATTTCCAAAACTTGATCTTTATTCTCGGTTTGACGCGGGCTCCATTATTTTTCGGCCTTCTTCACGTGCATGCGACTTAGAACGCATGCACGGCCTTCCTTCGATCCAAACCATGCAGAGCATCAACACCGAATGGCCTCGCACCTTCGGTTTGCTTCGGCCTTCATCGAAATCTCCCAAACATTGCATGCATGTGTATTTTTAAGCATGGATCGGTTCAGTAGGTCCAGACGAGTCGGATGGACGTCTTAGATCCTTCAGAGGTGGCCGGGAACTCGAAAACCGGCCTCGGGTAGCCTCTGGTTCATCGGCGGCTCACGGGGAGGCTTCGGACGAGCTCGGCGAAGGAGACGACGCTGGGAGCCGTCGGATCGCCATTTAAATGACCGCGGACGGCTCAGATTATAACATCACCGCGGAGATGGATCGTACGGTGGAGATCTTGCGCGAGATCAAAAATGCTGCCAGGATTAGATCCCGGGATAAAAATCCCGTCCCACATCGAATCGTCCAGCGGTTTATCCGCGCTTTATCAAAGACTCGCTGCCGCCACCGCTTCAATTGTCTCTCCTTCTCCCTCCACGGTGCCGCCCCGCACCGTGTTCGTCCTGCCTGTCTGCGGGCGCGCTTTGCGCCCACTCATGACTCCTGCAGGCGCGCTCTAGCGCCCACTATGCACACACACGGGTGCGCGGGCTTCACCACCGCGTGCCCTCGGGGCTTATACACGGCCCCTGCCTCTGCCGCCCGGGCTGGCCACATGGGATCCCCCCTTGGGCGTGGCGCCTTTAGGCCCACATGTGCCTTGGGGGTTGAACCCTTAAGGCTGGCCTTGGCTGGCCAATTTTTTGCAACAAAAACACTAAGTCCTTTGTTAAACAAAGTGACCAAGTGTAACATGCCAAGTGCCAAATGCCTCCTCCTCTATTCTTTCTTCCCATTTCTTCTCTTCTTCATCTTAAGAATTCCTCCATTTCTTCTCCTCACATTATCTTCACTTAGGATATGGAATTCAAAAGGTTCATCTTAATCTTTTTCATCTCTTCTTCCATATATCTATTCTTCTTCTTCATTAGAATTCCTCCATTCTTCCTCTCATATACTCAATACATAGAATGTGAAATTCCCGAAGGGTCTTCTTCATCAATCGAGCTCCTTAATCAAATAGAGTCTTCAATGTGCTTCATTGATCTAATCAGAGATCAATTGGATCTTCTTCAGATTCACATGCACTAAGTGTTAGTGCATGGATTACATTAAACCACTTCATCCACTTAGAACATGTGAATGGATCATCTTCAACTCCTCATGCATTGTGAAGACAATGCATGGTCTTCAATCAATGTTGTGACTTTGTATCCAATTGATACAAGTTCTATGAACTTAAAGATCAGCTCAACAATCGTCAGGTTTTCTTAGAGAATGTTTCAACCATCATCTCCTATGTCACTTAGTGAATCTCCTAAGTGACATGCATCTTAGTACCATGGCCATTCTCCTTCATCACCATCACCATCACATCCTTTGACATTCACATCTTGACTCCCTGACATCCATTCATTCCAAGACAACTTCATGCCTCATTGACAACAAATGCAACACAATGCACTTCAAAAATACCTCCCTTCCATCTAAATAAACTATATAATTTAGGTTATATGAAACTATATGGATCCAATGACACTTATGATGCATAATTTCAATTAATAATGTAGACGCTATCGAAGAGAGAAGTTTTGAACAAAAAATTAAAATAGAAAACACATTTTTTTTTCTAGGAACACCACACATATAACCATATGAGACTACCAAAATCAATCAGAAGACAGTCAGATACTTGAATGGTTGTTAATTATCAAGTATTGGGATTACTTGAAAGTAATGTTATCGACCAACGGTGAAAGACCATCATTCGACTATCTTAAAATCCCCAAAATCACAGTAATTAAAAACCCCAATTTAAAGGCCCCATTAAATCTGTGATTCAACCAAAAATTGATCGAAAAGCCCTTATTTCTACCTTATTTAAGCGTATCCCACTGAAACAGATCAAAACAGATGAAAATTGAAGGTTCTAAAATCTTTGGTGGTTCAACAAAGGTGTCCATGTGTTTTTTTGTTGGATAAAAAGACTTCATGTAATTTTTATTTTTATTTTAATGTTATATTAATAATAATTATTTTATATAATTATTAAATAACTTAATTTAACTATTGAATTTACCCAACGCTCGATGCGTACAGAAGTTATGCCCTACCTAGGGTAAACTCCATGTTTAGGACCTAACTAAGGTCTCTAATTTTTCATACAACACACCATTTGGAAAGAGTAATTATTTATTAATTATAAAATGGAACAAATAAATAATTAATAAAATAGTGTTTATCATGTGTGATGTTTCTAAACACCCGACATGCATAAAAGTTATACCCTCCTAGAGAAAAACTTAGGTTCTGGACCTAACAGTGGTCTCAGATATTTCATATGATGCACAGTTATGGAAATATTAATTATTTTTTAATTACAAAATGGAGTAAATGAATAATTAAAATTAAAATAGATTTTATCCTATGCATGTTTCCAAACACCAGACGCGTATAAAATTTATACCCAACATAGTGTAAACCTCATGTTTTGGACCTAATGATGATCTCATATTTCTCACATGATGCACCATTTTTACGTTATTCAATTATTTTGATTAAATCACAAGTTGATAAAATAATATATTTAATATTTTTGTATAGTTTTTTTTAGGCCTTACGGGCATTGGAATCTCACATTAACTCATTGTCTAACTCTGAAAATATTTTATTGAATATTTCAATCTGTCAACTAGCCTTTTAACCTTACAAAAATCCTTTAATACATTTATTAAGTTATTTTTTGATAATTTTTTTCACATAAATCACATATATTTTATCAATGAGAGGATTTTTATTATCATTAAAAAATAGTATATTACAATTCTCTCCCTATGTAGAATTATTTTCTTGGAATAGTATCTCTAGCAGTCTTTCTCAGTCAACTCGGACCACTAAGATCGAATATCATACTCACATTCCAATGTATTTTCCTAGATCCATCCAAACTACCATTGAATCTGAATTAGTGGTGTCGTCTTTCACTGCAAAACCTTCTCACTTGGATCTATGATCCACACAAGATGCCCCTCATAATATGTATCAATCTCTATCTCAACGTCCTCATAATCAAAAGTATGCACATGGTTCATTTTTACCTCAGAATATGTGACACATGTAACACACATTGCATACCTCAATAGATAGATGGGAGGTCTAGAAGATACACCACTATCCTTATTCACTCTGTGATCTCAAAGGGTCCAACAAAATGAGGTGTTATCTTTCCCTAATTCCCTATATATTTGTGTACCAACATAGGAGTCACTATTAGGAAAACATGATCCCCCACAGTGAACGCATAGGATCTCTCCCTATGGTAGGCATAAAAAATATATCCTCGTTGAGAAGTGATCAACCTATTCACAATTAGATGCACTCTATTAGAGCCCTCATGAACAAAACTGCTCCCACAATGACTCCCTCACCTACCTCATTCCAATAAGTGGTGATACACACGGTCTCCTATAAAGAATCTCACAAGGTTCCATCGAAATCTATGCTAGTAACTACTATTGAAAGTTAACCCATTCAAGGCTAGTTGATCATTCCATGCTACATCAAAGTCTAGAATGAAATCTCAAATGATATCCTCCAATATGTGTATTTTCCACTAATACATTCCATTGGTGTTAGGATAATATTCCATGCTAAATTTTAGTTGAGTCCTTTGGGCACATTGTAATCCATTCCAAAAACATGACATAAAACCTGCATCTCAACCCAGCACCTCTTTCCTTGTTTAGGTCTCCCTGACTGAAAATATAGTGAAGGATCTTCTAGTCCATATAAATCAAAAATACCTCACTAAGGAGATAGTGTCACCAATAATTTAGAGTGTATAACAGGGTTTCCAACATCATGTCATGTGTGGGGTAGTTCCACTTAGGGGATTTTTGTTGATGAGACCCATAGGCTACTACCTACTCTCTTTACATCAACACAATTCCCAAGCTGACGCCAGATGCAGCATAGTACACTGCATAACCAATCTACACTTAGGGAGTTTTTGTAATGGAGTTTTCATCAACCATCGCTTTATATTAGGGAAATTCTCTTGATATAGTTCTAATAATTCAAACTTCACTGCCTTCTTCATTATTGATATCAAGGGTGTTGATAATCAGAAGAATTTATGGATAAACTCTAAGTAATATATTAAACCTAGAAATCTCATAATCTTCAACTTGTGGGGACGTTTTTAGGACATGACCACCTCAAATTTATCTGTTTATACAGATATATTGGTCTTAAACACCACATTTCTTATGAAATTCACCTTTTGAAACCATATGTAACACTCCAACAAGTTGTCTTAATGTCTATATTCTCGAAGCATAATCATGACTATCTCTAGGTTACTATCATGGTGCTTATATGTTATTGAGTAGATGATGATTTTTCATGATTATAACTTGATTAAAAGGTCTGGGTATGGATGGAAGGTCTTGTTCATGAGGTCTTTGAACACTGTTGTCATGTTCATCAACCCAAACTACTCACACAGTTTATACCTTTTCTAAAATGATGACATCGGAATATCCACCTCTCTAACTCACAACTGGTGATAGACCGATACAATATCAATCTTGGAGAACCACTGGGCTCCCCATGGATGATTGATAAGATCATCAATTGAGGGAAATGGACATCATTTCATGACTATAACCTAGTTTATATTATAGGGATCAATGCATAGAATAATGTTATTATCCACCTTATTGAAAAAAAACATAGGTGAACACCATGGTGAGGTAGTCATATTTATGAATCCATTCCTCTCCATGTGATCCAATAGAACTACGATCTCCCCAATCTTTATTGGTACCATATGATAAGGGAGTATCAAAATTTTTGTGCACTTGATATGAGATCCTTTTAACATAACCTACTGATCCATCAGGGTTTCTACTAGGTCTAAGATTCAAAACAATTTCAACCCTTTACTCAACATCATAAGGGTATCCAATGGCCTTAAAATATGAAGAATGATTGATTGTAATCGAGGTAATATTTAAACATAGTTTTAAACTTCTATTCCTTGGACATACACTAAACGAAAAACTTTTTGGGTGAAGCGACTTTACTACATAAACCACATATAAAGTGTGGGAGAATTCTCAAATGTATTCTTATACACATCTAGTGGTAAAGAAAAAAATTACTCCCTTGTGGAAGTATTATATCCTACTTCCTAAGTATCTCCATTAGACTACATTAATATGAAATATCTCATAATGTAAAGGAAACAGTTTTGAAAAGAAATGGATTCATTAGGATAAACCCTAATCGGTTCACAATATTTCACTAAACAAGTCTATGTGATCAAACCAAGTTTTCTAAGTAGTCTACCATTACTAAGAGGTTAGAACATCCTTTCACTAAGCCTTTTTAAATCCCTACACATCATTCATATTCATCATATATATATGGACCCAACATCGTGGTCAATTCAACTAATCAATTCCAATAATGATATATCACAACAGCATGCAGCATAGATATATCACACAAATAGAAACAATCTTGAACAGATAGAAATAATCAAGGAAATTATTTAATTATCCACTATGAAATGCATAAAATTGTATATCTATGACATGTGAACCTATGTTCCTATTCATGATGCATGCATGCAACCAAAATCGCATAAATCATATATCAACATCATGTGCATCACCCACGGAGAATTTAATCAATGGTAACAACAAAATATATTTTCCACACATTATGGAAACATGATGGTCCACTATACAGTGTTGGAAAGGCATAAACATAGTTCCCTTAGACAAGTTTCAACTATCCTATCTCTTATCTAACTTGTCGCAACCCAAGGAAAGAGAAAATAAAGTTAGTTAGTATCCCCATTTGATACCATTTTGTAACATCCCGACCCGAATCACTGGGTCTGATCCAGAATTCATTGTGACTGCATGTGTGTATCCCCATACGCAAGAGGACACTTACTAGTAGTTAGGGTATGATCTATTCAGTGTAGAGACTATACCCTCAATATCATTTCATAGGATCATTAATCAACAATAAAAATATAATAAATTTTTAGAGTAACTATGATGAAAAGTAAAGATGGCATACATGTAATACAAATATATAAGCTCCTATAATTGTCCAGCATATCTAGAAGAAATAAAGTATATAATTAAATTAATAAATAGTGAATCATTCATATCCTATATTAGACTTCTACAAGCTCCAAACTCCTCTGATCAGTAATCCACCATAGGGCCCTTGTACTTCTCCAAATTCCTCATTAAATATTTAAGTGCATCAAAATAACCAAGTAGGGTGTGATAAAAGACTCAGTTGGAAACCCCCAATGCATCCTTAACATGATGCTATCAAGTATTCATGTTTCATCCATAACAAAAAAAATTATAATAAGTATATTAACACAAAATTCAAAATCGAGCAGTCATGCACTAACTCAGCCGCTACAAACCCTGATTGTACCTCCTTCTGCTCCATACAATAAAATGTATTGTTTATCAATAATTATCAAAAACCATCTACAATGTTGTTGGCGAGTCTCTTGGAGTTCAAAATAAATCACGTAAAAACAACCAACCTAGAATCTATAAGGAATAAGGTATTACTCAAAATCCACAAGCCATCTAGTATATGTAACCTACACGGAATCCACAAGGCATCATGTAACACTTATAATCAAAAAGGTGTCAAGGTTTGCCGATCTACTTGAAATCCCTGAGCCATCGAGTAGATTCTAGGTCATAAGGTTATCATGTTGTGTCTTCATCATCATCACACATCTTGTGCACACCCTATAAGGATTGATCATACCATGATGGACACTTGTCATGTATACACATACAAATCCTCAAATGGAAAAACATGACAAGTCCAAGCATGATAACAACCATAGCACACATCTTGAGAAATATGGCATCATCATACACATCAACATGTGAATTGAAAATAATCATGGAATCAAGAAATCACATCAATCTCATTGAATCAAATAATACCATATCATAGGCTACACACACAATGCACATTATCATATATAAGGTAGCACCAAAATGAATGTGATCAATATCAAACATGAATAATAAGCTAAAAGGTACTAATGAAAACAAGTTTCACTTAATGTTCTCAGGGCCACAAAAAACAATACACGATTATAATATAGCATGATCATCAAATAAGAAAACACATATATCAAGTGTGAAAACATTTGTAAACAATATCCCAAAATGATAAGGATCTTCCTACCTCAAATTTTTAATCATCAATAGCAAGGACAAACCACTCTGTGTGGTTTGATACACCTCCCCATTGCCTTATTTTTATACTAATCGAAAAATCAAGAGTTGTGAAACCAAAACCATATATTATATTTCAAAAAAATAACATTAAATGACACATTCCTTCTCCTGGATAATTTTCCAATAATTTATTTATAATTGTCTTCTGATAATTTCTCATAAATAATCCTTTTATAATTATATGTTGATAATTTTTGTTAAATTGTACTTTTATTATTATATTTTGATAATTTCTCAAAAATTATCCCTTTATAATTATATTTTGATAATTTTTATTAAACTATTTTTTTTATAATTATATTTTGATAATTTCTCATAAATTATCCATTTATAAATCCTTGTGATTATCCATTGACATTTATTATTCTATAAATTATCTTTTGATAATAAATAAAATATCACTTTATATAAATGATAATTTTACCACATGATAATTACCTTATGATTATCATTTAATAAAATTAATAAAATTATCTTTGATAAACTGATGTAATTATTCTATGATAACTACTTATAATTATCACTTGATAATTCATCATTATTATACTTCAATAATTTATTGTAATTATCGTTTGATAATTCTTATAATTCAACCTTTGATAATTTTGTTTAAACATACCATTTGATATTCCGGTGTAATTACCATTTATAATTTGATAAAAATAGCATTCAATAATTATAATAATTATCCTTCGATAAATTTTGAAATATTATCCTTGATTTATTTTTTTAAAAATATCCATTTAATAATTTATCTTAACTTATCCTTTTAAAATGAAAAATATCATATTGAAAATACCATACTTCCATCAAAATCAGGGTTATGATTTATATATTTCTCATCGATACCAATCCCACGACACTAATGATGTGTGATTCTAATCAATAACATAGAAATTGTTGAAGGGATAAGTTTGGGAAATAAATAAATTAATTAAAAAATAAAACTCATGTTTTTTTCTAGGTTCACCATGCATATAAATTCATGATACCGCCACAATAGATTAGAAAACCATTAGAGACTTGAATGGTTATGCATAATAAAGTTTTGGTATTACCCAGATCCAGTGATATCGACTAATGGTGAAACTGAATTAATGGCCTATTTTAAATCCCCAAAATCGCAACAATAAAACCTCCCAATTAAAACACCTCATTAAATCTATTATTCAACCTAAATTGATGAAAGAGTCATTAATTCTACCTCATTAAAGTGTTACCCACTAAAACAGGTCAAAACAGTTGAAAATCAATGGTTTTAAAATCTTTAGTTGGTCAACAAAGGTGTCTGTGAATTTTGGGTGGAAGAAGAGGAATTAATATTGTTTTTATTTAAATTTTAATATTTTGTTTATATTAATTATTTTTTAAATTATTAAATAAATTAATTTAAAAAATGATCTGTCCAAACAACCAATACATACGAAAGTTATACCCCACATAGGGTGGACCTTGCATTCTAGACCTAATTGTGGTCTCAGGTTTTCAAATAATGAATCATTTGGGAAATATTAATTATTTATTAATTATAAAATAGAATAAATAAATAATTCAAAATAAATCAGGTTTTATCACGTGTGATGTTTCCAAACACTTGATGCACATAAATGATATACCCTTCCTAGGGTAAGGACCATGTTTTGGACCTAAAAAATCTCAGATTTATCATATGACACACCTTTTAAGATATATATATATTATTTATTAATTAAAAATTTAATAAATAAATAATTAAAAATTTAATGAATTTTATCACATGTGATGTTTCCAAACACCTAATGTGCATTAATTTTATACCCTGGCTATGTTAAACACCACATTCTGTACCTAATAGTGGTATTAGATTTATCATACAATGCACCATTTTGGAAATCGTAAATATTTACAGATTAAAACAAAGAATAAATAAAAAATTTCCAACAAAATAGGTTTTATCGCATGAGTGTTTCAAAACACCTAACACACATAAATATTATACCCCTCTATGGGTAAAACCCACATTCCAGACCAAACGGAGGTCTTAGATTCCCCACACGATGCACTATTTTGGATTTACTCCTGAGGCATATACTACTACCTTGTAAATAACTACATAACTCCAACAAGTTAAGATAAAGTTGTAAAAACAAAATTATTGGGTCTTTATATAGGTGAAGAAATAGAAGATAATGTTATATCTGTTTAAAACACATCATGGAATATTAGATTTGAAATAAGTTTATGGTGACATTAAATAGAGAGATCAAGAGTTCGATGTTGGTGAAAATTTATTCAAATAAATGTCTCTTTAGAAGAAGGGTATTTTATTTTGAAAAAATGGTAATCTGATCCCCAAATATATCAATAACTAAGACATTATTCATTATATAAATATGGTATCTTATCTTTTTATGATTATAACAATTCTCTACCAAGTGAATGATGTGTTTCATGTATTTTTTTAATAAATTACATAATTGATCCTTTACATGAACTAAACACATAGGTTTTGTAACTAGAGAATGATCTTTCATATGAAGAATAAATGGAAGAGATTATGTATTTTTTATCTAATGTGATATGTAACAAGACCATTCCTCTTATTATAGTTCCTAGGAGAAATCGTAAATTCAAGGAGGAAATCTGGTAACATGAGACAGTAATCACATATGTATCCTCATTTACATCATCACAGTAACATAATTTTGATGGAGAGATTCTTATTAGGGGAGTAGAATGTAACACCCCTATATTTTATAATATATTTATCTTTAATAAATTTAATGTGTTTGATAGATTATGATACAAGTAACATAGAACATATATAAATAATACCTTATTATAAACATAAAATTATTTACATTAATAGATAGTTAAATTATATTTACAAAATAAATTATTTTATATAAAAGGTAAAAGTCTCATAATGAAATATCATTAATCCTAAAGGACTATTATGATTTAATTGTTGAAATATTAATATTTTTAAAATATTTAAGGCATGGTATTAATAATAATAATTAGTAAAATAAATGTAATTAAACAAAGTTATGAAATAATGAAATACATGAGAAATGAAAAGTAATGTTCATCTAGTAATTCATGGCTAAATAGAATTGTTTGTGTACAAAGAAAATATTTTTATTATGTATGTTTTAATTAAAAGAATATTTTTATTTTTTTTATTGGTATACTTGTGTAAAATTAGTTTTTATGAATGTATGAAAATTATGGAACATTCATAGATTTCATTCAATTTTTTTAGAAATAAAGATAAAATGATTTGAAGGTAAAAGAGTTATTTTTTAGAAAATTAAGTAACCTTGAACACTATAGATGAATGATTGCAATAAAATGTCTTAATAATATTTTAAATTTGTTTTATTTTTCATTTAATGAGAATAAATTTATTTTTATGATTAAATAAGAAATTTTATAAAAAAACAGTTTTCATTGTGTTATGAACGATTATTTTAAAAGTAATTTTTACCCCTTATAGAAATTAAATTTGATAAAATGGATTCTATATTTTGAATAAAGATATTAAATTTTGATTATAAAGAAAAAATTTATTTCTGTTCATAATGAATATTTACCAATGTAAATGTTAATAACCGTTCTATAAGTTAAAAGGGTTAATGAGGAGGATAAACTAGGAGATAAGCCACATATATCTTCATATTCATGTATAAATTTGATTGGATGAGTGTATATACATACTAACATATCCTGTAATGAGCCAAAATTTTATCAATAGAATTTACCTTTTATAGAGGTTCCATATTTAGTAATGTAACATAAAGCACATACAGGACATGATAAAACCAATAACATTTTATTTCAATAATTTGAATATTAAATTTAGAGAATAAAAATTGATGTAATAATTTTAAATATTACAATGGGATAAACTATAATATAAGATAAAAAATATAAAAATTATGATCACCTAGATCCATCAGTATATCTTCACTCATAAACAAAAATATTGAAATGATAAAAAATATCAATAACGAAAAAATAATATTAAAAATAAATATAAATTTATCCTTGAGTGAAAATACATGTGAATAATTAATGAAGCAAGTATGATGTATTTAAATAATTTAAGGAACCCATATGATCATCACAAATCTGATTATTGGAATAGAAATCATATTATTAGAATAGTAAACTGATCATGAAAGAGTAATCTAACTATTAAGAATTTTAAACTAATAGTTAAAGAAGTATCCTAATATTTTTAAGTGTAAAATAATATTTATTTATCATATAAAATAAAAATATTTAATATTTATATCAATTTTAAAGTAAGTAAATGTTTTAAAATAAAAAAATAAGTTTTTCAATGTTGGTATCACATAATTTTTAGAATTGAGATTTTATAATTAAAAGAGTTATTAAAGAAAGTCTATTTTCATAAAATGGATTTATAAATTAGTATTATCTTAATTTATAATTTTATGATAATTTATGAGATCATAAGTAATTTTTCAAAGTGAACGAATATATCATAATATTAAAATTTATATTTTTCAAATTAATGAGGATTTTTTTGAAAATTAAAATTTACTATGTTTAGAAAATTATTTTTCTAAATTTAATTTTATTTTATGATTCTAAACATATTTAAATGGTTATTGTGATTTTTTTATGTTTTTCTAAAATTCTTTAATTTATTTGAATAGTTAATTATGATAAAATGTGATATTTAAAATTATATGTTAAATACATAAATTTTTTGTCTAAAATGATGTATGATCCCATTACTTCAAAATACAATAAACAACTTACAATATATAGCCAAAAAAATAAATACAAATTGTAGTAACAATCCAAAATAATAAACTAATTATTATAATATTCGAAAATACCTAACTCATTCCCTTATAAATATGACCCATCACAACACCTTCTCCCCAATCCATTTATGAATTTGGGTATGCCAAATTTCTAACCAATACCATTTCCAACCCTCTCCACCACGTCCAGTTCTGTTTTTCCCTAAAACATATCAATCCATGGTTCCTTATGTTGAATCCAAAGAGGATATATCTAATGGATAAGTTAATTCCCTAAATTAGTTCTCCTAATTTTTATTCCACATATTCTTAAAAAATAATTCAACAGAGAATAATAAATCTAGTATAATATATTTGTTAGAATTTTATTTTGATAATGTAATATATTCCACCAAACCTCTTCTCTTTCCCCCAATTTATTCTAAAATGAATATTTTTCTTACAATATGGTTAGTTCACTGCCTTTGTGAACATTATAGTTTATTTTTTTCCACTAACCACAAGGATCAATATAGAAACTATATTTTGTTTAAATAGGATTTTAATAATTATATTAGAACATATTTCATGTTTATTAATGTTTTATTAATATTTTAATAATAATTTAATTAAATAAAACTAATCTAGTTCACAACAGTCTATAAAATGGCCTAATTGAACTAATAGTAGAATGTTGTAATTTTTACTAATTGAATCAATCATATGTTGGATCACATATAGGTATTTGGTACCAATAAAATTTATGGATGTATAATAATATAGTTTTACTTAACAAATGGATTTGTTAACCCATTTTCCAAGAACATCAATATTTATCTGTAAGTGATCTGACCATGGAATCATGAAACAGAAGCACCCGGAACAATGATATTTTACTTTTTATCTCACTGAAATAGTTATAATTGAACATGATAAAATTATATTAAACTAAATATAGGTTGGATTTATTCTTAATTAAGTAATTTGAAAATGAAATATGATTATCCTGGATGGTACGTACATGTTCATAATGTTTATGGAAAATAAGGGAAGAGATATCTCTGAACCACCATTTTTCATTGGGTTACAAACTCTCTCTCCCAAAATCAATTTAACTCTCTAGTTTATGTTATTTAATGATTATAAGTTCTATATATATATCACATATATATATACATATCTCATTCTTTCTTCCATTTATGTAACAATTCATTCCTTAATTTAATTTCTCAAATTCCTTCTTTTAAATATATCCTAGTTTTGGGGAATCTTTCTATACATTAATCCACTTATATGACACTCAATAAAAATATTTACTACAATATTAACTCTATATTTTGTTTCCAATGATTATATACTCATATATTTATATCCATACCATTTAATTCCATCTCTTCTATGGAATATTTGTGAACTCTCCATTGAATATGTTATGATGAAAGATTATAAAACCCATTTCATTCCATGGATAATTATTATGTTTATGCCTTATCATTGATCTCATTAAGTGGAACACATAAGAAGTTACATTTTAATATGGATGCACCAAGATATAACTATAATACATTGGTTAATTGTTCTTTCAATAGACATTTTTCATGATATTAAAGAGTAAACCTAATCCAAGATAGGACTCAGTCGACCATGTGATTTTGTCTTCGAAGTAAGCCTTACATTATGATTATGTCATATTTATTATTTTTGCCACATTATAATATTTAAATGATTTTATAATTCCATTTTTATCATTTAATGTCTCTATATGATTATTCATGTGATTTGTTTATGATATCATGTCATTCCGTCTCACTTACATGCAAGGATTTATTGTAATGTTTATTCCCTTTGACTGATTTATAGCTCAACACTTTCAGTTATGTATTCCCTAAGTTATATAATGAAGTTTTATGTTATTTAATGGATTTAGGATCTCATTATAGAGAATAAAATAATGTTTTTTTATTTTATATTTTATGTATTATGAACCTAGTCTTCTAAAGACAGTAACCCTCAAGATCTATAGGTTGTGTTCATTAGATGTTTATATTAAAAATCTTATAATAATATGTCTAAAAGTAATTTATTTCTAAATAAACTATATTTAAAAAATTATAATTTCTTTCAAATTTCTAATAAAAATGACTATTAAATATTAAAACATACAATATTTAAAAGGTTGACACTCACCACACTTATAAAAGAGAACATCCACTCCTCCATTAGTCTCAATCATTCAGTACTCTGGATAATCATATCCCCACTCCAATATCTCCAAAATTTACACCCCCAATCTTAGAGATATTGTTCTCAAAAAAATAAAATACTATTAATTAGTATGGTGTAATCCAAATAAAGACACCCAATGAAAAATATATCCTTTAGATTGAGTTATATCAAGTTTATTTAAAATTCATTCTACATTAACTTTATTGTATATATCCAAATTTAATTAAATTATTATAATAAATTAAAAAATATATTATGATGATGTAAATACCATTATCTATTTATCACCCATCCAATGGAAGATTAATGTGTCATTTAAGCGTATGTAGACACTATTGTTTCTATGAAGCAATATGTTTCATTTTTCATCGTTGCATCACATGAGTATTTAAATTGGACAATTTACTGAATTTATATTATATTTCTTATATAATTATGATTTTATAAATATTAATTATTAGTTATCTTCCTTTCATTCCATTCATTTAAAAATTAAATCTTCCTTTATGTGTATATGTGAACTACTACCTATATGATGTGTTGCGATTCATTTTTCATCACTTCCTAAAATGAATATTTATAAAGGTATATATAATGAAGAGATTTGATATTTTCACCTGATTAAGATTATGAATATTATAAAACCAATACCAAGGTAAAATGAATAGAATCAGAAAACTGAAACATGAATGAAAAAGGAAACAGTTAACACCCTAAATATTGATTTTAGTGGGGAATTATTAATAAATAGGTGATTATAAATTTTGGGTGAAAAATATCTATAATATATATATATATATATGTGTGAATATGTTTTTTATATTGATATATTATAAATATTAATTTATTATATATGAGGTTATAGTGTTTACGATGTAATTTGGGATTTCTAGTAAGGTTTTTTGTTGCAACCTCATTTTTAATTGGGATTGTTGATGTTAAAATACTAATTGGGGAATTTTATTGTCTATCTATCTCTCATAATCCCGATTAATTTCATTATACTTTACTTATTTCATGGTTGTTTAATTACTCATTACATTTCCTCCATCTTTCGTGCTGAAAATAATGAAATAATGCTTTCAAAAAAAGACATCCTTATTTCATTTTTTTGGTTGGGAATATATTTTGTCAATATACATATTCACAAAAATGATTCATGAATGTTATTTTATTTTCTATAAAGATTCTATAAATTCATTTTTTACCATATTCTACATTATTTATAAATTTATTAAAAGGAATATCTATAATTTTTTATTTATAAGATATATTTGTCTTTTTTTACAAAAATGTGACAAGATTCATTATTCCATTTTTTGAATTAACAATTTTTCCCATTGGGATGAACATTATTTCTTAATTATACTTAAAATTTTGACATTGTATTATATTGAAAATATTATTCCCATTTTCTATGAAATTTCTATTTTTTAATGATATCTTAAAGAAGATGATTTCACTTATTTTTTTAAAAAATATTTAAAAGGATTTAACAAAAGTTTTTTCATCTATGTCAATATTATTTATGGTTTATTGTTTTTATTGGGATATTATCTTAGAATATCCACCACATCTTATATCTATATAATTTTCATGAAGAATACTTAATGATGATTTTATAAAACATGTTCTTTGTGACATGTTAATTACTCTATGATGAAATGATGTATTTTTTATTATCTTATGAAAAAAATAAGTATGGTTATAAATATTTTAAAATTGGGTTCATAATTATATAGGAATCCAATTAATTTTGAAATAATTGGTATCTCATTATATAATATGAAAGGTAATGTGTATCAAACTCAATAAAATATGGGTCAATGCTCATCATGGATGAAAAGGGAATGAGCATTGAACCCAATCCACTATGGGAAACTGTCTACTATGTTGTGATGGTCCTTCCAGTGATCCTTAACTACTAAAATGATTTTCTATGATTATTAAAATTCCAAAATCCTATGAAATATTCTTATTCTTAGGATATTCTCCCATATATTGTAATTTTATTAATGATGATTCCACACTCTTATGACTCATATATTTTGTTATGACATAGTTTCATTACATGACTCATGAATTATGATATATTTTTAATAGAGTATGAATATCATAAATTGTGATAAAGATATTATACCATTTTTATTATTTGATACTAACATGTGATGTTCAATTTGTGTCTAATATGTTTACATTTATTGGACATATTTTCTCACCTATTCTTATCTTTCCATTTTACTTAGCTATGGATAAAGGTATTAATTATGATAAGTGTAGAAGGGGTTTCATATAAGAAAAACAATGTGGGAGATATTGAGGATATTTTTATAAAGTAACATAACTATGTATCTTATCCTCAAAGACAACAAACCATTACAATTATGGGGTGGGAAATGTTTTGTAACATATTATGTTTTAATATAAAATTTTGACATTTGATATTACATTAAGAACTAGTGACCTTAAGTAGTGCATGACTAACTAATTAGTCATAAATATAGACTTCCTAATTATGTACCCAGGTTCCCATGACCAAATTATAGTGATGGTGAAAAATAATCACAGTGAATATAGGCATTATAAAAATGAATAATAACCTACTCAAAAATTCAGCACCCTTCAAAGAAGAAACCCCTGAGATTCATCACCAAGTATCCAAATACATAAAACACCCCTTATTAATTGTAAGAAATAATTGAGGCTTAATTAAGGTTCCACAAAACAAAAAAAATTAAACCATATTAAAGTGTTAAACAAAACTTCATAAAATATAATTGTAAAACTAATCCATTTAAAAATAATTTCAAATAAAATTACAAATCATTGCACTTTTATATCATTTTACTTGAAATTACCCATGAAACCCATTTATATAAACTAAATCTTATTTATATAACACCCGATAAATGATTTAAAAAATATATTTTAAATTTTACCATTTCCCAAATGTTGTCAAATCAATTTAAAAAAAACCAAATCATTTACCATTTTTTTAATACTTCTAATTTCCTATTTCAATTAAAATTTTATAAAACTTTGTTTCAATTATGAATTAATTTGAAAAATATTTTTATCCCCTTGTAAATATTATATTAAAATATAATGTAAATTATATAGGATTTGGTAACCTCAATCACATAATGTTATGAAAAATAAACTAAGAGTAAAAAAACACCTATCTCGGGTAGTATGAAATCATAATGGAATGATCTAAAATGATTATCCTTCATCAGATACTTACCTAAAAAGGTAAATAAAACCCCTAAATCTTTAAATAACCAAAAATCCCAACATTATACTAACTCCAAACCTCTGATCTCAGAATATAATTCTTCTAGGGGTTATAGAGGAAGTGAAATCGATAGAATGGAAAATTTTGAGGGATATGAAGAGGAAGGGGAGGTTTTCTCTATATAAACACTTGGAATTAGATCACAAATACTCAAAATTAGATAAGTAAGGAAGGATAATACTTCTTATGCATTCCAAAACCTAGTCAAATAGATAAAGAATAGAAAAGTAGTGGACCACCCTTTAAACTATTCTATGTAAATTTCTGGAAAACACATTAATTAAATCAAGGTAACACAAATGGTTTGGCTATATGGTTAATTAATCCTTGAACAAGCTATATGATATATATGGAATAACCACAAAATATGTTCATGGTTTGGTTAAATAGTTTTATAAACCATGAACTAACCATGTGAAATTAATTTACAACAATTTTCATCATTATTGCACACTTAGAAATTGATTTAAAAAATTGTGTGGGTTAGGCATGTGTTAACACCCCAATATAAAAATATATCACATATTTTATCCTTTAAATTTCATAGTTTCATCCAAACATTTTTACACTAATGAAAATCAAACCATGAAATAAAAAATTGAATTGAAAAGGCCCTAACTCTCAATTCCCCATGTAGTTTCTCCTTATTTATCCACACAACCCATGTGACTGAAGAAAAATTCCTAAAAACTAAAATATAAATAAAAAATAATTTGAAAAATTCAATTCATTATAAAATAATATTATATTAATACAAACACTCAAACATAGGGTGTTAAAATCACCCCACCATAATAGTTTCTTCCCTGAAGAGCCATATAGAAAGGATAAAAGACATCTATGCTTTGAAACACCAACAGCCTAAGAAAAATACAGAAGGAACATGAAACTAGAAAAGATAATATTGGGACTAAATCACCAACTAAAAACACTCCTAAAGTATAATAGAGAAAATATTCTCCCAACAGCAAACAACTTTAAGCATATTTCACCCCCAAAAAGTGTCACAATACCAAATGAACTATGGGACCTACTAAATTTTCCATACATTTTAGACATTCCTTAAAATAGTTAGTCAATAACACACATAATGTCCAATAGACACAACACCATGGAAAATCAGTTCCCTAGTCTTATAAATAGATATCAAAATACCTCTATAATAAAAATTAACCATCCTAGAATCTAGATCAAAACTCTATAGAAAACATACCAACCCTGAAAACCAGTAGTCAAAAAACTCTTGAAAAAATACAAAGTAATATTTTCCTAGAAACTAAGTGATAATCAACCATAATCATATTACCTTATAGCATAATTTTTTTCATGTAATGTTTTGGAATATATATAATAATATTTTCAAATCTATATATGGAGATGATTTAGGATTATGAGGCTCAGTAAACCCAAAAATGATTTAAGAAAAATATTATATATATTAATATCATACTAGAGAATATTTCCTAAAAAAATAGGAATAACACCTGAATGGGGACTCATATGTAAAATCCAAGACCATCATTGAGTCTTGAATTTTTATTTTTCCCTAGTCATTTTATACTATTTCTCAGTATTATACATTTTGGTAATGTGTTTTTCCAAAAAAAAAATACATATATTTATTTATTTAATTATTCTCACTATAGTGACATAACAAGGTCCTCTATAAATATGTTTTTATTAAAAATACATTAGGTTATCTATATAATCCTATATATTTATAGGATCTATTAGAGGAATTCTTGGAGAGTTACATTAGATTAAGGATCTCTAACAACAATGTAATTCACGGAACTCACCATTGAAGATGACAAAGATACATTCTTCATTGGTGATCAATCCAAACACTAGGTAGGTAATTTTTTTCCAATCTTTGTTTCCTTTTTTATATCCCATAAAGAATAAGAATTAATTATTATAATTTCTTGATTCAAGTTTCAATCATGACTGCATGTTCGAGTTTATTTCATCATGGTATTTAGGTTAATTAATTTGTTGATTGTTATTATTATCCATTCATTGTTCCAATCATAGTGAATTGTGGAAAAATAAAACATGGTTGGGGTTCATTCCACATATTTGACTTGTTTAATTATCCCTAGTTTCATTTCATGTTCATCTCTAACACATTGTTTTGATGGAGGATTGATAAAGACACTATATTTTATTTTTATGTGACCATTATTCAGTTTGATAGATTGATACAATGTGTGCTATTAGAGATTGACGGTAATATCAATGTGTGATGACAATGATGGATGATTAGAGTTATATAAGATCATTTTGGAGGTTCACCATTCATGTTATGGAGTTTGATGAAAGATATTTGCTGATCAGATTTGGTGGTTGGAATCCATCCCCCAACAATAGGGAGGCACAACCGAGGGATTATTTGAGAATTGTGGGTGTGATTGATAAATGGATTGGTGAAAGTTGTAATCAAATACAAATATATGTGGAAGAATAAAAATATTCTATAAAATACCATGTTACCTAGCTTGTATCCTAAAGAACACATGTCGTATGGGGGCTTGACTATGATGCTTGGGTTTACATGGGATGAATGATATCGCATACCATGTGAAAGTGTCACACATAATGTGATTCAGTGATGGAAGTTTGACATGTACCCTTGGGGGTAAACATTCAAAAACCTATCTAGGTACATGAGAATAGTTAACACACATGGCCATAGACCATTACTCAGATACATTCCAGTACTCTGTCACAACCATAGTATTTGTGCATAACCCAAAGTACATAGGCACAACCAAATGTACACAGACATGTGTTGTTGTCATCCCAAGTGCCAATCCCCCATTTAGACACCATGTTTCTCTCAATGACCTTCCATGTACATTACTGATTATATACCATTTGAGATGGTGAGATACATGATGACCCACGGGTAGGTAACACATGTTATGTACTATTTCTAGGGAAATTTTAGGCCTTCTGTTTTTTAGTTTAGACCATGCTAAGTTGTGTGTGATTCCATGTTCTATATCAATGATTAAAAAATGTTTCATAAATCCTCTACATATGATTATTGTTCCCTATATGGGTTTTCTTTCAGATAGAGCTCTTGGTATCCCTGTCTAAAGCTTGCAATGAGAACCCTTCTCAAATAACTAAATATGGGGATAATGGTATTAGTGTTATCACCATGCATAGAGAATCAACCCCCTATAAAGAATATTAATCATGTAGGGTTAGAGGTTTTCCTTAATGGCCTTCGGTGTGTTCTCCTATCTAGAAAACGTGATCTTCAGAGACCTAGTGAGTACTTCATGGTGAGTCCCAATGAGAACAACCACTTAGATGAGTGTCATCTACATCTAAATGGATCATGGAATGATTCCTCTCTATTAAGTGTTAAATTTAATCCTTGAGTATATTCCTATGGTTTTAAATGTTGTTTTATACCTTTTGAGGCCAATTTTCTATTATGAGTATATCTTTTTATTCCTTATTTATCATTTTGTAAAATATCTTGATTGAAATATCAGTGTATTGATGAGTTGAATACTCATGATTATTTATGCTTATTAATTTTATGGTGTCCTATTAGGTATTTTTATACTCACCTTTTCATGGGATCTTACCACACATATTGTGCCTTTTGTAGAGGACATGACTTTGATGGTGTTCCATGAGGATTGGGAGTACGCAAAGAATAGTTTAGGGATTGACTGACCAAGGTCATTACCATTGTTATATTTGACAACATTCCCTTCCATATGATAATTTTAGAATCTTTTTACCTTTTAGGGGTCTTTTCTTTATCAACTTTTATCACTTATAGTACTTTTCTTACTCTGATTGTGTGATTATACATGTTTTCTTGAATTATTATCAATTGCACTTTACATTTAGAATTGTATGAACTTGGAGATATGCGTGTGTCTATGTTTGTATACAAGAACCTTAGTCTAATACCACCCATATTTGAGATATTCATAATCAGAATTGGTTTTCAAACCATAGCCTATTGGGAGGGAATATGGTTTTCACACATGTATTTTCACTAAAATGGCTAGCCCCATTGGGTTAGGTGGAGATAGGGTAGTAAGAGATAAGTTGTTTCTACATTTGTACTATATTTTATTGATTGTATAGATGAGTGATTCTGTTTGGGATTTATTAAAGTAGTGTTAAAGTGTTTTGTGAATGGATTTTAGAATAGGTAATCAATTGTTGTTGCAACGATGGACATATCCATTCCACAGGACTCCGATAAACTATTTGATGACTTAGTACATGTATATACAAGTTATAGGGAATACATTTTTACATGAATCAAATAACAATGAGTCATGGATAATACATCCTTCTTGAGTTATCTCTCATGATATATACATTGACCATGGTGACTTTGGTTTATTATCAGGATTACTTCATAAAGATAACCAACATGGATTGCAAAAAATGTTCATGGGAATGAACTCTTGATTCATGGGGATTTATTATGGGGTCTTGTATAGGATGTTGTACCCTATAGTAATTTTATAGTTATAAAAACACCCATTGAGTAGAATATTTTTCTAGAAGTAATGATCAAGGATGTTCCTGGGATGAGTTAAATCCACATGTTTTAGAGTTTTAAACCACCTAGTTTTTTGGGAGATCCAAACCCCCAAGAATATATGGATTGGGTACATGCAGTCATGATAATTTTTCACCTTTTGAGGACATGTACAAATCAGATAAAGGTCCTTGTATAAAAAAATTCTTTAGGGATCCACTGGGGGATGGTGGAGTCTGGTTACTCCGCCTTATGGTACAACAGCTCTATTCAGATCATCTTTCAAGAATCTCTTCGGGATGGAGTTTTATCTAGCCATTTTGATTTTTTTGATTTAGGAGATTGTTTAGTTGTAGTAGGGTAGTGTGGCCATAGAGGAGTATTAACCGAGGTTCACTAACTTATTTCCATACTCTCTATATACGGATTGATATTCGTTCTTTAGAGAAAAAACATTAAAATAGGGATTAACTAAAGATATTAGAATTGGAGTGATATCCCTTTTTATTCCCATCTATATTGTAGTTATTGAGTGGGATTTAATCAGGGAGAGCTTCTTGGAAGAGCAGACACAGAAATTGGTTGCAGGTATTGGGCACACATGATCATAGACCTCAATAGTAGTTATCTGATAGCAGTCATAGGGACACGGGCTTGTGATATGCTTCAGGAGATGATTCTTGGATATAGTATCAATTTTTATGGTCGCTTATATTATCTCAAATCATCTTCAGGACATGTAGTTCTTTACTTACGTTGGTCAATTAAATCTTATTCAGAATTTTCCAACCTGTTGTAGAGATGATAGAGATATGGTTGATGGACAACCTAGATAGAAATATTGGAATGATTATAGATTTATTAAGGGTGTAATATGTGGTAGAGGAGTCATGAGAGAATATAGAGTTGGAAGAAATTTTTACTTGTTTCCACTACCACCTACTGCTAGTCAGCACTGAGATTAAGGAGATTGTGGTCATGGATTATGAATGTAATTGGTAGTGGATACCTATAACCCTGGGGGTATTGGGATGATTAGAGTCATGATCTAGGTATTCTCTATTTTAGTTTTAGTATTAATATAAATGGTTGAAAATCTCTCTTTCCTTCCACTTATTTATTTTAAGACATAGAGATTTTGTTTGATCCAATGGCTCAACCCTTACGCTAGGGACACATGCCTAATGTAACTGTAAGATCCTAGACTTATAAAAAGGTATGTCAATGTATATTTTTTGATTTAAATAACATTATGATGTTTAATTTAATGTTTCTTTAGTTTAAGATAATTCACAAGGGAGTTCTGGGGGTTCAGTTCATGAAAAGGAGTAAATGTGGGCATCAAGGGCACGTTTCACGGTTTGTTCATGGTTAGTAGTAACCATGTATCCTAACCATGATTTCCTATAGAAAGGGTTCATGTTTGATAAAGCCATTCAAGGGGGTGAAAATATGAAATCCTGTATAGATCCATCCCACATGGTAACCACATAGTTTTTCAAACCATTTAGGCACCCCAAGAATCTGTGTGACTGGGCTCCCTCTTGGATAGAGAGTGAAACTTGATTTGTCCAACCATCCCACTAAACCATGCACCCCATTAAAAATGTTTTTTACCATTTCCCCCTCACTCATTAAGAGTTATTACCTAAATTTATACCACATTTATCCCAAAAAAATGAATGGTGATAAACCCTTCCTTCCAAGCTTCTCAATGACCTATCTTCTTTTTTTGTAAGATGTTTGGATAATAGTTGGGTTGGATAAAAGCTTTGAGTGAGTCTAACACCCATTATTCACTTATTCTGTATTTGGGCTTCTAAATTTGTTTTTCTTCTTCTTCTGAATCTCTATGAACCGCTTTTTATTGTGGTTTCTAGTTTGGGACACTAACTGTGGTTTTCATCCAAATAAACAGATAATATTGAGAGATAATTTGTTAAATCAAGGTAGGTGGCCTATAAGTTATATCCCATAGTATTATGGTCTAATTTATTTGTATGTGGATGTGTTCTTGTGAATTTTTGACACTTTTTGGGTTTTATATGTTGTAAATGAGGAATTAATTGTTTAATTGATTAATTTAACCCCTCATGATCTTCTTGGGATGCATTGAGGTTGATTGTACAAGGTTAGGGCCCACCCATGGGATGTGATGCTTTCTTGAATACGGAATTGAGTTTTTCAGTGTATAATTAAGTTGTAATAAGATAGGTACTATGAAAATATATTGACATGTCAGATTGAGTTATTAAATGTAACAAATAGAAATTATATCTAGTTGTTGACATAGTATAAGGGGGTTTTGGGTAAAATGGTAAATGTGATAATTTAATTACTCATTGTAAATGGTAAAGGTTTTGATTGGCTAAATAATAAATATGATAAATGTGTTAAATGGATTAAGGCATGTAAATGGGGAGTCTGTGAGATAATAGGATATGAAATATAAATGGTATATGTGTTAATTAGTTATGAATTTTGAATGAAAATGAGTTAATGGGTTAAGGCATGAGGATTTCATATGTGTCAAATGATATATGGATTTAATGGTTAAATGTGTTCCATGAGTAATGGTTTGTACAAGGTATATGTGTTTAATTGTTAAAGAATAATGTGCACATATTTTTTTGATTTATGGGTTATTTTACTTGAGGATCTACACCCCCAGGTCGTGTTAGAGTGAGGCTCTAAACCCCACCCCTAAATTGATTGGTCAGGGTGTCAAACTGAGCATCAATTCCCCTAAATAATTCTTGCAATGTGAATAATTGTAATGATGATCTAAGGTAGTCAATACTTTTTTGTGTTACATTTTTTCAAGTGATGTAGAGAACATTATTCTTCCCCATTTTGTATATTTTCTATCTCCAACATGGGCTAAAATGTGTTTTATGAGAATGGATAACCCTTGGAACACTAGGTTAAAGTGGTTAAAGTGAAATTTGTTAATTAATGGTACCGAGTTTATCTTATGTTTATATTGTTATTCATTATGTACATGTATACACTATCTATTTAGACCATATTTTTTGTATAAATCATTGTTGGTTTTCGACTGAGTTGTACTCAAACCCTAATTGGGAAGCCATTGGGTACCTGAGAAGACTTTATTATTTCAGGTCCTGACAAGGAAAAGGGCCCTATGATAGATGGTTGAATAGGGAATGGGATACAAATTAGTGTGGGATATCGACATAGAGTCAGGACACATTTTTTCGATTCCTTTATCTTGTTTTTATCTTTTGTTTCCTTGAACATATAATTGTATGACATGACATAGAATTTTTACTATTTGGTTGTGGGATTGTACATAGTTTTTGGAAATGGATTTGTGATGAATTTTTATGGTTTACTTGTTTCCATTATTTCATAATATATCTATTGTGGATTACTCTGATAAAGAGGGTGTATTCTGCCCACATATTCTTTTAGACTCTCACTACGAGTCAGTAGCCTCTGGCATACTGGGATGCACACCAATGGTCATTTGTTGATCTTCCTTGGGGATATAGATATAGTGGATACCAAGTAGGGGACATTACAATATGATATTAGAAAAGTTTTATTTTCCACTATTTTACTTTAAAGAATCATAGATATAATGTTAGATTGGTTTAGGCCATGGCAATGAGCTCATACAAGGGATTAGCTCACCAATTTTAGGGAAAAACCTTGAGTACCTAGGGAGGGATTGTCATTCATGATGTTTTTTGTTACAGTTTGATGATATTTCACCATGGGTGATGCACCTTTTGTGTGATGCGACTATTTTTTGATGTTTTTTTCATAGTATAAATGGTGTGAGGTTATATGTAAATGCATAATTTTAGGAACATGCATCACGGTAGGAACACAAGGGCTGATATGTGGTATGTGATTGATATGATGATTTTCCCTTCCCTTAAAATTTTAAATAAATGGTATCTAACAAATTTCGTGAAAACATATAAATGGAAAGAATGTAAAATAATGATTTATTAATAATTCCAAATAAAGATTCATGGATGGATAAAAGATTAGTTGTGATTTGTTTTAAATATATAACGGTTCCAAAATGAGAGTGATTTTTGTTATGAAGGTAAAATGGTTAAAAATGTGTCTAATGAAAGACATATGACCATGTAATTTAGTTTACCACATGTTTACCATAGCCCATGGTAGGTATGGTTGATGGTATGATAGAGATATAATTATATCTAGAGGGATTGTGTATACAAAATTGGTTGTTTAGGATAAGTAGAGAACATTATTTTGTGAAAAATATGGAAGGTTTATGTTATGTGTTTTGACAACTATGTTTATAATTATAGAGAGATGACACAATGATGATGTGTATTAGTTGGGAGATATCAGGATATCACTAAGAATGCTCCTCCGGTGGTGGATAAAGAAATCCCATTGATCTAGGGTAAAATATGGGTAAATTAGTCCCATGAGAACTTCACTCGTTTTATATAGATGATGTAATGTGACCCACAACATGTTATACCAAGTATATTTGAAAAGACTAGAGTGTTTCCAATAAATAAACTTATGATTTTTTCTAAAGAGGGTGGAACTAAGTTAGTCAAGTTCTATATAATATTCATATAGATGATTTTGGATCACACAGAGACTCCTCTATAGAATAGAGTCAAGTTAGAAGCTTAATATTTTTGAGTTCTGAAAAATCACTAGTAGGATGTTATCATTCAGATTGAGCAGGATGATGGTATGTTGTGGAAAGGTTTCTAAGAAATTTTTTCTGGAACATTTCTATCTATAGACCTTTAGGCTAGAGAATGCTATAAATTTTATGTGGTTGACAGAGGGGTATATGATAGTGATGGATTATATTTTCCACTTTACTAAATTTCAATGCTTTGATCCATCTTTGTTAGGGGATGAGTAAACTATGAAAATAAAGTTTCAAGATGGTATTATACATGATATCATGGACAAGGTGAATAGATATCATTTTAATAGGTTTGTTGAGGTAGTTGATCAGACCCTTATTTTTTAGAGAAATCTAAATGAGGCTTCTAGTGGTGGACATGTGGATCCAGTTGGGAGATCAATTGGTGACACTTTAAATGGTAGGAAGCCACATTTTGATAGTTTTCACCAAGTCTATGGTAAACAGAGTATCCAAGGAAGAGGTTTAACCTCTCAGGGTGGTGACCAGGTGTTCTGCTATCTGTACAGAAGGCCATAACACATGTGTGGTTAGTGTCCCAAAACACTAGTTGAGTGCGAAGCATGTTGCAATATGGATAATGTGTAGAGGTATTGTAGGAATTCTTTATATATGGGTGTTAATTAAGGATCACATCAAATTCTAAGAGAATAAAGTGGTTGGATATCCCATACCTGACAGACAGGTGTAGTTCTACAGTTTATACTAGATGGGGTAGTAGATGTGGTAATCTAGGATAAGATAATCCTTATCATAAAATTAATGTTTCACTGAGTACTCAGACCTAAACTTGAGGTCAAGGGAAAGGTTAGCTCAATGATGTTTAGAATGCACCGAGATTTGGGGGTGGGGTGGATTGTTGTCAGTTCAAGGAACAATTCTTGTAGATTTCATAGTTTCTAGTTATTTATTTCATATTGGTTCTCCAAATTCATTTATATCTACTTAGTTTTTGAAAAAAAATTACATCTAGTGGTTGATCATATGTGTGGGGTTATCTCTAATGACACAATATTAGATGTAAGATCCAAGAATATCCAACAATCTAATGAGTGTATATGTAAGGGTGTCAGGTATTGATTTCTTTGGGACTTGTTTGTGAATGGGATGTTAGGTTTTTATGTAATATTGGTGATGGATTGGGTGGAATTATATGATTCTCATTTTGATTGTTACTATCATAGGGTAATTTTAACATCCCTTTAGGGGGATACTTATGTTCACTATAGAGAGAGGGATATCTAGGAAGGCCATATTGGGCCAGTTTTTCAGCAATAGGGTAAGATCATAGCCTATTTGGCATGCATTCTACTTGGTTCTGGGGGAATAGAGTAAGGTGTATTTAATATAGTGGTGGATCCACTTCATGATGTCTTTCTATAGGACTTCTCATTTCCTCCACCCGATATATATTTTGTGTTCACAATTGAGTTGCTTCCAAGAGAAGATCATGTATTTATTCCACCATATGTGATGAATTTGGTAGAACTTTAGAACCTAAACACATATTTAAATTAATTAAAGAATAAAGGGTTCACTAATCCATGTACATAAGCTTGGGGATCTCAATTTTTTCTTCAAATAAGTCTGATGTGATATTGTGGTTGTGTGTCAATTATAGGATGATGAATTAGATGAATGTTAAGAACTGATACTCTATTCCATGAATCAATGATCTTTTTGACCAATTGAGTAGTGTTTCTATGTTTTGTAAAATTTATCTATGGTTAGGGTATCATAAATCGAGGGTGATATCTTTTGATATACCATCAAAAGATAGTATATTCATGTATAGTCTGTATGAGTTATTTTATTCCATTTTTGTTGATTAATGCACCTTCACTGTTTATATCCTTGATGAACCAAATCATCTAAATGTACTTAGATTAGTTTTTAGTTCTTTTTGTTGATGAAATCTTGTTATACTGTAAGACTCATGATAATCCTTCCAAACATCTTGACATACTCTTGATTACACCAAGTGATCATAATCTATCTAAGTTTCATTTCGGGATTGAAAGGGTGTATTTCCTGGTTCACATCATCTCTGAGGAAGGTGTGTTAGTGTAACTGGAGAAATTGAAAGTAGCTGTATCTTTGGAGCATCCTATGAATGTTTTCTATATTTTAATATTTTTCAGATTGGTGGGTTATTATTAATGTTTCTACAAATACTTTTCCCATTTGGAAGCACACATTCGAGATAAACCAAAAAGGGAATCAAGTTTGGATGGTTTGGGTCATGGGAGGATTCTTTCCAAGAGTTAAAGATGTTGTTGAATACTACATTGATTTTGGTCCTACCTAAGATAGTTAAGGAGTATACCATGTTTTTATGATGTTTCTGGTGTTGGTGTTGGGTCATTGTTGATGTTGGATTACCTAGTTATGGTGTATGGGTCACAAAAGTTTAGGCCTCATGAAAAAATTACCCTATGAACATTCTTGATTTGGATGTGGTGGTTTATGATTTAAAGTGTTGCTAGAATTATTTATTAGGATAGAGGTTTAATGTGTATATCAATCATAAAATAAATAAGTAAATCTTCTCCCATCATGATTTAAATCTTCAATAGAGAATATGGGTTGAGTACATGCAGTAATTTGATTTTTATATGCTTTACATGTTGAAGAATAGAAATAGTGTTTCAGATGTTTTGAGTTGGAAGACTCAAAAACTATGTGGTTTAGGAATCTAGTTTTGAGTGGAGGATGATGGAATTGTGTTCCAAGATGCAACCAGAGGTTTAGGATGGATAAGGAAAGGTGACCCTTGAATCCATGGTAGTTGAGTCCACACTTCTGATCTGGATAAAGGAAAGACAATATGAGGATCCAAAGTGGTTGGCCTTGAGTGAAAGCCTTGAAGGTAGGTATTCACCTTTTGATTGAACTATTTATGATGATTTGATAATTTATTTTTTATGTCCGTGTTGTTGTTCCCACCTGTACATGGGAATATTTGATGCATGGTTGTCACACATTTATGTGGGAAGTTCATCCAAGTTTAACCAAAATTTATCATGGACTTTTTAGATAGTATTGTTGGAATGGGATGTAGAAAGATGATACATGTTTCATAACAGAATTATACAACAATATACATGTGATGGAAGAGCATCAACGACAGGGTGGATTTTTCAAACTGTTGCCTATTCTGGAATGTAAGTGGGATTATGTGATGATGGATATTGTGTTTGGTCACCCAAATACACCTTATATGAATGATAAAATATGGGTAGTTTTGGATCGTTTGAACAAGGTGGAATACTTATTACTGATTTGAGAGACTTTTACCATGGATAAGTTGGAATATTTTTATGTTCAAGAGATTGTATGGTTTCATAGGGTTCTGGTGACTATGGTTTCTAACCATAATATGTGTTTTACTTTCATTCATCTAGAAAGGAATACAACAGGTGCTTGGAACATTGGTCTATTTGAGTACAACCTTCCACCTGTAGTCGTATGGGTGGTCATTTCATACTATTTAGGTTATGGAGGACATTTTGAGGGATTGTGTCCTAGAAATTTTTGTATCTTTAGAGAAAAACTTAATGCTTTTTAAGTTCTATTATAATAATAATTACTTGAATAAAATTCAGATTCAACCATATGGGGTGATCTATGTTAGGTTGTGTATATCTCTCTTATGTTGGATAAGGGATATTGAATTAGAGTTCTAGACTGATTTTTGTGTGGGAGATGTCGAAATAGGTTTATTTTAACAGAAATGCATGGCTAAGTCTCAGAGTAGGAATAACTCATATACTAATTGACGTAATTTAACTCTTGAGTTTAATATGGGTTATCTTCTATTCCTTAGAGTGTCTATAAGGTTGGGTCACCATCGGATTTGAAAATATGGTATGTTGGCACCCAGGTATGTGGGTCCCTTTCAGATTGTCGATAGAATTAGACTAGTCGTGTACTGATTCATTCTTCCATAGTAGTGTAGTGGCGTGTACAATGATTTTCTATGTCATTAATTCAGAATTACACCTCGACCATTCTCATGTGACGGATGTGAAGGATGATGATCTTAAGGATAAAAAATCCATTGAGGAGAATCCATTTCATATTATGGATCATAGTGGGAATTTTCTATGAGGAATGTTTGTGAAATTTGGTAGAGTCTTACAGTATCATGGTAACATTCCAAAAGATACCTTAGAGAGGGAGACAGATATGTGGGCTTAGTGGCCTGATCTCTTTACCTTGTAAGTTTAGTGATGCTTGGGAGTTTAGCTTGAGTATAAGCTATTATAAGGTGGGGAGGTTGTAAGGTCTCAAAATTCTAATGAGTTATGTTCTTGATCTAATCTTTATTAAATCTATTTATATTGGTAAATGAAAATTTTCTCATGTATAAGAAAATTCATGGGGGTTTCCAAATGTTTTGGGTTATGGAATGGAGAAAAAGTGGTCATCCAGTGCATGTTTCATTATTTTCTCATGGTTAATAGTAACAGTGCATCTTAACAATGCTTACCTTTGGGGTAGAGGGTGCACATATGGTAAAATCATGTTTGGGTAGGTGAAGCTGTGTGGTATTGGACTGTGTCGTCCTGTATAGTTTTTCAAATCATGTGGGCTCCCCAAGAAGCTGTGTAACCTGGCCCACTTGTTCAAAGTGGGTGGTGCATGGTTAGCATACATTTTGGCCACCCATGTTTCAAAACCTTGTTCCCCATATAAATTTTTGGGTTTTACCATTTGTCTCCATCGGGATTTAAAATTTATTTCCCTAATTTCCTCCTCATTTCTCCTACTAGAGACAAGGTTGATGAGCCCTTCCTCCAATACTTCTTAAGGATCAATCTCCCTCATTTCTCAGTCGTTCAGAGTATAGTTGTGTGCATATCAAAGCTTTTGGTGAGTCTAATAAACCTATTTTCTTATTTTTCATAATTAGGGCTTTTAAAATCAAACATTGTTTTCAAATCTTAAAAACCCTCTTTTTCTAGTGGTTTATAGGTTGGTGATTTATAAGTTGTTTGTTTCCAAATAAAAGGTTATGGTTAAGAAATCCAACATCTAAAAAAGTATATTAGAACAAGATGAGATTTTAGTTAGGGTAATTCTCATAATCATCATCTGGCTATGGGAGAGAGGGGAATCAATAAAAAATGATCTCTTATAAATTACATAGGAAAATTGTTAGTCTTAATGATTAAAACACATGATAATAATATGGTAAGTCCAATCAAGCCTAAACCAATCAGCATTTCCCAAAAAAATTAATCAACCCATTTAATTTCTTAATTAAACCAAATTTCTCAAAAAAACAAATTAATATTCATTAAATCATGTAAAAAATTGGGGAAATTTGTTTTCATTCATATTAGGAAAATGCGTATGGTTAACTACTATGATATACCAAAGAAAATTAATTGTCTAAACATTCCCCATGACAAGGTGTTTGTCACACACCGTATACAAGAAATGGAATGCGGGTTAAACCCAATCAACAATGGCACTCTACAAAAACAATTTATGATACCCATGGTAGTGATCCTTGACTAATGAAATTATTTTATATAATTATAATTATTCAACACTCCAATGAAAAATTATTATTCTTATGATATCCTATAATGGATAGTTATGGATTATTAATGATTTCAACATCATGTGAAACATGTATTTTGATATGAAATTTCTTTACCATGACTCATGATTTATAATACATTACCGATTGGTATGAATTTTTTAATTTATGGATAAGATCTCATACCCATATTCTTGTTTAATTCTCACAAATGATATTCTGTTTATTTCTCCCATGTTTACCCTTATTGAGAATCCAATCACATCATTTCTTATCTTTCCATTATCCTAGGTCTTGGAGAAACATATTAAGAATGATAAATCTGGAATGGGTTCTATGTGAGAAGAATATTGTGGTTGATATTGAAAAACATTCTTGAAATAAATTTATTATGTATATTTTCATCAAATACATTAAACATTTGGGGTTCTAGGATGAGACATTTTATAGAATACATTATGTTTTCATCTGAAATCATGAAATAAATGTGTGTGTTATACTTGGGTCACCTTTGTTTTTATTAGAGAAATATTAATTTATTTTTATAGATTAGATTATGAATAATATTGGGAAGAAACTTAATAATAAATATAATGAATAAAATTTTATATATAATGAACCAAATTATTTTTAGGCTGATAAGAAGGTGGCATAATTTAGGTCATATTGGGAATTATATTCATGATTATATGATTTCCCACTTTTATTAAACTTTATTGTTGAATACATAATTATTTTTTGTTACAATCAATTTATTAAACCAAGATAAAATTTATTAACCACACTTTTGGTATGAAATGTCCATATTAACTTCATTGGAAACCAAATAACATGTGGGATATAATGAAAAGTCATATTTCTATGATTACTAAATCTCTCAAGAAATGAATCATGATGATCATCCAAATGGACAAGGGAATGATAAATATACCACTGATCCATTCAAGATTTAACATCACTATTCCTTTAGTGGGTCTTTTAATCCACTAATTTTTTAAGAAATGGATTGGTACCACTGAAAAGATATTTCATGTTCTCCAATGATTATATAATGTAAACATTTCCTTGGGTTTTTATCCTTTTAATGGTGAATTATATTATTGGTGGAATCATATTAAGAATATAGTGAAATGTGAAGAAATTAACTCTATAAAATGGGATGGTATTAAAAAGTTATTTTTTAATAAGTACTTTCCCTGAAATATAAGATCCCCAATTTGTAAACCCATATACGATGCTATAATTATACTCGTTAAATGTTGGTTGTGACACTAATTTGTTTCATCCAAACAACACATACATAAATATATCATTTATTTATAATAATTTAGTACGTCTCATAATAATACACACTTGAGAACCTTAAGGGTTTAATGCCTTTAGAGACTAATTACATAGTAAAATTATTTAATAAATTTTTTTGAAAATATATTAGAAATTTATTATAAAATATAACCACTCCTAGCCATACCATACATATTACCTTTCTTTATAACATGGGGAACTTGATACATAAGAATGTTAAATCTCAGTTTCTCTTTAAGGGTAAACATAGTAGAAAAAAAATAACGATCATAAATGAGAATATTATATTCATAAGGGTGATAGAGTATGATCATAACTTCTGAAAAATATCTAACATGTCATAGAAAAAATAATGAGTTATTAAATAATAATTTTTATATGAAAATACATGAGTCATAAGAGTGGGGAGTCCCCAATAATCAATCCTGAGTCACGAGAGTAAATTATAACTGTAATTCATTAGTTTTTGGAATATCCATAAGCATAGAGAACTATTTACTTAGTCAAGTATCACTAAAAATTATTTCATAGTGGATAGAGACCCCTAATGTATTGGTTTGACTCTCATTCTCATCATTTTCTTTTTTCAAGTCTCACTACAAAGACTATCATAGTGGAGGGAGACCCTTACTCGACTTGGTTTACTCCTCATTCAAGTTCATATTATCTCATGAGACATAAATGATTACCCAATTCATTTTAGAGATATATAATTCTTTACCAACTTGAAAAAAATTAAAATAATTTATATGTGTTCCAAAATATTGTTGGAACATTAATCGCTTCATCATAAAGTAATTAACCGATGGGAATGAAATTAGTTCCATGAAATTATCCATAAAACATCATCAAGATATGCCAACCATATATGTAAATTAGATTTTATAATAATACTATATCCCTAGTGAATCATAAAAATCCTAAAAGGTTGTTAAAATAGATTAAAAATATCATTTATAAAATAATTTATAATATTCACTGAAAATAAATAGAAAATACCCCATCTATTTTTGAAACCATTAAAAAATTATATTATCAAAAAAATTAAGAATTGTATTTTATTTATAAAATATTTAGAATATATAAAGGAATATTCATGATTATTTATGTAGATTATGGAGGGATAATCCATTAATTCCATTTATATATTATAAGAGAATAGCCTTTTCATACTTTACTAAATAGTTAAAAGTGAGTCATTTAAATTTCATTTCAAAAAATTCTATTTAATCTTTTATAAATAAGGTTAATGGTAGTGAAAACTACCTTTTTAAATAATATATATATATAAATGAAAAGAATTCAAAACATGGACTTGTAAGAGAAGGATTCCCAATGAAAAAAAAGAAATAAATCCTTGTTTTCCTAAAAATATTTTCTCGGTCACTTTATGTACCAATAAGAGGACAATGAAATGAATAACAGACAATCCCATTAATAAAAATAGTGTCATAAATTTTGTTGTTTTCTATGAAAATGAATTTATAATTTCACCCATTATAAATTTAATATAGAATATCCCATAAGATAATGATATTATAATATATACCCTTAAAATGAAGATTTATGGTGTTAACAGTTCTGTTCCCAATGCATGTTTCTGTTCAACAGTTCTAATCCTATCATCTTGGTCAAAGTTTCTTCATATTAATAATATTAATTATTAAAATGTATCTTATTCATTCATTATATCTAATTGTATAATAGTTATAATAAATCAGTGATGAAAAATGTGTTACAACACATTGTGTTGATGGTAGTGTGTGTGTACACATGAGTGATAATTTAATTTTCCAATCAATGGAATGAAAAAAATGTAAATAAAAGAATTATTTTATATAATAATTATAATAAAATAATTATCTTATATATTAACAAAATATATCATTATTACTAACCACTTTAAAAAGAAATGAAAAATTCATATTATCACTTTGTGCAGGTGTTAATTCACAAATACGCAAGAAAGTGTTTAAATTTTCAAGTGGATGGGGGGTAAGATGGTATATTATATTTAATCATTTTATAATAATAATTAGGATATGAAAATAATATATATATACATTAAATACTTCTATATAATAATCCATGTGAGAGAGAGATTAAAAAAGCACATCACTTTAGGGGGGCGGTAGTTTGTACATACGGTTGAGCGAAGTTTATATTATCCAATAGATATAGAGGAGATATAAAATGGTTTAACATTAATATAAAAAAATTAATTATAGTAAAAATATTTATTTAATCCTGTTAATATGGTTATAAAATATTTTCATTTATTTTAAAAAGAAATAAACTCAAAATAGATTGTTAAATATGATTAACTCTTCTTGAGATATATTCCCTTAGAATACACCTTAAGCCTTATTGAGGTCATCAATCAGTGATAATAGAATATATTTTACTGGTATTAATGTATTGAAGTTATTTTCATAGGTATTGGTAGAGAAATGGTGTCTAAGTGGTGTGATGAAGTGATAGGAGGAGGTTCCCTTTTATAGGTGAGTTGGGTGGAAAATCTATAAATACAAAAAACATTATTATATAATAAAAATCTTACTGAAGTTAAGTTGATAAAAAATTTAATGGCTTAGAGGATTATATTATTATGTTATAAATAAAAATATACAATCATATTTAAGCATGTTTTTTCTATTTTTTAAACCTTGCCTCTTTGGTTACAAACATTTTTGACCCCTTTAACCATTACCATGGTAACACTGTTTTTACCTTGGTATCTTTACAAGAATGAAAAAAATTAATTTTTAATTGTTAATTAATATTAACAATGATGATTCCAAATATGGAATCCATTTTTCAATATTTAATTACTTTAAGTGGTTGAATTTAATTCTAATATAAATGCATAAAAATAATTTTAGGAAAAATGTCTTTTTATGTGTAAAAAAGAATTTATAATTATTTAGGAAAAATATTCAAAAGTATTGGTCATTCCAAAAAAAATTATTTGATAAATATTAAGTATATAAAGGCTCTTTTACATTATAAAAATGAAAAAATTTAATGGAATCATTGAACCACCTCATTAAATGCAACAAACCAAAAATAGATTTTTATTAGAATAAAATATAAATTAGGTTCCATAAAGTCAATATTGGGTTTACAAATTTAACATAATTGTTTTAAATGATTTATTTTTATCCTCAATCATATATTTGGTTGAAACAAATTGTTATAGTATCATTAAGTTATGATTATATCATAATAATTAAATCAAGGTTATATTATTTGTAAAAATGGTGTTTTTAACAAATAATAAAACATTTTTTGAAAAATTTCAAAATTAAACATAAGATAAATGTCATATATTGAATTAATAAATTAATTTAATTTCAAAAAAACTCAAATTATATAATTTATAAAATTATCTTTTAAATAAAATTTTTATAGTATGCAATAAAAATAATGTTTGAAAACAAATCATTTTAGTTTATATATGAATAATAAATGTAGTACTTATTTTAATATATTTTATGAATTATATTTCATTTAATTTCAACACAATATATTTCAAATTTTATTGTAACGTCAAATTATTTACATTATTTCTAAATTTTTTTCATTATAATCCATTGAATACATCGAATTTGTTGATGATAAATATATTCTAACATCTCATAGTTATATACTTTACTCCTTATATAAATTATTGGTAAGAAATTACATATATATGATAAAAAAATTACAGTCTTCTACCACATCACTTCTTTGGTTTCCCACTTATCTTCCAAAGACTTTATGTTTCACCAAAAAATATGGAGTAGGTGAGTGGTATTTTTCCACAACACATTACCTCTTCTATCCAAAATCTATACTAGTAGATCTAGACAAGAAGGGCCATGTACTTGTGGTATAAAATACATCTTAAAGAAGATTTAAGGACCATATGTGTAACTCTAAAAAATAGATACATGAAACATATCATGTGTAACACCCAAAACTTTTATGAAATATTTTTATTCAGATAAAAATATCATTGATAGAATGCTATACCCAAAACCTTGACTCTAAATGAACCACAATATAGTATAATATTATAAAAACTCGATAAAATTTGTGAATATAAATATGAAAACAAAAAATAAAAAATTTAAGTATTAAATAAATTCATTGGTTGTTAGTTAATTATAAATAAAAATAAAATTATTTTAATGTGAAAGTTATGTTTAAAAAAATATTTTTCATATGCCAAATATGTTTTTATCTTAGTAAATAAAATTAATCACTATTGGTGAATGATTTAAATGATATTTATTTAATATTTATTTAATAAAATGATTTAAATTTCATCAAATATTTTTTCTATCCATGATCTAATAATAAATTCAGTTTTATTCTTAAAATTGTATTTTTTAAAAAATTGAATTTCTTCATATTTTGTGCACTTATTTTAAAATGAATTTATTTTAATTATAGAAATTGAATCTTGAAAAATGGATTCCATATTTATAATTATTCAAATAATTATTTTTAAATAGGTATTTTTTATTTTTATTCTATATAAATAGTCACTATAATAAAATTTTATCACTGCATTAAGGATGAAATACTTGAAATAGTGTTAAAACTTTCAGATAAGGCTTTAAAATTTTTCTAAAATTTTCATTTATCAATTTTTGTGAGTGGAGTATAGCCATGTCAATTCAATGCTTGAATATATTGTATCTTGGTTCTATATTTCTTGAAATATGACATTTATATTAATTTAAGAAATCAATAAATACAAAATGTCAACATTTGAACTTTATTATCTAATATTTTTTTATTTTAAGAGTAAAAATTATGAAAATTGTTTTTTGGAATGTTTATTATAATGATGAAATAATTTTTTTATCATAATAATTTGTTTATAATTTTAAATAATTGACTAATAACTTTAAATGCATACACAACACCGAATGAATTTTTATTATATTAATAAAAAATAAAATAATTTATTTAAAAATATTATAAGTAATTAAAATTTGATGAATTATTACGTTCCATAATTTTTTTGATATATATGAAATTTTAGGTATGTGTTAATGATTTAATTTTTAATTCCATGTTTTTTAGTGTCTTTAAGGTCAATTTAAATGAATAGAGACAAATTTGACATTAACAATTTTTTTATAATAAATTACATTTTATTAAATGATTTAAAATTATTTAAATCCTTATCTTTGATCTGTTGAATGGAATATGGTAGAAAATACTGACCATGGTCCATTTATGTGTCACTTTTCCATTTAGGGTAACAATATTAAAACGACAAGATTAAAATATTTTTTACCGCTATTAAGGTCAAAAATGGTTAATGAATGGGTTAATAAAAAGGATAAGGTTTAAAATGAAACAAAAACATATATAAATTTTATTTCATGATTCTATTTTGACACTAAAATATTTTCATAGAATTCATGCCCATTTTGAAGAATATTTATTGATAATAATTTTATTATATTTTAATATTTTATTAAATTCCAAGCATGTTCTCTCCCTCCCTTATCCTAAATTTTTATCCCAATTTGAAATTAAAAAAGGTATTTTCCCCTTGAAATGTTTTAGGTAATCTTTTAAAGTATTTTTCATCTAGGATAACATCATTTTATTATACATAATTTTTACTGGGGATGTGATTAAATGATAATATCATTGTTATTTAATAATATATTTTTTAATTATGATGGAAACATGTTTATGTGTCATGTTTCTCTTCCCAAGGGGTTTCTATAATGAAATGATGAAATGTCTCTGAAAACTATTTCTCTTCCACATGTTATGCTTTGATGAAATTTTTATGATACCCATTTACTTTTAAATGGGTCTTCATATAATTAATGTTTTATGATTTTTTGGAACACATAAATATGAATTTATTTATGTGATGTATGGGACTAGAATTATATATCCCTCTAATTCATTGGGTAAACATTGATATCTCATGATATAAATAAGAATATAATGGGGATTTAATTGAGTTCAATAAGGGAATCTACCCACTATGATAGTCCTTAGAGTGAATGTTCAGTACCATGATGGTTTGGGGAGTGAATGGAATGCACTATAATAGTATTTGAATTGATTATTGACTAATATATAAAATATTTTATATACTTATGTGTATTCAAAAAATCTATGTATTATGACAATGTTATTCTCTCATTAATTATATTCATCTATTCATTTTTTATTCATGTATTATTCACTTTTCAAATTAATGTCTTGAATCAAGATTATGATCTATGATATGAAAGGTATAGTTCTCAAATATTTAGCTCTTTTTCATATACCCTTCTACTCATGTTATGATTAAGTTACCATTAATATCTCCCTTGTTTTCATTTAAGCTTATCCTTTTTTATGTTTCCTTTTCTCAAGGTTATTAAAAAATTTATTAAGTATGATATGTCTAAGAAGGGTTCTATTTATTAAGAACATAGTGAGATATAATGAATATTTGTTATGGACAAGTTTTTTATGTATCCATGATTCAAAAGATACTATAAATATAAGATTTTTTCTTGGATCATAATATAATGTAATGAATATTCATATATTAAGATGAAATATCTATGTATGAGAAGTATAAATCTCTATATCATGAACTTGGGAGATATTTTTTGGAAGTATCAATGGTCATGCAACCATCCCCCCTCGATTAATAATCTCAAAGGGAATAATGTATCATGCGTAGAGATTTCCCTTCCTTACAAATCTCATAAACTTATTCCAAGGAGATATTCATTATAAAAACATTTCTATAACATAAAAATATATAACTTTTCAATATTTATCAGCAAAATTATTCTATCAAATTTGAGCTTCCCTGATGTGTTTTTGGATGGTTTTATCTTTACCCACTATTTCTATATCTAGCATAGGTCCCAATAGTGTTTAATTCCAAACATCACCAAAAAAAATTAGATTCCTTCACTTCATTACGTAGAGGTATTCATAAGGATCTATATGAATTATCATGTGAATATTATTTTATTAATATCGAGATATATGAAAGTGTTGATCCCAACCATCTTTAAAATTCATAGAAAAATATCTCACTATATATTAGTGTTTGAATAGTCCTCATAGACTAACCATATATCTAAGGATGGTATATATTTAAAATATTTATCCTCTTTATAAAATATTATCAAACAATTCAATATACATTCTATGAAAAACATGGATCTTGGTTATATAAAATGGAATGAGGTACTAAAAATAACCTTACCACTTTTATAATATAAATCCTAGAAATATAATTAAGATATAAATATTCAATGATGAAAATTAAGTGGGTGAAAATTGTAAGTAAATATTTTATAACACAAATGGTGTAATAGACTTTACATATCCTAGGTAGTCTTATAAATAAATACATTATATCTTTTTTCACTTATATTATGGTATTGATAATGGTTGTAACATCCCCTTATACTTCATATGTTTAACCTTGACATGCTGATAAACCAAAATTGATGCAGAAAGTCCACAATATACCTTATCTAGTTTTTCCAAAATAAATACTATCAAAGATCTATATACATATTCATGGTTATAAGATTTATATAAAATGATGACTAATTCTCTTCATCTAACATATCCTTTATTTCTGGTTTTACTAAGTAATAAACATGGTACCCAGATCTAATAATTCCATCATGGTCAAAGATGGATTCTTTAACAATTTTTTTATTCTTGTATAGATCTGGATAATTCATATTTGCCTATTTAACATTCAAATATATTGATGGTTGAAATATTATATTGGAATAATAATAAATTTTTCCATTTATTATTATTTTAATTTATATCCTCTTCAAATCCATATGTAGTAGATCTATTTCAATCATCATCATAGACAATATAGCATGGTCCATTTGACTAAGATAATCAACTACATTTTTGACCTTTACATAGTTGTAATATATTTATTAGTCATAATATTTAATCAATTTCACTAGTGACTTTTGGCACATAAATATCTATTTATTTGTTAATATATAATTCATTATTTTATTAACAATATATATATTTCACAACATTCACCATATTTATAATGCCTCTATATTTTTAATATAAAAACTTTTGATTCCTTCTCAAAATCATGATTCAGGTTATTTTATATATTAACCATTAATTTTATGGATATGTATGCTACTTCATTGTCTCTCTAAGAAAGAACACATCATAGTCCCTTCATTAACGTATCACAATAAATCATAATCCCTTCATCTTTGTTAAGTAATGTGTATAATGGTTGACCTAACAACCATTTAGTTAGTTTTATAAAAGTTTCTTTACATTTATATATCCTAAGAAATACATATCCCTCCCATGTCATCATATTTATTATATTTGATATCCATGAGAAATTTCCTAAAAGGAGTTGGTGGTATCCATCCAACCAAGGAAAAATATAGATTTTTGTCACTATGGTTGCACTGGGGTATTGACCATTGTCTTCCATCTTTAATGTTTGAAAAAATATACTCTCACTTATGGTCACATATTCAAATAATGATACACTCTATAGAATAAAATCATATTTGAAATTTTTTTCATACAATTTCTCATTCTTTAGGGTCTTCATAAAAATTATTGATTGATCCAAATGTTATTCCTTATACATTCAATATATAAGAATATCATCATTAAATACTACCACAAAATGATCAAGGTAATCACTAAAGTCTATATTCCTTAGATTCCTAAATATAAAAGTGGAACTATTAAGTCCAAATTCCATTGCTATAAATTTCTAGTGATCATACCTTGTATAAAATGTTTTATTGGGTATATCTACCTTAATAACTCTCAATTGTTAATATCTAAAATGAATTTCACTCTATGAAAAGTATTATACACCATGTAGTTGATCTAATAATTTATTACTACAAGGTATAGGATACTTTTTCTTGATATTGATTGTAATGAACAGACCTAGGTTACCCTCAAACCCAGCACATGACCTGATCCATCATATACCGGAAGGGAATTCCTGATCCCCACGGGCTAGCGATAAACACTCAGACATCAAATGACAAATCTGAGTGAATGATATCTCCCATCCTGAACAACCATATGGAATGCATATATAGAGAAAGAAAGGAACAATAGAAGACTAACAAATATATATGTCATAACTATAAGGAAAATAGTAGAAACAAAACAACTATAATAATAGAAAAATGCAAAAGACAAGTCCAAATACAAAGGACAACAAGCCAAACTACTAATCCCAATGTTGGAATAGATGAACTCGAACCATATCACCACCATCTATCCATCCCAACCAACACAAACCTCACCATATCATTGTGGCTTCATACCTTTCCCAGCACTAGAAGACAAAAAAATGTCTAGGAACCACTGATATAGTGCGTAGGGTGTAAGTAAATATGCTCAGTTGGATCCCACACAAGTGTTCCATAAAACGTCTCATTATAACGAACCATGTATTCTCATTTTTAAAATAAATCATGTCATGATAAGCTTTTAAGAAGTTTTACAAAAATCATGGTAAAAATTTCCCTTTTTCCATAGTTCTAAACAAAAGCATGTATAACATTTTCAAAACATATTTTCCATAATAGTTTTTAACAAAAATAAAAATGCATATGAAGGCTAACTCAAAAATCCAAGAAATAAAAAATTGAAGCACATGTATCACACACCAAGGAATAATACAGGTCTAGGAAGTAGATTACTCATACCATAAGAATCATGTTCACAAAAATCGATCCTAGAACACAGGCTTAAGAAGTAGAGGAATACCCCATGAGTAAACCTCCCAAAACATCACAATCGGTCCCCTAGAACAATGGTCCTAGGAAGTAGAGGAAATACCCAAGACAAACCTCCTTGATAATATCAAAGCAATGGATTATGGATTCAAGCTAAACTTTCCACATAAGTACCCAAGGTAACCCATGTTTTCTTTTTAACAAACCCATTTCAATGCCTAGAAAACCATTCAAAACCATTTATAATCCATTTATAAAAATCAAGGGAAAACCATTTTTCTTTCAAATCCCTTTTTCAACACTCACAACAATCATTCCAATTTCATAAATCAATTTATAATGAAATTTTCAAAGAAAAACAAGTAGGTTCATTATCATAGGCTAGAGATGGAACCACTTACCTCAAATTTTGGGTCACACACGCCCGCAATGGAATCCAAAAACCAAGAAAAAAACCCAATAACACCAATGGAGACCCTAGTATCCAATCCTCGAAAATATTGATGAAAATATAAACACAAAAGTTCTTCGGATGATTGGAAACCCACATTACTCGAAAGAAAAATGCCCACTGCACCACAAACAATGAAGGAAAAGGCTTATGGAATGATATATCACAAATATTGTTGAAAAATACATCAAGAATAATAAAATCATAGATCAAAGTATTTTATAATTCAATGCTAGGGTTCTCCCTCGATCACAAGTAATGAAGAACTAGAAATAACACTTACCGGGAGAGACTCACAAAAAACACAATGAGTATCCAATGTCAATCAGATCGATCTGAAAGATGAGAAGCTTCTAAAAATCACCTAGGAAGAGTCAGGGTCTAGAATAATAAAGATCCAAAGGAAATACCAAAACCAAATAACCAAACATGTGACTTTAACCTAGGCATGGGCCGGGTCGTGACATGTACACATTGGTCATGACATGTAGGCCACACTGGATAAGTATACCAAAAATTTCTATTTAACACATACAAAATGTGTAACTCAAGTACGCGACATGTACTAGGTCAGAACATGGTCTCCCAATTAATGACGTGTATGCAACACTCAATACACGACGTGTACCTCAGGTACACAACGTGTACCTATTCTACAATTGTCCATAAATCTAGAAAATCACATCTATGGATTTTAAAACCAGAAGGGGACTTAGCAAAATAGAAAAAATACATGGTTAAGGTAATGGGATGTTATAATCTCCCCACCATAAGAACTTCACATCCCTGGAAAGTCATGAGGAATATGTAATCCCGGATAAAGTTGAGGTCATTTCTCCCTCATCAATGACTCATGTTCCCAAGTCTCTTGGTAATATGATAATTGTTATTTCCATCCTCTGACTAAAGGAATCGACTTCCCATGCAATAATTTCTCTTGGGATTCAATGATATCAAATGGTTTCTCCAAAAAAAGCATATGGATTTACCTAAATATATTCCCAACTCATAACATGAGCATGATTAATGTGATACTTCATAATCTAAGATATGTGGAAAACATCATGAATGCCCATCAACTAAGCTGAAAATGCTAACCAACAAGCATCTTTCCCAAACCGTTCAGTGGTCTCAAAAGGTCCAACATATCTCATAGCCTACTTTACATGTTTTCCAAGTTGATGCTGACTGAACCAAGGAAAAATTTCATGAAAACCCATTCACCGATGGAAAACAACAAAGGAAGATGTGGCCAATCTATATACAATTTATGTCAACTTTGGGATATAATATGAGGTCATCACACCTCCGAAATCTTTGTCGATGTCTCCTAAATCAGACTTGGTCCAACCAAAGCTACTACGCCCACCTCTTCCCAACAAAGAGGTGATCTGCATAGGTGACCATACAACACCTCAAAAGGATCCATTCTAGTCACTGACTGGTAATTATTGTTGTAATAAAACTCAATCATCCCCAAATGGATAACCCATGATCCACCAAAATCCAAGATGCTGGCATAAAGAATATCCTATAAGATTTAAATTACATGCTCTATCTGACCATTTGTCTTTGGATGGTACCTTCTTCTCAACATGACCTGATTTCCCATTTTATCTTGAAGACTCCCATGGAACCTTGTGGTAAACCTAGGATCCCTATTTTAAACAATGGTAGATGGAATCCCATGTAACCTCATGATCTCTTATACATACATCTTACCCAGATCTTCAACTTTAGTGGTGTATTTGATTGGAATTAAATGAGAAGACTTCATCAACTGATCAACAACCACCCAGATAGAATTTTCCTCTTGGGGTGTCTATGGTTACCCAACAAAAAAATACATGGACACCTCGTACCACTTGAAAACCAAAATTGGAATAGGATAAAGCATACCAAAAGGTTTCAAGTGATCTGCATTTATCCATTGGTAGGTGAAAAAGCCTGAAACATAATATTCAATGTCTCACTTGATACCCAGCCACTAAAATCATCTTCTTATGTCATAATACATCATTGTTTCACCTGTATGGACGTCCAATGAAAATATACGATAATTAAATAAGAATGAACTTCCTACAGGTGTTGGTATGATAACTCGCTTCTTGAAGTGAATTATTCTATCGGAAGAAAGAGACCAACCAGGAATTATCTCCCCACCGTAAAAGATTTCCCAAATCTTATAAAACTCATCATCTTGTTTTTGACATTGCAAGATAGAATCCATGGGAGATGATGACAACTGAACACTGGTCAAAACCATACCTGAGACATCCTCATGAGTTCCCAAGATCAATTTAGTGAAAATACCTATAAGATTCCACTATTCCATCGATTCTAGAACATCTTGTTATGGTACCTTCAAACTTAAATAACTCGAGACTACATTCCTTTTCTCTGAAGTGTAGGCGATGTTGAAGTCAAATTCATGAAGGTACTCTACCCATCATCTCGGTATGAGATTCAAGTCCTTTTGGGAAAAGATATAGCTCATACTATTATGATTATAGAAAACCATGAACTCATCCCCAAAGAGATAGTTCCGCCAGCACTTAAGAGAATACATCACTGTCGTAAGCTCAAAACCATGTGTGGGGTAGTTCTTCTCATGCGGCCAGAGTTAACGAGAGACATAAGCTACCACATGTCCATACTACATCAACACACATCTCAAACCGGCACCAAATGAATAAAAAAATACCACATACCCCTTATCAGGATCAAGTAAGTTTATAACAGATGACGATGCCAGAACTCATTTCATTTCATCAATGGAAGACTGAAACTTCACATCCCATGATAATTTCACCACTTTCTTGGTAAGATCTGTCAAAGGTGATGCCGGCTTAGAGAAATCCTTGATGAACCATCTGTAGTATCTAGTAAGACCAAGGAATCTTCATATCTCAAATAAATTTGGTGGTTCCTTCCAAGAAAAAATATATTTTACCTTCACTAGATCAACTTATAAGTCATCCTTATAAATTCTATGCCCCAAGAACTTCACTTCTCAAATCCAAAAACTGGATTATGATAATTTTCTATACAGATTGTGATTTCTTAAAATATCTAGAAATAAACATAGATGGTTCTTTTTCTCACGCTCATACTTCAATAAACTAAAATATCATCCACAAACACTACTATAAAATTGTCAAGATATTTGTGTAATATCCGATTCATCATGTCCATAAAAACAATAGGTGCATTATATTGACTGAAAGGAATCATGATATTTTCATAATGGCCATACCTACTCTTGAAGGGAATCTTTGGTATATCATACAACTGGTCTCTGAGCTGATGATAACCTGACCAAAGATCGATCTTTGAAAACCTCTTCTGATCAAAAAAATCATCCACACAAGGAAAATGATTATTTTTATTAACCATTACAAAATTTAACTTCTAATAGTCCGCACATAATATAATTGAACCATATTATTTCTTGTAAAATATCATAGGGGATAACCAATGAAAAACACTAGGGAAAACAAAACCCTTCTCTTATAGTTTTTCCAACTGAATCTTTAGTTATTTCAACTCCACTGGTGCCACATGGTAAAAAAGAATCTGTATTGGTTGCATTCCCATCACAAGTTCAATCGTAAACTCTACCTCCTTCTCTAGAGGAGGAGTAGAAAAATCATTTGGAAAATTTTTAGGGAAAGTCTCAGACCACAATAGGCATATCCCCAAAAGAAGAAACATTATCAGGATCAAACACAATGGAAGAAAGGAAACTCTTGAGATTCAGGTGGGAAGGCCCTGCACGAATTGATCTCGAATCCCACTCCCCCTGAAACACATGATAGCTCCCATCGGTAGTGAGAAACAAAACATGCCCATGGGAAAAACCAACCTTGACACAGTGAGAAACTAACCAATCCATACTGATGATGACATCAAATAGATCCCGATCAAGAATGAGAAAATCCTAGACCACCTCTGTCTTGTATATCATGAATAAACAAGGACACCGGAACCCCTTCACTTTCATATTTCCAAGATGTGTCACATACTCCACTGTAAAAGTAATATGTTCCATTGGAAGTTTGATTATATAAATAAAATGTGCGAATATAAACAAGTGGGAGGCACTAGCATCAAATAAAGAAGTAGCTACTAAAGCTTCAATAAGGAGTGTACCTCTCACTTTAGTCGTACCTACATCAAATTCCATTGGAAAATCATCTATTCCAGGAAAATTCTTTACTCTTGAGGGATATGGCTAGAGCCATGTAGTCATTGAATCTTATAACTACATCAAAGTTTCCTTTAGAGCTGATGAACCCTTACCATAATGAGGTGTATTCTTAGCCTGACAAAAACATTATAGTTGACCAAAACGTCCATAGATATTGAACTAATTCGTGTGCATAGGACAAGAACCTATGCGATGACCCCCCGTGCCGTACTGGTAGAGAGTCATGGGCACACTACTAGCTGCAACGGATAGTGTGGAGGAGGCCCACTATTGTGACCCACCACCAACACTCCTGCAATTGTCCTACCACTTCCCTTTCTTCCCATTCATGCCATTAAATCTATCACTAGTTAGAAGATAAGATGTGGTAAATCCAAATTTTCATTCCATGTACATATCTGCCATCATTTATTTTTTCACTGTCTCCAAATAAGTACAATGTTTCAACATGGACACCTATAATCTAATGTTTTGTTTCAAACCCTACAGGTACTTCTACATAATCGGTTGGTTATTCCTTACCATTTTCAAAGAAAAATGGACAAGATCGTCAAACTGGATGGTGTAGGTTGGCACTGAAAATTATCCCTAATACAATTATAGGAACTCAGTAGATTTTTCAGACATCAAACACTCTGGGAAAACTGTTGAAGGAACAGGGTTTTGAAACCCTTCCAATCCAATACCACATGTCTGTCTACCTAGACCATAGAGTCCCACCAATGCTTGTCGGAACCCTTGAGTCTAAACACTACGCACTTCAACCAGATATTCTTAGGTGTCTAGAGGATGCTGAATATTTTATCGATAGTATCTATCCAATCCTCCTCCTCTCGAGGTTCAGTTATACCTTTAAAGGATGGTGGCTTCTCATGTAATAACTCTAGTGATCGGTCTCTTTCTCATCCATATTATAGTTGTACATCAACCACTGTGTTCTGAACTTTTGGAACATCCTAATCGAAAACATAGATTACCCATTTGATATTCTTGATGAGATTATCATTAAAAAGTTTATTTTCTTGAGGAGCATCAGTTGTACCTTCCAGAGGAACCTTTGGAAGACATCTCAGAGGTATAGTGTCATACCGGAACATAAGAAAAATCAAACATATAAAAATTCTCATTTCAAATTAGAAAACCCATAAGTGTAAACTAATATTTTAAAAGAGAAAACCAACACTAAAGACACATATCCCGACATCCCATGGTATCTTGAGTCTCATAACGACAAGATCTGGTCAGGCACTCCTCACAACATACGTCCCAAGTGTCAACAATACTATCTATAGTGTAGAAGACATCCCAAAAAAATATTCTTGAGGATATAACCTCCTTTGATACCAAACTATAATGAACCGACCTAGGTTACCCTCAAACATAGAACCTGGCCTGATCCTTCACATACCCAAAGGTAATTCCCGTTCCCCATGGGATAGCAAAAAGCACCTGAGCATCGAACGAAAAAACTGAGGGAACAGTTTCGACCAACCTGAATAACCACATGGAATACATATATAGATGAATAAAGGAATAATGGAAGACAAACAAATATATATTCCATAATTGTAATGAAAATAGTGGAAATATACCAACTATAACATTAGAAAAATCCCAAAGAGAAGTCCAACTGCAAATAACTACAAGCCAAACCAGTACTCCTCCAACCATCTCACCACCAACTATCCATACCAACTGACACAAACCACACTTCCTAATTGTGGCTCCTCCCCTTTCCCTACATTGGAAGAAAAACAAAGGTCTACGCACCACTAAAGTAGTGTGTAGGGTGTGAGCTAACAGGCTCAGTAAGATCACACCTAGGTGTTCCATAACAAGTCTCTGAATAAAAAATCATGCATTCTCATTTTTAAAATAAAACATGTCCTGAAAAGAAGTAAAGTTGTTTTATAGAAAACATGGTAAACATTTCCCTTTTCCATAGTTCTAAACAAAAGTAGGTATAATAGTTTCCAAGAATATTTTCCATAACATTTTTTCACAAGCATAAACATGCATATCAAGGATAACTCAGAAATCTAAGAAATAAAAAATAGAATCATAGGTATCACACACCAAGGAATACTACAGGTCTAGGAATCATAGTGCTCATACCATAAGAATAATGTGCAAAAAACTGATCTTAGAACACAGGCCTAGGATGTAAAGGAATACCCCCCAAGTAAACCCCCCAAAATTTCACTATCGGTCCCCTAGAACAACAAGCCCAAGAAACAGAGGAAATACCCAAGACAAATGACCTGGATAATCAAAAATCAATGGAATATGGCCTCAAGTTAAACCTTCCAAATAACTACCCAATGTAACCCATGTTCATTTTTTCACAAACCAACTTCAATGACTTTAAAACCATTCAAAACCATTTATAATATAATTATACAAATCCATGTAAAATCATTTTTCTTTCAAAACCCTTTTTCAACACACACAAAAATAATGACAATTTCATAAATCAATTAATAAAGTAATTTTCAAAGTAAAACAAGTAGGTTCATTATCATAGGCAAGAGATGGAACATCCTACCACACATTTCGGGTAGAACATGCCCATAACGGAATCCAAAAACCAATAACAAAACCCAATAGCACCAACAAATTCCCTAAGATCCAATCTAGGAAAATATTGATTCAAATCTAAACATAAAAGGTCAGTGAAAGAGAGGAAACTCACCGACATCAAAATAGAATAATTGTCACCCCAAAATAAACGAAAGAAACAAGCTTCATAATGAGATATCACAATTAATCTAAAAGAAGACATCAAGAATCATCCAATCATATATCAGTGGGTCTCATAAGTCAAGCCAAGGGTGCTACCATGATTACAAATAAGGAAGAACCAAAAAGAACACTTACCTGGTAAGACACACAACAACTAAAAAAAATATCCAATCATGATCAGATCGATCCATAATATAAGAAATCTATGAATATCACTTAGGAAGAGTCTAGGGTTGAGATCAAAAAAAGTACAAATGAAATACTTGACCAAAATAATCGAACACGTGACTTTAACCAGGGCATGGATTGGTTCGTGATGTGTACCACTTGTTCATGACGTTTAGGCCACACTGGATAATTAATCAATAAAACCCATCTCCACAATTTAAAAATCCTCTATTTAACCCCTACACGACATTTACCTCATATACATGACATGTACTAGGTCACGACATGATCTCCCCATTCACGTTGTGTATCCAGCACTCAATACACGACGCGTACCTCAAGTACATAATGTGTACCTATTCTAAAACCTTCATTAATTCTAGATAATCACATATATGGATTTTAAAACCATATGGGAACTTTGAAAAAGGAAAAATATATATGATCAATGTAATGGGATGTTACAGTTATCATGTTAATTTCTCAATAATCAATGAAAAGATGCATTGAACCATATTTATTATAAAAAAAATAATAGGAACACCCCGTAGTGATGAACTAGGATATATAAATCCCTTTTATACACTCTTCTGGTGTTACTTCTTTATTTACTAAAACTCAGTTGGTTCTACTCCATAGATATTATTTTAATCTTTTATAGCACTAGGAATGAGTTATATGGAAAACTAAACATCAAAATTCTATGGAATATCTAGAAACTATTTAACAAATACATCAACTTATTCCTAAAAAAAATATTCATATCTTCAATATTGAGTTTCTTCACAAAAAGTTTAGAGAAATCCCTCTAATGAATAAGTAGTAAGACTCATATAATGAAAGGTATTTCCCTTGGGAATCTATGTTTATCCTTGCACTAATAGATTATATTTGGTTGGTTGAAAATATAAAATAGGAATTATATTCATCAATAATTGATATAGGAATTAGATAATGATATCCAATCCATTTCAAATATAAGATAAGACTCTAACATAGGGATAATAATATCATTTTTATAAAGAAAAATACCACAAAATTAAATTAGAGAAGAGTGACATAATTGAGATATGATCATTGCACCATTAAGATATTTCACCAATAAATCAATATCTAATCATTGAAGAGGTTATGTGATAGTTGTAAAAAATATATTCAAATATAAAAGACTGTGTTAAATTGGAATCAAATAATATAGTTATAGTTATAGAGAGTATTATAAGTGTATTATTCACCAAATTAGTCCCATGAACCACTTTAATGGATCTGATCACACAAGATTTTCCTTTTTCTCTTTTATTAATAGGATGATGATATCAATTTTTTATATTTACCCATGGATTTTTGCATTGTTGGTCATAATTCTAATACTCCTTGAAATTATGGAATTAGATTATTATTGGTGCATTATATTTATATTTCCCTATATTTATTTAAATTTTTAACCACATCACATTACTTTGACATTCATTTTCTCAGCGGAATTGCATCCCACACTTTAATCATTTACCAGTCCTTTTAAGTTAATTTCTACTAAGATTATTCTGAAAATTTAGGAATAAATAAAGATTAATTTTCTATCCTTTAATTATTTCATTATTTGAATCTCCTCAAAGATCCGGAATTCCCTTATTATCCCCAAAACCATGAAATAATGGTATTTTACACTCTCTATTTGTACCACGATAGAACATCGAATGATTTATTCATATCTAAAATTTTCTATTATGTATAATGAATTTTGGGTATGTGGTTTTGATATACTCAAGATTTGGTAAATTTTTCTTTCATGTTTGATGATAAATCCAGATGTATACCTTGCATTTTGGGTGAAATTTATTTATAGATACTAATGGATTCATCATACTTCTACTAAAACTCAAGGAATTTTGTTTCCTTTATTGTGTATAGAGTTTAAGAACTGTACCTATTGAAATATACCACCTTAAACTCCTTTAATGTCATGATATTAATCTATTTTTATCTTCCATTTTCATAAAAGTATTCTGACGTTGATCATATTCACATATCAATTGATAAGAATATTTGAAATATTGTATAGGATCTGAGAACTAGAGAATGAAAATCATATTTTTATTTGTACCAATCCATTTAATGAAAATTAGTGGATGGAATGAAACACTGATAGTATGTGGATTTTGACTTTGGAAATACACAATGGTGCAACTCTCCCTCTTTTCATCATTTTTAAGCTCAAAATTATTCACAAACTGAGAGAGTTTCATGGTAATATCAATAATAATTTTCATTCCTACTCCCATTATATTTTTTCCCTTATGTGGAAAGTTATTGCATTTTCCTTCAGATTTTTCTTAACATGATTTCTTCTAGTTCCAACCATTAAGTAAAAAACATTTTTTGAGAATCTTACATCATTATATAGAGTGAGAAATCATATTATCCCAAAAAAATTCAAAATATGTCCAAAATTTTGACATATTATTATCATCCTTTAATAATTTATGTTGATCATATCTCTCAATTAGTTCATCATTGGTTGTATTGGTTTTAAAATTCCTTCTCCACCTTACATATACTCAATAAAAACTTATCTCTACAACGATTCTTTTTATAATACCCCTGATCCATAAACCAAGATCTCGTGATAAAATCATACTCTATACATATTGGTTTTGATTCCAACTATGGAGACCAAAGCATTACTTACATAAATATAATATCATTTTAGATGAATATTCAATATATATCTTAATAATATATACCCACGAACTATAATGGTTTAGTTTAATTAGAGACAAGATACATAATCAACTTATTTCAATAATTATCTTCAATACAACCCATTAATTTATTCTCATATATAACCCTTCTTAGGCATACCCATTTTAATAAATTTCTTGTTAACCTTTGGAAGATGAAACATAAGAAAATATAACCTTTTATAATCATTAAGTTTATTCATGGGAGATATCAATCAACGAAAATAAGTGATAATAATATAAAAATAAGGTTATGAGAACATAATCATATCTTATGAAACATACCAATCATTTCAAAGACCATAAATCATGAGTCACAACATAATAATATTTCATCACAATATAAATGAGTCATAAGAGTGTGGGATCATCAATAATCAATCATGTGTCATTATAGCATATCATAAGAATAATTCCCAATATTTAGACATATATATTATTATAAAAAATCATTTATATAGTCATGGATAATTACTAGGTCTATCACCGGGGATAAATTCCCACATTGTATTAGGTTCACTCCCCATTACTATCATTTACTTATTCAATACTCACTACTAAGTCTATCATTTTGGATAGATACCCTTACTAGATGGAGTTTTCCCTATATTAATTTCATATTAACTTTTTTGAAAAAATGATTACCCAATTAATTAGAGAGATATATAATTATTGGACAACCTATTACACAATGAAAATTAAATATATATATATATATATATATATTTGTGTGTGTGTGTTAGAAGATCAAATAAACATTCACCATTTCATCATAGTACAATTAACGCATAATAAATGTGGTGTTTTCATGAAATAATCCATAAAATATCATCATCATAAACCTTATAGAGAAATATATTGATGATATAATTAATATATAGTAAATCATAACAATCATAAAATGATGTTAATAAAGATGGAACATATCTTTTATAAAATATTTTAAAATAATCTTTGATAATAAAGAAAAAATATCCCTTTTCTATGCGTAAATTTAAAAAAACATTTACTAGAAGAATTAAAATGGGATTTTATTTTTAAAACATTTGAACCTATAATGGATACATCAGGATAAATGAAGGGCATGACAATAAGAAAATAAATTGAAGCCATATGTTATTAAATAGAATATTCTAATCATATTTTTGTTCAAACTCAAAAGTGATTCATAAAAAAAACCCATTCAAAATATTCATTTTAAACATTTATAAAGAATGATAAATCTAGTGAAAATGACCGTTTTAAAAAAAAATTAAAGAGGTAAAAACATCTATAATGTTGAAAAATCAATAGTGTTCTTGATATGGGAAATCATCACTATAATTACAATGGGGGTTCTAATCCCAACAGATTCAAATTGGTCAAATGTTTGAGAAGTGGTTTTTGTGTTAGGTGGTTGTTCATGGTATTTTTTTGTGACAACTAATATAGGCAGTGTCATCAAGAATTTTTCCCATTATCTATACATGGATTTTAATGGATGCAGGTATCAAGAAATTATCACCAAGCATGGTGTGTTGTTTGGCATTATCATATTGATAAATGTTTTAATTCCGGAGAGGGAATAACCATAAAAGACTATGGAATTTTTAGTTCATGTCCAGGTTGGTGAGATGTTGAAGGTCAGTAGAATCAGCTACAGTCTCCCATGATAAATGGTCATATAACAATATCCACAGTGTGGTGTTCTTTTGGGAAGATTCCAATATATAGGTAGGGAATGGTCTCACAAAATAAGTCCCTTCTCAAAGTGGTATTCATTAGATACAACATCATAAGGAAATTTTCAAAATACTAAAAAATCAAGGATCTCTTGGTCAACCAATCATGGGGCCTTCAAGGACCAGAAATCCAAGGACCTATAGGTGAAATAATTAAGGTTCCCTAAGGAAAAAAACAAGATACCTCTAGGTTATCAAATCAATGGATCTTCACGGACCAGAAAAAATCTAGGGACCTCTGGGTTAACAAATTAAGGTGTATTAAATGATCATGAATGCAAGGGACCTCTGATTAATTCAACCAAAAGGTCATAATGATCATTTAATTTAATTAATACACTATGATTTCTAACTATTAAATATTATAATAAGTGACCTAGTGGGTGATGGTCAAAGGTAGTTGGGAGGGATGAGGCATAACCAACTATTATAGAAGATTGTGTGTAAGTGTAAGTCGCTTATACTAATGAATTGGATGTTCTTTGTAAAGGTGACCCTATAATTATATGAAATACATAATGTTAAATCACTACTATGTAAGGTTAAGGTTAAAATACTATGCACCATGTGAAGGAATCTTGGATTTTTGATAGGGTAAATCCTTTCTATTAAATTCCACATAAGGGTAACCCTAGATTTGTGTAAGGGTAACTCAGTCCTACATAAGAGTAAAAGTGATATGAATATGGGTATATTCCTCACCATGTAAGAGTAAATTCAATTTCCTAAGGGATTTTTAAGGGTAGACCCATTTTCTGATAGGGTTATTTGAATTATTCACAGCTTATGTAAGGGTATCCTTTTTAGTTTGTAAGGGTTGCTCCTTTGTTCCAAAGATTATGTAAGGTTATCTTTAGGATACATAATAGTGAGGAATTGTTTTCAAAGTTTAGTAAAGGGTAATTCAAGGTTGAATAATGAAAAAAAAAACTAAACTTATGTGATAACTATTTGATTCATAATTTTACAACAAATTTCCCTTATGGAACACTCTTTTTGTTCAAAAAATATTTTATAACATCATTTTTCCTCTCATTCATTGTAGTTTAAACTAATATTTTGATTTCATGATTTTAAATGAAAAAAATTTAGGTAATTAATTCCCATATCTTGTTAAAATCTTGAAATACCTTTATGTTATATTTTAAGAACTCGTCATTAAATATTTAGGTACAACAAAAATTAAATGGATAATTTAATTTGTGGGGAATAATGTTGTGAACTAGTACATGGTTTTTTCTAAAAAATAATTATACCTTAAAATAACATTATTTTTTAATATCTTATTTAGTCCAAAGATCCTAAAAATTCATCATTCCACATAAGAGAAGTCTTCTTCATACAAATAGTGTTCTTATTTTGGGTTTGAGGAATGGAAGAATCCTATACCTCTTCCCTCTATTCATTGTTGAATTTTTTAATAAAGGAAAATTTCTAACCATTTTTCTAATTAATAAATTTTATAATAATATTTATTAATAGTTATAGTGGAATTAATTATAGATTTCTTAAATGATAATAATATAGTAATTATCAAATAATTATACAAAATAATTATCCCAAGATTATCTTTGATTATTCTTGAGATAGAAATTTTTTTATCAACAGTAGAATTATAATTTTATCAAAGTAAGAAATAGTTATCATGTTATTTTTCTTAAATAGAAAATATTGGATATATATAAGAGATATAAACTGTTATTTTAAAGGGTGTGTTTATACCTTTTTGGAAATAAAATTTTACAATATGTTCAAGGATTCTATGGCAAGTGGTTTCAGCTGAAAGAAATGTGAATATAATTCATGTGACATTTCATTGTGGAACCTTGAAATTGAAATTGAAAACATATAGGTGGGTTTTCCCATGTGATCTACCCAATGGTATTATTCACATTTATTTGAATGATATATGACATTTCCAATATTGGGTAAACAACCTATAATTCATATTTTGTTATGAATAAAAATAATTCTTTCTTATTTAATGAGTCTTGAGAATTAATTAATTTAACAAACATTGGAAAATTAAATTTGAGAAAGTGATAAGGGATAAAAAAGACTAGTGTTCACTATCTTGATGTTGAACACCAATACGTGAGGTTAAAACACACACACATGTGAGTGAGTGTGTATGTAATACTATGTTTGATGCATGATCACATACATGTGCATGTTTATCCATGATACCTTGTTTGTTTTTGATAAAAATTTATCTATAATAACTTATGTTTAAATTCCATGATTACTTATATGTATTCCCCTATTTCCATGATGTGATACCTTGTTGGAAAAACAAGTTGACCTCACTTTATAGTGCATGTTGATGGGAGTGTGTATTTATTTATTGGGAGATCTTCGCAGTATACTATTTTTACCCTTACTTTGATTTGTATTATTTTGGTATTTTAGAGCCTATGTAACATTTCTCAATGTATTATAATTAAAGTTTTTTAATGTTTTATATGGATGGAATCTTGGAGAAAAAGTATGAAAACAAAACAAGGGATATAAAAATGGATCAATTTATGGTATGGTTTAGATCCTATACATTCTATTTAAAGAAGGATTAGACCTTGCATGGGATGAAATTTTTTATCATTTTTCAATGCGTGATAATTACATACTATGATTATTTGAGTTCTATAATTATGTCAGTCACGTAGGGTGGTACTTACTGTCATCAAAAGATAATGACCACAAATAAAGTGGGGCATGTAGATTCCTTGACAAGGACCACCATTATGGTGAGGTGTGTAGTGATATTGATTATGACCACTATTATGGTGGGTTGTGAGTTGGTATAGATAATGATCATTATCAGGGTGGGGTCTGTAACATTCCATTGAATTCGTAACATTGATTCTTGAACTGATATGAATTCGGTAATAACCAATGTTGGGTTTATGTGATATATATCTTGACATGATGAAACTAAATTTACATTCCTCTTTATATCCACACTGACATTGTTCTATAGGATACATGTCCAGGGGATCGTGGAGGGTTTTTATGTGCACACTTATTTGGTATATGGTTTTTGTTTTATTTTTTATTCTTTAGTGTTATTATAATGTTAAAAAATTATTTATTTCTTATTTACAATCTAATGAGATTATCACATGAATATACATTGTATTTTACTAGTTATGTACTAGAACAAATTGTTTATGTCCTACTAAGTTGTAATAACACCCTACTCAGGTGGATTTGGCACTTCGGTACCTAGGAAGCCCTAACTTTTTATAGTTACAGGTCTGGTTTAGCCCTCAATTTGAACAACTAGTTGGATAGCTCTCTGTGAGTTCGAGAATGGGATAAGGTGAGACTTGGTGTTTGTAGAGCCTCATTTACTTTTGTACCTATATTTATTTTTTTATGTGATTAGACCATTATAAATTGATTATTGTATTTGTATAGCTATTGTATAGGTATACTATTGCATCTCATGAATATAGATATCTTATTATTCTACAAAGTACTCTATTGTATACTATTTAAATATGTGGTTATATAAACCATATGGGAGCCAATATCTTTAAGATACCAACAATGAATGGATTTTATAAACCATTCATAGTTTGAAAAATCTTGATCAAACTGAGAAAAATTAAATTGACCCCAAAATCTCACCCTTACACGGTCAGCTGTATAGTTCAAAAATTGTGTTCCATCTTTCTTCTAGGGAATGTTTTCCATAAAAAAATTTAATTTCTAACCCCCATATCTTAATAACTATAAGAATTAAATTAAGGATAAGTAAAAAAACAAAAATAAGATATATTATTGACTTTATGAGTGTCGTGAAACTCCCCAATATAGAACTTTGTACCCATATAATTTAATCTAGAATACTTAGAGGAAAACATGTGAATACCCTAATACCTGACCAAATCTTACACTCTTATATCTCATGGATGTAACCTACACCATTCCAAAGAAAAGGAACTATAGTGATTTATTTACTACAGATGAAAATATTATGATAATTCTAGATATGAAAAGGATGTAACTCATTGGGGACAACCTGTTACACTTTTATATCTTCCCAATATATCACATGATATGGTTCTAGATAATATCTATTCAACTAGTAATCATGAAATAATTCATTAATATAGGTAACCCATTATGGAAACTCCAAACAATCAGTTACCTTCTCAAAGGATTCCACGCCATTAAATGTCCTGACATAATATGATGTCAGTTTCCCCTTATTTCCCGAAAAATGGTATCCCAAGTGAATATAAAACCAAAGAGACACCTGATCACCAACCTAAAACTCTAAAGGGAGACAATTTTGACCAGCCTATGATTTATAGTAACTCCAAGATCTCGAAATTTAAATGAATCAAGCCCACTTTCTATGTTGTCTCATATATAAGATTCGCTTCTAAAAAGAAAGACTAACCCGCCCCTTCCCAACACAATGGTGACTAGCATGGACACTAATATTATTCATCAAATAAAGCCTTACTCATTGGGGTATGATAATTATTCTTATAAGGAATCTCAGAAAATTAAATGTGCATTTCCCATTATCCTTCAAAGTCACACATGCACACACATTCTTCTAGAATATCCTCAAGATTCTGGATGGTACGATAAGACATACCATCCATCTGTGGGTGATATATAGTTCACAAACTCATCATGGTTCCTAAAGCCTCCTGGATTCTAGTAAAAAACCAAGAAGTGAAATGAGTTTCTCTAATAGTTAATATCTCTAATAAAACTCCATGAAACCGAACAACCTTTCGAGCATAAAGGTGTCCAAGATTTTCTACCTTCATTGATAATCTTATTGGATGAAAATGGTTTTATTTCATCAAATACTAAATAAGTACCCATATATTGTCTTTCCCACTAGTCTTATGATGTATACCCATATAAAATCCATTGAGAAATCATCACACATCCACACTGGGATGGGAGGGTTTTGAAATGACCCAACTATTAATCAATTCTTAGTTTTTGATTCTCAAGAAGGTAAAATATCTAGAAACAATATCTATTATAAATCAACTCATCCCTGGACATCAATATTATCCTATAAAGGTTGTAAAAATATTAGTACCCTTGGGTAAAAAACCAAACAAGAATTATTCCCCTCATATATCACCTCTTACCTCAAGTCCAAAGGAATCACCAACCACGTTATGGAGAGGATAGAACTATTGGGATGCAAAGACCAATCAGTTATGGCCTCCCTACTATTTAGAACATTTCTAATCCACTGGAACATAGGGTTATATAATTTCTCACTCATTACCTGATTGGAAAGAGAGGGAGGGAGAATCACACTGGTCAAGAGCAGATACTCATAATCCTTCTACACCTATGGACTTAGATAAAAAAAACCTCATACCCCACCCATTAATTGATACTAAAACTACTTTGATCAAAAACATTATACTTAAACCATTAGAAACTATATTCCACTTACTGGGTGGATAAGCTATATCAAAATCAAAAAACATGAAAATACTCTACAATTAATATCTATTTGAGGTTCATGTCCCTCTAGGTAAAGTTACAATTCCTGATTTTATGATCTGAAATGAATTTTAGATACTCCTTGAAGAGTTAATTTCACCACATTATCAATGTATTCACCATATCATCCACCTTTAGGTAGAGGGTGGGATAATTAGGATCAATTGGGTGTAGGTTTCGTGATACAAAAGGCAACCACATGATCATCATGAATCATCATTCAAACTAACCACTTGATATAGGCATAACAATACACTAAATATTCCCTCCCATGATTATGATGAATTAGACTAATGTGGATGTTAAACAGGCCTAAAAACATTGAAAGTTTGTTCACACATCTAATTCTAGTTAAAATTAATACTTTTACAGGTAAAAAAGTAAATATAAATTCCTTCTTAGAGAGTTTTAGAATAATTCATCCATAATACCCATTAGAAACCAAAAATAACCTATTCTTAAAAACATTTTTGGGACAATACAAAGACATGAATACTCAAACATTCTCAAGATATATTAAAACACATCTCTCAGAAATGACATGCCCCCTAAAATTGACATCTCACATCCAAAAATTTCATTTGGATAGCTTGTCCTAATGATGGTGTTCTCTCAAGATTCCAAAATAAACTCCAGATGGTCAGTATGATCCTCCCACAATTTATAATGAATCATGATGTAATCTAAAAAAATTAATATGAATGTGTCAAAAAATTGATTCAAGATCTGGTTTATTAGGGTCAAAAATACCACATGTGAATTGGTATGTCTGAATGAAATAACCAAATAGTCATTGTGTTTATAGCAGATTCAAAATGTGGGCCATAGAGAATCCTCCTCTAGAAACCTCAATTGGTGGTACAATAATACCAAGTATTTATTTAAAAAACCATCAATCTTCTTTGAGTGAATAAAATAATCATTAATTATAATAAATAGGTATTTAGTCTTTAAGTTCATAAGATTGTGATTATAGTATTGTTTGTAAATTTAGAGACTCACCTCCACCTTCTATAGTGAAAAAATGAAGGTTACCCTCTGAAACTGGTACCTGAGCTGATCTTCCACCTAATTGAAGTGTGTAACCAATACCAACAGGCTAACGACTAGTGCCCTAAAATCACAGAATAACTATAGGGAACGATTTCACCCAATATAAACAAAATAAATGACATGTTTATGCATAAAACAAATAATAGTTGAATAAAAACTAGGAAAAATATACTCTATAACTAAAAGTAAATACTGGTTTTAAACAACATGAAAACTATAATAAAATGAAAAATGTACAAATCTAAAATTATGTAAAGCAAAAAAAGGTAAAATATACTCCTATGATATGTGAGAAATGTACCACCATCACAACACCAACTACCTCAACCCATCTGACGGAAACCTTGTAGCATTACTGCGACACCTTTCCTTTCCCTATATCAAAGTACATAACCAGCTCTATTCACAACTAAAGGGGTGTGAATGGTGTGTGTTGAATATGCTCTCTAAGATCCCACCTAGGTGTTATATATCAAGGATTTATACCAATAATCTTAATATTCTAATTTTTAAGAAAATATGGAACAATAACTAATAATGTAGTTTTATATCAAATCATAGTAACTATTTCCCTTTTTTCATAATATTTAAACAAGATAAAATAAAATAGTTTCAAAGAAAAAATTTACAAAACAATTTATAAAATTACAAATCATGTATATCAAATCCAAAATAGTATAACCCAATAAAAATGCTAAAAATGCCAAGGATCAAAATTTGATTGTGGACTTCTCGTACCATAATCAAAGACCAGTGCACATCAAATGAATTAGAACAAAAGACTAAGGTATAGAGGGAAACCCTATGAGTGGACCACCCCAATAATTTCAACAATATAACACTAGAAAATAAACCCTACAGATCAGTGGAATACCCCATGATTGAACCTCCTAAAAATAAAATGGAAAAATCCAATAAGATGCACCTTCCTCATAAGTTAAAAATTCTATCAATGTGATAATTTTGTAAAATCATTTCAAAGGTATTAAAATTTCAACAAAAAATAAAAACCCTTTATTATACCAAAACATGTTTCGAAAACCCATTTCCCAAACCATGTCACAATCCATTAAAAACACCATTTATTTTACCAAATCAAGGGATTCCCATTTTTTATCATACAAAACTTTAAGAAAATATATCATGACAATTCGTTTATAATTTTTTTTATCAAACTAGTGAAATATGGTCCATTAAATGTAGGCTAAAAATGTAACCACTTACCTAAAACTCTGGTCGAACACTACTCGCAACTGGATCCACCAACACAAGAAGGAAAGTAAAGACAATAATGGAGGCCCTATCAATGATTCCCATATCTCGAAATTTAATTACATTACAATAAATTTCTTGAAAAAAATATGGATCACACATAAATAGATAACCACACTTTCTATACCACAACCAATATAAGGGATATACTCTGAGATAAGATCACACAATAGATCAAGAAAGGATCAAACAAGCATCACTATAATGTCAATGAATCTATAAATAGAAACATAACATTGTTTCCAAAATTGAGAAACAAATAACAATAATGCATGCGTACATGAATGAAGTGATGCAACCAAGTGGGGGATCCAACATTGAACAAAGAGGCCCAAAACATAAAGAGATGCCCACAATCACTTGGAAATATGCTATGATATGATCCATAGAAGAAAAAATTAAATAAAAAATGATGAAGGATTTTAGTGAATAAAACCTACAGGGAAAAAAATTACATCATAAACTAGTTATTTAGGGTGTAGAGTCCCTAAAATCCATATATTCCAAAAATGCATTTCCTCAGGTTAATTTATCTCGATCGATATATTTTCAACCTAATATATTGGTTTAGAGCCTAAATTGATTTATTCCATAGACTGTTTTTATGTATTGTTCCCAATTATTTATTTATGTAGTAGACAATGCTTTTATTCCATAAATTTTCTACAAAGGATTCAACTAGCCCATGTTCTACTAAAAACCTCAATAGATAATTATTGATTCCCTCTAAACCCAAAAAAAATTATTAATCATCAAAATAACATACGTGAAAATCATTGATGTTACAAATTATTTTATAATTGAAATATAAATGTACACAATGACACACAAATTTGAATAAATATTTTAATTTCAATGTCCTTTAGCTGAACATTCATATATTTTACTTCAAAGGAGACATCAGAGAAGATAGAAAAGAACTATGGCTCATCTAGGGGAGTAGTCAGATAGTAAAATCATACTATTTCTTAAGATACCACCCTATATAGTACTCTATAAACACATAATTTTATCGATCTATAACCACTAGAAAACAACCCTTTAAAATATACTTTAAGGAATTGAATAAATAATTAAAAAACTATTATGAAATCAATCTCATATCTGAAAAAATGATCCAATCCCTCCCTGATCATGGAAACAATAGAAACTAGAATACGTGAGTACACCCATCAAGAGATAGAAGCTATAACCTATGGCGATGTAAATAAATATGATCAATTAATCCAATCAATAAATCCTTACCAATTATGAGTTCAATAGAATTAGGGTCTTACCTGAGGAAATCCAAATAAATTCTACATCAGCAGTTAATACATGACACTCTCAACACTTGAAACTATGATCATTCATCCTAACCTAGGGGGTAAGAAAATACATAACAAAAACCATCATCTAAGATCTCTTACTGAATGTATCCAGATAATTTAGTGATATAAATTAACATGAATCACCCATATCAAATAAAATATATTCCATGGAAGATGAAATATACATTTACATTCTCACCATGTTTGCCCAGATTTTCGTTCTTCTCATGACACAATAGTAGGATAAATATTTCCAAACTCAAACCTATCCTAAGGACTCTTTAAATTCTATGAAATACATATTCCTTAAGAGAGAGATACACCACCCTTAAAATAATCACATCACACATTACAACTATAAGAGAATATTTGACCAATAACACTCCCCTGTGTAAAAGCCAAAATAAAATGTTGAGGATAACCCAAATCCAAACATTAGTGGCATGTCCTTGAAGCCTTTGGTCGACTAGGTATGGGTTGTCAAGTTTTCCCACACTAATAATATACCAATGGATTATCCCATGAATAAACCACTAGCATTAAACCTAGTGACTATTGAAAACTATTTCTACCACATCGATGAGATTTATTTAGATTATTCTTCTAACTATATGAATAGATATAGCCATAACCCCTTGAAGAAACCCCAAGGATACCTATCATACTAGAAATTTTTTAATCCTCCATATTTTTCTGATCTACCCCCTCAACATATGATTGTATAAAAATTATAATGATCATAGACTTGATATCCACCTTCACACTAATCTCAGAATTCTAACCCTTAAAGAAATCATTTGTGAGGTGTTCCAGAGAATAATGAACCAACTCTTTAAACCCTAAAACATAATAGAAAAATAATGATCCACTTTCTCTAATATCCATAACTCATGTGACTTCTCCACCTTCATGGTTTCCTAGTATAAATTCATATTAGATGATACTTTAAAATTATTCCATTTGAGATCCTCATGCTACTTTTTTAGAACCATATATTCACACCTCTTACTACCGAGTCCTTCCATTATATCAGTGGAGAATACACCCTTCGATTTCTATGGGATATTTAAAAACAAAAATATTCAATCAATCTGTTTAAGACACTCAATGAGCTCTTGGGATCCATTTTTTTCATGGGTGGACACAATATTATTATCCTAAAAGTCTTGTCTATAATCCACTATATTTTCTGATCTCAACCACCCTTATTGAAAATTTATAGATCATAAAGATCACTGAATACATTAATGATTGATAAAATATTGGATTCTCTCAAAGTACATAATCCAAAACACCATCTATATGACTATATGAGTAAAACACAAAACATAAGCGCATACAATAACCAATTGAATCCCATTAAATTTTAATTAAGTAAACAAACCCATATAATAGGACTCAATAATAATCATTAGCCTAAAAAATTCTTCCAAATGTGAAAGGGTGTAATTTTCAACAAATTTACACACGTTTCCATTGTGTATGGTTTGGAAACATGGTGAAGAAAACTATGTTCCAACCATGAATGTTCCATAAGAGGATAATAGGAAAGGAAACACATTCTTAACTAAGTATGTTCCTACTTTGTAAATATATATTTCACTATGAAACTCAAAAAAAACTCATTATCTCACCCCATTACTCATATGAAATAGGTATGTACATAAAAATCCCAATAAAAATAATCACAGGGCTTAAAATTGAATCATATTGTCAGACCATCCATGGAAACTCAAGGATTTAAATGATAAAGAGAAAGTGAGGAACTTTACTACTCTTTACTCTTTATAATTGATGGTCCAAGATCCATTTTACCAATGAACACTAAAAAAATACCTCAGATACAAAGTTTTTTTTAGGAAGCCCCATTCAACATGACCCATATCCCAAGCTAGTATTCCACAAGTCATGGAGATCATTCTTGATCATCATTGTCGAGAAACAAGAAGAAAAACATAATGATAAACCCCTTGTAAATGGCTTTAACCTTGGTACATAGGCAGGTCTCCACCATGAGTTTGGATAGTAACACCAAAAAATTTTGAGTTAACAAAAAATATACAACCAGAGTAACACTACAATAAATGAATGAGGATATCATAAATAACCTCACATAATAATATACAACATTTCATATTCATCTTATAAAATTGATATCCTTGGTCAAAATATCATGAGAAAAAATAGGGACCAGTACCCAAACTAAAAAAATATACATCCCAACAATATCAAAAATCACAAAATATCTTATTAACACTTTGATACCACTTATCCTCCATAAAAATACCTCAGACGAAGACAATCAAAAATATCCAACTAGGTACATGATGAAATTTCCTTTTTTTAAATCCCATTGAACAAATTCTATTTTTTTAACAGCACATGTAGGGTGGGAGGAATAAATCTAGGAAAGATAAAACCATGAATCTGTTGAATGATTTTAAATCATGTAAACCAATAAATTATTTTGAAAACATATTTTCGAAAAACAAATTCCAATTTGAATAAAATTCACTTAAAACCAACCCATTGAAATCCATTTGGGTTTTCATTGAAAAAAATGTTTCAAAAATAATTCTTAATTGGGATTGGGTAAATAATGTAAATCCACTCAGAAAAAGAATTCTCAACCTACCCTAACGTGACATAAAAAATTTATAATCCTAACCATCATCATATAAGAGAGTAAGTTGGAATTGGAAGAACACATGATATCACAATAAAAAATAGAAACTAATATAAAGGTATAATGTGAGTTATTATATGAAAAATATGCTAACTGGATAAAAAAAATACAATATAGTAGAGGCTCTTAGAGCCTTCTCTGGGCCCAAAACCCCAGAGATCCATCATTCCCATTGTATAAAAGGTGGAAGATATCCCGACCTTCATTCCCAAAGGATATCTCATTCTCATGGAAAATAAACACTAACAACTATGTTATATCATGTGATACTCAATTCAAATCATATAGACATCATATGTGCAATTCATAAAAACCTTTACAAAACCAATTTACTAAACAAAAAATAATATTTTAATAAAACTGTTTTTTCATATTAAATATATTTATAAAATATATTTATAAATATATTTAAAATCATAAAACCACATTGAACCATTAAATCAAATAAATGGGGTACATTAAAACCCAGAAATTTTAAAAACCCACACTAAACATAAAAGTTCTAACCAAAAACCAATAATTACAATATAAATGGATTAAATGTCATCCACAAATCAATTCAATGTAAATTTAATTAAATAAGCCTTGTTTCACAAAAAACTCATTGGTATAAAGGGAAAATGCCATTAAATAAAGACACTGACCTTATAAATGATTCCAAAATTTTTAAATTCAATGAAAACTACTAGATATAAGAATATGGTTTCCATACACACCTAAACCATAAGATAGAAACCTAAAAACCCCCATTTAAACCATTAATTCTACCAACTCTTTGTCTAAGGTTTCTTCCTTCCATTGAAATTGATGAAAAAGTAATGAGAAAAGAAAAAAGGAAGAAATATTTAAGAAAGAGGCCTATGTTTATCCAAAACACTATGTATCAATGGAGAATCTACCCAAAGGGAATAAGAATAATCTCCCAATATTAGGGAAGAATATGTTAATTATATGTAGGATAAATGGCGGGGAAAGGATTAAAATCCCATAAGGGAAAATGGCCTTTTATCAAATTTTTAATGATCATTAAAATCATCATGGTTGGGCTATACTGTAGGGAATAGAGTGTCCCAAACATGTAGGATCCACTATCTCTAAAATCCAAAGTCACACATTTTTGGCTAAGCCTCCCATAGTTTTACAAATCGTGCCCAAACAATGCTATATATAAATTCCCCAAAAATATTACCCTCTAATGTTTAACCACATGGTAAGTTAAAAAAATGTTTCAATAATGCACCAAGGCCTATATTCTCTAAACAACCTAATCTTATAACAACTAGATCTTGGGAACTTAATGAATGAAATACAAGATAAATAAAAATTCAAATAAGACATTGTAGTTACATTAAATGTGTCATATAAATTAGTAAATATAAATAATAATATTTATTTAATGAATCATAGTAATATTATATTTATCATATATATTATTTGAATCCATCCTTATTACTAACCATGTGATTCAAAAATGAAGAAATAATCACATCAATTTGTGTGGGTGGTAGTCTACACATACACATAAGTGATGCTATCATTTTTCAATCGATGGAAGGGTATAAAGGTAAATAATATTTTTTATTTATAGAATCATAATTATGTTATAAGAATCATATATATCCCTTGAATCTATCTATATATACATCCTTGATAGATTCTGATGAAATTAAATTTAATCGCTTAATGGAGAAGATAGTCTATACTCATGAATGGGGGATGATACTATATTAAATTAGATCTAAATTATATAAAAAATTGATTTATGATTAAGATAAAAAATATATCATTAGAAATATACTTATTAAATCCTATTATGATGGTTATTTTTAGATTTTTAGGATGTTAAGTAAAAAGGAAACATGAAATAGATCAATAAATCCAATTGCCTCTTCTTTAGGTATATTTCTTTAGATAACACCATAATACTTATTATTTTGGTATTTTGGTAAAACCAATACCTTTAAGAAGTTTTTATTAAATTTTGGAATGGATTTGGGTGTCTCTTAGATAAAATATAATTCTCATATGTTGTAGAGAATATTTCATAGGAGGTTGCCTTTTATAAGTGATTTTTATGGAAAATATGAAAATACTTGAAATTTTATTATATAATACATGTATTTATTCAGAAATCAGGTTCCAAATTATAATAGCATCAATGATAATAAAGTTTAGGTTGAAATACAATCAAAAAATGATATTTATACAAGTGTTTTTTGTTATTTTATATCTCATCTATTTTGGATAACCCCACTTTTAACAATTTCAACCCTCACTATTGTACCATGATTTTTACCTTGGTAACAATTAATTATGAATAAAAATTAATTTACCCTTATAACCTAGTTTTATTTATTCTAATTAAAAATAAGAAAATAATTTTATAAGATTCAATTCTTATAATATTTGGAAATTAATGTTAATAAAAATGGATGAAATCCATTTTTATAAAATAAAATCTCTGAAAAATAAATTTATATTAGTGTAGTTCAATGATTATTAAGTATTGGTGAATAAAGTAAATTTATTCACTTATTATTAACTAAATGAAGGATATTTTATATTATAACCATTCCAAAACTAAATAGAATCAGTAAACTACCTCAATAAAGGTAAATATTCAAAAATAACTTTTCATTAGAACAAAATATTACATAGTTTCCAAAAATAGTATAGCATGGGTTTCCAAATTCAAAATAATATTTTTAAATTATATATTTCATTCCTTAAAATTTTATTTCTAACAGAAATTGTTTTAACATATTTTTCATTTATTTTTATATCATAATGATTTCATTAATGATATGGTATTCAGAAAAATATTATTTTTCACTACACTCCAAAAAATAATCATTTTTTAAAAAATCAAAAAAAATCACCATATTCTAAAATTTACATGTTGAAATGAAAATTTCTGTTAACTGTTTGAAAACCAAACACTAAAATTTAGTAATTCACCTCTCAAATAAAATAAATATAATATACATTAAAATTAGTGTTTTTAAAAAAATTATATTGAGCTATGAATAGTTAATGTAGTACTTATTAAATATGATTTTAATAATTATGTTTCATAACCATGTATCAAAATATATTTCAGTTTGTATTATATCAAGACATTATTCACATTAGTTTGGTGTTGTATTTCTTGCAAGCTATTGAACGGATAAATTTTTTTAAAGAGAAATATATTAAAATTAGAAGATTATTACAAAAACTCTTCACATAAAAATGGAAAGGGAATCCCATGAAATAAAGAAGAAGGTTAATGATTCCATTATTAACTATAAGGAAAATTTTAAAAAAAAAACTTTTTTTGATTAATTCTAGTTTTTTCACTAACCCTCAAATCAAAATTGATTAATTATTTATTTTCTTGAAACAAATTATTTGAAATGTGTTAGTTGTAATTGGATTTTATATCTAAGATCAAATTTTTGGATGTTATTTAAAGTTAAAAAAGTAGATTTTATAGTTATTTATTATCATGTTTTTTGGTATAAAAATATAAAAATGTATTTTTAAGGATATTGTAGTAACAAAAACCATAGGAGAATGAAAATTAACCATCCTTCATGTCAAATGTGTGGAATAAAGAAAAAAGGAAATTCCCTTAATAGGATTGGTATATGTTTTAATTATAGAAAAAAATATGATCATAAAAAATGAATAATAAAGGGATATGTAGAGGCCAATCAGGGAAATGAAGGGATATAAAGAGCAACTGAATTCACCACTCACACTCCAATGCTTCAATTATAATGAGTGTGAGCATTATGGGAACCAATGCATTAATCCAAAAGTAAATTATGAAAATATGCAATAGTAGCCTATTAAGATAAGAAAAAAGAGAAACAATAGGATATTGTATTCAACAAAGTGGGTCATGATAATAGAGTTTTTAATGGTACACTTATCATCCACTCCCAAAATGCACATTTCATTTTTGATTCATTTTATACCAAATATATTATGTCTAATGAATTTTCAAAGAATATAACATTATCACCACTATGATTAGATGTTAAATTATTGGTGAAAACTCTAAATGGTATAATGATATCATATAATGTGTATAAATACTTTCAAATAGATTTTTTTTGGAATGTTATTCCTATAAATACTTTTATTATCCATCTTTTAAAATTTTATGTTATTTTTGGCATGGATTTTCAATCTCTATATAGACCCCATATCAATTTCTATAAAGAGGAAGTTATGTTTTTATATTCAAATTATTTACATCTATTTATGAAATTATGAATATGAAAATTCCTTGGAAATTACTTCAATTATATGTTTCTTACTACCTATTCATCTACGATATTTAACAATAATAATAAAGAAGAATCTAAACATTGAAGATAGTCCTATTTTATAGGAATTTATTAACGTATTTACTAAATAATTTCCTAGTATTCCCATGATTCATAAATATTGGTTTTAAATAGAATTCATGACTAGTGTGATGCTTATTTTAATGACATCTTATATAATAGACCTGACTAGATTACAAAAAATTGATGAGGAAACTCTAGGAGAATCTAAATAAGAGATTGATTTGGACGAGCAATTCACCATTGGTTGAACCTGTTACTTCTATTAAAAATAATTATGGTTCAATAAATATTTGTATAAATTATTTCAAAATTAATAAAATCATAATCAATAATAAGTATTATCAACCTTATATTGTGAATTTTTTGATCAATTTCAAGCATCTTTATTCTTTTCGATGAATGATCATCGATTTATATATTATTATTTATTATAAAAATGGGAGAAAATAACCAAGATATTATTCAACATGAGGTATAAACAATATGATTTGATAATAATTTCATTTGGACATACTAAGTCCCACACTATCCTCTTGCATATAATGAATAGAGTCTTTAGAGATTATAATAATTTGTTTTTTGTAGTCTTTATAGCTGATATTCATATATATTTTATAAGTGTAAGTATGAGTATAAATATTTTTTTAGGACTATGTTGAATTAATTTAGAATGAAGAAGCAGTATATAAAAATTATCTAGTCTACATTATGGATATATAAATCATCATTCAGGGGTCATGTAATTATAACTGAGGGCATATAAGTGGATCCATCAAATATAAAAGTTATTATGAAATGGCCTTGACTAACTATAGTAGTATACATCCATATATTTCTCAAACTGGATTAATACTATCATCCCTTTTTTATAAATTTCTCATGACTCTCAAATATAATAACAAATTTAAAATGGAGGGAGACAAATTCTTCTAGACAAATGAATTTGGGTAAAATTTGAATGAGTTCGAGAAACAGTTTTTTAGTTTGCATGTTCTTACACAATCTTATTGTGGTGATAGGGTTAAAATGTTTATGCATCAAATATAGGATTTTTATGTGTTCTAATCAATAATTACATGGTAGTATCATATGACTCATGAAAATTGAGGCTTTATGTGAAAAAATCCATAAATCATGATTTAGAGATCACATAGATATTTTTTTAATAGAAAATATAGGGGCATGATCTTTATAAAAAAAATTGATATATATAATGATAATAAAATCATAATTTGTATATTAACACATAAATAATTGAATAATAAACATTGGAGATTCTTATAGTTGATTAATGATTATGAATGCTTAAAACATTACCACATAGGGAATGTGAAAAGGGTCGTTTATGCTTTGACTCTAAAGGACTATGTTAGTTTCTAAATCATGGTGATTTAATTAGATCCATTACTTATTGATTTTTAGATTATGTAACCCAAAATGATGAGCTATGGGGAGAAATTTCATCTTTATAAAATGGTAGTCCAACCATCCATCCAAGTAAATATTATATTGGTGTAGAAAGATGATTTAGAGATGAAAAGAAATGTATGGTATATACTAGAGTTTAATTAGGAAATGAATGGATGACTTGATTCAAGAACTTTATATATTTCCATTCAATTATAGAATATAAAATGCGATAATAGATAAATCACTTGATCATAAATCATTTTCAATCCGGGGAACATAATGATTTATAGAGATCTCAAAGAGAATTTAATGTGGTACAATATAAAGATAGATAGTATATCTCATGTATCATGATTCCAGGTTTGTTAGAAATTTTAGGATGAATGTTATGTGACTAAGGGGATAATTAAAACATTAATAATACTTCTATGTAAATTAGAAAAATCACCATGTATTTTTTTATAGGACAACTCAAGAAATCTATGTGCCATAACACTATTTGGGTTTTAGACAATAACCTTACAATTTCAATGCATTTTATAGTTATTTAAAAAGATTTATCACTTGAAAAAATTATAGGATATATATTAAAAATGTGTTAAGTTTTAATGGAGTACCATAATCAATCGTATCTGATCAAAAAATAGAGATTTACCTCAACATTTTGGAGAATTATTTAGTAAGAATTGAATATAAGATGAAATTTAGAACTATATATAATCTTTAGATAGATGGATTGTTTTATAGGATCATTAAAATTGTAGAATATATATTTAGGGAATTTTATATGGATATAATTGATGTTCATGATCAAAAAAATCATTTTTATGAATTTTCATATATTAAAGGCTTTCACTTGAGCGTTCAGAAGGATCATTATGAATCCCACTATGAAAGTGTGCATAACTCCAACATTCTAGGATGAAGTTTGAGAAAAAATGTTAATAGGGGCTTGATATGGGAGTGGAAATAGAAGAGAATTTTATATCCATTAAAACCCATATAATGCTGGATTATAGTTGAAAAATCTTATGCTTATATTCAATAAATAGATTAAGATATCGAATTTAGTAAAAAAAACTATTCCAATAAATATCTTTGTAGAATAAAGGTATATGGTTTGAAATTAAGGGGAATTTTATCCCTAGATATATCAATCAATAAGAAATTATTAATCATATCATGATGTTATATTACCTCTTTCTGGTTCCACCAATCCTATCTTAAAGTGCATGATGTCTTCCATGTATCTATTTTGAGGAAGTACATAATTGATCCTTTACAAAAATTAAACTCAGAAGTTGTGTAAATATAGAATGATCTTTCATATGTTGAATAACTAGAAGAGATTATGTATTTAGTAGGAAATGTGATATAGAAAAAGGCCACTCCCCTAGTTATGGTTCCATTTGGAATCAACATTTTAAAATTTCATTACAAGGGAAATTTTATTTTTGTTCATAATTAATATATACAATGTTAAAATGTTAAAAACCACAATATATGTCAAAAGGGTTAATAAAATGGTTAAACTAAGATATATGGCACATGTATATCTATAAACATGTATATATTTGATTGGATGGGTGGATTTAAAAACTAAATTAACCTATAATGACCCAAAATTTTATCACTGGAATTTTCCTTTCTAAAGTGGTTTCAAATTTTGTAATGTAACATAAATCAAATGCATGAAATTATGAAATCAAAAACATTTTGTTATAATAATTTTAAAATTAAATTTATAGATTAAAATTGGATTTAATAATTCTAAATATTATAAGGGTATAAAATAGAATATAATATAACTAAAATATAAAAAAATATTATTATCTAGATCCAAAAAATAAATACACTCAAAAACAACAATGTAGAAATGAGAAAAAAAATATTGACACAATATTACTATTGAAAATAAAAATTTATTTATCCTTGTGTGTAAATACATGATAATAATGAATTAAATAATTACTAGGTGTTTATATAATTTAGAGAACCCATATGATTGTCACAAGTCTAATTGTTGGAATAGTAATCTGATAGTTAGAATAGTAAACTGACCATGCAATAATAATCCAACCATTAATAATTTTAAACAGATAGTTAAATTAGTATACTCATATTTTTTAGTTTATAATAATATTTAGTTATCTTATAATATATAAATATGTAATATTTCTATCATTTTTAATGTGAATAAATGTTTGAAAATGAAAAAATACGAGTTTCTATTTCTCAATCACATAATTTTTAGAATTAAAATTTTATTATTAAAATAATGATTAATGAAAGTTTATTTTCATAAAATTTATTTCCAAATTAGTATTTATTTTATTTATAATGGCAAGATAATTTTACAAAACCATTAAAAAAAATTAAAATTTAAAGAATATATTATAATATTAAAATTTATATTTTTCAAATAAATGAGAAATTTATTGAAAAAATAAATTTATAATATTTATAAAATTATTTACTTGAAATTGATTTAATTTTATGATTCTAAAAATCAATATATAGTTTGGGTTAATTTTTGATATTTTTCTAAAATTGTGTAATTTATGTGAATAGTGAAATATGATAAATTTTATATTTGACATTATAGGATAAATACATATATTTTTTAGACCATAAAAATTTAAAAACCCACTAGTTAAAACTCATATAGTCAATTTAATGTATATATCCACATTTTTCAATACTACTGGTATTCTTGGTCCAAAATAATAAATTAATGATTATAATATTCAAAACCACCTATCGAATCCCCTTATAAATAAGACCCATCACAACACCTTCTCCTCAAACCTTCTATGACTTTGGGAATTCCAAATTTCTATCTAATACCATTTACAATCCTCTCCAACATTCCCTAGGGACTTTTTATCATCCAAATACCAATACAAGGTTTTTTAAGTGGAATCCCAATAGTTGACATCCAAAGGATAAGTTAATTCCCTCGATCGATTCATCTAATTTTATTTCAACATCATCCTCCAAAAAAATATTAAACATGGAATAATTAATCCATTATCATATATATGTTGTAATTTTATTGTGATACTGTAATATATTATATTCAACCTCTTCTATTTTCATCAATGTATTCTAAAATGAAAATGTTCCATACAATATGGTTGGTTCACTACCTCCATAAACAACATAGTTAATTTTTATCCATTTCCTTGAAAAATCATTACCTAAAGTACATTTTTGTTAAATGTGATTTTAATAAGTATTTTATAACTTATTAAATGTTTATTAATATTTTAATAATAAATTAATTTAAGATAACAGATCTAATTCATGGTGGTCTGTAAAATGGCCTAATTAAACAAACAGCATAATGTTAACTTTTTTCTAAGTGAATCATCCCTATTTTGGAACACATATGGGTATTTGGTACTATTAAAATCTATGGACATATATTATATCATTTCATTTAACTTCTAGATTTGTTACTCCATTTTACAAGAACATTATTATTTATCCATGATTGATCTGACCTTTGAATCATGAAACAAACAAACTGAGAATAATGAAATTGTACTTTATATATCATCTAAATGGTTCTAAATGAACATAATAAAGTTATATTAAACCAAATATAGATTGTAATAATTATTAATTAATTAATTAAAAAAAATATAATTTGATTATCCTAGATAGTATATACATGTTCAAAATGATTTTAGAATATAAGGAAAGGGATCTCTCTGAACCACCCCTTTTCATTGGGTTATTAAATTTATATCCCTAACTAATTTTCACACTCTATTATATGTTATATAATTCTTATAAATTATACATATATTTCACTTATATATATACCGATCTCATTCTTTCTTCCATTGATGCATTAATTACATGACTTATGTTTTTTTTATCAAATTCCTTCTTCCAAATACATCCGAGTTTGGATAAACTTTATATACATTAATACTTTTATAAAACTCACAATTAGAATCATTATTATAAAATAAAAACCATATTTTGATGCCTATTCTTATATTCTCATATATGTACATCCATCCCATTTAATTTCATCTTCTCTATGGATTATTTGTGAAATCTCCATGGATTATGTCATGAAGAAAGATTATGCAACCCATTTCATTCCACATATAGTTGTTATGTTTATGTCGTCTTGTTGATTTAATATTGTGTGACACATAAGCATTTATATGTTATGATACATTCACCAAGATATAACTCTAATACATTTGGTAATGTATTTTCATAAGATACATTTTTTATGATATTATGGACTAATCCTAATCCATCACATGACTCTATCCACCATGTGATATTTTTTTGAAGTTAGCCTTTCCCTATCATTATGTCATGTTTCTTATTTTTTACACATTCCCATTTTCCATGATCTTATGATTCCATGTTTCTCATGTTATGTCTCTATATGATTATTTACAAGCATTGTTTTTATGATATTATGTAATGCCTTCTCACCTATATGCAAGGCTACATTATCATGTTTATTCTCTTACAGTTCTTCATATCTCAATATTTTCTTTTATGATTACCAAAATTATTTAATGATATTTTATGAGATTTAATGGATTTAGGATCACATTATGATGAATAAAATAATGTTTTTTTATTTTAGTTTTTTTATTTATTATTAACCTAGTATTCCAAAGACAATAACCCTCAAGATCTTTGGGTTGTGTTTAATGGATATTTATATTAAAAATATTGTAATAATATATCTTAAAGTAATTTTTCATTGTATAACCTTTATTCAAAACAACAGCCATTTTTTCAACTTTCAAATGAAAATTACTTTATATTATTTTAAAACATTGATTACTTAAAAGGGTGACATTCCCCACATATATAAAAGGGAACATACACTCGTCTATTATTATTAATTAGTGAATACTATATATCATAAAATACCCACTAAAATATCTTCCCACATTTCCACCTCTCATCTTAGAGGTCTTGGTATCACAAAAATAAAATCCTATGAATTATTAATGTGTAATCTAAAGAAAGACACTCAATGGAAAATTAATCCTCAAAATTGAGTTCATTCAAGTTTATTTCTTATTCAACATTCATTAAATATATTGTATCCAAACAAATTTAATTAAATTATTATAAAAATATAAAAAATGTTTTTATGATGATGGAAAAGGAAATATTTTTTATCATGAATCCAATGTAATATTAAGTTTTTCACATTCGTATATACAGAGTATCATTTCCCAGAAGCAACATGTTTAATTTTTCATCACTGAATCACATGACTATTTATATTGGATGATTTAATTAATTTATATTATATTTATTATATAATTACTATCTTAGAAATATGAGTTTATTATTTACCTTTCTTTCTTTCCATTCATTTAAAAATGAAATCATCACTTATGTTTATATGTGTACTTCCACCTAATTGATGTGATGTTATTCATTTTTCATCATTACCTTACATGGACATTTATAAAGGTATATATAATGATGAAAATTTATACTTTCACATGATTATTATTATAAAGATTATGACTCCAATTCCAAGGTGCAAGGACCAGAATCACAAAACTAGAACATGCCTGAAAAAGGAAATAGTTAACACCTTGAATATTGATTTTAGTGATTAATTATTAATAACTAGGTGATTATAAATTATGAGAGAAAGATATCAAGTAATATATATATGAATATTTCACTAAAATATATATATTATAAATATTAATTAATTATATAGAAGGTTTTATGGTATACTATGTAATTCAGGATTTGGGGTACGGGTTTTTTGTAATCTCATTTTTAATTGGGATTGATCCTGTTCAAATCTCTACTGGGAAAATTTTATTTTCTATATATCTCTCTTAATCCCAATACATTTAATTATATTTTTTTTAATTTCATGGGTATTTAATTATTCATTACATTTATTTCCCAATTTTACTTAAAATAATAAAAAATTGTTTCTAAGAAATGATAACCATACTTCTCTTTTTAGGTTGAGAATATTTTCAATAAATGTATATATTCATAAACATAATTGAAGAATGTTTTTTTATTTTCTAAAATGATTTTATAAATTCAATTTTGACCATATTCTACATTATCTACTGATGTTTTAAAATGAATATTTACAATGTTTTCTATATGAGATATATTTTGGTTTTTTTACAATATTGTGAAAAGAATCATTTTTTTGTTTACTGAAATAACAAATTTTGCTAATAGGATTAACATTTTTTTATTATGTAACCTAACTTTTTTAAAATTATTTTATTATCAAAATATTATTCCCATTTTCTATAAATTTTTTATTTTTTAAAAGATACTAAAAATAAAATGTTTCTCTTATTTTTTCAAAGAAAATTTTTAATGATTTAAAAAATTATTTTTCATCAATGTCAACATCATTTATGGTTTATTATTTTCTTTGGGGTATTATCTTAGAATACCAACGACATAAGATATCTATATTAATTATTATGAAGATGTTTTAAGGATGATTTTAGAAAATAGGTTCTTTCTCATATGTTATTTATTCTATGATAAAATGATGGATTATTTTATTATCTTGTTGAAAAAAAAGTATGGTAATAAATATGTGAAAATTGGGTTCATAATTTTATAGGCGACAAATGAATTTATAAATAATTAATATATCATTATATAATATGAAAGGGAATAGGTATTGAACTCAATACAGTATAAGACAATGTTCATCATGGACGAAAGGGGAATGTGCGTTGAACCCAATCCAATGTGGGATATTGTCTACTATATTATGATAGTTCTTCCAGTGTTTCTTTACTAATGAAATGATTTTCCATGATAATTATTATTCAAAACTCTTTTGAAATATTCATATTCCTATGATATGATCTTATAGGTTGTAATTAATTAATAATGATTCCACACTCTTATGACTCATGTCTATTATTATGACATAGTTTTATGCCATGAATCATGATTGAGATCTATGATTGATTGAGTTTGAGTATCATAAGTTATGATCAATATATTTTTCCATTATGATTATCTGATACTGGCATGTGATATTCAATTTATGTCTCATGTGTTTACCTTTATTGGGCATCTTTTCTCACCCATTCTTATCATTCCATTTTCCTCAGCTGTGGAGAAGGGTATTAATTGTAGTAAGGGTAGAAGGGGTGCCATGTAAGAAAAGAATTTGGAATATATTAAGGATATGTTGATGAATTAAGTTAACTATGTATCTTATCCTCAAATACAATAAACCATTACAATGTTGGGGTAGAAAATGTTTTGTAATATATTATGTTTCAATATTAAATTATGACATTTGTAATTAAATTATGCTCTAGTGTCCTAAAATAGTTCATGACTAACTAAAGAGTTATAAATATAGACTTACCACTAATCTAATTGGGTTTCCATGACCAAATCATAGGGATGGTGAAAAAACACAATCAATATAGTCACTATAAAAATGAATAATAAACCACTCTAAAATACAACTCCCTTGGAAGAAGAAACTCTTAGGATCCATCACCCTATTTCAATATACATAAAACACAACATATTAACGGTAATAATGAATTTAGGATCAATAAATAATTTTTTAAAAAAACTAATATAACATTTTATAAATACTTGAAATTTCAGTTTTCACTTAAAAAAAGTAAAACTTTGTTTCAATTTTGAATTCATTTCAAACCTATTTTTATCCCATTATGAATATAATTTTTAATTATAATGAAAAAAGAGATCATTTGGTAACATCATTCACACAATATAATCAAAAATAAAATAAGAGTACTAAAACAAGTATCTTACGTAGTAGTAAATCATGGTGGAATTACCCAAAATGATTCTCCTTCAATAAATAATTCACTAAGAGGGTAAAGACAGACCCTAAATATTTAAACAAAAAGAATCCCAACATTATAATAACTTTAAACACCTGATCTCAAACTATAATTCCTCTAGGGTTTGGAGAATAATTGAAATAAATGGAATGGAAAAAGAAGAAGGAAAGGAAGATGAAAGGGGAGGGTTTACTTGTAGAAACACCTAGAATTAGATCATAGAGGATCAAAATTAGAGAAGGAAGGAAGGATTAGACACAATCAGGCATTCCCCAACCTAGTTTAACAGAGAAAGTAGAGAAATGTTGTAGAGCACCCTTAAAATTATACAAGGTGAATTTCTAGAAAACACAATAATTAAATCTAGGTAACACATACGGTTTGTCAACATGGTTCATTAATCCCTAACTAAAAGTTAAATTTTTATTATCAAGACACTTTTAAAAAGAAAGTGAGAAACTAAAAATTCACCTGAGTAAAACACTAAAATAAACCACATAATTTTTGAAAGATAGATTGATCCAATAAAAATCATTCTCACTAAACAAATTTCTAGGAAAGGGTTGGTACATGTAAGTCTGGATCATCTACCATTAGATCTTCAAAGTGTGTTTCCAGATTATCCCAAGTACTCATGAACTCATCAATGTTTATCATCCCTTCATTGAACCATCTAATCAGTATAAGATACGTCTTGTTGATCCTTATGTTATGCTCACTGTTAGTGTTCATGCGTATCATTCTTTCCATCATCTATCAGATAACCACAAAAAATGTTCACAGTTTGGTTAAAGGGTTTGGTAAACCATACACTAAACATTTGAAATTACTTTATAATAATTTTCATCATTATCATACACTTAGTTATTCGTTTATAAAATTTTGTCGGTTAGTTATGTGTTAATGCCCCAATACCAAAAGGTATCACATATTTTATCCTTGAAATTTCATAGTTTCATCCAAACTGGGTCCCACTAATGAAAAAAAACATGAAATAAAAAAATAGACTAAAAAGTTCGTACCACTTGATACCCTATATGGTTTCTCCTAGTTCATCCACATAAACCATGTGACTGAGGTAAAATTCATGAAAAAATAAAAATTCAATCTTAAAAACACCCAAAAATTAAATTCATTATAAAATAATATTATTTAAATAAAAACACTCTAACATAGGGTGTTAAAATACTGCCACCATAACACATTCTTCCTAGAGAGAGCTACAATGAAAGGATAAAAGGAATCCAAGATTTGAAACTATAACACCATAAAAAATAGGTGGAAGTAACGTGAAAATAGAATATATACTAAAGGGATGAAATAACCAACAATAACCACTCCTCAAGTATAATAGAGAACATCTACTCAAAACAACCAATGACTCCAAGAATAATTCACCCCAAAAAAGGATCACAAGAGCCAATGAACATTTGGACCTATTAAATTATCCCTACCTTTTCGACATTCTTTAAAATGTTTAGTTAATAACATACATAGAGTACAATAGACACCACTCCATGGAAAATCACTTCCCCAATCCTATAAATAGATTTCAAAAACCATCTATAAATTAAACCAACCATCCTATAATCTAGATCAACACTCTATAGAAAAAGACCAATAAAGAAATAATAAACTCCAACAACTCTTGAAATAAAAATAAACAAGAATTATTTCCTAGAAACTAAGGAATAATAAACCATAATAAAAATATCTTATAACATAATTTTTTTTCCAGGTAATGATTTGGAATATATCTAATAATATCTTCTGATCCATACATGGAGACGATGTGGGATTCTATGGCTTGGTGATCCCAAAAATGATTTAATAAAAATATGAAAAATATTAATATCACAACAAGGAATCTTTCCTGAAATAAAGAAATAACTCTTGAATGGGGACTCAAATAGGAAATCCAAGACTATCATTAAGACATGAACGCCAATTTTACCCTAGGAATGGAATAATATTTTTCAGCATTAGAAATTTTGGTAATGTTTTATCACGTGAAAAAATAATTAAATAACTAAATTTACTTATTTATTTATGTATTTATTTATTCTCACTATAGTGACCTAACAATATCCTCTATAAATATTTGGTTATCCAAAATACATTAGGTTATCTATATAAACCTAAATATTGATCAGAACTATTAAAGTTCATCTTAGATAATTACATTAGATCAAGAATCTCTAACAACAATAGAATTCAAGGAAATTTCCAATGAAGTCGACAAAGATACATTCATCATTGGTGATCGATCCAAAAAATGTAGGAAATTGATTTCCATATATTATTTTCTCATTTTTTTTCCATGAATAAAATGAATCAATTCTTATAATATCTTGATTTGTTTTTTAATCATGCTTTTATGTTTGAGTTTATTTTATAATGGTATTTAGGGGAAATAATTTATTGATTGTTATTACAATCCATTCATCATTCTAATCACAATAAATCGAGGCCAACCCGAACATGATTAGGGATCATTCTACATATTTGACTTGTGAATCGATACCTTGTTTCTTTTCATGTTCATCACTATCATTTTCTTTCGATGGCGGTTTAACAAAAACCCATTATTTCATTGTTATGTGGCTATTATTTCGTTTAAAGGATTGATAAAATGGGTGCTACTGGTGATCGAGGGTGAGATCAAGGTACAATGAAAATTTTTAGTAGTTAGAGGTATATCCGATCATTTCGGAGGTTCCCAAGTTCCTGATATGGAATTTTATGAAGGAAAATTGTTTATCATATATGGTGGATTAAATTTGGCATAAAACAGCATAGAGGATTAGTCGAGGCCTAATATGAGCATCGTGGATGTAAAAGATAGATGAAGTGGTGAAATTGGTGGTGAAATCAAAAATATGTGGAAGAATGGTAGGATTTTGGAAAATACCTTGTTACCCATCTTTTACCCCAAATAAGACACATCATGTTGGGACTTGTCTAAGATGATTAGGTTTACACTTGAAGAATGATATCACATATCGTGTGAAAAGTTTCCCCAAACAAGTGATCTGATGTTCACAGTTCATCATATACCATATAGGGTAAAAGTTCAAAAACATAGATAGGGGCATTAGAATGGGTATCACACATGATCATATATGGATACTCAGATACAATCAAGTTCACTTGCCCAACCATAGTATTCGGGCATGAACCCAAGTACATGGGCACAACCAACAATACACATACATAGTATCACGACACACCGAGTTCCATCCAACTCCTTAGACACCATTTTACCCTCAACAAAATTTCATGTATGTTAATGATTACATACTATGTGTGATGGGGAGACACATTAAGACCCCCTGTAAAGGTGATACATGTTGTGTACTTTTTTTAGAGAATGTTTACACCCTCATTTTTTCAATTTAGACCTTATTTAGTTGATTGTGATTCCTTTTTCTATCCCAATGATGTAAAAAGGTTTCATTAAATCCTCTATATAGTATTTTTATAGCCTATATGGGTTCTCTTTTAGATAGAGCTAATTGTATCCCTCGATGAGGTTTGGGATGGGATCCCCTCTCAAATGCCTTAAAGTGGGGATAATGGTATTTTTGTGACTACCATGAATAGGTAATAAAACCCCTATGTAGAATATTGATCCATTAGGGTTGAAGGTATCCAATAATAGTCCTAGGTGTGATCCCCTCTCTAGAAATCATGATCTTTAGAGACATAGAGAGTACTTCTTAGTGAGTCCCAATATGAAAAACCTCTTAGATGAGTGTCATCAGTGAAAAAATAGCTCGTGGAATAAGTCCTCTCACTTAAGTGTTACATTGAATACTTTAGTATATTCTTATGGTTGGAAATGTTGTTTGAGACATTGTGAGGCCAGTTTTTTGTTATGATTATAACTAGGTTTTCCCTATTTATCATTATGGCCAATATCTTTATTGATGTATCTATGTATTGATGAGATGAATACTCGTGATTCTTTATTATTAGTGATTTTGTGGGGTCCTATTGGGTATTTTTATACTCACCCATGCATGGTCTATGCACTCACATATTGTGCCTTATACAGAGGACATGACTTTTGATGGTGTCCTACGAGGACTAGGATTAGGCATAACATAGTTTAAGGCTAGACTGCATGAGGTTCTTACTATTGTTACATTTGACAATAGTCTAATTCATCTGAGTAGTTTAGACACTTTTTAGATTTTAGTGGTCCTGTATTTGGACCCTTTATCACTTTTAGTACTTTTTCATACTCTGGTTATGTGATTATAGATATATGCATGCATTAATATCAGTTATACTTTACTTTTATCATTGTATGACCTTGGATATGTGTTTGTGTACAAGTATCCTAGTCTAATACCAAATATATGTGGGATATGACTACTCGGAAATAATTTACAGAAGCTGGTCCATTAGGAGGGAATATGGTTTTTACACATGTCTTATCACTAGATAGGACAACCCCATTGGGTTAGGTTTTGATAGCGTGGTATCGTAGCATTCAGTTCCACCTTAAGACTAGAGTTTGAAACATTTATAACTATATGGTTCAGTTTGGGATTTATTGAATTAGTGTTAATGTGATTTGTGTTTGGATTTCAGAATAGGTAAGCCATTGTTGGTGCAACAATGGATGTATCTATTCAATAAGACCCTAATAACCTGTTTTATGACTTGGTATATAGTGATAAAGGTTATAAGGAAAATAGTTTTGTCATACATCATATAAGAATGAGTTCTTTATTCTATATCCTTCTTGAGTTATCTCCTCATATATACTCATTGACTATGGTGTATATTGTTTATTTCAGGATTCCTTTATAATGGTAACCAGGTAGGATTCCATAAGAAGATCACAAGTATGATCTGGTTGTTGATGAAGATTTAGTATAAGGTCAAGTACAAGATGTGGTACCTCCTTGTAATTTTCTAGTTCTACAACCACCCATTAAGTATAATATTGTGTTGGAAATATTGTACAAGGATGTTCCTAGGATGAGTGAAATCCATTTATTTTAGAGGTAGAAACCACTTATTTTTGATGGATATCCATACCCCTAGAAATATAAGCAATATCTATAGGTAACCACTAGAGTTTTTTACCATTTTAGGACACATAGGGATCATATGGAGGTCTATTTAGTGAGTCTTCTTCAGAGCACCACTTGGTCATGGTGGAGTCTGATTACTTAGTCACATAATATGATAGCTCTCTACTGGTAATATTTCAAGCATCTCATTAGGTAGAAGTTCTTTCTATCCATTTTTTCAATTTTTTTTGTATTCAAAAGCATTTATAGTTGCAGTAGGTTAGTGTGACCATGGAGGAGTATCCAATGAGGATCATTAAACTTTTGGGATACTCTCTATATATGGTTAATATTAATTATTCAGATAACATACTTTTGAACAGGGATTTCCTGGATATATTAGGATTTGAGTGATATCCTTTTGTAGCCCATCCAATGTTGGAGTTCTTTATTGGGATTTAATAGGGGAGAGCTTTTTAGAAGAGAAGACACTAACAAAGGGTGCTGTTGTTGGGAACATAGGAGAATAGACCTTGGTAGGGGGTATCCTATAGTAGTCATAGGGAAATGAGCATGTGAGATGATTTAGGATATGATCTTTGGATATAGGATCAGTGGTCCAGGTCTCATGGGATGTCTCAAATCATCCTATAGAGAGGTATTTCTTCTCTTGCTATGGTCATGGACATCTTGTTCTAGATTATCCAACCTTTTTCACTACTGATATAGAGATGATTAATATACCACCCTGACAAAGATAATGGAATGATAAGGGAGTTCTTTAGGGTGGAAGATAGGGTAGAGGATTGATTAGAGAATATAGAGTTGTAAGATGTCTTAAATTGTTTCCACCATAACCCACAGTTGGTCTTCACTAGGATCAGGGAGATGGTGGTTAGGGGTGAGAAATATTGTAGGTAGTGGATATCTTTGACCCTGAGTTTCTTGGGATTATTAGAGGTATGATCTAGGTCTTCCTTATTTTAGATATAGTATTAATATACAAGTGTGTGAGGCACTCTTTCCTTCCAATTAGTTGGTTTGAAACACTTATATATTTTGGTTGATCCAATGGATCAACCCTTATGCTTAGAGACACATGCCTAAGGTGACTGTAATATCCTATACTTCTAATAAGGTATGTTATCATTTAAGATCACCTAGGATGCTAGAGATGGAGGCGGATGCGAAACCTAAACTAGATGATTCTATTCTGCGACTTGATGATCCTGGGTGAAAGGAAGTTCTTGGACTAGAGGATGATGATTTCTTCGGTCATAAGGGTCTATTTAGTCATTGTGAAAAAAATAATTCTGAGCATCATCGGGATGATGGATCCAAAAGGATCTTTGCAGAAGCTATCAAAAGAAAGGGTAACACATCTTTCCTTGAGTGTGAATCAGATTCTTCTGGAAGAATTTTTCGTAATGGGAGTATCGTGCATGTCTCAGAAAATCAAAGTGATATTGAGGAAAGAATTTAGTTGTGAAAATTTTCAATTATTGCTCGGGTCATAATACCAAAGGGAGTGAAGCCATGGAAGTTTAGTGAGCTCACTTATAGGATCAATAAGATCCGGCGTCTTCATGAGTCGAAGATGATGGCTATGGGTCGTGGATTTTATCACATTATCTTCCCCTTATATGAATGCAAACGACGTGCCTAGAGTTCTGGCTTAGTACCAATTAAACCTAGTTTTCTACGGGTTCATGAATGGGACCACAATTTTGATCTTAATTCTGTTAAAACACTATTTCCCAAATATAGATAAGGGTTTGTAATTTTAATTGCCTATATTGGAATCCTAAAATTCTCTGGGATATTGCCTCATCGGTTGGGAACCCAATTAGACTTTATAGACAAACTACAAATCCCACGTTGGGTCATTATTCAAGGATCCCTGTGGAAGTTGATATATCTTCTACATTAGTGGAGGAGGTGGTGTTAACTACAAAGGATGAAAAAATCACTCTTAAAATTCACTATGAAAGAAAGCCCAAGTTCTGCTTTAATTTTCATTTATTTGGAAAAATGAAATCGGATTGCAACAGGAATAAATTTTTCTCCCTCTGCAAGATCTGAGGTCATGAGGAAGAGACCTGTAGATGAGGTAGGGGCAAGAAAGCAGCTCCATAACCTGATCCTTCTTGCTCCAAGGAAATTATGCCTTCCACTAGGGCTGGGGATAATGGTGGGAGTTATCATATTGATAGTGTTGTTAATGATGACAGGGAGACTGATATTGACTGTAATGATCACATTGATGAGGCCATCTTACTGGCCTCTGTTTTTGAGGTTAGTGGGGGGGAAGAATCCTCGGGATAATGTGCCTGGCATGGAGATTGTTGTACCTATACAAGATCTGTGCTCAGACTCTATCCAGTTCTTGATCATAGACGCAGATGATGTTACAACCCCTGTGCAGGACCTGGAGACAAATTATGGGGACACTCAACCAAATTATGAGTATAATATTACTACTGCATTTGATACAGGTCAATCCAGTGCAAGCACTGGACATGATGCTAATACAATTGAGGAACCTGTGTTCTTGCAAGTTCATGAGGACAAGGTTGGAAAAATGGTACTGCCTACTAGTCTATTTGTTGTCCGAATTTATTCTGTCAATAGGATTTCCTTGCTCAAAAGTGATGAGCCCACTAGAGAGGAGGATGAGACTGTGTCGGATGATAATATGCCTAGAAATTCTACTCAAATTGATGTTTTATCCTCTAATAATGATATGACATAAGGAAATAATGGTCCTAGAACGAGGATCAAATCAAAAAAAATGAATATCCTTTTTTTTGGAGTTGTTAAGGGATTGGGAACCCTCCCATGGTCAGGTCCCTTAGGAATTTCATTATGACCAATAGGCCCTTATTAATTGGTATTACTGAACCAATGAAGAAGTTTTAAAATTGAAATTATTTCAAATGGGAGACTCTGGAGTATTACTTTGTTTCAAATAATCGAATAGATAAGATCTCTGAATCTCCATGGGTGTTCAAGCATGAAAGTGTTTCAATTAGTTCCATACGAACTAATCTTCAATCTGTTACTCTCGCATGTTGTTCTAGTAATGCCCCAATTTTTGTGACTTTTGTACATTATTTCAATATATACACAAGAATACTTTATTTATGGAGAAATTTAGTTGATATTTTGGGAGAATATGTCTAATAGTTGGGTTTTACTTGGGAATTTCAATACTGAATTGAGGCTCAAGGAAAATATGGGTGATGCTTTTTGTCGTGTATCAGTTGTTGATCTCTCATCTTGTATTGATAGGTGTGGTATTTCTGAGATATCTGTTTCTGGAGCTGAATTTATGTGGATTTGATACACTATTAATGGGAGGTAGGCAAGAAAATTATATATTTTCTTTGTTCAAGTTGATGATAGGAATGTGGCAGTTGAAGTTTCTGGGATAACTCTTCTGAGACTAAATTATGATCACAATCCCATCCTTATTAATTCTTGTTTTCTTTCTGTGAGGGAAAAACTCTTCCCATTAAATTTAATAATTCTTGGCTTGTTATTCTCGATTGAATAGAAATTGTTCTAGAGGCTTGGAAAAATGATTACTTGGGTAGTCCCTCTTATATTATTTGCTGCAAATTGAAGCTGGTCAACAAAAGGTTAAAGTATTGAAGAAAATAATCCTTTGTAACCATTTATAATGATATCAGAGAGGTCAAAATTGCTCTTTCAAATTGTCAGAAAACTAATCTGCATCGGGATATGCCAACACATGATGAGATTCGAGCTTCATCAAACCTGGATAAGATTTTGGACATGAAGGAAAATTTGGCATGGAATCAGTTTAATATTAGACGGTTGAAAGACAAGGATAGAAATTCAAGGTTGTTTCACTATATAAATAGGGAAAAAAGGGACAAGAGAAGTCTCCCAGCCCTTAATATTGAGGGTCATCTCTTCTCATCTTAGACTGACATTTCTAATGCTGCTATAAATTATTTTGAGAAACATTATTCAGATCATGATGATGATACCTCTGATAGAATTATTTAGTGCTTTGATCTTTCCATTGAAGATGATAAAAATAAAATCATTTTTGACATTCCCAATGCAAATGAGATACATAATTCCCTCATCGATTTGAATATATATAGTGTGGCATGTCCTGATGGCTTCACGAATAAATTTTTCATGTTCTATTGGCAAATTGTACACATTGAGGTTACAAATTCTAAGAATTATTTTTTTAGATCAGCTTTTATGCCCTTTGGTATAAATTCGAATTTCATTTCATTGATTCCTAAGAAAGATAATTCCCTTGATATTAAGGACTTCAGTACAATTGCTATTGGTGACACCTTACCAAATATGATAAGTAAGATCATGACTCATCAGTTGGGTTGTATTTCAAAGGTGCATATCTCAAAAAATAAATATGGTTTCGTTCCATGATGGAATATTCAAAATTGCCTTTCACTTCCTCTAAGTCTGTCAATTCCATGAAAAGAAGATCAAATGATGGTAACATGGCTCTGAAAATTGATATCTCCAAAGATTTCAACACCATCAGATGGAGATTTCTTTTCACCATCCTCAAAATGTATGGGTTTTTACAGAAGTTTGTTGATCTTATTGAATCCTTTATCACAAGTTCCAGACTCTAAATACTTTTCAACGGTTCACCTAGGGGATTCTTTCGATGTTCATGAGGTTTCAAGTTGGGTGACCCTCTCTTTGGTATGCTTTTTGAAATTGTGGAAGATTACTTAAGCTGGTCCGTCACAGATCTTGAAAATTTTGTCTGGTATCAGACAATGATAGTAGGGGGAGAACTGTGTGCTCCCAGACATATTTTCTATACTGATGATATTATGATTTTTGAGAGGGATGATAAAGGAACTATCACTTCTATTAAAGGAATTTATTCACAATATGAAGAGGTTATTGGATAGATTATTAATTGGGGAAAGTCATCCATTATGTTTGGTGGAGGAATCACTACATCGAAGCAGAATAGAGTTGCACTGAAGCTTTGGGTTAAAGGGGAAGCACTTCCTTTCACTTATCTTGGATTGCCTCTCTTCTGGGGTAGAGTTAAAATATGCCATTTGGAAAACATTTCCTAGAAAATCAAAAACTAGTTAGCAAGTTGGAAAGAAAAAAAATATGTCGCAGGCAGGGAGGATTTTCATGGTCAATTTAGTGATTACATCGATTTTTGTTTATTCCTTTTCTCTATATAAATAGCCCAAAACCCTTATTAAAGAGCTTAGTTGTAAAGTCAGAAACTTTATTTGAACCGGCTCGATTCATGAAAGTAAAATGGTCACTATTTCGTGGAAATAATGTTTGAAACTAGTTTACATGGGTGGACTAGGTGTCAAAGATATATGATTATTCAAAGATGCCTTGATTAGAAATTACACATGGAATTTAATCTCAAAATCAGATGACTCCATGAAATTTATAAAAACCTGATTTGTTGGAAAACTCTCCAATGGGTATTCTTACTATCTTTGTTCTTATATTTGGCCTACATTAAATCAAGCTTATGTTGAGTTGATGGCCGGTTCAAAATGGATTGGTTGCAAACACTCCCTTCTTAATTTTTGGACTACTCCTTGGTTGTCTCGGCCCATATGTGATTCCATTGTTATCCCTCCTCCCCTAAAGGAGATAAAAATTGTTGATTTTTATAATACCTCATTATGTAGCGGCCTGATTTCTAGTCAGATTGGCATTTAAATATCAAGATACTCCTATAGTGATTGTGACACTTTGGTATGGATGAAGAATTTGAATGGCATGTTCACCACAAAGGAATACTACAGGTCTCTCTGTGGTGTTTCCTTGGATCATCCAGTGTGGGTAAATAAATTTTATAATCCCTTTATCCCCCCCTATTCTTTTCGTTGCTCATTTGGAAAATCTAGAAATAGAGGCTTCCATTGCAGGCCCTACTGTAGAGATCTAGAATGCACTTGGTTGTGGCCTGCTTATTCTTCTTAGAGTCCGATGAAACAATCTCTAGTATTTTCGTCTCCTGCAGCTTTAGTAGCAAGTTATGTGCTTATGTGCATGATGCACTCCATTGATGTCTACCCACTGGTTATGTTGAGGAGTTGATAAATTTCACCTACAAGACCAAGTGCAGTGAGTAGGTTCATGGTCTTCTCTTGGTAGCTGCAGCCAGCTTGATGGCTTTCTATGGAAGGTAAGAAATTCCTTGATATTTAACTGAACTGCACCCTCGATTCATGCTGCTATTTTGGATATTCATCGTGTAGTTTGTAATGCTTCCATAATTCACATTGGAACCATGTGTAATGATGTTTCTGACCTTGTATTATTGATATCCTTTTGTGTTGTTGGCAGGGCGAGGAAACCACTGATGATGAAACATGTTCCACAGATTCCAACTATCTCTATACGGTTAAAGGTTAATGTCGACGGAGCGGCTTCTGGTGCACCGGGTCCCTCCAGATGTGGTGGAGTCTTCTGCACTCATAGAGGTTTTGTTAAAGGATGTTTCTTCCACTTCATTGGCAGTGGGTTATCAATCGAATCAGAACTCTGGGCGATGATAAAGGAAATCAAATATGTTGTCCACTATGGCAGGCATGACCAATCGCTTGAGTTAGACTCATCTGTTGTAGTTCAGATTCTAAGAGATCGGTTAAGGAATGTGCCATGGAAGATGTTGTCGGTATGGGTTGAATGTCTATGACTTGTATAGTCGTATTCACTTGAAGTTTTACATGTCTATCATGAGGCCAATCAAGTTGTGGAAGCTCTCTCCAAGAGTGAAATCTCATAGGTGAGTTTTAGTTGGTCATTTGTCTTACCTATGTTTTGTAACAGTATTTTTCAGGATGATTATCATGGGGAGATTTATACTTGACTTTGTAGACCATCTCTTTGAACTTCAAATTGTTCTCCTTACTTTTTATTTTATTTTATAGGGAGCAGGATTGCCTGCCTTTTGATCTTTTTGGTATGTTATCATTTATGTTTTGATTAAAATCGATTTAATTAGGTTAATTAAATTTTTTCTAAGTTTAAGAAAAGACACGAGAGTGTTTTGGGGGTTAGGGATATGAAAATGAGGAAAAGTGGAAATCTAGTGTGTGTTTCATGGTTGGAGCTTGGTTAGAAGTAATTGTGAATCTTAATAATGCTTTACTAGAGGATGTGGTACATGGTTGGTAAAACCATTCATGGGGGAGGTGAGACTAAACTTGCATGGATAGAGCCATCCCACATGGTTACCACACAGTTTTTCAAACCATGTATGTTCCCTTCGAAGCCATTTTACATGGCCCCCTCTTGGATAGAGAGTGTCTCTCTGTCTATCCAACTATGTGGCTAAACCATCCACCCCTTAAAAATGTTTGTTTTTACCATTTCTTCTCTCATTATTTAATCTTTATTACCCAGATTTATTTGTCATTTCCCATGGAAAATCCATGGGTGAGGAACCCTTCCTCACAAAGTTTTGAAGGATTGATCTCCCTCATTTCTATGTTTTTTAGAGTTTCATTGGGTGGGATCGAAGCTCTGGGAGATTATAACATTGTTATACGCTCCTTTTTATAGATTAGGGATTCTATAATTGTTCTTATTATCCTTCCAATTATCTAAAACCCTCATTTTACAATGGTTTCTATTTTAGGGAATTAAAGGTGGTTTCTATCCAAATCGAAGGATAATTTTAAGAGTGCAATAATCTACGAATCAAGGTAGGTGGTCTATAAGTTATATTCCATTATCTTGTGGTTAAATTTTGGTGTTTGTGGATGTGTTCTTATGATGTTTTGTTTTCTTTATTGTTTTCTATTTTTAAAATGAGTAAATAAATAGTTAATTTATGAATTTAACCCCTTATGATTCCTATGGAATGTATTGAGGTTGATTGGACCGGGTTAAGGGCCACATATGGGACGTGCTTCTTTCTTGAACATGGAATTGAGTTTTTAAGTGTACAATTGAGTTGTTTTAAGAAAGGTCCCATGATAATATACTCATATGTTAGCTTAAGTTATGAAATAGAAATAATGGTAATTGTTTCTAGTTATTTACAAGGCATAAGGGGGTGTTTGGTACAATCGTAAATGTGATAATTCAATTATTCATTGTAAATGTTAAAGGCTTTGATGGGATAAGACATGAAAATGATAAATGGGTTAAATGGATTAAGGAATGTAAATTAAGAATGTTTGTGATAATGGATTAAGGAACAGAAATTTTATATGTGTTAATGGGTCATTAATTGTGAATGAAAAATGTGTTGATGGTTTACGTCAGGAATACAATATATGTGTCAAATGATCTATCATTTTAAATGGTAAATGTGTACTATGAGTGATGGTTTGTACATGGTATATGTGTTGAATGATTAAAGTAGAATTTTTGAATGTCCTTGTGTATTTTGGTGCATTGTACTTGAGGTTATACACCCAAAGGTTGATTTAGAATGAGTGTCTAAACAACAACCCTAAATGCATTGGTTAGGGAGTCGAACTGGGGTTCTTTTCCCCCAATGAATACAAGTGATGTGAATACATGGACAAAGGATTCAATGTAAGTGATATTTTTTTGTGTTACATTTCTCCATGTGATGTAGGGAACTTGATTCTTCTCTATTGTTCCTTTTTTATTTGATTGACATAGGATTAAGTGTGTTTGATGATAATGGATAACCCTTTGAAAATGGATAATGAGGTTAAAGTAAACATTTGAATTAATGGAAACTAGTTTATCTTTTTTTTATAGTGTTATTCATTATGTACCTAAAATCATAATATATTTTGACTAGATATTTTTTAGACATCATTGGTGGTGGCCTATTGAGTTGTACTCAAACACTACTTGGGCTTTCATTTAATACCCGAGAAGACTTCATTGTTTTATATCAGAACAAGGGAAAGGTCCCTATTCTAGATAGTTGATTTGGCCATGGAATTTAAATGGATGTGGGATCCATACATAGAGTTAGAACCCATTTTGGGGATTCATTCATCTTATCTTTATTTTTGGTTTCCTATAACATCGAATCGTATGACATGACATAGCATATTTACTATTTGGTTGTGGGCTTGTACCCATTTTTGAGAAATGGATTTTTGATGATTGTTTATGGTTTAATTGTTTCCATTATTTCATAATTTATCTATTGTGGATTACTTTGATGAAGAAGGTATAGTCTCCCCACGTCTTCTATTAGGCCCTTTCTATGAGTTAGTAACCTATATCATATTGGTAGGCACACTAATGGTCAAGCGACGACCTAGATCGGGCCACTAGATATAGTGGATACCAATATGGGGACATTACAATGTTATATCAGAGTAGTTTTATTTTCTATTTTATAACTATTGGGTATGGTATAATTGAGATTAGGATGTGTGATACCTTGAAATGAGCTCATGCAAGGGAGTATCTAACACATGTATGGGGGAAAACATTGGTACCCAGGAACGGATTGTTATTTTTAATGTTTTTTGTTATAGTTCGATCATATTTCACCTTGGGTTATTCACTTGGTTTATGATGCTATTATTTTATGATTTTTTCTGATAACTGAAATGGTGAGAGGTTATATGTAAATGAATCTTTTTAGGCACCTAGGTATAAATTTAACATTTATAATGGTATGAAAAATGAGATGAAATGTGGGATGTGATGGATTGAATTATTTTCTTTTCCCTTGAAATTGGAAATAAATTATTCCTAATAAAGATGATGAAATTGGTTAAATAGAAAAAATGTAAAATAGTGGATAAATAATAGTTCCAAATTAAGAGACATGGATGGGTTAAAATTTAGTTGTGATGAGTTGTAAATATAGAAAGGCTCAAAAATGTGAATGTTTTTTATTGTGAAGGAAAAATGGTTAAAGAGGGTAACTAATGAAAGACTTACTACTATGTAATTTGGGTTACCCAATGTTGACCATAAATCATTGTAGGTATGTATAAGGGTATTGATAGATATGTAACTATATCTATTAGGATATTGTAAGAAAAATGGGTTGTTTATGGCTATTAGAGGACATTATTTTGTAAAAATTGTAAAATCTTTGTGTTATTTTTTTTTGAGACATGTGTATAAAATTATGGAGGATTCCACCATGATGATGTGTACTGGTTCGATGACATGAGGGTGTCTTCAAGAACACTCCTCTAGTGGTATATAAGTAAACTAAATTGATTCAGGGTAACATAGGGGATGAGTAGATCCATCATAACTTCACTCATTTTATACATACAATGTAGTGGGGCCTCAGGTGGGTTGTGAAAAGTATGTTTGACTTGACTAGAAAGTTTTAATTGTAGAACCTTACAAATTTTATTGGAGAGGTTGGACTAGATTCAACTGAGTTATGGATAGAGTTAATATTGATGATTTTAGATCACATAGAGACTCTTCTTGAGAAGAGATTCAAGTTGGCAGCTTATATGTTGTGAGGAATAGAAAATAACTTGTGGGATATTCTCGTCCAGGCTGAGCAAGAAAAAGTTATGTTGTGGAAATATTTCTAGGAAATGTTTTTTTGATAATTTCTATCTATAGAACTTTGAGAAGGAGAAGCCTACATATTTTATGAGATTGAACAAGGGGTATAGGATAGCGATGGATTATTCTGGCCACTTCACTAACTCACAACACTTTTCTCCATCTTTTTTAGGGGATGAGAAAACTACGACAAGGCATTTTCAGGATGGGCTTAGACATGATATCCAGTCCCAGTTGAATATATTTCATTTAAATAGGTTTACTAAGGTAGTGGATTAGTCACTTATTTTATAATGGAATCTAAAGGAGGCTTCTGGTGGAAGACATGTGGTTCTAGTTGGACAATCTATTAGTGAGACTTTTGATGGTAGGAAACTCTATTTTGATAGTTTTCACCAGGGCCATGGTAGAAAGAGTATCCAACAAAGAGGTTCAACCTCCTAGGGTGGTGATCAGGTGTTCATCTATTAGTGAGGACACATGTGAGGTTATTTTCACCAACTACTAGTTGAGTGCCAAATGTGTGGAAGGATAGATCATGTGTAGAGGTTCTGTAGTAACCCTTAAAATATGGGAGTTGATGGAAGACCAAGGCCAATGTTGAGTGTATAAAGGGGGTTTCATACCTCATAACAAGAAGGAAGTTGGAGTTCTATGGGTTTTACTAGACAGTGTGGTAGAAGTTTTATTCATGAAGAATAGCATCCTTATCAGCAAATTAGTGTAGCACTCATGACTAATGCCAAAGTCCAAGGAAGATGTAAAGGTCAACTTCATGCAGTTCAACATGCACCAGGATATGGGGGTCTAGAATATTGACAGTTTGAGGTATGATTCTTGTATCTTCCATTCTTTATAATTATTTATTTTATATAGGTTCCTTGCATTCATTTATATCTTCTTAGTTTGACAACATTTTGGTTTATGTTGATTGACACACTATTAGAAGTATGGGCAGAGAATATTTGACAATGTAAGTATTGTATGTGTGAGGTTAGAGGGTACTATTTACTTTTGTAAGTTTGTGTGTTAGAAATGTTATATTTTTATTTAATACTAGGGATGGATTGGATGGTATTGTATCATTCCCATATTGACTATTACCATCATAGGGTAATATTAACATCTCTTGAGGGGGATACTTAAGTTCGCCGTGGAGAGAGGGATATCTAAGCAGGCTATGATGGGATAGTTTTTCAGTAGGTGGGTGAGCTCATAGCTTATGTGTAATGCCTTGTAATTTATGATGGTGGAGTAGATTAGGGTGTAATTACTCTAATGGTGGATCTGTTTTAGGATTTGTTTCCTGAGGAATTCTTGGGGCCTTTGACCAATAGATATTTTTAGTTCACAATTGAGTTTCCTCTTAGAGTAGATCCTATCTATATTCTTCTATATACGATGAAACTAGTAGAACATGAAGAATGTAAAACATAATTAGATTAATTGGAGGATAAGGGGTTCATTCATCTAAGTATGTCAACTTGGGGATCTCTAGTTTTGTTTTCAAATAAGGATGATGGGACATGGTGGTTGTGTGTCGATTATCAAAATAAGAATCAGATGATTGTTAAGAATTGATACCCTCTTTAATGAATCGATGATATTTTTGACTAGATGAGAGGTGATTTTATGTTCAACAAAATTAATTTGAGGTTTGGGTATTTTTAGCTAAGGTCGAGACCTTCTGATATACTGTGGAAAACTTTTATAATCACGTATGGTATATATGAGTTTGTTGTGATGTCATTCAGGTTGATGAATGCACCTATAGTGTTTATAGACATAATGAACTAAATATTCTACCTGTACCTAGATCATTTTGTAGTCATTTTTGTCGATGAAATATTGTTGTAATACAAGAATCATTATAATCATACCAAACATCTTAACATCATCTGGATTATACTAAGATATCATAATCTATCTAAGTGTCATTTCTAGAATGACATGGTTCATTTCATGGGTCACACAATCTCTTGAGAAAGTGTGTGAGTAAACCTAAATAAAGGTAAATTAGTTTTATGTTGGGAACATCCAAGTTGTAAAATGATTTTCATTACCCTATATTTCTCCTCCCTCTTTCTGTCACTCACTTTGCTCGTGGACTTAGGGTTTATTCTTGAAACCTTCTCCACTATGGGATCCCCCCCCCCCCACTATACTCCCTTCTCATTCTTGTTCCATTGATCCTCCTCAAGTTCTTCCCCTGATCTCTTTTGAAGCCAGTCTGATCTTAATTTTCCTATTGGCTCAGCTTCTCACTTCTGCTTTAGAGAAGGCATTATGGTTTTTCCCTAAGTCATCAGGGAAACACTCTGACTTGGAGGTCCACCATTTCTCTCCAGAATGGATTTAGAGTGATGAAATATCTACGGTTTTGGGATATACACTCATATATATTTGGTCTTATTGGTGTTTTCTTCTTCTTCTATTTTGGGTTTCAGTCCCCTCTCCCCCTTCTCTTTCTAGGTTTTGGCTTAAGTTTTGTTCATGGTTTTTTTGTTGTTGGTTTTTGTATTGTGGTTAGTTGCCTTGTGGAGAGTCCTGAGGATGAGGTCTACCAGCCTCCATCTTGCTCACTTCTTTGCTCTGGTTACAAGACTCTACTTCTATTTCAAATTCAGTTATGTGAGGTGGTCTTCTAGGTGCTTTGGGATGTGGGTTTGAGCGTCCAGTGGAGTGTGGTGGTTTCAAATTCATGGGCTCCAGGTGTTATCAGTGATGGATTTGTGGATTCAGTTTTTTAGCCGATGGAATTTCTATGTTGTTCATGTTTCGTGGTGGATGTTGGGGATATGGTGTAGAGTTCTTTGGTAGGATAACTTGGTCAGGTTATTTATTGTTGGTGTCAGTGAGTATTGGTGGACATTCGACGTCGCTGATGGTTTTGTGATTTGGGCTGAGGGAAAGGTGAATCAGTGTGTGTTGGTTATGTTTCTCTACCTCTATGTTTTTTTATTTCCATCCATGACGGTTTGGTGAATTTGTCTCGATTACAATGATGATGTTTGTGTGTTTACCGTGATGGAGATGGATCCCCTTTTTTGTCGATGGTTTACATGGTTGATAATGTGTTGTTTTGTGTTTCGACATCATTAAAGATCTATGTCAGTGGTGATGGAGTCCAGTGGAGGCTTTCCAGTTCTCTGGTCAGCTTTGTTGATGGGGCTTTAGTGTGATTGGTTTACGACTCAAGGTTGGTTTTAATCAATGGTTATGCGATGCGAGCTGGCACTTCGATCAATGCGGAATGATGGTGGATGGCACTGGACTGATGATTGGTTAGAATCTCTTTGAAATTTGAATATGACACTTTTGTTGATGGTGCTCTTTTTTGGATTCTATCTATATGGACTATGATGTTGGTTTCATTTGGTTGTAAATCTATTAAGGTTCAAACTTACCCTTTAATAGTGTTATTTGAAAATGAAAAAAAATATGGATTAGAGGTTGAGCATCCCAAGAATGTTTTTGGTGTTTTATGATTTCTGAGATTGGTGGGTTATTATCAATAGTTCATCAAATACTTTTCTCATTTGGATGTACCTATTTTGGGCCTAACCAAGAAGGGAATCATGTTTTGATGGTTTGGGTCATGATATTATGCTTTCTAGGAGTTAAGTAAGTGGTTGAATACTACACCGATTTTGATCATACCTAAGCTGGTTAAGGAGTATACTTTATTTTGTGATGTGTTTAGTGTTGGGCTTAGGTTAGTGTTGATGAAGGGTGGCCAGGTTATGGTGTATGAGTCATGGAATATGAGGCCTCATGAATGAAATTACCCTATGGCTGATCTTGATTTTCCCACTATGGTTTATGCTTTAATGTTTTGGTGGAATTTTTTAGGGGAGTGTTTTACTTTGTGTACCGATCATAAAATTAGTAAGTAAATATTCTCCCTTCATGATTTGAATATTTCAAAGTGAAGGTGGGTTAGGTACATGTAGTACTTTAATTTTCAGATGGTCAACATGTTGAAGAAGGTAAATAGTGTTATAGATTTTTTTGAGTTGGAATACCCAAAACCATGTGGGTTAAGAATCCAGTTCTGAGTGGAAGATGATGGCATTGTTTGCTGACATGCACCTATAGGTTTTGGACAGATAATGGTAGTTGACCCTTTCATCCTTGGTAGTTGATTCTTTACTTATTATCTAGATCAAGTAATGATAGTGTGAGGATACGTAGTGGTGTTCTTTGATGCAATATCTTGAAGGTGGGGCTCACCTTCCAATTGGACTATTTATGACGATGGGATCATTTATTTTGGTGGTTGTTTTGTTGTTCCCACTTATGTGCAATAAGATTTGATGCATGAGTTTCATTTTTTTAAGTGGGTCATGATTCATGGTTTAACTAAAATTCATCATGATTTTTTTATATATTATTGGTGGCCCAGGATGAAGAAAGTGTATGTAGGTTTCTTGGCGCGATGCTACAGCTGTAAGTAGGTGAAGATCAACCATCAATGATCAGGTAGTTTTTTATAGTCATTTCCCATTATGGAATGGACGTGGGATGATGTGATGATGGATTTCGTTGTATTTCACCCAAGGAAACCTCCGAATAAAGATTCAATATGGGTAGTTGTGGATTGGTTGAATGGATTTTTTTAGGAGTTATATTTTTTGGGATATAGTTAGGTTTCATAGGGTGCCACAGACTATAGTTTCATTTCATGATCTATGTTTTAATTTTCTCATATGTAAGGGGTTGAACCTCTACCTATAGATAGATAGGAATTCGTTGCATAATATTCAGGTGATGGAAGATGTGTTCAAGGATTGTGTCATCGACGTTGGGGGATATTTGGAGAAGCACTTATTAGTTTTTGAGTTCTCTTATAACAACAATTACCAAGAGATGATTTAGAAGCCACCATATGGGGTGCTATTTTGTGGGTTATGTAGATCTTTGTTATTTTGGATGGAGGATGAGGAATCCGAGTTTTTTGGGACTGATTTTTGTGTGGGATATGTCAAAATATGTTAATTTGTTTCAAAAATGTATTACTATGGATCATAGTAGGAAGAACTTGTATATGGATTGATGTCTTCATCCTCTTGATTTTATGGTGGGTGATCATGTGTTCCTTCAAGTGTCACCAAGGTTGGATCACCATCAGATTTGGATATAGGGTAAGTTGGCACCTAGGTATGTGGGGCCATTTGAGATTATGGAGAGAATTAGACTGGTGGCATACTGATTGTCTCTTATACATTGTTATAGTGGCATGCATGATGTTTTTCATATGTCACAGCCTCATATGTGTCTCTCCTACATTTCTCATGTGATAGATGTGGATAATGTTGAGCTTGAGGTTGATGCATCCTTTGAGGAGTATTCGATTTTTTATGTATTATAGTGGGAATGTTTTATGATGAAAGGTTGTGACATTATTTTGAGTGTTATGGTAGCGTAGTAATGTTCAAGAAGATACCTTAGAGAGGGAGACAGATGTGTGGGGCCATTGGACTTATCTCTTTACCTTGGAAGCTCAGTGATGCTTAGGAGTGCGTCTTGAGGATGAGACGTTATAAGGTGGGGATGTTGTAAGATCCCATAATTTTAACGAGGTATGTTCTTTTTTATATATTTTTAAATCCATTTAAGTTGGTAAATGAAATTTTTCCTGAATTTAGGAAAATTCATGGGGGTGTATGAGGGGATGAGATAAGAAAATGAGGAAAAGTGACCATCTAGTTCATGTTGCACGGTTGGTACATGGTTAGTAGTAATAGTTTATCTTAACATTTCTTACCTAGAGGGGGATACATGGATGGTAAAATCATGAAATATGGAGGTGAAATAGTATGGTATTGGATAGTTATATCCAGCATGATTTTTAAAATTATGTGGGCTTCCCATGAATCCATGCAACCTATCCCACTATTTGAAATAGGTTGGAGCATGGTTGGCATATAGCTTGTCTAATTGTGCGGCCAAACCATGTGGCCCACAAAAATTGTGGGTTATTACTATTTTCTCCCTTGGTATTTAATATTTATTACCTAAACTTCCTCCTCATTTATCCTACATGAGCTAAGGGTGATGAACCCTTCATCCAAGTCATCTCAGTGATCCATCTCCCTTATTTCTAAGTCTTTTGGAGTGTTGTTGGGTGCAGATCGAAGCTCATGGCGAGTCTAACACACCTATTTTCTCATTTTTATGAATTATGGATTTTGGAATCATTCATATTCTTAAACATATTTAAAACACACTTTTAAAATGGTTTCTTGGTTCTGTATTTGAAGGTGGTTTGTTTCCAAATCAAAGGCCAAGGTTAATCAAGTTATCATCTTTGGAGTAAAGGTAAGTGGATAAAAGTTATATCCCATGGTATTTTTCATAAATTTATGTGTATATGGATGAGAGATTGGTTTGTTGTGTTGTCTATTTGGTTTTATATGGAATAAATGATGAATTGATTTGTTAATTGATGAACTAAACAACTCATGATCCTCATGGGATGCATTGAGGTCAATTGGACAGGGTTAAGGACCACCCATGGGGTGTGCCACTTTCTTGAACATGGAATTGAGTTGTTAGGTGAATAATTGAGTTGATATGACATAGGGCCCATCATAATTTGTTGACATGTTATCTTTAGTTATAAAATGGAACTAATGGTAATTATGTCTAGTTATTGACATGGAATAATGGGGTGTTAAGTGCAATGGTAAATGTGAAAAAATAAATTATGGATTAAAAATTGTAAAGTTGTTGATGGGATAAGGCATATAATTGATAAATGTGTTGAATGGATTAAGGCATGTATATAGGGAATGTTTTTTATAATGGTTCAAGGAATATAAATGGTATATGTGTTAAAGAGTTACGAATTTTCAATGAAAAATGTGTTAATGGGGTAAGGAATGATGATGGTATATGTGTCGAATGATATATAGTGGTAAATGGTAAATGTGTTCTATGAGTGATGGTTTATACATGGTACATGTGTTTAACAGTTAAATAATAATGTGTCCATGGATTAGTTGATTTGGGTGTGAGATGTTTATGGATAAGGGATCAAGACATAGAGTCAGGATCCTTTTTATGGATTACTTCTTCATTTCTCCATTTTGGGTTTCCTTGCACTTGGCACTGTATGACATGAAATAGAATATTTATTATTTGGTTTTGGGCTTCTAACTAGTTTTTCTAAATGGATTTGTGATACATGTTTGTGGTTTACTTTTTTTTATTTTATAATTTATCTTATGAGGATTACTATGATAATGTGGGTATAGTATCCCCACATATTCTATTAGACCCTTGATACTAGTTAGTAGCCTCTGGTGTATGAGGAGGAATGACTAAGGTCATGAGGTGACCTGGATTAAGGAATTTAATATAGTGGCTACTAGGCTGAGGACATTACAGTGACTCTTTGATTACACACTTCTGGAAACAGTGTGACCTAATTCTTAGATGAGAGATATTTTTATGGGATATCTTTAATTTAATGGTGAGGAATTACAATATCATCAAATGTATCGACTGGATATCCAGAGGTCATTCCTAGATTGAATGTTTTAGGAAAAGGAATTATTGTATTTGCAGTGATGGATCTAGGTTTTCCATTATGTGTGAAAATGAAACCCAGGAATAGTAGAATGGTCACATTCATAGGAGGATACAACTGATTACCAACTAGTTTGATAGTATTTCTATTGGAGTAGTTGATGCTATAGGATATTATCTTCATACTATGGTGGATATGTATGAGAAAGTATTTCTTAAATATTTTCATTGATTAAATCCTTACTGATAGAAAAAAATTCTAAATTGAATTACCCCCAAGTTTAACCTCTATATTTGTGCTATAATATTGGATGGAACTAATAGAGCTTCAGTATCTTAGGGTGTATTTGTAAGACTTGTATAGGAATATATTTTTTTAGACCCAGTCTTTCCCCTTGGGCATCCCTAGTGTTGTTCAACAAGAATTAGGATGGGATATTGAGGTTATTTGTTTATTATCAATTCCATGATATGGAAATCATAAATAATTTTTATCCACTATGATGGATCGATGACCTCTTCGATCAATTGAGATGGGTAAGGTGGTTCTCAAAAATTGACTTCAGATCAGGCTATCACCAGCTTCAAGTATAGGATGGGGATATATTAAAAATGAAATTTATATTTAAATACAGTAATTATGAGTACTTAATGATTCCTTTTGGTATGAAAAACACCACATCAGTGTTTATGGGACTCCTAAACCAGATTATTTCTCTTCTAAGACCATATTTTTAAGGTCTTCATTGATGAAATCCTACTATGCTCGGCATCTAAGGAGGATTACATGAGACACTTGAGGATGGTTTTGGACATACTCCAAGAGCAATATATTCATGGGAATCTCTCAATCTGTCCATTCTTGATTCATGTGTTCCTCTTTATATGACATGTTATCTCGGCTGATGCTGTAGAAATAGACCCAAAGAAGGTTGGGGTGCGGGAAACTTGGGTTCCACACAAGAGAATAATAAAGGTGTGGAGATTACTTAGGTTGGCATACTACTATAGTAAATTCATTCCTTATTTAACTAGGATATGGGCCCCTTTAAAAACTTTGGTGTGTAAGGGGTATCATTTCATGTGGATAGAATGGTTCTATCAGGCAATTCAGGAGTTGCGACAAAGGTCAATGAGCATACTCATATTGAGATTTACAAAGGAGGGGGTTGAGTACAATGTGTTCTATGATGACATGGTGACCATACATTGTTCTGTCCTGATATAGAGTTAGGAAACAATTTTTTGTGCATCTTAGCAGTTGAGACTGCAAGAGAAAAACCATGGGTCCCACGATCTAGATTTGGTAGTAGTAGTAATTTCCCTAAAGATGTAGTGACACTAACTTATTGGGGAGTAGTTTATCATCTATTATGACCATTAAGGTATCAATTATATCTTCTCTCAGTAGGATATCAACATTATATAGTATTTTTTTCTATACTTTCTCTTGGATTATGACATTGAGATAGTCTATACTCTAGGGAAGGGGAATGTAGTGGAAGATTATAATAGAATAATAACTTGATTGCAATTATTGACTATGGATTCAGAATAGTTAGCCTCTTTGTAGTTTCATTTCTTGGATGAGGATTTTGTAACTTACCTCTAGATAGTTATTTTTACTCAAAAATTCTATATCTAGCTAGGGAGGCTCAATATTAAGATATTGACTCTGAGAGCTTGTGTACTCATGTATCTACTGGGTGTTCTCTTGTTTGATTTTATGATGGTGGGGTAGGTCAACATTTTTAAAGGAAAATATATGGTACTAAGGTGATTTTGGGAGGATTTGATGATTGATTTTTATACATCTCATTTGTAGGTACATCCAGGTGTGGAAAACTAGTAGTAGGACCTATGGTGTTAGTTTTTTTGGCCAGACATGAAGAATTTTGTGAAATAGTTTTACTCTCTGTACCACACTTTTCTATGAGTAACGTATAAGAACCATATTCTATTGTGTTTAGAACAACCCAATGAGTCTATATAGTGAGTTGTTATGGTATATATATGGGATTCATGATGGGGTTTCCATGGAAGTGAAGAGGACATGATTCCATATAAGTGATCGTAGAAAAACTCACCATGTAATACCACATTGAACAAATCTAAGAGTAGATTTATTTAGAGAGAATGAGATTTATTTACATGTAAGATATATTCGGGATGAATATATTCCCTCGATGAACATTTTAAACCATGAACATCACTTCACATATTGATTGTAGAGAGTATTGATAGAGGAATTTAGAAAACTGATGTATTTGAGCATGGATTTTCACCCTGATAGATATGAAGATTGAGTAGAACATTCTATTTATTGTGGAATTTATTTAGGATTTCATGTTATAATTTGGAAATATTTTGGAGTATCAAATTATCTTAGTGGAGTTATTGTACAAAAACAACTAACATTACACCATCAGTACAGTTCCATTCGAGGATTTCTATTGAAAAAATTGTAAGTAACCACTATGTTGGACAGACCTAGGTGAGTTATGACTCATAGGCCTGGAGTTCATGTGAGATATGATAGAAAAGATTTATATCATCTAAGAGTGGAAGATAAAAACCCAGAGCTGTCAGAAGTATTATGTAGGATGGTGAAAGAGACCTTTGGAGATCGAGGAGGGAGAACATGTTTTATTGAAGGTCTCACCCTGACATTCATTGTGGATATTTTGGAGTGGTGTAAATATATCTAATAGATTCATTAGACCTTTATAGATACTACATAGGGTTAGAGATGTGGCATACTACTTTTCCCCACTGTAGTAATTAGACTTGGTACACGATGTCTTCCATGTGTCACTACTGGGGATATATGTGCACGACCTATATCTTGTTAACTATTGGGGAGACCTGGAATTTAATGATGGAGATACCTTTTAAAAGTACCTATGGTATATCAAGATTCAATAGGATTAGATCCTTCATGGGTAATAGATTCCCTTAATTCATGTTTGGGGGTTGCATGGGAATCCTCAAGGGAGCACTTTGGGGTGGGAGGCCTAAATGTGAGCTCAATACCCACACATTTTTGAGTAGTCTATTTTTAGTTTTGGGATTAAAATACCTAAGGTGGGGGTAATTAAACATATCTATTTTTTCTATGTAATGATTTGGAATATATATAATAATCTTATTAGAGTTAGATGTTGATACGTTACAAGATTTTGAGGTCTGCTGATGCTAGAGATGAATTAATAAAAATATTAAATAAATTAATATGATGAGCACACAATTTTCAGGAATTAGTTGAATAACTCTAGAATGATAAAATTTATGGGAAATAAAATACCTTAATTAATTCTATAATGTGGGTTTTAGACTATTCATGACATAATCTTTGTTGGTGTCATAAATTTTGGTAAAGTCCTATCATGGGTGAAGCTAATAATATATATATATATATATATATATATATATATATATATATTATTCATAGTAAAGAGACCTAACACATTCCCCTATAAATATATAGGTATTCCAAATAAATAGGGTTATCCAAAAAATACAAGATATTTAGAGTTGATATAGGAAGATATTATAGAAAATGACATCAGATCTGGGATCACTAATGACAACAGAATTTTAGGATCTCTCCACTAATGATGACACTGATTCATTCTTCATTAGTGATTGATCCAAAATCAAAGGATGGATTTTTTTTCTCTATGGTTTATTTCAATATTTCTTATCCCATTATGATCTCGAGTCAATTCATCTAATAGTTTTACTCACGGGTCGATTGTTCTTGAGAGACTGTTCTTATTTCCCCTAGGAATACATTCTAAATGATTTATTGATTGTGATTACCCTTTTATTATCATTCTAATGGAAATTAAATGAGTCCAAACAAAACATGAATAAGGTTTTTTCATTATTTTTTACTTTTTCATTTATCCCCCATTTCATCAAACATTCATCACCTTTAATTTCTTATTATTAATGTTTGAAGAATACACATGATTCAATTATTTTGTGATTGTTATTTGAAACAATGGATCAATATCGTGGGTGGGATCATGATCAATGGTGTTATTGAGGTGTAGTGGAAATGGTTGATATTAATATGTAGATCAGATAATTACAGAGGTTCTCCAATTAGAATTTTGGCTTTTGATGATTTTTTAGTTTAGAGTAGGATCTTTCACTATTAGATTTGGTGTATATAATCTATACATCGATGATGACAAGTCTCGTTCTAGGATTGATCTGAGCTTCATTTGTCTGATCGATGGTAGAATTTTCTTAGAAAATTAGAAGATGCATTGAAGAACCATGGGATTCTTATAAATCCAATGTTACACATAATTTGACCCAATGAACATACACCATGTGGGGCCTTAGATATGGTTTTGGGGTTTAATCCAGAAGAAAAATATAAGAAATCATGTTACATGTTCCACATAACATATGATTTAGTGGTGGAGGCTCGGTGTGTACCTCGTAGGGTACGTAGACACAGACACAGATAACAACACGTGCACGTGTAGCACACACCAGTATATCCTAGTACTCATACATGACCCAATACATGGGAAAAACCATAGTACACTATCACAACCAGATTTACAGTAGCATGGACAAATGTACATGATCATGGAATGGTGGAATTCCATGTGTGGGCTTGAACTGTACACTTTATGTAACCGTCAAGGATATTCCAAAAATATAAAAGATTACATATCATTCAAAATGGTGAAAAATAGGTAGACCACCAGATAGGTGAGAAACACCATGTACTTATTGTATTAACCATGTGATTTTTATATATAAATTTAACTCCCTATGTTTCTTTATTTTAGAGTCTGTTAAGTTGAGTACAATTTCATGCTCTATCACTAAAAGTGTAAAATCAGTCACTATATCCTTGATATGGGATTTTAATACCCTATATGTGTTCTTATTAAGAGATAATTTTTTCTATCCCTCTATGAGTCATTGGGAAGGTTACTCTATCATATCACTCCTTTGTGGGGTTCATTAATTCAGCATAATCACCATACATAGAGCACCAATCCCAAATCTTGAATATTTATCCAGTGTGATTGGTGGAGTCCCCCAATGGTCTTGGGTGTGATACCCTCTATGTATAGTGTGATCTTCAGATATCTAGATAGAATATCATGGTGAGTCCAAATGATCTCCACCACTCATATAAGTGCCTTTAGTGTTAGCATTGCTCATAGAGCGAGTCCTCTCAAATGAGTGTTACCATGATTCATCGAGAAAAAATCTATGGCTTGATTTGTTGGTTGAGACCCCTTACGTTTGATTGTATATTATGAGTATATCTAGGATTTCTCTAATTATAATTATGTATCATATATTAATTTTAATATCTGGGTATTGATGAGCTGGATACTCTTGATTCACTATGCTTTATGATTTAAAGGTATCCTATTGGGTATTGTTATGCTCACCTCTACATTGTATTTACCCTCACATGTTATGTATTATATAGAAGAAATGACATTTGAAAATTTCTTAGGAGGACTTGGAGAAGGTGTATCATAGAATTGGGCTAGACTGACTGAGGTTATTATCAATGTTACATTTGATAGCAGTCCCCACCTTCTGAGTAGACTGGAATCTTTATAGTTTTTAGTGGGATTGTATTTGGAACCTTTATCAATTTTATTACTTTTTTTATACTCTGGTTGTGGGATTATATATATATTCATGAATTGGTGTCAGTTTTACTTTAATTTAAACATTTTAGGGGCTTGGATGTGTGTTCATAAATACAGGTACATTAATTTAATGCTACCCATATGTGGTATATGTCAACTTGACGCTGGTCTCCAGCCCCTGTTCTATTCGAAGTAGGATTGGGGGTTTCACGACGGGCTTATTCAAATCCATGAGGTCCCTAGTGGGTTGGGTTATGATAGATCCTTTAACATGAAACAACATGGATCCAACCTCGGGTAATAATATTAAAAGATATTTAACTCAAAACCTCACCCAAGAATCAACACCCATGGGGAATAACATATAATTTAAACAACTCCAAACAATGTATAAGTAATCTACAACTATTCCAGAACTCCAATAACCTACCTAATGTTACCATGATCATCCTATCAGAACCAATGTCTCAAATTACCATCTCACATTTCATAAACAAAAAAATATATATAATTACCACTAGGTCATAAGAATAAAAAACCAACATATCCTAATCACCCACATAGAAAAACACCAAACATTAAAAAAACTCAAGTACAACAAAAATTATCTCATCAATTTTATATCCATTAAATATTTAACTAGGAAATTAAAAAACTACCCAAATAACAATATATCCATAGTCTTCCACCCCACTAAACAAGTTTCTTCCATCACACATAAGAATAACTTATATCATCTCAAAGAGGGTGAGGATAATGATGGATGAAACCCTAAAACAATTTAAAGAATAAGAAAGATCCCATCTCCACCACTCGATTATAATTCAGTGTATGGACAACAACTAGGGAAGAAAAAATTAACTAAAGAATAGATTCACCCAATGGTTCATCCTTAAGTATTAACTTACTATCATTTTTCACAACCTTTATGGGAGGAAAAATTCAAAAAATATGAAATATGAAATATACTATTGTATATATAGTACATCAATCCAAATAGTCTCACAATATACAAGAAGTAAATACAACAATAAAATCCATTGAAGAATAAAATATCATCCTCATGTCACCAAAAACATATTTTCCATTTAAATATACGACACCTACCATAGGATTCAAAACTCGCTCTATTAAAAATCCTATATATTATATTAAATTTGTTAAATCACTCTGTATTATATAAATGTAATGAAATAAAATCTCAAATTATTTCACATTTAAAGTCCAATTATGTGATAAATTATTTTGAAAAAATATATTTTTTTTATAGAAACATAGACACTTTTAAAAACACTACAACCTCTTAAATAATCCAATCATTAAAAAATTCACATAACCAACTACTATTTTCCATAACATTTTATCAATCTAAATATTCTAAATCACACACTTTTATAATACATGAAAATAAAACAAACCCCTTTTCAAAAAAAACCCAAAACAATTTGAAAAATGAAACTTTATAAAAATATATTATTCCTCCACAAAAAAAATAATACAAAAAAAGAATAAATTTAAAAAATTAATTAATATATAAAAATTAATATATATTTCTCAAAATATAACAAGTACCAACATGATATTTTTATCCACTATCAGATCCAAGAATCAAGGGGTGTAGATTAAGAAACTAACTGGGATAATTAATCATGCATGAATTGGTCACATGGTTTGATGAGCCATAGTAAGATCATTCAATAATTACAAAAATGTTTCTAAATAAAGATTTTGGCTTTATCCTAGTTTATTAGTTACTATAAGTCAAACTCAATCCAAGACCATCCATTTATTTTATTCCTAGAACATTATAATACCCGCTGATATCAAGATTCAAATCTCAACATCCTATTATCACTCAAGCATCATCATGATAGGTGTTGATCATGCACCCACTCATGACAAACCTATTAAGTTAAAAAACTACCTTATTCACTTTTCCATTGAAAAATACAGAAATAAAATAGGGCCATTTAATAACCATGGATCCAATTTAAAAAATAACATAGGATATAATTGAACATATAAAGAACCTTCATAGGCCTACACCTAAACTAACACCCTCCCCAAATCACCATTGGGTTAGAAATAAATTTTTTATCCCCGTGGGGTGAAAACTAGTTCCTTGGTATTTAGAACACTCTTTAGAATGATTTTTCCAAAAATTAAAATAAAATTAAAACATCCATTGAAATTATAAGAGCATAAATAAATAAAAACCCCTTTAATACAAATAAAAACATAATATAAACAAATAAACATCACATTTAAATACAATACATTCAAAGAAGAAACCAATATAAACACTATAACTATCCAAAATTATAATATATGATTATCTTTAAATTAGTGAATGTGTTTGATAACTTTATCCACATGAAACAATGAACTTAAATGAATACATGATAATATATATAAAATATAAATATTTAATAATATGCATTAAAAACAAAGTTTTTGAATTATGAGTAATGTACAGGGGTAACTAATTTATGAATTCTATTTTTATAGAAAATAAAGGATACTTTTAATATGAAGGAATTTTTACTAGTTTACATAAAAAGACTATTATGATCATATATTTTTAAGTAAAGTATTTTTCTAAAACAATTGTGATTAAAATTTATATTTTAAGAAAAATTGATTAATGATACAGGATAGTTTATATTAATAATTTGATAATTAATGATACTAATTTATTAGGTAGATGATATGTAATATGAAAAATTATTGTAAAAATATGAAAATTTCATTTTTCCAATTAAAACTAGTTTTAAATAATATTTTATGATTTTAATTAAAAGTAAATTTATAATTATTATAATATAGAATTAATAAAAATAAACTTCATTCTCAAATTCCTCGTATCATAATTTACTTAGTATGAAGTTGGGAAAATTATTCTAAAAATTATATTTTCAATAAAAAAACGGCATTTAAAAAACATGAAATTTGTATGGCTTTATCTTTATATAAGTATGAAATGGAAATTTATAAAACCTATTATATAATCTAAAATATATTTAAGGAATAAAATTTTTCATTATAAATATTCTTTGATTTTATAAAACTTATAGAAAACGTTTTTCTGAAAAATTAAAATGTTACTTTAATATAAAAATATTTTCAAGAATTTCATTGAACCAAGTATTTTTTAATGGAGATTTGGTTTTGGAATACCATGGAAGCCTCATATCCTTTATTTTTTATAATAAATAAATCTATGTAAATATAATCAGTATCTAAGATATTTTTTCCTTTTTTATGAATTTAAATCTTAAAATTTTATCACTCTATATATTGTTATAAATGTTATGTTTTTATATATGAAAATTAACTTTACAAATATGTACATATTTATTTGGTAAAATGTGTTTGAAATTTAATATTAGGGTGTTAAAGTTTTTTAATCATGTAAATAATTTTTTTCATTAAAATTAATTACTATGGTCAAACAAATTCTTTCCTCAGGTAAAATATTAAAATAGTAAAAGGTATCTTACTAATGGGGAAGGCCAAAACATATTAAAAACATGATAAAAATGGAATTTTGATGTGTTTATCAATAAAAAAACACCCCCTTTCTACATTTCTGGCTTTTTGAATCCCAATAAATTTAACAATCAAATAAATTATAGAAATTCAAAGGGTATTTCCAAAATTAAACTTCCATTTACTTATAAAACAATTACATATTCACCACATAAAGACTTACTTATACTTTAAATTTCTACCAGAAACATTACCATTTTTCTCATCCTAGAAACCTATGACATGTTAAATTGCCTCTGTTCCCAACTTGAAAATTATCAACTACAAAGTTTCTTATTAATTATATTCTTTCAAATTTATTATAGACACACAAATATAATGATATTTATATAATTTATATAATTTAATATTACTATATTAATTTTATTATCATTTGTTTATTCATATTCACTATCCATTAAGGAAACAAATCGTCATTTGTGCACTGTGTAGAATATTACCTCCACAACATGACATGTTTTATTTTTGTTCACCACCTCACAAGGTTGTATATATGGATTGGATTAAATGATGAATATTATTTTTATAATATAATTAAGATTTTGTTATGAAATATATAATATCTTATTAGTTATACAAATTATAAATTATCATCATTTATTTAATCATTTAAAACAATCTTGCTAAGAGGATAATATTTTATGCAAATTATGTAATGTTTTCATATCCATTAATTATTATTTTAAATAAAAACATTTTGGATATATCACACAAGTAAACAAAACAAGATCTTTATTCTTGTTTTATAATTATATTACAATAAAACAACATTATAAAAAATCATTAAATTAGATTATGTACATGGTCAGGTCAGTTTAACTACCTAATTTAATGATTCTAGAGATTTATATAAATAATTAATATAGGAACATAACTAATATAATAAAATAATATAAATTGGTAAATAATTATTTTTTTAGTTTTAATATGTGTTATATAAATATTTACTTCATTAATTAAGAAAATTTCTTTCTATTATTAAGAATCACTAAAACATGCTTATTATTGATTTCATCATCTTGGTTAAAGAATAAATATATCCTAAGTTGAATTTGAAACAATATAAATAATTATAAATAATCCATAACAGTAACTTTAATGGACTCTTAAATATGAATGTTTAATTAATAGGAATCCTAGATGTTGATATTATGAAACTAGTACATATGATCAAAACTATAAACACCCAATATGGAAAATAAGATTAATTCATAGAGTGAAGAACTATTTATGAATAGTATAAATGAAATTAGATATTATTATTGTCATGAATTAAGTTATTAAGAAATATATTTTTGTGATATAGGTGGTTAAAGATCGTTATTGGAATTCCAGAAAATAGGTAAGGGTTATCATATCATATTCCTCTCTTTGAGACATGTTTGATATTATGTACACAGTTTTTGAAGTTACACAATCGGGATCCATGTGTCACTGAGAGGGGGAGGAGGTTAATCTGTGATATCTTTTTATTTTAAGTTTCCTTTATTTTTGAAACAACATTCACCTCCTATTTAATATTTCTTTCTTTGCTGAACACACACAACCACAATAACACAAGATTTATAAGGTTTTCTACTCAATAAGAGTAGCTATGCCCTTGGTATGGTACAAAAATAATCCAGTACAACACAATACACTAGAAAAAAAATACTTTGATGTGGAATAAAACAAGTAGAATATACCCTTACACTCATGTAGCACTTGGAATACAATCCCCAAGTGTGTGTGCACCCTCTTAGAACAAATTAGGCAATAGAATGTTTTAGTGCTTGTTTACAATTCAATAAGTATATTCTCTAAAGTACAACTCTTCACTTTCCTACCCCGAAGCCGGTAATAACTATGTTAAGCACAACTGAACACGTGCAAACACCCCAAATTTTCCATGCATTTTTTAGGGTATCTTGCATGCAATTCAAATGCCTTACATGGAAAAATACACTTTTGGCACGGAAAACCTATTTCGCGCAACTTCCTTTTTCCCACATATTTTCACTATTTCACGCAACTTCCCTTTTCTGCAAAACCCTTTTTCTTTTCGCGCAACTCACTTAGCATATAATTTTATGCAAATCAGAGCTCAGGATTTCTCTAAGTGAATATCCTTAACAAATGATAGTGGGTCACCTAGTATTTATAGGCATTTTTAACCATGTGTGAAAACCATTAATCCGCGTGTAAAACCCTATTCATGTGCATAAAAACTCTTTCTACAGAATAAATTTTCATTCAATATCTTAGTTTTTCATGTGCTTCATGCCTTTTCCATTTTTCTTTTTTCTGATCTCCAAGCCCAACTTGTACTCAAAATTCTGAACCACATTCCATATTGCACGCAAAACCAATCTTTTGTGCAGTCTCATTTTTCGCACACTTTGCCCAATTTTCCACGCACTCCATGCCTTTTCAATTTTCCAATGTTCTAACCTTGAATCATGTCTTGCCCACATAATTCTAAGCCATATTCAAACTTTCACACAACATCCTTTTCCATAAACACATTTCTCTATCTCTCGATTTTAAGGCCTAAAAATTTGGAAAACATTAGGAAACAGCACCACCATAAAATGGTCTTTTGTGCTACCTCTAGATCATCCATTATTTTGTCATGATTTTCATCACTACATTCCATAACCATTATTCAACTTTCATCAATAATTCCACTATCATGATATGTATCCTTTGATTGAATAGGTTTAGCATTATCAGATTTTCTATGGAATGTACTATAACTTCCTTGTCTTCCACTAGCATCTTTCCTACCAATCAAAACTATATATGAATGGTAGCACCTTTACTCTCCCTTTTCTTCATTAGGATTACATCATAAGTTCTCTTAACTTATGATATTTGTGAAATACAATTTACCAAAGCATTGTCTGGTTTTCTAAGGCTTTTATAAAGTGAATTTATTTATCCTCTTTTACAACAAAATCCTACACTCTGAAAAAGCTAACCCTTCAAACATACTTCTCCATCCAACTTGGTCTCATCAATCATTCCTTTTGTATTTTTTTGTCAACCAAGATTCATTAATCACTAAACTTTTTAACCTCAAGTAGTGAATTACTTATGAACAATTCTAAGCCTACATGAGCTAACTCATTGTAGGAAACCAGAATTAGTGATAGTTAAACCCATGTTGTCCAAAATCAGTGACTACGAAAGTTCATGATCATATCTCCTCAGCCTTCTTTTCTTATTCAACTTTCTTAGAATAAAAAAACATTATTTCATAAAAACACTCCAACAAATAGTTAGAATAGTTCACACACATACATGCTGGATTCATAGCTTACCCAAAACATCCCCTTTATGCATGCTTCCATAAGGATAGATAGATTTATGAAATAATTATCAGCCTTGAAAACACTATCCAAAGTTAAGATGAGAGTGAGGACAAAAAAATGTACCTCAACCTATACGATAAAGATGTTGGAAACCCATGTTCAACCTCAATTTGGAAAATGGTTCCTTCGATAAAGGTTTTGTGAATATGTTAGAAACCTTTTCCAAAGTAGGAATGTAATCCAACCTCAATTCATTATTCTCCATCTGTTATCTGATGAAGTGGTACTTTCTATAAATGCGTTTTTAATGAGAATATTGTACCATATTCCTTGTAATATTGATTACACTCTGATTATCACATCCCAAGAGCAAGGGTTGCTTTACATTAACAAAGAGATCTTCCAACTAAGTCTTCATCTACATGAGTTGGGTAGTAGTTTGAGTAGCAACACCATACTCAACTTTAGCTATGCTTAGAGTTACTGGATTCTATTTCTTGGTATTCCAACTAACATAACTTTTTCCAGAAAGACAACTCCATCAGATGTGGATCTTCTATCATCAACATTTTCTACCCAATCAGCATCTGAATACCTAAATAGATCAATATTCTTTGATTTTTCATACCTGATTCCAAAATATGTTATGTCATTGATATATCTAAGAATTATCTTTCCATTAATCAAATTTTATTCTTTAGGAGTGCTTTGAAATATTGCACATAAGGTAATAGCATAGATGATGTCGGGTCTTGAGGTAGTCAAATATAATAGACTTACAATCATATTTTGAAACCCTTTCTAATCAACATCCTTTCCTTCTCTATATTTAGACAACTTGGTTCCCACTGAGATCATTGTGGAAAGTGGTTTCAAATTTTCCTTGACAAATATTTTCAGAAGTTCCTTTGCATATTTTTATTGAGAAATAAATATGTGGTTCTTCTTCTTTAAAATCTTCAACCTAAGAAAGTACTTCATTTCTCCTAGCATGGATATTTCAAACCACTTCTTCATCTTCTCATCAAGTATTTCATAGGATCTTTAAACCTTTCTAACAAAGATAATGTCATCAACATAGAAAATTACCATCAAAGAGAACTCCTCACATTATTTTATGTAAAGATTGTTGTTAACTCAACCTTTCTTTAAATTCATCTTCCTCAAGCAAGTATCTAATTTAGAATACCATGCCCATGGAGCCTGTTTTAGCCCATACAATGCCTTATTAAACCTGCACACATTATTTTCATCCTTCACAATAATAAATCCACAAGGTTGATCAATGTAAACTTCCACTTAAAGATCATCATTCAAGAATGAAGTTTTTACATCCATTTGAAAGATTTTGTAACCTCATTTTGCAACAATAGAAATAAAGATTTTGATTGTTTCTAACCTTTCCATCGAATAAAAGGTTTCATCAAAATCAATGCCTTCAATTTTTTAATACCCTTTGTAACCCAATCCTGATTGGTTTCTTGTCACTTCACCTTCTTCTTTCATCTTGTTCTATAAAATCTATTTTTTACCAATAATGATGTTCTTATCTAGCTTGGGAACAAGATCCCAAGTATCATTCTTCTCTATCTAATCAAGATATTCATTTATAGTCTGAACCCATTCGAAATTCTCAAATTCTTCAATCACATCCCTTTGTTCAACTTTCAAATATAGTAAAGTGTGTGTAATAGCATTCACTTTTAATCTTATTTGAACCCTCTGATGTTGATCTCCAATAATGTTCTGAGCCTCCACTTGTTTTCTTAGTCTAGGATGAGCTGGTTGAATTTCATCCTCATCACTTGATATTGCTGAATCTGATTCCTCTTCTTGAGTAGAAATAACACACTCTGCAGGATTATTAGAATTGTTAACAAATTCCTCACTATCCTTCTCAACTTCTATACCAGCATTTGACTATTTTTATTTCTCAAAAATTTCAACAACTTTCACAACTTAAAAATCAATAATTATTCATGTTTTTTTATATAAAAATTTATATCCTCTTCCGTCGGGAGATAACCATAAAAAATCCCATCATATCCTCTCTGCTCAAACATTCCAAGCTTTCTACCTTTCTTATTTATGATGTATAGACTCTTAAATGTTTCAAATTTGGAGTTTTTTCATAGAAAATTTCATATGGAGTCATACCGGATTTTTTAATATAGAAACATTGGTTCTATATATATACAGCAGTGCTCATGGATTGCCACCAAAAGTAATGGGAAAGACCATGTTAAAGTAACATAGATCTTCCCATTTCCACCAAACTTCTATTCTTTCTTTCTACAACCCCATTTTATTGACGGGTGTATGGTGAACTGATCTCAATTTTAATTCCATGCTTCTCAAGATAGCTTTAAAATTATTCATTCTTATACTCACCAACATTGTTAGTTCTCAACTTTATCACTACATACTCACATTTCTTCTCTGCTTTCCTCCTGAAACTCTTAATCATTTTCAGAGCATCTGATTTTTGTGTCATGTACATAACCCAAGTAATGTGAGTAAATTCATCAATGAAAGTGATGAAATACTTATTTATATTTGTTGACTTTATTCTCATGGACCCACAAATATGAGAATGAATAAGTTCCAAGGGTCGTTTTGAACAAATGTCAACTCTCTAATGACCAGATTTTGTAATCTTTCCTTTCTCACAAATAGTGCATCACCAATCTCATTTTCCTGATAAATCAGGCATATCTTGAACACTATCTTACTTTGATAACTTGCACATGATTCTTTGACACATGTGCCACATCCTTTTATTCTATAGCTGATTTTGATCCACCATACCCATATAACAAGAGTTTTTTTCTTCTCCAAATTGAAACAAGTTCCCTTTTGTATGTTGGCCTCTTATAATCACCTTTCCATTTTCTACACTTTTCGCAAAAAAACCATATTTCATGAAGATAAATTTGTTAACCTAATCATGGATTTGTGAAATACTCAATAGATTGTGTTTCAGCCCATCAACATATAATGTTTTTCTAAATTTCATCTTTTCTTTCCTGATGATGGTTGATCTGACACCTTTAATCCTCAATGATTCATCATTACCAAATGTCACTATTCCTTCTTTGAAGTCTTTCACATTCTTTAGTAGATTTATATCTCTGGTCATATGAGAGGAACACCCATTATCAAGAATCCATTAAAATTGTACTTTTGTATCATTCAAAGCAGTTTCGACAACAAGAGCTTTTTGTTCTTCCTTTTCTTCCACATGTTGTTGTGCTTCTTCCAATTTTATAGCCTTGTTAATTTGTTCTATCCAGATAACCATGCACTCTTTCTTTTCGAACTTAGAAGACCTTTACCTTTTGGATTTTCAAAAATCTAGCTTTTGAGGATTATTAAGATTATTTTGTTGCTCTGGTAACACAATAAGGCAGCCCTTAGCAAGATGTCCAGGTCGATGAAATCTTTCACAAACAATTTCCATAGGTTGGAACCTATTCTCAATTGTTACACCAAACTTCTCAGATATATTCTAAAATTTATTTAGAGATGTTCTCATATCAAAGGATTAACTCACCCTTAATCCTGGTCTTTCAAATCTTATGGAATTGTTGTAATTTTTTTGGTTGAACCAACACAAGTTTTCTATTTGTCCAAATCCACCACAATATCAGTAGCAGCCATAGAATAAATATTTTCCTCAAAAACATCCATACTGACAGGAGTTGTGAACATGCATCTCAAAAATATTCTTACCAGAATTCTACTGACTATCAATCTTTATATTTTCAATTGTAACATTTTTCTTCGGCTCAAGTTTCTATTTAGTCTTACCAAAACTAGAAGTGGTGGATATCTTTCTGGACTCAATATTTTTAGATACTTCTGATTTTTTAGTATTGGTAACATTTACCACATACGTATCCTTTCCAACATTTCTCTTATCAGTGCTTATTCTATATTTATTTTCAACCTTTGAAGGAAACTTTTATTGATCCTTATTAGTCTCACTCTTAGAAGAACATTCACTAACTTCTGTAACAGAGTTTTTGAACCTTGTGTTAATTTCACAACTTTAGAAAGTATATGTTGGACCAGTTCCAACTCATTTTCCTTTGCCTTCAGCTTTATTTCCAAATGATCATTATGATTATTTTCTCTCGAGATAGAATGTTTTAGATCCTCAATCTCCTTTTAAAATTCTTTTTTCTTGTTAGTAAAACATTCTTGGTCATTTGATGAAGAGTTTTTAATTTTCAATTTCCTATTTTCCTTCTCAATCCATCTGATCTTTCTCAAACATTCCTTCAGCTCTTCTTTCAAATACTATTCAAGTTGAGTTTCTTCTTCTTCAGTACTACTGCTCTCATAATCATCATTATTCACTATTGAAAAAAAGGTACTCTCTCTAGCTTTATCAGTGACATATTTTTTAGATTCAGTCTCGCTATCATCATCTTATTCATTTTTTGACAAAAAGCTTCTTTTTTTATTTGTATAACTTTTTATCCTTACCTCTGTCGGGATATTTAACTTCTCCACCCTGCTTCATCCATGACCTTCTTGGTCTTCTATCTTCTTCATCCCTAACATCATCTTTCTCTTTTTGAAAGAAATTAGCCGCAAAGTGGCCAACTACTTCACATTCAAAACATTTAAAAGTATGTTTACCTTTGTATTTGTATGTGCCTCTTTTCATATTTTTAGAAAAAAATGACAAAATTTCATCAAAATTTTGACATACCTCATTTTTAGAGTCGAATTCACCATCTTCATATTCAATAAAAATTTTATTTTAGTTATATTTCATGGCATGTTTGGAATACATTTCTCTATCAACTTTTTCTTTGATCTTTATAGTATTCTCCCTTATCATTTCATAAGTGATGATAGTGATATGCAAATAATCTATAGGTAACATTTCAGGGTCTTTGCCTTCCAGTGATGAAACTATAGCATCAAATTTGTCAGGAATAATTCTCAAGATCTTTTCAACAACTGTAGAATACTCTAAATTTTCACCAAGACATCTGATTATACTAAAAATGTCATTTATCATGGTAAAGAAGTCATCAACTGATTCATGCTCACCCATATTTATGTCTTCATACTTTAGCCTCTAGATTTGATGTTTTTTCTTCATCACTTTTGTATTTCCTTCATAGATGTTTTTTAGTTTGTCCCAGATTTCATTGGTTGTAGTGAAACCTTTCACTCTTAAAAATTCACTCTCAGAAAGAGATGAGATTAATGCATTTTTAGCTCTTTCATCATTTTCAAGATTCTTCTAATCAATGAGAGTAAGAGGAACCTTGTCATCAATTACAGAAAATCCATCTGTTTTAGTTACGAAAACTTCATATCCCATAGTTAGAAGATAAGGCATCATTATATATTTCCAGATATGATAATTTTTCCAATCAAATATCAAAATCCCCTTACTGTTTATGCAATTCATATTCTCCATAAAAAATTCTCTTCAAAACATCAACAAAGAACAAAGTGAACTTTTCCCTCTATTACCAATTGATGTTACCCAATTAGGATCAAAGTATCACTGATAGGGGGAGGGGTGAATCAGTGATATATTTTTCATTTATGTTTTCATTATTTTTGAAACAACCTTTTCCTCCAATTAAAGAGTTCTTTCCCTGATAGACACATACAACCATAGGAACACAAGATTTACAAGGTTCACTACTCAACAAGAGTAGCTATATCCTTGGAATGGTACAGAAATAATCTAGTACCACATAATCCACTAGAAAAAAAATCCTTTGATGTGGAATAAAAAGAGTATGATATACCCTTACAATCATGTAGCACTTAGAAGATAGTCCTCAAGTGTGTGTGCACCCCTTTAACACAAATATGGCAATACAATGTTTCAGTGCTTCTTTACAATTCAAAAAGTATATTCTCTAAAGGACAACTCTTCACTTTCCTATCTAGAATCCGGTAAAAACTATCTTATTCACAACTGAAAAAGTGCGAAGACCCCAAATTTTTCATGCAGCCTTTAGGGTATCCTACATGCAATTAAAATTCCTTTTGTGGAAAAAATCCAATTTTGGTCCGGATAACCTATTTTACACAACTTACTTTTTTCACAACTTTTCTCTTTTTCACACAACTTCCCTTTTCCGTGAAAACCTCTTTCACTTCACATAACTCACTTAGTGTATAATTATATGTTCTTCATAGTTTGGGATTTCTCTGAGTGTCGATCCTTAAAAATTAGAGGGGGTCACCTCGTATTTATAGGCATTTTCAACCCTGTGCAGAAAACACTAATCCACATGTAAAACCCTCTTCATGTGCATAAAAACCCTTTCAAGAAACATCATTATTCACGCACTATCTTAGTTTTTCATGAGCATCATTCATTTTCCATTTTTCTTTGTTCTGATCTCCAAACACCAATTACGCACAAAATTCTTGAACCGTATTCCATATTGTGCACAAAACCAATATTTCATGCAGTCTCATTTTTCGCACACTTTGCACAATTTTTCATGCACTCCATGACTTTTCCATTTTTTGATGTTCTGAACTTGAATCATGACTTGCATTCAAAATTATATGCCATACTCAAACTTGTACGCAACATTATTTTCCAGAAACACATTTCTCCATCTCCCAATTTTTAGATCTAAAAATTTGGCAAACACTAGAAAACAGTGTCACCTTAAAACTTTCTTTTGTGCTGCCAACAGATCATCAGTTCCTTTGTCATGATTTTTGTCACTTCATTCCATAACCACTCTTCAACTTTCATCATGAACTCTACTATCGTGATATGTATCCTTTGATCAAATAGCTTTAGCATCATCAGATTTTCTATGGAAAGTACTATAAGTTCCCTATTTTCCACCGGCATCTTTCCTTCCAATCAAAAATGTATATGAATGGTAGCACATTTACTGAAAATTTCCTTAATAAGGATTGAATCATAAGTTATCTAAACTTATGATATTTTTTAAATACAATTTAGAAAATCATCTCTTAGTTTTCCATGGTTTTTACTAAGTGAATTTATTTATCCTCTTTGATAACAAGAGATAACACTCTACAAAAGATAACTCTTCAAATTTCCTTCTTCATCCAACTTGGTCCCAAAAATTTCATTTATCGATGATATATACTACCTATATCATATATAATATATTGAATTATATTTTAGTTATGGTATTTCAATTTCAATTATAGGTGATATCTTTCACTAGGTTTTGATTATGATTTTACTCAAGACACAAGGTTTTTCTTGGTCTCAATTCTATTTCATTAAGACATAATACATTTTGTATACCCTGAATCCTTGTTAGGGTGTATTTAATACACATGGATATATTTTTATCATACCAATTTTATTTCATGAGATTAGTAGAAAAATGATGTTCCATTTTTTAATGTTTTTATTAATATAGTTGTTTCCACAATAGTAAGTATTTCAAGTATCTTAAATCCCTATATTTGAGTTATAATTATTATTATGGACACTATTCTCCCATGCATGAGATCTCCCATACTAATATTTTATTTTATGGTATTTTATAATTCATATGAGCCAAATAATATTTTATTGAAAATAAGGTTTTATTAAAAATAAATTATAATTGTATATGTCAATGATAATTTCAATTATAAAAAATGTACCTTTCATAATCAATTATTTTGGATCCTTAATTCATATGTGAAACAGTGTATTATTTTCAAGGATCCGTTATTTGAGATTCTTTTAAAAGTAAAATTTTTCAATGATTTTTCACTTCACCTTTGGAAAACGTTTTTTGGATGTGACCTATAATTTATTATTTTAAATCAATATTTAAACTCTATTATAATATCTCTTTTATGTTTTTAATTTCATTTTCCATTTCATTTTACAAGGATTTACCCTAAAAGGGTTTATTTTTCACTATTTATACTATAATATATATACATTGGGGGAATTAACTCATGATACTAAACAATCTAATTCATGATCACTTCTTCAATGGTATTTTTAAAACATTATTTAGGAAATATGATTATCATATATGTCAATATCCTCTTAGGTTTCCTTTGATTCATTAGGGATATGTTATTTTGAATCCATAGAACTTCTTCCTATAGATGTATTATGGTCATGTTATTCTAGTATTGACTTAGATATATAATAATTATTCTATATATTGAGAACATCACATTTTAGCTAATTCTGATTTATTGATGTGCACCTTTAAACTATGTTATTTCAATGACATTAGGAATGGTATTTTTATTCCATATGTTTTCATTCCAATATAGATGAATATTATCTTGTTAACTATATATTTTTTATCTATCCAACTTCTTCTATTAGATGGGTTGTGATAATGTAATTTAATTAATTGACATTAAAAAAATGGTATTCTTGATGATTTTTGACTACTGACACAGATTTATAATGCATTTTATTTTAATAATTCTTATTATATGGATAGCCATGTTTTATAAAACAATATGTTACATAGGTAATGGTATGGATAAACTTGATGAATTTTATTATGAATAAACTATACATATTATGGTGATGGGTTGGGACAATAATTATATATCCCCTTGATTTATAAATGAGTCTCATTAGTAAAAATAGTTTTGGGTATTTTGGAATTTGGTGCATGACTACCTAATTCATTGATATTTCTTGACAATAATCTTGAAAAAAAAGTAAAATGTCTCCACAAAAGTAATTTATTCTAGGATTCTCATATTTTTATTACGCATTCCAAAAATATGAGAATTGTATTATTGATTTCCCTATTTTCATTTATTATCATGGATATAAGATTCTCCTAGATTCAAGTTGATTATTTATTTATGTTATTTTCCTATTCTTAGCATTATATTTATGCTATGTTTATACCATGATTTCTTCAATTATAATCCCCCCTTACTGAGAATTTGATATCACCCCTTTATAAGTTAGTTAATATAATTTTTATCCTCCATTCCAATGGTTAGGAGATAGTTGTCATATTAGAAAATAATATTAATAATATATTGTTCTTCAATAAAACATGAACTTATGTGTAACACAAGATTTTTAAAAAATTAATTGTTTCATGTCACATAAACTACTTAATAAAATATTTTTATTTAATTATTATATGGGGTTACATTCTCCCACCCATAAATAAATTATATCCTCACAATTTAACCTTGATTTTGGAAACCAAGGGTTTGACATTTGAAAATTATTTTTTTGAATCCAACATTGTAAAAAGAGTTAATAAAATATCCTCTTAATGATAGATAAATGGAAATAAAAAATTCATCTGAAATGATCACATAACTAGGTTTATAGATAAGATAACATTGGTTACATATGGAAACATGGAAATTGAAGAGAAAACTAACAACCATATACTAAAGGATAGAGATATAGAACATGTTTAGGAGAAAGTTACTGAACATAAATCTATAAACCAAAGGTGTGAGAAAGGTCATTGATATCAAAAAAATGATGATAATTGAAAAATAATTTTGTTTTACGATCTCTTCCCTAAGTTTTAGGAATTATTTAATATCTATGAATATATGAAAATACACTTATTTGATACAGTTAAAATATATAACATAATTTCATCCTTTGGTTTTACTTCCATAAATTTCTAATTTATGCCTTACTATAAGAAATGAATATCCAAAAATTAATTTTTTATACCTGAAGCACTGAAATTCACATTTAATTGATCATATGATCTATAAAAGAGTAATAATATATTTCTATAGTCTCTACTGAAACCAAAATGGTTATTAAAGGATATCTAATAACACATGAAGTTCAACATGATGCATTACTAAAATATTTAACCTTAAATATCATCAAAAATATGTTTGACCAAATTTATAAGGAAGGATATTAAATAAAAAGTATATTCCCTAGAAAAAATATAGTGGCTCTTAATCATCAAATACCAAACATTTGAATATCATCATCATGTATTATCTTTAAATGTTGTGATAAACTAAATTACCATAAAACCTTATTGAATACTTTCTTTATTCTTATTTTTTAAGTGAAACACATATTATTTGATACTTTCCATAAATCCGTAGATGTTTTAAACTCTATCAATGATAGTATAAATCAATTTTTTAACAAATCATTAATCAGTTCCCAAATAGTCGAAATATCCAATTTATGTTGTCCATAAAAACTATCTATTTATCCCAACACCATTATTAAAAAATTTGGGAAATATTGATAGTTACATGTCCCTTAATCATGTGTATTCTAAGAAGTTCAAATTTCTACTGAATTACTTATTTTGTTACCATTCAACATATTATTTCAAATTCTTTCTAAAAAATTATTGTAGTACAATCCTTATAATTCCATAATTCTTATACCCAATATATCATTGATAGAATACTCAAATTACATAATTATTGGGTCCAAGAATGAGCACATTAATCAGTCCTCTTCATCTATAGTAGTCACATAAGTCTGACCATGATCTATTAGCTTCTTTTGAGGTGTATTCCTTTGACACATGGGGAATTCATTTGTGTAATTATTTATATCCTAAAATTTAAATCATTTAACATTGGAAAATTCTTTCTTTCATTTTAAATCATGAGTATAATATAATTTTTCTACAAAAACTATGAAAACCCTTTTCCTCTTAAGAATATATACGTTTTCTTCCTTCCACAATTTTTACATGTGGGAAAATCCTTCATTCACTTCTTCCATTTATCTATCTTTTTCACAACCATCATCTTGTCCTCTTACTTACCATTAAACCCATGGGACTAGGATAATTATTTCCCCACCTTTATAGAACATCATACTATGTATTTATATGATGGGAATGTTTGGAAGACTACATCCATTTGAAATATTAGATTAATACCATCAATGAAACAATCATTCCTACCCTATGGATTACATCCATTGATGTGGTTATCATTCATTCTTCTAGGAATCGTATCTAAATGATAACATACACTATATTAGATCATAACATTATGAAAAATAAATTATGATCCCATAACTAATGAAACATAAATTGAATACATTATTCATAGATAATATCATAATCATAATATTGGTTCCTTGAGGATATCTCTATATTAAATTATTCAAAATTCTTTTTAATGAAAAATATGGATTTTTATAGGAATATCCCAAGAGATTGTCAAACTAGGTCAACATTAAGGCTCGTTGTTGTTTATTAGGTAATTATAGAGTCAATATTGACATTCCTTTTTCAGATTTATTACCCCAAGGTACCTCTATATCTAAATCGTGTCTAGTTATAGTATCCAAATAAGGATGTAATTATAGAAATACTGACATAATATCTACCTCACCAAATCTTTAGTATGTTTTTATATACTTATTCTCAAATAATCTCATAGTGTTATGTTCCCTAATCTATTTATTCCTAAATCTATTTACCATAGATTCTAGTAAACTTTTTTTAATACCTACTATAGTAAAACTGACCTTAGAAACCCAGAGCTGGTACCTAATACCATTACATTAGAATAGATAAAGAGAAACACATCCTAAAGGTATGAAAGTATTATCCATTTTAAAAAACATTATATACACGTGATACCAATTTTACATTGAGAAAAGTAAATAAATCATAACACAAGTAAATAATTCAACATCTTTGAAACTCCTTCAAAGAAGTTATTATCATATCATGGGAAAGGAAACAAAATAAGGTTGAGATCAAATTCTCAGTAAGGGTTATGTAAAATGAAATATATCATGAATCCATAATCATAAAAAATATTCCATGTTTAATAACTAAACACACATTCCATTTAAATAACTTGACAGCTTGAATAGATAAGGAAGAATCAATATGTCAATGTAAAAAACTAAAAACACATGACATTTAATCAATAAATTAATAATGAAATGAATCCATAGATAATATCATTGTGAAAATAACATAGAAAATAATGACTAAACTCTTAATCAAGTAAATGATTAATTATTGTACATCATGTCTAATTCACATGAAACCCTCTATTTTCAATATCTATCATCCAAATATTTTCAAACTACATTTAGAAACCTATTTAATTTGGCTAAATGATTTATCTCATGATACTAGTTGATGCATCAAGGGGATATATAATGTTTGGGTCCCACCATTAACTGTATTTCCAATGAATTTCTCATATATCAAATAGTCAATTTAATTGATAAAAAATGTTCATTATCATCAAATATTCTTATAGGGTAAAGGACTTAGATTTATCAACATTTTCCCAGTTAATAAAATAATATTTTGGGTGAACACTGTATTTAAATATTTTATGTTATTTTATTACTAAAAAAATCATCTTCAAATAATATGGATAATTAAGGTGAATTTAATTTTTAATGAAAAATTATTACAATAAAGTGATGGTTTCAAGAGAATGTTACCAATCACAAATGAATCTGAGATTTCACAACAACTTTTATCACGTGGTAAATTTTCAAATAAAATACCCATGGATGAAATAATTCAAATTAAAACTTAAAATACCATGAATAATGAAGTATTCAAGATATTAAATATCAAATGGGAAGTATATACACCACATAAAATTGAATTGGTATGTAAAAAAAAAATACTCAATGGAATGTAAATTGACATGAAATCCCTTACATTGTTCTCCCTTATGATTGAACATGATTTAACCATATATATATTGATTTTAATAATATTATTAACTTATTATAGAGCTATATTAATATTTATGATACATATATGACCCTTTTATAACTAATTTTTACCCTTTATTTAGTAATCTTTCATTATTTACCTTATTAAAGGTGTTAATTTCTTTGTTTTCTCATTCATGTTTTTTCATGAATGAGATAGTTCTTGCAAACATTATATATTTATATCATATTTTGAATAATAATATTAAATATGTATCAAATTTATAAATGGTTAATATTTTTAAAACCATTCTATAATAATTTTCATGAAGATTAAGTATGTTGAAATAATTGAGATCGATGGTTGTACGTACGAATGAGTAACATTTGAATTTTTCATCTATCTTTATGGAAAGTATGTATGAAATATATTACCTTTCGAAAATGATCATGATATCATATATAAAATATTATACACTTATATATTCCATCCTTGTGGTGTGATGATTAAAAGAGAGTCATGTCACTTCCTGAAGGTGGTAGTCTACATATACATGAACGATGTTATCATCGTTAAGTGAGTGAAAAGGAAAGATAGAAAATAATATATATTATTTTTCAAGAAATATAAATATTTCATGAATTTCCTAAATATGTCATTTATATAAAACATAATCATTAATTTAAGGGTCTGAAATATTATATTTCCTCTCTATTTTATTCTAGTGTGTTTCCTAGTTATTCCAAGGTTTAAGAGTTTTGTAAAAAAAATTAAAGTGATTTAAAATGGGTATAATAATTTATTAATATTGATTTTTATGTTTTAAAATTTATTTTTTAAGGATTTAAAATGATTTAATTTAGGGGATTTTTTTAATTATAATCAATTCAATATTATTGAATTTAACTTTTTTTTCAAAAAAATTAATTAGGTGTGATATATTAAATATTTTACGACATATTATAAACATGTGAAAATATATATATTTATATGTTTCATTTTGTAATTAAATGTTTCAATTTTTTTGTTACAAATGTTATATATATATACACACACTATATTATTATATAAATACATGTGTTTGTGTGTGTTTCACAGTTTCATATTACGCATATATGTATATATATATATATGTATATGAGTATGTTTATTTTAATTTTTTCATTTAAGTGTTTATATAAATAAATATATATATATATATATGTGGTTTGATTTATGCTATATATATATATATGTGTGTGTGTGTGTGTGTGGTTAAAAAATAATAATTTTAAATAAATATAGAAGAAGAAAAAAAGGTCGGAATTGTGGTTGAGCTATTGAATAAAGATAGGAGAATGGTTGATTGGAGATAAAAGGTAGTAATGGTGGGATATAGAAAAAATAATAAATATAAAAAACTGAAAGGGTGTGTGAAATAGAAACTGATTAAAGAGAGAGGAAGAATGAGGCAGAAGATGGAACAAGTGGGGAATAAATAGGAGGGAGAATGTGAGATTTTAAGATAGTTTAAAATGTTAGAGTTAAATTTTTTTTCCTTAGAGAGTTGAATGAATAATTAAATTTCTAATGATAAAAGAGGATAAAGAATAGCAGGGAGTGGAAAAGGAGAATATAAAGGAGAATAAATTCATGGGGGTGCCATGCCAATGAATAAAATGATGGCAAGATGATTTATAATAATAATAAAAATTATAGAGAGATGGTGTTATTTTTAATTTAATAATAAAAATATGGGATTTAAAATTGTCCAAAAAATGTTAAATTAATAGAAATTAGTTTTCTAAATTCACTGAGATTTTATAATTTAAATGTTATGAAATTGTTATGATAATTCATTTAAAAATAAGGTAAATTAATACCCAAGATTACTCAAAAATTTTCCGAAAAATATAACTCAATACTAATAGGATTGATTCAATATTAGTTATGTTGAATTTTTCATGATGATTAGAAGTTATGCACACCATTTATCTTCATAGGCATTAAGTTATAATTTTCAGAGTTAATTAAATCCATTTTTCAATTTTAAATTGTTAAAGATGTAGAATCGAATAATTATCGATTCGTTTCGGGCCTTTTGAGCATTGTTTCTCATCTTTGTTGGGTCATAAAATTATGTTAAGGAATACTTGATTTCTCTCCCAGTGTATCATGTGGGAGGGGTTTTGATTTTGTATTCATGGGGATAATGGTGTTTCTTAGCTAAATAAGGAAAATTAATTGATTAATTGGGATTGATGAATAATTATGGAATTTAAACTATATTTTATATGATTTATTCATATTGTAGATACTTTTTTCCATATAAAATATTATCACATACATATATAATTATTATACTTATTATCACATGTTTTATTAATTTAGATAACTTAACGATTATCCTAGTGAGAGATGGTGATAATTTACATAAAGTTAATTATTATTGTTTTTTATAAAAAGGAAGATATATAATTTTTTTACACATGTTATAATGTTGTTTAAAGGATTATATGGGATTGATACCTCAAAAAAAATAATGTCTACTTGGACCCCATATTTTTTTCTTATTTTATTTTTGTTTTGGAACCTTGATTGGAGTGACTGGATGGAATCAATTTAAACAAGGGAAGTATGTTTAATCATGGTTGATTCTTAATGTGAAATTAAATGGTCTGGAAATGGTGGAATTAATTGGGAATTGCGATGAAATTGGATTATAATGTGAAATATGTAAATTTTCATAATTTGGAAGGGGTGTTGGATTGTAGAATGTGGATTAGGGATAATTTTGTGTTTTTTCCTTTAGAACTACTAGAGGAAGTTTCATAGGTTTTGAGGTGATAAGGTGAAATTATAATATGGTTAGTACCTCAGTTGAAAACCCATAGGATTGGGATTGTGTGTTTAATATTATATATATATATATATACCATGGGATATTTATAGTAATTTTTATAATCACCTCACCCATATAGAGAACCATGTTTTCAAACCAATATATATATATGTGGGGGTCCCAACATCCTTGTGAGAGGATGGATGGATGGATACCCACTATTCCACACTCACTCTTCCAAAAATTGGTAAAGTACATGGGTTGTAATGTTCAGAAGTCAAAAGTGATGTTGTTCATATGTGATGTGATGACATTTGATGGACAATGTGCCTTTTTGTGAGATATTATGATAGGCTTATGGTAGGGTCATGAATAGAATGAGGAGGTAATGAGGTTTATGTCCTTTAAGTTCATAATACTCTAATAACCTGGATCTATGATGTGGTGTGATGGCCCAAGATTTTGTCGGTGGGATGTTATGTGATGTGATGGCCCAAGTTTCTATGGGTGGGATTTGATGTGATATGATACATAAGAGGAGGGAGCGCCCGAACGTGCATTGTTGGGGAGTGAGAGCAGAAAATATATGGGAAATTTTTTTGGGGTACACTTTTCGATATAATTCTTATCATCTTATTAATCATGGATGTGTTATTTGGTGAAATAACCTTGGTGAGGTTGAGGATTTCTTAGCCAATATGTTTAGGTGTTATTGCTTCTTCAGTTTCCTCACAGATGCATTAGTGTTATTTTTTAACATGTACATGATAGAATTTACTTTTCATACTAAGTGTATTTGCATGATCACCCTATATATATATAATTATTTTCAAGTTTTCTAATAGGGCTTTATGGACCATGTTAGACATTACTTGTTGGGACCTTTGGGAAATTGTTGTGTTACTGCCTTATATTTTATTTTATAACTTTAATTTAGAGACTTTTATCTCTATAATAATTATTTATACATGAATTATGTAATGGTTTTGGATTACTTATTATATTATGTCATGTAGTTACTTTCAGTTGATTTATCCAATCTCCTAATCCTATTTAATTATAGTGGTTAATGCCTCCCATTTATGATATTCTCATACCCTCAGTGCTTGTCACCATCCTGGGGACTAGTAGAGGTGGGACTCGGGTGTCATTATATGTCTTCCTTCTTTATGGTATCATTGGATGAAGGGGTCATAAAAAAGTGGTATAAAAGGTGATTTTTGAGAGATAGGAAGGATTTTTGAGTTAGGTATTATGAGGATTGCATTGGTTGGTAGGGAAACAGTGTCAGTTGACCTTAGTGTGTGATATAGGTTGGGGATGACCAACTATGACATGACATTTTAGAGCCCTTGTGATCCAATGAAAGGAATATAATCCTATCGAATGACCATGTGAGGTGTCATCTATTGTATGGTAGAGACCTAGGAGAGGTACATACATCATGATTGATTGTTCTTGTGATTCAATGAGGTGGTTTGGGAAGTCAATTGATTTAATTAAAAAACTAATGTAATATTTTTTGTGTTTCTTTGAATATTCCCATGTTCTGGTTGCTAATGAACTATTATTTTTTTATGAGTTAATAATATAACCCAAAACAAAAGAGTAAAATGACGGTTAACTAGCCCGATTTATTTTTATGAAACTTTTTTTAGGATTGAATTTATTTTTTACATGCATGTTATAGAATGATTCTTAATAAATTGAATTGAATTTACTTCTTCAAATCATATAATATTCCATCTATTTTTATTAATGTTTGAAACTATTAGATAGAATTAATAATATATTTTATTGTAAAGAACTGTTTAAATTTTACAAACCTTATGAATTATGTTTACTTGAGTAGATTTCACAATAGCATGATAAAATAAATTATTTTAAAACCATGAATAGAACTATCCTTTTTTCATTGTGAGTAAATTTTTATTGTGTTTTTTTCCATTTGTAGATAATCATGAGAATGTTCTATGAACATATTTTAAAACCTAGTTTTGGACATTTTCATTTTGAATTTTTTTAATTATCTACAATTAATTTTAATTTGGAAACCATGAAAAGAATAACTTGATCCTTATTTGGGCATGATTTTTGTTCTATAGTATTGATATGACCATATGATATAATCATGTGTAAGGGTGGAAAATCTTGTGACATTTTTTTTCTAAATTTCAGAAAATGACAAGCATGCTTTGTTGTAACCTTATGATACATAAAACTATTTAAATGATTAAACTTATTAATTTATGGTAAATAATAATTTTTTCTACTAAAATATATTATACTCACATATTAAGTCATGATTTTTTTATTATGGTAAGAATGACTAAATTTGAAAACATTTGTGTGGTATCTATGGAAATTCTTGTATTTTAAACGTGAACATGTGGCATGTTTAATTTTTTGTATTCAAATATGGAAGAAGAATCATGTTACGCTTATTATGATATATAAGCATATTTTCTTGAGAAATGAAATGATTAGAGAATGTTTGGTTTGATAATGATGAAACATGAAATATTATAATACATCATAAGAAATTTTATTCTGTGATCAGATTAAATATTTTATTTTGATAATTCTAAAAACATGTTGTGTTTATAATGAGTAATTTAAACTATGTGAATGAACATAGCTTTTACAAATTTCCAAATGAAGTTGGAACTGTTTTTCCTCCATAAAAAGATGACCCTATAATACCTATTCTAAGAATATTTAACATGAAGTTTAAAATGATGCATGTGTATTTTCATCTTTAACATAACCGTATGTTAGATCTATTTAAATTAAATGGATTCCTTTTCACTAAAAAATACTTGGTAATTTTGAGTGTTGTTTTGGGTTTCCCTATTATTGTTTAATTCGAGTGTTCATATTTCTTGAAAAAAAATATTGGTTATTGGAGACCTTTATTACACTATGATTATCATGGATTATGATATCGCCGATGTGATTTCTTGATTAATCTCACCATTAATTAAAAGGATAATCACTTATAAATGAGGAGCGAATATTTTTTTCAGGGAAAATTTTGAATTTTTTTGAGAATACCAATGCTAAATAATGAGGTGATGTAATTTAATACCTTTAATAATTTTAGAATCCAAAATTTATTTATACTATGTGTGGTTTTCCTTTTTATGTTTCCTTATGAGATGTGTGACTAAAAAATTTAGTAATATGGGTAGTAGTGATCCTAATCCCTAATCGATACACATTATAATTTAATGTAATTAAGATTATGTGGGTGACTCAGTTCCACCCAAAGCAGATAACATCTTGACATGTGAGAGGGAATTACTTGATTTGTGTTCTTGGGGCATTGATGTGTGATGATAGTGGTATTCATGGGTTGGGGTGGTGTGGAGGATTATATGGGTTAGGTGGTTATTTAGAAATTATTTTTTTATACGGATTATAAGGTGGTGAGGTTATGTGGTTGTCTGAAATGTATGGTAGAACATTTCATTGGTTGGTGAATTTGGGTCGGTGGTTTTATTATGTAGTGGTGGTGATGTGTGGTGGATGAGGTGTGTTGTTGTTGTGGTGAGATATGATTTTTTGTGTTGTGATGTGTTTCAATTTATGAAATCACCTACCACACATAAAAAATAAAAATCAATTAAATTCAGTAATAAAATAAAATGGGTGGTTTGGAAAATATTTAAACTATTGTTGATGGGAAAGTATACCAAACCTAAATATTTTTATAAAGGATGTGATAGGAATGTTTGACTACTATCTGGTTGGTTGTGTTTGTTATGATTATTCTTATTTTGATGACATGTGTCATGACCTCAAACATATGAATAGAGGGATAATATTTCCCAAATCAAATTGTGTCATATTACGACATGTTTTAAAATATTGTGGGTGAGTCCATGCTTCCTAAAGTTGGAAAATCATGGTGTGGTGGTTCAGTTCCTTTGATTTGTACTCTTTTAACATCTCTATCAATTTTAATATCAGTTCTTGTGTTATTTGGGAAATTTTATGAAAACAATTTTCCGGGGTATGCTCCTAGTAAATAATATTTTATTAGAAAACATGGGAAATTTTACATCTAGATAAAATGGAATTTTCCAACATTATCATCTATTTTGTTAACATTTCGTGTCATAATTCAAATTTGGGATTCTTGAAAATAATTATTTGAAATAATAGGCATGTGTTTTAAAAAAACCATTTAATGTTTTTTTTAAGTGAATGTCGTGGAATTGTGAAATAAACAATTATTTAAATGTCTTTGTAAATATTATCATGAAAAAAGACTTCAAATGAATTTTTTTTATTAATTGTTTTTTATGTTGAAAAAATCCTCTTAAAAAGAAGTTTGATATTTAAATTCACAAACTTGTTAAAAATAAATGATTTGGTTTTGAGCTTGGAGTTATACATTTAAACTGTTAATGATAAATTTAGTTTAAACAAATTTGTTCTCATAATTGGTTAATATGTATTGCTTGATGTGTTTTTATACCACAGTTTAATTTTTTATAAAAAAATCACTTTTTGGTTAAGTTTGAACAATACTAAACCATTCAAAAACCTCCCATACAAACCAAAGTTACCCACTTAGAAAATTAACTTACAACATACTAAATTCAAAATTAAAAATCCAACTTCACCCCTGAACTGAGTACCACCACTATTGACTTCCAAAAAACCAAAAAATTCAAATTTTAATTTAAATTCATCATCACTCATGATTCAAACATCTACCTTGAGACACAAAACCATCACAATGATTTCCCTTTCATTCTAAATACACCATCATCACGTTGCCAGCCAACCATCATCGTATTTACATTAACACATCACCCATCATTGTTGTCACCATCTCTGACATCCACTGTCATTATGTGTCACACACATCACTACCTTCTCCACCATAACACTTTAACACCCCTAATATTTCAAAACCTTATAAATAGAAAATGTGTTCTTGATGCCATTAAAGTTTTCTCCTTTTAACCAAACAGAATATAAAAGATAAAACACAGAACTTTTTTCAAGAACTTGACACCAAAGTGTATTACAACATACTGAGTTTACAAGGAAAGCTCACTAACCATAAATTCCGAATAAAAAACCTAGTAAGATCACTGGATGGCTTCCCAAGATAAAAACAATCCCAACATCATAATATGGATCATTAAGACCCATCATGAGCATCAGAATAGCTAGATCCACTGCGGCCGTGATAAGTACCAGTGAGATGATGAGAACCATTCTCCTTCCTAAGAAACTAAGACACCCCCAAGTCTTGGTTTTATAGGTTACCTTTTCGACCATTACCTCATGTGTCCATTGGAAGCTCAACGCCTATAATTATAGCCAGTGGAGTCTTTAAATTTTCAACAGTTGGGTTTTAAATAATAATGTTTATCTCCTTTGTAAAAACTTGGATTATATAAGGCTTTTATAATTTTATTTTATGTTTTATAATTATGTCTTTAAATGTCATAGTTTTAAAATAAAGGAATAATTTTATGAACCTAGTTGTTTTCAAAAACCTTAATGTTTACTTATATAGTTCAAAACCTATTAATTTAAAATATCTTTTAAATAATATAAAGGTTATCACTCCTAAGGAGGATATTTTATAAGTATGGAACCAATATACCTTTAATAAGTATTTTGAAGATGTACTTTTGATACCCAAATGTTATATTTTTAACTAAACAAAACTACCTATTCAACCTAGAAGTATTTTATGAATTCAATTGTTAATATTTTCATAAATTATTGTAACTTATGTTTATAAAAACATACTATTTTAAATAACATATAGGTATAAATATGTGTACTTCAAAACATAAATTATATTTTAAAATGATTATCTAATTTTTAATAAAAACATTTTAAGGGGAACCAGCCAACTGAGGGCAGCCATGAGGCCAAGCCCTCAAGGTCAAGGCTAGTCCCCCTAGACACCCAAGGGGGTGACCAGGATTGTGTCTCGGTGTCTCGAGTACATTCTTAGAGGGGAGCCCGAGCCCAAGCATAGCTCGCGCCAAGTACCAGCACGGACGCATAGGCCCGTGTCTAAGGCCAGCGGTGCATAGGGTGTAAGGGTGGGCCAAATCCCGGGAGGGGGCCCATTTTTAAGGCCTTGTGGAGTGTGTGAGTGTATTTTTTTCATGATGCTAAAGCACTGAGGCTTATAATCCGTGCCCAAAAATCCGTTCTTTTCGATGTGGGGACCATTTTTTTCAGCCGAAATGAAATCGTGGCCATTGGATCTCCCATCGCGTGATCTCGACTATCGAAACCGATCCTGGGTTCAACCTCAACCGACCACGGAATATCACCATGTTTTTTAGAGCCTTTAGATCCTACATGATCTAATCCTAGTCATCTGAAGTTTATTTTAAAACGCCACTTTGTTTCCTAGCCATCCGATCAGTCCCCAGTTCAATCCTGGCCATCCATTCCTTTTTAGATGACTTCTTTCCCGCGTTTCTTCTTCTTCTTCTCCCCGCTTTGCACCAGTAAACCTATCTTGCCTCTTTTTCTTCACCTAGGCCTTCAGTGGACCCATCCTCACCCCCTCTTTCCACAATGATGGCACCAGCCTTTAATTCTTGGCCTCGGATCCCCTTTAACGTCTCTTCACGCTAAGTTGGATTTTTTTTAATCCTTGAGTTTCAATAAAGAAAGGCGACTATTCCTTCATGTTTCTCTCCAGTGTCGTCTTCAAAGACCTTCAAGATCCCCTAATCCTTCTCCTCCTCTCCAAGACATGGTAAGGGAACCTTTGTCTTACCTTGGTCCGTTTCTAGTTTCGGTTGTTTTTTTATACATATGTATATATGTGTATATATACATAAAAGCTTATGCAAAACCATACATGAACCTGTTTCTTATGTGTTTTTCCCTCATCTTGCAAGTAGGTTCGAACCAGAAAAGTGAAGAAAACCCTTGTCTTGATTTGGCCATTTCTAGCGTCTGTTTTGGATATATATATATATATATATATGAAAGTATATATATATATACGAATATATGTTAAGGCTGGTATCTGAATCTATTCCTGCGTGTTGTTCCCATCCTATAGACGGACTTAATACACAATAATAAAGGGGAGGTTTTGGCTTGTTAAGTTTTAGTTTTGAAATATATAAACATGTATATTTATATATTTATGTATATATATATACAATATATACACCATTTACCCCGTCTTCACTCAAAGAATACCTTGATTCGTAAATATTGGTTTTAAAACATTGTAAAAATAAGGGAGACCCCTCCTTGGTCTCAGGTCTTATAAATATATATATGAGGATATATGTATATAAGTTTATATAAATAATCTTATATATTCCCTTGTATATGAGCATACTATTTTACTAATATGATTACCAAAGTACGTATTTTTTTAAGTTATACTCTAAAAATGGTTCTAATTTGGAAATCTAGCCTTGCTTATATATCGGCATAGTTTTAAATTATATATATATATATATATTTAGTATGTATATACATATATATTTATATTTATACATTTGTTCAAAACATTGGTATAAGAGTTTATAATTTGGTTAAACCAGGATTAAGCCAAATATACTTTTAGATAAAGGGATTGGTGCAAAATGTTCCCGGGTGTCTCTGGGATTTATATTTGGTGTGAAAAAACCCTATTTAAAAGTAATGAATAACAGAATTTAATTAATATTTTAATACAAACAATGCATGTATGATCTTAATGAATGCTATTTTTGTGGTTAAACCAAATTATTCCTATGTCAAACCTGCATTGATTATTTTAAATTCATTTTGATTTGAAATGATTTTGTTAAGGATAAAAATATTTGATGATTGAGTTTTTCTCATTAAATATTTATTACATAATGAACCCCCTACAATTATTGTTATTAGTTAATCAAGTTGTGATTTGGTCTTTTTGCATTCTCACTAGAACTTTTATCAGCATGTGTTTTATTAAATGTGCATGAAACAGGGACTATATACTAAGAACTTGTCATTTCATGTGGCAAACCCAATCTATTCATCATTTTATGTGATGTAATTATTATCACATATGCAAGAGTTATTTTTCCTATATATGCCATATATTCTGTATAATATCAAATGAATGTTATAACGTCAGGTTTAATACATGTAATTCTTTAGTAAATGTCATTTCTTATTTGATAGATAAAACACCAAATAATAAAGAATCTACGAAATCGTTATTTAGAGTTGTATGGTACACCCCAAATAACATCACTTTAAAATGGGTATCCAAAGCTGTATGGGACGCCTTGGGTACAGAGCCCCCTAAGACATAAGAGGATAGTATTAGAAAGATTATGTGATGGGTGAGGCCTATTATAGCATCTCGATGCATCGGTAGGTCTCATGAGACAAAATAGAGCCATGGCATAAGGCTTGACAACAGTTACAATTCAGGTGAAATTCCTGGACATAGATGATTATGTTCTTGGCACGAGGCCTTGACACAGTCTGGCATTATACCCTCCTATTAATGTTTTAGTAAATGACCAACCATAGAATTTTCCGACTAGTAGGATATCCCTAGTTCAGAGCCTTTTGTATACACAGAATGAATTAATATGTCGCAGTAGTTCTGGACTTGATCCATTTAACAGTAGCTTTATGTTATTACAAGGGAAAAGATATGGATATGGCCATCATGATATGTGCACCAGTTACGTTCATTATTACAGCATTTTTTATTATGTCTTGTGCACTCAGAACTGCCTTTATAGTAGTATTCATTTCCCTACATGTTGTTAATACATGTTGTTAATATTCATGTATTATACAAGCATTTAATTTCCCTGCGTACTCTGATCATGATTAGATGTTATGTTACTAGTTTTCTTTATTCCAAGGTAATTAATTTCCCAATGTTTAAGTTTATTTTAAAGAATACTATTTTTATTTTTAGTAAAGAAATATTATTTTCAAGTTTCTTTCAAACCCCTTACTGGGAATACTTTGCTCACCCTACGTTTTTGTTTTAAAAAATGTTTAGGTATGGGTTTTTACTAAATAGGTTTTTCAGAAGCAGTTGGTTTCCCAGAACCTGAACCTCATGATCCTCTGTAATAATGGGATATTATGTAATACTTATAAATGTTTGTAATATAATTTTGATACATCATGTCTCATAGACACCCGGGAATTAGGGTCTTTAAAAACACATTCTAGAACCATCCACCATAAGTCTTCATCATCACCCCAAACAAAACTGTCATCACCGCCACCCCAAACAACACATGCAGGCCAAACACCATCATAAGACGTCAAACCAGAGGGGGACAAAGCAGAAAAATAAAAACCAGAAAGCCCAGAACAACATTGGAGTCAAATAGAAAACATTCACCTAGCTATACTGATGTCACGAGGTAGAAAAAACTAGAAAATCAAATAAAACTAATAACAAAAGAAAACTTTCAGAGGGACCACCATCATCCAATCCAAAACATCACCATGCCAAACAATATATGAGGCCGAACCGTACCACACAGATCGAAGGACCATCAAAAATAAAAGAACCAAGGGAAAATAACCCTTGGAACAATAGAGAACCAATGCAAGACGCAACTGCAGAATCCATGCACCAGATCCACACCGCTGATATGCACCCTTTATATTGAATGCTATAATAGAAACCATCCCAAAACCGCTACAAACACCTTCATAACAGACCAGAATAGAGTACAGTACATCGAGAAAGGAATAAAGACTAGAGATGGGAATTTGAGACAATAAGAAAAACACCAAACATTGATACCAACAAATACCAAACCACCAGAGATCCTTTTGAGTAAACCAGCGTAGGGTTTTGGCTTTAAGGTTCTAGTAATTAAAGCATGGCAGTGAACTTTGGGGAACACGAATCAAAAGCAGACAACATAGAATCATATAATAGAAGTGGAAGAAAAATGGAAAGTAAAAAAGATGAAAGAAATCCAAAATCAAAAATAAACCCAAGGAATTAGAAGACTATAATAGAGAACTATCCATCACTATGACTGATTCAAGGAGCATCGGTGAGGAGAACCAGAGAAATTGAGGAAGAGGGAGAGGGATGGTAGGAGAAAACCTAGAACTTGGGAAGATATCTTCTTGGAGGGAAGCATTCCACAAAAGTTTATCAACTCCCTAATAAAGTGTAATTGATTCATGTGTTTTTATGAAAAATTTATGTGTCTATTTGTGTTTTGAGAGGTATCTCCCCCAAGATATTTTTTTAAAGTATTGTGTACTTTTAAACTTCTCTTCTCATGTGATTTTTGTGTTCCAAATATAATGAGAAACATGAGAGGTATCTCATGAGTTAGTTTTTAGGACCACCATTATCTTTTCTTTCTAGTTCTATTTTGATTCTTGAGATTGATAATTATTTTAGAAGTTTCTAATGTAATAGTCTGGATTATTATCGAGCCTTCCTTTTTAATTTTAGGGTGTAACCTAGTGATTCCTAGGTTTGGGTGTTTTTTAGAAAAAGATTTAAAAGAGGTTTAAGATGGGTTTGATAATTTATAAATATTAATATTAAATTTTTAAATTTTATTTTGTAAGTTTCTAAAATGATTTAATTAAGTGAAATTTATATAATTATTAAAAATTCAACTTTATTTAATATAAATAATTTTTCCCAGAATTTTTAATTTTGTGTGATATATTAAACATTGTACATCATATTATACACATGTTTAAATATTTGTAATTACATGAGTTATGTTGCAATTAAAATTTTAATATTTTTAAAAAATTATATATATTTATACACACTATATTGTTATATAAATATAGATGTGTGTGTTGCGCAATTTGATATTATGCATATATGTATATACATATATATGAGTATGTATATTTTAATTTGTTTTAAATATAATTATATATATATATATACATATATATGGTTTTATGTATGTTGAATATATGTGTATGTGTGTGTGAATGTGTTTGTGTGTAGTGAAAAAATAAAATAAAATGCATGAAATAAATGAAGAAGTTGAAAAAAAAACATTTGAATTATGGGTGAGTAGTTAAGTAAATAAGGGAGAATTGTTTATTGGAGAGAGAGGGTGGAAGTGGTGGGTTATGGAAATAAAAATAATGATAAAAAATGAGAGCTTGTGTGGAATATAAATATATTGGATATAAATGAAGAGTGATGCATGAGATGGAAAAAGTGGGGAATATATAAGAGAAGAAATGTGATATTTTAAGAGAGTTTGAAATGTAGAAATTAATTTACATTTGAGATAAGTTAAAATGATTAATTTAATGTTTAATGATAAAAGGGGAGAGTGAATAGTTTAGAATGGAAAAAAGTGAATATAAATGGGAATCAATCAAAGGGTTTGTTTCTCCCATTATACAAATGAAGAGGAAAAAAATTGATTTAACATAATTATAATTATAATTATAATAGTAATAGTAACAAATTTGGTAGAGATTGTATTATTTTGAATTTAATTATAAAAATATATGATTAGAAATTGGTCAAAATGTGTGAAATTAAGTGAAATATATTTTCTAAATTAATTTAATTTTTATAAATTATAAGATAAGAATTAATTATAATAAGTCATTTAAAAATTAGGTAAATAAATACCCAAAATTATTCAACTTATTTTTTCTATATCTCCCTCAATACTAATTTAATTGATGCATCATTAGTTCAGTTGTATTCTTCCTAACAAGTAGAAGGAAAGAACATTGTTTTTTTCAAAGGAATGAATTTATTATTTTCATATATAATTAAATCCTATTTTTACATTTAAATTTTCAAATATTGAAAATCATACAATTATGGCTTTACGCTGGGTTTTATGAAAATAATTTATAATCTTTGTTGGGTCTGAAAAATAAGGTATTAAATGCATCATTTTTGACCAAGTATATCATGTGTAAGGGGATATAATTTTTTTAATTCTATTTGATGATGGAATTCATTGGATAAATAAATATATGTAATTGATTAATTTTAATTTATAGGGAATTACAGAATTTTTCCTATATTTTATATGATTTAATTATGTTGAAGATAATAGTTTCCAAATAAGGTATTAACACATGCAAAGAGAATTATTATCTTTATTATCACATGGTGTTTTAATTTAGGTAATTAAAAGGTCATCTTGGAGAGAAGTATTGATAATCACATGATTTTAATTATTATTTTTTCCATAAAAAGAAAGATCGAGCATGTTTTTAATTTTTTTGTAATTTTGTTTAAAGGATTATATAGGCTTGATGCCTCACAAAAAAAATCATGGTGGTTGGGAGACCTTATTTGTGATTATTTGACATGTGTGGTGGAACCTAGATTTTTGTTATTTTTTGGAATCAAATTAAATAAAAATGAAAAATTACTTATATCTAGATAATAAAATGGCTTCCATAGGAAATTAATAGATTTTTATGAATTTTCATAAACAATGAAATAGAATTCATAAAATCTCTATTTATTAAACTAAAATAGTTCATGGTTGATGTGATGTGGTTGTGGATAAAAGGATGGCCTATTGGGGTGCATGTACATTATTTTTTGGCAGTTTATTAGTATTATTGTAGTTAAATGATAACATTGAAAATAAAATGTATGGGTTGGATTGATTAATGAGTTGGAAATGACTAATTAATTAAGATGAAGGGAAGTATGGTTATGCGTGGTTAACGATTAATGTGAAATTAAATAAGAAGGGAATAATGGAATAAATTGTTTTTTTGAATGAAATTGGATTATAATGTGAAATTAGGAAAATGGATTAATTTGAAATGTGTTTGGACTATAGAATGTGGATTGTGGATTATTATATAGTGTTGTTTATTTAGAAGTGGTAGCGGATGTTTTGGAGGATGCGAGGTGATGCGGTGACGTTGTGATATGGTTAGTGCCTCGGTTATGAACACATAAGATTGGGATGGTGTGTTTGATATTATATATATATATATATATACCATTGTATATTGCTTTTTATTTTTATAACACCCACATCAAGCACCATGTTTTAACACCCATACATATTTATATTTAGAGGGTGTTTCTTCCAATATCTCGAGGGTAGGATGGATGGATGGATTCCTTCTCTTCCCCACCCCATCTTCTAGGAGTTGGAGACATTCATGGGTTGTGTTGGATATATATCAAAAGTTCTACTATTTAGATGGGATCTGATGACATGGGATGAACCAATTTTCTTTGGGAGATATATGATCAGATGATTTATGATGTGGTCATGCATGGTAGGAGGAGAGATTGAGGTTTATATCCTTCAGGTTCATGATACCATACAACCCTGGTTCTGTGATGTGGTGTAATTGTATAGGTGTCCTTAGTCTAGATGTGATGTGATGTGATGGCACAGGTGTCCACATGGAGATATGATGTGATATGATGTGATACAGAAGATGTGGGAGTTCCAAGACATATAGCTTTGGTGTGTGATATTACCAAAATAATGGGAAAGAATTTTGGGGTACCATTAATCGATATGCTTCTTATTGTGTTATAATAATGGATGTGTTATTTGGTGATCGAGCCTTACCGATGTTGGGGCTTGGTTTGTCAGCCTATTTAGGTGTTGTTGGTTCTATTGATTCCTCACGGATGAATTAGTCTAAATTTATACATGTGTATAAGTGACTTTGATTTTACTTATGATTATACTTTTATTCTAACCATACATATGTAAAAGTGTTTTGAGGTTTTCCTGGTGGACTTTATGGTCCATGATACACATTACTTGCGCAAAACTTTAGAGATGGTGTTGTGCCACTACATTAGCATTAAATTTATAGCTTTATTTGTAGACATTTATTTGTATCTATTTTGTTTATACATTAATTATGGGATGGTTTTGATTTCATTTTATATTATTTCATGGAGTTACTTTCATTTCATTTTTCCTATCTCTTGATCCTATTTTATTATAAAGTGTAATGCCTCTCATTTAAGATATTTTCATACTTTCAATGCTAGCCAACAACTTGAGGCCTATTGGAGGTGAAAATAAGGTGTCATTATATATCTTCCTTCATTTTGGTTACTTTTTTGGTATGGTGTCATAAAAATTAAGAATATTCCTTATAACCTTCAACATAAAGTGTTAGTACAAGACGAATAACATTGATTTGCGAGGAGGTAGTTCACCGTATGCACGAGCGACATTATCATATCTTCTGCTGAATGGAAGATAATAAAATATATATAATATAATGACTCCATAGGTATAATAATTTCATAAATATCATATAGATAATTTAGATCCATCATCATTACCAATCATGATATGTGGTGCTGAAAAAACAAACAACTTTGGTCAGTGAGGCAGTAGATCGTCGCACACACAAACACTGATTTCAAAAACATTTGATGGAAGTGTGTGTAGTTGTAGGTCATACATTTAACATTAATACATTTCAGTATATATAATATTCTGAGGTTATTATATAATCATATTATAATATAAATTTATTGAGGTTGATATGGACATAAAAAAAAGATGCTTGTTGAAGAACACTACCTCTTATTTGGGTATCCTCATTAAATTTTCACTAAAGCATTCAAAGGGTGGATTTATTCCCTAAATAATGCCTCTAGGATGATGGGAGGGAATTTAGAAAGTGATTTGGTAAGGTATTGTCTAAACTAAATGGGTTTATGGTGTGAATAATTGGGGAGAGTGAGTGCCCTTTTATAGTTGAGGAAGAGTGGAATTCGTGTAAATATTAAAAAAAATAACTATTGGGAGGTCTCCCATACCTCATGTTGATAAAATATTGATAATTAAATGTGGGGCGGTTTGATATGGTCAATAATCCCTCCACCACACATTGAAACGCATGTTTTAAACATTTTTTCCTTAACTTCTATGTTTCCCTTTTCTTACCATTTTGGGTTTTCACTACGGTAAAAAAATTTCTTATCTATGTAATTTATCCATTGAAATTAAATTAAAGATATAATTATTATAAAATTTATTCTCACTAAATATAAATACAATATCTAATATATAAAATAAAAATACCACATTTTTTTGAAATTTATTCTAACAAAAGTGCATGTAATACGCAAGAACAATACTTTAACCCTGACTGTGCTAACAAAGTTTTTACTATTTAGTGGTAAAAATGTTAATTATATAAGATAAATTGGTACATTAATGGAACATAATTTATATCTAATAAAATTTAAAAATATCATTTCAGAATATATGATTTTTAGTAATTTTAATTCATTTAATAGAATAATATAACATTAATGTTAACTTTGACATTATTTATATAATTTGAATTTAAAACTTTTATGATAATGATGGAATTTGATTTATCAGGTTAAAACCTATGTAACATGATATATTAATATTAAAAGTTAATATAATAAAAAAATCATTCAATTTAATTCACATTAAATATTTTTAGCACTATTTATTTTAGTGAATTATTAAAAAAAATATTCATGTATTGTCGTTAATTAAGCATTAAAAGTAATTATTTCATCTCTAAAAATTAAAAATAAATTATTATGATAAAAAATAATTTATATTTAAAAATAATATTTATAACTTAACTATTGGGGTTTTCCCTATCCAAAAATAATTATATATATTAAAGTCAAGGATGGTACCTTTTTCCTTTTTCTATACATAACTTATTATATAGGTCACTTTCATGGAATAATATCATAATAAATCATAAAAATAGTGCCTCATGTGATAAGGTTATAAATAAGTCCATCTAATAAATTTTTTGGATATGTTGTAAGTTCATTTTACCCCTTATCTAATATGTTTAATCTCTCGATAAACTTCTTTTTTCATTAATTACTGTAAATAATTTTAACTGTTTTTACCAATAATTATGGTCAAAAAATCAACTAAACCTATTAGATAATATATATTATGTTCATTACAAATATGGAATCCATTTGTCCAAATTAAACATACATAATTGGTTGAATAAAATGTAATATTAATCATGCCGATGCGATGAGAAAGTGGGTTTTTAAAGTGAATTTGTTCAAAGGTTTTAAATATTTTTATATCTAAATTAAAATTAAAATTGACACTATTGGCATAAATTATATTAATGGATATAAAATATAACTAATTTTACATTAAAAACAATTGAAAATATAATCTATCATTATAAATAATTTAAATTAAAATAATGTATTCAATTAAAATTCTATATATTTTACTATTCATCTAAAAATGAAACTTTTTAGAAACATACCAAACAATCATGATATGATAATTTTGGGATTATAATTTCAAAATTAAAGTTTATTTTATTATATTAATTTTATAAAAGTGATAAAATTTAATTTTAAATTATGTTTTCCAAGTAAGATTAAACCACCTTTTAGAAAAATACAATTTTAATAACACATTTCATTTTCCATCAAATGATTATGATTTTTTTACTAATAAATAAATAACTAATAAAAATTTATAAATTATATATTTTCATAAGTTAGTAAATCCTATTTTTACCAACCCTTCCAATGGCTAAATGATAATTTTCATTTTAAATAATAATAATAGTAATATATTATTGTTCGATAAAACTCGACCTTGGGTGTAATGAAATATTTCAAACAAACTCATTATTTCATATCACATCTAATATAGAATAAGATGTTATTATTTTATAAATATGGGATATTAAACATGGGAATGTTTTAGAAGCCCTGTGAATTAAATCTAAGTAACTCTCATATTTTGATAAGATATGTATAACAAACCATAACATTAAAAATGCATATCTATAACTTTAAAAGAAAAAATTGAATTTTCATACATTTTCTGATCAAGTACGTTTAGTGTTTTAGAAAATTATTAAAAAATACATATCAAACCCTTAAAACATAAAGTTAATACATCAACAAAATTTCCATTTTTTTTACAAAAAAAGGATTTTTAAAATTAAAATCAATTTTTTTTTCAAAAATTATGAAATTATATACGATGAATCAGTATAAAAGAAACATGGACCATGTTATATTTTCCTATTTATCCTTATGCCTTGTTAAATATATTTTAAAATTTGGAACGTATAGTTACCCAAATATTTCATACCTAAATAATACATCTTATCTAAAAAATTAATTTATATATCAGCATAATCCATTCTAGAATAATAATTGTTTTCTGTCTTTCAAGACATAGATACATATACAACTAGTATATAAAATATCTACATAATTTCCCATTAAGTTCTTCACAACTAGAACCCTTATTAGAAATATCATAATTAAAACTATTATTTATAACTTGGTGAAGGGAAATATAAGAAAAGGTGATTTTAGATTCTTATTATGGGTAAAAATAAGAGTTACAATCAATGATCATAAGTGAGAATAAGATATTAATAAGGTTATGAAAACAAGATCAAAAGATAAAATAATCATACTCATTTTTTCAAGGATATTTACTCATGAATCTGGGCATAAGGTTTTTTCAATAAAATACATAAGCAATATGAGTACCTAATCATTAATAATCAATCACGGGCCACATGAATATAAGATAATAATAATAAATAAGTTCTTTTTATTTGCAAAAGATTATAAAATCACTTCATTATTCATGGTTTACTCCTTTAACTATCATTGTGGATAGAATACCATAAGGGAACAGCCTACCGAGTTATTGCCAACATTCTCTGAGGACAAATTTCAATTAAATTAACTCCATAATTGTAACTCCCAGATATTTTAAAAAATGAAATATGATTTTTGATAGCGAATAGAATATGACACATCGAGCTTAAGCAAACAACTGAATATTTTTATTTAAATGTTACTTTTATTACCTAACTTTAGAATGAAAGGGACGAATAATATTAACAGAATTAAGAAAAAAATTACATGTGCATATATAATTAGTTCATTGGTGACTAATAAATTATAAATGAATGTAAAACCCTTTTTAAAATAAAAGGAAAGTTTTTTCGAAAAAAATATGTAAAGGTGCACAAGTGTGTTTTATACCAATAAATAAACAATTCACTCTTATTGGAATATATTAATGAAATATATATATATATATATTAAATATAATTATTAAAATTCATCTTATGTGTTTTCTATATAGGATATAAGAACAAATCTAATTTTAGGCATAAAAGAAGTATTTTTCAAAAAATGCAGTTTTGTCACCTTTTGAAAGCGCACTTGTTTTAAATCAAGTTTTGAAACTTTTAGAAATTATTTTTGGAAAAATGAAATTCTTTTTTGAAAAATTAATATGAAATTTTAATTTTCTTGATTTTTTTATATTTTATGATAAATTTAATATTTTGATAAATTTTGAAAAAATACTTCATTTTAATTGAAAACTAATTTTTCATTAAATTTATTTATTATGTTAAAAGATATATTTGAGTGGTTTTAAAGTATATTTATATAATTTTTTATTATTTAATCAAATATAGGTAATTTTAATCAATTTCACGTTGAATGTTTATATAAAAAAGTTGTAAGCATCTAAATGTTTCTACTTTAAAAAACTTATTGTGTCGTCTCATTTGTAGGAATAAATTTTAATTAATTTCTAAAAATTATGTTTATTTAATTTGGAAAAATAGATTCCATATTTTGAATCATAGGTTACAAATTAAGTAAATAGGTCCCTTTTATTTTTTGACAATATGAGTAGTTACTTTAGTAAAAAAAATAATACAGTGAAAGGTAAATCAGATAAATAAGGATAAATAATAATATTATAAATATTATAAAATTACCCTAACACTTTTCCTAATTTCATTGGATGAGTGTGTTTCGACCAAAATAATCCTTGTTCTGAAATTATGACCTTTTTAATCCACTTGGATAAGAGTATGACATTTGTATTATTATATTCAAATAATGGTCAATTTTGTCACACTTTTTTTAAATAAGTGAAATTGTTTTCATATGGGTTAATATAATTAATTTATTCAACTATAAATATTATTTTTTAAGGTAAATTTTTTATCTTTATCATGATAATTTATTTGTAATTTTTAGGGAATGAATAATTTAATTAGAGGCTTTTACAATGATTATAGAGTAGTTCTTTAATTAAACGAAATATTAGATAAATGATATTAAAAATACTAAAATAAATATAATTTGAGATAATTAATGTCATAAATGATTTTTTGGATGGATTTGACATGTTTTGACGTTTTATAAGTATTTTTTCAAATTTATCACACAGTTATGATATTTTTAAAAGAGTCATGTTATGAATAGTGTCAAATTTTGCATTATTGATATTTTAAAATAAATTATATTATATTAAATGATATAAGTTTTTTAAACCGAATTTTAGAAAACAAATTGGTATATGTCTCAAAATCTCATCAATGACTCATTTATTGGTCTTTTTTAAATTTATAGTAATTATATTAACCCTCCAAGTGTAAATTACATGATATTATGGTAAAAGTTAAAATGGATAAATAAGGGTTAAAATAAAAAGACAAGGATTAAAAAAATAATAAAAACTTGTATAATTTTCATTGAATGGTTTGATTTTGACCCAAAATCATCCTATCCTATAAATAAATCAATTTGGACCCATTTATAAATGGAAATTAATTTGCTATTTTGAATAATTCCAAGAGTGTCTCTCTCCTCTCACATAAAAGGGTATCCATTCTTCTCTTTTCTTTACACTCCAAACCATTTTGGTTCAGCCAAGATCTTTCCAAATCACTTACATGAATTCCATTCCAAATATTAAAGGCCTTATTTTATATATAAAACCCTCCTTAGAGTTGTTAAGTTGTTAATAGAAGGAGTTCATTTGAATAAGAGGAAGATAATGATTGTACTTGACAAGTTGTTCTCAATGTAAGGGACTTTCTTATAAAAACTCACTTTTAAAGTTAATATTTCAAAAAAAAATACAGAATCCAAAAGGAATTTTTTTACATGTATATCATGAATATAATTTATCACATTCTTGTCTCTTTTATTTTTTTATGTTTCCAATAACTGTTTAAATTTTTATTTTCAAATAAATTGTTTTCATTTTTCTGAGTGCGACTTTGTAAAAAATGAAATGTGATTTAAAAGTGGAAATTTTATTTTCATTTTATTATTTTTTTATGTTTCCTAATTTTATTATGGTTTATGTGAATTAATTATGAGTATAGGTGGTTCTATGATATTTCGAGGGCGAGTGAGCCCATAATAGATCTCCAACACATTGGGTAATGAGAAATAGTTTAATAGTAGTATTTATCCTAAGTGATTAATGGAATATGATTTAGTGGGTATTCCAAATGTAACTATGACGTTTACGCCCTATGTAGCTATTAAATCTACTATAAGAGTGATATAGAATTTATACCACAAGTTTCATTTAAGATTTATGTTTTCAATGTATTTTCATAGGATTCTTATTATTTCATGAGGTAATATAAAGCGCTTATATTTTATGGGTGAAAGGTATAAATTTGTTAAAATGTTTTCATGGGATTAAATTATTTATGGAATAATGGTATCCTTCCTTATTTTTTGTCCCTTAAAGAGTTTTTTCTACTCATACCATGTTTTAAAAAAAATTCACATAGTACAAGGATGGGTAAGAGAAACAAGGATGTCAATTTGAAATTCATGAAGATTTATCATGAAAAATAAATAAATTTTTATTTTAAAAGTATTATATTATGAAATAAATGGATACTATTTTAAAATTATCCACTTTGTATGAAATTTGAATGTTATATATGAATGATGGCATAATTATCTAAAAATATAAACCTATAAATATCTCAATGTGAAAGAAATTAATTTCATGATTAATACTCAATATTATGTAATGTTTAAGGTTGGGTCCATATATTTGGTACCATGGGTAAATTTAGATAACTTTCGAGGTTACTGTGTTATTTAATCATAAGTTACAAGTTGTATATAACCACAATGGTTAGCATGCAAGGAATATTCATAGTTATTTTTGAAAATTTTAATAATTTTTAGACAAAATTAGTAAGGATATTTTTGTGTTTATCTTCCTCATAGAATTTGATGATTTTATTGATATAATCACACTAACCTTTTTGGTTTTTGTAAATTGATAGATCAAGCAGACACCAAAGAAAAACTGGATGTGAGGGAAAATGTGGTGGTTATCTAAATATGTAACCTAATGAAATGGAAGTTGTAAAAAGAACTCTTATAGTTATTATAAAACAAATATCATGAGTAATGATTAACCCCTTGAACTATGGTGAGTTTTCTAATGCATCATATATGAGAGAAATAAATCCTTGTGTATGTTTAACTATTTATTATCTTAAAGGTAAATATATTCAACGATATATGTGTCAAGGATGTGTAAAAAACACCAAGGAAATTTTCTTAAAGGTATGGGAAGATGTTTTAGATGTGGTGATGGAGGTCATAAACCAATAATCTTCCAAGGAAAAATAAAGCATTTAGTTGAATCCATGGAAGGGAATGAAGTTATTCTCGAGCTATAAATTTAAAGTTATAAATGTGGGGAGTATGTTAATTATGAAAAAATTATTTCCAATGAATAAGTTTAATGAATGGGATCAACAGGACTGTACAAATATATGTTTAGAAGTACCAAATTCCATTACAATTAAATATGAGGAAAATGAAAATGACATATAAAAGGTATGAATTATTTCATGGCTTATGTTTTGACATTATTTAGTCTTAAGAAATGATTCATGATTTTTTGTAGGAAATAAGTATTAATAAATTATATAGAAAATAATGGTTAAAGGATAATTAATAAAACTAAATTATTTATAAGACTACATATATAGGATTCATGATTTATGGTAGATTTTTCATTGATGAAATGTTTTAAAGTATTGATATTATTTTGATGATGGGAGTAATTTTGAAGGAGTTTTTTTTAATTTCAGTTATATATAACCATTAAATTTGTTATGTGAAAATTTTATATTATGAATAACTATCTTTTCTTTTTTGGACATAATTACAATGGTATGGATTACCTTTAGAATTTATATGATATTTATTTTTGACTAAAACATGGGTTATTACATTTTGGGTTGCAAAATTAAAGTTATAATATAACCACTGAGTTTAAAACATATTATGGTTATTTTTTGAAAATTTATCACATTTTTATAATTTTATAATAACTATAGAGTTTTAGAAAAGTGGAAAGTCATAGTATGGGTGACAACCCATCGTGTATAACAAGCCGATGAGAATGGAACCCAAAATTGAAGGGCGATAAGGGTGCATCATCTACCACTGGCCTATGTGAAGTCCCAATTAATATAAATTTTTTACTTTCAGTTAATCTATTTGATGGATGAATAATACGGTGATTTTTGTAACATATGTTTTATCAAAAATATTTCTACGTCATTGGAAAATTATATAGTGATTAACTGAATAATGACATTTTAGGAGACGTGCATTATTTTATAAATCCCATGTGATCAAGGAAAATAGAATACTATTGATTTTTATTTTTGGAATAAAGTTTGAATTATATTTTGGATGAATTTATGATTTTTTTAGACTTATGGTGATTTATGGAAATGGTCAGTATACCTTGAAGAATACTATGGAAGTTACTTTTTGGTATGAAACATCATGATTAATTGATATTATTTAGTGCTAAAAGTTAAAATTTATATTTGAAGGCTATGTGATCAAATATTTATGATTTTTAGGTTTTAATCGTAGTTTAGAATATTTTTGAATAATTTTAAGGACATTTATTTTATTAACTAGTCTATATTGATCTTTGGGTATTACTATGAATTTTGGAAATTGAAGTAGTTTTTCATCATGTATGGTTTATTATTTTTGGTGGAATTATCATTTCTTGTAAAAACAATTTTGGTTTTGGTTAATTTATAAAGACATTAGAAATATATATTTAATATTTTGTGCACACTGTGGTAATCTAGAAGTTGATTCTAGTGCTTCAGGCATGAAAAATTCTTTATAAATACTCATTATTTGGAAAAAACATGATTTTGTAGTGGTCATTTATTAAAGGATGAAACATAAATTTTCTAGATTGTATACCTCTTTATTTTCTTAATCTAGAAGTAAATTAATTCTAAAAATCTATGAAAATGATCTTTAAAATCAAATTTTATTTCTTTACTTTTCATACTAATAAGTCATTGACCTTTTAGCCCATCAAAATTTTATTATTTTGTGAATATTAACATTCACATCACCACGTTCCATATCACTATACATCCTAAATTTATAGTTTTTTTCTTCTATGTCCATATTTTTTTACATGGAATTGTAATATGTATTATCTCAGGTGACCTCTGTACTTCCCTTTCTTTATTTTAAATTGGAAGTCCCATTAATCCTTTATCCAATGTTGGATTTCAATAAAGGTGTTTTGAAAAGTCAAACCTCAGTTAACAAGCCCAAATTGAAATGTGATAGGATAAAATTTACAAAATGGGGGAATATTTTAACATCTTGAGCATATAAAAATAAATAATGTGTTCAATAGAATACATGATATTCCACATCAAGCATAAGTGAACAACTAAATATTCTTAATTAAATTTTACTATTATGAACATGGATTAGAGTGGTGGAAATGAATTTTATTGACTAATTTACGAAAATTTGTTTTAAAAATGAATATATAATTAATTCATTGGTGAAAAATTAATTATAAATGAATTCAAAACCCTTTTTAAAATAAAAGGAAATGTTTTTCTAAAAAACTATTTAAATGTGAACAATTATGTTTTATAACAATAATTAAACAAATAAATCTTATTGGATAATATTAATGGAATTTATATAAATTTATATAATATTAAATATAATTTTTAAAATTTATCTTATTTTTTTCTAGACATTATATAAGAAAAAATCCAATTTTATGCATAAAAAAATTATTTCTCAAAAAAGACAGTTTTGCTGCCTTTTGATGGAGCACATGTTTTAATTCTAGTTTATGAAACTTTTATAAATTATATTTAAAAAATAAAAATATTATTTTAAATTGGAATATAAAAATTTCTATTTGTTTAATTTTTGATATTTTTATGATAAGTTTCATTTTTGATGAATAGTGAAACAATACTGCATTTTAATTGAAAACCACTTATTCATCAAATTTATCTATAGTGTTATATTATATATAAAAATAGTTTTAAAGTTTAATTATATAATTTTTTATCACTTAATCCATTATGATATTTGGAATCAATTTCATTTTAAAATTTTAAATAATTACATTGTGAAGTTTTTAATGTTTTTACTTTAAAAAACTCGTTGTTTCATCCCGTCTATGGGATTAATTTTTAATTACATTCTTCCAATTATGTAATTATAATTTGGAAAAATGGATTCCATATTTATAATTATATGGTAAAAATTATATAAATAATCTCCTTTTATTTTTGTATATTATGAATAAAAACTTTTGTAATTTTTTATAAACACGGTTAAGGATAAATAAGGTAATAAAGGGTAAAAAATAATATTAAAGATATTATAAAATTACCCTAATGAATGACCTAATTTTATTAGACGAGAGTGTTTCTTCCAAAATCAACCTTATTCCAGAATTATGACCTTTGGAAGCCACTTGGATAAGAGCACCACATTTATAATATTATATTCAAATAAAAGTCAATATTTTCACACTTTTGTTTTTAACAAGTGAAATATTTTTAATATGGGGTTATATAGGGGATCATTTCGACTATAAATAGTATTTTTGAGAATAAAATTTTTATCAATATTATGATGATTTATTTGTAATTTTTAGAGGATAAATAATTTAATTAAATCCATTCATAATGATGAGGTAGGAATTATTGAATTAAAAGAAATATCAAATAAATGATATTGAAAATACTAAAATTAATATAATTTGAGATCATGAATATCATCTACGAATTTTTTAGATGATTTTTACATATTAGGGGTATTTTAGAATTATTGTATCAAATTTATATTGTTGTTAGGTTATTTTAAAAAAAATCCTATTTTGAATAGTGTCAAAATTGACATTATTGATATTTTAAAATAAATAATATTATATTAAATGATATAAAATTTCCAAAAAACCCAGTTTCGATCAAATTATTTCAATAAGTCTCAAAATTCCATCAATGATTCATTTATTTATCGTTTGGCGTCTTATAGTGATTATATTAAGAATCAACATACAAATTACATGATATCGTTGTAAGAGTTAAAATAGTTAAATAAGGGTTAAAATAATAAATTAAAGGATTAAAAAAATATTAAAAAAATGTCTAGAAATAAAACTTTTTGGACCCATTTGGAATAGAAAATTAATTTATATTAATTTAATATTTTGAAGAATTCCAAGAGTGTCACTCTCCTCTCCTATAAAAGGGAACCCATTATTCTCTCTTCTTTACACTTCAAAACCATTTTGATTAGGCCAATATTTTCCCGAATCCCTTCCTTGAATACATCCACATATTTTATATGCCCTAGTTTAGGTAGAAAACCCTCCTTATAAGTGTTAAGTTATTAATCAAAGGAGGTCGTTCGAAAAATAGGGAGATAAAGATTGTACGTGACTAGTCAGACTCAATGTAAGTGATATTATTTAAAAAAACACTTTTAAAGTTACTCTTTCAAATATTTTTATAAAATCCCAAAATAATTTTTTTTTAATTTATATCATGAATAGAATTTATCGCTTTTATGTCACTTAAATGTTTTTTTTCTTTTATAGGTTTACAATTTTATTTTAAAATAAAGTGTTTTCTTTTATAAGTGCATGACTTTGTAAAAAATTAAATGTGATTTCAAAGTGAAAATGCTATTTTTTATTTTATTCTTATTTTCTATGTTATGATTATGTTTTGGTTCTTGATCAATGTTTATGAGTGCGGTGGTTCCATGATAAATCTTGGGCGGTTGAGTCTGTAATAGCTCTCTAATGCATTTGGGTAATGAGATGGAGTTAAACGGTAGGTTTTCTCCTAATATATTAAGGGAATATACTATGGTGGGTATTCCAAATGTAACAATAAAGTACACTACCTATGTAGATATCAAATCTACTATAAGAGTGATATGTAATTTATGCAACAAGTTACCTAAATGATTTATGTAATCTATAGAGTTTTATAGGAATCTTGTGATTTAATGATGTAAGATAAAAAGAATATGTTCTATGGGTGAAAAGTATAACATTGTGAAAAAGATTCATGGGCTTAAATTATTCATGTAATAACTATTTATTTCCTTATTTTATATCCCATAATATATTTTTGATCTAATCATATGTTTTAAAATGTTTTTTACAAGGTATAAGTGTGGGTAAGATAAAGGAGGAAGTCAAGTTTAATAATTTGAATATTTTTCATGGAAAAGAAAAAAATTATGTTTTATATTATAAAATAATTTGATACTTTTTTAAAATTATCTAGTTTGTATGAAGGTGAAAAGTTATGTACGAATAATGGCCTAATTCAATAAAAATATAAACCTGAAAGGATACTCAACGTGAAAGAAAGTAATTTCATGACTAAAACTCAAGATTATATAATGTTTAAGTATGGATCCTTATAATAAAATCTTATGAGTTTATCAAATGTATTGTCTATTAAGTGTTTCTCAACTCCATCACTATTACCCAATGAATTGTTGGGATATAACGGACCCACCCATCCTTGGATTATAACATAACCACATGTATTTGGATTATAACTGAACCACCCATCACATAATTATTATCCATTAATATGTTTTACAAAAGATCATGAAATCATTAATCATTATATCAAGGATCATGTAACAAACTATCCTGATTCAGTAATAAAATCCACCCAAAGAATCCCACCTTGGTGTGGTGATGAGTAATAAGATAATATAAAAAAGTCTTGCATATATCAAAATGAGAAAGAAAACCATAATACATTGTGAATGAATATATAAAACATAAAAGAGTCATATAATCCATTCCAAACTATATAAACTGTAAAAATATAAAAATACAAGACTAAAAAGTATATATGTGACCAAATGTCACCTCCAAAACCTCAATATATGAAGTAAATAATGAAAAGAGAAGATGATATGCAGTGTAATACTCATTCCTTTACCTGGGTTTTAAAAAACAACATCTACAAGGGCCCAATGAAAAATAAAGGGTTTGGGAAATAAATCCCCATATGATTCCACCATAGAATCTATATGAAATCGAATATCAAGAATGTTGTAGTTCTAGTTAAAAAACATGTTTACAAAAGCATTTTAATAAATTAAATCCATTTTTATAAAAAAATATTTTGGTTTTCATAAAATCATACTGTATTCTACAAATCCATGAATATGTCAATTATGAAAGAAAATAGGTAACAAACTATTAATATACCATAAGAAATGAATGTGACCAAGTAACAATTAAAATTCCATCATATGAGAAACCTACCATAAATGGAAAATCACACCATTTGGGGTTTAACCTATGGGTATACATGATATAAAGAGAATAAAATCCATAATATAGAAATATTTTGGATCTAAAAAATATAACCTCTAGTAGAATAACACTCGTTGGCTTGACATAAATCATCTTGTGGCTCACACACACACATAGTGACAAGTCTATTCTTAACGCACCCTAGGTTAACTGGTGTACTATGTTAGTAAAAATCCATTTAAGAACCATTCACAAACCTTATTAAATAATTCATAGAAAATCGAATCTACATAATTTTTTAAAATATGATATTGAAAGAAACCACTATTCAGAACATTTAATCAAACACTTTGGGTTAAAAATTCATTTTTAAAGAAAACCCCTTTAAAACATGAATTTCATCCAACAAAACCATTCCAAATTCATCTTCATTAAACAAATAAAAATAATTGATAAGAAAATATAAAAATAATAATAATTAACCTTTGGTATAGAGACACATACCTTAATAATAGAGGAATCCTAGTCACCATCAATAGTGGGGATTAAAAACAAGAAAAATGGCCATTGAATGATAAAGCATGAGAAAAACATAGAGAAGCGATACCACTACCACATGGATCAAATGATGAATGCAGTGATCTGGAAGGATGGGATTACCAAAAATTACCCAAAATCATTCTATGGTTTTAGAGGAATCAAATCAAATAAAATGGAGAATAGCTCGAGTATACATCTTAATAGAAACTACTAAACACCATGAATTCACATTTTGAGTCCCTTTCATGTCATGAATTACATCATTTTACAAATACACTAAAAAAGGCATCACCTTGGGTTGAATTAATCCTAATATAATGATTTATGATTTAAATAGATTGCATGAATTTTAATATTTAACAATATGAGTTGTCTCACAATATCTACCCTGTAAGGGTTTCATTTCACTTAAATTAGTCATGACATGAATATGTTCAGTAGGCAATCCCCATTCTTGATTTTGTAGAAAAATATCAAACCATCTCAACATATTTATAAACCCAAGGATAACCCCTATTAGAACTTGACACATTTATACTAGGACTTCATTAATTCAATCCAACATACATACTAGATCATATGATCAACAGTAGTTATGAAATTCCTAAAACAAGGGGATGTTACAATTCCCACCACCATATTGGATTTATATCCCCATAAATTCATTAAGATCTTGGACCCACAAAAATTTAATCTCAAAGCTTCATAAAAAAAATACCTATCCCAATACTCATGGATATCTTGTCTGTAGTGTCATAGTACATGGATAGAGGGAATTTCTTTATCTCATAGTACCTTCTCTCGGTGATTTATAATCTAATTTTCTGGCTCAAACACATTGGTTTTGGGCTCAAGATCAACATCCATACACTCAATAAAATTGTAAGGATCTTGTTGAAACCTAATCTTCTTGGAAACACTGAACATGTCAAGGATGGAAGTCAAATATGATGGTAAGTCCAACCGATAAGACACCTTCTCAAGCCTCTCCATAGTCTCAAAGAAGAAAATAAATCATGGTTCCATACTACCATATTTACCCAACCAACGGTGTCCTAAGCAAGGTGAAACTCTGAGAAAAAACTAATCACCAACCTCAAACACAAATAGAAGAAGACAATAGTACATATATGATTTATGATGACTCTCTTCCAAGATCAATCACTTTATTAACAATTTCACCTTGTTCATCATTTAAAAAAAGACTCAGACCAACTACAAACATATCTCCCAAATATTCCCATAAAAATAGATATCTAAATCTCCACTCATACATGGACATAAAGGCTGGAATATTGATTGGGGAATAATAACTATTATTATAGAAAATTTCATAAAAATCCCAATAACTTTGAAATCAAGAACACATGCTCGGAGCATAACCTCAATAACTTCAATTTCCCTCTCAGTTTATCAATTTTTCAAAGAATGGTTTTTCCATGATCAATTTTTACTAGGAACCCATGACCTCCAAGAAACCATTCGAGAACCTGAATTTGAACTTCAGGTCCAAATTAGACACTATATAAGAGTCAGCCCGATGATTACTCACATTTTGTTAGACAAACAATATCTGATAGCTTCCACTTTCACAATATCCCTAATAGGTAAGAAATGTGTATATTTCATAATTCAATCAATGAACACCCAAATAAAATAATTTCCTCTAGTATTACAGGGTTAAAAATCATAAATTCATTTTAAATATTATCCCACTTTCATATGAGAATTATTAAAGGTTTCAAAAAACTAGTAGGTCATTGGTGTTATGCCTTAGTTTTCTGCATGTGATACATAGTTATATGAAATCTTCAACTAAAAACCTCATTTGGGTCCACCAATACCAACACATCAAATTGTTATAAATATTGGTAATTCAATGCTCAATGAAAAAACAATACATGTGTCCACTATCAATTATCATCTACCTCAATTAGAAAAAACAAACTACTACTAAAACACAATGATCCACCAGGAGACCGAGACCACTCACTCAAGGTCTGCCTACAATTTAAAATTTCACTAAAGCATTGGAATTTAGTTTCTATCACCTTGTTGAGATAAACCAACTCATCCAAAGATAAATAAAATTTCACTAATCAAAGAACACCTGTTCACCAACCTCTTCCACTCTCAATCACATCTCAGTGAACAAACTCCCTAGAGACCATTCCTCTTCTGATTCCTTCATGGATTTTGGAACTAACATTATTCTATGCAAATTGGACACCACATTCCAATTTCGAGTATTGTATTAAATATAAAAATCAAATGTCTGAAGATACTACACTCATTGTCTCTGTCTCAAGATTAGATCCCTCATAGTAAAAATGTACTTCATCATTTTATGATCAAAATAAATTATAGAACTCTCCACAAATAGATAGTGACACTACTTTTTTTTCATGCATAACTGGTGCTAACAAAAGATTATGGTAGGGTAGTTCTTCTCATGCTGACATGGATGGCGAAAGCCATAGGCCACTGCATGTTTTGTTTTCATCAAGACATATCTAAAATTCATACAAGAAACATCACAAAAAACATCATAACTCATACCTTTATTGAGAAGAATCAGAACATTAGTAGAATTCATCCTCCCCTTCATTTCTAAAAACAGGTCTGGTATTTTCCATTCCAATAAAAATTTACACTATTATAGGTTAATATTTTCCTTGGAGATGAAGGGTTGAAGAATTACCTAATAAACCTCGTATAATGACCATAAAACCCCAAGATTCATTGGATCACAAAAACATATGTGTCATTCTCTTAGAAAATAACCATCTATACCATTTATAGATCCATATATGCACTTCTCATAGATATAAAATTCCCAAAAAAATAAACTTAGTTATTGAATCCAAAATTCACATTTGGAATGATTACAATACAAGAAATGTTCTAACTAAGATCTAGGAATTATATCTAAATGGTCCATGTTCTCTTCCTCTGACATTGAGTATACCAAAAATATCAACCATGAAAACAAAAATGTATTCTAATAAATGATTAATGATTTAGTTAATTAACACCATAAATATCGAAGTATAATTAATGAGACCAAAGGGAGTTACTCGAAACTTGAAATTCACATACCAGCTCCTAAATGATGTCTTAGTATATCCTCTTTTTAGACTCTCAACAAGTGGTTACATGACTGAAGTTAAATGTTTAAAAACCAATTATACCCTATAAGTTGAAAAATGAGATAATAAATCCTTTTAAAGAGATATGTATTCTTAATGATCACCTGGTTTGACATTTAATAATATATAAAAAGTATCATATTACAATCTTCCTTCCTAGTAAAGAGATTAGGTGAATCCCATGGTGACATGCACGGAATAATAAATCCTTTAGCCTCTAAATCTTCAAGATGGACCTTATGTTTCACCAATATAGATATTTTCATACACTAATATGGCATAGAAATTAGAATCATACTTGGTAGTGTTTCTATGGAAAATTTAACATGTCTATATAGTGGTAACCCAAAAAATCCTCTAGAAATGACTAGTGGTACACACACTATAACAAATATACTCTTTATTTCATTTTTAAACATGATTTATTATATAATAATTCACTTAATACAAATCATAATATAGATAGTTCTATTTTCTTTTAGAAATTATGTACATTACATAACAAATTAAAACATGAAAAGAAATATCTTTATTGAAAACTTCTTTAACATGGACAAAATGTTCCTTCATACATAACACGACATGGGATAACCTAAGGACATACATAATATAAGGGTGAGATATAAAGACTTGTAAGAGAATAAACAATTCATAGCCTGAGGATAGTAATACATTTTATACAAGGAATATCAATGAGTCATAATGGAACATGAATAATAAGTCATTATATAGCAAGATAATCATAATATAGAAAATTTGGAAAAAACTTAAAACACTGCATCATAAACATAGGTCAAGGATAAATCTTCCAAAACATCATGGTGAAAAAAAGTCTCATAAAGGAATCGGGTACACCCCTATCTCAACATGACTTATCATTGTACTAAACATTACTTAATATATTGGTGCACTATCTGGGAACACCCTTCATTATCATTTCATTATCATGTTTAAGTGTGCCACATAGATTATATAACATGGTTTTATTCAACATCATAATTTATTAGATGATTTAATAATGTAGAATACATATATGTAAGTCCCCAATAAATAATTATATGTGCGTAAAGGTGAACACACTTGATAGAAAAATGTGTATAGTATTTACTACATGATGACTTTGGCATGGAAAATGGTGGTGCAATTTTGGCAGTATAACAACATCTTATAGAAATTCATAAAATGGGTTGATGAGAGAGAAATGGATCTTTCATCATTTAGAAATGAAATGGTTAGTAATAGATATATTTAATAACATATCCCAATATATACAATATTAATCTATAAGACAATACATAAAATCAACGCTTGATAAAAGAGGAGGGTGGAAGAGTCCTTACCAAATCTTGGTATAGTAACTCATGTACATAAGGGTTCAAAAAAGGGATGAATGAGAGTGAAATGGATCCCATAATTTAAAAATAAAATGGGAAGTAATTAGAAAGTTAATAATATATCCCAACTTAAGAAAATGGAAATCAAAAGGGCATGTCATAAATGAAGTGCTTGATAAAAATAGGAGAGAGATAATCCCTTACTTGGATGTGTGACTCCAATGGATTAGGAGAAGATTCTTGTGATCTTGGGGAACCTTGGGGGTACTTTAGGGAGTATAAGAAAGAGTTGGTATGAGATTGAAGGAGTTTGAGTGAAGATAAATGGGAGCTTGGGTGCGTTTATATAAGAAATTATGGGGATTCTTTCTTGTTTTGGTTTTGGGAACTACATAATAATATATTAAAAACCACAAAATATCCTATGGTCTCTACTAAATGGGATTGGAATACATTATTTTATAAGGGAAAGGGGATAATATTATAAAAATATTTCCCTTACTTATGTGCAGGTGAGTCACACTTTCAAAGAAATGATTTTAAAATCTTAAAATATTTTATAAGTCTTAGAGGATTCACTAACGATTTATAAAATAAATAAAAGAACACAAAAAAATTATTTTAAAGGAAAACAAATTCTTCTAATAATACTTTAATAGTATTTATTATATCACTATTAGGTTATTATGGTTTCATAAAACACACCATATATTTATACGGTATTTAATTTTTACACAAAAATTTGACTATATTAGAAAATTATTAAAAAATTCCCACTAGAAAATTTTTACATCATCATTCCAAAAACAATATTCATTTTATCTAAATAATTTCCTTAACATGTGAATATTCACTTTTAATATAAAGGGCTCACATTTATTGAAAATTATATGTTTTGTCAATAATAATTTTCAAACCCTAATAAAAATTACATTTGAATTCATAAAAAATTATATCATCATTTATATTTTAAAAAATTATTTAACAATAATATTTTATTAAAATATTATTTATTTCAAAAATTCATTAATTCATCAAAATATGTTTCTTAATTGAATTTGAATATGAACCAAAAATACAAATTGTAGTTTAAAAATCATTTAAAAATTAAAAATAAAAGTATGAAAATATATTCATTAAAAAGTAATTTATATATATATATCTATTATAAGGGTATTGATACATATCCCTTTATTACACCAGTATATTCCCAAATAGTAATGTGTGTGATGGTGGGGCTTTCATGGGGTCATTCAGTGAACATGGTTTGGGATGGATCTCAATGAGCTTGAACTTCTCCCATAAACAGTTTCACTCATGATCAAGTTATTGGATATCATCTTAGGATTGGTCTAGGGAAAATCACAAAAATGATAACTACCTCAGAATCTCTGATAAATGGGATTCATAGTGTATAATCCCACTAGTTGAGGACATAACCTCCTTTTTTTATGCCAAAAGGATTTGTTAAAACCCTATATTTATACTAGTCATGTGATCACTGTTCAATGACTATATTATCAATGGTAAATATACTTAAAGATAATTTAAATCAAATTTTATATAATAAAACAAAATTAGTGGATATGTTTCTATATCCATAAGAAATTTAATTAAATTAAAATGGGAAATTTTATTCATAAAATATTGGGTTAATACAATCTTCCTACATTTATAAATTTCACTCCCAAAATTTCCATTTACCATACTAAAATAGATGAGAGTAACTCTGCTTTATCACATCCTCTGTTTCCCACGTTTCTTCTTCAAACTTGTGGTTTCACCTAAACACTTTAAGAAGGGGCATTGTCTTGTTTTGTATCACTTTTTCTCTATAATCTAAGATATTCAACAGCTTCTCCACATAGAAAAGGTCATTCTCTAATGGTAACACCTTTGAATTGAATACATGTGATGGTTCTACTATGTACTTTTTTGAGGGGGATTCATTGAATATATCATGTACTTAAGATAGGTTTGGTGGGAGTGCTAGTTGATAGGCCACTAATTCGATGTGATCAAGGATCCAAAAGTGAAGATGTACCTTGGACTAATCTTTTTCTTCTTCCCAAATCTAATAAATTTTTTCCATGTAGATATGTAGAGGAATACCATGTCTCAAACCAAAACTCTAGGTCTCACTGATGATTGTCAATATATCTCTTTTATCGAATCTGAGCAGCTTTGATGTATTGATGAATGGACTTAATTTTCTCCACCATTTCTTTTAAAATTTCAGGACCTAGAAGTTTTCATTCCACTACATTATCCCAGCATATTGGTGTTCTGCACCTATTCCCATAAAGGCCTTCCTATGGATCCATTTGGATTCTTGAGTGGAAACTATTTTTGTAAGAGACTCTACGAAAGGTTGATGTTGGTCCCATTTTCCTTTGAAGTCCATTGAGAAATCTCTCAACATATCCTCAAATTTTTGGGTATTCCTCTTAAATTGTCCATCAGATTGAGGGTGATAAGTTGTACTGATGTTCAACATAGTATTTAGATCATTCTACATAATTTTCCAAATTTATAGGTGATTCTTGGATCTCAATCAGACACAATCAATAATGGTAGTCCATTCTAACTTACCACTTCTCTGATGTATATCTATTCTACTTGATCCAGTGATAAATCCTCTCAAATCGCAATAAAGTGTGCAGTATTTTTATAAAAATCCACAGCAACCTAGATATCATTTTTCCCTCCAATGCATTTTGAATTCCAAAGAAAAATTCCATGGTGATGTTTTCTCATTTCCATGTTGATATAGGTAATGGTTTTATCATCCCCTTAGACTTTTATCTTTTAACCTTCACTTGATAATATACTAGGCACATTGATTTATAATCATAAATTAATTTCTTCATGTTATACCACCAATATTGCTTTCATAGATCTCGATACATATTTGTGTTTCATAGTTGAATGGAGAAAATAAAACTATGTGCATCATTAAAAAGTTCTTTCTTTAACTCAATATTTGATAGAATACCTAGTCTTGACCCAAATCTATCAATTCCTTATTCCTTAACATTGGGTTTGGAGGATTTTCCTTTTCTGATAGTTTCTAAATTCTTATGAATTCTCATATCATATTTTTGGGAATCCTTTAACCTTACATGAAGAGATGTTTGAGAAATAATTTTTGAAAAGGATTGATGATGATCCTATCTTTATAATTCCCATGTTCATCCATTATAAATATAAGAAGATCAGATCATTCTCAATTCTCATTAATGGTAGAATTAATGGATATTTTTTACTTAGATAATATTCCACTTTTTTCTCTTTTTTAAGATGGTAGTGGATTGAGAAATCAAAATCCTTGATGATCTCTAACCATCTTTGTTAGTGTATATTTAGTTATTTCTATGTGAATGTATATTTAAGACTTTTGTGATATTTATATATTTCACACTTCTACCCAAAGAGATAATTTTTCCAAAATTTTTAAGTGAAGATCACTACTTCTAACTCTAGATCATGCATCGGATAGTTTTACTCATGAATTTTCATCTTCCTTGAAGAATAGGCTATTACTTGGTCATTTTTAATCAACAGATATCCCAATCCTGTCTTCAAAGTAATGTTAAAGATTATAAAACGCTCCCCACATGTGGGTAGTGTGATCATAGTAGTAGTGGTAACTCTATTTTTCAACTCCATGAACATTTCTTCAAATTAATTATTCCATGAAAATTTGAATCCCTTCCGAGTAATCTTGGTAATAGAGTTTTACAATAATGAGAAATTATTAACAAATCATTAATAATATCCAGCCAATCCAAGGAAACTATGAATATTTGTCACAGATGTTAGCCTCATCCATCACTTAATTATTTTTATCATCGGAGGATCCACATATATACCATTAATTGTGATGATATTCCCCAAAAAATGAGACTTCCTTCAACAAGAACTCAAATTTTCTATAATTTTCATAGAGTTTCTCCTTTTATAATATTTTTAAAATAGTGCTTAGATTCTCCTCATGCTCCTCTTTGGTTTTGGAGTATGTTAGAATATCATATATAAAGACTACTACTAATTTGTCTAGGTAATATCTAAAGACTCTATTAATCAAGTCCATGAAGATTTATGGAGAATTAATTAGTCCTAAAGGCATCATTAGGAACTCATAGTGCCCATACCTTGTACAAAAAGTAGTATTGGGGATATCCTCCTTCTTCACCCTAACTTGGTAATATCCAAACCACAGATCCAAATTGGTGAAGTATTGTGCTCTATGTATCTGATTGAACAAGTCATAAATTCATGTAAAATGATACTAGTTCCTTATCGTCATCTTGTCAAACTCACAATAATCAATGGAAAGGTGCATTGACCAATCCTTCTTCTTGATAAATAGGAATGGTGCACCCCATGGTGAAGCACTTGGGAATATAAACCATTTATCTAGATTCAACTTTAGTTGTTTATTTAGTTCCTCATATTCCAAAACATAAATTATATATATATTCATGGATATTTTCAACTCCCTAGACATAAGCTCGATTGAAAATTTAACCAACCTGTTAGGAGGAAGACCATACAATTCCTCCGAAAATACATCAGTGAATTCCCTCAAAATATGCATGTCTTTTTGGATGACCCCTTCCTTAGACTCAATCATTTGATCAAGATATGATTTCTCATATGGAAATAATATCCATTATTCAGATGATGGTGTTAAATAAGATTCATCCTCCTCCCTGAACTTGTATAGAATTAGGGGTCGATTCACCATATGGAGATTAATTTCCCTCTTACAGAAATTTATTTCTGATCTATATAGGTAAATACAATCCATGCCCATAATTTCATAAAATTAGACCAAAGGTTGTATGATGATATTATCCATGAAGTTCATACCATAAATGTTGGAATGGAAGGAGTGATATACATGGGATTTAATAATTTCCCCTTTTTTCACTAACATCTCTACTTATGTAATTTTTTGTGGTGTTTGGATTGTTCTAATAAACATTTTTGATATAAAGGAATTCATAGAGACATAATAAAAAATTACATTCTCTATTATTTACTAAATAAATAGTGTACCTATCACCACTTCATTTTCAGGATTCACGTCAAAAGTAGTGATGGAAAAAGATCTCCCTTACTGCCTTGGAGGTTTTTGGTTGCCTCCAAAAGTCACTCGGTTTAGGGAATTGATTCACAAAGTTACCTGGTTCATTTTAGTTGAATCAGTGAACGATGCATTCAGCATTGACCGTAAATTCGTTTCCTCTGTCACATTGGTGGGTTTCTATAATTGGTAATCATTGGCCAAGTGAACATATCTTCTGCACCTAAATCATTTCCCTGTTCCCCTAAGGAAATTTATAGGGTGATTCATTCCATAAATTTGATAAGTGGGTTGATAGACTTTTATATAACCATGGTATTTATTCATTAGAACACTAGAATTAAACTCTATTTTCTGATTCTTATCCCTATGATACCCCTGAAATTCACTGATCTTTATTTCAACTTTGAGGGCACATGGGAAAATTTCCTCATTACCATCAAAGTCATAGATTACCATGTATTTTTTTAATTTAGAATATATCCGACCAAATAAGTGGCCAACTTTTCATTTAGGGGTAACAAAAACAATGGAGGTGTATTATCTAATTCTTGCGATGTTTTCCTCATATGATCCAATAGATTCATCAACCTTTTTCTTGAATGTAAGGAAATCTCTTTCCATTATAATAAAAAGGGTGTGTAGAAAATATTTAACAAAAAAATTCCAGAATTCCTTCCACTCAATTTCTTCGATCTATTCCTCAGGCATTGTATTCTTGATCAATGTCCACCTCTGATCATCTTCACCCTCCAAACGATAAACAACCAGAAGAACCTTCCTTGGTTTGAAACACTAAAGTATGGAGAAGATCTTTTCAATGGATTTGATCCATTGCTCAGTGATTAAAAGGATCAGAAGATCCATTAAAATTATGAGGACTTTATCACATAAGATCTCAATTGGGGGTTGTTCTAAATTAAGGGGGTGGTTTGGGAACTCCTCTTTATCTAGGTTTCTATTAAAAACTTTTATTAACTGAGATATTATCTTGACAATATTTTTGAATCCTACTCCCATCGGATAGGGCATCTCATTGGTGTAATCATCACAATTCCTTTCACATATATTGATGACATGATTCATCCTATTTTCATCCATTTGATTGAATAAAAAAATAATTTGGTATGGTTATCTTAAAATTTAGCACATAAAGGAGAATATGAGGACATTAAAGGGATAAATTATAAATTATAATTATCTCTTTAAATTTGGAATTTATAGGATTAAATATATGTTATCTATGATATATTTATTAACATACATTCTTATAGTCATTTATGTTCCCTTAATAATGTTTCATATTAAGCTTATGAATTTACCAAAGATATCCCCCAGGAGTTTCAAACCAGGTGTGTAGTAAAGCCCGTTTTCATGTACCAGGATACACCAAGTCTGGCCCATAACACCTTTTTGGAGTTTTTACTCCTAGGTAAATCTATGCTAGAACCACATCCACTTATATTATACATATAGATATGTATTTACTTGATAAACCACTTAATATATACATAACAAAATTTAGGTATTTTTTATTAAACATAGTCTTACCCATAATTTTTTCACTAGGTTTTTCTAATCCTAATCCTAAAAATAACTAAACACATACTCTAATACCAACTATAATAACCCTACTCTTTATTTCATTTTTAAAGATATTTTATTACCTAAAATTGAACTTAATAAAAATCATAAGATCGAGGCTTCTAGTATATTTGGGAAATTAGGTACATTACATAACAACTTAAAACATTAAAATAAACATCATTTTTTAAAACTTCTTTAACATGACCAAAACATTCCTTTGTAGTTAACACTGCATAGGATAACCTGAGGACATACATAAGAAATGGGTAAACATTAAAATAAATTAAGGGAATAAACATGGAATAACATGTGGATAATAATACATGTTATGCAAGGAATATCAATGAGGTGTAAAAGAACATGAATAATAATCAATGATATAACATGATAATCATAACATAAGAAAATGCGGCAATGAGTTAAAACATTACATCATAAACTTAAGTCAAGTATAAATCTTCCAAGACATCATGGTGGGAAAAAATCTCATAAAAGAATCAGGTACGACCATATCCCAACATGAAATATCATGATACTAAATATTACCCAATTCATTATAACACTATCAGTGAGAACCCTTTATAATCATTCCATTCTCATGTTTAAGTGTGCCACATAGATAATATAACGTCATTTCATTCAACATAATAATTTATTATAAGATATAAAATTGTGGAATACATACATCTAAATCCATAATCAATAATTATATGTGGATTAAGGTTAATACCCTTGGTATAAAAATGGGTATGGCATTCACTACATGATTATTTTGTCAAGAAAAATCATGGGGCAATTTTTGCAGCATAACTACGTCATATAGAAATTCATAAAATGGGTTGATGATAGAGAAAGTGGTATCTAATAATTTATACATTAAATGAAAATTTTTGGGGATATTTAAGAACATATTCCAATGTATGAAAAAAGAATTTATAAGACATTACATAAAATAACTTCTTTATAAAAGGGGAGGGTGGGAGATTCCTTACAAAATTTCAGCATAGTAATGAGTGTGCATAAGAGTTTATAAGAGGGATAAATAAGAGTGAAAGGGATCCCATAATGTAAAAATAAAATGTTGAATAAGTGGGATAGGTAAGAATTTATCACAACTTAATAAAATGGTAATAAAAAGGTCATATCATAAATGAAGTTCTTGATAAAAAATGAGAGAGAGAATCTCTTACAAGGATGTGTAACTCCAAAGGCATAAGAGAGGCTTCTTGGGAGATTGGGTGTACTTTGGGAGGACACTATGAAATATAGGGGGGATTTTTGAATAACTTAAAGGAATTTTAGTGAAGATAAATGGGATCTTGGGTGGGTTTATATAGGAAAAGAGGGGAATTTCATTATTATATGGGTTTTGGACACTATATAATAAAATATTTAAAACCAAAACTCATCCCATTGTTTTATCCAATGGTTTATACCAAAGGGGAGTAGAATAACTTATTTTATAAAGATAAAGGCTGAAGATAATAAAAATATTTCTATTTTATATGTGCAGAAGAGTCACACTTTCAAAGAAATGATTTTAAACTATTAAAATAATTTTTATGTCTTGGAGGATTCCATAAGGATTTATAAAATTAATAAAATAAACATAAAATCATATTATTTTATATATAAATCATATATTTTGTGTATTATACCTTATAAAGTATTTATTATATCATTATTGGTTTATTATGATGTCATAAAACACACCATATATTTATATGGTATTTAATTTTTACGCCAAAATTTGATTGTCTCATAAAATTAGGAAAAATTTACCATTGGATAATTTTGACATCCTAATTCCAAAAATTATATTCATTTTATATGAATAATTTTAAAAAAATGAATTTTTATCTTTTAAAATAAAAACTAACATTTATTGAAAATGACGGTTTTTTGTCAACAACGGTTTTCAAACCCAAATAAAAATTTCATTTGACATCATACACAATTATATGATCATTTATATTATTAAAAAGTAATTTAATAATAATATTTTGTTAAAATATTATTTATTTCAAAAATCAATTAATTCATAAAAATATATTTCTTAATTGAATTTGAATATTAAAAAAATACAATTTGTGATTTGAAAATCATTTAATAATTAAAAATTATAGGATGAAAACGTATTCAATATAAATTAGTGTATATATTCTTATTATTATGGTCTTATTACGAATCACTTTATTACATTATCATATTACCTAAGAGTAAGGCATACGATAGTGGGGATTTCATGGGGTCGTTCTGTGAACTCTCTTTGGGTTGTGATCTCGATGATCTTGAACTTCTCTCATAAATGGATTGCCTCGTACTTAAGTTATTGTATTTCAGCTTGGGATTGGTCTACGGCGAAGCCCATAAATGTTATATCCCTTAGATGCTCTGATAAATGGGATTCATATGGTATGATCATACTAGATGAGGACATCACTTTGTCTATTCTAAAAGGATTTTTTAAAACCCTATATTTATATTAGTCATGTGATCATTGTTAAATGGATATATTATAAATGGTAAATATACTTAAAGGTAATTTAAATCAAATTGGATATAATAAAATAAAATAAGTTCACATGTTTTATATATCCATAATGCATTTAATTAAATCAAAAGGGGGAATATTATTCCTCAAATTTCAGGTCGTTACACGCACCACTGTAGAAAGATAACTTTCCAAACCATGTATAATGATATCATGAAACATATCTGAAATTTGGAACAATATTACTATAGCATAATGAACAACATGATCTTCTATTCATGATCTATAGTCCCACTCACCCTAAAAGACATGGGTAAACCCATAAAAAGACAAAAAAATATATACGATGGTGATAACAATAGATCTAGGTCTTAACACTGATAATAAAATTAATAACATGTATCAGGTCAAAGATTTCATGATAGAGAACTATGAGGTCCCACACCATCACATATTCAGCTATATCACTCGACACTTGGGACATTTGAAACATTTCTCAGTCCTCTTTACCAAATTCCTGAAAATATCCAAAAATAATGACATAATATCCAAATGTAGTCCTAAAACATCCACTGACCTTGATGACATAAAAGATTTACTAAAACATGTATCGATCAAACTAACAAAAAAGACGATTAAATAAACACCTTACCTTTAATATTAGTAGGCCCTTCTTAAGATTCCTCTAGTGAAATCTATACTATATAAAGTTGCATGGTCTCAGCTCCTCCATGAGCTTCCCTAGCCCCATGAACCTTCCCCTTGGCCTGAGGATAAGACCCACCACCCATGGAAGCATGAGTAATAACATATGAAGCCTTTTTTATAGTGGATCTAGACTTACATCAATGGGGAGTCCTTTTTCAAAAACACCTTAGATGGATAAATTTTCCATAATAATGACATGTCTTGGGATCTTCTATACAATTAGGCTTTCTATGACCAGACCTACCAAACTGATAAAAATGTAATATCCTGAGATTTTATTGTTTTCTCAAATTAAATTAAATTTTTAGGAATATTTTGTTATATTCAACACCATGTTTATCCAGTATTAAATGCAAAAATGATTTTCATCACTAGCATGCATAACATGAGATACTATGTTTCAAAAATCCATAAAATAATATTATTTTAAATATGACCATTATAACATAGTCGTTAAATAGAAAAGTATGAATATTATTATCAAATTTATAGAATATAAATATTAATTTACTAATTAATAAAAATTTAATTATAAACTATTAGTAAATATTGAATGAATTTTTAGTGAAATAATTATATTCAACCAAAATATGTTTTCTCCCAAAATGAATTTTAATTAGTTTTATTAAAAAAATTACAATTAATTTAGTGATATTTTTTAAAATTTAATTTATAAAATGAAATTAAATTTTGGAATCATCATATTAAAATTAAAATATAGTGAAATATTGGGGTTTATAGAAAATATTAATTTTCTAGTGAATGGTGAAAAATGTCATGTTTTGTAAAATTATAATTTATTTTCAATAAATTATGAAATTAATATTCCCAAATATTTTATAAATAAAAAAAATTATTATTTAGTAATATTTAATCCAATTAATTACTTTTAAAACATCTTTATATTATACTTTAGTATAGTTTTATTTTTGGGATTTAAAAAAGGGATTTTTATAAAACTTTTTTAAAGTGCAAAATTTTTCTCCATTTTAAGTAACTAAAATAAGATGAATTAGGAATTTATTAAAAAAATATATACTATATATAAAAAAAATTATTTTTTATTCATAAAATTATTATTATAATAATTAGAGTTAATATAAAATCATTTTGTGGTTGAAAAAAAACTTCTCAAAATCGGCTTTTTCATTGCGTCTATAGGATTTGTTTTATTTTTTTATATTTTTATAAAAATTTTATTAAAAAATAATATTAATTTTTGACATCACCATATTAAAATTATATTAATATTAATTTTTTATAATTTTCTAAAATGATTAATTTTATGATGAATAGTGAAAATACTAAATTTTAATTGAAAATTGGTTTTTTATTTAAATTACTTATAAAGTTAAATTATATTTTAAATTAGTTTTAAAGTAAAATTAGATAAAATTATATATAAATTAATCTAATTTAATTCATTTTAATCATTTTGACATTTAATTTTGATATATAAACCTGGTAATCTTTTGAATAGTTAATCTTTGATAACTCGCTCTCTCGTCATATCTATAGGTTTAAATTTTAAATTAAAATTTTCCAATTATATGAATTGAATTTTTAAAAATGAATTCCAAATTTTCAATCAATATAATTTATATTACATAATAAGTAAAAATTACTTTTGGACCAAATTTAATCGTGAAAACATAAAAAATTAATTAACTTGGTTAAGGTAAAAATGGTTTTTCAGGGGGTTAAACTAAACAATAATGGTTGAAATGACCTATAAACTTGAATAAAACATTTTATCTGGACATTTCCTAGCCATTAAACCTATAATTTTATATAAAATTTCATTGTGAACCTTGTGACATGAAAAACATAGGAGTACTTAATTATTTTTAGAAATACCAAGTGTGTCCTCTCCTCCAATTTTAAAATGCCACCCCCTCTTTTCTCTTCTTCATAACCTAAAAATGTTTTGTATCAGATAAGGCCTTCAAAAATACATTAAAAAATCAACAATATCATCCCATAATCCTTAATTTTTCATAATTAGATCCTAGGAAGTCTTTTAGTGAAAACCTAAGGAGGATTCCCTAAGAAGAGATAACATTCATCAACGATCTTTTTTGGTTTTATTTCTTCATCCACCTCCATAAATTATTATTATAAAATTAATATATAATAATATAAATATCTCCCATATCTTGAGATTTTTTTATGTTAATGGAATTACCTAAAACTATCTCCACATCCATCAAATGGATTATGAAATCATAATTTGCGTGTACGGTGATATAATGTCTCATAAACCAATGACATTCATTATTCCATTACATCCTATGACGGTTGGATATAATGATGGATTTATTGTTTATATAGTATATTTATGATATAATTATTCTTATTTAATTATAATATCACACATATCTTCATGCCTTCTATTTTTTGGGAATACAATAACGTCGCTCGTGTGTACGGAGGACTATCGCCTCATGAAGCGATGTAATTCATTTTCACATTACATGATTGGTATTAATGATGGTTTTATTAAAAATATATGATATATATTAAATAATAAATATTTGTAATTTTAAGATATCTATCTTGCGGTGCACGATAGGGTCATGGGGTAGAATTGGGCGCTACCCGACGGTTGATTGAAGAAGATTGGGTTCTGCTTAATCACTCATATCGAGTGCACCATTTTCACCTCGAAACACCCAACAGTTCCATATCTAGCAGGACCTACTTTCCAAAGGTATACATTCTCTAGGGGGTTTGACCAGCGATGTTTAAGAACTCACATTGGTTGAGAGGATGGGAATTCGGGCCCATCGCAGCCTTTTGGGGGGAATTATTGCATGTTCCGGGACTCTCTTATAGATTTAATACGTATTAATATGTTCGTGAATCTTTGGTTTATATCCAAGAATAGAATCCATGGATTACTTCTGGTTGGCAATGGTCAGTTGGATGTAGTGGTTCAGAATAATTTATGCATGAGGTTTACCATACCTCATTTGATTAATAACCCCGAGGAGTCTGGACTCACTGAGACAACACTAGTTTAAAGCCTCGTAACCAGGCACTCTGGATTTTATTGTCAACCAGGGGGGACAGATAACGACTTGGGCATTTGGATCGAACCCGTGATATGGGCTTCCTACGTATCCACATGAGAGGAATCAGAATCCACATAGTTTGGTTTGGTATGGGGCTTACACACCAGGTTGCCCAGGGTTGGTGCAGTGAACCGACGTGAAGATAGTCAGATCAACTGGTTGTTGGGCTTGAACCTCCGGGAGGCTTCCTACATACCCTGCCTTAGAGACAGGGATCATAGTCCACGTAGTTCAAATGGGAGTTTCAGAAAACCATTGTGAATGTGGAACCGGGGGTCCGATGGTGATCGGGCTTGAACCTCTTGGAGGATTTCTACGTATCCATGTGGTGGGGAGTCAAAGTCCACGTAGTTAGGATGGGAGTGTTGGAAAACTGACGTGAATGTGGACCCGGGGGTCCGATGGTGATCGGGCTTGAACCTCTTAGAGTCTTCCTATGTATCCATATGGTGGGGAATCAAAGTCCACGTAGTTCGGATGGGAGTGTCGGAAAACGGACGTGAATGTGGACCCGGGGGTCCGATGGGGATCAGGCTTGAACCTCTTGGAGGTTTCCTATATATCCATGTGGTGGGGAATCAAAGTCCCCATAGTTAGGATTGGCATGGGGCTTACGCTCTGAGGAAGCCCAGGAGGGGATGTCATGGTCGATGCTTACTCTAAACCCACGTGAGTCATGCTCGGTGTGAGAAACAAGAGGCAGTAGGGACCAGACGATCATGTCACGAAAGCCGCGTTCATGGGAAGTGCGATGGGGATTACACGTGGAGAAGCCCAAAAATTCGGGGCTTACTCTGAGATGGATTCCCAATGTCTCTTTCTCATGTCTGGCCATGAGGGCATCCCAACCCTTTGGTGGGTTGAGGAATATAATGGGGGCCAACACCTATGTGGAAGTGCACAAGCGGGATAATGCCAAGGGCGTTGGAATCAGTCTGAATAAAGGGAGATGAAAAGTGTGAATCACATGCTCGACATTCAAAATGCAGTGAGGGTGGCGTGAAGATGGAGGATAACTGTTGACAATGTTTGAAACATAGAATCCATATCATGTTAAACTGGAATTGGGGCAGACAGTTGAGGGTTTACTATTGACTATGTTCAAAACACAGGACCTGACTCGAAGTGTTTCCCAAAGTCTTTCAGGGGAGTTGGCCCAGGACGGTAGGTGAGACGAAGTAGTATGGGACCAGGCCGTTAGGGGGTCCCTTCAGACAAGAAAGGGAATGAATATCCGAATGAAGGACGTGCAAAGCATGAGGTGGAGTGATGGAATGTTTGAATAGATTCTAGCACTCTTGAAATTATGCCACTATAAACATGGAATGAGGAATCTTATACTTGGAGCATAAGGCATCTCTTGCATGGAGTAAGAGGCATCCAATTATTGAATGATAGGGAATGCTACAGTTTATAGTCATGTAGAGAGAAATATTTCCATATAGTTTAACATCATATGGATAGGATGAGGGCTATACAGTTTAACGTCATGTGGTTAGGTTGACTAGGTAGGAGATACCTAGAAATGGTTGGTGTGGGACTTATGCAAAGGCGGCCCTTTCGGGATGATTCTAGCAAAAGGATCTAGGTAATGGGGTTATAGGAGAGCCATGAGGAGTAGCTCTACTCATGACATGTATAGGATGCATGTTGGGGCGGCACAAGGGTACAATGTAAAACACTATCCTACGCATTTATCTAGCGTAAAGGATGGTTGGAGCTTGGCGTAGTTTAAAGTCATGCTACTGGGAAATTATTTAGAATGGAACGGCTTCTCTTGGTTCTTAGTAATCTTGTTAGAGTCGTTACACCATATTCAGGTAGGGTTGTGAATGGGGCTGGTAAACTGTATCTCAAAGGGTTTCTGAATCTTGGGATGGACATAGGGGCTCAGGGGATAAGAGGTGTACGGTGAGAATCATTGCCTAAGGAAATATTGCCTTTGGTAGATGGGCCAGGGGCGATCAGTATGCAGAGCCGTCGAGGGAATGGTATGCATAGTCATGTAAAGGTGTCCTTAGGTAAATGATTGCATTCTCCCGATAGCCGGGCAACTTCAAGGAAGTTTGAGATTCAGGGCCACCAAGGGTGGTTTATGAGAGTTTGGCTTTTTCTGAGTACGGAGTATGGTTTATGAGGAGAGGGTGTCGGGATACAGGAGAAACATCTAGGATAAATTTCCCGAGAATGGGTGAAGTCATCCCTTCTCACACTGGTGTGAGATAGTGGTTTGTGTAGTTCTGACTCGTGCACTGAGGGACAGAGAAAGCCTCCATTCTTTACTGAACTCATGACAGGTTTGACCATGCAGTTTAACATCATGCGGTAAGGACATATTCCGTGCAGTTTAACATCATGCGGTAAAGACGATGAGCATTATTAAAGGATTTTGTGCAGTTTAACATCATGCAGCGGGGATGGGGGAATTTTTGCCGATGCTGTGCAGTTTTAACTTCATGCAGTGAGGACGGGGGAATTTTTAAAGCAGTAGAAATGCTTTTAGTTGGAGGCATTTCCCTGGATGTTTAATGCTTGGTCTTTGTAGATTTATTCCAAGTGACCAAGATGTTCTGTACAGTTTAACGGCATGCGGTAAGTACATATTTGCAAAGGCCGCTCATAATCAGAATGTAACTGTGATTGAACATCTCGGCATTCACAAGATGTGGAGAGGGGTGTATTGGTGTAAATCGTGGTTCCAGGGCTTCTTGGATCAAGATAAATGATATGGGGGCTTTGAGGCTGGTAAGCGTACGGAGATGGGAAGAGTATCGCCTAAGGAAATCATTCCTTTGGTATAAGGGCCAAGGGATATCAATATGTAGATCCTCTGAGGGCATGGTATGCATAGTCATGCAAAGGTGTCCACATGTTGATAACTTTCCACTTTTGATGGCTATGAATGGTTATGAGGATCCGTGATTGTTCGGGCTATGAAGTTTGTCATTTGGTAATAAAATATCTGGACATGTCGGGCATATTCGGCCCTAGTTGCTGTTAAAGATTAGAGAGCTCCCTGTGATGATTTATCTTACGTGTGGGGGTGTACCTTCACTCCATTCAATTTAACGTCGTGCAGTAAAGATGAAGTACTCCTAGTTTAGCGGTTATAGATCTTGGACCAGTGGGGTGACTATTGCCACAGTCACTCGAAGGATAACTGAGTTACCATGCTCTGATATACTCTGAACAGGGTGGGGGATGAAGGTTGTAAACTATAACTCTGAGGTTTCCTAGATTAGGAGATGTGGTGTGGGGGCTCTGAGCTCGGTAAGCGTACAAATCTAGGAAGAGTGCCGCCCAAGGAAATATATCCTTTGGTAGAGGAGCCAGGGGCTATCAATATGCAGAGCCGCTAAGGGCTTGGTATGCATAGTCATGCAAAGGTGTCCCCGGGTCAATGAATTTACACTTTCGATGGCCATGAATGATTGTAAAAATCCAAGAATGCTCAAAGTATAGAGTTCGGCATGCGGGGATAATGGGGTCCGAGCATACAAGAAACATCTTCACCACAATTGCCTGTTGAGTCAAAGTATCCTAGCCCTGGATTGATGTTCGTAGATGCAGGTCGTCATGTGAACCACAGGCGGATACATAGGATAACTGGGTAGGGATACCCTGGAAACGTTTTCTTGTGAAAATAGGGATGAACTTCTAAACCACTGTGCCATAAATTTCTGGATTGGGAGATATGATATGGGGGCTCTAATGTCGGTAAGCGTATGGAGCTAGGAAGAGTATCGCCTGAGGAAATCAAGCCTTTGGGATATGGGCCAGGGGATATCTATATATAGAGCCACTGAGGGAATGGTATTCATATTCATGAAAAGGTGTCCACGGGTCGATAAATTTTCACTTCTGATTTCCATGAATAGTTATGAAGATCCATAATTATCCGGGCCATGGAGTCTGATGTATGGAGGGGATGAATCCAAATGCACAAGGAGTATTTCCATCTCGTCTCTCCATATATCTTCAGTGGGTCGCAACGAGGTTTGTGCAGTTTTAACGTCATGCGGTGAGTACTAAGTCCATGCAGTTTTAATGTCGTGCGGTGAGTACGAAGTCCGTGCAGTTTTAACGTCGTGCGGTGAGGATGAAGTCCGTGCAGTTTTAACATCGTGCAGTGAGGACAAAAAAGACACCACTTGTAGATCTAGTCTGTACATGGGGGAAGAGGGAATTTTTTTTTAAAAACACCATTCTGTAATGGTTGGTCTAGGATGGGAATCCATGACATCACTACGCATCCTGCGAGGGCAACAATCAAGCCATGCATAGTTCTCCGAAGGAGGTACACCCCGCGCAGGGTTAGTCCATACACGGGGGGAAAAGGGCATTTTTTTTCTTTCATTTGGGTATGGATGAGCTAGGGTGAGGAACCCTGGAATCACTATGTATCCTGTGAGGGTAGGAATCAAGTCTCACGTAGTTCTCTGAAGTCCATGCAGTTTAACGTCGTGCGGTGAGGACAAAGAATACACCTCGTCCAGGTCTGGTCTGTACACGGGGGAGAGAGCATTTTTTTTAATTGATGGGCCAGGATGGGGAACCCTGGCATCATTACGTATCCCACGAGGGCAGGAATCAAGCCTCACGTAGTTCTCTGAAATTCAATACACCCCGTGCAGGTTTAGTCTGTACATGGGGGATAAGGGGCATTTTTGTTTCTTTTATCCTTATCTGTGCAGTTTAACGTCGTGCAGTAAGGATGAGGAATACACCTCGTGCAGGGCTGGTCCATACACGTAGGGGGAGAGGGCTTTTTTAAATTTTATTTGGGGATGGCTGGGCTAGGATGGGGAACCTTGGCATCGCTACGTATCCTACGAAGGCAGTAATCAAGCCGTACATAGTTCTCCTAAAGAAGTACACCCCATGCAGGGCTGGTCCGTACATGGTGGAAGGGGAAATTTTTTAATTTTATTCCATTTGGGAGTGGCTGGGCCTGGATAGGGGATCCCGACGTCACTACGTATCCTGCGAGGGCAAGAATCAAGCCTCATGTAGTTCTCTTTGGAGTACACCCCGTGCAGGTCTGGTCCATACACGGGGGGAAAGAGCATTTTTAACTTTTATATGGGGATTTCTAGGCTAGGATAGGGAACCCTCGCATCGCTACATATCCTACGAATGCAGGAATCAAGCCGTACATAGTTCTCTAAAATAATTACACCCCATGAAGGGCTGGTCTGTACACGGGGGAAGGGGACATTTTTTAATTTTATTCCATTTGGGAGTGGCTGGGCCAGGATAGGGGATCTCGGTGTCGCTACATATCCTGCGAGGGTAGGAATCAAGCCTCATGTAGTTCTCTTTGGAGTACACCCCATGCAGGTCTGGTCCAAACATGGGTGAAAGGGAATTTTTAACTTTTATTTGGGGATGGCTGGGCCAGGATGGGGAACCCTGGTGTCACTACATATCCTACGAAGGCAGGAATCAAGCCATATGTAGTTCTCTGAAATCCGTGCATTTTAACATCGTGCGGTGAGGACGAAATACTCTTTGTTTAAGGTTATAGAGTTTGGACCATTGGGTGCTTGGCAGTTTAACATCCTGTAGCTCAGATGATAAATGCTTTTAGTTATGCTGGTGAGGATGAAATACTCTTAGTTTAAGGTCATAGAGTTTGGACAGTTGGGTTCTTGGCAGTTTAACCTCCTATGGATCGGACGATAAATTCTTTTCGCTTTCTATGAGAAATACTTCTTCAAGAATCTCGCATTTGTAAGATAGGTGGTGAACTTCCTATCCATGGAGATCAGGGCATATGCTCCGTTGGAGTAGACCTTGTGTATAACATATGGTCCCTCCCACTTGGGCTCCAACTTTGGAGGTTTCTTTCCTGGTATCATTGGGGTTGGGAGGACTAATACCAATTCTCCTTCCAAGAAAGACCAAAGATAGACCTTTTTATTGAAGGCTCGTGCAATCAAGTTCTAGTATACTTCCAGATGGTGCAAAGTGTGCAACCCCTTCTCATCTAGTTGTTCCAATTCACCATACCTCTTTTCTGATTGCTCATAATTAGATAACTTATCAAAAATGGAAGCATGGAGTAAGGGAAATTGGAGTTCAATGGGCAGAACCGCTTCTGTTCAGTATACTAATGAGTAAGGAGTGGCTCGATTAGCGGTGCAGATTGTGGTTCGGTAAACCCACAATGCATGGAGGAGTTTATCCAGCCATGACTTCTTGTCTTTTTCCATCATTTTCTGGAGAATATTGGACAGGGTCTTGTTGAAAGACTATATCTATCTGTTGGCCGTTGTGTGGTAGCGGGATGAGCGGTTAGCCTTGATATTGTATTCTTGGTATAGTTTCTCCAATTCAGCAGAGCAGAAGTTGATGCCGTTATCCATCAGTATGGTATGAGGGACACCAAATCTAGTGATGATATTGGTTTTCAAAAAGCTTACAATTCTTCTTGCCTCGACTTCCTTAAGGGGTACAGTTTCTTCCTATTTGAAAAATAAGTCAGTTACCATGAGGATATACTTCAGTTGTTTGGCTATGGTGGGAGGGTATGGTCCCACGATGTCCATTCCCTAGATGGAAAATGGCCAGGAGTACTTGTCCTGATGAAGTAACTCAGGGGGTTGGTGTATGAAGTTGGCATGAATTTGGAATGAGTGTCATTTTGCGGTAAAGTACTCACAATCTCGTGCCACTGTGGGCCAATAGTACCTAAGTCTTCAAACCTGATGGGAAATCTTGGACCCCGGCTGATGTGCCCCACATACTCTTTCATGTACCTTATTCATAACGACAACGGTTTCTTCTCCATCAATGCATCTGAGGAGGATTCTGTCGAGGCCACGTTTATAGAGGACCTCTTGCTGACCCACACCGCTATATAGGAAAAATTTGATTACCCTTCTCTGTATTTTCTCTCGTTCAGCCCTGTCTGGTGGAAATTCTCGCTGTTGAAGGTAGTTTGCAATGGGGGTCATCCAGCCAGTGGTGAGAGTATATGGTTCAGGGATAGGACTGACTTCATGGATTTTTTCTGTCTTAGCTTGAACAAACGGTGATACCATTTGACGATGAGCAATACTAATAACTATTTCATCCTAGTCTAGGTCGACTACGGTCATGGCCGCATTAGCTAATGCGTCGGCCTGCGAATTCTGAGACCAAGGAATATAGGTCAATGTTGGTTCTATGGAGAATTCCACTATTAACCCTCGAACATAGTCAAACAGTGGAATCATCTCCTCCTTTTTAATAGCATAGTCACCATTGACTTTCTTGATGACCAGTTCTGAGTCACCTTTTACCTTAAGGTGATGTACTTGTGCTTGGAGTGCGAGCTCCAGGCCTGCAATGAGGGCTTCATACTCAGCTTCATTATTCGTACAACCTTCTGACAGGAGGAAGGTATATGGAAAGACTTCATTTTTCGGGGATATGAGTATTATCCCCAAACCCACCTTGTTAAATTTGGGATCTTCCATCCTCTTCCCGATTGGGCTTCAGGAGGCGCCGTCGAAGTACATTTCCCACACTGGGAACTCCTCTGGAACCGAGAAGATGTCTTCATCAGTTAGCTCGGGGTCCAGTGCGGCGGTCCCTATTAAAGGGTGATCCACCAGAAAATATGCTAATGCCTAGCCTTTTATGGCCTTCTGAGGCACAAACCGGATGTCAAGCTATTTCAGTACAACTGCCCATCAGGATAGGCACCCGGTCATCATCGGGCAGCTGAGAATGTACTTGAGCGGGTTACTACACGAGACCAAATGGACTTCATGATGCTGAAAATAATGTCGAAACTTTTGAATTGTAGATACCAAGGCCAAACAACTCTTCTTTATGTTTTAGTATCGAGTCTCAACATCAATCATGGTTTAGATGAGTTAATAGAGACTGTTTTCACTACCGACGTCATTTTTCTGCAGGAGTAAGGCTCCAGGTGACCGCTATAGGGCCGTCACATATAGGATGACAAGTATTCCTTCAACCGGGGGCATGAGCAATGGGGGGATTAAGAGATACTTCTTTAGGCTTTCGAATTCCTCTTGGCAGTCATCTATCCATTGGTACATGACTCCCTTCTTCATTAACATGGTAAAGGGCAAACATTTGCCTGCCATGTTGGCTATGAATCGCCTGATGTAGGATAGGTTACCTTGGAATGCTCTCAACTCAGTGAGATTGTGGGGGGTGGAAGGCCAAGGATAGCCATTACCTTTTTAGGGTCGACTTCGATGCCAAGATGGTGTACGATGAAGCCAAGTAATTTCCATGAGGTAACCCTGAAGTCTTATTTCAAGGGATTCATCTTCATGTTATGCTGTAAAAGTTTGTTGAAGATGGTCTCAAGGTCTGACAGGTGATCTGAGAGCTACATGGACTTAACCACCAAGTCATCCATGTATCATTCAACGAATCTCCCCAAAAGTGGTTTAATGATATGATGCATGGCACGCTGATATGTGGCACCAGCGTTCTTGACACCAAGGGCATAACCTTGTATCAAAATATTCCTTGATGGGCCCTGAAGGAAGTGGCCTCTTCATCTTCTCGGGCCATCCTGATTTGATTATACCCAGAGTAGTCATCCATGAAGGATAAAGCCTCATACCCGGCCATTGCATTGATTAATAACTCGGTGATCGGGACTGAGAAATCATCTTTTGGGAAATGCCAATTGAGATCTCTGAAATCAATGCAGATGCGGATTTGTCCATACTTTTTCTTGATACGAACAATGTTGTCCAACCCTATGGGGTACTGGACCTCCCGAATGAAGCCTTCTTTAATGAGATTATCAACTTCAGCCTCTATTTTGGCAGTGTGTGAGGGGTGTGTCCTTCTGGCGGCTTGTTTATATCCTCAGTGGTCTTTTGGAAGACCTATGTGTTGCGTCACCACTTTGGGATCGATTCCCATCATTTCCATGTAATTCCAGGTGAAAACATCCTGGTGTTGCTTCAGGAAAGAGGTATATACCTCGTGCTCCTCAGGGGACATGGCTGCACTAACAAGAGTGGGCCTCAGGTCTTCCTTGGTACCCAGATTTATTTCCTTGAGCCTGTCCACCGTGGTGGAGATACCTTCCTCAAATTAGAGAGGTGCATCCCTAATATCTTTGTCCTCTTCTTCTCTTAAATCCTCATCTTTTTCATCCAGCGAGGGGAGATCTCCCAGCACGGGTTCCTGGGAATCCAAAGGTGAGGCATTTTGGGCCTCCTTGCTCAAGTATTAACCCTTAGATTGAGGGTTGGTGGACGTTCTAGTATTGTCATGATTGACTTTTATGGTTGAAGTCATGAGGGCAGCTGAGTGTATGTCTGAACTTGAACCCCTACTCTCAATATGGTTGATGGGAAATACGTAGTCTCTACCAAGCTGTCTGAGGGGGTTGTTAGGAACCATTTCTAGACCATTTAGAATAGGGATCCAGTTGACACCATAAACCGAAGGCTTCTTCTTCTTTTTCTCATAAAACCCGACATCAATTTAGTGTGACTCGGAGAGCTCTAAAGGGGACTTGCCAGCGTGCAATGTCCCGCTTTGCCCATTAACACAGTACTTAATACACTCATGGTAGGATGAAGGAATGGCCATGTGCTTATGAATCCACGGGCTTCCTAGCAGGTCATTTATTTATGTGTTCTGTCGAACCACCAGGAATTCCGAATAGGCCACAAGGTCACCAAAATGGGTCTTTAGCTTAATGTTTCTCATTTGATTCTGCTCACTATTGTTTTAACTTAACAAAGTTGTGGCTGTGGGTACTAGGTGATTTTCATTGTAGCCCAACTTACGGAGTGTCTGTAGGGGAAGGAGGTTAACTCCAGTGCCATTTTCAATAAAGACTTTTTGGATCTCAACATCATTTAGTGTTCCGGACACATATAGTGGTTTGATGTGTTCTTGCATGATGGAATTTTTATCCTAATAGATGAAGGAAATCACCGCATCGCATTTAGCAGAGCCTGTCTCCGTCCGGTAAATCTTGGTGGAAGCTACCTCAGCTTGAAACTCCTGGGGGATGAGCAAGGCTTCTATAAGTGCCTCCCTGAGGTCTGCTGACAATCTCAGGGCATCCAGGATCAACAATTTGGCTGTTACCGACGCCAACTGCTTAAGGATGTCGTATTTTTGTTCCAACAGCCGACACTTCTCCATTGGTGGAGGGGTCTTAGCAGGATACTTGGGAGTTGGAATATGAGATGAGGAGGGACCGGTCAAAGGGTTGGATGTCAACAGTGTCCCCACATTTTAAGGATTCATCCCACACGGTCTGTTTACGCTCACTAGGCGGCTAGACACTTGTTCATCCTCTGATGGGTACTGTAGAATGATGGGGGCCGAGTGGCCACTTGTGGAGGTGGAGGGATATTCTTTCTCCTGCTGAGTCTGTTGAAGGGCTCTCCCATGGGTTTCTGTAAGGTTGACGGTCTGGGCTGAGGTCTAACTGTAGATTTGATTTCAGCCTCGACTACTCCTCCCCTGATATCCCCTGCCTCTGTGATTCCCCCTCCTGGCCCTTTGAATTGGGAACTTGGGTTCATGACCATACCCTTCATCAGGGAATGGTTCGATATGATTGATGACGTTGATGGAACCAAAAATTGGCTCCTCATCCTCTGACAAGTCAACCCAGTCGGTTGTCCTTGATGGTGTTGTTTGGTGGGTCGGTGCCCATGGTGCCAAGTTTGGGGGCATAAAATCCGATAGTGTCAGAGCTAACTTTGTCCTCATTGCAGACTGCTCCTCTTTCTCTTGTTTCCTCCATTTTTTATTACGCCTGGATGACCGGCTCATGGAGGGTTGTGAGGCTGATATTGTCAGCTGTGCGGCATCAAGGGCTGTTGGCGGCAACACTGGCTGCTGTAGTTGAGCTCGGAGTATACCCTAGGCTCGATTGATAGTCTTCCAAGTCATCCAGTTATCAAATTTCTTCCCCTTCTTGCCAGTGACTTCCTGCCACCCCCCCCCCTTTCGGAGTCGGTGGTGGAAATATATGTCACACGTGCTGGGGGTGGTCCCAGCTTGACCTGCCCAGATTCTACCATCCTTTGTAGGAGGTCATTAAAGATTAAGCATTCCGGAATATTGTGCCCCAACGTTCTATGGTAGGGACAGTAATCTGGACTATCATCATGGACAACTTCTTCGGGTTTTCATGGCTCTGAGAGGAGGAGCAAATTGCAATTCATGGCGGCGATGAAGTAGTCGTGGACTTGGTCCTATAGGAACAAGTATACTTTGTGTCTTACTTCCTCAAATTGGTTCCACTTCGATCCTCTCTAATCGTCCCACTTAGGCGGAGGCGACCGCTAATATAAAGGGGGACCTTGACGATTTTGCGGAATCCTGAGTGGTGGAGCAGGAACAGGGGATGGCTTGAGCATGACAGAGGATGCTTCAGCACTAACTGCTATCTTTGTGGGAGCCTGTGAGGTTATTCAGGACTTCAAGTTGGTCCTCTGTAGGGATTTCTCAATTATCTGGTCAATGGTCGAGAGATGGAGAAATACAGTGGTGTAATCCACTGGTATGAGCGGTGCTCGCAACTCATCTCGAAGATTATCATTGCATATGGCAAGCAACTCGTCTTGAGGCATTGGCATGTTCAGTGAGTAGGTCAGACCTTCCCATCTGGTGATGAAATCTGAGACCCTCTTGTTTTCCATCTGCTTTCAGTTCATGAGGTCACTGACTGTTGTTTTAGGCAACGTTGAGCAGAAGTAGAATAGGAACTGCTGCCGAAGGTCTTCCCATATTTTTATTGATTGGGCTGGTAGGCTCATATACCAGACGAAGGCAGATCCTTGCAAGGTCCGTATGATGTATCTGAGTTTCACTGCTTCTTGTTGTTCTGGAGTTCCCATCATAGGGTCGCAATAAGACGCGTAGTGTATCAAATGTTTTTCTGTATTTCCTGATCCATTGAAAATAAGGAATACAGGGCTCCCAAAATTGGGTGGAGGTGGTGTGTTACTCACCCAATCTGAGTAAGGATTATTCTCTGGATGTATCAGAGAGTGTCAACCTTCCATTCCTTCCAATTGAGCTGTCAGTTCCTCGATGGTGTTGGTGAGACCCTAGTTTACATCCTGTTGGTCCCAGTCCTGCGCAGTTGTATCCCGACGCATTTCATTAGGATCCAGCACCGTTGGCACCAGGGGTGCATGTTCCGTTTGTGACACCTTCGGAGGGTTCAGACGTACTCGCTCTGGTTGCTTCCTGAGTAGAGGGAAGTCTTGGTATTCATCTGAATCCACATTTAGGTTGTTGGACGGGCTGGGTGCCTCATTGGGTGGGAGCCCTGACAGTGCTTCATTTACCCAGGCAAACCTTGGTCTTTGAGGTGCACTTACTGGGAGTGCATGATGTGGCTCCTCTTGGGGTGCGCTTTCAATAAGATGGTTCCTCTGGAGTAGCTCGGTGTTAATCCACCTCAATTTTTTCATTTCCTCTTCCTGTCGAGCGAACCTCTCTTCAAGCGTAAGTGGATTGTTTTTATTGAGAGAGGGGGCGGGTTAAGGGAAATGTATCCTTTGTTCTTATCCTTATTGGAAGCTTGTAGGGTCAGTGGAGGAAGGTTAGTGGAAGGGGTGGCCATATTTAGGGCGGCCCTCTGGTTCCGGGTGTGCACACCTGGTGGTTCATTGTGAGTCACATCCCGACCGGAACCATCATCTCCCGATCCATCCGGATTTGCATCGTCTCTGGTGTCACCTATGGGGTTAGCCACTATGTCGTTGATGGATGCATATCATGGGGTGGAGGAGGCGTCATCTTCCAAATAGTAATAGGATCTCCCGCGTCTTTTACTGGTCTTCCCTCTTCTGTCCCATGATTGCTTTTGAGCTCCTTGACGAAGGGTGATACAGATAGTTCTTTGATGCGACCATACGATACACCTTCCTCTTGAAGGGGATGATGATTCAAATGATGGTGTAGGGAAAAAACCTCCTCTTCTGACTGTCCTCCCTAGAGAAGAGAATACTAATTCTCATGGGGGATGTTGTTGTTGAGGTGGTAAAAATTCCCCCAGCCCTAAGGGCTAGGGTTGGCTCTGTTCTTTGGACGTTGAGTCTCTTCCCGTTTCTATTGGTCTTACGAGTGCATTTGTTGTTAAAAATACCCCCATCCCTATAGGCTAGGGTTCACCCTGGATTGAGACAGTGGATGCTGCTATCGCTACCTGCCTGATCTTGCATGCCCCCATTCGGGGGTGAACTGGGTTTGGTGCCATGTTCTTATGTGAATCGACCCATTTTGGGGAGGCAGGAAATGACTGTTGATTGGCCTCTCTTAGGCAAGAGGCATGTTGTATGCTCTCGGTGGCATGATTCAAGAGTTCTTGGATGGCTTGTTCCCATTGGGCCTGACACTTCTGGGACTTACTCAAGGCCTGTGTCTGTTGGGTGTGTTGTCTCTCTTGATCAAGAACCCCACTCGATTGCTATCTTGATGTGATGACGTTGTAAGACATCGTGCTGAACGGGTTCTTCTAGGTGGGGAGCAGAGTGAAATGCAGAGCTCCATGTTCTCCCCATCCTATGATATGGACTCCCGTCGGGGCATCACCAATGAGGTGGCACAGCTGGTGCAGCGCACAGAGGCAGGCTATATCCATGTTTCCTTTACGCCTCTCAGGTCGCTGTTGCCATGCCGAAGGAAGAACTTCCAGGTCGATGTGATGCAGGAGGTCTCTTATTGTCTTGGCATGGCCTACATACCCGTCATAGGGTAGGAATCTTGATTTTAGCTGGCGGAGGGTTTTCCATATATTGTAGCAGATGTTGTGCATGCATTCTTCCGACAACTTTCTAGGTATGTCGAATTGGGAGGTGGATGTGCACCAAAACATAACTGGTATATCATCCCTGGCCAGTCGTTTCCTCAGGTGCAACATGTCAGCATACCCCTCCACTAGCAATTCCTCTACCTAGTTGGCCCAACTAATATGCTCACTGATAGTGTGGTCGGAGGCAGTGGGACTGGTAGGTATCGAATTATCATGTGGGTGATTCCGATGTGGTTCAGAAGATGAATGTGGCCCCGAAATGTCTCCCGATTGAAGAAGGGTGTTGTTGGTGACTAGCTGGGAATCTGACAAGCTTGATCCCATCATTCTGAGTGTCTCGGCATACGAGGGCTTTTCTGTGCTTGATTCGGCAGGGGGAGGACCTTCCTGTCGATATGATATTTTATTGCGGGGAGGACCTTCGCAATGATGGTCGCAATGGTGACGACTACCATTACTTCTTGATTCCTCACTTCATAGAGGAATTTTGCAGTGCATACCCTGGGGAGGACCTCCAAGGCGTGTCGCAGCAAGGGGAGGTCCTTCTGGCTATGTAGCGTTGTTACGGGGAGGGCCTTCACAACAACTACCATCATGGTGAGGATGAACATCATGGTTTGACGTTCAATGTGCATCCTGGGGAGGACCTTCAAGACACACTACGACAAGGGGAGGACCTTCTTGTTTCTTGGGGCCACTGCAGGGAGGACCTTCGCAATGGCGGTCGTGATGGCGAGGACTACCATCACAAATGCTGCAATGGAGAGGACTACCATTAAAGTTGCCGCAGGGAGAATATCTGTGGGGTACACCCTGGGGAGGGCCTTCAAAATGTAACGAAATGAGGGGAGGGCCTTCTCATTGCTTGACGTCTCTACGGGGAGGACCTCCATTATCAGGGTGGTGAGGACTACCACCGTGATCTGATGCCCGGTTGTGCGAAGTGTCATTGCAACATAACCCATGGAGAGGACCTTCAGGGCAGGCCATGAAAAGGGGAGGACCTTCTTGTCGTGATGAGATGTCACTGCGGGGAGGGCCTCCGCAGTTGCGACTATGATAGTGAGGACTACTATCATAATCTATGGTCCCACTGAATGGAGAGTGCTTGCAGTGTATACCCCAGGGAGGACCTTCAGGGTGGACCACAGAAAGTAGAGGTCCTTCCTGCTGCTCGATCTTCTGGTCACGTGGAGGGTTTTTTTGACTCGCATCAAAAGAGGAGCTCTCGTGATGGATCGTTATATTCCCGTGGGGGAGGCCCCCATGGGTGCTCTGGGGAGGACCTTCAGAGCTGCTGGTAGCGACATTGCAGGGAGGACATTCGCAACTGCTATTTCCACTCCCATAATATGGTAATGGGTGGGCAGGGTTCTGAGCCTTCAATATGTGCTTAGCGGCATCGGGAACCCTAGTTTCCAGTAGAGCGGAGTCATGATCCCGCTCTTTATTTTTCGGCTACCTTCGGCGCGTTCGGGGAGCTTTCTTGGGAGCAGCGGGGACCGTATGCTGTTGACAATGGACTTCACCATTGGGTCCATATCTAATTGGGTCCCGTGATGTTGTCGGGATACACCAACGAACATCTTGACTTTTAGTAGGAATATATGCCTGCTCTGGAGAATCCATCGTCATGGACGGGTGTCCCACAATTGGAACGAGTGAAGCTGCTCGATCCAGTTGCCCTTACATCACGGAATATGGTAATCGACCCTCCTAGGTGGAATCTGGGATGCAGATCTACTCCGAGGTGGCTATCTCGTCTCTTAGATGAGTCACCTCAATTGGGGAGATAGGCTCACGGGCCCTAGTCCTTACTGTTACTGCTGATTCAATTACATTCTAGAAAGTCTGCAAGATATGATCTCGAATTGATACATGCTCCTCCATCATTGCTTGGATATGCAGAGAGACATCTTTGGTTGGAATGGGTATGAAGGTCCATTCTGGTATCAAAGTAGGAATATCCTTCTCTGGTTCTCCGGTGGTCAGTGGGTACTGACAATTCTCTTGTGTCGGGGTCGGTGAACGAATCTTCCCCTTGGCCAAGATATGCCGTTTTATCTCTCTGTTTTCCACCACATCATGATGGCGGGCTTTACTTGGATCCATAGGTAGCTGGCTCTGCATATGTTGGTTTCCAACTGTATCGAGTCGGTGGCCTTTGTTGGCAGGGAGACGTGCCCGCCTATTAATTGCTGCCACATTTGGATGGTGGGATTTGTTGATTTCCACCATGCCGGGATGGTAGGCGTCGAGAGCATCTGCTAGGAGCTAGTCCTGCAAGCACTGGGTTTCCACCATGTCGAGTTGGTGGGCTTCATGACCCTGGACAGGGAGAGGTGCCTGCCGAGTAGGTGTCATCCTATGTTAGCGACGGGCTTGATGGAGCCCGGTGGGGATACGCGTCTGCTTGTATGATGCCACCATGTCTGGATGGCGGGCATTGGAGGAGGGAACAGGTGTATGTGCCTATTCATGATACATCTCCGTGACTGGGAAACAGAGCTCCTCCTCAGGGACAATGGTGATGAATGGTCCCTGGTTGTACGTTTTCCACCATCGTCGGGCGGTCTGAGGTGTCGGAGCTTGGGGAGCGTGGGACTGGATCCTCGGGGCGACATCCTCCTTATCGTGAGGATATTGAGTCACAACGTGACCTTGATTTCATCTTCTAGCGAGGTCCTTGGAGCGGAACCCCCATTCAACGAGGATGAAGTCCTCAGCATCGACCTCATCTACCTCCCTAAGATAAGGGAGGTACGCATTGTCTTGTTCCAGGGATAGACTCTCAAAACAGTTTGAGACGGCAATAAGAGCTGTCTGGATCTGCCTTCGCGGTTATTGCTGGACGGGAGACTGGTGGGTCTTGGGGGATTGGAGGTCATGCATGGTCGCCTCCACCATCGGGAGAGTACTATTTGCGTGGTACTCTCGGATCAACGCATACAAGACCCAGCATTGAAGACGCTGGGTAGGTGATGGGGTCCTCCGTTGGTGAGGAAGTATGGTCATTACATTGTTGAAAGCACGAGTCTTTGAGTTCCTTTGTGACGCCATTGTATCGAAGGGAGTTCTGAGTGGTACCTGTAAAATATTTTAACAAATACAAACAACAAACCCATCAAAGAAGCATCTCATGACCCCATGCCTAATTAATGACCTTTCTTGGCCCTCCTTATGAGTATAAAGGGGGCACAGGGTGGGAGGTTAAATCTGTCATCCTTGGTTAAAGATTCACATCGGGTTCACCATTTTTTGTCTCACGGCGCAGGACGGGGTCGTGGGGGAGAAACGTGCGCTACCCAACGATTGATTGGATAAGATTGGGTTATGCTTAATCACTCATATTGGGTGCACCATTTTCACCTCGAAATGCCCAACGATTCCATATCTAGCAGGACCTTCTTTCCAAAGGCAGGTGTTCACTGGGTTGTTTGATCAACGATGCTTAAGAAATCACATTGGTCGAGAGGATGGGAAGTCAGGCTCATCGCACCCTTTTGAGGGGAATTATTGCATGTTCCAGGACTCTCTTATAGATTTAAGATGTATTCATATGTTCGCAAATCTTTGGTTTATACCCAAGAATAGCATCCACAGATTACTCCTGGTTGGCAATGGTCAGCTGAACGTAGGGGTTCCGAATCATTTATGCCCAAGGTTTACCATCCCTCGTTGGATTAATGACCCTGAGGAGTCTGGAATCATTGAGACAATACTAGCTTAAATCCTCGTAAATAGGCACTTTGGAGTTTATTGTCATCCAGGGGGAAAGATAACGACTTGGGCATTTGGATCGAACCCGTGATACGGACTTCCTACATATCCTCATGAGAGGAATCAGAATCCATGTAGTTTGGTTTGGTATGGGGATTACACTCCAGGCTGCTCAGGGTTGGTGCGGTGAACTGATGTGAAAATAGTCGGATCGACCGGTTGTTGGGCTTGAACCTCGGGGAGGCTTCCTACATACCCTGCCTAGGAGATAGTGATCAAAGTCCACATAGTTTGAATGGTAGTGTCAGAAAACCGATGTGATTGTGGACCCGGGGGTCTGATGGTGATTGGTCTTGATCCTCTTGGAGGCTTCCTATATATCCCTGTGGTGGGGAATCAAAGTCCATGTAGTTCGGATAGGAGTGTCGAAAAACCGACGTGAATGTGGACCCGGGGGTCTGATGGTGATCAGGCTTGAACCGCTTGGAGGCTTCCTATGTATCCCTATGGTGGGGAATCAAAGTCCATGTAGTTCGGATGGGAGTGTTTGAAAACTGACGTGAATGTGGACCTGGGGGTCCGATGGTGATCGAGCCTGAACCTCTTGGAGGCTTCCTACATATCCCTATAGTGGGGAATCAAAGTCCACGTAGTTCGGATTGGAATGGGGCTTATTCTCTAAGGAATCCCAGGAGAGGATGTCATGGTCGATGCTTACTCTAAGCCCACATGAGTCATGATCGGTGTGAGAAACAAGAGGCAGCAGGGACCAGATGATCATGTCATGAAAGGTGCGTCTGTGGGAAGTGCGATGGGGCTTACAGTTTAACGTCATGTGGTCAGGACGACTAGGTAGGAGATACCTAGAAATGGTTGGTGTGGGACTTATGCAAAGGTGGCCCATTCTAGATGATCCTATAAAAAGGAGCTAGGTAATGGGGTTATAGGAGAGTCATGGGGAGTATCTTGACTCATGACATGTATAGGATGTATGTTGGGGCGGCGCAATGGTGTAATGTAAAATATTGTTGACCCGACCCGAAATGTTTGTGGTGCGACTCTCCTTTTTTCATGGGGGTTTGTGATAGTAGCGAAGAGACCAGCCTAGAGGGTTGGGACCACAGCCCGGCACTGACCCTGCGTAGGGGTGCGGGGGCGCAACCCCTGAAGTATGGACTAGAAAGTGCATGGGGTTAGTCACATGGGGGCTAGCCGTGGAGGAGGCAGGCCGCGTAGAAGCTGGCCGCCTAGGATATCCACAAAGGAAATGGCCGCTAAGGGTTGGCTACATGTGGTTCGCAGTTTGGTTGTCCGCGAAGGGTGTCCACGAAGGAGCTGGATGTGAGGGAGAAGTCCGCAAAGGAGTAGGCCACAAAGGTGGTTGTCCGCGAAAGAGGCAATCTGAGAAGGAGGCTGTCTGCGAAGGATGGCCGCGGAGGAGATGGTCTTCCGCGAAGGGTGTCTACGGATGAGATGACCGCGAAGGAAATGGCCATGAAGGGAATCCGCAAAGGGGCTGGCACCCATCCTATTTTGCACTCACGGAGGGGTTCCTACCTCTATTTTGCGAATGACATTGGTCCACAAAGGGGGTGGCCACGGAGGGACTATCCGCGAAGGAAATGGCCACTAAAGGCTGGCTGAGGAGGAGCTGGCTACATGTGGTTCGCAGACTGGTTTCTCCTCTATGCGGAAGGGTGCATCTGTGGATGATATGGGGTCCACGGATGGTCGTATAACTTTACCACTGGGAGTGATTTCTCCAGCATCTCCCCATGGGTTTTCACCCGTCCTTCCTCCTTTTATTTTTGGTGCCCCTTGGTGACTATTTATAGAGTCGCGAAGAGGATGAATTGATGGGCACATGGCACTTCCTGTGGAATCCTATGAAGGAATCCCCACCCACAGATGACTTGTTCATCCAGGGATTTTTGGAATTGAGATTCGCGGGATTTCTCCATAGTCGCATACCTCTCCGCCTCTGTTCCGCGAACGACAAGGTTTACAGCCACATACGGATTCCGCCTCCATTTCGCGAGTGACGTGGTGTGCGCGGCTTGGTCTGGTTGGCGCGATTCATGATGGTGGATCATCTTGGCGTCATTGTCTGTCTTTTTGGTTCACGTCCACATAGGCACTCCACCACCATTTCGCAAACGACAGTGTCTGCGGGAGGGCGGTTCGCCGAACCGGCCACGAACTGTTGCAGGGAGCTAGTACGCGGACTGGTTCTGTCCTTCTCCAAGTTTTTGGGTAATTGTATTTCCCCTTTTCAGAATTTTCAAGACCTTACAATATCATTTACCTTTCTTTATTTTAATCCTATAATAAAATTGAATCAACATTCATGCATATATACAACCATCCGTCTCCATGAATGGTTTATTTCATTTTCTATCACTAAATTTTATAGATTACTCTAAATACTTATATATACTAACTTTATATGATATTTATATCATGTATAAATTTATTGTGATGTTTAAATAAAGATAAATTTAAGCATCAAAAAAATGGAAAATTGAAACATATAAAGAAACAAAGCGGTTATTACCTAAAATGTAACATTGACAGCGAATTGTTAATAAAGAGGTAATAAAAGGTCAGAATATATTCATAGATGGTATGATATACTTAAATATTTTTTTTATCAGATTTATTATAAACATATATTTTTTATACATGAGGTTTTAACATGTATGATATAATTCAAGACTTAAAGTATGGGATTTACGTCTCAGTTTTACTTTCTATGAGACAAATGTCATATTCACCACATGTTTCATTTGTGTGGTGTATATATTTCCCATGAATGTATTTTATGATTCTTACAATTACCATGAATGTATTTTATGATTTTTATACTTACCATTAATGTATTTTACGATTATTACCTTAAAATTATTCTTATTTTCATATCCATTTGAGGATCTCTCTTTATTATGGTTTACAGTTCAAATGATACCAAATCGGTAAGGGATTTTTGTCTAGAATTTCTTTATTTGAGACATCTGTTATATTATATAGCTATATTATTTTATGAGGTTTATATATATCTCATTTGAAATGTATTATCATGAATTTTTTTATACTCATGGTATTTTATGTTTCATTTTATTTTATTTCTCCATGGGTCTTATGATTCAATGTAACCAAAGTGGTTATGATTTTATAGAACAATCTCATCATTTATCGGTATTGTTTATGCTTATAATTCTGATGATGAAATATCATGACTCATATCTCATTAAATTCAATAATTATATTATCCTATGTTTATCTAATTATAATACATGGTTTCCCTTCATTTTACACTATTTATGTATTAAAGGGTTCAAAAATAATGTGTTTACGAAAAATCATCTTTTTGTTTGAAAACCCTTTTTCTCCCAAAACCATGATTTCTAAAAATGTTTTCAATTTTTTATCATTATTCAAATAATTTATTAAAGTTATTTTTACACATGTTTTAATTGTTTATAAAATATTTTTAATGGAATATTCATATCATTTTGAAAACATTTTTCTTTTGTATTTTCTTGAAAATGTAAAAATAATATTTGTTTTTTAACATGAGATACAAGAGAAATGTTTTTCACTATCATGAGAGATCAATTATTTCAATATTCCCTTAAAATTTTAAAAATATATTTTCAATGAAAATTTTTTCTTTAATATTTGTGAATTTTTTTAGAAAATTGATTTCAATGTGAAAAAGGATATAGAAAATGTTTTATGTTTTTATAATTTTTTTCAACGTTGAAAGGATATTTCTTTCAAGAATTTTTTTTCATGAAATTTAAAGATTAAATTATATGTTTTTAATGTTATTTTAAAAGATAAGGATTTTGAAAAAAAATTAAATAATTATGTTCAAATAAACTCTATTTACCTCAAGAAATGTTCCATGTGATTTATCGTTAAAAATAAATCTCAATCTATGATGAAATTTTTTGATATAAAATATTTTTTATTTGGGATATGAACCAAGGTTACCATTATTATTATTTATCTGAATAGTTTGTGATGAAAATATGTTTATGAAACTTATTTTGTTTCCATAGGTAATAAAATGATAAATTTCCTATGAAACCCACTTATTTTTTCACATGTTATGCTATGGTGAAATTATGAAATGATTATGAATACTATATCTTTTAAAATATTTATGATATAATGAAATTTTTATGAACCCATTTAATTTAATGGGTTATGATATGATAAATGTTTTATGATATTGTGGCACATATATTTAGGATTTTCATTATTTAAAAAATTGGATCTATATCACTCTCTAATGAATTGGGTAAAGATTTATATCTCATGAGATAAATAAGACTTAAACTAGGAGTGAAATTAGTTTAGTAAGGGACTTTGTCTGCTATAATGGTCTTGGGAGTAAAGCTTGACTACCGTGACGGTTTGGGGACTGAACCCATTCCACTATTAGTAAAGGGCCGCCACTATGGATGGTGGTGTGTCCCACCAAGGAGGTGTAACCACCCATAGAGTTCCATGATGTGTTTTGGAAATGAACATTGACTACTAAATAAATGTTTTTATATGATTATGTGTATTCCAAAAATTAATGTCAATGTTATCCTCTCATGGCTCATGTAATTTGATTTCATTATTCTCCATGTCTTTTGAATTTATAATAATTATTTCATGAATCAAGATTCTGATCTTTCATATGAAGGGAATGGTTTAAATATGTTATTCTCATGTTCTAATACTCTTATATTCATTTTATTCTTACATATGTCATTTTTTACCCTTATTGAGCATCTGGGATCACCCTTTGTTATGTTTCCATCCCCTTGGTTATAAATTAATGTTTAAGTAGGGTATTATTGTGAATAGTACTAAAGGATAATATTTTTTATGGATATATAAAAGATCATTAACCAAATTAAGAAGATTTTGTTCCAAGTTTCCAATGGCACTAAACTGTTATGATCTTCATGCATGTGTTTATGTAATGTATTGAATTTTAATATAAAATATACAATATCCATTTATGAAATTCCTTGGTCGCTATATTTGGTATCATAGGATAGGTTTTGTTAAACTTTGGAAACCAGGATGAGAAAGATTTAGTGATATCCCTAGGGATTTTTCTAAGGATACGTCTAGCAATGTCTCAAAGGATAAGTCTAACAATGTGTCAAAGTTTAGGAAAATGTCCCAGAATTTTTGTAAATGATAGAGTGAGTGGTTTCTATGAAATTACATCCCTTTCTGGATACCTTACTTGGTTTTGGATCTAGAACATATGTACCTAGGGGTAATAACTCCTAAATGGGCATAGAGAGCATGACTCAATTGTTATCGGGTGCATGGAAATAGGCATTGTTGTACACCTTATTTAACACTCTCAAGGTATGTTCTTTATCAGTTTAAAAACTATTAATGAACCATCATTAAGGATTTAAAAATATTATGACTCTGAGTAACATAGGATAAACTTACAGTTTCATATATTAAAAATAATGTATCATGATTTAGACACCCTAAAAGTGATTTTCATGATTATTTTGTTTCCCAATATTGCTAGAATTTCTCGCACTATGATTTTTGCTTATAGTCAATAGAGGTAAATAGAAGTAAAATAATTTTCATTGAATTTGATAGAAAATTTTATTATGAGATATCAAATAGGATGATGACTATATTGAATGATGTTATGCTTATTTCTCATCAGTTATCATGAAACTTGATAAAAACCATACACCTTACCCAACATTCAGAATCACCAAAGAAAATAAGAATATAATTTGATGAGAGTTTATATATTATAGGACATGGAGTAAAGAATATGTAGTTTCCTATATGTTAATAATGTGGGAAGAAGCGGTCAAGAGAATGTCTCAGTGGGACGATAAGATGTTTTCTCTTTATAAAATAAGAAAACAAAGTAAATTCAATGGAAAAATATGAACTTTTTGGTTAACACAATAGGTGATAATAATGTTCTCTTTAAGGTATCATTGATAGTTGAATGTTTCCAATGTGGAAATTATGGGAATTGTGCAAATCAATTTCCTTAAGGGAATAATCATAAAGAAAATCAGAAAAGTTATACGAGTAACGGTTATATTTTTTATGATCAAGACACTAAAAATTACATAATAGTGGAAAAATGTTAAAAAATAAGATGATAAATCTTGGTTAATGGTGTATTAATAAAGTGGAATGATTGGTTTATTTAATTATTGGGACTCATATAATTATATTTTTATCAGAGGTATTTTGGTAATTATAATTATAAAACATCAATTGATTATTCTATAGTAGTTTTTCATTAAGGAGTTTCAAGAATATGTTAAATGGTATTGATGGAGTATAAAAGTGACTTAATGTCAAGGTGATATTTTGATTAAGGTAAGGTAACCCTAAATATGTTCTTGATTTTTATAAAATGGTTTTTAGTTTGGATAAAGAGATAACTGATATGGTTTAAATCAAGTGGATAACATTAATTACATTTGAACAAATAAATGATATGTTTAAAAAGTTATTTATGTTATCATTTATGGATTTTATAACATTATTGGATCTATGGAATATATTAAATGATATGTTTTTTTACTCAATTCATGAGGAAGAATGATTGTTTTTGTTGAGGATATAAGTTAATTCAGGTTATTACCTTGTTTCAAGAGAATACATGAAGATGTTATTCACATGTTTGTTATATGACAATCAAGAGATACTTTAGGATAAATGGGAGATTCTTGTTAAGTTGATTTTGAGAAATTTAGTGACATTATTTATAATGATTCAATCTTTGAAGGCTTGTAAAGTTAACTATTTATATGATGGTTTAATTTGAACTTTGGATGTGGTTTTAGAGTTTGGAAAAATGTCTTATAATTATTTTATGGATTTTATTTTGTGCTTCAGAAATGAAAAAAACATCTCTCTGAGTAATATATTATGTGTAAATTAATCAAGGCACAACCAAAGGATAGAATTTTGACTATGAAAATGAAAGATATAATATAAATACATTTTCATATGTTCTTGATCTAGATGGAAAATAAATTCCACATTATTGGGAAAGGGGTCATGAAATAAAATTTTACCCTATTACGATCATTTTTTATTATATAAATGACCTTTTTCATGACAGCTTGGTTTATATATTTTTGTCATTAATATTCTCTAGATCACCCACTTTCTTGTGATCAATTTTCTCTATCACTCTCCATCAGTATTTTGGTGTTAGTTATATCTTTTATTCCCCTGTTTTCACTTCCCACCTATGTTATCCTCTTTAGAAACCAAGTATGTATTTGTCTTAATGAAATTCACAAACCCCTTTATCATATTTAAGAGTATGGTTTATCAAAAATTTTTAAAATGTGGGTTTCTATAATAAAATTTTCAAATGTTAAAACATTGATTATCAAGATGAATTTTAAGGTGGAAATTCATTTAAAGGAGTAGAATTTAACATCTCGGTATTTTAAAAAAAATTAAATTAATTTAAATTTTTATAAGCTTGTGTTATATGAAAAACTAATTTTATCTTGATTTAAATGCAACAAAGAGTTTCCTTGTTATCATGCATGACACATGGCACCGTTTTTCAACAAACCATGAAATAATTTTATTTTAAATATGAATATTATAACCTATCTATTAAATAGGTTGGTATGAATAGTATTAATCAATTAATAAAATATACATATAAATTTACCAGTCAATATATATTTATTTAAAAATTCTAGGTAAATAATCAATCAATTCTTGGTAATGTAATTATATTCATCCAAAATATGTTTTTCCCAAAAATGATTTTTATTTATTTTTATGAGAAAATTTTACAATTACATCTTAGAGAATTTTAAAAATTAATTTTTATAAAATGAAATTAATTTTTTTAATCATCATAAAAAAATTAAATTATTATGAAATCTTTGGGTTTTTTAGAAAATGTCTATTTTTCAGAGAATAGTGAAAATGCAAGATTTTTTAAAAGTATCATTTTTATTTAATAAATTAAGTTATATAAATACCAAAATTTATTTTAAATTAAAAAAAAATTATTTAGTAATACTTAATCCACTTAATTAATATTTAATTAACTTTAAACTGTATTTTAGTATAAGATAATTATTGGTGTTTTAAAGAGGTTTTTTCTGAAAACTGTTTTAAAGTGCATAATGTGTCTCCATTTTAATTAATTAAAATAATAACTAATGTGGAATGATTTAAATTAAATTTATTGATTATATCAATAAATATTAAATAATATTCATACAATGATTATTATTATACATATAATTAACATAAAATCATCTTGTGTTAGAAAAAATACACTTCTCGAAGACACTCTGTTTCGTCGCGTCTATAGTTTTATATTTAAATTTAGTTTTTCCAATTTAAGAAAATTTATTTTAAAATATAAAAATTATTATTGAAATTAAAATTTTAAAATTATATTAGGGTGGATCTTTTATAATATTCTGAAGAGTTTAATTTTTTGTTGAATAGTGAAAGATGCAGAATTTTAATTGAATATTGCATTTTCATTTACATTTTTTATAAAGTTAAATTATATATGTAATTGGATGTAAAGATTAATAATATCAAATATATTTCAATTAAATTAATTTATTCCATTGTAGTCATTTTCACATCAAATTTCTATATACAACCATTGTAGACTTTTGAACATTTTTTCTATGAAAAAATGCTTTTCAATCGTTTCTATAGGATTCTTTTTAATATTAGAATTTTCCACTTATATTAATTGAATTTTGAATAAATGATTCCTTTTTTAGAATCATAATAATTTATATTATATAATAATTTCAAATTAATTTTTTACAAAAACAAATAGTCAAAACAGTAGAAAATGATTACTATGGTCAAGCTAAATATGGTTTTACAAGGGGATAAAATAAAAAGATAAGGGTTAAAATAAAATATAAACTTCCATAAATACTATTTTATGGAATTATTTCTACCATTATTAATATAAGTTTTGATAATTACCCATTTGGGACCATTTTGACAAATCAAAATCATTAGGTCACTTAATTATTTTCAAAAATAACAATTATGTCCTCTCCCCAACTTATAAAAGTAAATCCCCTCACCAATCTTATTAATTGAAGAAAAAAATTCTGGTTCAAAAAATACCTAAAAAAATGAATTCTAAAAATAAATCCTCTCATCCTATATGCCTATATTTTGATGAAATCTAACCTATGAAGGATTTTGGTGCAAACCTAAAGAGGATACTTGAAGAATGGGTAATGCTCATCAACGAACATTTTTGTTTTGTTTCTTCTTCCAAAAAGATAAATTAATATTATATCAATATGACATAATATTAATAAAATATTCCATATACTGAGATATTTTTATGTTAACTAAATTATAAAAAACTATCTCCATTTCCATCAAAAGGGTTATGAAATCATCATTCGTATGTATGGTAGACTACCGCCCTACGAATTGATGTCATTAATTTTTCCATTACCACCTCTCACATATTTAAATAATGATTAATTTATTGATTATATAATATATTTATGCTATTTTAATGATTCTTGATTTATTATTTCACACATATTTTAATTCATTTCATTTTTTTGGAATATGATAATGTTGCTCGTGTGTACGACTGACTACTACCTCGTGAAGCAAAGTGATTCATTGAAAATTTACATGGAAGGTATTAATTAATTTTTTAATGAAAATGTTCCAAATATATGAAATAAAAATGATTCGTGAATTTTAATATATCATTAAACTTTATTTATTTCAATACGATAAGAAAATGGAAACAATGTCCATCCGTACATACAGCCTCTCATCTCCTTGAACGGTGCATTCCATTTTCCGTCACAAAATATTATAGATTACTCTAAATAAATATATAATAAATATATATTATATTTATATCATGTTTAAAATTTTGGGTATGAATAAATTAATATCAAATTAAGATGACCAAAAATAAAGAAACAAAACATATTCGAAAAAAGTGGTTATTACCTGAAACGTAACATTATCATTGAATTGTTGATAAATAGGTAATAAAAAGTCATAAAACATATATGGTATGATATATATCAATATTTTTCTTTAATATATTTATAAAAAAAAATTATTAATTATACATAAGGTTGGAACATGTATGATGGAAGTCAAGACTTAAGGTTAGGGAATTCAGTCTAACTTTTACTTTATACTGGACATATTTCATAATGACCACATGTTTCTTTTATGAGGTGTATATAATGACCATGAATTTATTTTATGATTATTATAATTAACTTTATTGGAATTTTAATATCCATTTTAGGATCTATCATTCATGGGGTTTACAATTCAAAAGCTAACAAATCAGTAATGGATTTTTGTCTCAATATACCTTCTTTGAGACATATGTTATGTTTTTCACCAATATTATTTTATGAGGTACATATAAATATACATTAAGATGTATTATCATGAATTTATTTTATCATAATGTTAATTTAAGTTTCATTTGATGTTCTTCCTTCATGGGGATTATGATTCAATTTTACCAAAGTGGTAATGACTTTATGGTACAATCTCATTGTTTATCAAGAATGTTTCTATTTATACTTCCAATAATGATATTTTATAACTAATATCTCATTAAATTCATTAATTTTGTTATCCTTTGGTTATGTGATGAGAATATATTCTTACCATATATTTCCCTCTCTTTATGTACTCAATATTTCTAAACGAATTATTTTAAGAAAAATCAATTTTTCAATCAAAAACCCTTTTTCTTACAAAACCATTTTTTTGAAAATGTTTTAATAAGTCTAAAGATGATTTAATAAATAAATATATACACATCCTTTAAATTTTTAATTTTTTTTAAATTAATCTTTATATATTGTTTAAAACATTTCCCGTATGGATTACACTGAAAATGTGAAAATAATATTTTATTAACATGCATGACATGAAAAGTATTTCAAACTATAATGACTCCTCAATAAATTATATAGTCCCTTAAATTTTTTCAACTTTCATTTTAAATAAAAAAATTCCTTAATACTTGGGAATTTTTTTTGGTAAATTATTTTAATGTTAAAATAATTTTGATAATGTTTTGTGTTTTAAAAAGTTTATTTCAAATTAGAAGGGATATTTTCATCAAGAGAGGTTTTAGATGATTTTTAAAGATTATTTTTTATTTTTTTAGTGTTATTTTTAATTAAAAGTATTTTTAAAATATCATTTATTTATAAATTCTATTTTAAAATAAAATTATTCATATTTAATAAATTTTTCAAGTAATTTATATTTCAAAATCATTCTCTATATAATATGAAATCCATATATATTACTTATGGTTTATTAGTAATATTAACCAAGGATACCATTCTAATTATTTCTCTGAACGGTTTATGATTACAAGATGTTTATGAAACCCATTTCTCTTTCATGACTTATAACATCATATAATTATTATGAAACCAACTTATTTTTCCATGGGTTGTGCTATATTGAAATGAAAAAATGATTATGAAACCATTTTAATTTCAATTGATTATGATATTAGGAAATATTTATGAAACCCTTTTCATTGAATGAGTTATGATATGTTGAATATTTTATGATAGTTTATCACACATGTTTTTTATTTTCATTATCAGTATGGTGGTACCTATATATCCCTCAAATTAATATAGTAAATATTTATATCTAATGAGATAGATAGGATTGGAAGTGGGAGTCAACTTGGTTTGGTAATGGACTTTATCCAATGTGATGGTCTTGAGAGTGAACCAGGACTACCATGATGGTTTGGGGAGTGAACCAATTTTATTATAAGGAAGATTTATTCCCTTAGGGATTGTGGTGTGTCCCGCCCTGAAGGTATAGCCTCCAATGGAGCACCCTAATATGTTTTGGAGATGATCCTTGACTACTAAGGAGGTTATTTTCTAATCTTATGTGTATGCCACGAATCTATGTCATTTTAATTCTCTCAGGTCTCATGTTATTTCATTTACTTAGGATTAAATTCTTATAAACTTCCATTCTTTATTGCATGAATCAATATTCTTATCCTTTATATGATTGGTATGGTTTTTATATGTTATAATCAAGTTTTCAAACCCTTATGTTCATGTTATGCTTTTGTATGTCTCTTTCATACCCTTATTGAATATCTGAGTTCACCCTTTCTTGTATTTCCATTCCCCAAGAAATAAAGAAATATTTAAGTATGGTAATTTTTTAAGATTACTAAAGGGGATGATCTTTTTGGGATAAATTAATGATCTTTCACCAAATTTAGTATATTATTTTCCATATTTCCAAAGGCAATAAACTATTACTATACTTATGCATATGTTTTGGTAATTTATTCAATATTAATCTAAAAATAAGTAATATCCATCTATGAAAATGTTGGTTCACTATAGAAAATAACCTACTACAGTTTTGAGGAAGCCCCCAAAACTTTTCCTAAAGAAAACTAGCTACTCGTGTGCTTCTTTTTCAGAATAGAAGACACGCCTTGGCTAATGACAGCACCAACTGATGTACTAACCAAACCGATTTTTCTAGAAATTTTATCATCTACTAAATATGCCTATTTGACTACCTCCAAAAAGGTCTGAAAGTACATGAGAATCAGTATTAACTAAATATTATCCATCTATCCCAACTCAAAACTCTGATTTGTTAGGTAAAAAAGGTGACTATATCTAATGTTAAATGAAAAAATATTATCCAAATGGTTGAAATACTATAGAATGGTATTCTCCCCTCAACCTATGTTTATAAATTTTCAAGTCTTTGACCCTTGAAAGATGTAAAAATAAAATTTCTGATGAAATGTTTTCTTGAAATAAGTTTAGGTATAATCCTCATGCAACTTATCTTACACAATAGTGTCCCACCATATCCTTCTCATTCCCTCAATATTGTATGTGAAAAAACACAACATATAGTCCTTAGGGGTATTTAAGAAGATTAATGTCCTATAAATATTCTGAATTCACACCTTATATTCTTGAGGTCCTTTATCTCCATGGAAGATGTGTGGATGATTCTTAGTGAATTCTAAGCTATGATCTACCACTCATCATGGGTTCTAGACAGTCGCTTAACCCAAGGTCTGAATGGTTTCAATTATGGATTTATCCAATAAATAGTCCACTGATCGATTTTCATGTAGAACCTGTCACATAATATCCTCACTTGAATTTGCAGGAGCATTTTTAGTATGAATATTCTAATAAACAGAATAAAATAACAATCCAACTTTGGAGAAAATCCCAAAATCATCAGGCCAACTTCAATAAATCATGTCAATACCCTAAAAAACATGAATATATATTAATATTAATTGTATGGAAAAATATATATCTAAAAATTATTATATCCATTTAAATAAACTCCCCTTATAGTTAATTAAAATGATATCAAACACCTTGTGTCCGAATTAGTAAAAAATTTCTAACCACCCATGGTAAATCTAGTTTTAACATAGAAGTGAAATGGTCAAGCACCCTCCTACACTTACTTCTTGAATCCAAATGGTACTAAACCCTCTCTACCCAAGACACAAAACCAAACCTAGGATGTGTTATCACACTTTCGGCTGGGAACCACTCTAATAGCATTGCGTAATGAATCAGTCCATGTCAACTAGACAAGAAACCTAAATTGTCTTATCACAATGTGGTGAGTTGAAATTGGATAATGAAAATGAGTTTTGTATATATCAAGAAAAAGAGAACAAATTAGATTACAATGTTTAGGAAAATATGAAACATCCAAGAGTCATCAAATCTGATCCAAACTAAATAAACTATAAAACTATTATAATACAATACCAAAAAGTATTTTTTTGACTAACATTCACTAAAAAACCATCCTGTTATAAAGGAAATAACCAAAACAGAAGCTGACATGCTAAATATTTCCCTTTTATTTACCTCGGTCATGAAACACAACATATAAAACCACCCAAAAAAAAATTAGGTTTTGAGAAGAAATTATAATAGTACTCCACCATATAATCTAGATAATTTTTAATATCATGAATATTTCATTTTTAGGTTTAAAACAAACCCAATTTACAAAGAATTATAATAATGTAAATTTATTTTTAAAAATAAATCCATTAGTTTTCATAAAATCATAGAATGTTTACCAAATAGAGTAATATGTGATGTAAAAATAAAAATAGTTAAGAAACTATAGATACACCATAAGATAAACATGTGATAAAATAACTATCGAAATACCATCATGTGATAAACCAACCATCAATGGAAAATCACACCATTTTAGCTCTAGTCTAATACAATGAAAATATTAAAAGAAGAAAATAATTTTTGATAGATTATATGACATGAAACACTAGGCATAGAAGAAAATATAACTCTTGAGACTCTATGAAAAAATTGTTTTTTAATAAATTCAATCTCTTCAATGGGTTGCATTACATGAAAAACTGAGTTTAGCATGCATTACATAAGAGATTGAGTTTAAACAAAAGAAAAAATATTATTAAAATATTTACATTTTATATGATAGTTAGGACCTATCTAATAAGTTGGTGGGTATGAAAAAAATGAAATTTTTTAATTATAGTTATCTATTATTTTGAAATAAAATAAGAATCATTAAGAAGAAAGAATTTTTTTAGAATAACTATATTTTCCTTATAAGAAGATTTAACCATGATTTTCACACATAATTTAAAATTAATTATTAAAAATTACTAAGAATTTATTTTATAAAATTAAAATTAATTTTAAAATTATAAAATCAAAATTATCTTAGAGTGATTTTTTTTTGTAAATATTTTATTCATTTTATGAATAGAAAAAATACCGAATTTTACTTAAAAATATCCTTTTTGTTTATATAATTTATAATGTTAAACTATATTTTTAATTAAGATTAAATAAAATTTATTTCATTTTAATATAAATTTATCCAATTTAGATCAATTGAATCATTTTCATATTCAATTTTTATATAAAAACATTATATTCTTCTATACATGTTCTCTATGAAAACATGTTTTTTCATCATGTCTTTGAGATTCATTTTGAATTAAATTTAGAAAACATTGAATTGAATTTGGAAAAATGGATTCCATATTTTTAATAATAATAAATAATTATTTTTAATATGTTCAAATTAATTTTTAAAGAAAATGAACAGTGAAAATAGAAAAACTTAATTACTATAGTCAAGGAAAAAATGGATTTACCATGGGGCTAAAATAAAAGGATAAGTATTAAAATTATATAAAAAATTATAAAAATACTATTTTTTATATATTTATATCTTATACTCACCATGTTAGAATATATTTCCATTTGGAATAATTTTTAATGCAAATGAATTTAACATTTTGGAACTTTTTGTACATTTCCATGTAATTTCCATGGGGGTTCCCTTTCCCCACTTATAAAAGTGAAGTCTATCCCCTCTCTTATTCACACCTACTAAGTGATTTTTATTAAAAAAAACTTTCCCGATTATCTCCAAAAAATATTTTTTTAGATTTTATAGCTTCCATTACTCCCAAAATATCATCCCTAGGGTCCTTAAGAGGATATCCAAAGTTGGTTTCTCTTAAGAAAGGTAATTATCTTAACAAAGCACTTTCATTTTCTTTCTTATTTTTCAAAATTCAATAATTTATATATAAAAAATTTATTAAAACCATTATATACAATATATTAATATTCCATTATGTTTATTTAATAATAATTATCCATCTCCACTTCCGTTAAATTGTTTAAGAAATCACCATCCATGTGTACAGTGGACTACCGCGTCATGAACCAATGCCATTAAGTTTTCCATTACCACCTCTCATAGTTGAATATAATTACATATTTAACACATGTATATGATATTTATGATATTATAATACTTATTTAATTTTAACATCACTTATATCATTTTACATTTCATATTGATTATAATATTATAACAACGTACGGGTGTATGATGGACTACCACCTCACGAAGCGATGTTATTCTTTTTCAATTATGCAGTAAATGGAACATAAAAAAGATAAATTAATGAATATATGTAATATATATGAGATTATATTTACTTTTTATATTTATTATATCACTCACTTTCTTACCCTTTCACTCATTTAGGAAATGATATCATTACTCATTGGTATGTACAACCTACCATCTCCATGAAGTGATGCGATTCATTTTCCCTATTAAACTTTTATGAATGCTTATAATAATATATATAACGGGTAAATATGATATTTATAAAATTATTTTATTTATGTATATTATTTCTATATTTTATATGTAAATGATCTGGAACTTTTATGACAAAATGCTTATGAGAAAACAAGGCAATTAACACTCGAAACAATGGAAATAATTAAATATTATTAATAAATGAGTGATAAGATGTAATAAAAGGATAATGTATGATATTATATGTATAAATATGATTTTTATATAAGTTAATACAATTTTTAAATCCATTATATAGTAGGACAAGTCACATTCGACCAAAAGGAAGCCTGGTGTAAGGGATTCATCTCAATTTCATTTCATTGAAGAATATTGAAATGTTAAGCACCTAATTTATTCTATATGGTGAATATACTACCCTTTGACATATAATATCATGAACACTTCATCATTCATCGTATTCTAAGTTTCAATATTATTTATTACATCTAATGGGATTTAACATAAGGGATATAAAGGTTTAATGAATTTTGTAACTCAATTTATTTTCATTAGTTTGTATTGGTTCATCACCATATTTGATGTTCAATTATTATGTGTGAAATGAATTTTAATTATATTATGTTTTATTTTCACTTGTTTTATGTGGATTTATAGTTGATTTTATAATATATTCAATTAATAATTCTCAGATTAATTTTTTCTAACACTGGTTATTTATGATATTTTCTACTACTAGTAATATTTTTCACTATTTTTAACATAGAATAATTTAGAAAATGTATTTAAGAATATTTTATTAATTTCACTCTTTAGTGGGAAATTAGTTTTGACCCAAAACCTTGTTCTCAAAAAAAATTCATAAATTTTTATAACCTCTTAAAAATTATTTACTAAATATATTTTACACATTTTTAACATTTTAAGAAACATTTTTAAACTAATATTTTTGTCATTTTCCAAACAGGGCACTTTTCTAACCATTTTACAATGCATAAGGAATGTTTTTTTCACATTTATAATATATATATAATTATCATCCATTATAACAGTTATTTATTTGAAGAATCCTTTTCATGATTACAATTTTTTTAAGAAAAGGTTTTTAATAATATTTTTTATATTCATAGTTTTTTACAATTGATTCTCAAAATTAAAATTATATTTTCCACATGATTGTTTTAAAAGATATTTTTAGGATATTTATATTCATCAATGGAAACAACAATTTATAATTAATAAAATGGGTATATATTTATACCATCCATAATATTCCCCTCGATGGTTTATGAAAATCTTACTATGGAAAGTATTTACATTAAATTCCTTGTTTCATTTTTGTAGTCATTATCTCCCTATAAATATTCACTTTCCTATGATCATTAGATGTTAAATTTACCCTAAATATCTATTTTTTCTATCATGGATATTATTATTTCTTAAACTATTTCTCATTTCTATATTTTATTTATTAATATGAATGTAATTTAATTTAATAGGGAAGTATTGATAAATTAGTATCCTTTACTCAATACGGATATTTTTTGTTAAAGCTTATTGATTCATGAAATAAATCTATTATTCGATATATGAGGAATGCCTTGGATGTGAAGTGATGGGTGGTTCTAGTATTATATATCCTCTAAATGTAGTAGTAGGTCTCTTGAGAAAAATTAGTAAAGTTTCATTAAATGGGGTTTTACCTTTTATTTAAACCATCCCAATAAAGGTCTTGATTGTTGAGTTATCAAGTTATCGAGACAAGATTTCCAATAATTAATATTTCCCTTCATTATGAATTAAATTATTAATTTTATCTATGATATTTTAAAAATTATATTATCTCTATATGTTTTTCATTCATAAATTGTTAATTAAATTGTATGGGTGTTCAGTTATTTACCTTTACATATTGATTATGACTTATTTATTCATGTAGTTATGTTATTTAAATTAAATGTGTTTTCAGTTATTTACCCTCCTATATTTATTATGTGTTATCTAATTATGATAGAAATGTTTTTGATTAAATGGATTATGTTTTTAGTTATTGAACTTTCCATATTTATTATTATCCATGAGATTTCCATATTGATATTATCTCTAGCTGAAAATTATTTTGATTTTATTGATTACAAGGAATGTGTTTTCATTTATTTACCTTACCAGGTTGATTATGCTTATCGATTCATGATAGATTCTAAAATAATGAACCAATACATGGCATCTGATCTCATCATTATTTTTCTTCCTTTCCTGAGAATCATTTAAGTGTAATAATCAAGATATGAAAGAATATAATAGAGGAAATAATGATATTCTCAAAAGAAAAAATTATGTTGTAATTTTTAAATTAAAATGTAATATATGAACCATGTATGTATCTAGTTTACCAAGATTTATAAACAATTTAGTCCTTTAGGATGTGATTATGGGTATCTTATTATAATTAAATAAAGTAGGCACTGGCTCTGGAATACTGGGTTTTTGGTCACTGCAGCTGGTATCAAAGGAATTTTAGTAGATACCATGATAACTAGATTTAGAAAAACATAGATTAAGGAACATAAACCTATGAAAAAATTTGAGAATAATTATATAATATCATCCTAATGTTTTAGTAAAGAATGTAATATATGGTATTTCATTGAAATAAACCCATATATAGATACTACAAGTGGATTTAGTTTTAGAGCAGATGTACCTAGGGGTAGTATCTCTGAAAATGGCACATTGGAATTTACCTTATCGTCACATGGTGTACGAAAATGGTCCTTATTATGCTCTTGGTTTGATGCTCCCATGGAATAATCATAGTATAATTCACATTTTATTTACAAACCATTATTAAGAATTTGAATAGATAATGACAATTTATGATATAGGTTAAGCATAAGGTGTATTAGATTGAAACCAAGATTTCTCAAAGGAATATGAAAACTCTTTTGGGGCGGAAGGTAAGGGAATAATGTAAAAAAAATATGATGAAAAATGAAGAGTATGATAGAAGTAAATAAATCACATCCTAGGGATCAATTTATAATTACTTTTTCTTAAATGTGGAGAACATGGGCATTATTTGAGTCAATTACCTCTTCTAAATATTAAAACCAAGGTCATGGAAGGACCTATGTGGAAATAAAATGGATGAAGAATTTGTGTATTTAGATACAATAATTAAATTTTAAAAGTATTTTTACCAATGGAATTTCTATATAAGAATATTGAAATGTTTATGTATTGTGTTATATTTTAGAAGAACATGTGTATTGTTTAATATAAGATTTATGGATACCATCATGGGTTATGAGATTATGGTTGATCATAAGTTCAAGGACTTAAACCCCATTTAAAAAAATCGTAGTAATATCCCATGATTAGGGAAATTTTTGGTGAAATTTTTGGAAAGTATATATTTTAGTGGAGAATTTATTTGAGGAATAATTACTTTATATTTTATAGACACATGTTTAGATTTTTTGATAACCTTTATGGTTATTATGATCATTAATGACATTATCATATAGTCAAATAATATTATGAGACTTTGTTAAAAAATCTATTGAAAACCATAGAAAAAATGGTTATTTAATGAATATATTTATTTTAAGAATGTAAATTATATTTTTTAGGAAGACTGTAAGAATTAAATTAATATATTTTAAAAAAAGGAAAAATCACATTAACGTGGCCTTAAAATTACATGTTTTACCACATCTTTTTAATTAGATTTTAATGATTTAATTATTTATTTTTGTACTCTTTACTAATTAAGCGCACTTTTGTATTTTTAGAATTAAATATGTTATTTAATCAATTTTTATAATTAAAATTGTATTTTTAGCCTCTAAATAATTAATTTGTATCTTACTTTAATTTTATAGTCTAAAAATTTTTTATTTAGTTTGGCGACTTTTTCCTTTATATTTAATAATTCAACTTTTTTATTATTTAATTAATTAATATCTTTAATTGCTTTTAAATTATTTAGTTGTTAATTTAACACCTTATGTATTAAATATTTATTAAACAAAATAACATAATCTAATTTTTTGTTTCCTTTTAACAAATTCATAAGTTATAAATTTAAGATTGTAAACTTATTTTATTTATTAAATCTCAATAATTTAATTTCATTAATTATCATAATTTTTTAATAATAGAATAATAATCTGTTTATTTTAATTATTTTAATTTGATGCATTACCTTTTGTAAATAATTTAACTTTGTTTTATAAATGTTTAAATATTATATTAAATTTTAGTAAATTGGTTCTTTTTTAATTTTAATTTTAGTTTAGTAACAATTTATAGTTTAAAAATTTCAGTTAATAATAATTTAACATCAGTTTAAATGGTTTTATAAGATTATTAAAGTTTATGAGTACCTAAATTTTCAATTTTATTAACTGATTATTTGTTATAATTAATTATTTTGTTCAGATTTTATTTAAGTTTTAATATATTTTACAATTCTGTTTATTTTGTAGCATCACGGTGGCACCGTCTTGTTCTCATGGTCTCATCCATTCACGGTGGCACCATAATCATCATAAATTTCAGCCACCATCAATTCTGATTCACTGTCTCATTATTTCTATTTTTCTCACGGTTCTAGGGTAACTCTCTCAAAGTCTCAATCTCCAACACTGTAAATTCCTCTTATACCGTTTCATCTTTGCATTGTATCATCTCGCAGGGCTCTCTGCCTTCACCCAATGCAACCCAAAATCCAGCTTACTCTACCATTCATGTAATTGGTTTCCTCTTCCTCATGGTTTCACACAAACTGCAAGCACCATCCACCATGAATCTCCATCATGGTCTCAGTCTTCATCCTCATCAAACCCTCTCTTCCATGGCACCGATTCATCCTCATCCCATCCACTGAAACCAGCTACCACTACTATTGCCTCCTCTCCTCACCATCCGTCTAGCATTACCACAACACATCATCGCAAACACCACAAATCAGACCAAAATCATGACCCAAACAAAATCAAATTCAGTTTCAAAGTCCAATCCCAACCCCATGCACATGTCAAACAAAAACACAATAACCAGAAAATTTAGATCTGATGAATTTGTTGATTTTTGAAACATGTGCACAAGAAGAGGAGGTTTTGTTGAACTGTCATGTCACTATGAATTTGGATAAGGACCACAAGCTTCCCTGAACTCTACCAAACCGCCACCTGAGTCATACTCACTGCTACTGGAGGGGATGAACTGTGAGAGCAGTGAGTTGTGTCGTTGCCGAAGCTAGGATCTCACTCTATTGAAGGAGGAGGAGTCTCACCTGAATTATTCCGCGCTGCTAGCGTTGTATAAGGAGGTTCAGTCGAACCACCACTTCTCCTTCTTAGAGAATGAACCGAAGACCCCCCTACCATGTGCGCTGGATTTGGGGGGAGAAAATTGAATATTAAAAAAAGAAAATAAACAAAATAAATAATTATATTAAAATAAATTAATAAATTAATAAATTAAATTAAACTTATATTTAAATAATAAATAACTATTATAATATTAATAAATAGATAATCTATAAAAAATATATAATAAAAACTAATAATAATTTATTAAATTAAAATATATACAATAATAATTTATAATTAAATTAATTATTAACTAAAATAAATATATTAACACTTTAATTATAATTTAATTTTAACAAAATAAATATAATAATTAAATTAATAATGTAATTTATATTAATCTAATTTAAGAATTAAATAAAGTTATACTAACTAATTATTAATAATACTAACATTAATTAAATAACTTAATTAATAATGATAAATTAAAAAACATAATAATTTTATTTAAAAATTTATTTAATAATAAATCAATAATCATAATAATAATTATCAATTAAGATATTTATTAATTAACTTTAATAACTTTTTTTATAAGTATTATAACATTAGACTTTAAAAAATAACTATTATTTAAATTTCTTCGTGTTTTAACAGATTTATTTTGTTTTAGTTGTGCAGGTTCACAGTGTAGTCGGAAACATGTGATGGTTCACACCAAAGCCTAAAAATCATGCAGGTTCACACAACTAACTCACTGGGAGTTAGTTGCAAGGGAAAACCTACTACGACGTGTTAGTAATGAAAAAACAAACAAGTGCGGTGCACACGTGAAGGACACTTAAAGTCAGTGGAAAAGAGGAGTGACTTTCATAAGATGATGAATGATATTTGATGCATATAAATAACAGAATTTAGAGGGGAGGACATTTATTCGAATCCAGCGACCACATCAGAATCAAGAGCAGACTCTCGGGAGCATCATATGAGTGGAGCAGAGGCGAAGGATCTTGGAAGTAGAGCTGTGATAGGGGAGTTCTTCTTCCCTTAGTACATAATTCTTGTACTCTGTTTTCAGTTGTTTTCACTGCTTTAAATAATATGATCATAGGTTGAAATTTCTAAACTTGAGAATTTTAAAACCTTCTGGTTTATGTTCTATAAATTTTCATTTGATTTTCTTTTTACGAAATTAGAATTAGTTGGCGAGACTAATTCTCTTTATAATCTTTTGATCATTCACACTTCAATGTTTTCAATTTCCAACTTCATTATCAACTGGAGAGGTTGATCTTGAATGTTTTTTTTAATCTTTAACATCTTAAAATTGGAAATTTATGTTGAGTTCATTTCCAAATGTCAACTTTTTAAACTTCTTTGTGGTTTGATTAAGTTTTGGTGTGGAAAACTCCAAGACTTAATCCTCTGCCTATTGAATTTATTGGCGAGGGATATTTTTTAGTCTTCCTTGTGGTGTGATTTGATTACAAGCTATGGAGAGAACATCCATTCATTCAATTAGTTTATAATTTCTGAGAACTTTGTTGATCTCACTTCTTTGTCTTTGCTACTATGTTTTTTAGTTTACTATTTTTTTCATTAATCTCATTATTAGTTAGTGTAAGGTTTTGTCTTTACTCAAATACTTATTTTCCTCATTCCTGTGTATATGAAAATTTTAAATGAAAATTTAAGAAAAAAATGTACTTATTCTACTACTGACAAAAGTGGAGTACATTTTGAATAAAACCTTAGGTTTTTCACATGCCTTCCCTCAGGTTCGACCCTTCACCACTAGACTAGTGTAGGTTTATAAATATTATTTTGAGGGTCGTAATGACCTTTGACCTCATCAAAATTTGGTGCCATTTCCGGGGAGGTCACGCACTAAGTGTTCTTAAGGTAAAAAAAAATTCAAAAATAAAAAATAAAAAAACTACTTTGAATTGTATCTGTTGCTTGTGCTATTTTTGAAAAATCTATTTCACTATTAAATGTTGTGTGTTTAATATATTTCTCTAAATTTAATGGAAGTTCATAAAAACTGGTACTAACCGGGGCCTCGTTGTGTTTGTTGTGACAGTTATGGACACACTGCCTGGTAGTATGTTTATAACCAGCCATAACAGATTGATGGTTTTTAATATAATGAGAAAAACATTGAATCCAATCCTAAATTCCTAGATAAACTTGAATTAATTGAATCCAAATTGGATACTATGGAGGATTCTTGGACCGCTCAGTTAAATAAAACCCATAAATTCAAGTTAAATACACTCAAAGAAATATAAAAGACTAAAAAAATTTGAAAACATACACGTATAGTTACAAAAAAGTTTCAAGGAACAAAAATAATTTTATGTGAATAAAGCGGAAAGTGTTTATAAAATATTTGGAAATCAAATTGATGAAGAAAGTGAATCTAAAATTGGGAAAAACAATTTACATTGAAGAATCTGTATTTGTTGAATAAAATCTTGAAATAACCAACTAATTAAACAAACAACACAAAATTAATAATACTACAAATAACTTTAATGGATTTGAGTTAGAAAATTATGAAACTAATTTAAAACAGATTGAAAAATATTTCACTGTTCTTTTCGTGATCCTTACTTTTGAAAAGATTCATTGTTTCAGAAGTTTTGAGAATGAATTCTCTCGAGTAGAAGATATATTTGAGAATGAAAAGTTGAATTTTAAAAACTCTTCACTCAATTTTTCTGACATTGTGAATACTGAAGCTGAACTAGAAATGGGAAACACTCTGTAAGAGAACTTTAAACTAGATAACATGGAATCTGAAATTTTTAAACATGAATTGAAAACCATGCTTCCATGTTTTGAAACTGTAAACCCAGTAATTTTTAAATTTTTGTTAGATGATGAGGAAGAGGGAATGATATTTGAATAAAGAACAACTGATGAATTTTCATTTCCCTGTTCTCATAGTAATCACTTTTCTGAATCTTTTTATACTAAATTTGAAGGTAGTGTTCTCATTTCTTGGGAAAACTATTTGGATTTGAACGATCTATAATTTCAATTTATTGATACTGAGTTAAACATTTCTTCCCCTGATTTGAACTTTCTAGAACACACTGTTGACCATGTTTTGGGAAATGATCTTTTTGAACTTGAACATGGAAAATAGTTTGAGCACACACTTGAATTAAGAAGAGTTTTTTTGTTAGAAGCAGTAGATGATCAGTGTGAGTTAACAGATGAGGATCTTTTGGAAGAGATTTATAACTTTGTCAAACCTCAATCTTTGAATAGTGATAAAATAAATTTTCTTCCATGTCAATCACTTCCATCCTAAACTGAGTCAAGCACAAAAGATTATCATGATACTGATTTTTTATTAGAAGAGGATTTTTTCTTGAGTTCCATTGTACATGATTTTGTTCAGCACATTAATTAATCCTCTTTTGAACCTACTAATCAAAATTTACCTATTTTCACCCTTGAATGTTAATCAATTAGTTTTGATGTTGATAAAGATAGACAAGAGAATAATTTCATATCATTTGAAGCACCTAATTTATCATCCCTTCCAAAAAAAGTAAAATGTGTCGAATCTGAAACAATTCTGGAAGTAGACAGCATTATGCCCACAATTGTTAAAGGGTGCTACTTAGGGGTTATTTTAGGTTATGAGAGTTTGGTTTTTTTTCTTTATCTTTAGAGCCCACATAATTAATCTTTCTGTTAAAAACATATGGTCCAAGCACATGTGGTGGTTTTTATTAAGGAAACCACATCCACCTAGTGACTATGGTCAGTTTCTAGGTGAGTCTGGCTAGGGAATTTAAATCTAGTGTTGCATGGGAGGAAAACCATAGTTTTTGTTTTGTTAATAAATAAATAAAATGAGATTAAATAAATTCTAACTGAATAATTTAAACTCATTTCTTCATGGGATTAAACCCATGCTCTTTATTTGTTTTCATATTTGTATTGTTTCGTGTTTAATAAAGTGTTTCTTTTCTATATTCTGTATGTTCTATCTCTACTATTTATTTTTACATGGATTTCATTATCTAATTTTATGGATGATGTTGTTGGTTTCATGGAGGAGTTTAATTCCCTTATTGAAAGATTAATAAAAAAACTTTATGTCAGGGATGTACCTTACTGTTAAATTTTGTTTCATTTCACTGCTCCTTAATGATTTAGAAAAAAACCTACTACATGTTTTACATGAAAAAATCATGCTCTATATGTTGCTACTTTAAAAAATTCTTCTTACTAAAAAACTATGCTACATGATTACTAAAAATTATATTTCATGACTTGAACTATATAAAAACATTTTACATGTCTTTCTACTGAAATAAAAAAATCGACATAATTTAGAAATTCTACTTGTACTAGAATGAAATTTTTTTGTATGACACTGTGTAAATAAAAATTCTGCATGTACTTCACTGTTGAAAACTAATTTTATTTCTATAAAAATCTTCTAACTTCTTGAAATTAAGTTTGGGGGGTACATTTACGCTGAAATTGTTTTTATTGAATCTACTTCAGGTTGGGGTGTTTAGCATGAACTTTGATTGCTGTATTGAATATCCAATTGAATAAATTCTGCTAAACTTCATTTCACCCCAATTAACAGCGCACTCACACTTCACATGATACTTTTTATATATATTGAAAATTATTCATTATAATTAAATTTTAATATGTGTACTTGCTTGTGAAACTACTATTAAGTTATTAATTATGGAAAACAATACTTCTTGAACTTCAAAGAGGCCTTTTTTACATGTCATAAATCTACTAAAATACAAAATTTATTTTGAACCTTAAATGTTTAATTGTTATTCTCCACTTTAAAAGTCAAATTTTGGGGAAAATTTGGGTTTTAAGTTTGGGGGAGGGGGTCAATTCTTGATTGTGCTAAACTGTGCTTAATTGTAAGCTCATCAATTCCCACTACAAATTCAAAAAATTTGTAAAAAATGGTTAAAATTTTTCAAAATCCTTTCATAATTTTGGCTTTACATTGTACCCAATTCGTTTTTTCCTAAGGATGATGCTTTATTAGTAGTTTAGAACTAATTTGATTTGAAATTAATGATAAAGGATGATTATTGAGTGGTCTTGCATAGTAGTTTTATAAGATTTTGGTTTAGTGATATAGGTAACTTGTCTGTGGAGTTATCATCATTACCCTTGGAACTGGTTATATGATTTTAATCCTAGGGGCCTCATTTTTTTATTAAATAATTTAATCACTATAGTGAGCCATCATAAATGATTTTTGATATAAATATTTTGAAATTGGAGTAATCTGGGCATCTTAGATCCCACAGTGAAACTCTGAGACCCTAGATGTTAGGTACGTTTCTGTTTACTATAATCCCTTTGTACACCTTGAATAAGTGAATTGCACAGTGCTTATAACCTAATACATGGCTTGGGAAAAATTAAATAATGTTTCTAGGGTCAAAATTGAGTTCATTAAGGTGAGGGGAATGATGAACTCCAGATGAAGAAAGGGTCAATGAGTTTATATGGGAGTCATTTAGGATGTATCATTATGGTAATTTTAAAATAAAATATATTTATTTTTAGAACCTAGGTGACGAGTCAAAATACAAATTTTCTCTGGTTATGTTTTTAATTCCACAGTTATTTTTCCTCTTGTCACACTTGGACTTTGAACCTGATCCCGGATTGAAATGAGTCACTAGGCAGGATCACATATGAAGTATTAAATCTTCATTGCTTGATGATTCATAATTTTCAAGATTACCCTTTGAGTATTTGGTCTATGAAATATTCATTTGAAAAATTCATTTTCAAAATCCTATACTTATGTTTCTATATTGTGTTTTAAATTTCTGAACAAGTTACATTTTCAACAGTATCATGAATACCATACTTCTATTTCTCAAGGATAATAAAACATGATATTGTTTGTGGAAAAACAATGATTAAGTGTGGGGGAATTTGATGTGGCCTTAAAAACACATGTTTTTTCACATCTTTTTAATTAATTTTTAATGATTTAATTAGTTATTTTTTTACTTTTTACTAATTATGTTCACTTTTGTATTTTTAGAATTAAATATGTTATTTAATCAATTTTTATAATTAAAATTGTATTTTTAGCCTCTAAATAATTAATTTATGTCTTACTTTAATTTTATAGTCGAATAAATTTTTATTTATTTTGGTGATTTTTGCCTTTATATTTAATAATTTGACTTTTTTATTAATTATTTAATTAATATATTTAATTACTTTTAAATTACATATATGTTAATTTAACATTTTATGTATTAAATATTTATTAATCAAAATAACATAATATAATTATTATTTTTCTTTTAACAAATTCATAAGTTGTAAATTTAATATTATAAACTTATTTAATTTATTAAACCTCTTTAATTTAATTTCATTAATTAACATAATTATTTAATAACAGAATAATTATCTGTTTATTTTAATTAATTTAATTTGATACAATAACTTTTGTAAATAATTTAATTTGTTTTATAAATGTTTAAATCTTATATTAACTTTTAATAATTTAGTTTCTTTTTAATTTTAGTTTTTGTTTAGTAACAATTTAGGTTTTATAAATTTAAGTTAATAATAATTTAACTTAAGTTTAAATGGTTTTATAAGTTTATTAAAGTTTATGAGTACCTGAATTTTTAATTGTATTAATTAATTATTATTTATAATTAATTATTTTGTTCAGATTTTATTTATGTTTTAATTTATTTTACCCTTATGTTTATTTTGCAGCGTCACGGTGGGACCATCTTATTCTGACGGTCTCATCCATTCATGGTGGCATTGTAATCACCATAATTTCAACCACCGTCAATTCTTATTCACTGACTCATTGTTTCCATTTTTCTCACGGTTTTAGCGTAACTCTCTCACAATCTCAATCTCCATCACTGCAAATTCAGCTTATATTGTTTCATCTTCACACTGTATCCTCTCGCACCTCTCTCTGCCTTCACCCGCTGCAACCCCAAATCCAACTTACTCTACCATTACTGTTACCAATTTCCTCTTCCTCATGGTTTCACACAAACCACAAGCACCATCCACCATGAATCTCCATCACGGTCTCAGTCTTCATCCCCATCAAACCCTCTCTGCCATGGAACTAGTTAATCCTCATCCCAGCCATCGTAACCAGCTTCCACTATTGTTTCCTCCTCTCCTCACCATCCGACTAACATTACCACAACACATCATCACAAACACAAAAAATCACACCAGAATCAAGACCCAAAAAAATCAAATTCAGTTTCAAAGTCCAATCCCAACCCCGTGCACATATCGAACAAAAAAACAATAACAAGAAAATCCAAATCTGATGAATCTATTGATTTTCAAAATAGGTTCTCAAGAAGAGGATGTGTCAATGAACTGTCGCATCAATATGAATTTGGAGAAGGACTATGAGCTGCCTCAAACACTACCAAACCGCCATCCGAGTCATGTTCGCCGCTGTTGGAGGGGATGAACTACGGGGGAGGGGAGTTATGTCATCGTCGAAGCCTAGATCTAGCTGGATTGAAGGAGGATATGTCGCGCATGAAGGATTTTGTGCCGCCGGCGCTATGCGAGGACGTTGAGCCGAGTCGCCGTTTCTCCTTCTTAGAGAAGAATCTGAAGACCCCCCCCCCCCCACCCCCCCGTGCACTGAATTTGGGGTGGGGGGATAATATAATATCAAAAATCGAAAAAAAAAACAAAATAAATAATAATATAAAAAAATGTAATAATTAATAAATTAAAATAAACTTATATTTAAATATTTAATAACTATAATAATATTAATAAAGATATAAGTTAAAAATTAAAATATAAAGAAAAACTAATAATAATTTAATAAATTAAAATATAAACAATAATAATTTATAAATTAAATTAATTATTAACTAAAATAAATATATTAACACTTTAATTATAATTTAATTTCAACGTAATAAATATAATAATTAAATTAATAAATTAATTAGTATTAATCCAATTTAAGAATTTAATATATTTATACTGACTAATTGTTTATAATAATTACATTAATTAATTAACTTAATTAATAATAATAAAGTAAAAAACTTAATAATTTTATTTAATTTAAGATTTAATAATAAATTAATAATTATAATAATAAAATTTATTAATAATTATAAATTAACATATTTATTAATTAACTTAAATTACTTTTTTAATAAGTATTATAACATTAGACTTTAAAAAATAACTATTATTTAAATTTCTTCATGTTTTAATTGTTTTATTTTGTTTTAGTTGTGCAGGTTCGAAGTGGATTCGGAAACATGTGCAGGTTCACACCAAGGCCTAAAAAGCTTGCAGGTTCACACAACTAACTCACTGGGAGTTAGTTGTTGGGGCAAAGGTAGCACGATGTGTCAGCCATGAAAAAACGCACATATGTGGTGCACATGTGAAGGACACTTAAATTAGGTGGAAAAGGGGGGGTGACCTGAAGCAGATGCTGAAGGATATTTAAATCATAGAAACAATGGAATTTAGAGGGGAAGACTCTCATTAGACTCCAACAACCACATCAGATTCAAGAGTGGAATCTCGGGAGCAGCATATGAGTAGAGTAGGAGATGAAGGAGCCTAGAAGTAAAGTTGTGCTATGGGAGTTTTTCTTCCCTCTGTCCATAATTCTTGTACTCTGTTTTCGGTTGTTTTCACTACTTTAAACAATATGATCATGTGTTGAACTTTATCATCTTGGGAATTTTAAAACCTTCTGGTTTATGTTCTATAAATCTTCATTTAATTTTTTTTTACGAAAATAGAATTAGTCGGCGAGACTGACTCTGTTTCTAATCTTGTGATCGTTCACACTTCAATGTTTTCAATTTCAAACTTTATTATCAATGGGTGAGGTTGATCCTGAATTTTTTTTCAAATATTTGACATCTTAAACTTTGGAAATTTATGGTGAGTTCTTTCCAAAACGTTGACATTTTAAACTTCTTTGCGATTCGATTAAGTTTTGGTGTGGGGAACTCCAAGACTTAATCCTCTACCTATTAAATTTCCAAGCAAGGGAAATTTTTCAGTCTTCCCTAAGGTGTGATTCAATTTTAAGTTGTGGAGAGAACATCCATTCATTACAGTAGTTTAGAATTTTAGAAAAATTTGTTGATCTCACTTCTTTGTCTTTGCTGCTATGTTTGTTAGTTTACTATTTTTTTCATTCATCTCTTTATTAGTTAGTGTTAGGTTTTTTCTTTACTCGAATACTTGTTTTCCTCATTCCTGTATATTAGAAAATTGTAAAAGAAAATTTAAGGAAAAAAATATACTTCCTCCACAACTGATAATTGTGGAATATATTTTGAATAAAACCTTATATTTATTACCTGCCTTCCCTTGGGTTCGAACCTACACCACTAGACTAGTGTAGGTTTATAAATAATATTTTGAGGGTCATAACAACCTCTGGATTCATCACAAATTTTTTTATTTGGTAGGGGGAAGTCCCCCAATTTTTATTTAAACAAGGTCCACTTATTATTTTGGGTAGAGGGAACCCAATACACAACCATTGAAGTCCTACTGGGTTTAAACCACATTATAATAAACCCATAGGCCCACCAAAAACATCCCTATTTAAACACCCACCCATGGTCATTTTTATCATTCACCGGCATCATTAGTCTATCATTTTCACCTTCAAATAGTGCTATCATCATCCACTCCTAACGCTTAAGCCAATCTCTTCCCAATCTGAATCATCCCACCACCAAGGAAACCATCATTGTTCACTGTGGATGCCTACCAATGGTGACACCCCCCACCACCTATGTCTATCTTTTTCAAAACTGGCCCGTTAACATCCACGACAGCCACCTCCCTGTAACGTCATTCACAGCCAAGGCCTGTTGATTCTATCACCCATCCAGTTCTTATGACAATAATATATCAGACTAGTACTAACCCAAACAATAATCCCTCATATAACATGCTTACCCCTTAGTGTGAACTACCCCTGTAGACACAACACCCTAGATAAATCCACACAAATAGAGTCCAATGGGATTTCAACCCTACTTTGATGTAGTATTATGGGGTTTCCTTACCACTTGGTTGATTCCCCAACTACACAACCAGCATGACAGGTGATAACCTATTGCATCTAGAAAGGCCATGGTTATTGAACAAATGATAGAAGGATGTTAAGGGTTTAGTGCCTACCACTATCCTACATGATGTCCTAGTAAATATGTCATTGTTTTTAGTTAAAAAATTGAGGAATAAATATTAATTATGAACCCATGTTGTTACTTTTTTTGTTTAGATATTAATTTATTATATTGGATAACTTGTGCTAACTATATTGGTTTTTAAAAATAGTTAGTGATAGACTGAATGAATTTTCAATCTTTTATGGGTCTTATGATATTTTAATAGTTAATATTAGTTATTTACACATAAATAATTCATTTTTAGATATTAATATCTTAGAGTAAGAGATGAATTGAAAATTTTTTGAAGCACAACCAAAGGATGGAATTTTTCTTTTGAAATAGAAATGTATCAAGTAATTATATTTCATTACATTCTTATTGAGTAAAATAATTCATAAACCTTGGGAAAATAACTTTAAACAAAAAAATTATCATATTACATTCATATCCGATGAATTATATGGTCATTTGAATTATCATAGATATATGGTTTTGAGTCCATTAACCTTCCATTGTTTATTCACTCGATTCTGATCATCAACCTCAATCACTCTCAATAATTATTAATTCTTTTCTTTCATGCCCATATCTTCACATTCCACCAATGTTATCTTACTTCCCTTTCTATATTATCAAGAGAATATTTTATTAACTGCTTTTATAATGTGGGTTTTTTAATAAATGGTATTTCTAAATTCCATTCCCTGGATTACTAATATTAAGTTTAAGTTTTGTAGATGCAATTTATTTAAGTTGGAGAGAATGTAACACCCAGATATTTTAAAAGAAGAACATTGTTTTTATAGAATTTATGATATGAAGCACTAAGCTTAGAAGAAATTACAACACCGGATATGTTATTAAATATTTATTTTCATAAAAATAAAATCTATTTATTAGTTTTCATTACACGCAACATTGGGTTTAGCTTTTGTTACACAAAACAGTGACTTTAAATAAAAAATTAATTATTATTGAAATATTAATATTTAATATGATAGTTATCTGCTAGCTGAAAAATTGATGTGTATGAATATATATTACTAAAAAATTATAATTTTTGTTATAAATTGATTATAAATAAAATAATAAACATTCAAAAGAAAAAGAATCGTTTTCTAAAAAACTGTATTTTTTCAAAAAGGTGGTTTAATTGTTCTTTTCATATATAATTTAAAATTACTTTTTAACACTTTTAGAAAATTTATATTATAAAATTAACTTAATTTTTAAAATTAAAATATCTAAATTATCTTAGGGTGAATTTTTGTGTTTTTTTAAATGTCATATTTTTTATGAAGAGTGAAAAATACTTAATTTTCCATAAAAAATGCCTTTGGTTTAAATAATTTATAATGCTAAATTTTATTTTGAATTTTTTTACTTTAAAAATAATTAAAATTTATATAAATTAATCCATACAAGATGGATAAGAGTTTTAATGATCTAAAAAATTCTAAAAATATTATTTGATGACCATATTTCCATATTATTCTTCCCAAGATAGATTCTCTAGACATTTGGAATCTTTTTTCATTTAATTGAATTTATAAATTTGGATTCTTTTGGGAAAAATCCATGTAATTTCAAATAGGATACCCTTTCTGCACTTTTAAAAGGGAACTCCATCCCCTCACTTCATTACACCTCCCATACCATTTAATCAAGAAAAAACCAAACCAATTCTCTCCCCAACATCCTTAGTCACATTTTAGAGATTCTGGTCCTCCAAAATTACCACCCCTAGCATCCTTAATTAGAGATTGAATGGATTTTTCTCTTAGAGAAGTTAATTATCTTAACAAATCTTTTCCATTTTCTTTATTATTTTTCCACATTAAATTATGTCATAAAAATACAATATAATAACACTATTATATACCATATACTAAGATTTTATTATATTAATTTAACAATAATTATGCATCTCCACTTTCATTCAATGGGTTAGGAAATCATCATTTGTTTGTATGGAGGACTACCGCATCATGAACTAATGTCATTCAATTTTCAATTAACACCTATCATATTTAGATATAATGATTTATATACCATATTTATAGGATATATATGATATAATTATACTTATTTAATTTTAATATCACATATACCTTATTATATTCCATGATTTTTAAAATACAATTATGTCGCTTGTATGTACGACAGATTACCACCTCAGGAAGCAAAGTGATTCATTTTTTAATTATGATTTACATGGAGTTTAATAAGGATAAAATTAAATAATATATGTGATATATGTGATTTTATATTTATTCTTTAAATTTAATATATCTCCCACTTCTATACCCATTGAATAATTAAGGTAATGATATCATAGCTCATGCGTATGTACGACATATCATCTCCATGAAGCGATGTCATTCATTTACCATGTTCAACATTCATAAATGGTTAAAATAATGTATAAACTAATCAAATATTAAATTTATTACATTATTATAATTCTATAGATTATGGATATATATTATATAAAAATTAACTGGAACTATCAATACAAAACACACACTAGAGAACAAGGCAATTAGCACCCAAAACAATGTAAATAATGAATGATTATTAATAAACAGGTTATAAGACGTAATAAAAGATCAATTATGACATTATAATTATTATTATGGTTCTAGTATAAGTTAATAACATTTATAAAATCACTATACATGAGGTAAAATCATGTTCTTCTGAAACGAAGTGTAAGGAAAGGATTTCGTCTCAATTTCATTTCATTTAGGAATATTGTAATGTTATGAAACTAATTTATTTTATAGAGTGTATATATTTACCTTTGAATTTTAATATCAGGAGTAATTCATTCTTATTGGTATTTTAATTATAATTTTTTATTGTTTTATATCAGGGGTTTGACTTAAGTGTTACCAAGTAGTAAATAATTTCATAACTGAATTTCTTTTCATTTTGTTATATTACTTCTCTGTCATATTTAATATTCTAGGATTACGTGTGTAATTAACTTTTATTAGATTATTCATTATGTACAATTTTTTTATGTGTATTTATATTTTATACACATAATCAATTCATTGGATAATTCTTACTTCCACGTTATGATCATTGTAAGGGTTTATTTCACAATCACATTCTAATCGAGATTGTTTATTATTAAATTTAAAATAAAGGGAATTATTTTAAAATTCACTAATAAACCCATTTAATTTTCTTATCCTATGGTTATTCAGGTTATTTTCATTCTATAGTATAATTTATCCACTCTTTTGGTACATAAAAATTTAAGAAAATGTTTTTAAGAAAATATGACTTCATTTCCCTCTTCGATCAGAAATTCATTTTCTTCCAAAAAAATATTTTTTAAAATTGATTTCAAAAATATTTTTAACCTCAGAAAAAATGTTTTATTAAATATAATTTTACCAATTTTTACTTTTTATGAAATTTTCTGAAAGGAATCTTCTTATCATTTTGTAAACAAGGCACTTTTAAAACCTTTTTATAATGAAAAGGGAGAGATATTTTTAACTTGTATGAAATATAAAAAATTACCCACCATCATGAAAATAATTTTATTTATTATTAACTTGATATTTTATAAGGATATTTTTAAAGAAAATGTTTTACTAATATTTTCTAAATTCATATCTTTTAAAAATTCTTTCCAAAGTCAAAAGGATATTTTTCCGAAGAATGTTACCAAAGATCTTTTTATGGTATTTATATTAATCAATGACAACAAAAAATTGATTATTAATACAATTGTTATATGTTTGTAAAATCATTATCTTTCAAAAATATGTTTAATGGTTATTTTGAACCAGTAAAGTGTTTAAATTCACTTCATTAATTCATTTTTGTAGTCACTAACTTCACCAAGAAATATTTACTTTCCAATTATCATTCGACATTAAATTTCAACTAAATATCAATATTATTTATCATATATATCTTTCTTGGTTGAAACATTTATTAATGAAACATATTCTATTTTACTTTTAATGTTATTTTATTTAATTGGGAAATATTGCTAAATATGTAAGCTTTACTCAATAAAAATATTTTTTGTTAAGGCATATTGATTCATGAATTAAATTAATTAATTGATAAATGAATAATTATTTAGACCTACAGTGATGGGTGGGGACTTGTACTATATATCCCCTCAATGCATCATTAGGTCTCAATAGATAAATCTGCAATATATCATTAAATGAGGTTTTTACCTATATTTTTATTCATATTGTGAAAGGAATGTATGGTAGAGGTATCATGTGCCTGAGACATTATGTCCAATAATTAATCATTTCCTTCATTAAGAATTCAGTTATTATTATAATCCATTATATTTTAATGTTGATATTATCTCTTAATTCATTTCATTCATAGATTATCGATTAATGTCATGTGTGTTCAGTTATATGCCTTTCAATGTTGATTATGAATTATCTATTCATGTAGTCTATTTATTTAAATGTAATGCTTTTTTAGTTATTTATATTACATATTAATTGTGCATTATCTAATTTTTATATACAAGTTATTCACTAAATGGAATTTGGGTTCAGTTATTTACCATTCTATATTGGTTATTATTCATGATATTTATATAGTGGTATTATCTCTATATGCACTTCCTTCTTGGATTATTGATTAAATGGAATGTGTGTTAAATGATTTACCATGCCATATTGATTATGCTTATTTATTCATGATATATTTCATTATACTTAACACTTACTATTAATTCAATAAAACCATTATTTTGTTTTCGTTTCCAGAATTCCATGAAGTATACTAGAAAAGATTTAAAAGAATATACTGGATGGAATAATTATATTACTAAAAGAAAAAATATGTTGCAATTTGTGTATTCAAATGTAATATTAGAACCATTTATGTGTCCAGATCACCAAGACTACTATACTATTCTGTATTTTATGATGTCATTCCTTATATCGTATGCCAATGTAAAAAATGAATGTAATTGATTTGAGCTACTAGGGTTGGGGTCGCTACATCTAACATATATGTTTACAATCTAGACATGAAAGAAAATCACAAATACTAACAAATGGTGGATCCCAAAAATATAATATATAGTTGGATAACACACACTAATGTGACATAATACCTCTTGTGGCATTTGACAGAATAAGTGAAAACTCTATTCCTGAGGTGCCCTAGGTTATTCAATGCACTATGTTTTTCAAGAGCCTTTTTTAAAATGTTCACAATTCATAAAACATTTTCAAAGAAAATTAAACCATCTATGGTGATTTAAAACCAATCCTAAAGTCAATACCACCATTCAAATCATTTAATAAAACACTTACTATTCATAAATCCATTTTTAAATAAAACCATTTCAAAACATGAATATCATTAAATGAAACTATTCTTTTGGTGGATAAGGACACTCAAGAGCGGGTGAATTGAGTTCCTATAAAAATTTCTATTAAAAAAAATATTTAAAGATCCCCCAATTTAAGTATAAAATAGGCTAGTTAATCAAAGTTTTAAATTTATAATAGTTTTAATATTCAATTAATTTCTCAGGAGATTGATAACTTCTTAGTTATATCAACCTAAAATATTGAAATAACTTTTGAAACCAATTTACTAAACCAAAATAGTTATAAAGACTATCCAAGACGAACTATAAAAATGAATCTTAGTTTTCTAAAATATGAATTAAAATAGAGTAAACTAAATTTGGAAACATATAGGATTAAAACAAGTGGTTTAGTCTCAAACCAAGACCTAATCCACTCCACTTATGGATCACCTACCACCAAGAAATTTATATTAATAATCTTTGATCCTCACACTGGATCGGGGTTTAAAATAGAATACAGATTTGTCCAAGACATTTGAGCTCTACCATAGTTCTATGTGGGAAATTAAAACAACCAATCCACACAAGGTCCTCTTCCAAAATTCTACATGGGTTATAAATTTTGTAAGAGAGTAGTAGTGAGAGGATATCTTGTATACTCTAGTATATCATATGATATAATGTGTATTTTTAATATATACACACACTGCTTGAAAGAATAATAAAATAGTACACAACAAAGTGGAATATAATAAGAAGGGATTAGAAATGCTCTGAGTGTTGTTCTATGAAGCTCTAGACTTCTAGGATGTAGAATATTTGATGATCGGGCCCTCTTTTGAAAGAATACTCAGAAATAGAGTGTCATGAGTTCATTGTTCCAGTTTCTAGCGAGTTATTTTGTAACTCTTCATAGCACTTATTCTTCTTTGAGTTGGTGCTGCAAGTATGTTTACATGATGGTACACAGAAAATAGTATGAATTATCATAATTTTTCTACTTGTTCTAGCATGCATGTATGTTCACTTTAACGTCTATTTCAATCCCTTTTTTATCTCGTGTTCCAACTATTATTTTAACTTGGGTGTTTATGTTATGGACAACAAAGAGCACGATCTCCACACCTCGTACATCGTACTACCTTCTTATATGACTAAAAAAGATAATTAATTATTTCGGTGTCATTAAATAACTAAAATATGACTCGTAAAATCAATTTTTAATTATAATTGAAAAGGGTAAAAAAATTGTTAAGTAAGGAACAGTGTCATAGTTGGTGATGAGATAGGAATGTTTCTATACTCAGGGTCAGTCAGAAGCAGCGCCACAGTCAGTTATACATCCATCATGAGTTTTGGAACCGGTATCATGGTTATGGTGTCTGGTACTTTGCAATTTATGGAACTAGTAGCATGGTTACAGTTTCTGGTCATTCACAATTTTGAGAACTATTTGCTTGGTTATGGTGTCTGGTTATTTGTGAATTCTAGAACTGGTAGGATGGTTACAGTGTCTAGTCCTTTGTAATTTCTAGAACCAGTAGAACAGTTATAGTTCCTGGGAACTGGTGTCACAGGCTTTGTTGATTTCTAGACTAAATGGTGAGACTGTTTGTGCAGAGAAACGGTGTCTCATACTTTGTCAACTATCTGTAATCTTTCTTAAGGGGTAATGCTCAAAAAATGGATTAAGATTAAGCATAATAATAATAAAACATAATTCCACATGGGTAATCATGATGTAGAATATTTAAACATGATTTACATGATTTTCATGATATGCATGATTTGTGAGCATTAAAACAAGAGGAGTCCAATAATCTCCCCTTTTTTAATGATCACAAATCTTGGCATTTACAAGCCATACATTTTAGAAATGAATATATAAATTTATTATCATATTAATGTATTAGATCATATATGTAAAAAATATATTAATTGTAGTTCTTCTCCCATAAAGGTTCTTCTCCCATAAATGGATAAAATCCAGTTCTTATTTCTACCCCTTTTGGGATTATCAAAAAGAGAATAATAAAACAAATACTAAATGAAACCATCAAGTGAATAAGATAGAGAGATCACTTGTCATTTAATATATAAATAGAGTTTAGGTACAATCACAAAAATAGAATACATCACATCCCTATAAAAAATTATCCTTCACTTCTCTCAAGATTATGTATCCTTCACTTCATCCTTTTTTTAGACAAAAGGATTAGAAGCAAGAGGTACAGAAGTGGAGGTTTTAGAAGTAGCAGTAAGGGAAGGTAATGGAACTCCTTTCAATTATATAAGGGTCAAGGGTTGGTCTAGTGGAAGACTGAGGAAAAGTTTTCTCAAAAATAACAGGTCTGATCTGGCTCAAATCCTGAGCAATAGACATTATATCAGGGGAAAATAAAGTGGAGGAAGAAGGATATGTGGAAAGAGGTACACCAATCATTAAAGGAGCCGCTGCAGGAGCCGCGATGGATGTGCTCTAAACTTGCAAATATGTTTTCAGTAAGTTTATGAAATCCTTAATTATTTCACCACCATACTCCATAGACTTTTCAAATTCATCATTATTTTCCATGAATTTATCTTGAGTAGGTGTGAGTTTCATTAGCTTCTCTACTTGATTTTTGAAAGCTTGAGTTATAGGAGGTAGCTTTAAACTCTCCACAAGATACTTGAAATGGCTAGTAAACTCATGGTTAGAATAGATCCTATTGAAGTAGTAATCCAAAATAATAAAGATTACTTATTTATAATAAGGGGAAATTTCTGAGAGAACTCATAATAGGTTAAGAACAAGGTCACTATTCATAAAAACTTTATCAAGACATTCCTTATCAAAACCTTCAATCAATGATTTAAACTTTTCTATAATTACATATCTGACCATTTCACTATCCAAGGGCTGAGATGGCTGAGCAGAAATAGATGGAGTAGAAAAAGATGATGTGAGAGCATTAATCTATTTTAGAGAAGTTGATAAACATCTGTTATACTCATTAGTGTAATCATTGATTCCAGAGACAAGTGAAGGCATATCGTTTTCTATTTTTATGTTTTTCTCAACCACCTTTCAGCCACATTAATCATGTTTGGTTAAATAAAAGATACAACCTTCTTTGGGATCCTATTAGCATCATCTTAATAGAGATGAACAATAGAGGATTGAGCAAGTTTCTAGACTTTCTTCATTTCCTAAAACACAAATTTTAAATATTTCACCTCATCACTAAACTGCTTTTTCTCAATCCGAACTTCTTGAATCTCATGAATCATCTTCGGTTGGATTTGACATATCATTTTCTCTAGAACCAATGTAGCATCCCTTTTACTAAGATTGGTTATAAGAGCATTTTGAGACTTCATGAGATTCTTAAAACTAGTCATAATATTGTCTCCAAACTCTTTCAAATCATCACAACTTACATAATTTATATTTTCTTGAGTATGTTCAGGAGAAGGAATAGAGACAGGTTCTAGATCCTTAGAAGATATTACTTCAATAGTGATTGGTTTTGGATAAAACATTTTTGAAAGATCTAATCCCTAAAATGAGGTTCCTTGAGACTCATCAACATCAAAATACCTTGGAAACATATACCATTTATCCACAGAACATGAATCTTTAGGGTTTTTTACTTCAATCCTTTCCAAGTTGGGGTTTTTATCCCCCTCAACAGATGAATATCTTTTAGGACTAAGAGACTCAATCATTTGACATGTTTCCATATCATCTTCTCTATTATATTCATCCACATATCTATCTAATTGAAATATTTATGCCATTATTACTTATACAGGAAAAATGTCTTTTGTTTCTTCAGATTCTTCCTCTGTCTATTTTTAGTGGCAGCATGTTCTTTCAAAATTTCATCTTCTTCTTCAACATCTTTACTCTTATCAGCATCTTCACTTTATTTTCTAGCATCTTCATCACCTTTAGCGTAATGATATTCTCTCTAGGGAACATCTTGAGGTTGTCCAGTAGATTCAAGATTGGGCTCTACGGTCCTTTAAGGAATCTCTGGATTACTGTCTTCTCCATCTGAAAAATTTTCTTCTTTAGTTCTAGGAACATCATCTTTCATTTATTCTTCCAAATATTCCATAATCTCATCTGACTCTAAACCATGTTCAATGATATTCTTCAGTATTGAAGGTTTATCAATAGGATTAAACTCCTCAAACAGTCTGTCATTATCTTCAAACCATGATATCTTCCATGTATTACAACTGATCTTCATTCATATACATGTATCCTTAGATATAAAAAAATCATAATCTTTAACCACTTCTTCATTTTTACCAACCACACCTTTTTCTAGTATCATTGCATAGATAAACCATGAGTAGAAAAGAAAAATTGACTTTTATGTTGTCATTATCATGTCACATATGTGAAGAATAATGTACTTGTACAGATTAATCTTGTAACCATTCTTTAAAATATGTATCAAAAACACATCTTGATATTTGAGAGTAGAAAAGTCTCCTTTCCTTGGACATATTAGATACTGAATAAACTTAAGCAAAACCTATTATCTCAATCCAGTTCAAGAGAAATATGACTTTTTTTCTTTTTATTTCCAGTCAATCTACCCAGAGCCTCTTCTAGGATAAACACATCACTTGTTGGAGGATGACTTATTTGGTAGTCATTAAAAATACCTTCATGTGGTATTCCTAAGAAGGAATCAAACAACCTTAAGTAAAAGGTACATCTCTATCCATTCACCAAGCTTCTAACCCCAAAATCATCTTTAGAGTTTAAAGTGAACTGAACAAACTAGTAAAATTTGAAAACCAACTTCAAATAGATATGTATTTTATCTTTTTTAAACCAATATAACCATCCATGTTCTTCCAATAATTCCATAAAAAGCTACTTTCTTGAAAGAATCCACTTTGCATATATTTCTTTCTCTGGCATGACTATACGATCTGCAAGACCTGGGTTTACCGGTTTATCGGGCATGGTAATCAGAGCATTTTTCTATTTCTTTAAAGACCTGTTCTTTTCAATAGATGATGAAGATGGAAGCTTCATCCATGGAATTCAACATGGGATCAAGAAATACAAGGAGTTACAGAGAAAATATATTGGCTTCATGAGTAGAGAGTATGAGTGAAGAGAGAAGTAAAGAGAATAGTTTTTATCATTTAGGGAGTTCAAACGTCACAAAACACAAAAACATGGTAAAAAAGAAATAAAATAATAAACACAATTATATGAGAAAATATTTCAAAAAAATAGAAGTCTGATTCATAACATTGAGACCAGAATAAGCAGTCACGGTGTCAACATGGTATTGTTACTCTAAACAGTGCGACCATAACTAGGGAGACATCAAACGAGAGACAAGAAACATGATAGATAATAACTGAGAGATAGTAACTGTGACACAAAAACTATAAGTACCCAGCCTTAAAACATTACATAATCTTGAATTAAATTAATAATTCACATTTATTATCTTTTCAAGTTTAGAGTTTTAGAGAATTAAGCCATAACTATTATATTACTTCTCAAATATTATTAAGTAGACACTTCTACTCAGTATCCATTTTTTCATAAAAATAAAAACTCTTAAAAAAATATTCATGTCTAATTCTATGTTTTAGACATCATGACTTTTCCTTGATCCCATACATGACCCTATTAATCTTTAAGTCCTGTGAAAAACATTTCAAAACATAGGATGATCATAAAAATCTAAGGATTATAAAATAAAGAAATAAAACATTAGTCCATCAATACATACCAAGCATAAGATCTTTAAAATGACTTATGAAATCATAAGATTTATGAATAACACCTATAAATCATAAATCATAAAGTTAACTTGTGGCATCCATATCATATATACATTGTACCTATCACAGCTACATAGGGAGTCACATTTAGAATACCCATAACAGTATATTCCCTAAATCTCTTCAGAGAAACATTAACTTTTACCTTATTCATGCTACCCAATTTATTGGAGAGCTATCTCGGGCTCACCCACCATAGGTTTATCACAGAACCACCTATATATGTAAATAATACCCATGAACCATAACATAATCATAACACATAACCTAAGCAGAAAGAAAAGATAACATTCCCACATCGCAATAAAAATATACCATTTCAAGATATTGAAAAAATAAATCCATTCTCAAAACCATTTTAAATAACAAAATATGTAAAAATATTATATGGTGTTTATTTTTCTTTTAAAAACATTACGGCTTGTTAAGGAAGCAAAAAAATCAAATAATGCTTGCAGTGGTGGAAAGGTCGTTGTCACCGCATACATTAAAAAGAAACATTCCTTTTTTGTTGTTTAGTAAAATGATTCATAGAGAAATTATTACCTTTGAATGAAATTAAAAGTCAAATGGGTTTATAAACCGTATAAAATAAAGTTGTGTGTAAAACAAAATATGCCTCAATGAAAGTAGATTGAGACGAAGTCCCTTACCTCGTGTCCGACTTGACCCGTTAATTCTTTAATCTCCTGAATAATAAAATAAAGTTAATTTATACTTTCTAAAAAACATTTTTCAAGTTTATTATTCCTTATATATTACTTATTATAATGTTATAAACATTATGTAATCATTTAAGTTAATAATGGTCATTTTGACGATATTTGGTACTTGATTCAAAAAAGAACATCTTATAATTACAAGTTGTTCATGTGGTCAAAGTTACATTATCTTCATAATTATATTAATGATTTATATATCATATGTATCATATATATCCAGTATATATATGTATTTATAATAGTACATAACATTTTTAGATAAGAAATGAAATGCACCGTTCAAGGAGACAGTAAGTTGTACGTACGCATGAATGCTACTTTCATTTCTATTTTGTATTTTAATGGAATGAGAACTTAATGATACATCGGTACATTATTATTATAGTATAATATAATATATAATTTTAGTAACTCCATCCTTTATGTGTTCCACATACACCATGAACGAGTCAAATCACTTTGAGGGGGCGGTAGTCCACACTTCCTCAAATTAAATTATCATATTTAACCATTATGGAAACTATAAAGGTATGATATAAATGAAAAATACAGAATAATGGAGTCAATATAAATATAATATATATCACATGTAAATACAGTTCCATCCTAATGGCCATTGTAAGAGGTATTAGGAGAATATTGAACGATCATCATTTCGTGAGGCAGTAGTTCGCCATCCACAGAAACAGTATGTTCTTTACCCATTATAAGGAGGTTTGTGTAAGTTTAGATTGAATCCTACTCATAAAAACTACCTAGTATATTGAGGATATTGGAGTTTTTATAAAATAAAGGAATAAAATTAGTTTAGGGGGTTGGAGAAGTAAAATAAAATAAAAGAACTTAAGAGAAGATGTTACCTTTAATTCGGGTAACTCCATTTGGTTTGAACTAAAAGGATTTTATGAAATTTCTTTTTGCCTAAGTTAAGGCTTCTAGATGGAATATATAGATCTTGAGATCTTATTTGGGTATAGTTTGGATGATCCATGGGTCTTTAGAGGTGTGAGTAATGGGTTAGAGATGAAGGATTTTTATAAGGGGGAGGGGCTCTTTAAGAAAGTTTGAAAATATTATTTTATCATATAATGATTTTCGATTTCTAATGGTACAAAACTTATTAAAGTCAAAGATAAGATTAATCTTGTTCTAAATATAATCATCCAATAAGAATTTAAGAGGCTTTAGATATTTTTTTAATTTTTATAATTTAATTTATTTAATCATTCATTAATGTGGTAAACACTGCATCATTATTGTGTCATAAATGATTTTATTTATTTCATGTTTAAAAATTATAATTAAAATACCATGAAGTAAGAAAACTCTTTAGGTTTATAACTATTATTTATTTTCGAAGATATAACTTATATAACCCCATGTATAAATTGATTTACTAAAAGATATATGTTTAAGTCATTTTTGTCTTTACTTTAAATTAATTAATACAAAGTATCATTATCACTCTTAAGTGGCTCTATGGGGTCCCAAAATCGACCAAAGGATTATCATGGTCAGAAATGTATCAACCAATATGATTAGGGCACATGTTAGGGTAATTTAATACTATTATAATATTGTGTTTACCTTGAATTTCCCTATTTACTTTTAACCGCGATAAATAAAAGTTAAAAGTTACTATTCAATAAAAAATATTTTCATCCTATTGAAACACATTTTACTTACTGATAAAAAACATGTATGTTGGATTTTTGAAATTCACTTCACAGAATCAGTAAAATTTTACCTAAATGAAAAAGTCGGTTTTTAACTACTACTTAGTGTTTTCACTATTTATCAAAAATTGAAGGTTTTCATAAAAATACCAAAAATTAAGACTAAGATATATTTGATATTATAAATTTAGAGATGATGTCTATTTTACCAAATTCAAAACAAAAAAGTTTCATTAATTAATTTAAAATTAATTCTGGTTGTCAAAACAAAAAGCTTGTTTTTAAGAAATAATAACTATCAAAAGATTGACACTTGTTTATGTCCAATTTCAAAGTGAAATTACTTATAATGACAAGAATTGGATTAAATAGTAAAAATATAATCTAATTACACTTTAAAACCAATTAAAAAGGTAATATATCCATATAAATAAATTATATTAAAAGAATGTTTTGAATTAAAATACTGTATTTATCACTATTCATTAAAAATGAATTTAATCAGAAAAATACCAAAAATTTACCCAAAGTAAATTTTGATGTCCCAGTTCTAAAGAATAATTTTATTTTGTCAAATAGAAAATATAAAAGTTACCAAAACTATATTTAAATAGGGTTCACCATCCAAAGGTGGTAAATCATCTTTTTAATGAATATTAGATTATTTATGCTTAAAATTAGATTCATTCACATTTTAAGCCTCTAACTTTTATTGGATAAAAGTAAAAACATTTAACAAACATGTATAATCAAATTATAGTTAGTTTTGTTCATTCCATATAATAAAACAACTATGCATTAACTACCATTTAAAATAATAATATTATATTTTTATTTTTCATTATGACTCAACGTTGTGTGCAATGTAAGATTTCAAAGAAACTCGTTGTTGCGTATCGGGTATGTCATTGAACATAGAATCCACTTTAAAATAAAATTAATATTTAATTCACAAATATGAAAATAAATATGAAAATGTCTTATTATTTATTTACCTGGGATGTTACATCCTTCCCCCTTTTAGAAATTGTTTCCACACAATTATATTCACTTATCAAATAAATGGTGGTATTTATCCCTCATATAATTTTTAGATTACCACTTTTCCTCTTCAACCATATGGTTTTTCCATAAAAATTTTACTTGATGAATTGCCTTATTCCGAAACACATGCTCTCTTTGGTCAATAATATGGACTAGTTGTTCCTTATAAGAGAGATTATATTCAAACAGCACTATATTTGGGCTCAAAACATGAGATGAATCTAGAATATACCTTCTCAACATTGAAACATGAAAAACATTGTGTACCTGGGATAAACATGAAGGTAAAGCCACTCTGTAGGAAACTGATCCAACTTTCTCTAGGATTTTATAAGGTCTAATGAATCTTGGAATAAACTTTCCCTTCTTACAAAAATGAATCACACTTTTCCATGGAGAAAATTTTAGAAAGACATGATCACCTACCTCAAAAGAATGATCTTACCTCTGATTATCTGCATAACTTTTCTGCTTGCTCTGAGCTATTCTCATGTGCTTCTGAATCAAATGAACTTTTTCTGCCATCTCTTCTACCAATTATGGTCGATTCAATTTCCTTTCACCTACTTCATCCCAAAAATTTGGAGTTCAACACTTCTTTCCATATAATGCCTCAAATAGAGCCATCTTTATATTGGAATGAAAATTGTTATTATAAGGAAATTCAACCAAAGAAAGATGTTGGTCCCAACTTCCCTGTTAATCCATTGAGTAAGCATGTAGCATATCCTCCAAGGTCTGAATTGTTCATTCTGACTGCCCATCTGATTGAGGATGAAAAGTTGTACTAAAATTTAATTCAGTACCCAATGACTTCTGAAGGACTTTCAAAAAGTTATAAGTAAACTTGGGATCATGATAAGATACAATGGAGAGGGGAAATCCATGAAACCTGAAAATTTCTTTAATATACAACCGATAAAGTTAATCTAGAGACAAAGTGTCTCAAATAGGAAGGAAATGAGTATATTTAGTAAATCTATCAACAATAACCCATATTGCATTGTTATCTTGAGATGCCTTTGGTAATCCCACAATTATGTCCATGGATATATTTTTCCATTTCCACTATGGAATTGGTAAAGGCTGAAGCATACCTTTTGGTTTCTTCCACTCTGCTTTAACCTGCAGACAACTCAAACACTTCATAGTAAAGTCCGCAATATCTTTTTTTATCCCATCCCACCAGTAATACTCTTGAAGATCTCTTTGCATCTTAGTACTTCCGGGATGAACTGAAAACAAAGAACTATGAGCTTCACATAATAACTCATTCCTCAACTTTGTATCACATGGCATGCATAATATCTAATAGAGATAATTTCACTGATTCCTGAAACAAAACATAGTAATTTTCTACACCCACAACTTCTATGAAAAAGTTCATCAAATCATTAATCAAAGGATCTTGTTCCAAACATAACAAGGTTAATGTAGCATTACTTTTTCGACTCAAAGCATCAGCCACTTTATTTTCTTTTCCAAGATGGTAATGAATTGTGCAATCATAATCCTTGATTAATTACATCCATATCCTCTATCTCATGTACAATTCTTTATGAGTGAATATATACTTCAAACTTTTGTGATAAGTATATATTTCACACTTTACTCCATACAAATTATGCCTCCAAATGTTTAAAGAAAAAAATAACAGAATCTAATTCCAAATCATGTGTGGAGTAATTTAACTCGTGAGATTTAAACTGACGTGAATCATAAGAAATTACCTGATCATTCTACATTATGACACAACAACGTCCTTTCAATGAAGCATCACTGTAGATAAAAAACTCACCATTACTAAAAGGTGGTTCCAAAACTAGAGCATTAACCAATCTTCTTTTCAAATACTAAAAACAATCATCACATTCTTTTATCCTGATGAACTTAACACCTTTTTGAGTTAACTTAGTCAGTGTGCTAGATAATAGTGCAAAATTCTCAACAAACCTCCTGTAATAACCTGCAAAACTAAGAAAACTATAGATCTAAGTAATATTTGTGGGTCTTGGCCATTATTTAACAACTTTTGTTTTAGTAGGATCAATAGATATGCCATTTTTTGAAATAATGTGACCAAGGAATGAAATTTTTTATAACCAAAACTCACATTTTCTGAATTTCCCAAATAGTATTATTTTATTTTAAAGTTTTTAAGACAACCCCTAAAAGACACCCATTCTTCTCTTTGCTTTTATAATAAACCAAAATATCATCAATACACACGACCACAATTTATCATTTGAGTCAACTGTTCCATCACTTAAAAAAAACAATTCAATTCAGATTCTGGCCATCTTAGGATACTGATTTGGAAGGCTATTTCCCTTTGTATGCCTTCCCACCATAGCTACCTTATTTCTTAAATGAAAAACTATTCTGAACAAACATATCTTAGATGCATAAAATTTGGTAATCTATAAATGATATATCATTTCAAACTTACCATAAATTAAAAATAATTTATGAATATTAATTTAACAATACCAAAACTCCTAAAGTTGCCTAAAGTGACCTCTAATACTAATTATAAGGACCTAGCCTTAAAACATTACATAATCTTGAATTAAGTTAATAATTCACATTGATAATCTTTTCAGGTTTAGACTTTTAGAGAATTAGTCCATAATTATTACATTACATCTCAAATATTACAAAGTATACATTTCTACTCAGTATCCATTTTTTTATAAAAATAAAAACTCTTCAAAAAAGAGTCATGTCTAGTTCCATGTATTAGATAGCATGAATTTTCCTTGATCTCATCCTGAACCCTGTCCTTCTTTAAGTCCTATGAAAAACATTTCAATACTTAGGATGAGCATAAAAAGCTCAGTAAGAATTATAAAATAAAGAAAAAAACATTAGTCCATCTATACATACCAAGCATAAGATCTTTAACATACCTCAGGAAATCATAAAATTTATGAATAAAATGTAGAAATGATAAATCATAAAGGAAACTTTTGGCATCCATATCATACTTACATTGTAGCTATCACAGCTATATAGGGAGTCACATTTGGAATACATATCACAGTATATTCCGTAAATCTCTTCGAAGAAACATTAATATTTACCTCTGTCATGTTACACAATGGATTAGAGAGCTATCTTGGGCTCACCCGCACTAGGTTTATCACAGAACCACCCTATATGTAAACAATTCCCAATAACCATAACATAATCATAACACATAACATAAGCATAAAGGAAAGATAACATTCCCACATTGCAATCAAAATATATCATTTCAAGGTATTGAAATAATAAATCCATTATTTAAACTATTTTCAATACCAAAATATGTAAAAAGAGTGTATGGTATTTATTTTTCTTTTAAAAACATTACGGATTGTTAAGGAAGCCAAAAATCAAATAATGATTGTGGCGGTGGAAAGGTCATTATCACCACGTACGTTAAAAAGAAACATTCCATTTTTGTCATTTAGTAAAATGATTTGTAGAGAAAATATTCCCTTTAAATTAAATTAAATGTCAAAGGGGTTTATACACCATATAAAATAAAGTTGTGTATAAAACAAAATATGCCTCGATTAAATGATATTGAGACGAAGTCCCTTACCTCGTGTTCTACTTGACCCGTTTGTTCTTTAATCTCATGAATAATAAACTAAAGTTAATTTATACATTCTTAAGAACTTTTTTATGTTTACTATTCCCTTTATATTACTTATTACCATGTTATAAACATTATGTATTCATTTAAGTTAATAATGGTCATTTTGTCGATTTTTGGTACTTGAGTCAAAAATGAACTTCTTATAATTACAAGTTGTTCATGTGGTCAAAGTTCTATTATATTTAGAATTATATTCATGATTTATATATCATATATATCATATATATCCATTATATATATGTATTTATAATTGTAAAAAACATTTGGAGATAAGAAATGAAATGCACCATTCAAGGAGACTGTAAGTCGTATATACGCATGAACGCTACTTTCATTTATATTCTGTATTTTAATGGAATTAAAACATAATGATACATAGGTATATTATATTTCTAGTATAATATCATTTATAATTTCTGTAACTCCATCCTTTATATGTTCTAGTACGCCATGAATGAGTCATATCACTTTGAGGGGGCGGTAGTCCGCACTTCCTCAAACGAAATTTTCCTATTTACCCATTATAGAAACCATAAAGGTATGATATAAATGAAAAATATAGAATTATAGAGACAAATAAATATAATATATATCACATGTAAATACATTTCTATCTTAATGGCCTCCATAAGAGGTGGTAGAAGAATATTGAACAATCATCATTTCATGAGGCAGTAGTTCGTCATCCACAGAAACAGTATGTTCTTTACCCATTAGACAGAGGTGAGTATAAGTGTAGTTCAAATAATTCTCATAACAACAACCTATTATATTGAGGATACTATTGTTGTTATAAAATAAAGTAATAAAAATATTTTAGGTAGTTTAAGAAGTAAAATAAAATAAAAGAACTTAAGATAAGATGTTACCTTTAAATTAGGTAACTTCTGTTGGTTTGAACCAAAGGGATTTTGTTGAAGTGCCGTATACATAGGGTAAGGCTTCTAGGTGGGAAAAATGGATCGTTAAATCTTGTTTGGGGTGAGTTTGGAAGAACCAATGGTCTTGAGATTTGTGATTAATTGGTTAGAGATGAGGTCTTTTTATAAGGGGGAGGAGGGGCTCTTAAGAAAGGTTTGAAAATATTATTTTATTATATATTGATTTTCAGTTTCTAAAGGTCCAAAACTTATTAAAGTCATATATAAGATGACCCTTGTTAGAAATAAAATCATCCAATAAAAATTTGATAGATTTTAGATACTTTATTAATTTTTATAATCTTATCTATTTAAATCATTCATTAATAATGTAAACACTGCATCATTATTGTGTCATAAATGATTTTATTTATTTGATGTCTAAAAATTATAAATAAAATACCATGATGTAGGAAATCTTTTTAGATTTCTAATGAATATTTATATTTTAATATATAACTTATAAAACTTCATGTAAAAATTTATTTACTAAAAGATATGTGTTTAAGTCATTTTTGTCTTTACATTAAATTAATTAATATAAAGTGTGATTATCACTCTTAAGTGGCTCCATGGGGTCCCAAAATCAACCCAAGGATGACCATGGTCGTTAATTTATCAACCAATATTATTTGGACACATGTTAGGGTAATTTAATATTATTATAATGTTATTTTTACCTTAAATTACCCTATTTACTTTTAGCTGCGGTAAATAAAAGTTAAAAGTTACTATTCACCAAAAAAATATTTTCATCTTATTGAAAAAAAATTACTTATTCATAACAATCATGTATATTGGATTTTCAAAATCCAATTCACATAAGCGGTAAAATTTTATTTAAATGAAATACTCGGTTTTTTAATTACTACTCAGTGTTTTCACTATTTAACAAAAAATGAAGGTTTTCAGAAAAATACCAAAAATTCAGCCTAAGATATATTTGATATTCCAAATTCAAACAATATGTCTATTTTACCAAATTAAAATAATTGAAGTTGAATTAATTAATTTAAAATTAATTCTCACTGTAAAAAAAAAGCATGTTTTTAAGAAATAATAACTATCAAAATATTGACACTTGTTTATGTCCAATTTCAAAGTGAAATTACTTACAATGACAAAAATTGGATTAAATGGTAAAAATATAATCTAATTACACTTTAAACCAATCATAAAGATAATCTAAACATATATATAAATTAGATTAAAAGTAATTTTTTAATTAAAATACATTATTTTTCCCTATTCATTAAAAAATAAATTTTATCAGAAAAATATTAAAATTTACCCAAAGTAAATTTTGATGTCTCGATTCTAAAGAAGAATTTTATTTTTTAAAATAGAACATATATAAGTGAACAGAACTAGATTTAAAGAGGGTTCTCCATCAAAAGGTGGTAAATCGACTTTTTAAAGAATATTAAATTATTTATGCTTAAAATTAGATTCATTCAAATTTTAAGCCTCTAACTTTTATTGGATAAATGTAAAAACATTTAATAAACATGTATAATCATATTATAGTTAGTTCTATTAATTCCTTCTAATATAATGGATAAGTGTTAACTACCATTTAAAATAATAATATTATATTATTATTTTTCAGTATGACTCAACGTTGTGTGCAACGTAAGATTTCAAAGAAACATGTTTTTGCATATCAGGTATTCCATCGAACATAGAATCCATTTTAAATTAAAATTAATATTTAATTCACAAATATAAAATTAAATATAAAAATTTCTTATTGTTTATTTACATGGGATGTTACAGCAACTGTGAATTAGTAACTATTTGATAGTAAATTGGTCACTCAAGGATGATCATTCCTAATTAATGTATGAAGTAACCCATACTTTCAGAATTTAAAGGCTTAGTGAAAATTTTAGAAAGCAGATGTTCAGAGCCAATGAATTCTAAATTAATATCACCCTTTTGATAATAATCTCTAAAAAAGTGATTTCTTACATAAATATATTTTTTTCTTGAATTAGAAACATGATTCTTAGAGATGAAAATTGCACTTGAGTTATTACAATTTATAGGTACATGTCTAAATTGATATCCATAATCTAACAAAGTGTTTCATCCACAACGTCTGAGCACAATAACTACCCATAGCTATGAATTTAGCTTCAGCAGTAGATAATGAAAATAAATTTTTCCTTTTACTACACCATGATACTAGTGACTTGCCTAAAAAGTGACATGTTCAAGAGGTGTTTTTTCTAAATTACAATCGCCAAAATAAGAATCTAAATAACTAACTAAGTCAAATTATTATCTTATAGGATAGAAAAATCCAAATTTAGTAGTATGTTTGAGGTATTTGAACATTCTTTTAACATCAATAAGATGTGACTCTTTAGTATTTTCTTGAAAATAAGCACATATACATGAACTAAACATAATATCAAGTCTGTTAGTAGTTAAGTAGAGAAAACTCCCAATCATTCCTCTCTAAGTGGTTTGATCAGCAGATTTACCATTTTCATCATGATCTAATTTATAGGTGGTACTCATAGGATTGTCACTATTTTTAGTACTATCCAATCCAAAATGTTTTATAAGTTATTTTTTATATTTACTTTGAACCAAAATAATATCTTCCTTATTTTGAATGATATGAAATCCAAGAAATAATTTTAGTACACCCATCAAACTCATTTCAAATTCATTTGGAATCATATTTAAAAAATCAACACATAAGGAATTTTTTGAAGATCTAAAAATAATATCATCAACATAGATTTGAACGACTAAAACATATTTAGAAATTATTTTTATAAAGAGAGAAGGTTCAGCTATGCCTTTTTTTAAAGCCTTTAGAAATAAGAAAACTAATTATTCTATCATACCAAGATCTTGGAGCTTGTTTTAAACCATGTAAAGCTTTTAATAATTTAAAAACATGATTTGAAAAATTTGGGTTTGTAAAACTAGGGGTTGTTCAGAAAAAACATCCTCAACTATATACCCATTTAGGATTGCCCTCTTAACATCCATTTGAAATAGTATGAAATTTAGATGTGTGGCATATGAAATCAAAATTCTAATAGATCCATGTCTATCAATTGGTGAAAAATTTTCCTCATAGTCAATCCCTTATTCTTGATTATGACCTTGTGCAAACAATCCATCTTTATTTCTCACTATAGTTCCAGATTAATCTACATTATTCCTAAACACCCATTTAGTGCCTATGGTCAAGGTGTCTTTAGGTCTATAAACTAGTTTAAAGATGTTATTTTTTTCAAAATTATTTAATTCTTATTGCATATCCATCACAAAAAATTCATCATTGATTGTCTCATTGATGTTCTTAGGCTCAATCTATGACAAGAAAGCTTTATGTTTGACCTAATTTCTTACAGAAGTTCTAGTATGAGTTCCTTTACCTAAGTCTCCATTTATAGAATCTAAAGGATAGTTATTATGGGTTCTAATAGATCAAGAAAAATAAGGGCTAGTGATTTCACCTTCTTCAACAGATTCATGTTCATAATGACTAGAATTTTGAGAATTTACAGAACAGGAAGATTTTATAGATTTATTAACAGCAAGGTTAGATGATTATTCATTTATTTCCAGATTTGACACATCATCATCAAGGTTTTCTAGGGAGGTATTAGGTTCATCTGGATCTTTTTCATTAAATTTAACATGTATAGATTCTTCCAAATACTTAGTTCTTTTAATAAAGAATCTATAGGATTTTCTAGAGATTGAATAACCTAAAACATTTCTTCATTTCTTTTGGATGTAAATTTATCAAGATTTTCCTTAGTATTGATAATATAAACTTTTCAACCTAAAACATAAAAGTAACTAATGTTGGATTTTTTATTTTTCTATAACGTATAGTGATTTTTCTTAATAATAGGTCTCATTGGGACTATATTAATAATATAGAAAGTTGTATTGAGAGCTTTATCCTAAAATTAGATACAGAGTTCATATTAATTAATCATGGTTATTACTAATTATTATAAGGTTTTATTAATTCTTTGCACAACACCATTTTTTTAGGTGTCCTAGGGGAAGAGAAGTTATGACTATACCCATTTTGTGGGTAAAAAGATTCAAAATCTTTATTTTCAAACTCATGTCCATGGTCACTTATTATGGTTTAAATTTTAATACTACTTAGGGTTTTTACTATTATAGCATGCTTGAATAAATGAGAACAATCTTCACTTTTGTGAGCTAAGAAAAAGGTCCAAATATATCTAAAATAGTCATCTACAAGAACATAGACATAGTTCTTCCCATTAATTCTTAAAACTCTATATAGTACAAATAAGTCTATATAAACCAAATCAAGAGTCTGGTAAGTTGAAACTTCTTTATTTGGTTTGAAATATATTTTTTGTGGTTTACCCTTTTGACAAGGATTACATACTTTTCCATTTTGAAACTCATGTTTGGGTAGATCATTAACTAGTCCTTTCCTAGTAAGCTTTATAAAAGAGTGTATGTTACAATGTCCTAGTCTTCTATGTCAATGGAAAGACTCTTTATGAAAGACACATAATAATGAAACATTTTTAGAAACTAAATAATCCAAGTTAACAGCATAAACATTTTAATTTCTAAAATCAATAAATACTAACTCATTTTTAGAACTGAAAACATTCCATGCATCATTTTAAATTTTAACATTGAAACCATCATCGCACAACTAAGAGATACTAATTAGATTGTATATTAATCCAACAATAAAAAGTAATTTGGAAATTAAAACTGAGATATAGTTACCAATTTGTCCAAGGAAAATTATTTTTCCTTTAGCATTATCACTAAAAGTGACATGTCCACCATCAATCTTTATTAGATTATTAAATTGTGATTAATCTCCTATCATCTTTCTTGAACATCCATTATACAAGTAACATAAACTTATAAAGGAGTCTCTAAAAAACTTTCTTACAAAAGAATTAAGCAAGAGATGATTTTGGTACCCAAATTTCTTTGGGTCCAGTAACATTAGTAATAAGATCTTTGGGAACCCATACATACTTCATGGGATTCCTATACACAGTTTGTAATATATTAGAATATTAAACATTGTTTGGTCCTAAAAAACTAGAAGTAGTGAATGACTTCATAAAACTAGAACTAGTATATTTTTCAGTTCTGGGTATGAAGACAGGTTTTCCAAACTTTGTTATAAAATGAGTTTTAGCTTTTTCCCTCTATACAAGTTGTTATCCTATAATAATAGTATACCTAAGAGCTACTTATTTACAACAAATTTGTGTTAGAGTATTCTTTCCATTGGTAAATTTTTCTAGGTCCTTTTTTAATTTCTTATTAGATAATTTATGTTCATTGTTCTCTTTAAGTAATTGAGAATTTTTTTTCTTTTCTATAGTAAGATCAAATTTAACAGTATAAGTAAGAGCATGTTGTTCATTTAGAGATTTGTATATATCTTTTCATTAATTTCATGTATCTTCAATCATTTGGAAGTATTCAAATATTTCCTCATTAGTCATATTTTCTTAATCGCTTTCATCTCTAGTATAATAATAGTTTTGTATAGGATACTCAAGGGTTACCTCAGATGTGTTTGTTATGAAACACATGTTTTCCTTATCACATTTCTCATCATTTGATGATTCTGATTCACTAGAGCTATCCTCATAAGCACTCCATGTTTCTTTTATTGTCTTTTTATAATTTTTATTTTTTTCCCTCATACTTGTTTTTATACTTTATCTTGGGAAATTCAGCTTTTACATGTCTGTTTCTCTTACATTCATATCAAATTATCTCATTAGATTTGTCACCTTTATTCCAATAATTTTTACAATTACCTTTATTGTCATCTTTTCTTTTATAGATTGGTTTCCTGGAGAATTTATCCCTCATATAAAACTTCTTAAACCTTCCAGATAATTGATCAATTTCCTCATCACTATCTGATAGTGAATTATCATTACTTGTACAGTCAGAAAGAGTCTGTATCCTTTACTTTTCTTTATTTTTGGAAGTAGTGGTTTTGAAAGCAATTGGCATTCTCTTTGTTTCATCCTCTTCCTCTTTGTTTAACTTTAACTCTTCCTCATACATCATCAATTTACCTATCATCTATTTGACTGGAAACTTACTAATGTCATAGGATTATCTAACTGATACTAAGGTTCCTCTCCACCTTTATGGTAGACATCTGAGTAAATACATGATATGTTCTTTTGAATCCAATGGCTTTCCAAGAGAGCTCATTATATTGACTATTTCATTAAACCTAAGATACAAATCAAGAATGGGTTCATCAAGATTCATATTAAAATTATCATACTTAACAGTATATGTATTGAGTCTCATTTCTTTAACATTAGTAGTTCCTTTATATGAGATAGCTAAGGTATCCCAAATTTAATAGGCATATTTACAATTAGATATTCTATTAAATTGTTCATCCCATAAACCACAAAATAAGGCATTCATAGATTTATAATTATTATTGTAATAATATTTTGTATCTTCACTCCATGTACTTATTTTAGTTTTTGGTATTTCATATTTTACTTCTATTACTATCTAAATATCAAAGCCCATACTTTCTAAGTGAATTTTCATTTTCATTTTCCACTATGAATAATTTGTTCCATTGAAAAATAGAGGTTTCTTGGTAGAATCACCTTCTTATCTATTATCGATAATAAAGAATAAAGGCTAGAGTTTAAATAGATATAAATTTAGAACTAATAGAAATTTAGAGATCTTTAAAAGACAACTAAATCACAGTTCAAAATATTTGAAAAAGATTTTAAAACTTTGAAAATAGCAGTTTAAAAACAACCTCTAATACTAAATGTTGGTGGAGAATGACACTCAAGAGGGGGGAATTTAGTTCCTATAAAAAATTATATTAAAAACTTTATTTTAAGATCCACCAATTTAAAAAATAGTGAAGTTAAGCAAAGTAATAAATTTATAATATTTTAACTATTCAATTAAGTTCTCAAGAGATTGATTACTTCTTAGTTATATCAACTGGAATGATTGAGATAACTTTTGAAACCAACTTACTAAACCAAATTAGTTATAAACAATATCCAAGACTAACTATCAAAGTAAAATTTATTTTTCGAAAATATGAGTTAAAAAAGAGTAAACTAAATTTGAAAACACAGTGGATTAAAACAAGTGGTTTAGCCTCAAGATGAGACCTAATGTAGTTCACTTAGTGATCACCTGACACTAAGAAATCTATATTAATAGTCATTGATCCACACCTTGAATTGGGGTTTACTAAAACATACAAAGTTTTCTAGGTCACTTGACCTCTATGATAGTTTTATAAGGGAAATTAAAACTATTAGGATGCACAAGAGCCTCTTCCATAGTTCTATGTTGGAGAAAAATAGTGTAAGAGAGTAATAGTGGGAGGATATCTTCTATCATATAGTTTATAAAAGGAGACATTGTGTATTTTTAAAACACACACACACTGCTCAAAATATTAATAAAATAGTACACAATAGAGAAGAATTTAATAAGATGGGATTAAAAATTCTCTGAGTGTTGTTCTATGAATAAATGGACTTCTAGGATGTAACAGATTTGTTGTTTGAGTCCTATTCTGAATGAAGACTCAGAAATAGAGTGTAGTGAGTTTTGTTTTTTGGTTTCGAATGAGTTGTGCTGTATATATTCATAGAAATTTTTCTCCTTTGATCTGGTGTTGTAAGGATGTTCACAGGATGCTACATAGTAAGAAATATAGATCATCATAATTCTTCTACTTGTTCTAAAATGCATGTATGTTCCCTCAAATTTCTCTTTCAATCCCTTTTTTCATATCGTGCACCACCTTATATTTTATCTTGGGTGTTTTTGTTATGGTCGATAAAGAGCATAATCACCACACCTCGTACTATCTGCAGATATGTCTGCAAAATATCATTAATTATTCCAGTTTCATTAAATGACTCAAATATGACCGTTAGAATCAACATTTAAATATAATTTAAAATGTCGTAAAAATTGTTAAGGAATGGTGTCATAGTTGGTGATGATACATAAATGGTGCCATAGTCATAGTGAGTCAGAAGTAGTGCCACAGTCAGCGTGACACACTTCATGAGTTCTGGAACTAGTATCATGGTTACGGTGTCTGGTCCTTTGTAATTTCTGGAACTGGTTGTACGGTTACGGTGTCTAGTCCTTTTCAATTTATAGAACTAGTATCATGGTTACGGTGTCTGGTCCTTTGTGAATTTTGGAACTAGTATCATAGTTACGATGTCTATTCCTTTTTTAATTCTAGAACTGGTAGCACTGTTATAGTGTCTGGTCCTTCGAAATTTCTAGAACTAGTAGCACAGTTATGGTGTCTGGGAACTAGTGCCATGAACTTTTCTAATTTCCAGACTAAACAGTGAGACTGTTTGCATAGAGAAATGGTGTCTCGTACTTTTTCAACTATTAGAAATATGTCTTAATAGGTAATACTCAATATAATTGATTAATATTAATAATAATAATAATAAAACATAATATAATGTGAGTAATCATGATTTACAAGATATAAACACGATTTCCATGATTTTCATGGTTTGTGATCATTAAAACAAGAGGATTCCAACATATTCCAAATGTATTTTCTTTGAATAACTCAAAATAATTTGTAAGAAAATATTTATACTCAATAATTAACCCCTTTTAAAGATACACATACCTTAATAATGGAGGAAACCTAGGATCCCTTGACAATGGAGTTTGTAATCAAGAAAATAATCCTTCAAAAGACAAGTCATGAGAGAACACAAGGAGAAGAAAAACAAATGCCAGGGGGATCAAAAAATAAATCCATCAATACAGAAGGTGTAAGGTCACCCAAAATCTCCCAATGTTTCAATAGGAAGTTCATCATGTTAAATGGAGAGGATTTCAGGCATGCAACGTAATATAAAATGCTAGACTCAAATAACTCAGATTGTGAAATTCTCTAACATTGTGAATTCCATGATTTTACAAATACACCAATGAAGGAATTACATCAGGTTGAATTAATTATAATTGACATATTCAAAAATTGAATAATTTACAAAAGTTTTAATTTTTCATGCACTAAACATGGCTCATGGTATCTTCCCTATAATGGATTCATGTCATATAACCAGTTCAAAATGTAAATATACACATCATGAAGTCCAAAGTTTTTATTCTAAAGAAGAATATTGGACTATATCCAATGCATTCCAAATGAAAGGAGATCCACCAAAAAATGGACATATTTGTACCTAAAAATAATTAATTGAAATCATAATGTATCCTCAACAATTAGATAAAAATTAGTCAATAAATAATTAGAAGAATGTGATATTATATATTAACCAATGAAAAAAATTGTGTTTCATAAAAAAATTATCCTCAAAAAAATAAAAGATTTATGTAAGATTAAAGATAGTAAAATTTCATAATATCCCTAGTAAATCATAAGAAACATCAAACGATGTTGTTATAGATGAAAATACCTTTAAAAATCACTAAACCATTATTGGAGAAAATATTGTTTTCATTTTAAAATCAATTATTTAAAATATAAAAAAAATATGGAAAACATTTGCTTTGAAAATAAGAATAGAAAATAATAAAATAATCTTCAAGGAAAATATTATTCATGTTTGTGGAGACATCCATTCATATAGTGTATATCAAATAAAAACCCTTTTATATTTTTAGTAAAAATATAATATTACATCGTTTGTAAAACCATAAAATGATTTACTTAAAAAATTAAAAAAAATAAACATGTGTAAAAATGTTTTTAATAAATAATTGTAGAATTATATTTACATTCTGGAAATAATATTAATGAAATCATGGACATGGTAAAATATTCATGACTGAAGAGAAAAATATGGTCACTTTTCCTTAAAAACATTCATTTGGTCTCTAGAGTACATAAAGAGAGTAAAATTAAAGGTAAACATTTAATAACTAGAAATAAACATATTAGCATAAGATTTGTAATATTTGGTAATGATATATCATATAATTTCAATAATGATAATTTATGAAAAAACAATCTCGATAAAAAATGAGATTATAACATGAAACTCTTATCATTCTAGAAACCATTGAATCATGACACCAATGAAAGAAATGGCATCAAATAAAATATTAAATATCAAGAACCTAATCATATTAATGATACATAATATCAATGGGTTGTATATACATCTAAAAAATAATATAGGTTTATAGCTTTAAACATGTCAAAACAAAATAAAATTGAGATGGAGAAACCTTATGACTTTAATAATTTTTTCAACAAAATTCATTAGAAGAATGAAAATTATATGGTTTATTAAATACCTTGAATTAAATAATGAATTATTCTAAAATAAATTATTATGAAATTTATACCCCATAGAACTAGGAAATTGGATCATAATAGTAAAACATGTCCCAATGAAGAGAAATAGAGATGAAACCCTTACCTTACATATGAATTGATTCATTATAAATATAACCTCTTATATAAAAATTTTATATTAATTATAATTCTATATAAGAATCATATTTTTACATATATTATCATATATGATCAACATATATCATTTAAATACCTATTTAATAATAATTATATATTAAAGACTTTATTTTTGGTGTTAACTTTTTTATTTTCCATGTATGTTTTAGTTCAGCTGTTATTGTCCTTGAATATTGATCATGGTTCCTCAATCCCCATTTACTTATTTAGTATATAAATATAATATATAATCATTATATAACTATTTATAAAAATTTATATTATGTTATGATGAAAAATGAATTACATCACTTTGTGGATATGGTAATTCATATGTACACATGAGTGATGTTCCCACTTTTGAATGGATGAAATAAAGAAAGGAAAATGATAATTAAACATTAAATAATCATTATTATATGATAAATTTTGAATATTTTCATTAATTATATCATTTTTATTATCCATGCAATTTAGAAATGATGAACAAATCACATCACTTCATGGAGGTTGTAGTCCACATGTATGCACGAACTACGTTGTTATTTACCAATGGATCAGAAGGTAAGAACATAGATAATATATCATATTTAGGAATAATATTTATTATATAAATATCATATATGAACATTAAATTAATTATTATAACCACTCTCAAATGATGGTTATGGAAAATTAATTATTTCTCTGTGTGGAAGAGATAATCCACATGTATGCAAGAGTGATATTCTATTTTCAGTTTGATGGTGAATAGGTGAAAATTTGTAATTTCTTGATTTTTTTAAGATAATAAAAAACATCTTGTAAATAATTTATAAGTATTCTTATGTGGATATATAATTTTTTAATAAAAATAAATTCATAAATGATTTAATGTATCTGTGTAAGAATAAAATCCCTATTAACACCTTGGAATATTCTATTGAATATTTTCGCAGTCATGTGCTAAGAAAGTGCGTGATTCTGAGGCCCGTAGGGAATCCACGGACACAAAATAAAAATATTATATATATTAAATTCTGTGAGTGTGATTTATCCAAAATAACTTAATATTACCCAAATAGTGTGTCATATGAGAAATCGGAGACCGCTGTTAGGTCATAGACATGGTGTTTATCATAGGTGGGGTATAACATTTGTGAGTGTCAGAGGTTTAGTTAGGTCTCTCCCAAGGATAAGTTATTTAATATTTTTATTATATTATTTTTTGAAAATAAATTACTATCTCCTAAATAGTGCATTTTATGAGAAATATAAGACCACCCATAGGTTTGGAACATGGGATTTACCTTGGGATGGGTATAACTTTTATACATGTTGCGGTTTGACAACATAATGTGTGATAAAACAATTTTTATAGTTAATTATTTAATTATTCAAATTTTGAAATAATATAGTTTTAATATATCTCAAACAGTGTATCATATGAGAAATTTTAGACCACTATTAGGTCCAAAAAATGGATTTTACCTGAGGTAGATATAATATTCACGCATAATGTGTGTTTGGTCAGGTTGGCCATTAAATCATGTTATTTGATAATAGGGTTAAATAATTGAATATATTAAAAAAATTAAGGGAATAACACCTAAAGTTCCCCACTAGGAACCCTCTCAATTATGCTTCAATCATGGATAAGCAGACCTGGGAAAAGATCCAAGGCTTCACCAACATGTGGGAAGAGGTTCCCTCAAACAGATTAGTGAGATTTCAAAGAAGAGAATCCAAATATTTAATGGACACAAAATGCATATAGTTTTTACAAAATGGAAAATTAAAAACATGTTTTTTATCCTTTATTCATTCTAAAATTGATTTTGGAGGCATTTATTTCACATAAATAAGGTGTTAATATAGTTTTGGGTTAAAATTGGTAAATCCAGAGCTTCAAATTTTACCCATGGTTCAACAATGGAAGTATGCACCAAGGGTAGATGATGAAAAATATTTATCTTTTTTAATTTAAATTAATAAATTTAATTATTTAACCCTATTATCAAATAACATGATTTAATGGGTAACTTGACCAAACACCCACTGTGTATGAAATTTATACCCCACCTATGGTAAACCCCATATTCCAGACCTAACGTTGGTATCAGAATTCTCATACAACACACTGTTTAAGAAATATTAATTTATTTTCCAAAAAATAATAAAATAATAAATAATAAATAACTTATCCTCATGAGTGACCTGACCAAACGTCCAAAGATCACAAATTTTATACCCTAACTAGGATAAACACCATGTCTCAGACCTAATTGTGGACTCATATTACTCACACAAGATGTTTTTTAGATAATATTCAATTATTTTGTGTAAATGAAACTCCCATAATTTAATATATTTAATATTTTTATTCTGTATGCACTGAGGTTGTATAGGCCTTATAATCTCATAATTTCTCAATGCATGACTCTAAAAATATTCAATTGAATATCCAAAGGTGCTAACTGGGCTTTTACGCTTATGTAAAACCTATAAAACATTTATTATGTGATTTTTATTGAAAAAAATACATTGTCACATAAAATTAATAATAAATTATTTACAAAAGGGTTTTAATTATATTTAAAAAAACTAGGATATTCAAATTCTCCCCCTCTATCAACTTATCATCATTGAGAAGTATTTGTAGTGGTCTTTCTTGAACATTTCAGGCCACTGAGCTCAAACATCAGACACATGTTCCCACATCTTTTCCTGGATCCATTCATACTTCCACTGAATCTAGACTAGTGGAACCTTATTTCCACACAACACCTTCTCACATAGATCTATGATCCACACAAGAATCTCCATATAATATTCACCAGTATACAGTCAAATGACCTCACATTCAATAACATGCGTAGGTTTGGGTGTGTACCTATGATAATATGACACATAGAACACGTCATACATACCTCGATAGTGATAATAGAGGTCCAAAATATATGTTGCTACCTCTTTCTACTAATTTATCTCAAGGGGTCTAATAAAATGTGGTGTTATATTTCTCTGCTTCCCCAAAAACCTATTCCCCAACCATAGAGTCACTTTTAAGAAAAATTAATCTTCCATAGAAAACTCAAAGTGTCTCCTCCGACAGTCAAAATATGATCTCTATTTTCATTCAGTAGTTTTCAATCAATTCTATATCAGATTTTACTATCTCAGAGGTCCTTTGAACCATAATGGGGCCAACAACTACTTCCTCACCCTCCTCATGCCAATATAGCGGTGAACTACATGGAATCCCATAAAGAGCCTCATAAGGTTCCATCTGAATCGAATCCTAAAAACTATTATTGTATGTCAACTTTTTCAATTCTAGGTAATAATCCCATTCCCTTCCAAGTTCTACAATATAAGCTTGATTTATATCTTTCAATATGAATATAGTCTGCTCAGACTGTCCATCGGTCTAAGGATGATATACCATGCTCAATCTCAGTTGAGTCCCTAGGGATTTTTACAAACTCTTCCAAAATCATGATATAAAATATGAATCTATATTTGAAGAAATTCTCAAAGATACTCCATGAAGTAACATGATCTCTCAGGCATAGATCTTTCGCATCTCCTCCATTGAGTGATTCTCTCTGGTTGGTAATAAGTGAGAAGACTTCATTAACCAATAAAAATCACTTATACTACATCATGACTCCTTGGGGTCCAGGGTAACCCCATCAAAAATCTATTTTTATGTTCTCCCACTTGCACATAGGTATCTGGAGTGGTTATAATAGCCCCAATAGGATGTTGGTGCTCGGCCATCTCCATCTAATAGGAAAGGCATCAGGAGAAAAAACTTGAAATATCTCTATTCATATTTGGCCACCAAAAATGTCTCCTAATGTCATGACACGTCTTCATCACACCAGGATTTACTACCCATCTTGAATAATGGTAATCCCACATCATCCCTAGTCAGATGTAATTATGTATGACTACACTTACGTGTATTAAGATCACATCATCATCATCAATCAACTATCTGGGCATTGAGTCATCACCAACTAGTAGTTCCCTCATTACAACACACTCTTATTCAGAATTTTGTTCAGTATTTACCCTATCTGGAAGTGAGGATATAACAACTATGGGAAAAAAATTCATGAAACCATGGTCCTTTAAGGAATCCATCCTCCATTCATCCAAAAAACTCATCATGTTCCACTTCTATTATAAGTACCTCACACCATGTTACTGCTCAGCCTATGTCTTACAGCTATCGGAATCTGATAAAAAAATTCCCTTCCTAGGTGTATCTTCCATCTCAAAGACAAATTTTTTAGATATTAAACCCAGCACCTCTATCTCAGGTTCAGTTCCCTCCATGTAAAGATATAGAAAAATATATTATGGTCTATGTAAATAATAAATCTCTCACTTAAAATATAGTGACTCTAAAATTTTAGAGCATGGACCACAAATCCTATCTCCAAGTCATGTGTAGGGTAGTTATTCTCATGGGTTCATAGATAAAGAGACTCATAGGATACTACCTATTCTCTTTTCATCATCACCACTCCTAGAACAATGCCTGATGTATCAAAGTACTTTTCATAACCATTCCCATGATTTGGGGGTGTTAGTACTGGAGATGTATTCAACCTTATCTTTTTCTAAAGGAAAGCCTCTTCACACTGGTATGACAATTGGAACTTCACACCCTTCATTATCAGTGTTGTCATGTGTGTTGATGGCTAGGAGAATTATTGGATAAACCAATGGTAATATCCAACCATTCCCAAAAATATCTTAATCTCAAACATGTTTCATCGATGTTTACAAGGAATGAATGCCTCAAAGTTCTCTAGGTATATAGATATACCAATCTCATAAACCAAATTTCCTAGTTACATCACCTCTTGAATCTTGAAGTCACATTTTGATAGCTTGGCGTAAATCTTGTGTGCTTAAATCATACTGTGTACTATCTCTAGGTGACTAGAATGATACTCTAGTATCAGGGACTAAATGAGGATTTCATTTGATGAAAACCATAATAAATGAGTCCAGGTATGGATAGAGGGTCTTGTTCATGAGGGCCTTGAACACTTTTGGCATGTTTGATATCCAGAACTAAATTACAAAGTAATGATACTATCCATTCCTTTTCTAAAATGATTTCATTAGAAAATCCTCATTTCTAACTCGAAAATGGTGATAGACGTATTGAATATTGATCTACGATAACCCCTAGTTCATCTTTTGGAAACCAGTGGATAGTTGAAGCCTAATTTCCGCCTTCTTGGAAAAAAACAAAGGTGAACTACAAGGTAAAGTAATAAGTTTTATAAATACATTCCTCTATATGTTATTTAGAAATTCCTTGATCTCCTTTAGCTCAGTTGGTGCCATACAATATGAGGTATCGAAATGGATATAAACTAGACACACGCTCCATTTATCTTAACCCACTGATCCTTTAGAGTTTCTACTTAGTCAAATATCAATAACATTTTCCACTAATTACTCAATATATTGAGGGCCTCTAGTTCCCCTAAGGATGAAGAATGTTGGATTGGAAGTAAGGGGATATTTTACCATAGTTCTAAACTCATATTCCAAGGATAGTAAATAAGAAAACATCTTTCGGTGGAATCATCCCGGCTACCTATACCACAGAGCAGGTGTGGGAGAAGCATACAAACATTCTCCTACACATCCATTAGTAATGCTAAATCCTCCTTCATTGTGGAAGTATTTCACCATGCTTCCCAAGTAGTTCCATAAGACTATATTGATGAAAAATATTCTATAACATGAAGGAACACACATAATAAATAAATATAGGTTTTAGGATAAACCCAAATTAGTCTATGGGTTCGAAAAAACGGATTATATAAAACATTATATAGAATCAAACAAGGTTTCCCTAGGGTTCTACCTTTAACAAAAGGTATACACTTCCTATAACTAACCCTAGTTTCTATCCCTTCATGTTAACAACAATCATCATATATATACTAACACAACAATATGTTCAGTTCAACTAAATAATATCAATAATGATTTATCATAATGACATGAAAACAAATATATCACACAAGGACATACTATCATGAATAAATAGTGGAAAATCTATTTAATTAAATAGCTACAATGTGGAACAACAACATGTATATATATGGAATGTGAGACTACGTGCCTAGTTATGATGTAAGAACATACAAAAAAAACTCATAAATCACATGTACAGATCATGTGCATCACAAAAGATGAATTTAATCAATGGTAATAACAAAATATATTTTCTCCATTTTATGTAAATTTAGAGGTCCACTATACGGTGTTGTCCAGACACTGTCATTGCTGCCCTACCCAAATCATAATTTTCCTACCTCCTATCTAACTTGTCCTTGCCCAAAATAAAGAGAATAACAAGTTAGTGAGTCTTAATCCTCCAATACCATTTTTTAACATCCCAACCATTTCCATAGAGTTTCTTTTGGAATTCCATATGTTCACATGCCTGCCTCTCCATACACAAGAGGTTTCTAACTAGCAGTAAGGGTCTTAGGTGGAACCATGCAGAGATTATACCTACTATATCTTGTTATAGGATAGATAATAACAAAAAAACATTATAATAAATAATAATAGTAAACATACAGAAAATTAATGAATCCATACATGTAATACAAATAAATATTCTCCCATAAGTAAAAATCATATCCCAAGGAAATAAATTAGATAAATTAAAAAAGAACAAGGGATCCTCCAGAGTCCATATCGGTCTTCTACTTTCTCCATGATCCTCTTCTCAGTTATCCACTACAGGGGCCTTTCCCATTAATATATCCCTCATACAATCTATAGGCACATAGAAATTCCCATAAAGGGTGTGAGTAAAAGACTTGGTAGGAAACCACCAATGCTTCTTTAAAATGATGCACTCATGTATAAAAGTGTATTCCATAATAATGATCAATTTGTAATAATACTAAACATACAATCAAAAATTAAGTGCTTGTGCACTAACCAAGCCACCAAAAACCTTTGGCCATACATACATCAGATCTATGTCAGATGGGTAATCAAGGTGTTAGAAGAATCAAATATTATTCATGAGGTTAAAGAATCATGCTACTTGGCATCATTTGATCATGAAACTCAGCATCACTTCTCATCAAAAAGGTTATGTTCTCAGAATATACTAGGGATCAATATCTAATCAACATCACGTAGTCATCATGTAATATACCCCTTAGAACCTTCTAGTCATTAAGTGCATCCCATGGAATCCCTAAGTCATTGTTGTATCCCAACACTATGCATATGTCCCTCATCGTCATTAACTCAAATCATGAGCACTCCCCCTCTAGGGATAAACATGTCACCACGTTCCACCTATATTGTGATCCAATAACAATGCCACAAATCATATATATCATGGTAGGATACATGAACAATAATAGCATATCATTATAAGTAAGGTAGCACATACAATAAATGTGATCAATATCAAACATGAATAATAAGATACAAAGTACTCATGGCATCTAGCGCAACATAAGATTTCCATGACTACACACACACAGCCACATGTGGTTATAATCTAGCACGGTCTTCAAAATATGTCTACACATAATCATATAAAAGGAAACATGTGTAAAAAAGACCAAAAAGGTAAGGAACTCCCTATCTCAAAAGTGGTTGATGTAAAAAGGCATGAATAAACTAGTCCAGATCCCTCTTCACAACCTTATTATTGAAAACATTAACACATCAAGGATCATGTTTTGTTAAGGATCCCTAAAACCAAAATTAACTATTTTATTTCAAATAGAAATCAAATATCATAAGTGATGATACTTTCTCTCTCCTAGATAATTTCCAAATTAACATTTAGGTAAATGCTTGCACCTGCTATATTCTCCTCAAGAAAATTTATCTTTTTATAATTTATTATAAATTTTCCTTTATAACTAACTTTCTATAATTTTTTATTAATTAACCTTTATAATTATATTTTGACAATTTAATACAAATTATCCTTTTTAAATTTATATTTGATGATTTTACCATAAATTATCTTTCATAATTATCTCAATGGGGTGCAATTAGTTCTCTTCCCTTATTTTATTTATTATTTCTACTTTTTCCCCTTTATGCATGTTTCAAATAAAAAAGGGGTTAAAATGAAATAAATTTTTTAAAATGATAAATTGAAGATAAAAAATGAAAGATGATGTTTTTAAATAAATTGATAAATCTAAATTTATTAGGAAAAATTCATAAGAAATTATTAGAAGATATATATATATATTTTAAAAATTTTAAAAATAATTTATTAAAATTATAAAATGTTAATTATTTCAGATTATCAAAAAAATAATTATTAAATAAATTATCTCTAGATAATTGTGTGAAACTTATTAAAGGATAATTTTCAAAATATTATCAAATGATATATATATATAAATAAATATTGATCATAGCATTGAAATTTTAAGGATAATTATATTTTTTATATTAAATTGTGAAAGGATAATTATAAAGGAAAATTTATAAAAAATTAATGAAATAAAATTATAAAGGATAATTTAGGGTAAAATTATAAAATAAAATTAAAGGGATAATTTATAATAATTTTACGAAACATAATTATAATAGGATAATTGTATTAAATAATCTAAAGATAATTTTAAAGGATAATTTATAATAAATTATAAAAAGATAAATTTAAAACTATAATTTTGTATTAAATTATCAAAATATAATTATAAAGGATAATTTATAATAATTTATCAAAAGATAATATATAGGGGATAATTTAGCATAAAAATATCAAATATAATTATAAAATGAGAATTTAAAATAAATGATCAAATGATAATGATAAAGGATAATTAATAATAAATTATCAAAAAATAATTATAAAGTATAATTTACAATAAATTATCAAAAGATAATTTTTCTTGAGGAGAATATAGAGAGTGCATGCATTAACAAAAATGATAATATGGAAATTATCTAGGAAAGATAAATTATCATCGCTTGTGATATCTTATTTCTATTTGAAATAAAATAGTTGTTTTTGGTTTTAGGGACCCTTGATAAACCTCAAGAATTGATGTGTTAAAGTTTTTTATAATAAGTCCATGAAGTGATATTTTGACTAGTTTATTTCCAATTTTTTACATCGATGACTTTTGAGGTAGGAAGTTCCTTTTCTTTTCAGACTCATTTAAACATGTTTCTCTTAATATGATTATAGATAGACATGTTTTGATGATTGTACTATATTATGATCACATGTGTCAGTGCCCTTGAAACCTTTTGTTACACTTGATGCCCTGATTACTTTGTAGCTTATTATGTTTATTTTATATTGATCACATGTATTTTGTGTTATACCTCACTTATGATGATATTTTATGCTCTCTTGTTTATCCAACCATGTTATATATGCTCTTATGGTATTGTTCTTGGAGAATAAGATAAGTGGACCATCGTGACATGATTATACCTAGAGGGGGAGTGTGCATGATTTTCAATAATGAAGTTGAGGGACCTATGCATAGAGTACGGATACGACAATGCATTGGTGATGTTATTTGATGCACTCGATGACTAGAAGATTCTAAGGGGTATGTTACTCGATGACTAAGGGATGCCAAATAGCTATTGATCCCTAGTATATTTTGATAAATAACCTTATTGATGAGAAGTGATGCTGAGTTTCATGATTAGATGATGTCAAGTATCATGATTCATTACGCTCGTAGCTAATCCATGATTTGTTTGACACCTTGACTACCCATCTGGCATAGAGAATAAGCAAGTACAATTGTGGGTTTGTGGTGACTTGGTTATCAAACATCTTCTAAGTTTTGGATTCTATGTTTATACTTCTCATGAATTGATAATTATTATGGCATACACTATTATATTTGAGCACATTAGATTAAATATTCATTGATGGTGTCCAACCGAGTCTTATAATCACACCCTACTTTGGAATTTCAATGATCTTGTAGATTATATGAGGGATCTAGTGTAGGGAAAAGGTCCTGTAGTGGATAGTTGAGTGGAGGAGTGTGGATCTAGTAGTAGACCAGGATGAAATTCAGAAGAATTGAAATTTTTTATGTACATTATCTTCTTTATTTCTTCTTGGCATGCTTTCCACTTACTAGAGATTCGTTATTTGTATTACAAGTATGCCATGTTTACATTTATGCATGTTTAATTTGATTATTTATTATATTGTTTTTTGTGATTATTGATCCTATAATATGATACAGAGGGTATCATCTCCCCATTTCTCCACTTGAGATCCTCACTACTAATTAGAAACCTCTTGCCAACAGGGAGGCGTGTATGAGGACATGTGGAATTCTGGAACAAGCCCTGTGGTTCAGGTTGGGATGCTGCAAAATGGATTTTCCATCATCATAATAACATTAAATTATATTTATAAAACTGTATTTATTGTGTTTTATAGATAAAAATGTTTATTTATGATTTATGAATAAATAAAATTGGATGGAATTCATTAAGATCTATACACATTCTTTGAGAGATTTCATTTGGATTAAATATTATGAATTGATGGATTGGTATTAAGAGAAGTCCATGAGATCTAGGATGAATGAAATGATTGTATTTAAAGCATTATATTTTGGATTTTCATATCTTTAAGGCCCAAATGGTGTGAATAAAGGATGATAATAGGCACTCTTTTATAAGTGAGAAGAGTGACAAACATTTAATTCCTTAAAATATTTTAATGATATAAGGTAACATTTATGGTAAAGTGGCTCCAAATGGATAGGGATTTTAATTTATAAAAATATAAGGCTGAAATATCTTAAAAAAATATGAATTATACAGGTTTTTAGGATATAATATCGTTATATTTTAGTTAAACCCCCACCCTCTGTAAACTCTTTTTAACCTTAAACATAATAACAAAATTTTAAAACTTTTTCTATTCACTATATCAAAAAATTAAATCAAAACTGTTAAATTATATTTATAATTATGATTCTAAATATGTAATCCATTTTAATATAATAAATAACTAAAAGTAGAAGGATTTAATTGTAATTAAGCATGTAAATTATAATGACACCACATTTTCAAATAATGTACTTTTTAGTATAGAAAAATAATTTACATTAATTTCATTCCATGTAAAAAATATTAGATAAATGATATATTATATGACTTAACATATAGTCTTTAAAATTCACTAATAATTTAATAAATAGATATTTCATAAATTTATTATAATAAAAACACATTGTTTGTATAGAAAATATTTTTAAAAAAATTGTTTTTTAATCCCAAAAATATATTCATATCAAAATTAAGTAAAATAATGATTTATATGTAATTAATTAGATTATATAAATTTAATTGAGCCTTATATTATTTTTATATAAAATTAATAATACAATGGGAATTTTAATTGAAAATAAATGACACTTTTATAATAAAAATTGATATTTTTCACTATTCATTGAAAGATGCATGTTTTTTAAAAATTCATAAAAATTCCCTGTAAGAAAAAACTAACAAACTGATATCAAAAAAATTATTGATTTACTCAAATAAAATTTCTACCAATGGTATAAATTAATTATAATTATTCATGAAAAAATTATAAATCCCATTTTTGAATAAAACAGATTTTGGAGGTATAAAATGACATTACTGAATATTAGGTATTATTTGTTATGAATTAATCAATACATTTTTATTATTAAAAACCTTTTCACATATTTATCATAAATTATTTATTACTATTAATACTGTGATGTCCCTAGTTTTTGAAGCGTGTATAATTCATTTCTAATTTTTTTTTATTAGTTTGGTGGGTATACCCACTCATTTCTTGTTTATTGGAATATAATTTCAAGTTTTTCATTGACCTAAGAACTTTTTTTAGTCATGGTTTGAGGCTTGAAAACTTTCATGGGGGTTCAGTTGGGTTTAGTTGTGTCGAACACAAAAAGGAAAACATTCCAAAGTGTGCAGACTATGGCACACGGTTTGGCCAATCGATGTGGCCTCCGGGGAAAAACTATGCACCCATCAAATGGACTAATCACAATTTGGTAATCTATTAAGAAGGGTTTGTGAGGATATGTGAGAACCTCTATAATTTTCAGAATAGGGATCTATATGTCTTGTGCACAATTAGGGAAACTTTTGTGCAAGACACATGCTTAGTGCCAAATGGGCAAGATCTATTCACTGTAACCCTTATGGTTTGCACATGGTTTGGCCTAACTATGTGTGCTAACCATGATTGGTCTGGATATTAAGAAAAATGAGCCATTCGATTTGGTAAAATATGTGAGCTAATGATTTTACCATTAAAAATTTGAAATTATGACTTTTTCGTTCCTTCTATTAAACAAATTTCTCCCTTCTTCTTCCTCTATGGGTCACACATGGTAGAGGGGAACCCTCTTATTTCCTCCTCCCATTGGGTTTGAGCACAATCCTCTATTTGGACTCTGTTTTAAACGTTTTTAGTTGCGTTGGATCTATCTCAGAAATATTTATCACCCTATTGCTTCCATTCATCCTTAACATTACCATATAGTGAGTTAAATAGATGTTATTAGTTTTAACCTATTTTCAAATAATTCATATAAAAAGAAGATTTATTCCAAATAAAATTGATTTAGAGGCTAAGATGGGATGTGTGGATGTCTACTAACACGAGGTAGGTGGTTCTCATCTTTCTTGTGGTTTTGTGTGTGTTTTGTATTTAATTAATTATTTGAACCCATGTGGGATGCCTATAGTCATTCCCATCCATGTCTAAAAATGGTTTGAGTCATGTGAGAGGGTTTTCACTTTAGGCAGATTTGGACAGGGTGTTGTTTCATTTAAATTGAGTTGTTTAATTTGATTATTTTGAATTATTATATATATGTGAATTTCTTTAGATGATATCCATGGGATCATGATGGGATCATCCTGAGGATTGATATGGTGATGTCTATATAGACTGAGGTGATTTGATCATTAAGTTGGATGTGAACTAATATATATGTGTGTGTGTGTGTGAGAGAGAGAGAGAGAGAGTGTGTGTGTGTGTGTGTGTGTGTGTGTGTCTGAGTGATGTTGATCACAGTTTGGGTGACTTGGTTTTCAATTGAGGTGGAAAGTCTAACCAGTTATGGGCATGTCCTAATATATATGGGATGACATGACCATCAAATTGATATAAATGGTCGTAAGGGCACGAGGTGCTGGATTGGTGTGGCTTTGGTAATATTTGGTGAATTATGCTCACTCATGTTGGCCAATGTGTAGTTTGGAGCCATGTTGACATAGTATGACTCATATGTTGAGGTGGTTTTGAGTTCTCATGTAGGTCTAGGACTTTGGTAGTTGTGTCTTAGATAATTGGTTGGAGGTTCTTCTCATAGAAAGTCATGAGGATGTTGAGGAGCCATTAGATGATAGTGATGAGACTATCAGTTGGGGTTGAGGCTCATTGTACTTGAGGTCATTGGTCTATGATATATTTGGGAGGAGGGAGATCATTGTTCCTTGGGATTTATATTGTAATATGATGGTGATATTAATTATATTTTAGGTATTATTGTGCCTCAAATGTTAGGACAAGGGCCGACATGGATTCTTTGAGCTAAGGTCTGAGGGACCAAGATATTATTTTTTAGGAATTCCTTCAGGACATCTATGACTTGTCATAGACAAAAGAGGTCAATTGAAACATGGTATCAAGTGAAATTACTAGCAGTATAACCTTAGGGTTCACCTGAACTATTTTTCATTAGGGGAGACTTTAGATTAGGCTAAGTATCTTCTCCTCTATGGGTTCTCATTGTTGGATGAAGTAGGTGACAATATCCATGTGCTTGTTGAGAAACAGGGTAGTTTTTGTTTATTAATTTCATGTGTTGCCTTTATTTATTTATTTCTGTATAAACATGAAAAATCAAAAATGTAGTATATGAACATGTTGGTGATGGACTACTGAGATTATTTGTCACACCCTACACAGGACCTTCAGGACACATATAGATTTCATGCTTTTTAATTATTGTAAGGTATCGGGCTCTGTAAATGGATCATAGTGATTGAGTTGGAAAGGGATAGAATGCAAGGTGACTTGAGGTCCATGCATCATCTAGAGTGTCTCTTTTGTTTCCTTTTGTATCAGCATGCAATTATATATATGTATATATTGTGGTCATCCATTAGAGACCATTCTTCTTATTGAAATGTATGACTTGTTTCTAAATACATTCTTAGCTACAAAAGGAATGTTTTTTTCTTTATTTATTCCCCTGTTATTTTTTGTTATTGCTTCTGATATTGCTTGTTATTGCTAGTACTCCCTCCATGGGCGATTTACTAGTACATTGTAGACTTTTTATTCCACTTATATGTCTATTTATACCTTTATTATATCATCACTAGTGGGGATAAGTTCACCACTATCACCCATTTAAAACTGTACTTCTAGTTAGAATCCTTTAGTATTCGAGGTGGAAAACTTAAAAGTGAAGTGTCACTCGGCCCGTTGCACTGTTCTGGTCACAATTTGGGTCGGGGAACTAAAAATGGTATCATAGGAGTTTCATTGACCTCTTTCTTGGTATTACTATTTTGGTTGTGGTATAATGTAGATAAGGATGTTGTCCAAACCAGGTTAATATCCCATGTTTGGGTTCCTATAGCCTCATGCACAGGGGACGAACCTTGTTTCCTAGGGGTGAATTGATTTTATTCTTCTCTCACTTGATATTTGATATGATTTCAACCACAAGTGGTTAAATTTGAGTTTTATTGTTATCTATTATGTAATGTGACTTGTGATCCATGACCTGGTATGATAAGGACAGATATTTGGACCCTTTGACCGATATGGAAAGGGGTGATTTTTTATACTTTTGATAGGCACATGGGATGTTTTAAATATATGTGTGCATGTTAAATGATATAAATCTTATTGTGACATGTGATATGTATGGTATTAAATCTTATAGGAGAAATTAGGGACAATTATGTAGGGTGATGTTGATCACCAGGTTGGGCGATGAGGTCTTCAATTTGAGGTGACATGGTTCGTTAGGATGGGCATGGCCCAACCTGGATCTGATTTTGGTAGGTAAGGTTCCAAGAGGCCAGATTCCATGTTAAATGGTTGTGATAGTGGAGAGTAAGGGTAGTGAGGTTGTGCTACCTATTAATGCATTCTCGGTCTGCATTGTGTGTGTGTGTGTGTTATATGGGTTGTCAGGCCATGTATTGGTATTCAGTGAGATTTAACCTAGATGGGATCCAATAAAGAATCATATGGGTGGTGATTTGGTTATGCAGGAATAGTAACATGTGGATACCCTTAAGAGTCAGGATGAGGACTTAGAGGGTCAGTAAGATCATGAACTGCAGGTACAAGCTTAGGTGCAGGTGGGGAAGCTGCCAGATTTCACCTCTTTTGGGTCATGACTTCATGATAAACTAATAGAGAGCCTGATATGTGTTATCCATGGGATTTAAAGGGGATTCAAGGAGAAAATCATTCCATTGAATACATAACTCAGGAGTTCAAGTCACAACACCCACTGTTATTTTAGAGTGATGGTGGACCATAGGCGGTTGAGAAATGGATCAATTCTATGAAGAATATATTTGAAAAACATGATAAACCCCATGGGATGAGGGTGAATATGGCTATGTACATGCCTAGGGGACTAACAAAACACTGGTGGGATATGCATGTCTACGAAGACAGACATAAGGGAGTAGCTGGATGGACTTTGAGGCCAGATTATTTGAGTACTTTACAGATATGCTCAAGGAATGGGGAGATCAAGAGTTTTTAATACTATTGTAGGGAGACATGTCTATCGTGGACTATTAACCAACATTCACTAACTCGTCTCATTTCACACCTAACATGGTGTTTGATGAAACATTGAGGGTGAGGCATTTCGAGGATTGTCTAAAACATTCCATTCAAGTGCATGTAAACATCATTAGGTTGGACTCATTATCAGAGACAATGAAATAGAAAATCATAGCCGAGGGAAACTTGATAGATAGTTTATACTCAAGATAGGTTATAGCTTCATGTGACATTGGTGTTGATTCTTTAGATAGTAGGAAGAGAGGCCGAGATGAGTTATAGTAGGGAAGTCAGGCCAAGGACTCAATTATACCACCTTGGAGTGTATTGTTGATGGTGTTCTTCCAGTGTGGGAAAATAGGATATTCTAGACTCAGTGAGAGCATCCACCAAATGAGTACCGATCATGTGGATAGGTCAGGCATCTCGAGAGGTTCGACAAGAATCCTTCACAAAAATCTAACAATAATGAATCATGTCAGACTCAGAGTTATGATATCTGACTGAGAGCAGTACTACGTGATGGTAGATGAGTTTCAATATAACACTGAGGTCAAGGAAAGGACAGCAGGACCTAGAAGTTGGGTTAGTGGCTAGTGGCTGGTGCAACACCATGGGAAGGCCAGCCTTTAGTCAGTCTAGTTTTAGGACATGTGTATTCTATGGAGCTTCCAGTGGATGAGCAAACTGGGGAGCCAGTTATGGTTAGAGTTACACTATGGGCATAGCTGTATTTCTTTTTTTATTTTATCTTGGCCTATTTAGAGTCATTTTCATTTTGGGTGCATGAGGTTCACAGAATGTATTTATGTGCTAACTAGACACCAGTTAGTAAGTTGGTATCGGCATGGATGCATTATATATATGGATGTATATATATATATATGCATGCATATGTATGTATGTATGTATGTATGTATGTATGTATGTATGTATGTATGTATGTATGTATGTATGTATGTATGTATGTATGTATGTATGTATGTATGTATGTATGTATGTATGTATGTATGTATGTATGTATGTATGTATGTATGTATGTATGTATGTATGTATGTATGTATGTATGTATGTATGTATGTATGTATGTATGTATGTATGTATGTATGTATGTATGTATGTATGTATGTATGTATGTATGTATGTATGTATGTATGTATGTATGTATGTATGTATGTATGTATGTATGTATGTATGTATGTATGTATGTATGTATGTATGTATGTATGTATGTATGTATGTATGTATGTATGTATGTATGTATGTATGTATGTATGTATGTATGTATGTATGTATGTATGTATGTATGTATGTATGTATGTATGTATGTATGTATGTATGTATGTATGTATGTATGTATGTATGTATGTATGTATGTATGTATGTATGTATGTATGTATGTATGTATGTATGTATGTATGTATGTATGTATGTATGTATGTATGTATGTATGTATGTATGTATGTATGTATGTATGTATGTATGTATGTATGTATGTATGTATGTATGTATGTATGTATGTATGTATGTATGTATGTATGTATGTATGTATGAGGTTTTTGGTACCGATATTACCTGAGGTGTGTTGGAATCAGTGCATTGAGGAGATGTAGGTTACATGTGAGGTGCATTGGCATCTAGACATCATTGTGATGTGGGACTTGATTGAGGTTTGAGGCATCATGATTAATTTTGGGAATTTTTTGAGATGCAATACCTCATAGGTTCTATGTGTGGAATGGGCACGAGGAAAACATCAATGCAGTACAGAACATGATGTGTGTCGGGTATGAAATAGGAGCACCTGATGAGGTTCAATAGTGGTGATGTGTCATAGGAGGACTTTTGAATCCTGGGATGGTCAAGGGACCATCAGTTTGATTTGTGTTTTGGGTTAGGATATAACCAGGGTAGGTAAATCATAAGGTGGAGTTCCCCTTTAGGTATTTGACCAATTCCTCGATTAATGTGGTAGTTCATGTTAATTTTAAAGAGACAGGTATATTCGGTACCATCTCGAATTTATGTTTTATAGCTCAGGGATGAGCTATATTTAGGTGGGGAGATTTTAATGTCCTAGGTTTTTAGAGAGAATCAAACTCCCCACCCATTTTTTCTAGTTAGGTGGCTAGAAAAAATCCTTTATCGATTATTGTAACTTAATTTTGAGTGTTTTTTATGCAAGGCCTTGTTTTTATTCATGATTTGATTCTTGAGAAGTGTCATGAGGGTTCATTTGGGTTTCAGGTGTGTCGGATACCAAAAAAAATTTCAAAGAAACCAGACTAAGGAACATTGTTTGGAAAAACCATGCAGCCTTCAAGGAGAAATCATATTCCCTCCAAATGCACTAAGTATAGTTTGGTAAACCATGCTGAATGGGGAACATGACAATGCGAGAACCTATGAAATCTTTAGCATAGGGATCCACATGGCTTGCACAAGTATAGGGAAAACTATGCACAAGACCCACATTTGATGCCAAATGGATAGTAGTTATGCACTGTAGCATGCATGGTTTTTGAATGGTTTTGTCTAACCATACATGGTCTAGATCTTAAGCAACAGAAGTCACATAGTTACTGTGTAGTTTGTAAAATCATGCGAGCTAACTGTATGGCTCATTAAAAGTGTGAAATGGTGATTTTTCCCTTCCTTCTATTAAAATTATTTGTCCCTTGTTCTTTCATGTGTCATGTACAATAGAAGAGAACCCTCTTTCTCCTCCACCCCATTTTTTTGAGCTCAGTCCTTAATATAGACTCTATTTTTATCATCATCTATTGCATTGGATCTGTCTTGGTAAGGATCATCACCCTCTTTCTACCGTTCTTCCTTTCCCTCCTCATATGGTACATGCAATCCATGTGAGTGATTTTATCCTATTTTTTGGGTGTTCCTATAAAATGTTGATTTCTTTCATATATTATCAAGTTAGAGGCTAATATCAGATGACTTGACATCTAACAACATGAGGTAGGTGGTGATCATCGTTATTATGGTTTCACAAGTGTTTTGGGGGGAATCATTGAGCATGTCATTTTGTTGACTAAGTGAGAATTTTTTAAATTCATGTTATTGTTTAATATATTAATTAAACCAACATGGGATGCCTATGGGCATGCCCACCCATGTCTAAAAATGGTTTGAGTTGTGCAAGGGGTTTTGTACCTTGGACAGATTAGGCCGGGGTGTTGTTTCATCTGAATTGTGTTATTAAATTCTAATATTTTTATTTGATATATATATGTGTGTGTGTGTGTGTGTGTGAATATCTTTGGATAAGAAACATGAGATCGTGATAGGCTCATCCCAAGGATTCAGATGCAGATGACCATATGGATTAAGTCAATGTGATCATTAGGCTTTGCGTAGCCTGATATGTGTGTGTGTGTGTGTGATATTGATCACAGGTTGGGTGACTCATTCATCGGTTGTGGTGGTGAGGTCATCTGGTTGTGGTAATAGCCCAAGATATATGGGATGACATTTCCATTAGATTGAATGAAATAATCATAAGAGCATGAGGTGCCAAATTAGTGTGGCTTAGGTACTATTTGGTGACTGTCGCTCACGTGTGTTGTCCAATGTACCATTTGGAGTTGTGTTCACATGTAGGACTCATATATTGAATTCATTTTGACTGCTCATTTTGATAGAGGCATCTCATGTTTTTTGTTTAGGGAAAAGGTTAGAGGTGATTGCCATAGATTATATGGTGATGGTGAGTAACTAGTGGATTATTTTGATGAGACTGTGAGTTGGGGGATGAGGCTCGTCATACATGAGGTCATTGGGCAAGGATATATTTGGGAGAACAGACTTCTTCATTCCTTAGGACATCAGCTATGAGTGTATGGTGACATTACTTAGGTGGTAGGTATTTATGTACATTGGATATCAAGCCAAGGGACAATAGGGACTCTTTGAGCTTAGGTACAAGGGACTAGGATCTTATTGTTTGGGCATGCCTTTAGAACATTGATAACTTGAAAAGGATACAAGGTTTTAGTTGGAACTTGGTGTCGAGTGAATTTATTATAGGTGTAACTTGAGGGTTCACCTAGACTATTTTTCATCAAGGAATGCCTTGGGATTAGGCTAATGATACTCTCCTCTATGATTTTCCATCATTGACCGAAGAAGGTGATAGCTTCCTAGTGGCTATTGAGCACCAGGGAAGTTTGTGTTTTATAATTCAATGTGCTTCTTTTTTTATACACCTTTTAAATCACAAATTTAGGGTAGGTACACGTTTTTGGTGGCTGTTGAGATTATTTAAAATGCCCTATATGGCCCCTTCAGCATGTGTTTAGATTTCATACTTTTGCAGTCAGGTAATGGTTTTGGCTCTAAAGATAGATCCTAGTGATTGAGTTACATGAGATGGATGGGAAGTGACCTTGAGGTTCCGGCATCAGCTGAAGTGTCTCTTTTGTTTCCATTTATATTAGTAAGTTGTTATATATATGTATGTAGTGTGGTCAGCCCTTGGATTTATTTATTCTTATTGAAATGTAATACTTGTGTTCATATGAATGCTTAAATACAAATGAAATTTTTTGGTTTTTTTATTTATTCTTTTAATATTTTTTGGTTATTGAATATTTTATTGCATACTATTGGTTGTACATCATCCATGGGTGAGTTACTGGTCCAGTGTCTATTTTGCCTTTTTGTTCAGCTGCTATGCCTATTTAGAAAATTAGTATATCATCACCAGATGGTATAGTCTCCCCACTATCACCCCTTTGCACCAACATTTCTAGTCGGCATCCTTTATAATTTGGGTAAGTTCTCTCAATACCTAGTGGCACTTGGCATGTTTCACTGTTAGGGTGGCAATTCGGGTCGGGGGTCTACAAATACCTTCCAATTCAATGGATTTTTTATAACATTATACTATATCAAGATTTATATTGAATTTTCATTTCATGTAAGGAAAACTATCATATAGTTAAAATTAATTTTAAAAAATAAATATTCTAACATATATGGGCGTTATAGGATAGGAAATAAAGCTCAGCTATGGATACAAAAATAATAAAACTTGTTAATCTATTTTTAAATTCATGAAACTCTATATAAAATTTTATTCTTATATAATTAAATGTGAACTCAAAATAATAATTTATTTGTTCAATGAATCAATATAACATACCAAATTATTTCATAAAACATATCATAAGAAAACATAATATAAAAAATCATGTTCATTAGGGTTACTTTTAAAACATGAGTACTCATAAAAAAAAATTTAGAAAACATAATTTTCAACATTAAATGGGGCATGATCATTCCTTTAATCATAATCTAATTACATTACATTATGAAATAAATAGACATCCATCAAAAAAATAAAAAAAAATTAGAAATATCATGTAGCTAACTTGGGACATCATCTTTACATCACTTTTACAATTACACATACAATCACACCTACAAATGGAATAACCTACTTGGGTAATCTGAACCTATATTCCTAAGAGAACAAAATCATTACCAAATGTATTGGAGATCTATATCTCGATCAACTGTCATCATGGACAATGTACAAGGACCATAACATACAAAAAACATATATAAGATGAAAATTAAATCCTAAAATATCCTAAATATTTCCATTTTACAAATATGAAAAAGCACTTTCAGTCTTCACATTAAAAAGGGATAATAAATTATTTTTCTCTGAAAAATCATAAAATAGTAAATTAAAAGACATAAAAGAAATAAGATATTCTTTATAAACCCATATATATTTAATTTTAGTGTAATATTATTAAATAATAGTATTTGTGATGTTGGGAAATTACACTCATGTTGAATATGTTAAAAAACATTGTTTTTCACATTGGTAAAAAGAATCAAAAGTTACCCATATACAAAACATTAAAAAACGTAAATGTTTTAAAAAAATTATAACAAAATCCAAAATTACTTCATAATTACCATTAAAAGTGTTTTATGTATAAATAAAACACTCTTGAAACATTTTAATGAATATTTAAATGTAGTAGAAAGAATTTTAGGGGAAAAATTTAAAACATGGTTTTAAATAAAATTATCTTACCTTGATTTTGACTCTCCATGTACATAATTTAATTCCTATATAAAAAAATATTAAAAGTTTATTTTCTTATGAACTATTCCAACTTTATGAAATTATTATTATCCTTTTTTTATTTATTACCATCTCTTATATAGTTAATTAATCAGTTAAATTCATGTAGTATGTTTTGGGGACATTCTGTTCAAAACCCCGAAAAAACATTGGTAAGTTGACCATGGTGAAAGTGTTCATTGTTTCATCATATACTAAATACTAACTAGGAAATAATCATTTTTTATTATATATTAAATTTGTTTTTATAATCATCCATATAATTCAAACGTGAAGAAAAAAATCATCACTTTGTGAGGGTGGTAGTCCTACATATGCCTGAGTGACTTTGTCATTTCCCAACGGATGGAAGGGTAAAAAGATAAGAAATTCATTATGGTTCCAAAATCATAATTATTTCATGAATATGATATATATTCTTTAAATACATCACTAAAACCATCCATGTGAGGTGGTGATGAAAAATTATACTCATTTCTTTGTGGAGGTGGTAGTCCACATGTACACAAGGGCGATATTTTCAATTCCCATAAGATGGAAAATGAAGTGAAATAGGGTTTTTTGAGTCAACAAGATAAGATTTTGTTATGTCTAAGATTCTTATTTTTTCATATAATCCTTTTTATGGATGATTTAAGGATATAGAGTAAGGAATAAATATGAAAAAACTCAATTAAGAGTTATAAAACTTCTTTGGAAAAGCACATTTGGCGTACACATCAATCCTTCTGGGATGGTCTATTAGTCGAATTGGATCCTCTAGGTCATGGGGAGGGATGTTGGGAAGGGATTTTTATTGATATTTTTTTAGATAAATGGATCATTATTTGTGAGGAGGATAGGATATTTTTTTCTCTTTTATGAGTGATGGGAGTTACACTGTTGAAATTATTCTTAACTTTTTAATATTATAAATTTCTTAATCAAGGATAAGTGGAAAATTATCTATCCAAGTTCAATTTTATAATGATAAGGTTTCAATTATTCTCATAAAATAATATTAATGATATGATTTTTTGATGTCATCGCTAATAATTAACCTTAATTATCTTGTTTTTTCCTTTATTATGGTGATAAAAATTTACCATGGACACTATTCAATATTACAAAAAATGAAATGAAAATCATTTCTAAAATTTAGCCTCATGATTCCAAATATGTTTTTTTAAATTCAATTTTTAGAATAGTTTGAAATTAGTTTTAATATATATTGGTAAAATGCAATGAATAACTCTATTTTTGAAAAATGTGTTTTGAAGACTAAAATGCATTTATATAAAAATCAACTATAATGATGATTCATATGGAATTAATTGGGTTATTTTTTGTAAAAGGAGAACGATTTTACTTAAAAATTTACAAAATATAATGGTACCAATTAAATACTTAAAATGAAATTACAAGTTTAATAAAAATCATTTTTTTTCACAATTCTCAAAAAACTCATTATTTTTGGAAAAAATCCAAAACAATAACCCAAATATATATATATAATATTATAGTATCTGATGTGGCATTAAAATGCATAATTTTCCCACATATTTGTACTTGAATCACAATATTTTATTTATTTTATTTTTCACTTTTTGATAATTAATTTCATTTTCGTTATTTTATAATTTAATTCATGAATTAATAAATTTTTATAATTAATTTTGATTTTTTAGTTTTAAAATTGTTAATTTTATATGTCCTAGTTTTTATATTATTTTATTTATACTTATTTAATTTTTAAATTATGCTTAATAATATGTGTTTATATCCTTTTAATTAATAAGTAAATTTTTAGTATATTTAATTAATTTAATCTTTAATATAACTTGTAATCTATTAATTTTGTCTTCTTATTTTAATTTCAATTTTTTTATCAATTAATATTTTTAATTTAATTTCAATTATTAATTTAAATTCTCTTAAAATTTAATATATTAATTTAATATATAATTATTATGCTCAATAACTTTATTTAGTTATAATTAAAGATATTTTTTTAATTTTTAGGTTTATGTTTTGAATTTATTAATTAGTTAATTGTTTTAACTTTTATTAATTCAATTTTTTATTTAAGTTTATTTATTTAATTAAATAAATCGGTTTTTAATTTTTAATTTCTTTAACCCTTAATTGTTGTAATTATATTTGTATTTGTTAATATTTCTTTTTTGTTTAAGTTTGTAGTATAATTATTTAGTCACCGTTAGCAACACTCCAGTAGTTACCACTAAGTTTTTACTTTTACATTTTTCCATCACTCACTTTTGGTTTTCCCAATGGTGAGTCCCTTTTCCCTTCACCATAATTTCAGTCCTTCATGACACACCACTGATAACCAATGGTGGGTCCTTCAACCACCTTTGTGAGAGAAATTCTACCACCACCAACAACACTGCAATGGTGAGTCCCTTACTCACCCTTGGGAAATTTCATTATGTCATTACCCCTTCGACTCCCCACTGACCAAGCCACAAACCGTTGCAGCACTTTCAAAGTCTCATATCTTTGGATCCCACCTTTCGTAGATACTTCAAACAATCACTCACTGTTGCAATAGCAACAATGACTCCACCCCACACTACTCACCATTCCTCTATCTCGCCATCAACTAAGACATCATCCACCCCTCCCCTTCTTCATATGACTCGTTGTTACTGTTCTCCCATCCTGCCACCATTCCTTCACATCCACTATCATCACCTTTCCTCTTTCAACGGTGACTTAGAGACACCATTCTCCTCCAGTCATTGTTCATTCTCCACTCACCTGATGACCCACCACCACTGCCCAACCCCAAACAACAAACCAATAACCACTGTTAGTTGATCCAACTCACCGACGCTAAAAAGAGGCTGAAGCTGCCTTTATAGGAGAATCTCGCACTGCCATATCTGAACCACAGACCTGGAAAAGATTTCGCCACTAATGTCTGAGCTGCTGCCACTGAGGAGGATGTTGAAGACGAGTTTCAACTAATGCAAATCTGAACTTGGTAGCTGTTGACGCCGCTACTGACCGGGGAGGAGCCATTGTCTGCTCTGAGAGGAGGATCTAGTCGCCACCGAGGAGGATGCTGAAGATGGGTTTCAATTTTTTATTTATAAATAAATTAATAACAAATAGATATAAATAAATTATAAATATAAATTTAATATTAATCTCAAAATAATAATAATTAAATATATAATTAAATATTCATTAAATATTTTATTTATATAAAGCCATATTAATCAATATTTTTTTGTGAAGATAAAAGCTAGAGACGGGTTCAAGTCTAGGTGCATCCCAATAACCTAGTTGCATTCAGTTATAGGGTTCTACTCAAGTCATGGGAGATAGAGGATTTTTTACCACATGTACGATGAAAATGGGAAATACTAAGAAGTCGGTGGATGATGTGTGGTGACAAAGGAATAGATTACAGAAGACTTTAAAAATACATCCATAATAGGTATCTCTTATTGAACAATAATTTGACAGATCTAGGAGAGTTCACAAAGACCATTGGGAATAGAAGTTAGAGACTTTAGACACATCATGAAAAACACACATAGATATGAAGATGAGGAACAAAGTATCACCATTGTAGTTCATAGGGGAGATCTATTATCTCCTATCATTCTTTCTCTCTATTATGTTCATTTATTTTTGTAATTTCCGATTCATTTAAATTCAATATGACTTTATTCTAAACATATCTAGTTTGGGGAATTTAAATTTTTTGGTAATTTTATTTCTCATCTTCATTTGTTTCTTTCAAACAAAGAACAAGATTCAACAGGTGAAGTGGAATCTGATTCTTAAAATTAAAATATTTTTTATTCCTCATGAACATAATTTCAAAATTTTGTGATCTTTTGATGAAAAAGATCAAGGATTTATCTTTTCAAATAGTTAATTCATTTCTAATATATTAAATTGGTGATATTTAGTCTAGCATCTTCAATTCAATTTCTTTCAGAGTTTGGTGACCCTAGTTGTAGTAAACTACTAGAATCACTTAACTGCGTGATTAATCTGCGACTCAAAGAGATTAATTGAACATTTTATAGAGGTTTTGGATTCAATATTAATTAAAAAAATATTTTATCTTTTTAACTAGTACAGTATGATTCCCTAGTTTTCTCTCTTGAATAGAATTTTCTCAGTCCTTATTTTTGTGTTTAGTTTACTGTTATTCTAACTGTTTCATCTTTTCTCTAGTTTCAAAACTAGATTTTTAGATAAATTGTTTTTCTCATATAGTCTAAAAATATATTAAAAAATAGAAAATTCAAAAAGAAAAATCACCCATTATTTTCAACAGTGGGGTTTAGTTTTGAAATAAATTTGGTTACACTACCTTCCATGTGGGTTCGACCCTACTTTCCAATTTATAATAGTAGTCGAAAAATAAAAAAAATAATCTTTGACATTTTTTAATGAAATATGAGTCATTTTTTGGTTCCATTATCAGGGAATGCATCTAATGGAAACTTTTTAATTCTAGGAAAAATTAGTTTCAAAAAAAATTGCACAGAAAAATAAAATTAAAAAACCGAAAAAATTGAAAACTGTTAAAAAATTGTTCTCTCAAGTTCTGTTTGTTTTTTTTCAATTTTATTCAACTATTGTTACTTCTCACTATTATTTGTGTATAAATTCATCTATTTTTTACCCATTTCATAAGAAATAGATCATATATTGATAGGTTAGAGCCCTAGTACCCTAAAATTGATAAATATTTAACTACTCTTAAAAAGATAAAAAAAATTGAAATGGAAAATCATGGTGATAGAGTTCCTTTTAAAAAATTTCAAATACATCAACTTGAACTCTTAGATAAAATTTTCAGGCCTATGATGAGGGAATTCCAACTCCCTCAAGTGTTAAGCAACCCATCTTCCGTTAGATTCTCTCCTAGAGTCAGGAACTAAGATTTGAAATAGTCCCACATGTCAGTACTTCCAACTTTCAATGGACTCTCTAATGAGGACTCTATAGCCTTCATTATATATTTATATAACACTGTGCAACAATTACCACTATTAGGAATCACTTATGACAATATTAAAATGATATTATTTCCCTTTTTCTTTAAGGTATTTCTAGTACTTGGTTCTTGAGTCTATATGAAATCATTTTTCAAAACTGGGACCAAGTGTATATCTTATTCATCATGAAGTTTTATCCCCAAATACATAAAAGAGAACATCAAACTAAAATCACAAGTTTTTACTATGAGGATAGAGAATCCTTTCATGGTTCTTGGAATAGATTCATGGACCTTCGTAGGTATTTTCCCCATCATCAACTCTCATCCCATGTCCTCATAGACACCTTCTATGAAGGGTTATCCTCCTCAAGTAAAAACCTTGTTGTCCAATCTAATGGGGGAAATTACATTGGAAAATCTGATTAAGAGTTAATAAAAATTTTCAAGAACCTTTCCCTTAATTCTGAAAATAAAAAATCAATAAGGAAAAGAGTGAATATAAATGTTAAGATGGGTTTAAGAAATTAATCTCAAGATCAAATTTCTGAAATCACTAATCAATTTCAAACCTTAATAAACCAGAATTCCAAACAAATTGTTAACCATGATGGTACCCAAAATTAATACCAATCACCTAGATAACACTTTACTCAATGTGTATTTTTTGGGAACACTGAGGAATTTTTTCAAAATATATATATTCCAGACCAAAAAATAAGAAAACTAAAAAAATTATTATCATTCTAAGATGCTTATTAAGGATGATACATTTTCCAAAAATTGCATCTAAGGTAATATAAACCATCCCAACTTGTCATGGAATGAAGAAGGAATGATTAAACAACCCACTGCCCCTTCCTACCAAAACCAACATAGAAAAAAACATTCAAAATAAACCAAGGGAAAAATCATCTAATTCACAAGGAAATTATGGGGGTAAAATGTTTTTAAAACTATATCAAATTTTAAATTTACTAAACTCTCAAAAGGAAAGATTCAAATCAATCCAAATAAACAAAAATCCTAGTATGAATCAGATAAAATCCATATAGATTCTACAATTTTGAATATGGAAACAACATTGGTCCAATAAGCTAGAGACTTGAATTCTAGAGATAAAGGTAGACTGTCTATCACAACTGAACTAAACCCTAGGGATCGTTTTATGGCTATTGTAACTATAAGTGGGTTTAATACTAAAACTAAACCAAAAAAAACTCTGAAAATTCCCATACTGAAAAAAATTAAATAATATGGAAGCAAAAATATTTTTTTAACATAATTAGGAAACCAATTGAAAAATCTTGATAAGGAAGAAAATATGAATTTGTTTCCTAATAGTTAAGATGAAAAAATTTTTGAAAACAAAAAGAAAAAAGAAATGATAAAACCTTAGAAAAAATTTGGGACATGCCTACTATTGTTATCAATCTTTCCCCACCCATCTATTTCCTAGAAAAACTCAAACCCAAAAGTAATAATAAGGTTGAACTTCTTCAGTTCCATGGGATTTTAACCAAGATCCAAGTGAATGTCCCTTTCGTCCAAGATTTAATACAAATTTCATCTTACCTTAAATCTCTCAAAAAATTTGTTTCCAACAAAAAGACACTAGAAGAATTTTACACCTATAACCTCACTGAGGAGGGTAGTATTGTCCTCTTAAAGAAAATACCTTCCATGCTCAAAGTTCTAAGTAATTTTTTCATACCCTACACCTCAAGAAATTATAGTCAACTTAAATTCATGTGTGACTTTGGTTTTAGTATCAATCTACTCCCACACTCATTATTCCAACAGTTGGGATTGGCTGATCTTCAATCCAAGATAGTCATCCTATAGTTAGATAATTGTTCTTTCACATATCCTATAGGAAGGGTAGATAACATTCTAGTTGGATCTGGGAAACTTGTTTTGCCTGTTGACTTCTTAGTCCTTGATATGGAGTGTGACTAAGAGGTTCCCATCATATTGGTTAGGGCCTTCTTTTCAACTAGTGGAGCTGTCATAGATGTGTATAAAGGATAGTTAATCTTTAAAATTGGAGAGAAACAATAATAGTTTAATGTTTTTAAGAAATTAAAAGGACCAAATATCTATGAAAATTGTTCTAAGATAGAGTCCTTGGAAGCTAAAAATTCACTTAAAATATTTGAAGAACTTGAAGAGAAACCCCTGTTTAAAGAAATTAATTTTCAAGTTGAAAATATTGATTTTCCTATTTCTCAAATTTTTGAATCCACTCAAACTAAGAATCTCAAAAAATTTACAGAACTGGAAAATTGTTCAGTTTCTACTATAATTAGAGATGTGTCATCTTCTTCTAAACTTAGAAACATTTTGAGGGAACTTGAGTTTTATTTTGAGGTTATAAACACTTTTAAAAAAAATTATTTGGTAAAGGGATATCTTATAAAACAACTTGATGATTTTTCCTTAATAAACTTTTTAACTCAAATTTTAAAAATTTGGAGAATAGTACTGTCAATACTAAAACTAATCTAGTAATTAAACATCTTTTATCTTTTAAAAACCCTGACAATATATATATTTAAGACCTTGGTCTTACCAGTCCCAAGATCCTTTCTTCGAGTGAAGAACCACCCACTATTGAACTAAAAACACTTCTTGGACATTTGAAATATTCTTTTCTAAGAGAAAAATTAGCACTTCCTATTTTCATTTCAGTTGAGCTATAAAAAATTCAAGAGGAAAATTTTTTAATTGTTCTGGTAAAATTTAACTTTGGAATAGTTTCGACCATAGCTGATATCAAAGGGATTATCTCATTATTCTGTATGCATAAAATTCTTATAGAGTCAGATCACAAATCTAGAGTAGAATTTAAAATAATATTGAACCCTAACTTGAAAGAGTTTGTGAGAGAGGAAGTTATTAAACAACTATAAATTGATATCATCTAACCTATATATAGCAATACATGGGTCAGTCTGTTCCAAGTAGTCCCTAAGAAATGATGTTTTATTGTTGTCACTAATAATAAAAATGAAAAAAAAATTAGTTAGACAAGAAACCAAATCAAGAGTCTGTATAGATTATATGAATCTTAATTCATCTCCTAGGAAGGACCATTTTCCAATTCCATCCCTTGATCAAATGCTTAAGAGGCTTGCTGGAAATTATTTCTTCTATTTTTTGGGCAGGTATTCTGGTTATAACTAGATTCAAATTCCTCCATTGTATCAGGATAAAAGTACGTTCACATGCCCCTTTGGGATATTTTCCTATTTTTGGATTCCCTTAGGTCTATGTATATCCCATTATACCTTTCATATATTCATGATAGATATCTTTTTTGACATGATTAAGATAATTATATAGGTTTTTATCGATGATTTCTCCAAAGTTGGTAGCACATTTGATACTTGTTTAGAAAATCTTGAGTTAGTGTTGGAGAGGTTCTTAGAGACCAACCTTGTTATCAACTTGGAAAAATTATAGTTTATGGTCACTGAAGATATAGTCCATGTAAAAAAGTGTCCAATAGGTTTTTGGAGGTAGACACTTCCAAAATTGAAGTTATTCAAAAATTACCACCTCTTTAAAATGTTAAATGTGTTATAAGTTTTCTAGGGCATGTCAATTTATTCCGTATGTTTATAAAATATTTCTCAAAATTCAAAAATCCCTTGTGTTTTCTTATTTTCAAGGATACACCTTTCAATTTTAATCAGAACTATCTAGAATCTTTTAATCTACTTAAGGAAAAATTCACTACATCACCTGTCATCACTACACCTAATTGGAAACTTTATTTTAAACTAATGTGTGATGTAAGTGATATGGTTGTTGGTGTCATCTTAAGAAAAAGGTGGGATAAGCAGTTTTATGTAGTCAACAATGATAGTAGGCTTCTATATGAGGCTCAAAGTAACTATTCTACTGCTGAAAATTATTTTTTAGCTCTCGTCTTTGCTCTAAATAAATTTATGTAGTGTCTTTCAGGTTTAAAATTCATCATATTCACTGATAATTAATCTTTAAAATATATTTTGTCTAAGAAGGAGTCCAAAAAAAAGATGATTAGGTATATTATTCTGTTACAAGAATTTGAATTAAAATTTTAAAGATAATTAGGGATCTTAAAAATTAGTTAAACATTACCTTTATAGACATCCTCACAACCACTATAGAGATCCAAGGGAGATTAACTCTTCTTTTCCTAATGAAAATCTTCTCATTCTTTCAATAAGGTAGTCTGTATTATTTGTAGACTATGCCAATTTCCTATAAACTAGTATTATTCCTTAATATTTTTCTAATAACCAAAATAATAAATTCATATCGAAGCTCAAGTGATATATATGGGATGATCCTTTGTTGTTTAGGAGATGTGTTGATGAAATTCTAAGAAGTTGTGTTCCATAGGAAGAAATTATACCAATTATAGAAATTTATCACTCCTCATCATGGGGAGAACATTGTGGTTGAGAGATAAAAGCTCAAAAAGTCCTTTATGTTGGTTTTTATTATCCCACCTTATTCATTGATGTTAGGAGTTTTGTTATAGGATGTGATATATGTCAGAGGTTGGACAATATTTAAAGGAAGAAGGAGTTGCCTCAAAAAAGTATTCTAGAATTTGATATTAATGATGTTTGGGGTTTAGATTTCATGGGTCCATTTCTATAATCTCATGAGAATCAGTTCATTTTAGTAGCTTTAGATTGTGTGACTAAGTGGGTTAAGGTAGTAGCTCTTCCCAATAATCAAGAAAACAATGTTATTAAGTTTGTAAAAAATAACATATTTTCAAGATTTCTAATGCCAAAATCCTTTATCACTAATAATGGAATAAACTATAAGAACTATAAGTTTATTTCTGTAATGGTGAAATATGATTTTTTTCAAAAGACCAGTACTTCCTACCAGCCATAATCTAGTGGATAGGTAGAAATATCTAATAGAGAACTAAAAAAAATTTAGAAAACATTATATAATTCTATAAAGGATTAGTCACTTAAGTCATATAAATATTTATAGAAATATGTAAAAGTTTTTAATGCCCAAATATAAATGTATCCATATAAGATATTATTAGGGAAATACTTCCATTTTCTGTGGAGTTTTAGAACAAGTCATATTGGGAAGTTAGGGCCTTAAATTTTGATTTTAAGAGTGATGGAGAAATGAGATTTTTTGAGTTGAGTGAACTTGATGAGATAAGAATATAGTCTTATAAAAACTCTAGGATATACAAAGAGAGGTCTAAAATTTTTCATGACTTTTTTATCCAAAATATACAATTTAAACTTGGATAGAAGGTCCTTCTTTTTAATTCCAGACTCAAGGTTTTTCCTAGAAAACTAAAATCTAAGTGGTCTATACCCTTTACAGCTATTAGAGTTATTAAGAATGGTAATGTTGAGATTTTAAGAAAGGATAACAAGACCATGATTATTAATGGTCATAGAGTTAAACTTTATTTTTAAGGATAACCAAATGTCTTGGCTTCTTTCACTATGCTGGAAAACTAAACTAAAATAAAGTCTAATTGAAGGCTTCAAAATTATTACTTCATGGGAGTTAAGACATTCTTTTTATTTATTATTTTATTATTTTTTCAATGTTTTGTTTTTGAATAAAATGATGCTTTATTTTTTCCATACCATCTCTATTTATGCTTGATATTTATTTTCGGTCTTGCTGGTTCTTATTTTTAGGATAAAAAGTATGCTTCTATTGGTATAAATGAGGAACATCTCTTTTTTCTTCAATTCACATGGGGTTTTATTCTTGAGTATCTTTGGGAAAAAATTAATTTAGGGAGGTACCTTCTGTTAATTTCTATATATATTTTTTCAAATCCTTATTAATATAAAAAATATCATTATTGTCATTGATCCACCGGTCCACTGTTGATTGCGAGTCACCACAACCTTGACTCACTTTTAAGTTAGTAACGGTGAGTTAGTGATTTTTTTGACGCTTCTTGAAAAATTTTCTGCAAATGTTTCTTTACTAGAAATTATTTCCAATTGTGTTGGTTTTGTGGAAATTTTACTACATTACTGGATTATTATTGGAAATTGAGTTTTATTGATTTTAAATATCATCACTGTGTGAACATAATTGTGGGGGAAATTTCCCATGGATGGTTGTTTCTAATATGGGTGTTTAGCCTTAATTTTTCTGCTCTATTAAAATCTGGTTTAAAAAATATTTCAAACTAGATTACACCCTTTTTACTGTGAAATCACATGTTTTACAAGCTAATTTTTTAATATAATTGAAAATTATATTCACTGGCTTAAAAAATATTGCACGTGTTCCTCATATAAAATATTTTAGTGGTAAACATTTTTTTAAACTTCACTAATAATATAAACATGTCATTAGTCTACTAAATTTAAAATTTATTTTTAGCTATCAAAGTATAATTTTTTTTTCTCTATCGTTGAATTAAACTTTGGGGAAAAATTTGGGTTTTGAGTGTGGGGGACGGGGTCAAATTATATTGACATAATTTGTACCTTATTAGTACCCCATCGAATCCTTCTACCGTTTAAATTTTTTGTTAGAAAAATGGTCAAAAAATTTCAAAATTCTTTCACAGTTTTAGTTTCTATAGGATTTTTTCAATACTTCAAATTTTTCTTTCATAACGAAAATATTTTAATTGTAGTTAAGAGTTCCCTTAAATATGAAATTTTTGGAGTTGAATGATTTTTGAGTTAATTTTCTTAGTGATTTTAGGAATATTCTGTTTATAAACTAAGTTTGAGATGATATAGGATAATTTTTTGTGGAATTATGATCTTGACCTTATGTAACTGAAAGTTTGAACTTTTTCTTAGGGGACTCACTTTTTAATTATTAAAAAGAGTAATCACCTTAGTGAAAAAATTTAAATGGTATTTATATAAATCTTTTGTAACTAGAGTAAAATGGGAATTTTGGAACCCACAGTGAATCTTTGAGACACTAGATACAGTGTGTGTGAGTTATCCCTCTGTACAATATTAAATAATTGTGTATTCACAATGATTATCACATGTTACATGGATAGAAAAAATTAAAAAAAACAATAAAGTGATTGGTTTCAAAAATGATTTCATTGAGGTGAGGGGAATAATGAATGCAAGATAAATAAGTGATAATTTTATTTGTATGAAACCATTTATGTTTTATCAATAAGGTGGTTCAAAAAAGATTAATTTAATTTTTTTTTGGAACCTATGAGACAATAAATGTATAAAGTGTCTTTTTTTATGTTTTTAATTCTACTTATGTTTAACCTTTTATCACTCTTATATTTATAACTTCGGCTTTAATTGAAATAAGTTAGTAAGTAGAATCATATATGAGGCATGATATTTTTCAACAATAGATGATTCACTGGTTTCATGATCATATAGTGAGTATTTGAAATTAGGAAGGTCTTCCTATGAAATTATCATCTCAAAAACCTATTTCACAATTTTTGGTCCTCTGATTCTGAACTGTTTAACATACTTCAATTGTAGATTTTAAAAAAAAATTAAATAGAAATAAAGAAAGAATTTAATTGAGGAAAATCAATATTTAAGTGTAAGAGAATTTTATGTGGCATTAAAATGGATAATTTTGCTCCATATTTTTATTTGAGTTTCAATATTTTATTTATTTAATTTCAAACTTGTTGATAATTAATTTCATTTTTGTTATTTTATAATTTAATTCATTAATTGATAAATTTTTATAATTAATTTTTTATTTTTGGTTTGAAAATTATTAATTTTATTTTCTTTTTTATTATTTTCTTTATACTTATTTAATTTTAATTCTTCTTAATAAATATTAGTTTATCTCCTTTTAATTATTAAACAATTTTTCAATCTGTTTAATTAATTTAATCTTTAATATAATTTGTAATCTATTAATTTTTTCTTCTTATTTTAATTTCACTTTTTATATCAATTAAACCTTTTAATTTAATTTCAATTATTAATTTAAATCCTCTTAAATTTTAATATATTAATTCATTTCATGATTATTATGCACAGTAAATTTAATTAGTTATAATTTATGTTAAGTTTTAATTTTTAGTTTTATGTTTTGAAATTATTAATTATTTAATTGTTTTAAATTATATTAATTAAATTTTTTATTTATGTTTGTTTACATAATTAATTGAATTAGTTTTTATTTTTAATTTCTTAAAACCTTAATTGTTATAATTTGATTTTTATTTGTTAATTTTTCTCTTTGTTTAAGTTTGTAGTATAATTATTTAATCTCCATCAGTAACACAACAGTAGTTACCGCAAAGTTTTTACATTTCAATTTTTTCCATCACTCGCTATTGTGTTTTCCAATGGTGAGTCCCTTTTCCATTTTCCATAATTCCAATACTATATGTCTCACTATTGATACCCAATGGTGAGTCTCTGACTCACCATTACTAGAGAACTTTTTCCACCAGGAGAAACACTACAACAATGAGTCCTTTACTCACTATTGGGAAATTTCCTTCCGTCAGTTACCCTTCGACTCACCAACTCCTGTCTAGTAGCCTCTAATGTCATTGCTGACCAGTAAGGAGTCATTGTTGTTCTCTAAGAGAAGGATACAGTCGCTGCCGACTAGAGTTTCTGTCATTGAATATCTGAGGAAGATCTCGTCGAGCTTAAAGAGGAACAAGCCGACCCCCCCTTGTGGGCCATGAATAGATATGGGGAAGAAGACAGAAAATAATTATAAAATTTAAATTAAACTAAAATAAATAATAAAGTGTAAATTAATAATAATTATTATTAAATAATAATAACAATAGTTGTAATAAATTAAATTAATAAAATAGAATTAATTATTAATAATAAAATAACAAATAATAACAAAATAAAATATAAAACTAATTGATTAATTAACTAAAGTAATAATAATAATTGTTAATATAAAAATAAAATAAATAAAATAATATATTGACTTAATGAAAATAATAAAAATATTTATATTTTAAAAATAATAAATAAATAAATTTTATAATTAATAATTAATTAAAAAATAAAAAAATAAAATAAAATAAATAAATAATTCAATTAAATAATTATTAATAAATTAATAACAAATTGATATAAATAAATTTTAAATGGTAATTAAACATTAATCTGATAGTAATAATAATTAATTATATAATTAAATAATTATTAAATTTCTCTTTTATGTAAAAACTGTATTAATCAATGTTTATTTTTGGTGTGAAGATATAATATGGAGTCGGGTTCACATCGAGGTGCATCCAAACAACCTAGTTTCATTCAATTATAGGGGTCTACTCAAGTCATAGGATATAGAGGATTTTTCACCAGGTGTGCCATGAAAAATGGAAAGACCAAGGAAGTTGGAGGGAGGGTGTGTGGTGGCAACGCATCATATTACAAAAGACATTAAAAATATAGCTACAGGATGGTATCAATTATCAAACAATCATTCTACACATCTAGGATAGTTCACAGAGACCATTAAGAGAAGAGGTTGGAGGCTTTCAACATATTTTGGCCACCAAACACAGAGACAAAGATGAGTCACAGAGCTGCACCATTGTAGTTCGTAGGAGATATCTCTTATCTCCTACCATTCTTTCTCTCTATTATGTTTGTTTATTTTTTAATTGCATATTCATTTTCATTCAATACGATTGTCATCTAAATATATCTAGTTTTATGTTTTTAAATTTTCTAGTGATTTTATTTCTCATATTCATTTGTTTCTTTCAAACAAAGAACCAGATTTAACTGGTGAAGTTGAATCTGATTCTAAAAAATAAAAATTGCTTTTACGCCGCATGAACATAATTTAAAAATTATATGTTATTTTGGAGAGAAATATCAAGGATTCAAATTTTCAAATCTTTAATTCATTTCTACAGGATTAAATGGGTGAGATTTATTCCAGCATCTTCAAGTAAATTTCTTTCATATTTTGGTCACTCTAGTTGTGGTGAACTACTGGAATCACTTAACTGTGTGATTAATCTCCTGGTGAGGGATATTAATTGAAAATTATCTATAGGTTTTATATTTAATATTAATAAAATGAAGATTTTAAATTTTGAACCATGAGATTTAGATTCCCTGGGCTTGGCTCTTGAATATAATTTTCTCAGTTTTTATTTTGGTGTTCAGTTCATTATTATTATAACTATTTCATCATATCTCTAGTCTAAAACCTATATTTTTAGTCAATTTTTTTCTCATATTGTCTAATAAAATAAAATATATATATATAGTGAAAAATAAAACCCACCCACTTTTTTCAATAGTTGGGTTTACTTTTTAAAGGAATTTGGTTGCACTACCTTCTCTATGGGTTAGACCCTACTTTCCACTTTACAGTAGTTGTTGTAAAATAAAAAAATTAAAATTTGACATAGTTTAATGACATCTAGGTCAATTTTGAAAATGAAATCTATTTTATAAAATTCAACTTCTAAAATTTTGAAATTTAACATTTGTAAAACCCATATAATACATGGGAAATAGTTTAGTTAAAATAAAAAAAAATTGATTTGAAAAATCATATAAAATTATTAGAATTAATTTGAATATAGAAAATCCAATGAAGAATACTATTAAGACATGAAATTAATTTATCATTAATAATAAATATGACTTCATTAACACATGAACCAAAAGGTAGGGAGATCCTATAAGCACAATTTATATCCCAACATTCATTAAATCATTTATAAATGATCAAATTCAAAACATAGCAAAACTAATGATGTATTATCTTTTTAGATAAATTAATCAAAAAACTAGTATTATTTACTTAGATGATGGTGAATCATGAAACTATAATCCTTTATGTGATCCATCCATCCTCACCACCTCATGTTTAACTCTTTTTAGTGAATATATACTTCAACCATTTTTGGTAAGTGTATATTTTAAATTTTACCACAAAAAACAATGTCCTCATATTTTTTAAAAAGATAAAACTACTGCAGCTAGTTCAAGATAATAGATAGGGTAGTTAAACTCATGGATTATCAATTTTCGTGAAGCATGTATTATTTCCCGATCATCTTGCATGAAGACACAACAAGGTTCCCTCAAAGAAGACTCACTCTAAATAAAAAATCATCATATCTATGTGTCATATAAAACATTATATAATTAAATAATAATAATTTCAATTCCTAAAAAGATTTACTATTTTCCTTTGTCTAGATGAATTTAACTCATTTTCATGTTAACATAGTGGGCTAGAATACTGAGAAAATTTTCAACACCATATAACTAGTAACTCACTAATCCCTAAAAACATCATACCTTATTGAAATTTTTAGGTCTTATCAACTCTTTCACCACCTTATTTTTCAAAGGATCAATAATTATGATATATTTAGAAATAATATTCATAAGGAAAGAAATTTTTTTAAACTAAATTCACATTTTATAAATTTTTAAGAAAAATTATATTATTTTAATGTAAATAGAAAAAATATTTAGATGTTCCTCTTATTAAAAATAAACTTTAGAATAAACCATAACTCAATCAACAAAAAAGACAAAAAAATTGTCTAAATAATCAAAAAAAATCTATTCATGTGTTTTTGTATATAGATTGTGAATTAATCAACCAGTAACACATAACCACAAACATTAAATGCCCATACCAATTATGGAAAATCATCTTTAGAATGACTTCCTCCTTCAAATTTAGGTGACAATATCCATGTATAACATTAATCATTTAAAAATAATACACTCCATGAAGATTTACAAAAATTACATATATATGGGGAAATAAATACATGTTATTATCAATGATATTATTGAGTGCTCTGTAATTGAATAAAATCTTCATAGAACCATCCTTATTATTTACAAACAAAACACAATGACCCCAAAGTTATGTTCCTGGATGAATGAAAAACATTTGAATAATAATTTAAACTTCTTTATCAATTCCAATAACTCTATTAGATCCATTTGATAAGATGGATTTATAATTAGCTTAGCTTATAGAAATAAGTCAATAGTTAATTCCACCTTTATATCGGGAATAAAACTAGGAAATCAACAGAAAATATATCCATATATTTACTTAGTACTGGAATATCACATTATCTGAAGAAATTTCATCTTTTCAACAACATGACCATGCTAAATTTCAGTTCTATATTTAATAATTTTATAAACTTATTAATATATTTTCATTGGTATGAAATAATTTTTATTTAAAAATTAAAAATCACTTTGAAAATTGAATACAACATCATTATCTTGAAAATATATCTTACAATGATAAATTGAATGATAATACATACATAGAATATTATCAAACTCAACTATGGGATTGTTAACCATATTTTTAGGAAAACCCATTCCATAGATAATAATATAATGATTATTATAAATTATTTTATCCTAAATACATCAAACATGTGTTTTTAAATAATGTTCTTTATCCTTTTCATGATGTAATATTTACATGTTACATGCAAATTCCAAAAAAAAATAAGGGAATTTATAGACACTGAATCGAACATGTCATTGGAATAATTTGAGTAAATAACTAATTAATTTTCACCACTTTATTCTATGGTACTAAATTTTATGATGTAGACATGAATGATCATGAAACATCGTTCTAGTTATGTTATTTTTGATTCCCAACATTTTTTATTTTCTTCAAAAATGTATCAGTAAAATAGATCGTCTTATTACATTAAAAACATTATACATCTATTTTATCATATTTGGTCTGACTATTGAAATCAATAGACAAATTTCCTAACACACCACATTGATAACAAGTTATAGTTTTCATAAAACACTCCCTAGTATTTGTCCTATGACACTTATCACAACAAAAATATTTATAGTTATTATCTTTGAATTCTTCTCAATGGAAACAATCTCATTTCATTCCACAAAGACCAATCTAATCATTCTTATGATGAAAGACAAAAAACTCCCTCATGAACTTCTCAACACCCCTTAAAACCCTCTCATATATTATAAATTCAAAATACTATAATGATCTTCACAAACATGGTTTCAATCCAGAGTAACACTTATCAATTACACTATTATGATCCACAATGAAATTTTATGTATGCCTAGAAAATATAGTATGATTAACTTTATAGGCTCCAACATGTTCCTCATCATTTTTCTTTTGTTCCAATAATTTAATTTCTATCCTAATTCAAAAAACATATGAAAATAATTACCAATGAATAGATATCAAAATACCATCCACTCTATGGGAGGAATCTAATCTTATTTCCTTTGTATTCTTAACTGATAACCACGACTAATTAATTCCACCTATAAAATAATAAATGAAAATAATTACATTTTTATGTTAATAAAAACTGATAATCTCACATTTGTTTTCAACGAAATTGATCTATACAATATCAACACTAGGGCTTAGGCTCTAGAAAATGTTGGAGGGTGTTGTTTCATGAAATTCTTCATTATAGTCATATTTTTATATAAATATTTTCGTTTCTCTCTCATATGGGTACCAACATAAATATCCTTTTTCAACTAATTTATCACATCTAAAAACATATCTATTCCAATTACAACCATTCCATGTTACTTATTTAGAGAGATATTATTCTTATATTTCCTTTTAATATTAACAATGTGTTTCATCTATGGAAAACCATTTTAAAATAGAGAAAGAGAAGATGACTAAATGTTGAAACTCTCAATGGATTATCATTATAATATAATCAAGGGATTTATATGCACTAAATTACTTTTTATAATAATATCCTAACCTCTTAATAAAACCAAAACATTATATGAAAACAACCATAACAACTTATACATTTAAAAAAATTTAGCAATGAGTTTAATAAGAAGGAATAAATTTTAATTCATTCATAACATCCTTCAGGTTTAGAGTTGTATAGAATTTAAAATAACTCTTACATATCAAATTATTATAATATAATGTTTTCACTTCAAATCAATGAATACATTTATAGAAAAATCATATTTTTAAATTTAAACTATTATTTAATTTAAAAATCACAGATTTTAATATGAATCCCCATAGTAAAAATATAAAAAATTATATATTTTTATACTCATCCTTCATCCAAGTGAAAAATAATTCAAAAGCATAGAATGAGCTCAAAAATATTAGTTAGGGAAACTAAAATAAATAATCCAATAATCCATTTTAAACTTATGAAATCCAAAAGAAAATAGAATTTTTAAATAATTAACCTTAAGTTCAAAGAATCATTTACCTACTCAAAAAATAAACACTTAAAAAATAAATTCATAAATTATTCCATGTAAATATTAAATGAAAAATAATTTTCATGGTGTTTTTGTATAAAATAAGAATACTCAAGAAAACATTATAGAGTAAATATAATTTTCACCATTAAAATGGGAATAAAAATTTCATTAAACATAAGATTTTTGGCATACCATATGAAATCAAATGAATTCCATAAAAATAGTTTTCAATAAAAAATATTATATAGGTACCTTGGGATATAATTTCAATATCTATATTACAATACCTCTTATAAGAACTCTTATAAATGGAATAAATTACTCAGTTAATTCATATTTATATTCCCTAGAGAAAAAAATCATTACCCATTACATTGGAGTGATATATTGTGCTGGCTCATTATAATAAATACTTTAGAAGGAATAAGAAATAAATAAAATAAAAAAAATGTGGTATTAAAATCATAAAATCTCATAATTATTTCCATTTAATACATATGTAAAATCCCTTTCAAGATTCATGTAAAAATAATAATAATAATTGATTTCTCTCTAAAAAATTCCTAAAGGTATGGGAAATATGATATTATTAGAAATAAAATTTAATCATATTGAGGAAGAATATTAAAGAATAATATCATGATGTTTGTAAATTATGTAAAATTATTATATGTTAAAAAAACATTATTTTTCAATTTGTTAAAGGAAAATAGTGTTACCTGTATGGAAAATGTTATAAAAAATCATTCAAAAACATTATAATGAATCATAAAATTTTTCAAAAATTTCCTATAACATTATTTTATGAATAAATATTAATATTTTTGAAATAAATAAATAAAATTTTTATGGGAGGAAATAATTTTAAAGTAAAACATTAAAATAATGTTTTAAATAAAAACCATTTCCCAGAGTCTGAATCACAATTTACGTACTTTAAATCCTGTATAATAAACTTATATAAATCATTTACATCACAATGAACCATTTTTAACATTATTAACTTATTATTATCTATTTTAATTCATTTAATACCATTTCTTATATAGTTTCTAAATTAGTTCAGTTTAAATCAAATATTTTGAGGGCGTTCCATTCATAATTTCAAAAAAAATAGAGTGGTTAACCATATTAAAGGGGTAATTTTTACGTCATATAAAAAATATTACAATTAAATTATTATAAAAGTTATACTTTAAATAAAATCTTATGACCATTCATGAATGTCTAAAAATAAAAAAGAATAAAATTATTTCATAGACATGGTAGTCCATACATACCCACAACCAACATTATAATTTTACAACATATAGATGGTTAAGATATCAAGAAATATATTATATTTCATGAAAATATTATCTAATAAATATAATATTTATTTATTTATTTATTTAATCTATCATAATAGCCATCCATCTGAGGTGTTATTGAAAAATGAAACACATCACTTCATGGAGGTGGTAGTTCACATGTACGCATGAGCAACATTTTTATTTCTCATATAATGGAAAAGGAGATTAAAAATGGCTGGGAAATCAACATAATAAAATTTTAATATATGTATTATATTTATTGTATCATATCATCATGGTTATATGATATTTTATTGAGGTATAATAAGTAATAAATATTAAAGAACTCAGTTACGAGTTATATATCATCTTTGGAAACCTCCTTTGGCTTACACGTTAAGCTTTTAGGCTAGTATTTAGTGATTCCAAATCCATTAAGTCATGGGGAGGAAGTTTAGGATGTGATTTGAACAAATTTATTTGGATCTAAATGAATAAATATATATGAGTAAGAGAGTAGAGGTGGTTCTATTTTATTAGTGATGGGAGTGACACTCCTATAATTATTCTTAACTTTTAAATATTATAAATTTCTTATTCAAGGTAAAGTGGAATTAAATATATATAGGTTAGAACCAAATATGTTGGGGTTTAAAATAAATTAATCATATAAGATTAAGGATAACATTATTTTTTCTTATCACTTACTTTTATCCCTAATTACTTATTTTAGCTTATAAAGAGGTGATAGAAATATACTATGGTTATAATTCATTATGAGTAAAAATAGAATTAACCTTATTAATAAATTTTAACCTTCTAATTTCATATAATAATTTCATATTTTAGTATTCAATTTTCATGAGAGGAATAAATTAATTATAATATAAGCACACAACACCTAAAAAACAACATTTTTGAAAAATAATTTTTTTAGCCTAAAATGAATTTATAATAAATAATTTATAATTATAACTAATATATAATTTATTTTATTTTTTTAGTAAAATTGGTGTAATTTTATGTTAAAAATAATCAAAATATATTGGTTCTTTTAAAAAAATTAAAAAAAAACTTTTTTAAAAAAACTGTATTTTTCACTATTCACCAGAAAGTCAATATTTTGTGAAAAATCCAAAAAAAATTACATTAATATATATTTGATATGATGATACAAAAATTAAATTTCATTTTATAAAATTCAATTTCTGATATTTTAAATTTTTCCTTTTACAAAAAGCCATATAATACAAGGAAAGAACTTTTGTTAGAATAAACTGATATCTTTTCCATTTTGAAAAACCATATAAAAATTATTATAATGATTTTGAATCCATAAAATCAATTAATATATGTTAAGAAAATCATAAATTGATTTATTATCAAAATTAATTGGGTTTTCACACTTTTCACCAACTATGTAGGCTCTTCTAGAGACCCACAACACACATAAACTATTTTTCTGCACAATTTAGAAAACCAAGAGGAAACTATAAAAAACACCATTAAAATACCCAGTATAACTATCACATGATTTATAAATTTTTAGTAGACATTTTTGGCTATCAATGAGCCTATACCCCAATTAATTAAGGTCTCGCATTATTTCACCTATAATCCACATTTTTTCATCCAAACCATGCGCTACCCATGCAGACCCAATCGTGTAAGAACAAAATGAACTAAAAAAGAATTAACTATTTAGAACCCATGTTGTTTCTTCTAGTATATACACACAAACCGTTCCTTTAAAAGAAAATAATATAAAAAAATCAATCTAAAAAACTTTCAAAATTTTAAATCATTCTATAATATTAGTATATAATTATAACAATTATAACACAAAGTGTTATAATTTCATTATTACACATGACACTAGTTGATAAAAATTGTTGACTAGTGAATTATTTTAATTAATTATGGAGTTATTAATAGAGAAATAATGAATGTTATTAGTGTAGGTCAATTAAAAATAGTTTCACTGATATTTTATTTTTTGGGAATTATATGTCATTGTTTGGAGTGGAGGTAGGATAATTAGAACAATTAAAGTAAACTATAAATATATTTGACCAACATAATTATAGTTTAGTATAATGTTATCATGGTGGTATGTGATTATGTTTATCATGGATTATTTAATTTATTTTTTTAATATGGCTTAAATTGATGTTTTACGTTTAACCCGTATGAGTAGGAATATGTTGACTCGCATGCATCATTTTGTAACATATAGGTATTATTGGGTATTTATGTGATTTAGTATGATTATTTTGATGATAAAACATACCTAATAAACTATTTATAATTAATAAATCCTTTTAGGTTAACTAAAATAAACCAGTAAATATTTAATTACATCCAAAATAATTTATCATTAGTTTATTAATAGGTGATCATGTTTATTATTATGAAGATGAATCATTATGAAATGATATTAAAATTTATTTTAATTGATTTGAAATATATGTTATTTTGAAATATTTCTATGTGATATAAGTGCTATATTGTTCATTTTTTGTAACATTCGACAATTGAAAATATGAATAAATGAATTAAAATGTGTAGTATATTTCTAAGGTAGTGTGGAATTAAGGAAAAAAAGTTAAGTGATTATGTTTAGAATTCTTTAAAATATAGTTTTTCAAAATTGGCGATTTTTAATTGTATATTTATTCACCCTGATTATATCTCCTAGCATATTAAGAATCATTGATATAGGATACCATGTTAATATGAGTTCATATTGATCAAAAAATCATAGAGATCATAACTCGAGCATTCTAGGATATGGAACATCGAATCCCAAGATATGATTCCATGATGAATGTTAATATGAAATTATTTTTTATATACCATCTACTAAATTTTTTATGTGATGTGGAACAAAAATATATGGATGAGTGGGTCATCAAAATTTGGAAATATTTTTAGTTTGTTGGTATAAAAAAGGATACATGAGTTTGATTAGAAAGTATCATGAAATAAGGTTACATTTAATGTGGTGATATGCATTTTTATAGAATAAAATTCATGGAGGAATTCCATGGAATTTCCTTATAGTAATGTTTTATAAGAAGAATTATCAAAATAACATGTAACTAGGAAAGGCCTTTAGAGTTCTTAATGCTCATGTGTAGTAATGTTCTCATTAAGAAGTGTTCCACAAATGATACTTAGGTTTTCATCATTTTTGGTTGGAGATATATCTATAAAGGATTAAAACATTGAGATGGGGATTTGAGAGTTTTTTTAGATATAAGTGGAGTTATTTTCATCTCATACTGTTCAAAGGGTGTGCTCAAGGCTATATTGGTTTAGGGAGGCCATTTGGGGAATAAAATAATTCAGTCATATTTAAATTTTTTAGGTTTTCATTAGTTTGATCTCAAGTAAGGAGAAACAAAAAATAGATGATTAAATCTTGGGTATAGTAGGAAGAAAACAATCATATGAATTTAAATTCAAATTAATTAAATTTAATGTAATTTAATTTGGAATAATTATTTAGAATCAATATTTTATTTTGAATGAGAATTTGAAATTAATTTTTTATTATTAATATTCATATAAATTATATTTATTGTATATATTTTTAAATTTATATGTTTTTATAAATATTTTGATTTCTATAATCATATATAATCTAATTAAAAATTAATTTTATATTAATTTTATTTTTTTAATTATATCATTTTTATTTATTTAATATCAATTTTATTATTAATATATATTTAATTATTTTAATAATTTTAAATTAAATTTCATTTTTTTATGACTTTTAATTTATAAATTTTAGATTTTTTTTCATTTTCATTTTTATTTATCATTTAAAACTGAAATTTAAAAATAAAATTTTATTTTGTATTTGAATTTGAACACAAATTTTACTATCACTTCCAAATCTCAATTAAAATTTCAAATTTAAAATTAAATACTTATTTTTAAGAATATTTATAAATATAATGTAATATAAATATATACATTTAAATGAACCTATATGCTTTAAAACACAAAAAAAATGTAAAAATACATATAAAATTTAATGAAAAATAAAACATTGCCAAAGTGGCCATAATGAAAATCATCACAATGTTCCACTAAGGCATTGTTACCTATCCTATAGAGACGATGTTTACAATAAACCATAACTCTAATCAATTAAATAGTGTTAGGAATCTCTCAAATATATAGATAAGTATTGAAGAATTTGTGTTGAGTTAGAATTCGTTGGACTTAAACTTCAATTGTTAGACATTGAATAATGGTATTGAATTTCATATTGTATTTGTTGTCAACATGATTATTATTAATATACAAAAACCTCATCATCATCACTCACACAAAGAATATATGGTTGATATATATATATATATATATATATAATTTGAAATGTATTTTTATTTTATGGGGATCAATGGAAGTGGAGTTTGGCATAAGTTGGGTAGAATGATAGAATTTTTTTTCTATTAAGGATAGAACATTAGTTTTTCCATTATAACTATTCCATTATAATTTTTCCCCCTAGGGAAAGATCATAGGACATGTAGATATAAACACTATTTTTCAGGTTAATAATGATCAATGAGTGATATATAGGTATAATAGGATTTTTTGAATATTTTTATGTCATTTTAGAATATTTAGAGTATATTTAAGACTATTTAGATAATATTAAATAGTAGTACTATAGAAGATGAAAAAACATATTTATTAAGGAAATAACATTTGTGTTATGGTATATTTGGTCCTCCAAATAATTTAATTGGATATATGTTGTTATAGTGTCTAGTGGATCGTACAGCCACCCAAATAGGGGTGTATGTGAATCATGGGTGACTAACATTTCACCAAATATGTTATACATAAACTTTTTCTTACTTTCTCTATTTTGATCAGAAAATTGTAATTAGTTAGGATATATTAATATTTTTCAAGTTCCCTCACCACTTTTTTGAGTATGAATTGTATATCTTGAATGAAATTATTAGCATCCATATATTTTTTACAATGCTCGGCCCCTATGTGGGAAACCTACTCTTTATTGTGTTTGAAATCACCCATGGAACAAATGTTCCATTATAATATCCCTGAAAAATTACATGTTATATAGGAAATAATCGCCCTTAACCCAAATTCTTTACTATATAACATATGTGAAGGATCATTATATTGTATCTGATAGTTTTCATCCTCTAAAATGGAATGGAATTGTACATATTGGAATATCCAATTCATCAAGATACCTTCTATACATATTTTTGGAAAAAAATTAATGTATATAATATTTCACTTAAAATACATTATAATCTTCCAAATCCTTGATTCTGGTAATTAGAATTCTAGAGCACTCAATTTTATACTTGTAACATTATGTTCAGGCCTTCCAAACCATTGATCCAACTTAATCATTCTTGAAATATATGTTCATAAACAATCTATATTACAATATTAACAAATCACTTCATCACAATTTAGTGTGTATTCTTATAAAAATGTGTTATCCTATTTTTATAATCAATTATCCTCCAAATATAAATTGAAAAATAGAGGCTTCAATAATGATTTTCCCAATAAAATCATTCTTAAGTCGACCACCTTCAAAGCCTCTAAATGAATCTGAGTCAACCAGCTTCATTAGAGTTTCATTCAATCTATGTGTGAAAAATCATCAATGAACCATAAAATATAAAGAATTATTATGAACAACCATTTATGAATATTTAACATTTAATGAATAGCTCGATATATTAAAAAACATTTAAGTAACAATGTTTATGTTAATTTAATTTTGGGAAAATCCATCTATAAATCTCTTTCCATAAAAGTCCTTCTAGAAATATAATTCTAAAAATCATTAATATTTTTTATATATATTATGGAACCCCATACCAATCTCCCAATTATACAAGTTAAATAGAATTTTTTTATCTTTAAAGAACATTCCTTCACTTAAATATTTATTCATAAAAATCAATTATTTCATTTCAGTTCCAATACATTAAATCAACTCAAACATCAAAGAATATACCATTAAATGTATAATTTTTATATCATCATGACCCGTCCATTGATTTTATTTCTAAATCAATATGTTCTTTACTATATTTATTTGATGGAATGTTCTTCTGAAATGTTCCTCTAAAATTTTATTTTGATAAACTCAGTAATGTTACTCCAAAATTATCTTCTGGAATATTGTTTTTTTTTAAATTATCTCTTAGTAATTTTTATATGTTTCATATTTCCATATTTATCCATTATTTTACCTCTCAAAAGTTATTCCAGTACATTTTCTAGTGAAATTAAAAATTTTATTTTGAAACTTACTCTATAGGAATCTGTAATTTTCTTCCAATATCACATTCTAAAAATTCAACTTTTTTCATAGAAAATCTAATTTTGTATAATTTCTTCTTAAACTTTTCTTATGAAAATGTTCATCTAAATTTTTTTATCTATTTAAGTTATGAATCTTCTTCTGTATTTCTTTTAAATTTCATTCTAAAATCATTCTTCTATAATATTTCATTTAAAAATGTTCTTCCAAAAATATTATTATGAAAATGATCTTCCAAAAATATATTTTTCACACTATTGTAGAAAATAATATTTCAAATTCATATATTATAGAACTCATCCAAAAAATGTTTCCATATTGGAATTTTTAACTTAATTTTATCTTCTCATATTGAATTACTTTTGAACTTTTTTCAATGTGATGTTTCTTACTTGAATGATCATAATAATAACTATTTTACTTTTTCATATATCCAAAACTAAAATCTAAGCATGTTATTTTTCTATAACATACGCATTGAATTAATCATAATAAATTGAGAAAAAATAAAATATTTATTCATCATCATTTAATAGGAACTTCAATCTCTCCCTTTATATTTTATGTCAATGCCAAATTTTCATTAATTTTAATATGTTTTCTCTAAGTGATATTTCTTTCTTGAACAATTAGAACAATCCTCATTTTAATTTGTATGACTTATAAACCTAATTATCCATAAATCTAATTTTTCTTCAAATTACTCTTTATCATATTCAAAATATATTTAAAAAATAAAATATCTCACCATCATCATATAATTGGAACTTTAATATCCGCTATTAGATTTAATATCAATACCAAATTTTATATAATTTCAATGGGTTTTATCTACCCCTATTGAAAATAAATTCAATGTCACTTGAATCTTATTCTTATGGGAGCATTATGTTATACATATTTTTTATCAAATTTCTCTCCACCATAATGATCGAAATTAGAATCCCCCGTGTTGAAATCTTGGGGGAGGAAGGAACTTTATTCAAACTTTTCTTCTTCGCCCATTTTTTTTGTTGTACTGAAATTAAACATTGAATTATATGAGTGAAGGATAACATCACTTTTATTAGAGAAATAATCCAAAAATCAAATAACTAAAATTCTAAAGGTTCCATTCTTAGTGTAAAAAATATTAGTTATTCAGTCTAGCATTAAAGTTATCCTCGGAATTTACCAAGTGATATTGATTTTCAAAAAACACTCTATTAGGGATAACTTCCTTAAGTTTTTCATTGCACTCACTTTCCTGAACCCATCAAAAAATGGATAAAAATTTAAAAAATATGATGTTCAACCCCTTTCTAAATACATTTTTTCATCATGAAAATCAATTTTATATTTTTCATTTAAACTTTAATATTTATATAAGATTCTGAGATTTTGTACCTCAAACCCGATATATAATTCATTTATATTATTCATTGGTATGTATAACATCATCATTTAATATATCTTATGACACTAGTAATATCAATATTTAATCCAATATATTTATCTAAATAAATCATTTCATTTCAACATCATTAATTATCTAAAATAAACATATATTTACATTAAATTATTAATAGGGGAAAAAAACTCTTGAATTGTATCACCTAAAATTTTATTTTTTATTAAACTTAATTACAAATTATTATCTAATAAGGTGGATATTTCATTCATTATCAGTTAGGTAAAAAGTGACGAGAGGATTTTCTCTTTCTAGAAACTTATTTAAAATCAATTTTATTTGTTTACATGTCCTTCCCCTATATATTCTAATCATTAATATTCTTAGGTAAAATGGATTTTTTTCCCTTGATTTTCCATTTAAAAATGTTTGTTCTTTTCTTTTTATATTCATATAGAAATAAACATACACTTTTAATATTTTCTTATTCTTCCAACTTTATTAATCCCTCTAACGGAATTGGACATCCATATATACAAACATTCAGAATATTTTTTGTCCTTTTATTTATGATGTTTCTTCATCACATCAACCTTGGTGTCATCTGATGAATTCTTCTTTCTTCTTTCTAAATTCCCCTTCTATATTGAGGAGTTTGGAAATCTAATGTACACATTCCACATATATTTTTCACTTCTCATATGTTTCTATTCTTAGTTAACAATTTTTATACCTCAACTTTTTCATCAGATATTTCTTCCACCATTCAATTCTTCTTATGTATTCCTCATATTGATTCACTTTATTTATAAACAATGATTCTTTTGACAAATAAATTATATATTGTTTAAAAATATACATGATATGGAATTTTTATCCAAAATAGTGGAAACTTTTTTTCATAGATACACCTTCCTTTATTTTCCTATTATATTTATTCATTTTTATATCATTCTATTCTTCACACATCATGGTAGACTAACAATATTCCTTCCAATCATTCTTCTTTAGCTATTTTTTTCTCCATCTATTAGATCTAATTGAAATGTTCTTGATAGAAGTTAATCATCACTCTTCATCTCCATGAGAACTTCTAACATAAATTCTATATAAATTTTCATGATATTCAAATCTATTTCATGTTATTAAATTTTCTGTCATCTAATACCTTTTTTATCGATTAAATGAGTATCTCCTAACATCCTTTTTAATCACCCTAAATGTAGGAATTATACACATTTAATATCATATAATATTTTTCCCATAATCAATGTCTTGGTTTTAGAACATTGAAAAAGACTAATGGTAGTCAAAAATTCATATCCACTTTCATTGAGTATTATTTTTTCTAATTCAGGGGTCTTCCAGAATATCATCCTTACAAAAACCATGTCGGGTACTTTTTCTTGAACTTATTTCTACCAACATTATATATGTTGTGGTATTCTATATGTTATTACTTACAAAAAATATTCTAAAATTAAAACATAAATTATTAAAATTATTATATTTAGTTCATATAGATTTATTATTTCATGATATTACCTTTTTTATCTATCAGAATATGGATATTCTGATTCTCTCACATTCTTCCTACTACTAAATTGAGTCCTCTATAAACAAGATACACTTTAAGAATTATTTTTGGGTCATGTTTCTTGAATACATGTTAAGATTAAACATGAGTAGCTTACAATACCTTCAAATATATTTCTAATTAATGAAACTTTATAATTAATGTGTTTTCTATTCATCTATTAGTTTAAATTATTCTTCACATTTACCTTATAACATTTATAACTTTTACTTATTCAATTTAATCGCAACTTTTAAGGAATTATTAAGTTATTTTACCCATTTTTCTTGATATACAAATGATTATTCTTAATATCAATAATTTCCTTGTGAGTATACTATATTTCAGGTAGTTTTTTCTAACAACTTAGATCAAAAAAAATGTATAAACTCCAATACAAATCCTCTTCTGTAATAATGAAATTTTCATCACCGAGTGAAAATGTTTGATTCTTCTCGTAAATTTTTTTTATAGACATGTCACACTTATAAATAATTAAAATATTTTATTTATTCTTTTTTAATCTCTTAAAATAGTAATTTTTCATGATTTTGTTTTTATTTTGGATTTAAATTCTTTTTGAAAATTATTGGCATTTAACATAATCTTTTGTTCCTAGAATCCTTCATTAGAAATTTATATTATAACTATATTATAAAAAGGCACCTTTTTTATTCTTAATCTTACAAGTTAAACAATTCTGGAGAAATTATTTACATTTATTTATTACCTTTAGTGAGTCTCATGAGATATTTACAGTCACTTAACTTTTTAAGTAATTATTATTTCATTGCATTTTATTGAATGTAAACTTATTATTTATATTCATAAACTACCATGATGAAAGAAAATATATATGTGATAACCTCTAGTAAAAGTTTCTTTATGTAATACATAAATTAACTATAAATTTTATTAATATATTCAATAGAATCAAACTCACCATAGTTTCAAATTTATTCTTCTTCTAGAGGATTCATTCATACTAAATTTTTAAAAAAACTTCAACTGCCATTAACTTCATATAATAGTGGATCCTTAATATAATGATCTTGAGAGGATTTCTTAGTTAGATTACAAGAATCCTTATTCTTCTTATTATTCAATTTTTTTGTTATACATCAATATTTCTATAAACCAAAGAATATTATATTAGTTTCATCACTGGAAAATATTCCTTATCTTTTGGAGAAAATATTTTTTCAACTTTCATAAATCCACAATTCATATAGATAAGTGGAAATAAACTAAGAAAAAAACTTTTAAATCCAATTATAGAAAAACTTTCCTATTATAATAGTTTTATTATTCAATGGATCTTACAGTCAACCTATAAGGGGCATGAATTTTGGTTGAAAAACTTTTTACCGAATATGTTAAACTTAATATTTTTTAATTTCATTAAGACGATAAATTATCTATCATCGATTAGTATGTATGGATATTTTTTAGAAAATTCACCACTCTATCCATTATAAAATGTTGATAATAGAAGTAAATAATACCACACATGGATTTATGCAAGATTTGGCACCAATATTGGAAACCAACTCCTTGATGTGTTCAAAATCACCCATCATATATATTAACAACTATAATGTCCATCATATAATATATGTGGTTTTTCAAGTAATGAACCTTAACATAAATGATTCAATATATAACCAAAGTGAAGGGACTTTATAATATGGTTCATAGTCTTAAATATCGAAGATAGAATGTAATTTTTTATACAGGCACGACCAGTTCTTAAGGTCTCATTAAAAAAAATTTATGGATACAACCTCAAATGACTCTAATTATCCATTTAACATATATCTATATCATTGAATCCCTTGATTATAATAATCATAATTTCAATGCACTCAAATTCTTCATTATAACATAAAGATATTTTCTCCAAAAATATTGATCAAACTAAATATTTATTTAATTATATAGTCTTAAAAATCCTTTTATACTTTCTCAAAAAAATAAATACATTTCAACTCAATGTGTTTGTTTCTAAATATCAGTTACCATATTTATATAATCAATTATCCTTTCAAAAACAAGTAAAATAAATGATTCAATTTGTATTTTCACATTAAATTCATTTTTAGGTCAACCACCTTCTATGAATCCAATTAAATTTTATTTAACCATCTTAATTAGATTTTCCATGAATCTTAGTATCATTAATCTTAAGTGAATCCTAAAATACTATCAGGAATCATGAAAATTATTTTATAAATTCTATATTTTGAATAAAAATCTTATAAAAATAATAATAAAAGTTACTTTACAGTGTTAATGTGAAGTCATTCCAGAAAAATCTTTTTATAAATCTTCATTTAGAAATATCCCTCTAGAGCTCTACTTATTAAACTCGTTATAATGTTTATACTTAATATGGGACTCCTTATATATTATCTACTCCTAAATCTCAACAAAAAAAAATTTATTATTCCATATAATAAACTCAGTTAATTATTATTTTATAGGAATCAATTGGTTTCTTATAGACTCTCTTTATTACCTTAACTCAAACATATAATCATCTATCGATTAATGTACAAAATTGAAATCACCTTTGTACATCCATTGAATATATTTCTTAATCAATATGCCATCCACTGCATATAATTGTAGTAATTTTCTTCCTAATATTTATTCTAAAATTTTATTCTACAATAATCTTCAAATACTCTCAGTAATTCTCTTCTGAATTTTATTTTTATAAAACTCAATTTTTATCTTCTTGATTCCTTCTAATGTTTCCTATAACAACCTTGATATTTAATTCAAATTAAAACATGATTTATTAAATAAGGTTACACATAATAAATATCGTATGATTTATATGTCTAGTCTATTTAGTAATTAGGTACATTACATAAAAACATAAAACATAAAATGAATCATCTTTATTGAAAACTTACTTAACGTGATTGTACTTAAAACTGCACAAGATAACCTAGGGACATACATAAGGAAGGGGTGAGAAATAAAGACCAGTAATTGAATTAACATAGAATAAAATGAATATTTAATACATGTTAAACAATGGGAATATAAATGGTTCCTAAAAGGTGTGAGAATCATAAATTTGAATAGTAAGACATGATATAGCATGATAACAAAAATGCAACATGAGAAATGTGTAAACAACATAAAATGCTAAATAATAATCATAGGTCAAAGATAAAATCAAATAAATTAGGATATAAAAAGTACCAAAAAGGAATTAGGTTAAATCCTTATCCCAAAAAGACATCACATAAGACTAAATACTACATAATGCATTGGATCTCTGTATAATTTCAGTTGCACTTGTCACATTCATTTAATTATCATTATTAAATGTTCCACATAGATCAAAAAACATGGATTAGGTAATCGTTAAATTTTATTCTAAGATAAATTAGTGTGGAATAAATACATTTATGTGCATAATCAAGAAGTATATGTTTATAATGGTTAACACCCTTAATAGAATATAGGTGTGGTATTCACTATACAATTTCTTTTTCATGAAAAATTTTGGTGAAATATCGACAGCATTATAATGTCACTTAAAGATTTATAAAATGGAATGATGAGAGAGAAATGGGTTTCTCATCATTTGAAATTAAAATTTATAGTAATAGGGTCATGGAAAAAATATTTACCAAAAATAAGAATTTTAAATAGATTGCACGAGACAATAAAGAAACATGAATAAAAATGATAAGTAAAATTACCCTTACTTGAGTGTATAACTCCAAATGCCTGGAAGGGGATTCTTGAGAGTGTTGGGGAACCTTGGGAGAAATATATAGAGGGTAGGGTAGAGTAAGGATGTGAACTGATTATTTTTAGTGAAGATAAATGGTATCTTGTTTTGGTTTATATAGGAAATGAGTAGGGAATTCTTTATCATTTCTCAAACATAGGTTTTTGGACTCTATAAAATAAAATAACCAAAAACACAATCTTCCCATGGTTTTTTCCCAAGGATATTTCCAAATGGTAGAATTTTTCATTATTTTATTAGTAAAATGTCCAAACTAAATAAAATAATAACCTTTTATGTGTAAGTGAGTCACATTCTTACATAAATTATTATAAAACCTTAAAATATATTATTCGTTTTGGAAGACTCATAAAGGCTTTATAAAATTAATAAAATAAACATAAAATAACATTATTTTATATTTAAAACATAGATTTGGTCATTTATACCATTTAAAGTATTTATTACATCACTTTAGGGACATTATGATGTCATAATACAGAACATATATTTATACTTTATTTAATTTTTAACCGAAAATTTAACTGTCTCAGAAAACTATGAAAAATTCACCATTGGATAATTTATACATTATTATTCCAAAAATAATGTTTATTTTATAAAAATAATATTTATTTTATAATAATAAATTTTTAAATATGTTTATTTTAACTTTTAATATCATAATCAACATTTATTGAAAAATGATGTGTTTTTTTGATAATAACAGTTTTCAAACACTTATAAAAAATTACATTTGACTTCATAAAATTTATATAAAAATTTATATTTAGTATAAATTATTTAATAATAATATTTTATTAAAATTTTATTTATTTCAAAAATCCATTAATTCATTAAAATAAATAACTTAACTGAAATTGAATACTAATTGAAATAAAATTTGTGTTTTTTATATAAAAATCAAAATCATTTATAAAGTAATGATAAGAATAAAATAATTTTTTTTTAAAAGGTTGATGGTCAAGACCTCATTATTGAAAGAAAATAAATAATCTGTTTTAAAAGGAATGTGTGAAGAGGGAACCCATACAAAAAAATGCAAATAACCCTTTGAGAAACATGGCTCGAAGAAAAAAATAAGGGCCTAAATGTATAAAGGACAAAAATATGTTAAAGAAAGAATCATTAAAAGTATCATCCCCCCACTAGATGTTAAAATATAAAAATTCGTCATGATAATGTGTCACCCCCTACCAAGAAGGAGCATCATGAAAATCATGTTGGAGTAGTCGAAAAGCGCATCACGGAGCCAAATAAAACCGTTGAATCCAAAAGGCACATCACAATGTAAAATCGCACCAAAGTAGAAGACAAGCCTATCACGAAGCCAAATCACACCGGAGCTACTTAGAAGTGAATCATGGTGCCAAATCACACTGTAGTAGTAGATAACCACATCACAAATCCAAAATCTGAGACCCCACGTGGAAAAGCATCCAACCCACCCACACTAGAATTTGGATGGATGGTCGGATGATAGGTTCCAGCACACCTCTCTCTATTTAGATCACCCACCTAACATTATAGTAAAGAATCAAAAATTCCAACATGATGACACACAAATTCCGACCAAAATATTTGTGTAGAACATTGAAGGTAGAGTGTCAATCCATCCATCAAATAATTGCTAGCTAAAAGATGACTACCAGTGAACCCATCCCCCTTTCAGGGATGCCCACCCAGTGGAACATAAAAAATCTACACCGTACCAAATGAAAAATAACAATAACCAATTCCATTAGATAATTCCATAGACCAATTAAATTAACAATCCTATAAATTAGTGAAAAATACAACTAAAAAAGGATGAAAAAATTAAACACTCCAAAAGGCAGAACAGAAAGAACTACTCATCACCACCACCAACATCCATGCTAAACTAAAAGAAACTCCTCGAGCTAGCATTGTATCACTAAGTTCATCAGAAGAGCATGGTTAAGACCACAAATTTTCACCTATAAACACCACCTAACTAGATCCAGGGAAGGAATCTTGGGAGTTTGATCTCCCCACTGATGTAAAAATAATGTACAAGCTCATATCTCAAAAGAAATAGTCTCACCTACCATCAACTGTTTCCATAGCCATATCCCAATGAACGCATAGAAGGATAGAACACCCAGGCATATTAATCCCACACTGATGCGAAGCACTGATATCGACTTCAATATGAATCATAAAAAATAGACCAGTCCCATAAAGATTCGTGTCGACAAGGTGATGCAGCCAATAACAAAACAACACTGGAACAAGATTCAGGTCCATATAGAAAATAATGGTGATGAGAAGGGGGATTCAAAAATATATTTATTAAGAATTGAGAAAGAAAATTAGTGCATCACCAAAGGATAACTCACCAATAAGAAAGGGGTAAAAGCCTAGAGGAGAAATAGCCTCACTAGCATGGGTGCCCTTAGTGATTGTGGATCCATGTATGAAGAAAATATTAATATTATTCTATGGAAAATAATATATATATATATATTCATTTTATTATGGTCTTGAAACATATACCTTTAATACACCACAAAATTACCTAAGGGTAAGGTGCTTGATTGTGAGATATTCATGGGGAGGTTCAGTGTACATGGTTTGGGTCATTATTTTGATGAGCTTGAACTTAACCCATAAACAGTTGCACTAATTCTTAAGTTGTTGTATCTTAGCTTAGAATTTATCATGGTCAAAAGATAGAGATTTTATCTCCCTTTAAATCTATGATAAATGGGCTTCATGGGAATGAGCCTAATGGTTAATTCTATCACTTCCTTTTTCTATGTCAATTAGATTTTTCAAAACCCTATATTTATACTAATCAGGTTATCACTGTTCAATATCTCAATGGTAATGATGCTTAAAGGTCCTTTAAATGTAATAGGATATAATAAAACTAAATAAGTTTAGGTGTTTTCAATAACCATAATACGTAATAATATATTTACATTAAATCACAAGGGGGCATCATTTATAACAGTTTGGGTCATTACAATCTTCCCCCATTCAGAAATTTCACTCTTGAAATTTTATTTTACCACACTGAAATAGATTAGGGTAATTATATTTCATCACTCCTTATGGTTCCCAAGTCACTTCTTTAAACTTCTGGTTTCTCCACAATACTTCAACCAGGTGAATTTTCTTATTTTGTAGAATTTTTCTTTGAGATCAAAGATCTTCACAGGATTCTCCTCATAGGAAATTTTATTCTCCAATGGTACCACCTCTAGATTGAGTACATGTGAAGGGTATGGTATTTAATTAATCAATAGGGATACATGTAATACATAATTTACATGAGATTGTTTATGTGGGAGTTTTACTCTATATGCCACCATTCTGATGAAATAATTGATATCAAAGGGGCCGATGTATCTTGGACTAATATTTCCTTTCTTACCAAATATTATGACATTATTCCATGGAGATATGTATAGAAATAAATTGTTTCCAACATCATACTCTAGTTCTTGTTAGCAATTGTTAGTATAGCTCTTTTGTTTACTCTGAGCAGCCTTGATGTGCTACTAAATGGTCATGACCTTTTTCACTATTTCCTCGACCATTTCAGTACCTAGAAATTTGGGTTCCCCAACTTTATCCTAACATAAAGGTGTTCTATACATCTTCCCATAAAAGTCTTCATAGGGATCCATTTGTTTTCTTGACTGGAAACTATTGTTGAATGAAAACTTGACTATAGGAAAATGTTGAGCCTATCCTCATTTAAACTCAATTGAGTATTCTCTATAAATTTCTTCAAGTGTGTGGATAGTCCACTCAGATTGGATATCATTTTGAGGGTGATAATCTTTTCTAAAGTTCAACTCGTTTTTTAGATAATTTTTTAAACTCTTCTATAACATGGAGGAGAATCTTAGTTCTTGATCAGATACAATTAATAGTGGTGTTCCATGCAGAATCACCACTTCTCTAATTTATATCCTTTCAAGTTGATCGAATGATAATTCCTCTTGAATAATAATGAAGTGTTTTGTTTTTGTAAGATGATCCACCATAACTAAGATAGCATTATTTAATCTTAATGCCTTCGGAATACCAATGAAAAAGTCATTGGTGATGTTTTTTAATTTACATGCCGGTATGGGTAATGGAAGCATCATCCCCTTAGATTTTTTCCCTTTCAGTATTCACTTACTAAAAAACAAGACATATTGATTTATATTCTATGATATCCTTATTCATATTGTCCCACAAATATCCCTCTTGGATATCTCAATACATCTTTGTTCTTTATAGCTAGATGGAGAAGGAAGACATATGTTCATTATCCAATAACTTCTTCTTTAACTCGGGATTTGATAGTACACATGGTCATGACCAAAATCTTACAAAACCTACTTCATTAACATTGAAATCTGAGTATTTACCATTTTTTATAGCTTCCAATTTCTTCTAAATTCCCACATAAACTCTTTGAGCATCATTTATCCTCTCCATAAGGGATGGTTAATAAATCATTTGTGAAAGGCTTGATGATGTTCCTTCTTTTATGATACCCATGTATATCCTTTTAAAATATAATAATATCGTATCCTTCTAAATTCTCATCAGTGATAGAATTGTTGGATCCTTTATACTTGGAGAATATTTCACTTTATTATCCTTCCTAGGATGGTAGTGAATAGAGCAATCATATTCCATGATCATCTCTAACCATCTTCATTGGTGTATGTTCAACTCTTTCTATGTGAATATAAACTTAAGGATTTTTTTGATCCGCATATATTTCACACTTCCCCCCAAAGGGATAAAGATTCCATATTTTCAATGCAAAGATTATTGTAGCTAACTCCAGATCATGTGTTGGGTATTTATGTTCATGAAACTTCAAATACCTTGAAGAATAGGCTAGGAATTTTTCATTCTTCATTAAGAAACAACCCTATCCCTTCTTAAAATCATTTTTGAATACCATGAAATGTTCTCTACTTGTGTTTAATGTGTTAACAGGTGAGGTGATAATACTTTTTTTCAAATCCTTAAATCTCTCTTCACATTCATCATTCCAAAAAATCATGACTCCCTTCTGAGTTATCTTGGTTGGAGGGTTTGATAATCACAAAAAATTTCTAACAAATAGATGATATTACCCAACTAATTTAAGGAATCTCTATATAGTTTTCATAGATATTAACCTTGATTATCCTTCATTTGATTTTGTATTTGAAGGATCCATAAATATTCCATTGCATGTAATGATAAGCCCCAAGAATGAGAACTCCTTCAACTCAAACTCACATTTACTATAATTGTCATAAATCTTATCCTTTTATAAGCTCTTTAGAATAATTCTCATATTCTACTTATGATCCTCCTTGTGTTTGGATTATATTAGAGTATCATCTATAAGTACTAAAAAAATTTCAAGGTAAAATCCAAAGACTCTATTCATCAAGTCCATTAAGATTATTAGAGCATAAGGGATTATAAATAGAATAAATATAAACTAATAGTTCTTGTACCATGTATGAAAAGTAGACTTGGATATATCCTATGTATTCACTATAACATGGTAACATCCCAACCGTATATCCACTTTGGATAATTATTATTCTCTACATAAATGACCAAACAAGTCATAAATCTGTAGAAGTGGATACTTGTTCTTTATCATGAAATTCTTGAACTCACAATAATCAATGAATATGGGCATTGACCCATCCTTCTTCTTGAAAAATAGGACTAGTGTAGTCTATGGTGAAGCACTTGGGAATATGAACCCTTTGTCTAGATTTTCATATAGTTTTTTCTTCAGATACTAATGTTCCACAACATCAATTCTATACAAATTATCGGATTATGGTAATTCCCCAGGTATACGATTGATTGAAAATTTAACCTCAAGGAAGACCAGGAAATTCATTAAGAAATACATCATCATATTCCCTCACATTGGGCGTGTCTTAAAGGATGATTCTTTTCTTAGAATCAATCATTTGAGATATATATTATTGCTCATAGGAAAATAATATTCATACTCAAGATTTTTGTTATAAATAAGGTTCATCCACCTCCTTCCAAGTGTGCAGAATCGAAGTATGATTCATGATATAGATAGAGATATATTTTCTTCTTGTGCTAATTTACGTTGTCTCTATATAGGAAAATCCGATACATGACCAGAATTGCATCAAATTCCACCAAAGGGAGTATGAAAACGTTATTTTGGAATTTCATCCCAAATATTGTGATAGGGGAGGAGTTATATACTTGGGATGTAATAATTTTTTCATTTTTTTTTTAATCGACAACTCTACTTCCACATTTTGTCATGGTTTTGGAATAGTTCTACTAAACATTCATGATAGAAAGGAAAATGTAGAACTATGGACTATAACCCTACCTTTTACGTTTTGATTATGTTTCTATCCATTTATTTTGTCCAAAATATACTTAGGGATGATAATTTTTAAACTATTAAATAGATAGATGAGAATCCAATGACTTTAAAGGGATAACTTATAAATGACATGTATTTCTTAAATTATCAATTTCAATGATTCAATCTATGTTATCTAGGATCTATTTATTATCATATAATATCATGGGAATTTTTTGTTCCCCATATAATGGTTCATAATTAGCTTATGAATTTACTAAATCATATCCCCTAAGAGTGTCAAATGAGTTGTGAAACAAGACCCATTGTTTATCACCAGTTCTTGGTCATGTCTAGCCTAATGTAGTGTTTTTAGGTTTTAACCCTATGTACATATGTACCAGAGCCACATCCACTAATAGTATCCATACAAGGATGTATTTTCTTGATAAAACGCTTTCTTTATACTTACCAACATTTAGAGATTTTTTATTATACTTATTATTATCCCTAAGTCTATTTAAAGACATTTCTAATCCTAATCCCAAAAATAAATAAATAAACTTTTTTTATACCAACTATAACCACACTGATCTTTAAATCACATTAAAACATGATTTATTACATAAGGTTACACATAATTCAACCAAGATGATCAAGAAATATAGTGTATTGGGGAAGTACGTACATTACAAAGAAACTTAAAATGATAAATACATCATATTTATTGAAAAAATTATTAACATGCTCATACTTAAAAATGGATGAGATAACCTGGGGACATACATAAGAAAGGGGTGAGATATAAATCCTAGTAAGGGAATAAAAATGGAATAACATGAATAAGGTAATAAATGTTAAATTATAGTAATATCAATGGGTCATAAAATGATTGATAATCATAACCTTTAACAATACGACATGATATAGAATGATAACATAAAGGAAGCATAGGAAATATGGAAACAAATTAAAACACTACATCATAAACATAGGTAAATGATAACTGTAAAGATGTAATGATGGAAAAATTAATATAAAGGAATCAGGTTTAATCCCTATCTAGACATGAAATATCATGAGACTAAACATAACCCAATTCATAGGAGTGCTATATAATTCGAGGGGCACCCGTCACATTCATTTCATTCTCATGATTAAGTATTCTATATAGATCATACAAAATGGATTAATTTATCATCATATTTTATTACATAATAAATGAATGAGTAATAAAAACATGTGAGTACCCAACCATGAAGTATAAGTTCATAAAGTTTAACACCCTTGATAGTAAATGGGTATGATATTCACTACACAATTTTTTTCGCATGAAAAATCATAGTGAAATTTTGCTAGCATAACGATGTCACTTAAAGATTCATAAAATGGGTTGATAAAGAGAAAGTGGTATCAAATTATTTGGACTTAAAACTTAAAATAATAGTTACATGTAAAAAACATTTCCCAAATATAGTAATTGCAAATAGAAGACATAAGATAATGAAGAAGCTTGAATAAAGATGGGAAGGAAAAGAACGCTTACCTGAGTGTGTGAATCCAAATTCTTGGGAGGGGCATCTTGAGAGATTGGGGGAATCTTGGGAGGACTCTAGAGAGGTGAGGTAAGATTAAGGATGTGATAAAAGTATTTTAGTGAAGAGAAGTTTGATCTTGGGTGGTTTTATATATGAAATGAGTGGGGAATTCATTATAATTTCTCAAAAATATGTTTTGGACTCTATATAATAAAATAACAAAAAACACAAACCTTAACATTGTTTTTTCAAATGGTTTCTACCAAATGGGAGTGGTTTTAATTATTTTTTAATTCAAAGGGTCGAACTCAAGAAAATAATACACTTACTTTTTAAAAATTGAGTCATAATCTTAATGAAATGATTTTAAAACCTTAAAATATCTTATTGGTTCTGGAGGATTTATAAAGGCTTTATAAAATTAATAAAATAAAAATAAAATCACATTATTTTAAAGTTAAAACATATATTTGGTTGCGGATATGCTTTATAATATTTTTTACATCAATTTTGTGTCATTATGATGTTATACACTGTAAATTTATAAGGTATTTAATTTTTACTCAAAAATTCAACTATCTCAGAAAATTATAAAAAATTCACTGTTGGATAATTTTAATGTTATGATTCCAAAAATAATATTAATATTATCAAAAAATTGTTTTAAATGTTTTTATTTTTACTTTCAAAATCATAATTGACATTTATTGAGAAATGTTGTGTTATTTTAACAATAACATTTTTCGAAGCCTTATAAAAATTACATTTGGATTCATAAAAATTATTTGATAATCTATATTTAATAAAAAAAATATTTAAGAATAATATTTTTTTTAAATATTCTTTATTTCAAAAATAAATTAATTCATCAAAATAAATTCTTTAATTGAAATTGAATATGAATTAAGATATAATTTTTTTACTATATAAAAATCAAAATCATTTATAAATTACTGGTAAAAATAAAATGTCAACATTATTCTATTGAAAATATAATATACATATTCATATTACTACTTCCTTGATACATATCAATTTAATACACTGTAAAACACCCCAAGGGAAAGATACACAATGAGGAGACTTTCATGGGGTAGTTTGACATACAATGTATGGGTCATGATATTGATGAGACTGAAATTCTATCATAAATGGTTTCTCTTATGTTTAAGTTGTTTTATTTCAGTTTGGGATTTGTCAAAGAAAATTAATTTAGATGTTATCTTCCTCAAAATATCAGATAAATAGACTTCATAGTGTATTATCCTACTGGTTGAGGCCATCACTTCCTTTTTCAGTGTCAATTGGATTTGTTAAAACCCTATATTTATTCTAATAATGTGATAACTATTCAGAAAATATATTATCAATCTTAATGATGATAAATGGTATTTTAAATTCGATATGATATAATAAAACTGAATAAGATCATGTGTTTTCTATAACCATAATAAATAATATGAAATGTAATTTAAATCAGAAGGGGAATTTTATTTATAATAGTTCAAGTTGTTACATATCCTCTATCTAGATTTTCTCATTAGTGAAACTAAAAAAATTACTTCCAGAACAACACCTGGTGAAATCAGAAATGATATTCTAAATCTCTTTCTATTGAATTTTTTCAAAGTGATGTTTCATCACTAATTGATCAAAACAAGCATCATCTAAATTTTTCAAAATTATTGATATTAACATCTAGGAAACATATTTTTCTTCGACATAATTATTGACTTAATCAAAATATGTTGAAAAATATAATATTTCTCATCGTCACCCAACATGTAACACAATCACCCAATTTCTATTTTTTTAATACCAAATTTTCCTTAAATTCAATTAGTTTTCTCTATGTGATGTTTCTTCCTTGAATGATCAGAATAAACATCCTCTGATTTTTTATAACCTCTAAACATAAAATATGTGATTCTAATTTTTCATCAACTTAATCATTGACATAATAATAATATATTGAAAAAATATACAATATTTTATCATCATCATCATCCAACATAAACTTAAATTATGTTTAATTAAATTTAAAAAATGGTTTGAATATTCCAAAACATGTTTAATCATCTCAAACAAATATATATATATATAATGTTATGAAATTTAAATTTTTTTGGATTATATGCTTTTATTCATAGGAACACCAAAGAAAAAACATATTTTATTACTTGTTTAACTATAAAAAATTGATGATTCATGCAATTAGATGATATAATGAAATTTATTTAATGAATTAATATTTTTATAAACATTCTTATCATATTAATTTGATATTGGTTTCAAGATTTACTATCCAACAAAGTTTTTGACCATAAGAATGGAAATAAAAGATAAATTTTTTTAATAGTTTTGTTGAAAAGATTAAAATTAAAAATGTTTTATAATATTTCCGTCACATTTTAAATCACCTCAATATTAGTTATATTATCAAGGATATTTTTAAAAGAAAATACTATCTAAAATTTATAGTGGTTTGAAAATAAAAAATCAAATTATTTAAAAAATTCTTCTATTTTATATGGAAACTCACCTATAACATTAACATTATTTGAATAATTCAAGGAGTATAAAAATGATATTTTTATTACACGTTTGAAATGTTATGTTCTAAAATGGGTCACTTTTAATATATTGAAATGTTGATTCATGGATTGTTATGAATGTTTTTTATTTACATAGTATGTAATGGATGCTCAAGTTTGGAAACATTTCACTTGAATTATATGACTATTATAGAATTACCTTTAATTTATAAATCATTTATACAACTGTATAGTTTTAATTATAGTGAACTATAATCATACATGTCAATATGATATGAGGAATCTAAGCTTTAGTTGCATTAAAGCTAGGGGTGTAATTTATTTAATACCCAAAATTTAGTTTTGATGATTTAGGCATGATTGGGGAATAGTTTCATTAGATTTTTGAGGTTATAATTGTTATTTATAGGTTTGGGTAAAATCTTAACTAGGGTGGTACTGTAACTAAATAGATCACCTGGTAGAGGGATATTGGGAACTTGGTTAAACTCCTGATGGTTATATAAGTTTTTAAAATGCCACAATATACCTGGTGGATGGATATTGGGTGCACATTAAGGGAATACAAGGTCTATACTGGATTAAATATATGTTTTTTAATTTTAATTAATATAAATATTAAAAAAAATCATGTAAGACTCCTCATATTAACTTGACTAGAGAAACACCATGGAGGATTAAGCACTCTTTCACCCGCATTCACCTCTTCCATTCTCATATGATGTCTCTTAAATTAATTATATGATCAATGATTAGTCTATATATTTTCCCTCTTATTAGAAATTGATGGTGATTTAATAGATAATTTTGTTATTATCTATTCTAGATTACCTTATGTAGGTGGCTCAATGAATTTCCATCAAATAAAATGATTTTTCGTGTATTTTTTTATGGAGATAATAAAGTGAGTTTTTGTGACCTTAGTTTTAGAAAACAGCGATTAGGGTGTTTGTATTAGGTTGGGTTGGGTCCCCTAAAAACTAAATAGAGCTACCCTATTTGATTCATCTTGGTTTTGTTAGGATAGTCCTGATTTTGGGGTTTTCTATTGATTATAAAAATTTAAATTTATCAAAAATATTTTTTAGCAACCCATGAATAGTACATTGTATTGAATTTAGTTTTTTATATAATTATTGGGTTTCATATTGTAGTGTTTGACACCTCTATTTTGAGTATTCCTCGGTTAAATTTCTACACATTTATTTTTACATGGTTTTTAGAGTTTAGAGATGTGATAAAAGTGTTCAAGAGTTTAAAAGAAATCTAAGGTAGGGATAAAATATGTGATGTAAATTTCTATGTTACAATAGTATCACCAGCTATCTAGTTGTTCTCTTGGGAAGATATAAATATTCCCAGTAAAAACCATGTAGCTGGTGGAGGCCACTAGATAGCCGATGTAATTATATGGAGCCCATAAGACATTTTGTGTTTATGGATGTATTTTTAAAAATATTCCCTCCACTAACTGTTACTTATTATATTAGGCCCCATTTAAACCCCAAAACCCCAGGAACCCAATAAATTGATTTTAGTTTTATCTCTATCCTTTATAACACCTCTATTTCAATCTTGTGTTCTTAATCTGGTAGGTTCTTTTATGATTAGTATCATTTCCCTTCTCTTACTAGTAACCAAAACTGATTAGAGACTCAATTTATAGATTGAATTGATGTGTTTTGGAATGATCTAATTTGGGATTTATTGATCATTGATAGAATTAGAACTTGGATTGAGGGTTATAGAATTTGTGTATCTTTTGGGTGAATATAATTGTTTCTACTTAATCTTCTTTAGAATGTTGGACTTTGATGTACCTTTAGGGTGTGATTTCTTCTCAACCTTGATCATACGAATCTAAATCATATTTATTTGGTATTGTTCTATGTATATGGAGATAATTTTTGGACTTAGATAGTGACCCTTGTTTCTCAATCATTATGCACCTAATTAAGGTGTGAAGACCTTGACTTTAGATCAGGTTTCATAAGGGTTCTTGGAATTTTTTTTGTCTTTCATGTGAAGCACCATGATATATTTGTTGATTAATTGTCAAATGATTATTAACTTATTCATGTTTTTCTTATATTTATATTTATATTATTTGGATAGTGGATTGATTTGATGTAATGATTGATATATAATTTGTATCCCATATCATATGTTTATGTTTTTTTCTTCTATCTATAGTTGAGTGTGTAGGCTGGGAATATTTGACTACCCCCTAGAGGGGTGTGATAGAAATTTTTGGCATGTACATTGGATTTCATAACTAGTGGGATTAATCACACATGTTTTTAGTTTATCTCATTGTAATGACCTATAATTTTATCATTGAAATTTCCATTCTTATAATTGAGTCATATTTAGTAATGTATGATAAAGTACATACACCACATCATTAAAAAAATAATTATTATAAAAATTTTAATATTGTATTTAGAGGATAAAAATGTACAAAAATATTAATTACATTACAATAGGATAAAAAATAGATAATAAGATTACTAAAATATGAACATTTGGATCACCTCAACCCCCCAGAATAATTACACTCATGAAAAATGCTATAGAAATAAAGCAGAATATTAATAATGCAATATTTCTCTTGAAAATGAAAATATATAACCTTCAGAGAAAATACAGTTAGATAATGAATGAATGAAATATGATTTATTCATAGGATATAGGGAACACATATGAATGTTACAAATTTGATCATTTGAATTATAATTAGACCGCCCGAATAGTAACATTACCATTAAAAATATTAATTTAATCATTAGAAATAGAAACCTGAGCCTTATAATAGTAAAAACACCAATGGAAATATAAAATAATAGTTATTAATTTTATAAATGAAAATATGGGGTATTTATATCAGGATATAGGTAAAACCTATTTTAAAAATGATAAAATAATTGTTTAAATTTTTTGATAAACATATATGTTTTATTTTCATTTTTATAATATATATAATCATTCAAATAAAATGTTATTTTTATAAAATGGTTTTATAAATTAATATTATGTGGTGTTTTAATGATAATAATTTTATTAGAAATTAAATAATTTATAAAAGCTTCATAAAAATGATCATAATATTAAAATTGGTATTTCTTAGATAAATGGGTGTTTATTTTAATAATTAAATTTATCATATTTAGAAAAATTTTCTCATAAAATAGATTTTATTTTATGAATTTTTATGCTGAAAAATGGTTTGGTTGATTTTTTGGTATTTTTCTAAAATAGTTGAATTTTGGGGGAATTATGAAATGTAGTAAAATGTGGTATTTAAAATTATAAGAAAAATAGATGAATTTTTTGGTAATTTATGATTTAATCACACAATATTTCAAATAAAATGCACCATTTACTTTTTACAGAAATAATAATCAATAAAGTTGTTAGTCATGTGCCAAAACAATAAACCAATGAATATAATATTCAAAAAAATCCTCTCCTCCCCTTATAAAACCACCTCTCACCACCCCTTATCCTCACAACATCTATGCCCTGATGCTTTCTATCTTTTTAAATAGCTAACTCCTCAAATATCTCCCCATGTATCTATTTAAACTTTTATTCATAAATTCCAGTCCTAAATTTTCTTATGGAGTATTTCAAGAGACAACATTCAAGAGGTAATATTATCAAACTTTCTCTTTTAAATTTCATTTCTTCTTCTACCTTCTACTCTACTCACTCATACAATAAGAAATAATTAATATAGTATTATATATATTGTAATAAATTTTTTTTAATTAAATATCCATCATCTACCCACCCTTTATTTGATTCTTAAATTAATATGTTGTTCACAATGTTGTTGGTTCACAACCTTCATGTACAACACACTTCATTTTTATGCACCACCTTCAAGGATTTTCATATTAATATTTAAATTATTAAATATTATTATAAGAATTATTTTATAACTTATTTCATGTTCTTTATTATTTTATTATTCATTTAGTAACATTTAATGAAACATGTTCATGATTTCCATATAAACCATCCTAAATTAACTTACTATTTAACATCAACATTTTACCAAATGAATTTCCCATATATTGTAATAGTAATGTGTAATTTAGAACATTTAAATTTATATAATTACATGATTACCATTTATTCATCACTTCTATATTTGTATTCCAATTTCAAAAAACTTCCATGATTATAAACAAGTGATCCAGCCATAGAACCATGAAACAAACACCCCCAGAATAACAAAACTGAACATTATATCCCATTGAAATGCCTATAAATAAAAAAATAAAATTTAAATAAATAAAATATATATTTTAAATGTATTTAATTAAGTAATTTATGAATCTAATTTTATTATTAATGAAATATTGTTCAATTGAATATTGATTTTGGAACTTAAGGTAAGGGAAATCTCTGAACCACAGGTTTTTATTAGGTTTTGGACTATCTTTATCTAACTCACTTTGACTCTCTTTAATTTTACTTAATGATACTAAATTATATATATATATATATATATATATTAATTATATACCTATCTTATTCTTACATCATTTTATGGGGTAAAACATGCCTTAAATTAATTTCTCAAATGCAATGCATTTCTTTTCAAGGGAAATTCTTATGATATGCAGTTATATTATGAAATCCATTACATTCTATATATAATTATTATGTTTATGCCTTATGATTTATTTTTTTTTCTATAAGACATAATCATATACAAGTTATTATAGGTGTTCCCAGATAGATCTCTAATGCATTGGGTGATGTTTTTGTCTCATTAGACATTATGTATTGGGTTGGGGAGTGAACCTAGTCCATGATTATACTCTATCCACCATGTGATGTTTTCTTAGTATATAACCATGAATTATGATTATTTCATGTTATATTTTTATTCCAATTTCCATTTGTTCCATGATCTTATGAATCCATTTTTTTATGTCGTGACTCTATATAATTAATCTTGATCCTTTTATTTTATGTTATAATGTTATGGATTTTGATTCATATCTAATGTTTCATTACCATGTTTATTCATATACTGGGTTTTATAGCTCACTTATTTCTTTTATGTATTCTCCAAGTTATCCTATAATGTTTAAAGAGATTAAAGTAATTTAGGAGCTTATTATAGTGGTTAAAATAATGTTTTTTATTTTAGATTCATGTTGAAATTTAATTAAACAAGTCATCTGAAGACACTGGGTCTCTTGGTCACATGGTTGTATTTAATGGAAAAAATGTTAAAAAAATGTTATAATATGTTTTAAATATTTGGGTCTCTATAGTTGGTATGAGAGGAATGGTGAATTTATTTTTGGGTATTTGGAAAAAAAATACATTAGTAATAACCCTAGGGAAAAATCTATCTTTAATAAAATATCCTTGAATTTTGGAAAATTAAAGGGTGATTGGTTTCCATTAAATTACATCCTTATATGGATAATACATTTGGATTTGGATCTAAAATAGTTGAACCTATGTGTATTAACCCAAAAATGGTGTATTGTTAATTATCTCAATAATCACTTAGTGCATGATAAAGAGGTCTCGTTGAACACATGGTTTAACATGCTATGGGTATATACTTCAGAAAACATATAAAAAAATTTACAAACCATTATGAAGGAATTGATAATATTTTTAGGTTATAAAATATAATAAGTAAATCACCTTGGATAACCAAGATTGAATCATAGATATTCATAAGTTAGTATTTACAATACATTTATATGTTAATTCTTTTATGTTCTTAGTTTCTATTTTTATATTCTTGATAGATTATGTATTATAATCCCTAATTATATTTCATTTTTTAGTTCATGGAAGGAAATATGAGATATTGTAACAATAAATGATGCGGTAGGCAATGTGATGATTTCCTTAATGAGATTCCTAACCTAATGAGATAGGAAGATAACAACATCACGATAATAATAGATAAACTAAATAAATTTTAGAATAATAACTTCAATAATATGGAATTCCTTCCTTATCTTAAGAGAGAGAAATTTTTGTTCAAGTCCTTTATATGAACAATGAATCTGATATTTTGTGTATATTCGTACACCCCCCCCCCCCCCATCATGGAATAATGGATTAACTCTATTGATAAAGTATTCTCTTTACTCTAATACATATTTCAAGATAATTACATATTTTCTATCTATCCTCATGAAGGGGAAGCAGGTTAATGGTGGAAATAGATCAAGAACAAGAATCTCAACAAGGAATTCAATTCCATGTATTGTGAAGGAGTTAGTAAAATATTATTCAATAAATATTTTTCTCAAACTATACATCTTGAAATTGAAATAATGTTCCTCAAAATAATTCATATGAAAGATGATTCTATCAGTTCTTATGAGGACAACATCGGAATACGTGTATGTTCTACCTTCGACTTTTTGATCAATGTCAAAATTAATGTAGACAGATTCAATAGTGGTTTAAAGAAAAATCTACAAAAATATTTAGTGATTTGAAACATTGAAATCTATGATTTGATTAATCATTATGCCCTCATGGTTAAGATAGATATTGGAGAGTCTAAATGATCTCACGGTCCTAGAGATAAAAAGTATAAAATAGATTTCAATTCAGGGGGTGAATATATAAATATCATGGAGGTAAGAAAACCCAACTACCCACATGTCAAAAATATGGAAAAAATAATCCTAGAAACTATCTCAATGGAACTATGGGATGCCTCAAATGTGAAAAAGAGGGGTATCAGGTTAATCAAGGCCAAAGAGAGATGAATAATCCCCATAATGTTAGGTATAAAAATATGGTTCAAATCAATAATCAGCCTACAGTATAGTGTTTCAAATTTAAGTAACACAAGAATTATGTGAACCAGTTCCCTATACCAAGTGTTTTTGGAAACAATCAATGAAAACAAATTCCAAGGACTAGAGAGAAAGGAATGTAATATGCTTCCACTACTATTAAGGTAGACCCTAGAAACATTAAGGTGACTAGTATACTATTTATTCACTCAAGAATAATGAACATACTTTTTATTCTAGTTATACACATTATTTCATATCCTGTGAGTTTAATATAATTATTCAAACACAACCTAAAAACATGATGGATAAGATATTTGTGGGAATAGAAAATAGAGAAATTATTTCATCCCAAGTATATAAATACTTCTCTGTCAATGTTTGGGTATTGATCAACCAATAAAATATTGTCCAACTTACTTTAGTGGGGTTTGATGCAATTTTTGAACATGTATTGTATGTCCTTATATAAATCCAACATCAACTGTCGGGAGAAGGAGACCACCATTCACATCTTGATCCATACTATGATTTTATTCATGTGTAATGAGTTGGATGAATATCTTATGGAATCTTCATCTCAAGTGTGGATATTACTAAACTATGATAAATCATTTCTATCTCAAATTTCTAATAAAAATGATAGAATAATTATTGGATACATGCTCATTATAAGGGATAATAAAGGTAAATTTCATAAGTAATTGTCTTATCTATCTCCTAAATGGGAGGTTGAGTTTATAATCAAAAATATACCAATATCTCTAACCATATCTAGAAATCTTCACATAATGGTCAATATTTATTTAAAATAACTTAATAATTAGTTAAAATAAAATTTAAAGGGTTTTATAAACTTTAGTTCTTCACCATGGGGTGAATTGGTCCTCTTCGTCAAGAAGAAGGATCGGTTAATATTCTTATACATTGAATATCATGAACTCAATAAAATCATGATAATTAACATGTATACCTTTCCATGGATAGATGAATTTTTTGATCAACTATTTGGTTTCATTATTTCCTTAAGGTGGAAATTATTTCAAGATATCACCAATTAGGAGTGAAGAAGGAATATATTTCAAAGATAGACTTTTGAATATGTTATGGACACTATGAGTTAATAGTGATTCCTTTAATACTCACTAATGATCTATAAATCATTATGAACATAATTAATATATTATTTATATATTACCTTGATAAATGTTTATTAGTATTTATATATGGTATCATGATATACAATAAATTTAAGGAGGAACATTATGAGAATTGGAATAGTATGCTAAAAAAATTTGAAAGGAGATTCTATATGAAAAGTATAGTAAATATTAATTCTAGATAGAGGATGAATAATTTGTTGGTAATTGTATCACCAAAAAAGTGATATCCTTGTACCCTAATAAGTCAAATGAAATTGAGGATTAGAATATACCAATATTTTTAATGGTGATCTATAGTTTCCATGGATAGGCAGGACATTACTGGAGATTTGTGAGAAACATCTCATGATTATCAAACCCAGTGACCAAGATATGTTATAAGTGGGTAATTTTTTCTACACCATTGAATGAAAATTGAGATTAAAATAAATGAAAAATTGATTATCAATGCATTGGTACATACACTATACACAAGTAGGGAAACTTTCATGTTATAAAAAAATGATTCAAATAATGGATTAGGATATGAACTAATGAAAAATGAAAAAGTGATAACCTACACCACAAGGCATTTAAAATTTCATTAGAAGAACTACCCAACACTTGAACCGTAGTTAGATGTAGTAACCTTCACATTGAAAATCTAGTGGTATTATTTCTATTTGGGGAAGTTTAAAATATATATGGATCATTATAGCCACAATTATATATATTCACCTTGATGGAACATAATATGTTCCAATGAATTTTTATAGAGATGATCAAGTAAAATGACTAATAAATCTAGTAAGATCCTTGTAAATAAAATAATTTGATAGTTGATCTATGTAGAAAGGATCTATAAACCTTTTCATTGCTGATAATTGAGAACTATCTAATATTATTATACTTAAATAGGATAACATGTGAATCATAATGAAATTAAAATCATCATTACTTTCTAAAATTATTTCTCGACTATCCCTTCTATAGAACATAATGGATTATCAAAGAGGTGATTTTGGAATATAGTGGAAAGTAGAAGCAATAAGAAAAGTTAAACTCCAAGAGTTTAAAATATATGAAGAATTATTTTTCTGAGTTGGGTCCTGAATAAGTGTAATATAAAATCATTAGATAAATAATGTGTAGTTTAATGATTTGAATAGCTATAAATTATTCATCCTCTTAAGCGGTATAAATATTTATCAATATCTACAAGAGCACTACTGGTGAAACAATGTGATTGATATAATGAAATATAAACTATGATTCTAGGAATGTCATCAAGAAAATTCTAAAAAGAAAATTTCTAAGGGGATGATTCAACCATTACCAATACCCACATGTAAATTGGAAAACATCACAATGTACATTGTAAATTTCATTAAAAATTAATCAAAAAAATAATTATATATGGTTTATGGTATTTGAACTTACACAGATTCCTTGTTTCATCACTATTTGAGAGGACTTATCACTTGATAAACTTACAATGATATACATTAGGTAATTGGTGAGGCTATATGGGACACCAATATTGATTTTATTTGATCAATATATGAGATTTAACTTTGTTTTATGGAAGATTCTCCAACAAGATATAAACATTGAGTTGAGTTGTGGTACATTATATCTTCATCAAACTGATGGACAATCTAAGAAAACTATCCTAAAACTATAAGGAATGTTGAGATCATGATCAATGAAATTCAATGGATGATGGGATTAACATCATTATATGATTTATTTATCATAAAATTATATATTTCAATCAAAAATCCAATTGGATCCATATAATCCTTTGATGAGAGGAGATGTAGATCACCTGTATGACAGAATGATGTTGGCGAATGCAAGTTTTTGGGACCTTAAGTGAATGAGGAAATGACAAAAAAGTTAATGAATATTAAAAAACACATAAAGGCTTCTCAATACTGAAAAATAACTATGTTTACAATCATCGATAAGTCCTAGAGTTTTAGGTTATAGATAAATTGTTTCTTCAAATATCTCCATGGAAGAGATTTGTGATATTTTTGGAGAATTGAAAGCTAAGTACTAGGTATACTAGCCCCTTTGAGATTCTTGATCACATTAGAGTTGTGGAATATCAACTAGAACTCCCACCTACACTCTCTTCAGTACATGATGTATTTAACATATCCCTATTAGGGAAGTAAATATGATACCCCTCACATGTAATAAATTCAAAGCTGAAACAATTGGAAAATGATCTCTCTTATAATTAGAATCTAGTAAAGATATTTTTCCATAGATATAATGTCAAATGAAATAATAAAACTCGCCTAGTAAAAGTATTATGGTGAGACCATAGATCAAGGAGGAAACATGGGATATATACAGACTATAGGAAGAGTTGATGAAGAGTCATACTCACATATTTTCACTATAGTTTGTAAAATGAAATTTCACCAGTAAATTTTCTTAAGAGGGGAGAATGTAACAAACCATGGTTTTATCAATGGAATTTTCCTTCTTATAATTATATAATATTACGTAATATAGCATAAGGTGCATGAACTAAATGTTAAAATAAATAAAATAAAATTATATGAATTTTATTATTATATTTAGAGAACAAAATTTTCCTTAAGAATTGAACATATTATAATAAGATAAAATATAGAAAATAAGATTAATAAAATATTAAATTTTTTATATACATTCTCCACCCGAATAACCACACTCTCAAACAGTGATATAGAAATAAATAATAATATTATTAATGAAATATTCATTTTGAAAATTAAAATATATATAACATTGGGATAAAATTGATTTGAATGATGAATGAATAAAATATGAGGTATTTATAGGGTGTAGGGATCCCATACGACCATTACAAATTTAACCATTAGAATAGTAACCTTATCATTATAATAGAAATATTAGTGTTAGGAATAATAACCTAACCTTTATAAGAGTAACCTTACTAATGGAAAATTAGAATAAAATTTTTTAATCCTATATAATTAAAACATGGAATAATTATATCATGATACAAGTAAAATATGAAAACTTGAACATATACCATGTTATATATTGCAACCAATTTCTTATGTTACCATGATTTTATGATTCCGTGTTATTTATGTTATGACTAAATATGACTATTTATGAGCATTATATTTTATGTTACTCTGTTATACCTTTTGACACATGTCATTTGCTTCATTTCCATTTTTTTCCCTTAATGAGAATTAAAGATCTCATCTTTCTTTTAGGTATTCCACAGGTTATCCAATACAGTTCTTTGAGATTAGATGGATTTAGAAGTTAATTATAGAGATTAAAATGAGGATTTTTTATTTTAGTTTCATGTTTATATTTAATATACCAAGTCATCCAATGAAAATAGTCCCCTTGATCCTTTGATTTTATTTAGTGGATATTTATTCTAAAAACACATAATAATATGTTTAAATGTTTTATATTGATATATCAATAAAGGAGATTGAGTTATTAGGATGATCTATCTTCCTTATGGTGTGGTTATGAATCATGTAGAGTGTTTATCTGAGGACCCAACATATGTGGTGTACTACATAATATTTGTTTGTAATCTATTGTATTTAATCTCATAAAATGCACATGTTTCTCTTATTTAATTCTATTGAGGATTGTTGGTGGTGTTTACCAAGTCTTGTAATCACACCCTAATCAACAATTTTGATGCATTTTTAGATTTCATGATTAGGTATATGGTTAAGGGAAAGGGACCCATATTGGATGGTTTAGAAGGATTAGCATCTTGATGTTGACATTAATGGATGGAATTTAGGGTGGTTTTTTACTACTATTTATATTTAGTATCAACCATATACCTTGGATCCTTTTTTAGTTTTATTTTATGTATCTAAAATTACATATTTAAACCTAATGGGATTTATTAGTATATTCCTCTACATTGTGGATTGATTGTTTATTTAGTAATTATTATTTTTTATTTTTATATCGCATCCCTTATTTGTACACTCATGTTTACCTGATATCAAGGGAACATTCTCCCCATGATGGTCCTTAGGGCCTCACCACTAGTTGAGATCTACTTTAATATGGTAAATCATGCATGGGTTCATGTAGTACCCCCAACCCAAACCAAGTGTTTTGGGTTAGGTTATTACAAAATGGTATCAATGCACCAAATTATCTATCTTGTTATTACCTTTTCCTTAATTTGGGATAATGTAGATAGAATATAGGATATTTTGGGATTGTGTAGGTGAGTTATGTTAATACTAGACCTAAATAATATATTAATCATTTGATTTTCCATAATGTGGGATTTTATGATATTTCATCTGATGTTACCATTGATTTATGTCACCTTGGATTATGTGCAAGAAGATGGTTTTCTGATTTATGGGATATGGTGTGAGTTCATAAATAATTTTTAGGCATGTAGGATCACATTCCAATTACCTATTTATTACATTTGATATAGAAATTATAATTAAATATAAGTTGAACTTTTGATGTGTTCTTTCATTCATTATTAATTGCATTATTTTATTTGAGAAATTTGTATCTTATGTATTAGTGTATATATGTGGTTGTGAATAACGTGTAGGTACTGGAGGCTTGGATATAGTTATAAGTAGTTCTTGGTGGTTATAATTTTTTCTTATTTGTATCCTATTAGGATGAACCTTGTTGTGAACCCTTATATGTGTTCGTGTATTATATAATTAGTTTTGATATTTAAGATATTGGATTTCTTTAATGATGCTCAGAAATTTTAGAACATTTATCCCCGTAGATACTATGTGAATCCAGCTTCACCTCTATTATGCAGGATGATACAACTAATCATGTTGCCTTAGTTTCTCCAGTTGGTTGAGAAATAGAATTGGTCCAACTAGGACACATTCGACCAATTCCTATTCATGGAGGAGTAGCCTTTAAGGGAAAGACAATGATGGTCAATTATTATTGTGACTTCCAACTCAATCACCCCCAAACTTCTACAGAACTAGAGTCCCTCAAGATATAGAGGGATTATTATGGTCTATATAGTTAATTTTTTACTATATAGAGAACCCATAGGGTCATATGTTCAATCTTGACACCTTTACACTTGAAGGAAAATATCCACAACGGTGGGACACCATATTATAGGCTGGTAGATAAGAATGGATGACATTGGAGGCCTTCAAGGACCTGTTCATTAAGGATTTATTCCTTGATGCATTGGAGCTAGATTATTCTTATGTAATTATATATCTCAAGAAAGTTATGATGACCATTCCTAGCTTCTTAGTGATATTTATAGAGACAATTCGATTTTCTACTCTTCTAGAGTGGAATGAGGAATAAATAAAAAAGAATTTTTGATATAGGACTTCTACCATAGCTAAAAGAACTAGTTATGAACATCAACATGCCTTCCTATTATATTTTACTTTGTAAGGAATGGATGATTGATATGTGCTTTGAATAAAATAGAACAATGAGACTACTTACAATGACCAATGAATCAATAGGTTCTCTAGTGTAGTCTTAGTTTCCAATTCTATAAATAATAAGAGAAAGTAAGTGGTTAATTTCTAGGGTGGTGGTGGACAGTCAAATTAGAGCATAGGTTCCTTGACTCTCCATATAGGATATGACTCTTCTTGGTGTTATAAATGTTGTACAAAGGGATAATTTCTCATGGATTATACCTATTCACTCAATAATTTTCACCAGTGTGGTAATATAAGGCATCTGAATTGGTTTTATGATAGAACTTAAAGGATGCATATAGCAGGTGCAGGCACATAACCCCATCAATAGGTTAAGACCCCATAAGGGTCAATTAATTAGGTGTATAAGGACCCAGCCTTAAAACATTACTTAATATTGAATTAAATGAATAATTCACATTGATGATCTTTTCAGGTTTAGAGTTTTAGCGAATTAGGACATAACTATTATGTCTCAAAGGATTACAAAGTAGACACTACTACTATAACCGATTTTTCACAACAATAAAAAAATCCTTATATAAAACAAGAGTTATTTTCTTGATATAAATCTTCTTGAATACTTTCTTTCTCTAACCCTTCCTCGTAACCTGAGAAAAACATTTCAAAACCATGGAAAGAGCATAAAAAGATCAGCAAGGGTTATAACATAATGAAAGGAAATATTAACCCACCAATAAATACAAATCAATGAAACCATAACTTTCAATCATAACATACCTTCTGAAATCATTATATTTATGTATAACTCATCATAATACATAAAGGTAACTTGAGGCATTCATAACATTCTTACGTAGGGAGTAACCCTCATGGTTACGTTTGGAATACCCATCACAGTATATTCCCTAAATCTCTTTGGAGAAACCACAGCATTTAACTCCTTTCTGTTACCCAATGCATTGGAGAGCTATCACGAGCTCACCCACCCTTAGTTTATCATGGAACCACCTGTCTTCATAAACAATGCCCAAGAACCATAACCTAATCGTATCACATAAAACATGCATAAAGGAAACATAACATTTCCACATTTCAATCACAATATATCAATACAACACATTGATATAATAAAAACGTTATCAAAACCATTTTCAATACCAAAATAAAATAAAATTAAAACATGGTATTTATTTTTCATTTAAAAAAAGTTAAGGCTTGTAGAGGAATTCGAAACACAAATAATGGTTACGGCGGTGGAGAAGTCGTTGTCGCCGCATACGTAAGACAAAAACATTACCTTTTGTAATTTAGTAAAACGCTTCATATAAAAAGATTACTTTTTAATAAAAGTAAAAGTAAAAGGGTTTTATACACCATAATAAAGTTTTGTATAAAACAAAATATGCCTCAATTAAGGGAGATTGAGACGAAGTCCCGTACAAAGATGGTATCCTAAGATTAAGGATAAATCAATTACATAATTATGTGTGACAAATATAAATACACCCAATATAAGTGGATATTAAGTGTAAAACAATCATACATCATCCACACATATTCATGTAATGACATAATCAAGATGTAGATGTTTAACCCAAAGAATTGAAATTGGGTTAAGAAGTTCCCTTACAGAAATTCGACAGCCTAACAGCGTCACTTTAAAGTTCAGAAAATGAGTTGATGAGAGATAAAAAAGTTTATCTCATCACTTGGACATAAAATTTACAGAAATAAGGATATATAAGAACATATCCCAACATAAGAAGATGTAAATTAAAAGACCTAACTAAAAAAGAAGTCTTTTAAAAAGAGGAGGGTGAAAGGTTTCCTTACCGATTTGGGTAACTTTCAAAACGTACACCCCATGAAATAAGGGTCATAAAATGAAGTTTTAAATACCCATAAATTAAAGTATATTACACAAAGAATACAATCATAGGCAGTAAATACACCACACAAAAGGAAACAGTGTCAAATGTAGCATGAATCTCACGGGAACAAAAAGTGAGATAAAACAAACCCCTTACCTCGTTGTTATCAATCGAGTCATATAAAAAAGATAATAAACACCAAAATAATCACATAATACCATGAATATAAATAGAATCATGATTATATATATGAAACTACAGTACACAATACACCACATTCAATAAATAAGTGGCGAACAGTATGTTCTTCACCCATTAGATGGAGGTGTGTGTAAGTATAGCTAGAATACTTCTCATAGAAACATTCTAGTATATTTAATATACTTTTTTTGTAACAAATAAAAGTAATAAAAAAAGTTTAAGGGGTTGGAGAAGAAAAATAAAACAAAAGAACATAAGAGAAGACATTACCTTTAAATCGGGTAACTCTTTTTGATTTGAGCCCAAAGGCTTCCTTGGAAAGACTTCTGCCCAAATTTAGGATTATAGGAGTAATAGAGGGATGTGGAGAGATAATATGATCATAGGTTAGATGAGAAAAGGTCTTGAGAGGTGTGGGTAAGGGGGTAGAGGTGGGGGCCTTTAATAAGAGGGAGGAGGGGCACTCTTGGAAAGTCATGAAATGTTACTTTATTATAAAATGATTTTCAGATTTTAAAGGTCCCAAAATTATATATTTCTAGGATAAGGTGATAAAGGTTCGAAATACACCCATACAATAGGTTTTTGACAATTTTAAGTCTTATATTTTACCTTATCTTTTCATTTTATTTAAATCGTTCATTAATGAGGTAATCACTGCATCATCACGGTGTCATAAATAAATTTATTTATTTAATGTATAAAAATTATAAAAAAATTACCATCATGTAGGAATATTTTTAGATTTCCAATTACTATTTATAGTCAAAGATATCATTTATGTAAACGAAATTAATTTTTTTTTACTTAGGATATACAAACCTTTGTTATATTTCCTTTCTTTAAAAAAAATAAAATGATAAAAAGTCACTTTCACACTAAAGTGATTCCATGGGGCCCCAAAGTTGGCACAATGAATCCCATGGTTAGACATGACACCACCAAATGCATTAGGACACATTTTGGGGACGTTTTATATTTTTATGATATTATTTTATTACCCTTAACTACTCGATTACTAATTAAACACCATAATTAAAGATAATTACTGTCATTACTATTCATAATGTCCAAAAACAAAAGATTCTTAATTAAATAATTTGGAACTTATGATTCCAAATGTGGAACCCATTTTACCAAATTAAAAACACATAAATTGTAGTAATTAATTTAAAATTAAATCCCGTTGTGAAAACAAAAGATGGGTTTTTTAGAAGTAAAATTTATCAAAAGATTAACTTGTTTTTACATCCAATTGAAAAGTGAAATTACTTCCAATGAACAACATTGTATTAAGTGATAAAAAAATAATTCAATTATGCTTTAAAAACAATTAAAATGACAATCTAACTATATAAATAAATTGGATGAAAAGGCAGTTTTGATGTAAAATGTAGTATTTTTTACTATTCATTAAAAATGAACATTGTCAGAAAAAAACCAAAAATTTATCCAAAGTAAATTTTAATGTCTCAATTCTAAGGAATAAGCTTATTTTGACAAATATAGCTTATAAATTTGTCAAAAGTTATATTTAAAAAAGGTTCTCCATCAAAATGTGGTAAAACAATCTTTTAAAAATATTAGAGTATTTATTCTTAAAATTGGATTCATTTGTATTTTAAGCCTCTAGCATTTATTGGATAAATGTAAAAATATTTAACAAGCATATGTAATCATTTTTTAGTTAGTTATGTTCATTATCACCATTATAACGGCTTGGTGTTAACTATTATTTAAAATAATATTATTATATTATTAGTGTACAACGTAAGATTTCAAAGAAACTCGTTGTTGCATATTGGGTACGTCATCGAGCATAGCATTACCTTTAAAGTAATATTAACATTTTATTCACAAATATTGATAAATATGAGAATTTCATTTTCTTTATTTACTTGGTATGTTACATCCTTCCACCCTATTAGGAATTGCGTCCTCGCAATTTTAAAATTGGGCTCGAAAACTTCATTTAAAACCCCACATTGGAAAAGGAGTAAATTAAACTATCACATTAAAAGAAAGAAAGAAAAGTAAAAAAGGTCACCTGAGACAACAGATACTAGGATTCCATTAAAACATGGATATGGAGGAGAAAACAAACCATCATGTTATGATGGAGAGTGATAGAAAACATGTTTAGGAGAAAGTTAACCACCAGAAAATTACAAACTTGTGATGGGTTAAATGGAATTTGATTCCCTAGTAGGAAAAGTTAACAGACAACATTTTTGTTTTAAGTTACTTTTCATTGAGGAATTTATTTATGAGCTTGACTAAATCATAAGTAAATATACTTACTTATCGTGTAGACTTTCATCTCTTACTAGATTTCTTACACAAAATCATATTTTCTCCAAAAGACGAGTGTTTAGGATGAATTGTTCACATTAAGAGCACTATAATCAACTTCTAGAGAATCACCTAATCCAAAAAATAGAACTATATAATTCCCATGTCTTTAGACCAAAAACAAAACCAAAATTGTTAGTACGATATCAGATAATACCCAAAAAGGATAATCCTTTATAAAAATAAATACTACTCTTAATCTCCAAAAAATTTCAAACATTATCCAAAGTTCCACAAAGACCATTCAATAAACAGCTTTCCATAAAATTCTTCAAAGATAAACCAAACTATGATTGAAACCCAAATCTTTGAAGGATTTAATCTCATAGTCTTCCAAGGTAAATCTTAACATATATCTCCAAATAAAATCATTTACTCTTAAAGTATCATAATTAAAAGTAATTAACCTAATCACATACCTTCCATGGTAGGTTAGTAATTTCCATAAATAACCCAAAATAAACTTATTCCCGATTCATAAGATCATCTAAATAAAAATAATTATTCAAACTAACTCAGGACTTCACATAGCCCAGTGGTAGGCGATAAATATCTGTCACACTTTGGTTGTGGGTTCGATTCCCGTAGCTTCGTCCAATGTGATGGGTTGTCACACGGTCTGCATGTTGTCCCTTTTAAAAACCATATAATTTTGTAACATTCCCCAAAAAAAGTTAAATTAATCAAAAATAACTATAACATATTTTAACCACAATGGTTATCTAATAACTTTCATTTTGCATCCCAAAATGTATTAACTGGTAATTGCCTCAAATTCAAGGATCATATAAACCCAAATGGTTCTTTATAACTATATCAACAAAAGAACAGATAATTATTCCTTGAATAAAATTTTCATATATCAAACATCAGGGTTACACATACTATAAAAATTATTCTAATGTAACCCCATCATCAAAAGAGCCTTAATACTTTTAATAATTTCACCATCCTAAAATCTACCATAACTTTTGAATCCCTTATATGCTGAATTTTTACTCATTCAACATTATTCATGATCCATTAACCATTCCTTTTCAACTTATTCTGAAATACTTCTATCCTAAAAACAAAATAATGAATCATATCCCAAGATTAAATAATAGTAAAACATATGTTAAGAAATAATCCATACCTTTCATTGGTAATTGTCTGTTTTTTCATCCTCAATCAGAATGGCATTAGGTATTGGTAAACAAATATTTGTATGATCCTGGTGATACCATTCCTGAAACTTTTTCATAGGACATTTGTTTGCATAATGACCATGCACACCACATTTAAAATATTCAATTGATCTTTTAGAAAGAACTTCTTTCCCTTTCCTAGAGTCAACTAGATGCTTCCTTTTTCCATGATAGGTTCTTTCTTTATGACCTTCATTTCCACATCTATAGAATCTTCCTGTCCCTTTGAAACATTTTCCTATGTGTTTCTTTCCAAATCTTTGACACATAGGTTTTTTAACATACTTACCTTTATGATTATTACCTAAACTTCCGTAGGGATTTGTTTCTCACATATATGATGCCTTATAAAAATCACAAAGATTCAGGTGGTCAATCATGACTACAGATAGTTGGTTGAGAATAAACACAAGAGTTCTCATTGCAGCTCCAATATCATTCAGTTGCTCGTTAAGAAAACTGTCACAGTTTCCTTCACATCCACTGTTAGTTTGGTGCCTACTAGATCCAGCCATTTACTAAAACCAAAAAGGTCAATGTGAGTATATCAGTAAAATCATCATATAATAATGAGGAAGATAAACACTAAGATATACTTATTCAAGTTATCTCAAACTCATTCTAACATTCAAAAAAACAATTACTCCATCTAATATACTAACCATTGTGGTTATACACAACTTGTCACTTATGCTTAAATAATAATCTAACCTCTAATGTTATCTAAACTGACCTCTGATACCACCTATAAGGACCCAGCCTTAAAACATTACTTAATCTTGAATTAAATAAATAATTCACATTGAGGATCTTTTCAGGTTTAGAGTTTTAGATAATTAGGACATAACTATTACATCTCAAAGGATTATAAAGTATACACTACTAATATAACCATTTTTTCACAACAAAAAAAATCCTTAAATAAAACAAGAGTTATTTTCTTGATATAAATCTTCTTGAAAACTTTTTTTCTCTTACCCTTCCTTATAACCTATGAAGAAGATTTCAAAAACATGGGATGAGCATAAAAATATCAATAAGGGTTATAACATAATGAAAGGAAACATTAACCCACCAATAAATACAAATCAATGAAACCATGACTTTAAATCATAACATACCTTCTAAAATCATAATATTTATGTATAAATTATTATAATTCATAAAGGTAACTTGAGGCATTCATAACATTATTACGTAGGGAGTAACCCTCCTGGTTACGTTTGGAATACCCATCACAGTATATTCCCTAAATCTCTTCGGAGAAACCTTAACGTTTAACTCCTTCACGTTACCTAATGCATTGGAGAGCTATCACGGGCTCACCTGTCCTTAGTTTATCACGAAACCACCCATCTTCATAAATAATTCCCAAGAACCATAACATAATCGTATCACATAAAACATGCATAAAGGAAACATAACATTTCCACATTTCAATCACAAGATATCAATAAAACACATTGATATAATCGAAACATTATCAAAACCATTTTCAATAACAAAATAAAATAAAAGTAAAACATGGTATTTATTTTTAATTTAAAAAACATTATGGCTTGTAGTGGAAGCCGAAACTCAAATAATGGTTACGGCGGCGGAGAAGTCATTGTCACCGCATACGTAAGACAAAAATATTCCCTTTTGTTGTTTAGTAAAACACTTCATATAAAAATATTCCTTTTTAATAAAAGTAAAAGTAAAAGGGTTTTATACATCATAATAAAGTTGTGTATAAAACAAAATATTCCTCAATGAAGGGATATTGAGACAAGTCACGTACAAAGATGGTATCCTTAGATTAAGGATAAATCAATTACATAATTATGTGTGACAAATATAAATACACCCAATATAAGTGGATATTAAGTGTAAAAAAACCATAGGACATCCACACATATTCATGGAATTACATAATTAAGAAGTAGAGGTTTAACCCAAAGAATTTAAATTGGGTTAAGAAGTTCCCTTACAGAAATTCGACAGCCTAACGGCGTCACTTTAAAGTTCCAAAAATGAGTTGATGAGAGATAAAAAGAGTATCTCGTCACTTGGACATAACATTTAAAGAAATAAGGATATATAATAACATATCCCAACATAATAAGATGTAAATTAAAAGACCTAACAAAAAAAGACGTCTTTTAAAAATGGGAGGGTGAAAGGTTCCCTTACCGATTTGGGTAACTTTCAAAATGCACACCCCATTAAATAAGGGTCATAAAATGAAGTTGTAAATACCCATAAATTAAAGTATATTGAACAAAGAATACAATAATGGTTATTACATACACCACACAAAATGAAATAGTGGAAAATGTAGTATGAATCCCACGGGAACAAAAAGTGAGATAAAAAACCCCTTACCTCGTTGTTATCAATCGAGTCGTATAACCAAAAGATAATAAAAACCAAAATAATCACATAATACCATGAATATAAATAGAATAATGATTATATATATGAAATGGAAGTAAAAAATACACCACATTCAATAAATAAGTGGTGAACAATGGAAATCTCACAGAATTAAAAGTGATATAAGAAATCCCCTTACGAAAATTCGGCAGCCTAACGGCACCACATAAAAATTCTTAAATGAATTGATGAGAGTAAGAGGGGGTCTCTCGTCATATGAAAATAAAAATTACATTATGGTGAATATAAAATAACATCCTCCAACATAAGAACATGGAGTATAAAAGAAATGACATAAAAGAGAGTACTTGAAAAGAATGAGAGAGGTCGGATCCCTTACCTCAAGTCTGACTTGCCTTGTTCATTTCTTTAAATTCCTGAATAATAAACTTTTGTCAATTTATAATTGATTAAGGAAATACTTTAAATTTTATTATTCAATTCATATCACATATTATAATGTTATAATAATTAGTTAATTATGCGAGTTCATATCAGATGTTTTTGTCGATGTTTGGTACATGAGTCAAAAATTAACTTGTTTGAAAAGAGTTGTCCATGTAGTTATAAGTACATCATCTCAAGAATAGTATTAATGGTTTAAATATCATATATATATAGTACATATTCATTTTATACTATTCTATAACATTTGGAGATAAAAATAAATGAAATTCACCATTCATGGAGACGGTAGGCCGTACGTACGCATGAACACTACTTTAATTTCTTTGTCATATTAATGGAATTAAAAATAAATGAGATATATATATATATATATTATAATTCCAGTATAATATATATGTTATATAGGTCACATAAGTTCATTAATTTTATTCTTTATACATTCCATGTATTGCATGAACGAGTCACATCACTTGAGGGGGCGGTAGTCCACACTTCCTCATATGAAATTATCACATTTTCACAACATGCAAAGCATAAAGGTATGTTTTAAATATAAAATAAAAAAGAATATAGAAAAAATAAATACCATTTATACCATAAATAAAATATAGTGATATCATAATGGACACCATGAGAGGTGGTATGAGATAATTGAATAATCATCGTTTCGTGAGGCAGTAGTTTGTCGTCCACAGAAATAGTTTGTTCTTCACCCATTAGATGGAGGTGTGTGTAAGTGTAGCTCGAATAATTATCATAAAAACATCCTAGTATATTGAAGATACTGTTTTTGTTACAAATTAAAGGAATAAAAAGAGTTTAATGGGTTGGATAATCAAAATAAAATAAAAGAACATAAGAGAAGACATTACCTTTAAATCGGTTAACTCATTTGGATTTGAGCCCAAAGGATTCCTTGGAAAGAATTATTCCCAATGTGAGGCTTCTAGGAGTAATAAAGGTATGTAAAGAGACAATATGAGTAGATTTTGGATGATACAAGGGCTTGAGAGGTGTGGGTAAGGGGGTAGAGGTGGGGGCCTTTTATAAGAGGGAGGAGGGGCACTCTTGGAAAGTCATGAAATGTTACTTTATTATAAAATGATTTTTGGATTTTAAAGGTCCCAAAATTATAGATTTAGAGTATAAGGTGATAAGGGTTATAAATCCACACATACAATAGGTTTTTGACAAGTTTAAGTATTAGAGTTTACATTATCTTTCCATTTTTTTAAATCGTTCATTAATAAGGTAATCACTGCATCATCACGGTGTCATAAATAAATTTATTTATTTAATGTCTAAAAATTATAAAACTTTTACCATTATGTAGGAAATATTTTTATATTTTCAATTACTATTTATAGTCAAAGAGATAACTTATGTAAACGAAATTAAAATTGTTTTACTGACGATATACAAACCTTTGTTATATTTCCTTTCTTAAAAAAAAAATGATAAAATGTCACTTTCACACTAAAGTGATTACATGGGGCCCCATAGTTTGAACAAGGCATCCCATGGTCGGCCATGACACCACCAAAATCATTAGTACCCATGTTGGGGTAATTTTATATTTTTATTATATTTTTTTATTACCCTTAACTACCCGATTACTAATTAAACACGATAATTAAAGATAATTACCGTTGTTACTATTCATAATGTCCAAAAACAAAAGATTATTAATTACCTAATTTTGACCTTATGATTCCAAATGTGGAACCCATTTTAGCAAATTCAAAAGACAAAAATTGTAGTAATTAATTTAAAAGTAAATCCCGTTGTCAAAACAAAAGATGGGTTTTTAAGAAGTAAAATCTATCAAAAGATTGACTTGTTTTTTCATCCAATTGAAAAGTGAAATTACTTAAAATGAACAAAATTGTATTAAGTGATAAAAACATAATTCAATTATACTTTAAAAAAATTAAAATGACAATCTAACTATATAAAAAAATTCGATGAAAAGGCAGTTTTGAAGTAAAATGCAGTATTTTTCACTATTCATTAAAAAAATAAACATTGTCAGAAAAATACCAAAAAATTATCCAAAGTAAATTTCAAGGTCCTAATTAGAAATAATAAGTTTATTTTGACAAATAGTTCTTATAAATTTTTCAAAAGTTAGATTTACAAAAGGTTCGCCATCAAAAGGCTGTAAAACAATCTTTTAAAAATATTTTTGTGTTTATTCTTAAAATTGGATTCATTTTAATTTTAAGCCTCTAACATTTATTGGATAAATATAGAAATATTTAACAAACATATGTAATCATTTTGTAGTTAGTTCTGTTCATTCCTACCTTTACAACGGTTAGGCGTTAACTATTAGTTAAAATAATATTATTATATTATTAGTGTGCAACGTAAAATTTCAATGAAACCCGTTGTTGTGTATTGGGTATGCCATCGAGCATAGAATTCCCTTTAAAGTAATATTAACATTTTATTCACAAATATTGATAAATATGAGAATGTCATATTATTTATTTACCTGGGATGTTACAAGGTGACACCTTTGGATTTGGAGCATTATAGGGTGGTGGATGATAGAGAATAAAAATCTAATCAAGCCTCAGTAGATGGTGGAGAGAGACCTTCCACTGTGTGAGGTACGGTCCTAATTTCTTCTACACTGTCTATTTACTTTCACTATATATGAGTATCCATTTCGTTAATATCATACCAAGTATTTTTTATGTTGGATTTACTATATGAATTATCTTTTTGAGGATATATCCATAAATACACTCATGGGAATGAAATTAGGTCATCTTCATGTTAATCTAGAATGAATTATGGTGGTTGTTAGCTTTGAGTATGTCAGGGGATTCCAAATTTTGGAGATGGAATGTTTCAACATAATCATTGGAATTGATTGTTTGACCAGTTTCAATAAACATATCAATTATTATCAAATATGAGTGTAATTTTCATTTTCTAAGTGTTAAATACTTATTCTAACCATGGAATTGTATATGGAGGTAGTTATGGTGGAACCATACCCCCATCAGAGAGAAGTAATTTTAGTACAGGTGTCTAGTATGATCTTTTCTTTGTATTGGGTGGGGGATCCCCACTACTTTCCTCTGATGGTATGCTTTTAATAATATGTATTTTAAGATTATTTTTTAGGGTTAATTTCAAATAGCAGAGTGAAGATTGAGATCATTTTTTTTGGTGCATGGACCATATCGATTATATTCTACCACATGGAATTAGTTAAGTAGAAAAAGATCAAGGTGTAGTTTCATGACATTGAGGCTAAGGGGTTCATCTAACTGAGAAATTCCACTTGGGGTTCTTCTATGTTATTTTCCTAGAATGTGGATGATATTTTTGACTTTGTGTGGAGAATGAGAAGCTAAATCAGATCACTGTGAAGAACAAGTAATTATAAATAGGAATAAAACAATTTTTTAATCAATTGAAGGGATCCCATTGGGGTTTAAATATTGATATAGTTTTAGGATTCTATCAGTTTTAGGTCATATAGTTGGAAAATCAAAGGCATCATTTAGGAGTAGGTACTAGCACTACCACAAAAATAGTTTTTTCCAGCACCACATTTTTATCAACGCTAACGAAAAAGAGCTGATAAAGGGGGGTACCTTTATCAGTGCTAAAAATTTGATGATAAACGTACCCCTTTATCAGTGCTTTTTTTAGCGCTGATAAAGGTACCCCCTTTAACAGCGCTTTTTTTAGTACTGTTAAAGGTACCCCCCTTTATCAGCACTTTTTCATTAGCACTGATAAAGGGGGATATTTATCAGTGTTTTTTTAAAAGTACTGATAAAAGGTCTACTTCTAAAAAAAATCATTAAAAAAATATATTAATATTTAAATATATAGATATAGTTATATTGATATAAATATAATATATATTTTTTAAATATAATTTCAAATATATTTTAGATATGTATAAAAATAGAGTTAAACTTAATATATAAGATATTTAGTGAAAATAGCTTATAAAAAAATTAAAACAATATTTTTAATTAATAATTTTTTAATTATTATGGATTAATAGTCATTTAATAACAATTTGTAGACTAAAAAGTTAAAAAAAAAAATTAAAAAAAGATCCAAAATATGTTGAAAACGCAACTCCAACTTCAAACGGTCATAACTTTTGATCCGGGTGTTCGTTTGAGCTATACCACATATCAAATCTAAGCCTACGACTAGTTCTACGTCGTTATGATTGGGGGAACCATGGTCACAGTTTTTTCGAGGCCAAAAAAGGCCCATAAGGCCTACAAAACTGAGTTTTTAGTCGGGGTACCCCGATTGTTTACCATTTTGTGGATTTTCAGCCGTGTTTAAGGGGGTATTATTTGATTTTTTTGGTGGGGACTGAATTTATTCCAAGATATAACATTCATATTTATATTATGTTTTTGAAATTTTATCATTTTTTATAATGCACTGCTATTTATAATCAAATATATAACAATATATACATATTTTTTATATATTCACATATAAAAATTTAATTATAAATATAAATAATAAAATATATTTACATATAAAATATATTAGCTTTATCTAAATAATAACTAATATCCATTTGATTTAAAATACAAATATATGAATATTTATATACCTATATATTAATCTAACTATATATATATATTAATCTAACTATATATATATATATAACTACATATATATTAATATTACTATAAATATATATATTAATATCACTATAAATATATATATTAATATAAATATATATTACTATATGAATAAATATAACTATATATATATATATAAAAATAGAGATATATATTAATATAACTATATATATATATATATTAATATAACTATATATATATATATTTTAATATAAATATCTATTAATATATGAATAAATATAACTAAATATATAGAGAGAGAGAGATATCATGAAATGTAAAACAAATCAAAATATAGGAGTGGTAAGGGCTTAGGCGCGCAGGGGGGAGGTCTCGAGTTCAAAACCTGGTGGAGGCAGGGGCGTGCGCACATGGGGGAATATGGGAGCTAGCGCTGATAAAGGGTGGAGGGGGTGTGTGGGGGCGCTGTAGGGGGGTGGAAAAGTGTTGTAAAAGGGTGGGATCAAGTGCTATAAAAGCCCCCCCCCCCCGATTGGCAGGCTTTTTTTAAATTTTTTTAATTTTTTAACTTTTTTTGTATTTTTTCATTTTTTTAACTTTTATCAGTGCTGATAAATGAAACATTGATAAAGGAACCTTTTATCAGTGCTAAAAAAAGCACTGATAAAGGACCCTTTTATCAGCGCTTTGTTTCAGCACTGATAAAAGACCCCTTTTATCAGTGCTTTTTTTAGTGCTGATAAAAGGTGTCTTTATCAGTGCTTTTTTGAGCACTGATAAAGGGGACCCCCTATCTTCGCTGGCTTTAATAGCGCTTTTCTAGCACTGATAAAAGGGGGTTTTAGCACTGATAAAAGGGGTATTTTTAGTAGTATAGTTTTAAGAGTATATCAGTAGGCCCTTTCAACTGATGAATGCTCAGTTAGTATTCATGGTCCTCTTAAACAATATCTTTGATTCGTACATGGGCTCTTTTGGAATTGTGTTACCATATTACTTCCTTATATATTTCAATACATTAGAATCACATGTGAGACACTTGGATTATGTATTGAGGATGGTTCGGGCACATTATATTTATATTGAGTACTTAACATTTTACTATTTGATATATGAGTTGTGATTCCTTTCACATGTGTTTTCTCAAGTTGGAATGTTAGTTAATACAAAAAAGGGTTAATAATTCAAGTCTTGGTAATGATTGGGGAATGTTTTTAGATTCATTGTTTTCTTAGGTTTCCATGGTATTATAAAATATTCTTTAATGACTTTTCTTCCTTGGAATAATCCATTGCTATAATGACATTGATGGGGGAAAAGTTTTAATGGATATAACATTTTAATGAATACTTGTTATAGTTTATGAATAGGTTGACATCGATTTCAATCCTAATTTTTTTAATAATTTAGTTGGGTTTACAGTATATTACAACATGTTTAGAATTGGATGGGGAGATTTTTTAATGTAGGGTGATAAGGTAGTTACATATGGGTCCCATTAGCTAAGACCCCATGAGCATAACTACCTTACTCATGACATAGAGTTGAAAGTTTTGGTTCACGCATTGAAATGTTTGTGTCACTACATCATCAATGAAAGAATTATGATGTATACTACCCAAAATAGTATGTAGAATATCTTCTTCTATTATGACTTGAATCTTTTTCAATGTAATTGGTTAGAGTGAATAATGATATTTTTCATTGAAATGTTATGTCATTTTTGGATATGCAATGTAGATGGAGATGCATTGATAAAGAATAAAAAATAATATTTTGATTGAATGTCATATGTTGAGTTGAAGATCATGGCATTGTTGGAAGATTAAAAGGTGTCCATTGTTTTTGATCAATGGGTAGTATCATTTGAAATAATAGTGATATTTTCCTCATTCTTATAATGAGTGAATTATAGTTTTGATCTTGAATCAAAATGTTTGGTGATTCTCAATAAGTTGGAATAAAGTGGTTATATCTCAAGTTGGGATTTGGAAATATGTGGAGTGATTTTTGTTTATGGAAGGGTGATGGATCAATATTCTATGAAAGAGATGATAATTATTTCCTCTCATGGTTTTCTAATGGAATTTAACTAATGATCAAAAAAGGAATCATGATGTCAACAGGATGTTCTTGTGGTCCAATATATAGAGAGACATTATAGGATTTGTCTTCTACTATCTAACTTGTTAAATGATGGGGGTAGATCATCAAAGACATGGAGGGTTACTCTATCCACTTCCAATGGCTATGTGGAAGTGATATGAGGTAACCATGGACTTCATAAAAGGTTTTACCAGGTCACTAAAAAGTTGAGATAACATTTGGTTGGTAGTTGATCTGTTGACCAAGGTGGATCAATTCATACCAATCTAGGAGATGAACTCATTAGAATACCCAGACAAGATCTATGTGTAAGAGATCATGTGTTTTTATGGTGTGAATCTAATATTGGTATATGTAATATATTCACAAATTATTTTTTGGTTTTGGAAAGGCTTACTGAATTCAATGGGAACACTTTTGAAGCTGAGTACAACCATTCATCCTTAGACCAATAGGCAGTCATAAATAGTGATCTAAACATTAGAGGATAATCTTTGAGAATGTATTCTATATTTTTTAATATATTTTTCTAATATCTTGGATTTAGTATATTTTTATTACAAGAAAACCATTCATCCCTCAATTTAAATGGCTATGTTTGAGGCATTATATGGATGACCATGTTTTTCAAATTTATATTATCATAAGGTGTGTGAGTTTTCTATTGTTGGGATTATCATAGTATGGGGGCCTCAAAAAGTGTTCAGTTGATTAAAATATTTCTATTTATGGATAAGAACATACAAAATTCTTATTCCAACTGAAGGAGATAACCCTTATAGTTTATTTTGGGTGATAAGTTTTTCTTACGAGTGTCCCCTCGGTTGGGGAATATGTATTTGAGGAGGAAAAGAAAGATGGTGTCATGATAAATTTTCCTATTTTATGTTTTAAAATGAATTTTGATGTTTGTATAATTGTTTTAACTACCACCATAGTATCAATGTATGGGCACTATATTCCATGTGTCTCAGTATCAAAAGTAAGGGCCTGATCCTATGCATGTGCTCAACTGTGAGGATGTTCACTTAGAGTTGGATCCATATTTTGTGGAATGAACTAATCAAATAGTGAACCAATTTAATAACATGATATAAATAAAAAATTATACTCTTTTTTATGTTCTATGTAAGAATATTCTTTTTTGGTAAGATAGGTGGAAGTGGGAAGATGACATTTGGGAACAATGGAATGGGTTATTTTACTATACATGTGGGGACAATTCTTGAGTATGAGAAGTCATAATAGGGGAAGAATTAGGATACATATATTAAAGGTATGCCACTTTTCAACATTTACATATATAATGGGTGTGTTTTTAGCTATTTATTGGGGGGATAAATGCATTCAAAAGGAAAAAATTAGGTTGAGGAAGGGATATATGATGTGCTATAACTTTTTAAGTTACACCAGTACCACTAGATTGATGATGTGGATCCAGGATATAAGTGATTATTTTGAGAGTACACTATCAATATTTTGGTGATCCTAAGAAGAAATAAATCTTCCTAGAATCCACTAGGGTAGCTGATAGAGGAAATTGGGTAGTCGATAGATTCCATCAGCTAACTAACGGTGTTTGACAGAGCTCATAAATAAAACCAAGTTTATAGGTTATTTTTAAAAACACACAATCCCCCCAAGATTACTTATTCTCTCAGGACCCATTTAACACCCAATAACCAAAGAACCATATCCATAAATTTTATAGTTCTCTACCACCATTACAACACTTACATTCAATTCATAACCAATGATTTGACCGTTCATAATTCATCTGATGAGTACCTTATTAATATGAATCATTTACCTTCTCTAATTCTTGATCAAATCAGTTTAAATACTAGATGTATTAATTGAATATAAGGGGTTTTAAATTGTATAATAATGGATTCATTGATTATTGATAAAATTATTACAGAGATTTAGGGTTTTGGCATCTATGTAAACCTTAGATGAATATCATTGTTGGTGACATATCATATTGGGTATGTTTAAATATGACCATAATTTAGGGTTTTGGTTTCTTCTTATCCATGATCCAAGGATTGTAACACCCTAAACCCTATTACCCAAAGTTGGTACATTATGTTAATACATTGGAATAATTATAAGGAATAAAGTCCCGAAGGACTGAAAATTTTAGCATTCATGGAAAATATATTACATACATTAATGTTACATTACACTTTCTAACATACATTAAAGCATAGATAGTTCTTTGAAAATTCCATTGTTCCCTTATCTTAACCTTGCATATCAATCACAAAACACTTCTTGGGATCCTGGGAAAATAAAACATAAGAAAGGGGTGAGCTCATATGCTAAGTAAGGGTAAATAATTTAGTTGAAGCAATAAAATTTTAAGGCAAGATGTGTAATAAAAACAATAGGCTTTTAAACATAAACTTGAACATAATATGGAAAAAATAAATCAAAAATTACCATATTAACAAGCACAAGGATATTCTACTAGTTGAATAATCACATGTAATAACTAATTTCATAATGATGGAATGTATAGTACGGGACTTTAATTTTTGTGTCAAGGCTTCATTCTAGGACCTAGGGGCTAACTGTAACTGGACCCTAACCCGGAGATCCTCTGTAACCGAACTCCAACCCAGAGAGCCATTGTAACCAGACTACAACCCAGAGAGCCTCTGTAACTGGACTCCAACCCGGAGAGCCTCTGTAACCAGACTCCAACCCAGAGGGTCTGCTGTAACCGGACCCCAACCCAGAAGGATTACTTTTACCCATCCCCAACCCATAACATACTAGTCTAATTCATTCATCTCAAGAAGATTTTGAAATATAACATAAACATTCGTATTAAAACTAGCATACGAAATGTCAATACATTAACCATAAACCATGAATAGCATAAAAATAAATCATCTAAAGTCAAACATATCACAAAACCTTAAATAAAATATGGATTATTTTTATCATAATAAATCAACTTCAAACAAGTGTAAAATTTATCAAAGGATGTTGACATAGATGAAATCAAAACTATTTGAGAGAAATATCTCCTTCTATTTTGAAATCATTTAAGAGTAACATAATTATAAAGAAAACATTTATTTTGAAAATATTCTTTATAAGGTTTTTAGGGAAGCTTAGACGATGTTATAATGGTGGAAAATATCCATACCAACCATATAAGTTAAAAAATACATTCTTACCTTAATTGTTTAGAAAAGGTTACAAAGTACCTTGTTTGGAAAACGACGGAAAGATTCCTTTCAAAAACATATAAGGTCATATAAGGGTATAAATGACTTTAACCCATTGTCTAGTAAATAGAGAAAAATGTTTTAAAATACATTTTAAGAAGAATGGATGTGTATGATAAAGAGTTCCTGATAGATAATTACGAATAAACAACCTCAAATAATGAAGAGATTGTAGAATTAACTCTTACCTTGTACTTTTCCTTTGGTTGAGGGTACGTTTAACCTCCTGTATAATGAAAATTGTATGTTATTAAATTATACCAGAACTATATTCATATTTATTATATCATACATGATTCATTTATGACTTTATACTACCCATTTAATAAATATTTCCATGTTAAATTAACATTTCGGGTAATAATAGCTTTCTTTTTCGTACGTATTTTAACTTGTTATTATTGATCATATAATTTAGATAATGATTTAAATAATTAAAGAATATAAAAATAATTTATATATCATATATATTTAGAATATAAATATTTATAATAGATAGATATATGAAATAGAAAACATCGTTTATGGAGACGGTAGGTCGTACATACGCATAAATGTTGTTTCTGTGTTCATATCATGTTGAATGGAAGTAAGTGAATGAGATGAATGTAAATACACACACACACAAAAATATATTTATATATTTCTAGTATCATTATTATTTCATATATTAAATAATTATTAATAATATATATTTTTATAATAATCGTTGAATGGTGAATGTGGAAATGAATCTCATCACGTTGTGGAGATTGTAATCTATGCGTACACACGAGCGAAAATATCATTATATTGATGATGAAATTGTATGAAATTGGATGGTATATCATATATGAAGAATAATTGACATGTTATATTTATTATTTACATCAATTATACTCATTATTATATCCATCTAGATAGTCAATTGTTGAATGAAAAACTACACCACGACGTGGAGATGGTAAGTTATACGTACGCACGTACGGTGACTTTGTCACTTATAGGATGGAAAGAATAATGAATATGGTTGTAAAATATTTATAATAACATCTTAGTATGTATAAGGTACTGGATTTATTACTTTATTATGGAATAAATAAAGAAATAAGAAGTGGAAGAAGAAAAGAACTTGAAAGAGGGTGGTGAAATTATTACCTCTTCTTCAGGTGTTTTCTTTTGATTTGATCAAAAGGGATACTTAGGTTGGATTTATGACTGAATTAAGGCATCTAGGTTGAATTGAGAGAATTTTGGAGGATATATGTGCAGGTTTTGGCCAAGCCAAATGGCTTTGGAGGTGTGAATTTCAGATAAGGGGAAGTGCCCTTTTATAAGAGGGGTGAGGGGAACCTTAGGAAAAACTTAAAATATTATTTTATTATAAAATTATTTTAAGTTTATAATGGATCCAAATTGATTTATTTAGAATATAATGTGGGTATGGGTCGAAATAATTTAAAAAAATAGGTTTTAGACAAGTTTAGGTTACCATTTTAACCTTAAATTTGAGATTTAACTCTTAGTTAAATAGTTTAACTTTTACCGTGTCTTCTTGTATTCTTACACTATATGGTTAATAAACTTACTCTAAACTTCCAAAAGAACCTAAAGTGGTTCACTAATTTCATATATAATATTATTTAAGTCCTTTGGAAGAACCAAATATTTTTAGAAATATTATATCAACCAATAATATAGTATTTGTTTTAGAAATTAATTTATGTCAATTTTGACACTATTTAATATTTTGTTTTTGTGGAAGTCATATCAACATTATCACTTCGAACAGAATTTATCTAATCAACCATAACATGTCATATTAACCTATAAATTTAATTTAATTCATAAAAAGTCTCAAATTACATTTATTTGGATATTTATAATATCAATTAATTTAATATCTCATTAAGAAGGTAATTATTGCATCATCATTGTGTCATAAATAACATTAATTATTTAATGTCTATAAATTATAAATAAAATACCATTATATAGGAAATAGTTTTAGCTTTATAATGAATATTTATAGTCGAATTTATCTTATATATAACCCTATATTAAAAATGTTTTTGTTATGAAAACATGAATTTAACACTTTTAACTCTTCTTTAAATTAAATAATAATAAATGTCCTAATCTAATCCAAGTAGACATAAAGGATAAAATTTTCTTCCTAAGGTTGTTTTTTGTCGAATTAAACTTATCCAATAGAATTAGTACATGTTTTAGGGTAATTATAATAACATTTTTACCCTTAATTACACTATTTACTTTTAACCATGGTAAATAAAAGACAAAAGTTATTATTCACCAAAAATTATTTTCATCTTATTGAACCACATTTTACTTACTGAGTTTAACTATGTCTCTTGGATTTTTGAAATTCAACTCACAGAAGCAGAAAAATTATGTTTTATGCAAATTTGTAAATGCTTCTAGAAGGTGGGTAAAAGACGGTAAAAAGTTCAATAAAATTTTATATATCTAAACTTATTATAAAATGACTCCAATGAATTAAATTGAACATATATAGATACTATGTATCTATTTTGACCTAAAATAAATTTAAATAAAATAATTAATTATTTAAATAAAAATTTGGTTTTAAACAACAACGCAGTATTTGCACTATTCATCAAAAATTGAATGTTTTCAGAAAAATAACAAAACATCACCCTAAGCTAATTTTGATATTCCTAATTAAAAAATGAATTCTATTTTATCAATTTCAAAACATAAAAGTTGTATTAATTAATTTCAAATTAATTTCTGTTGTCAAAACCAAAAATTGTATATTTAAGAAATAATAATTATCAAAAGATTTACACTTGTTTATGTCCAATTTCAAAGTGAAATTACATAAAATGACAAAAATTGAATTAAATGGTAAAAATATAATCTAATTATACTTCAAAACCATTAAAATTTATAATTGAACACTACAAATTATTTTGATTAAAAAATTTGTTTTCAGTTAAAATATAGTATTTTTCACTATTCACCCAAATATGAAAGTTATCAGAAAAACACCAAAAAATTATTGAAACTAAGTTTTTATATCATTATTCTAAAGGAAAAGTTTATTTTGTCAAATTTAATATATAAAACTTTCAAATATTGGATTTAAGAAGGGTTTACTATTAAAAGGTGGTAAAATTGCATTTTTTGAAAAATACTTCTTTTATTTGAAAAAAAATGAATTTGTTCTTACATTATGTCTAAGAAACTCATAATATGGATTATAAAATTATAAGGATTATATAAAGTTCAAAATTCAGTTAACACTATTCATAACATCATTTGAATGGCTAGTTTGGTAAGTCGTGGTGCGCTTGAACTCAGTGTTGCGTGTAGTACAAGTTATTGAATTAATTTGAAGAAATAACATACTATGAAATCATGGGGTGTTGCATTCTATCCTCCTTCAATAAATTGTGTCCGCACAATTTGAAAAAAAAAATCAAAAATTAATGGTTGAAAATATAAAATACCTTTGTAGAAAACCCACATCAGAAATTGGGTTAACAAAATTTAGACTTAATAAGAGGGAAATGGAAACGAAAGGGTCACCACCAAATTATGATCTCTATTATGAGAAAATTGGTGAAAATTTGAGACACATAATTGGAGTAAAACATAAATATTTATAGGGAGTGATTGAGGTCATCAATCACAAGCAAGTGAAAAATTGAGGGCCTCAAATCCATAAATCTATAATGATTTAAAATACCATCAGTTCAACAAAACATAATGTATTAGGATAACACATTTTTGGTTTTAAGATCCCTTACCTAAAGTTTAATAATTAATTTATCCATAAAATAAGAGGAAAAAAATATATACTTGACAAGTAGATTTTCATCCTTCAACTAATTCCTACTACAAACTCATCTTTCACTCCAAAAGATTTCAAAAAATATTCTATTTATCCTAATCATATAGGGTTCCAAAAATAATGAATTTATAATTCACCTATCAGACATTTTAAATAAATAAATTATATTATACAATTCCGGACATCACGTAGGCCAATGGTAGGTGATGCACCCTTGTCGCCCTTTGGTTGTGGGTTCAAGTCTCACTACCTTGCCGAACGCAACGAGTTGTCGCCCGACCTTCAGGTTGTCCTTTTTATAACAATAAAAAACTAATTTTCAGAAATGCTTTAACTATAAAGATAGTATCCATTGTCAAAATTAATCCATTCCAACCTCTAGTCTTATCCAAAATACTTCTGTCCAAACTCATAGTCCAAAATTTATAAAGAAGGTAAACACAATGAAGATCCTTTTTTCCATGTAAAAACTTTTGAATACCTTCATCATGTATACTTTTAAAACAAAGTAATACCCTGAATTACCATAAAACCTTATTGATTACATTCATTCTCCCTTATTCCTTATAGAATAGTATATACATTCCTTATATCCAAAAATTTTGAATACTCTAACAATAATGAAATAAACAAAACATTAATTAGTTCTAAGGTAGTCAATAATATCCAATACAAATTATCCAAATCAACCATCTCTTATTCCAAAATTACTACCTTAGTATCAGGACCATATTAAGGTTTATCTTTCCTCCAACCATGTATTTTCCAAAAAGATTAACTTTTTGTTGAGTCACTTTTCCTAGAACCATATAATCTCAAATCCTCAATGAAATAGTATTGCAGTACAATATTTATTTATTTCCATAAATCATATAATTGGTATATCATCAATACAACATTAAAATGAAATAATTCTTTAATAAAAATATAATAACACTAGTCATTCTTCTTTATATTTGGTAGTATCATAACTTGATTATTATCCAATAGAATCATTTGTGGTATACTTCGATAACTGGGACATTGATTCGAGTAGTGTCTGGACTCCATGAAGATGAAGCATTTTACATTTGAAACCTTTTTCTTACCCTTGAAATCACGTACTTGGTGTTCTTATTGTCCACACTTATAATAAACTCTCATTCTCTTCAATCATTTACCAAGGTTATTCTTTCCACAGTTATCACATATGGGAAAATCCTTCTTTCCTCTCTTTCCTTTATCCATAATTCTCTCTAACATCCTCTTCTTCTCTTGATTCCCTTCAAAGCCATAGGACTCAGATAATTCTTTACTTATCTTAATAACACATGATATTATCTCTTCATATGATGAGAATATGTGGGAGACTATTTACCTTCTAAATGTTGTCTTAATACAATTAAATATATGATCCTTCTTACTCTTTGGATCAAACATATTTTTTGAGTTCTCATTCCTTCTACTGGGCACCATTTCTAAACAATGGAATAGACTAGGTTAGTTTATGAATCACAATGAATAATTCCAAGCTTTTAAAATACCTAACATAAATTGAACAGTTTATGGATATAACCCATAATTATAAAAACGTTTTCTTTAAGGAAGTATTTACTCCTAAATCCTTCATAATAGCTTTTAATGAAAATGTAAATTGTCATAAGAATATCGTCTGAGAGTGTCGTAACCAAGAGTGCAGCAAGGCCCATTGTCATGCACCAGTTCCTGCTTAAGTCTAGCTCAAAGTGGTGTTTTCAGGTTTTACCCTCAGGTATATTTGTGCCAGATCCACCTCTACCTGCTCAAATCCAGACAAGGATGTATTTCTTGGAAAACTCACAAAATCTCTACATTACCAAAATTCTAAGAAGTTCATCTATACTAATCCTCAGAGTCTATCTTAGGGTAATGTGCTCTAATCAGAGTTTATCTAAATCTAGTTTCTAAGGTTATTTCTAAAAATCCTCTGATACCAACTGTAATGCCCCGAACCCTGTTACCCAGAGTCGGCACATTATTTTAATACATTGGCATGATTACAAGGAATCAAGTCCTAAAGGACCAATCAGTTTAGTATTCTTGGAAAATAGATTACATACATGAATGTTACATTACAATTTCTAAAATACATTAGAGCATAGATAGTTCTTTGAGAACACCATTTTTCCCTTATCTTAACCCTTCATCTCAATCATAAAACACTTCTTGGGATCCTGGGAAAATAAAACATAAGAAAGGGGTGAGCTCAGATGCTCAATAAGGGTAAATAATTTAGTAAAATCTATAAACTTTTAAGGAAATATGTGTAAAAAACAACAGCCTTTTAAACATAATATGGAAAAAATAAATCAAAAATTACATTATTAACATGCACAAGGATATTCTACTAGTCAAATAATCACATGTAATAACTAATTTCATAATGAGTGAATGTATAGTACCAGAATTTAATTTATATGTCAAGGCCTCGTGTCAGGACCTAGGGGATAACTGTAACCGGACCCCAACCCAGAGAGCCTCTTTAACTGGACTCCAACCCGGAGAGCCATTGTAATCAGACTCCAACCCAGAGAGCCTCTGTAACTGGACTCCAACCCGGAGAGCCACTATAACCAAACTCCAACCTGGAGGGTCTGCTGTAACCAGATCCCAATCCAGAGATCTTACTTTTACTGGTCCCCAACCCAGAACATACTAGTCCAACACATTCATCTTAATAAGAGTTTGAAATATAACATAAACATTTGTATTAAAACAGGCTTACGAAATTTCAATATTTTAACCATAAACCATGAATGGAATAAAAATAAATTATCCATAGTCAAACATATCACAAAACCTTAAATACAATATGGAAGATTTGTATCATAATAAATCAACTTCAAACATGTGTAAAATTTATCAAAGGATTTTGACATAGATGAAATCAAAACTATTTGAGATAAATATCTCTTTCTATTTCGAAATCATTTAAGAGTCACATAATTATAAAGAAAACATTTATTTTAAAAATATTCTTATAAGATTTTAAGGGAATCTTTGACGATATTATAATGGCAGAAAATAGACGCACCCACGGTATAAGTTAAAAAAGGCACTCTTGCCTTAATTTTGTCAAAAAGGATATAATGTACCTTGTTTGGAAAATGACATAAAGATTCCTTTAAAAAACATATAATGTCAAATAAGGGTATAAATGAATTTAACCCATTGTCTAGTAAATAGTAAAAATGTTTTGAAATACATTTCAAGAAACATGGATGTGGATGATAAAGAGGTCTCAGTAGATAATTATGTATAAACAACCTCAGATAATGAAGATATTGTAGAATTAACCCTTACCTTATACTTTTCATTTGGTCGAGGGTATGTTTAACCTCCGGTATAATGAAAATAGAATGTTATTAAATTATACAAGAACCATATTCATATTTATTATATCATAAATGATTCATTTATGACTTTATACTACATATTTAATAATGATTTCCATGTTAAATTAACATTTTGGGTAATAATCGCTTTCTTTTTCGTACGTATTTTAACTTGTAATTCTTGATTGTATCAATTAGATCATGATTTAAATACTTCTAGAATATAAAAATGATTTATATATCATATATATTTAGAATATAAATATGTATAATAGATAGATATATTAAATGAAAAACACCATTTATGGAGACGGTAGGTCGTACGTACGCATAAACGTTGTTTCTGTTTTCATATCGTATTGAATGGAAGTAAGTGAATAAGATGAATGCCAACACACACACACACATATATATATATATATTTCTAGTAGCATTATTATGTCATATATTACATACTTATTAATAATATATATTTTTATAATCATCATTGAATGGTGAACGTGGAAATAAACCTCATCGCGTTGTGGAGATGGTAATCTGTACGTACACACGAGCAAAAATATCATTATATTGATGATTAAATTGTATGAAATTGGATGGTATATCATATATGTAGAATAATTAACATGTTATATTTATTATTTACATCAATTATACTCATTATTATACCCATCCAAATAGTGAATTGTAGAATGACAAACTACACCAGGACGTGGAGACGGTAAGTCGTACGTATGCACGTATGGTGACTTTGTCATTTATAAGATGGATAGAATAACTAATATGGTTTTAAAATATTTATAATAACATCACAGTATGTATAAGGTACTAGAGTTATTACTTTAGTATTGAAACAACAAAAAAAAAAGAAGAAGTGGAAGAAGACAAGAACTTGAAAGATGGTGGTGAAATTATTACCTCTTATTCGGGTGTTTCATTTTGAGTTGATCAAAAGGGATCCTTAGGTTGGATTTATGACCAAAGTAAGGCCTCTATGTTAAATTTAGTAAAGTTGGAAGGATATTTGGGTAGTTTTTGTCCGAGCCAAATGGCTTTGGAGGTGTGAATTTGAGAGAAGGGGAAGTGCCCTTTTATAAGAGGGGTGAGGGGCACCTTTGGAAAAACTTAAAATATTATTTTATTATAAAATCTTTTTCGGTTTATAATAGATCCAAATTGATTTATTTCAAATATAAGGTGGGTATGGGTAGAAATAACCTCAAACAATAGGTTTTAGACAATTTTAGGTTACTATTTTAACCTTATATTTTAGATTTAACTCTTAGTTAAATAGTTTAACTTTTACCGTGTATTCTTGTATTCTTACACTATATGGTTAATAAACATACTCTAAACTTCCAAAATAACCTCAAGTGGTTAATTAATGACATAAATAATGTTATTTAAGCCCTTTTTCCAAACCTTAGATTTTTAGGAATATTATATCAACCAAAAATATAGTATTTGTTTTAAAAATTAATTTATTTCAATTTTGACACTATTTAATATTTTGTTTTTGTGAAAGTCATAACAACCTTATCACTTTAAAAAAATTAAACAATAAACCCTAAAATGTATTATTAACCTATAAAATTATTTTAATTTATCAAAAGTCTCAAATTACATTTATTTGGATATTTATAATATCAATTATTCTAATATCTCATTAAGAAGGTAATTACTACGTCATCATTATGTCATAAATAACATTAATTATTTAATGTATAAAAATTATAAATAAAATAACATTATGTAGGAAATATTTTTATATTTATAATTAATATTTATAGTCAAATTTATCTTATGTACAACCCTATATTAAAAATGTTTTAGTTATGAAAACATGAATTTAACACTTTTAACTCTTCTTTAAATTAAATAATAATAAATGTCCTAATATAATCCTAGTGGATGTAAAGGATCGAATTCTATTCCTAAGATTATTTTTTATAGAATTACACTTATCTAATATAATTAGAACATGTTTTAGGGTAATTATAATATCATTTTTACCCTTAATTACACTATTTATTTTTAACCGTGGTAAACAAAAGTCAAAAGTTACTATTCACCAAAAATTATATCTATCCACATTTTACTTAATGAGGTTAACCGTGTCTCTTGTATTTTTGAAATTTAACTCACAGAAACGGTAAAATTAAGTTTTATACAAATTTTCAAATGCTTCTAGAATGTGGGTAAAAGACGGTAAAAAGTTCAATAAAATTTTATATATCTAAACTTATTATAAAATGACTCCAATGAATTAAATTGAACATATATAGGTATTATGTATCTATTTTGAACTAAAATAAATTTAAATAAAATAATTAATTATTTAAATAAAAAGTTGGTTTTAAACAACAACGCAGTGTTTTCACTGTTCATCAAAAATTGAAAGTTTTCAGAAAAATTAAAAAAATTCACCCTCAGCTAATTTTGATATACTAAATTCAAAAATTAATTCTGTTTTACCAATTTAAAAAAATAGAAGTTTCTTTAATTAACTTAAAATTAATTCCTATTGTCAAAACCAAAAACCGTATTTTTAAGAAATAATAACTATCAAAAGATTGACACTTGTTTATGTCCAATTTCAAATTGAAATTACTTAAATTGACCAAAATTGAATTAAATGGTAAAAATATAATATAATTATACTTCCAAACCATTAAAATTTATAATTTAACACTATTAATTATTTTGATTATAAAAGTTGTTTTTAGTTAAAATATAGTATTTTTCACTATTCACCCAAATATGAAAGTTATCAGAAAAACACCAAAAAAAATTTGAAACTAAATTTTTATGTACCAATTCTAAAGAAGAAGTTTATTTTGTCAAATTGAATATATAAAAGTTTCAAATATTGGATTTAAAAATTTTTTACCATTAAAAGGTGGAAAATTTTCATTTTTTGAAAAATACTTCTTTTATTAGAAAAAAATGAATTTTTTCTTGAATTATGTCTAAGAAACTCATAATATGGATTCTAAAATTATAAGGATTACATAATTTTCAAAACTCATTTAATATTATTCATAACTGCTTTTGAACGGCTAGTTTGGTATGTCGTGGTACGCTTGAACTCGATGTTGCATGTAGTGAAAGTTATTGAATTACTTTGAAGAAATAACATACTATGAAATCTTGGGGTGTTACAAGGATTCTAAATCAAGTTGATTTAGGATTGGTTCTTGGATTTTTTTTGGTTATTTGGACATGTACGGTGACCCTTAATTATGGATCATTGTTCACCTAACGTAGGAAGACCTTGATATTAGCACATGTTTTATAATTGTTCTTGGAATAATTTTTGGAATGTGTGTGTAATCCTATTTTTTATGGATGATCACATGATTTATTAATTCTTAGTATGTTTCTTAAATGTGAATTTATATTATTAGAGAGGTTGATTTATTTTATGTGATTATTAATTATTCATTTGTATCATGTATCATATGTATGTGTTGTTCTCTTTCATATATAATTCAGTGTGAAACTCGAGCATATTAGAATATCCCCTGAGGGGGATGTTCCATCCATTGGTTATCTTGTAAATGGTCTATACCAAATATTTGGATATATCTTACAAGTTTTTGGGATACCCCATGGAGAGGTATGTGTCAGGAGGATGACTGATGTTTCTTCCAGCATGGTGTAGAAGTAGGTAGAGACTAACTCTAAGGACCTAGCATATTTGGTGTACATTTATAATGTTATTTTAATTATTTATTATATAAACTCTATTATAATGAACCTGTATCTCCTAGGATATTCTGTTTAGGTCATTTAGTACTTTGGTACCGAGTATTATACTAACACCTTCCATTGTAATTTCTTCACACTTGTATATTTCATGACTAGGTATCCGAAGAAGTTCAAGGGACATGTGGTAGACAATCGAGTGGGATTTGAAGGTGAATGAAGATGTTTTTGTATAGATTTTAGGATGGTTTTATGTTTTTTATTGTATTTACATGCTACCTTGTACCTTGAACCATTTTCAATAGTTTTTTATTATGTGTCTGACATTTTGTCTTGATACTATACGAGTTTCATTAGTATTTGATGTTACCTTGGTAATTGATTATTTATTTATTCATTATTTACTTATTTTATAACTTCCAATATTTTTACTCTGATTATTACCTAGTTCTGAGGGAATAGTATCCTCATGATGTCTCATTGGACCTTTCAACTAGTTATCATTCTCTTTCATTAGGGAAGGAATTCATAAAGCTATGTGTCACTACTAGTTTGGACTCAGTGGTTTGGGTCATGGTGTTACATAGGGTTTATAATTTTAATGTGTGTGGTTATTCTTCCTTGGATAGTGTTATTTTTTATTTTAAATACATTTAATTAAATTGAGTCATTTTGAACAAAAACTCAGTTCTTTGACTAAGATTGTATGTTAGAGGTATAATAGGACCTTGTTCTTCTTTGAGTTATTATCGTATAAGTTTCGTTTAACATGTGAGATGAGTGAGAGGTTTTTTAATTATTTTTTTATTTAGAAAGGTTATTATGGTATTTAAATATACTGATCATTGTTGATGAGTTATCTGGATAGATAATAGTACTTTTTTTGAACCATTTTTGACTTTAGTGTTAGTGACAGATAACGTATCGATGTAGGGTTATTTCTTCTATATTTTTTGTTTCCCTATATTAATTTGGATAATGGAATAATTTATTATGAGACACAATCAAAACACTATATTTATCTTTTAAATTTAATTATTTAAAATTGTTTTCTTTTTAATTGATTGTATGAATTATTGTAAATTTTGGGTATGCAGTTCAAAATTATGTTATGCGTGTTATGTTTCAGTGATGTGGTTCATGAGATGATCATGTCATCTATTGTATTTCATTAAATGTATATATGGGTTGTGATAATTTCATTGGAAGGGTAATGAATCTATAATATATAATTAATAATAGAATATTCTAGTTATCATATTATTGCTATTCAAATGTTGCGATAAATTATTATGGGGGTAAGGGTGAATTTGTATACACTAAGAGGTGTAAGGTTGAATTTGGTTATCTAAAAATTAAATATTATTCCTCAAATCATAGTAATCACTTTACAAATATTTTTCATTCATCTAAAGGAATATTTTCATTCTCTCAAACTCCCAATGGTTCTCTCACCAAAATATCTAACGCATATGAATAAATTTATTGTACAAAGGATGCATATATTTTATATGGTTTATATGCACTTGGAAATGTCCAAAGTGAACACATTGATGATGTGTGGATATGAAAAAACCATTATAATCAATTTTGGTTGATACATGTAACACCCTAATATTTTATATGTTTTCCATTGAAATAAATTTGTAGTATATGATAGATTGCTTTATAAGAAATCCTGATTCTAGATGAACTCATGATATAGTATACCATTATATCATTGGTGTTTAATTGATGGGTATGAATATGATTAAAAAAATTACAAATTATCTATTAAAATTTTTTCTCAAATTCAAATGTATTGATTTATGCCTAATAAATAATAATTAAATTTTTAATAAAATAATTTCATGATATAAATAAATGTTTTTTAAAAAAATATATATATAATTGTAAATGTTATGTATTATTATTAAAAAATTATATAAATAAATCTTAAAAATATATTGCAATGAAATTTATTAGTAATATATGAATAAAAATTTATATATTAGTTATCTAAAAGATAATAATAAGGAGAACAAACATTTAAAAGTTTAAAGTGTTATTTTTTATAAAATAATATTTATATGTGAAATGTATTCATATCATAATAATTTAAATAAATTTTTATTGATTAATGGTTTTAATAAAATGTAAATATTATATATTCAATTATTTTAACATTTATATAATAGTGTTTACTAGGAATGGAATGAATGTAAATTCAGTTTTTCCCCTAAAAATACCTTCTACTAAAAAAACTTTTCTTTATATTTTTCATACTTACTTTAAAATATATTTTTACACTTATAAAAATTGAATTTTATAAAATATAATCCATAATTTAAATAATAATTTCTAAATTTTTTAATTAGGATACATTCATTTTTTCATAATGAACACTTAAAAAGGTAAAAAAATACCATGGTTAAGGGTAAAGTGGATTTTCTGGGAGGTTAAACTAAGAGATAAGGGTAATATAGACATGTAAAATTGTCTAATTTTTATTTTTTATTGATATTTAAATCCTTTAATATCGTAGCTTCAAACACTTTTCGGTTGGGATCCATCTTCACATGAAAGTGACTCTATATTTTAAGAATATTTTTATTAATTCCATAGGTTTCATCTACTTTATTATAAAAGAGAACCTCCTAACAACAATTATTTATGAATTTGGAGACTTTTAGAACATCCAATATCTACAATAATACCATTATAGATTCATTACCTTCATCCCATATCACTTTTTCATTTCCAAAGACCAACTCTTCAAGGATTGATGTTTAAGGCAAAGGAGATTTCTCAAAGAAGAGTTATAAATCTTAACTAAGTTTTTTATATTATTTTATCTTTTAACTTATATAATCCTTTTGTATCCATAATAAAAGGATGAATATAGTATCATTAACTTATTTATATGCTAATATTATTATTTAATAACTATTTCCCACCTCAATTCTATCAAATGTGAAGTAAAGAATTGCTCATGGGTACGTGTGTACTACCTCCTCCATGAATCTGTGTGATTAATTTTATATACCCACCTCACATTAATGGATATAATAACGAACAAAAAAATATGTATGATATTTATAAAATTACTCTGATTTTTTAATTACAAAGTATTTCTTATATTTCTTTCCTTATATTCATTGTAAAATGAAAACATATTTCTTCCGTATGTACGGACTATCATCTCAATAAATAGTGTAATTCATTTTTCAATATCTAACTTTTATGGATGGTTCTATGAAACACCCTAAAATTTTATGATATAGTTCTCTATTAATAATTTTACTTCTTTGATATAATGCTTTATATGTAACACCGAATTTAGATGGACCATTATCTACTATTATAATATTATTATTTAATGTTACAGTTTTTGACTAACTATTGGATTGGCAGGCATGAATAGGGATAATTAAGTTTTTAAAAACATATGGTTTACATATGTATAAAATTAAATAACTATAAATTAAATAATTATCAATGAAAATAAAACTAATTTAAAAATAAAGGGGATTATTTTCTAAAAAGATGTTTTTATGTGTATAATATATTTTTATCACTAAAAATAAATTAATAAATATTAGTGAATTATTTTAATTAAATGTATATATTATATTTTCAATATATAATTTTAACATTCATTGATTGTTTTTTTAGTCATGGGATATGAGTATATCCACTTTTATGCTTAAAATGTATTTTTCTAAATACTGATTTTCAAAGTGTTTTGTGCGCATATATTAAAATTAATTTCATCCTATTATAGAAATTGAATAATGAAAAATGAAATCCAAAATTTGAAATCCTGAGATCTAAATTTGGTAAATCGGTCCATTTTATTGTTAGGCATTATGAATAGTAAATGTGGTAATATTTATCACATCAGTAAAGGGTAAATTGGGTAAACCAAGGTTAAAAATTTGTGTTATGGTCACCATTTTTTATCTTAATTATTATTTGATGAATGGACTTATACCCTCACCACATTATTCATGATATTAAATTTTTTAAGTGTTGTGACCCAAGCTTCTTATGAAAATACATTATATCATTTTTGTAAAATATATATTACATTACACAAAAACATGTCCACTGACCATATTGGTTTAGTGCCTTTGGAAACATAGAAACATAAACCTTGGTCCATAAGTGAACTGAATTATATCCCACTAGGTTCTCCATAACTATCACCCATCTGAGAAACATCATATATAACAGATATATTTATAACCTGGGGAAAGGAAACATAAGAAAGGGTGAGATTAGATGCTTAGTGAGGTTAATCAAGGGAGATATCTAAGCATAATTAAGAGAATAAGGGTATGAGAACATGATCACAATATTATAAGATCATACCCTTCACATCAAAGTTAAAAATCAAGATTCACACTATAAATATTGGTATTTAATAAGATATGAATCATAAGGTAATTAATGAACAAGATCCATGAGAGCATAAGACATGGAATTTTTTGCATACAGATAAGTATAAAAAATAATTTTTATATGATTCAAGGGTCACTTCCAAAACCATTATAATGAAAAATGTCATTTACTAAAATGAGTTCACACCCCAATCTATCCCTATATTACATAATCGAGTTCACTTCCCATTCCATCACTATATTATTAAACTAAGTTCACTTCCAATTCCATCCATGTATTACAAAACTAATTTCATGTTCTATTCTAGTCATTTCTATCTCATGAGATATAATTTTTTCCCGAATTCATTAGAGGTAGATATAGGGCCCACCTTTCACATTATAAAATCATACATATGTGTGCCATAAGATCATAAAAATTCATCATATCATAAATCATTAAATGAAATCGGAATCATAAACATTTCATTATATCAAAATATGTTAAAAAATATAGGTTTCATAATCATTTCATAATATAATAACCCATGAAAAGAATAATATTTCATAAGAATATAACTCATGGAAGAGAAATTGGTTTCATAAACATCATCCCATCAAAACATAAACTGTTAAGAGAAAAAAAATATGAATGTTGAACTTGGATAATATACCCAATAAGGCATGAGTAACACCAATGGATGTTATCTTATATGGAAAATAATTTTTAAAGATCATTTATTATATTTCTTGGGGAAAATATCCTTTCCATTTTTTTAAAAAAAATTAACAAAACATAAAACATTTTTTAAAATCATTTTATTTGAAAACCAATTGAAAACAAATTCCATCATATTAAGAAAAAAATTCTTTTAAAATAAACTTTTAAACATGAAAATTAAGGTTAAAATAAATTATATTTATGACAGTGGGTAAATTTTTACTTGTCAAACATGTTAAACCAACATTCCTTTTTCATTATAAAAAATTTTAGAAAAGTGCCTTGATTGGAAAACGACAAGCAGATTCCTTTTAATTTTTTTAAAAAAAAGAGAAACTTGGTAAATATTTTTTTAATAAATTATTTTTAACACGTTAAAAACACTTTTGATATTTTTTTAAAACATGGTTTTGAAAGAAAACCTATATTCGACCGAATAATAAAATAACATTGGATTTTCCTAAAAAAATTATTAATTATCTTAACTACCAATTATTGGAATAATGGTACTACTACTTGAATATATCATGAATAGCCATAGGAGAATGAAATTTTGGACAATTCTTAAGACATGGATCATAATATTTCATCATGTTATTCATATTCATAAACAATCCTGATAAATGATGAGATTGTAGTAATAGACTCTTACCAATTTGGTAACTTTAAATCATAAAGACTAGGATAAAGTGACATAAATTTAAACATAAAAGAATATGAGGGAAGAAATCATGATATTAAATGTCAAATGGGATGTATATACACCTTGTAAAATAATATGCATGCATAACAAAACATGTGTCTCAAAGAAAGAAAATTGAGACAAAAACACTCTTACCGATTCGGTAATGTTTTAACAATAAAACCACATAAAGGAGAGATCCTAAAATTGATATGTAAATACCAATAATTATCAATATAATAATCATAAAATATATCCATTTTTATTATACACACGAAATACAAGAAATATATGGTGAATATGGCATGTGTCTCACAGAAAATTAATGTGAGGGGATATTCCTTACCGATTTGTGAACTTTTGAACCATAGTCCACATTAAAGGGAGATACTCAAATGGGTATGTAAAGCCAAATATTTTTTAGTATAAACAAAATAATACAGTTTCTTGAGTATTGTATACAAAACAAAAAAGAAACACGTGGTGAATATGGCGCGTGTCTCGCAGATGGAAATCTCTTACCTTAAGTCTTAACTATCATCGTAATCATTCAAACATCTTTAATAATGAATTTATGTTAATAATAAATATATAAAATAAAAATATTTATATAAATAATTCTATATATTGTTCACTTATGATTTTATATTACTTTTTTATTAATAATTCCATGATAAAAGTTATATTTTAGGTAATAACTTCTTTGTTTTCATACATGTTTGACTTGTTATTCTTGGTCATCTTGCATAGATCAAGATTTTATAATCTCAAGAAAGTTAACCATTATATAAATATCATATATATATATATATATATATTTATTTATTTATAATAGTCTATGAATTATATAAATATGAAATGAGACCACCGTTCATTGAGATGGTATGTCGTACGTATGCATGAACTCTGTTTCCATTTTCTTATCAGATTGAAATAAATAAAAGAATATGATATATTATAATTAAAAAATAATTTTTATTTCATTTATATGAAATATTTTTATTAAACCCATCCTTAATATATTCTATTTAAATCATGAATGAATCACATCGCTTCATGAGGTGATAGTCCAACGTACACATGAACGACATTATCATATTCCAAAAAAATAGAAGTCCTGAAGGTATGAGTAATATAAAAATTAAAAAATCATAATAACATAATAAATATAATAAATATGATATATAAAATATAAATCTAACATTATTCTTAATCACAAAAGGTTTTAATGGAAGAATGGACAACATCGATTTGCCAGGTGTTAGATCGTCGTACACATGAACAATGAATGTTTATCCCATTTTATTGACGTGTGTAAATTAATAGGTCATAAACATAGCATAAAAATTTAATAATATAAATAAAATAATTATTTTATTGTAAAATCATGATATAAAAATAATTTAATTGTTTTGAGGAAGAAAGGAAACAAAAACATTCATTGATGAGTGGTTCCTCTTCTTCAGGTATCTTCTTTCAGTTTGCACCTAAGGACATCCATGGTTGGATTGATTAAAAAAGTAAGGCTTATATATTAAGATGATTAAATATTAAAAGTTTATTGGGTAGGGTTTGTATGATTCAAATTTCATGATATGTGTGAATAAGTGATGTGGGGCTGGAAAGTTCACTATTATAGTGGAAGAGTGGCATTCTGGTAAATACCAAAAAGAAAACACAATTGGGAGGTATCATTTAAATACATTTATTCTACTAACGTACCATTTTTTATAAAAAATTGTAAATGGTCCAAATGTGACCATAAAATGTGTTTTTTAAAAGTATCTAGGTCATTTTTACCCTTAATTTTAAAGTTTAGTCTCTTGGTAAAGTTGTTTTTCTCTTAATCATCGTGATTAATTTTAACAGGTTTCACTAATCCTTTTGGTAAAAAATAATTTTGACTTATTAATAATTATAAATTATTCATATTCAAAATATTTAATCCATTTTTACAAATTCAACTAATAAGGTTGGAAGAAATTAAACTAAAACTAATCTCGTAGATAGAATGAAACAAGAGGTTTATACATTAAAAGATGTTCAAAATTTTAAAATGGTTTTATATAAAATTTCAATGTTAAATTGATTTAAATGACATAAATTGTATTAATATACTTAAAATTTCTCTAAATATAATTTAAAAATAAGTATAAATATAATTTAACTATATAAACAAATGAAACAAAAAATAAGTTTTTAATTAAAATTCATTATTTTTCACTATTATTCTAAAATTAAATATTTCAGAAAAATCACAAAAAAATAATAAAATATTATTTAAATTATGAATTAAAAAATTAATTTTATCTTATTAAAAAATTAATTTTATTATTTTCCACAAAAATTCATAAAACACATTTTTTTAGAAAATAGACTTTTCAAAATATATAATGACTATATTAGAAATTATGTATTTTAGCCTAGAAAAAAAAGAAATTATGTATTTTATCATCAATGTGCTTCCATTATATGAAACCATTATATTTTAAAGTATTTATTACTATTAATATTTCTATTTTTAGTTTCAAGGTTAAAAAATTTGGGTTTAAATAATGATATTAATAATATATCATTAGTTTTTTAAAACTCAATGTCACGTGTAACGCAAGCTTAGCCAATGTTTCATGTAGCGCAAGATCAACTTGGTGTCATGTATAACTCAATATTAACATTTTTTAACGTGATATTATCTTAGTGTATAATGCAATTAAATTAAATTTATTTGAAAAAAAATAGGTTCATAAAAACTCGAGGTGTAACATTCTACACCCTATAAAATTAATTTCCCCCTCAAAATTCATCTCTTTGATATGAAAAATGATTATAATTATACCTCATCATGTCCTAAATTTCCCAAATATCTTCCTCAAGATAGTTATTTCATCGTAAAATGTTGACTAGGTGAGTGGTCTTGTTTCATATAATTTTCCTTGTACGATCCAGAATCTCCACTAATTATTGTTCATAAGAAAGATCTTACTCTAGATGTATGACCTCTATGTTTAGAACATTTTAAGGATCATTCATGTACAAACCTATAAGAGATTTATGAAACACATCATTTACTTGAGAGATATTTTTTAGAATCACCATGTGATAGGGTAAAATCCCGATATGATTAATAATTTTAAAGGGATCGATATACCAAGGAATTAATTTCCCTTTCTTCTCGAAACTCAAAACCTTATTCCAGAGGGAAATTAATACAAAAACCTTTTCACCAACATCAAACTCTAGATAACATTGATAATTATCAGCATAATTTTTTTCCAAATTTTATCTTCCTTAATATGATGTTTAATATCTCTAACCTTCTCTACTATTTTGTCAGTGATCTCAACTCCCAATAGATTTCTTTCTCCAACTTAATTTCAAAACATTAGAGATCTAAATTTCATCCCATATAGGGATTCATAAGTATCCATCTAAATTCTTGAGTGAAGTATATTGTAAGAAAACTAAGTTGTAGTAAAGTGTTGATTCCAACCAACTTTGAAATCTAGAGAACAAAATTTCAACGTATCCTCTAGGGTTGGAATTTTTCTTTCAGACTTACTATCCATATAAGGATTATAATTAGTGTCAAAACTCAATTATATATCAATTTCTTTCTAAATATTTTTCCCAAACTTTTAGGTAAACCCCATATATTGATTTGATACAATGTAATTTGATACTCTATGCAACCTTAACACTTAATCAATATGTATCCATGAAATTTGATCCAGATATAAGAATTTTCTAATAGTGATTAAGTGTGCTAAATTAGAAAGGCAGTAAACTGTGACCCATATAGAATTATAACCTTTAGTGGTTTTGGGGATTCCATTGATAACATCCATAGTGATGTTCTACTATTTACATTTTTGTATGGGTAATGGATGGAGCATCTCCTTATATTTTTGTCTTTTAGCCTTTACTTATTGACATACCAAGAACTGGGATACAAAATATATGATATATCTCTTTATTCCATCCCACCATAAATATTACTTCAAATATCTATACGTCTTCATACTTATAGAATGAATACTGAATGAAGAGCTATGGTATTCCATTAAAAAATCCTTCTTCAAATATGGTTTGGAAGGAACACATACACAGTTCTTAAACCTTATCTTTCCATCTTGGTCAAGGTAAAACTTGGAAACATTTCTACCCATATTTTGTAGCTCTACATCTTACTTTTTCACATATTTAATCTTTACTTGGATAAATAGTTGAAAATTCAATTGAGAAAGATAATATTTTTCCCCTTTTATTAATATTTTCAGATCAATCCTTTTCAAATCTATAAATATTGAATCTTTTAGGATTCTTATCATGGAGAATATTCCATGATCATTTTGACTCAAATCATTTCCCACCTTTTTCATTTTCCCAGGGTGGTAATGTTTTCAAAAGTCATAATCCTTTATCAACTCTAATAATATTCTCTAGCGCATGTTCAACTCCCTCTGTGTGAATATATACTTCAATATTTTATGATCGATATATATATATATATCACAATTTTCTATGTAAAGACAATTCCATCATATCTTTAATGAAAGAATTACTTCTAAAAAAACCAAATCATGATTTGGTTAATTTTTCTCATGAATATTTAGTTTTCATGTGGCATAATCTATAACCATGTTATTCTATATAAGAAAACATCCTGGTCCCTTCTTGGATGAATCACTATAGATTGAAAACTCTTGTCCACTATAGGGTGATGTAAGAAAAGTTCACTAACTAAACTTGTCTTCAGTTCCTTGTAATTCTCCTCACATTTATCTATCCATAGGAACTTGGATCCCTTATAAGTTAACTTGGTTAGAGGATTAGATAGTCATGAGAAATTCTCAACAAACTATTGATAATATCCAAGTGAACCAATAAAACTAAAGATCTCAGTCACAGTGGTTGGTCTATAAAAAACATTCAATAGCCTTTATATTTGATAGACCTACTAATATACCCTATATTTAGATTATATGACCCAAAAATGAAACCTTTTGTAGCTAAAATTAACAATTTGTAAATTTTGAGTACAAATTATCTATCCTTAAAGTCATTAGTACAATTCTCAAGTGGTCTTCATACTCTTCCTTTATATTTTATTATATAATAATATCATCTATAAAGACTACCAAAAACGGATCAAGGTGATATTTAAACACTCAATTCATAAAATCCATGAACAAAGTTGGAAAATTATGAAGACCAAAATGCATCACTATATATTCATAGTGTCTAAACCTTGAACGAAATGTCTTCTTGGGTATATCCTTATTATTAACCCTCAATTGATGATATCAAAAATGAAGGTTAATCTTGGGAAAGAATTGAAATATGCATAATTGATTAAACAAGTCGTTAATATGGGGAATAAGATACTTTTACTTAATTTTGATCTTGCTCATCTCCTAATAATCAATGCAGAGTCTCATAGATCCATATTTATTTTTCAAAAAAAGAATATGTGTACCCCAAGGTGACACAATTATTCAAATGAATACTTATCAAGATTTTCTTGGAGTTTATTATTCAATACCTACAACTCAATTGGTGTAATTATATAGGGATTCATTTAAATTTTTTTGGTTCCAGGCATGAGTTATTTTGATAACTCAAATTCACATTTTGGTGGAATCCTAGGAAACTCTTCTAGAAAGACATCCACCAATTACTGAACAAAAGGCATATCATCATTATCATTTTTCTCCCCAATAATTTGAGATAAACTTTCCTTTTAAATGGATATTAAGACCCATACATTGGATGTGATCTACATAATAATTTTGTACTTATTGTCACATTAATAGACAATCATAGGTTGGTTTTAAATATAAAATGTAACTTCTCCTCCTTGAAAAATTGATGTGGTAATTATGTAGATTAGTCCAATAAATTCTTAATATGGAATCGAATTCAACTAGAAGAATAATGGAAAGATTTACCGTAATCACATTCCCGCCAATGTCAACCTAAGAGGAATGATAAAAATTAAGATGCGATCATCGTAACATTAGGGTTTTTTAGTGCTAATTCCATATATAATTATTTGTGTAGAATCATGATACCCTTATAAAATTAATTATATATGAATGAATGGGTAGAACCATAGTCAAATGAGACATTATATTTTCTAGAGTGTATGGTAATTTTACCTTTCCACATTCCATTATTGCACCCCCCCCCCCCATCTAAAATAGTGATCCTGTGAGATTTAACCTTGTCCATTGGCTTAAGATATTATTGATTTTGATCATCATCATTAAGCCCTAGGTTTGGGAACTGGTTAAAATTATTATCATTCCCCTTTAACTTGAAGTACTGAAGTGTGGGAGGTTTATTATGTTCAACTTTCTCTATATTCGCATTGTTGGAAAATATATTTCCATCACATACGTAATTAATTTCCTGATGACCTTCCATTCCATAATTAAAACATTTATTATTCCCTCTGAGGAAATTTCATCTAAGATTTTTCCTATGCATATATAATAAAGTAAATATTATCTTATTATATCAATGGTTGTAAGATTTTACTTTGAACATAATATTCCTTTTCTTTTCAAAACCATGAGATTCATACATTTTTTCTACCTCTGTTTCCTCTCTGATTTCACATTGAAAAATATTTTCCTAGCTACTGAAGTCTCTTATGTCTAATTCCCTTCAGAGACTTGGTATTAAGCCAATGAAGAATTGGTCAACCTTACTTTAAAGTTGGATGCTAATACCTAAATCATACCTCACAAGTCTTATAAAATTATCATCATAGGTACAAAATAATTCATCATACTTTTTCTCTAATTTGAGTAACTCCTTCTACAAATTTGTATAAAGAATAGGGAAAATTAATTATTAAAAAATAATTATATAAACAATTACCAATCCATGGATTAAATCTCATTATGTTTCCTCTATTATTGTTAATGGTCCACTATCGATTCATTTCACCTTTCAAATGGAATACATCCAAAATTGATTTTTCATGTTCTAAAAATTTGATAATGGAAAATATCTTTTAAGTGGTACAAATCCTTTTTTTGGAAACTTTTGTATTAGAAGACCCTCTGAAAGAAGGTGTATGTTGCCTCATTAATGAATCAATGGAATATTGTTCCCTCCTTTTTTCATTTGGATGACCAGCATGATTCCTATCTTGGGAAAGTTGTGTGGGAATAGACACATGATTTTTCATTCCATCTCCTATAACATTTAGATTATCAGGTGGAAAATCATTCCATTGTCCATCGCACTAAACATTAACATGGTTCCTTCAGGTTCTATTCATTGACTAAAACCAAAAAAACATGGAGTAAGAAACAATAATCATAGTGGAAAGCCTTATAATCATGGAAATCGCTTATAATAAGTCTATGTTATGACATGTTCTTTAATCATTGACACCTTAGTTTTATCCTATGTTATTCATATCCATCTTATATTTAAATCCTTTATGATGGGTTGAAAATATTTTTTTAATTTTCAGAGAATATCCCACAAGAGTGTCAAACTAGGTGTGTAGAAAATCCCATTGTCATGCACCAGTTCCCAATAAATTCTACCTCAATATGGCCTTTTGGGGTTATTTACCCTGGGCAAATCAGTGATAGAGCCAAATGCACTTGTACTATCTAGAAAACGATGTATTTCTAGGAAACCACTTGCTCTATCCTTTCCCAAAATTCCAAGACATATTCTTATACGTTGAATCATCCTTAAACTTATCCTTATACATCTCATTAAAGATATAACTAATGTTTCCACCTCCTAGTTTTCAAAATTTAACCATGCCTTTTCCCTAATACCAATTTTAGTGACCCACTCCTCTCATACATAGACATTACATCACTTTTTGGAATATATATTACATTATACAAACACACACATAAAGACTATATTAGTTTAGTGAATTTGGAAATATGGATATATAGACCTAGATCCATAAGTGAATTTCATTATCATTTATTAGTTTCTTCATGAAAATAACCCTCATTAGACACATCATGCGTAATACATATCTTTATAAAATGGGGAAAGGAAACATAATAAATGGAAAGTTCAAATTCTAAAAAAGGATAAAAAATGGAGATATGTAAACATAATTATGATAATAAGTGTATGATAACATGATCATAAAATTATAATATCATACCCTACATATAAAAGTTCAAAATCAATAGTAATGGAATAAACATTAATAGTTCAAAATACTTGAAACATATGAGAATTAAAGAAAATGATCCATGAGAGCATAAGACATTGAATTTGTGGCATAAACAAAATCACAAGAAATCCTTTCTATATTAGTCAAGGGTAACTTCAAAGACCGTCATAGCAGGTAAAATCCTTTACTAAACTGGGTTAACACCCTATTCCAGCACTTTATTACTGAACCAAGTTCACTTCCCATTCCAGCCTTATATTAATGATCCAAGTTCACATCCCATTCCAGCCAATATTATTGAACTAAGTTCACTTCTTATTCTAGTCATGTCTATATCATGCGATATAAATCCTTACCCAATGCATTGGAAGTATAAATAGGTCCCACTGATCACACAATGAAATCATACATATGTGTGCCAAATGATTATAAACATTCATCATATCATAACCCATGAAATGAAATGGGTATCATAAACATTTCATTATATGTTAACCTATTTTAAAGAGAAAATTTTCATAAAAATTTCATCATATAATAACCCATGAAACGTATCCAGTTTTATAAGCATATAACCCATTTAAGAGAAATAGGTTTCATAAACATCATTCCATTAAAATATAAACCATTCAAATAAAGAATATTAATAGTAGACATGGATCATATACCCATTATGGAATGTGTAACGCCCCGACCCCATAAGCCCAGAGATGGTGCCTAAAACATGGTGTGTAATTTTTTTTATAAAAATATAGTGATAAAATTACACATCACATCTCATCACAAAGGATCTTCTCGGTCTAGGTTCTAGAAAACCAGATATAACTGATTCTTTTCTTCAAAACTATAAAAAATAAACTCCATAGTTCCACCACCACATAGAATAACTCAAAGCTAAAAAATCTAATAATCCTGAAAAAAATTAAAAACACAGGGTGAGCACAAAGAATGCTTGGTAATGGGTTTTAAAAATAATCAATCAAATCCTTTTTAAAAACATCCCTTTAAAAAAATTATATATACATAAATCCTTTTCTTAAAAGAAAACAACATTTTGTATAGTATGTCATCATCATTTTTCAAAGGTTAATAGTAATAATTTTTAGGGAAATTTCATACACATAATTTTTATATTTATTTAAAGGCTACAAACAAAACATATTTCAGAGTATGCATACTTGTACAAAAATGTCAAAAATGTTGCATATAAGTTATGAGTTGATCAAACTAAATTAAGGGTGTCATGAAAGGGTGATGGTACAAATTAGCATATGAAATAATACTTGATTATGATTTTACAATAAATAATATCATAAAATACTTAACACATAAAATTAAATTCATGAAATGACAGATTAATTTTCAAACATTTGTATTAAATTTCTGAAAATATCTGATAAACTTTATTTATAAATGGTTTTCTAAGAACTTTCATCTTGTTTCACCTGTATGTATTACCGTAATAATAAGTAAATTATTCTTAAAAAAGGATATTCTAATAGTCAAATAATCACATGTTTGGTTAAATACTATTCACATAATGAGGGAATGCATAATTCAGGATAATAATAAACATTTTGTAAAGGCCTCATGCCAAGACCATATATAATTATTCTGTCAAGGCCTAATTCCATGACCTAGTTTGTCTCATGTGCCCTACCGATGCATCAAGAGTCTATAGCGAGCCTCACCCATCATATAATAATTCTTATGAATTACTCATATGTCCAAATATGTCTTTAAATCAAATTTTCTCATACGACTTTGATTTATTAAATTATATCTTTTATTCAAAGTGTCCAATACCACTTTGAATAATTAAATTGTGACTTTTATTCAAAGTGTCCCATACCACTTTGAATAATTAAATTATGTCTCTTATTAAAAGTGTCCCATACCAATTTTAATAATTAGATTCTTAATCCATAAGTTATCATAAGAGATAAATTTCATTTACCAATTACTATCCATATTCATAAATAAAGTGAGTCATGCATTAACTATAAACATTAATCTAAAAACTACATGGTTTGTCAGTTATAATTTAGGTTATGAATATATCAAATTTATCAATGACATGTATGGACAAATAGATATACTTTTGTACATGTGAAGATAACTGGTGCACATAAAATAATGGATTGCCTGGTTTGTCACATGAAATAATAACTCTTAAATTCAAAACCCCTGTTTAATGGAAATAAACATTTTATATACTAAAATACATGTTTTTTAATTTAATATAGTTATCATTAATGTTTACCATACATTGATAAATATGATTATAAATCAAATTAAATCATAAAATTTAATAATTAATAGTATTCATTGTGGCAGATTCATCATGAATTACAAAATAATATTTGTAAATGTAAACCAATCATTTCATGTGGAATATTGATTCATAAGATAGTAATTAAACACATACTTCACTATATATTTTTATGCATGTATACGTATATGTTTTAAAAAAGATAATTCCAACTATTTATCCTAAAATTATAAATTTAGATGTGTGCATCTATTGTTAATTTTAATAACAAGGTGATGTACTCTTTTAAAAAAATTTGGCACATAATAACAAAACATGGTTTAGTTATTGTTTTCCAATATAAAATTATATTTGTGATCATATAGTCATCTAATACATGTATTGGAAACATCCAATTCAAGGGTTGATTTCAAATATAAAACATGTAGAAATATAAACACTTGTATTTCTTTTCAAAGTAGCTTAACTTGATTAATTAATCCCTAGCACAACGAGGACTTAGAAAATAATTATAGTACAAGTCCTTTATCTTCCATTTATTATTTTTTTAAAATGTTTAACTACAGATATGATCACATGTGTATTGTATAAAACATTTTGAACAAATCAACATATAACTTTTAAAACATAAACTCGTAATTGGGTTAATATGCTTATTTACAAATATATTTTGAACATATAAAAATATAACTTTCAAAAAAAAAAGTAGTAACAAGGTTCACACCATCAAAACATATTAAAATAGAACAAGATATTTATATATGCATTTTTTGTGCTTATATATATATAGGTAGGTTTTACATCAAGAATTAAAATAATAATTATAAGTACAGGGATTTCCTTTAAAAATATTTTCTTAATTTTAAGAATAAAATAAACTTATTTAGATTAGTATTAAAAACTATATACATATATATATATATAACTTTATATATATGTGTGTGTGTGTATAATATTTTATCAACTTAAAAACCACTCTTATTAAACCCTTTAAAATTATTATACACATCAAAACATCAGTTAATTACTGATAATCATCACTTGAAAACCCCAAAACTGATTAGGATTTGAAATTATATAAAACTGTATATACACTTAAGTGTATATAAGGGTTTTTCATATCAAAAAAAGGCTAAAATAACCCTTGCCTGACTTTAAATGTGAGGTTGAACCGATTAGAGGTTGATGGAAGGTTTGGGAGAAGAAAACCCATTGGGTTATGTGTGGAAAATGTGTTTATATAAATTTTGTATATATAATATTTTATACTATAGTTTAAAAATAAAAATATAAACAAATAGACCTGAAGAAATATGAATCTAACTATTACCAACAAGAAGAAAAACTATAATCAAGGAAAATTTTAAATAATTCGGCCATTTGATAATATATATATCTATATATTTTATGGAAAAATTACATGATATACCAAAGGGGTTTACATTAAACTAATGCACCCTTGGTGGACTTGTGGAAAAAATAAATGGTTGGGTCTGAGGAGAGTGATGGGAGGACTCATGGGATGAAGACGAAATAGTGGGGGAGGAGGGTGATGTCGATCGGTGTTGCACAAGGAAGAAAAAGAAGAAAGGAATAAGGAAAAATAAATGGACGGCTGCAATCATCACAACCCGATCAAACAGCTATGGTGGGTTCGGCAGTTTTAAAAATAGATAAAGAGATGAGATTATATTCTAGCTTTGATCATATGTTTGTGGGGGATACATGAGTTTTAAAAGGGTTGAACAGTCTAGATCCAGAACCTCCCAATCTAATGGCTCAGAAAATCATGGCGAGGAATTTATGGCGATGGGGTTCGATGTCCAGACCGGTTCAGATGGTGGGGATCTTGCGCAGAAAGATTGAACAGATCTGATTGCATTTCTCAAAAAAAAATTATTGTCCCAAATTGAAACCTACATGGTTTCAGGAGATCCATATAAGGCTCAGTGTACTGTCCATAATTCAATAACATTATCATCCACACAGGGGCTTCTACACACGAGGATCCACACAGGCCTTAGCCCAACCACTACTCAAGTGCTCTAGCGGGGCCTTATACATGAGCCCCCATCTACGTCAATGCATGACCTGGCTCACCCCCCTACATGCACCTGACCAGGCCCTATGCGCGGGTCTTGCGTGTGCTTAGTATGCACTATGCATGCACTTATCCTAGGACTGACTTCGGTTACCTATGTAAGATTCCCACTCGGATATGGGGGGCTTGGCCTTCAAGGATTCCCTCGGTTGGGTGGGGTACTCACCCAATTTTTATCAAAAATTTATTAAATCCAAATAAAAAAAAACACATATATGGTAATAAAAATATTCTTTATCATTATGAAGGTGATTATTTTCATATGTTTGTATTCATTTTGAGTTTTAAAACATTAAATTTCAAAATAAAACTTCATTTAAAACATGTCATTACTTTTATAAATTTATATTCATTTTAAAAGAACATCATGGTTATAAGTATTTTTAAAATCCAAATATAAAATATATATTCAATTAAAATTATGTCATTATTTAACTAAGGATATAACTTTAAAATATTTAAAGTATTTTAAAACATTTTAAATACTTAAAATACTTGGAATACTTAAAATTTTCAAAATTATTAATGGTTATACAATTTTATGATTGTTACCAAAACCAATGGTCATATTAAAAACAACGGTCAACTTAAGACACCAATGGCTACTTAACCATATAAATACTTGTTCAAGGTATTCCAAGGATCATGTTTATTTCTTGTTCTAAGAGAATGGTGCTCTACATACCTTTGACACTTAGTACTTTTTCCATAGTACTTACCATAATGGTTTTCATTGTCACAAACTCGAAGGATGTTCACTACTTACTTGGTCTAGTTGTTGTGTTTGGTGGTCTTCTGGTGATCCTGATAGGCCTTTTAGTAGGTATTCTAGGATAGTTATGGTCTTTCGGTCTTATTGCAATGTAATTATTCAGTGTTTCTATTGAATAAAATGTTTCTTATTTCGTTCTACAAGCATTTTTTTGGATGACACCAATATTAAACAAAATAAAAACAACAATAAAAATACTATTAATCATAATAACTAACAAAATATTATTATTACAAATATAAATATGTTTGGGTCATAATATTGTCCCACCTCCCCTTAGTGGAATTGTACCCTCACAATTCTATTGCACTCTTATGCTTCTATAGCACCAACCCATATACATCACCCTTGATGTCCATAAAAAACGTTTTTTAATCATTATTAACTATCAAAATTATAATGAAAAATAGTGTTTAATTTATACCTTCACCAGGCCCGCCACTGTCATAGACATTCCGGGTAAGTTCTTCCAGTCAGGTTGATCCCCAAAACATTTCTAAATTCTTAAATTTCATGTGACCAAATGCACCTTGAGTAGAAAGGGTTGAACTCATGCGGACAATAGTAGATCCTTAAGAGAGTGGAATGGGAAGTATAAAGTTTAGAGATGTTGGAATGGATTTGGTTCTGATAGACTAGTTAAACAAATTTGTTTTCAAAAAACCAAATATCATAAAACCTTCCATGCATGCTAAAGCTCTGGACCAGAAACAGATAGGTTGCACGGGGTTCACCCACTTCTACAGCTTCTCGAAATATTCCCAAGGCCTAATAAGTCTCAGATAGGGTGAAACGTAAAAATAGGCCCTCATAGTACCTTCCCTCATGATCATAATTTTCAAGTTGTTCATGCAACATAAATTAGTAGACATGACTCGGTCCTTGGTGAAGTCGAAGGATATTTTGGTTGTTTGACACCTGATAGAGGTGTTTGCAGGACAGACATAGGGTCGCGAAAGGCTAGTATGCTTCTGAACACAACATGAAAATTATGTTCTCTAGTAATTCAGTAGGGAGAGACAATAGGTTTGTTGGTAAACCCTTTCCTTCTATCTAAAAATTTTAAGAAAATTTTTACTCAACAAAGCATAGCTAACTTTTTTTAGTTTTTCTCTAACTTTCCAAAATTTTCTAGACCGTTCCTCTGATACCAACTGTAGCACCCCGACCCCAAAATCCCAGAGCAGACACCTAAAATATGGTGTGTAATTTTTTTTATAAAAATATACTGATAAAATTACACATTCCATCTCATCACAGAGGATCTTCTCGGCCTAGGTTCTGCAAAACCAGATACAACTCATTCTTTTCTTCAAAATTGTACAATATAAAATCTATAGTGCTTTCACCACATAGAATAAATCAAAGATGAAAAATATAATAATCCTAAAAAAAGAAATTAAAAACTTAGGGTGAGCACAAGAATGCCCAGTAAGGGGTTTTAAAAATAATCAATAAAATCATTTTTTGAAAACATCCCTTTAAAATAATTATACATACATAAAAAAATTTCTTAAAAGAAAACAACATTTCTTGTAGTAAATCATCATCATTTTTCAAAGGTTACTAGTAATCATTTTTAAGTATATCTCATACACAATAATTTATATATTTATTTAAATGATACAAATAAAACACATTTCATAGTATGCATACATGAAAAAAAATGCATGAAATGTTGCATATAAGTTAAGAGTTGATCAAACTAAATTAATGGTGTCATGAAAGTGTGAAGGTACAAATTAGCATAAGAAATAATACTTTCTTAGTATTTCAAAATAAACAATATCATAAACTACTTAACACATAAAATTCAATTCATGAAATGATAGATGAATTTTCTACCTTTTGTATTAATGTTCTGAAAATATCTGCTAAAAAATATTTATAAATGGTTTGCTAAGTACTTCCATCATTATTCCATGTGCATTTATTACCATAATAATAAGTACAAGACTCTTAACCAAGGATATTATACTATTCTAATAATCATATGGTTCGTAAAATACTATTTACATAATTAGGAAATGCATAATACAGGACAATCAAAAACATTTTGTCAAGGCCACGTGCCAAGATCATACGTAATCATTCTATCAAGGCCTTGTGCCATAACCTAGTTTGTCTCATGAGAGCTACCAATGAATTGAGAGGCTATAACGGGTCTCACCCATCGCATAATAAGTCCTAAGAATTCCTAATATGTTCAAATATGTATTTAAATAAAAGTGTCCCATACTAGTTTGATTTATCAAATTATATCTTTTATTCAAAGTGTCTCATACAACTTTCACTAATTAAATTGTGTCTTATTAAAAGTGTCTCATAAAACATTGAATAATTAAATTATGTCTCTTATTCAAAGTATCCATACCACTTTGAATAATTAAATTCATAATCCAAAAGTTATCAAAAGTGATAAATATTATTTAGAAATTACTATCTATATTCATAAATAAAGTGAATAATGCATTAACTATAAACATTAATCTAAAAACAGCATGGTTTTTTAGTTATACTTTTGGATATGGATATATCAAATTTATCAATGACATGCATGGACAAATAGACATACTTTTGTACATGTGATTATAACTAATGTACATAAAATAATTGATTGCTCGGTTTGTCACATAAAATAATAACTCTTAAATTCAAAACCCCTATTTCGTTGAAATAAACATTTTATATACTAAAATACATGTTTTTGAATTTAAGATAGTTATCATTCATGTTTACCATACACAAATAAATAGGATTTCTAATAAAATTAAATCATAAAATTTAATAATTCATACTATTCATTGTGGCAGATTCATCATGAATTAAAATATAATATTTGTAAATTTAAAACATTCATTTCATGTGGGATATTAATGCATAAGAGAATAATTAAACACATACTTCACTATATGTGTTTATGCATGTATATGTATATGTGTTAAAAAAATATATAATTCCAACTATTTATCCTAAAATTATAAATTAAGATGCATGTAAGTAATATTAATTGTAATAACAAGGTGATGTCCTCTTTTAAAAAAATTAGGCACAAAATAACAAAACAAGGTTTTGTTATAGTTTTCCAATATAAAATTGTATTTGTGATCATATAATCATTTAAGACATGTATTGTAAACATCCAATTCAAGGTTTGATTTCAAATATAAAATATTTAGAAATATAAACACTTGTACTTATTTGTAAAGTAACTTAACTTGATTAATTAATCCCTGGCACAATGAGGACTTAGAAAATAATTATAGTACAAGTCCTTTATCTTCAATTTATTATTTTTTAGAAAATGGTTAAATACCAATATGATCACATGTGTATTGTATAAAACATTTTGAACAAATCAATATATAACTTTTAAAACATAAACTCATAACAAGGTTAATATGCTTATTTAAAAATATATTTTGAACAAATTGAAATATAACTTTCACAACATAAAAATCATAACAAGGTTAATACCATAAAAAATTAATAAAATAAAAAAAGACATGTATATATGTATTTTTGGTACTTATATATATACAGGTAGGTTTTTCATCAAGGATTAAAAGAATAATTGTAAGGACACGGATTTCCTTTAAAAGTATTTTCTTAATCTTAAGAAGGAAATAAACTTATTCAGATTAGGATTAAAAACTATATATATGTGTGTGTGTGTGTGTGTGTGTGTTATTGTATACATATATGTGTGTGTGAGAGAGTTGAGAAACTCAAAAACCACACTTATTAAACCCTTTACATGTATTATATGCATCAAAACATCAGTTAATTACTGATAATCATCACTTGAAAACCCCAAAACTAATTAGGATTTGAAATTATAAAAAATTGTATATATATATAAGTGTATATAAGGGTTTTTCATATCAAAAACAAATCTAAAATAAACCTTACCAGACTTCAAAGGTGAGGTTTATGGAAGGTTGGGGAGAATAAAACCCATTGGGTTATGTGTGAAAAATGGGATTATATAAATTGTGTATATATAATTTTATATACTATTGTTTAAACATAAAAATATAAATAGAGACCTGAAGAAATACAATCTAACTATTACCGATAAGAACAAAAAATATAATCTAGAAAAAACATAGATAATTCATTCATTTGATAATATATATATTTTATAGAAAACATACATGATACACCAAAGTGGATTACATTAAACTAATGCACCCTTGGTGGACTTGTGGAAAAAATAAATGTTTAGGACTGAAGAGAGTGATAGGAGGACTCACGAGATAAAGAAGAAACTGTAGGGGAGGAGGGAGACATCAACTGGAGTGCCGTGAGGAAGAAAAATAAGAAAGGAGGAAGGGAAAAGAAAAGAACGGTTGTGATCATCACAACCCGATCAGACGGCTATGGTGGGTTTTTCAGTTTTAAAAATAGATGAACAGATGATATTATATTGTGGATTTTATCAAATGGATGTGGGGGATCTGTGAGTTTTAAAAGGGTTGAACGGTCAATATCCAACGCCTCCTGATCTAACAGCTCAGAAAATCGCGGCGATGAATCTGTGGCAATGGGGTTCGAAGGCTGGACTAGTTCAGATAGTGATGATCTTGCACGACGATATTGAATGGATTTGATTGAATTTCCTGGAAAAAAAATTCATCCCACACTGAAACCTACACTGTTTTAGGAGCTCCATATAAGGCTCGATGTACCAGCCATATGCCAATAACACCAGCACACACACAGGGGCTCCTACATATGAGGCTCCACATAGGCCTTTTCCCAACCCCTACACAAGTGCTCTAGAGGGGCCTTATACATGAGCCCCCACCCTCACTGATGTGTGACTTGGATAACCCCCTGCATGCACCTAACTAGGCCCTACACACAGGTCTTGTGTGCACTCAGTATGCACTATGCATGCACTCGGCTTAGGATTAAAATCATATATACATATATATGTAAATATAACCATATATGTGTGTGTGTGTGAGAGAGTTTAGAAACTCAAAAATCACTCTTAGTAAACCCTTTATAAGTATTATATGCATCAAAACATCAGTTAATTACTGATAATCATCACATGAAAAACCTAAAACTAATTAGGATTTGAAATTATATAAAATTATATATACACATAAGTGTATATAAGGGTTTTTCTTATAAAAAATGAGGCTAAAATAACCCTTAACTAACTTCAAAGGTGAGATCGAACTGAGCATAGGTTGATGCAAGGTTGGGGAGAATAAAACTCATTGGGTTATGTGTGAAAAATGGGTTTATATAAATTGGGTATATATAATTTTAGATAGTATAGTTTAAACATAAAATATAAATAAAAAAACTTTAAGAAATATGAATCTAACTATAACTACAAGAAAAAAAACTATAATCAAGTAAAATCTTAGATAATTCGGTAATTTGATAATATATATATATATATTTATGGAAATCTTACATGATACATGGGTTTTCATTAAACTAATGTACCCTTAGTGGACTTGTGGAAAAAAGAAACGACTCGGTCTAAGGAGAGTGATGGGAGGACTCGTGGGATGAAGAAAAAATAGTGGGGGAGAAGGGCGATGTTGACTAGTGTGGTGCGAAGAAGAATGAGAAGAAATTAAAAAGGGAAAATAAATGGATGGCTATGATCGTCTCAGCCAGATCAGATAGCTATGGTGGGTTCCACAGTTTTAAAAATACATGAACAGACAAGATTATATCGTGGATTTGATCGGATGTCCATGTGGGATTCGTGAGTTTTAAAAGGGTTGAATAGTCGAGATCTAAAGCCTCCTGATCTAACGGGTCATAAAATCATAGTGATGAATCTACGACAATGGGTTCGAAGGCTGGACTGGTTCAGATGGTAAGGATCTCGCTCGACAAGATCTAATGGCTCTAATTGCATTTCCCAAAAAAAAATCGACCCACATAGAAACCTACACGGTTTCAGGATCTCCATATAAGGCTCGGTGTACCAGCCATATGCCAATAACACCATAACACACAAAGGGGCTCCTACACACGGGGCTCTACATGGGCCTTGGCCCAACCCCTAAACGAACGCTCTAGCTGGGCCTTATAAACAGGCCCCCACCCGCACCGGTGCGCAACCTGGCTCACCCCCTCCATGCGCCTGACAATTCCCTATACATTTGTCTTTCACACACTCAGTATGCACTATGCATGTGCTTAGCTTAAGCCTGACTTCAGTTTCCAATGTGAGATGCCCACTCAGACCTTGAGGTCTTGGCCTTCAAGGCTTCCCTCAGTTGGGTGGGGTACTCACCCAATTTTTATCAAAAATTTATTAAATCCAAATAAAAACATAACACGTATATAGTAATAAAAACATTATTTCTCATTAAAAATGTCATTATTTTCATATGTTTGTGTTCATTATGATTTTTAAAATATTAAATTTAAAAATAAAACTTTATTTAAAACATGTCATTACTTTTATAAATTTATATTCATTTTAAAAGAACATCATGGTTATAAGTATTTTTAAAATCCAAATATAAAATATATCATTAATTAAAACTATGTCATTATTTAACCAAGGATATAAATTTAAAATATTTAAAGAATTTTAAAAAAATTGAAATACTTAAAATACTTAAACACTTAGAATACATAAAATAGTCAAAATTGTTAATGGTTGTACAATTTTATGACTATTTCCAAAACCAATGATCATATTAAAAACAACGGTCACCTTAAGACACCAATTTCTACTTAGACATATAAATAACCATTCAAGGTATTCCAAGGATCATGTTCATTTCTTGTTCTAAGAGAATGGTTCTCTACATCCCTTTAATGGTTAGTACTTTTTCTATAGTACGTACCATAATATTTTTCATTGTGACATACTCAAAGGATGTTCACTACTTACTTGGTCTAGTTGTTCTGTTAGGTGGCCTTCAATTGATCCTGATAGGCCTTTTAGTAGGTATTGTAAGATATTTATGGTCTTTCGGCCTTATTATAATGTAATTTTTTACTGTTTCTATTGAATAAAATGTGTCTTATTTCATTATGAAAGCATTTGTTTTGGATGGCACCAATATTAAACAAAATAAAACAAAATAATATTAATAATATTAATCATAATAACTAAAAAATATTATCATTACAATTATGAATATGTCTGGTGCATCATAGAATGAGTAACACCAATAGATGTCATCATATATGGAACATAATTTTTAAATACCATTTAAAACATTTCTTGAGGAAAATATCCTTTCCTCTTTGAAAACATTTTTTTAACATAAATATTTTTTGAAACCTTTTTCATTGAAAATAAATTCAAAAAAAAGAATTTCCCTAATATTAGAAAAAAATATTTTCTTTAAAAATAAACTTGAAAACATTAAAGGAATCATAAATGAAATAATGGTTATGGGAATGGGTAAATGCATATATTTTGTACATGTTTAGCATTCATTCCTTTTTCACTATAAAAAATTTATAAAAATTACTCGATTAGAAAATAAAAAGTAAACTCCTTTAACTTATTTCAAAATAAAATTTTGGAAATTTTTTTAATAAATCATTTTTAAAAGTTTAAAAAACTTTTGAAAATATTTTCAGAGAACATGGTCTTTAAAGAAAATAGATATCTAACCAAATAAATAAATAAAGTCATATTTTCCTGAAAAAAATCAAAGTTATATTAACTACCAAAGAGTGGAAAAATGGTACCATTAATTTAATATATAATTAATAACTAGATTATAAGAAACTTAATGATAATTCTTGTGATATGGATTATAATATTTCATTAATTTAGGCATAATAATAAAAAATCTAAATAAATAATGAGATTATAACAATAAAATCTTACCACATTAGTAACTTTGAATAATAAATTTCATAAAATAGTAACATAAAACTTAACATAAAATATCATTATGATGAAACATTTCATTATATTACATGTAAAATGGGCTATATATAAACCTCATCAATTAATATAGGTGCATAACATAACATACATCTCAAAGAAAGAAAATTAAGTCAAAAATCTCCTTACCGATTTGGTAACATTTTAACTGTAAACCCCATAAAAGATTGATCACTGAATCGATATGTAAATCCTAATAATTCTTAGTATAATAATCATAAAATACATCCTTGGGAATTATACATACCACATACAAGAAATATGTGGTGAACATGGCTTATGCCTCACAGAAAATGAATCTGAGACAAAGATCCCTTAAGGGTTTGTGAACTTTTGAACCATAACCCATGTCACGACCCGTCCTCGGGGCCCGTGCCGTGACTACCCCAAGCCCGCCTTCCATAGGCCAGGGGCTGGCGACTAGCACCAAAGGCGTAAATCCTGATAACTGGGAAGGTATTGCCTTTATAAAAGAAAACAAGCACCACAGAGTAAGAAAGCGGAAAAAGTAAACACTAAGTACAAGAGAAGTGCTGAAAAGTAAATGGGCCAGAATACAAACCCAAAAGAAAGTACAACTACAACTGAACGAAAGTACAACAGAAAAAGGCAACAGCTGGAAGAAGGAAGCAGCTCCTGGGTCGTCCTCCTCGGATCCTACCTGAAGGGTAGGTACAGATAGCGCAGCTCCTGGATCGTCCGCCACGGATCCTACCTGAAGGGAGGTACAGATATCCTCCTCAACGCTCTCGCCCGTCAACCACCTCCGTGTGTCGTCTCGCCGTGAATTCCTCCTCCAGATACTGACTCGTCGTGTGGTCCACCTCCGGGTACCGTCCAGTCCTCGAGCACTCGGCCTCTATCAGCACTGCCCGTCGTCTGCAACCAACACAACGAGGTGCGGGCATAGCCTGTGCAGGGGTGAGTATAACGATACTCAGTAGGGACCCCGAGACCCTCAAGGTCTCTCTAAAACCAACAAGGATAACCACAAATAAGATCTCAACAGATAACCTCTACTTAGGTATATGCCCATACATATACCTAAGATATCAAGTAACCCATCTCAATCATGAGGAAACACAAGGATCATGAAATCAACGGATAACCACTACCCAGGTATATGCCCATACATATACCTAAGTTATCAAGTGACCCATCTCAATCATGAGGTAAACACAAAGGTCAAAAGTCTCAGCTCAAACCAGGATTTTCATTATCAAAACCGTAACTGCTGAAGAGCTCCGTCTCTGGAGTGTACAGTGGTACTGTCACGACTCCGAGGTACTACTCACTAACCTAAGACTGCTGAGATACTCCTCCTGTCGAGTACCGCGGGTCAGCCACCCAGACACAGTAGTGATTCCCGCCGAGGTATGTCACCCAAACACAGTAGTGCACACCCCCTAGTAGCCTGCTGAGGTACTCTCCGGACGAGTACCACGGGTCTGCACTGTCACACCGGTAGTGCTCCGTCCTCCATGGGTCTGCACCTCACAAAGTAGTGCTCTGTCCACTGGGCTAGTCGACTCACTCCAAGTCGAGTCGGTCAAGCAGTCGTCAGGTCTCAGCGAGCTACACGGTCTCCATACTCTGTACGCTCCTCTCTAGGAGGGTCCGCTCCACGTGCTACTGGTCAATACTCCAAGTATCTCAAAGTCCCACGAAGAAGTATCTTAAGTATCACCTCATCATAGGGGTCTCAACGCAACAGACGGCGCGTTAATCAGACGTCCGGTCTGTGAGTTTCTAGCCTTTTCATCCCAGGGGCCCGGTTGGTTTCGTGAGCAAACCAATCCCAGCCGTATCTCAACTGTACCCCCTAACTCTCATAGGGTATACTCATTGGGACCGTTTCTCAATGTTATCAACAACGCTGCTGACGGTTCGTCAAACGGACGTCCTGTCTGAAAGATATCAGCTTTTCCGTTCCAGGGGCCCGGTTGGATTTCGGGTGCGATCCAACCCAGACACTATCCAACTGTATCCAAAACTTGGGAAAAGTATGCCAAAAGTTCCGTCTCATCAAGAGAAAATCAACGAGACAGACGGTGCGTCAATCGGACGCCCGGTCTGTGAGTTATTGGCTTTTTCGTTCCAGGGGCCCGGTTGGTTTCATGAGCGAACCAACCCGACCACACTCCGACGGCATCCAAACCTCAAGCGGAGTAATCCAAAAGATCCGTCTCACTTAGAGGAATCCATCAAAGTCGACGGCACGTCAATCGGACGTCCGGAACTCAAGTTACGAGTGTTTCCGCTCCGAGGGCCCGGTTGGTTTCGCGTACGAACCAACCCGGACGAACCCAAAGTTCTCTCAAACCTTGAGTTTAATATACCAAAACGACCGTCTCGGTCCAAGGATCGCTTTTCCACTGACGGCGCGTCAATCGGAGGTCTACAGCTCAAGATATGGGCATTTGACCAAAATTGGTCCGAAAACGGGGGTCTGGGCCCGGCCCGACCCCCCCCCCCCCCTGGGTCGGCCGAACCGGGTCGACCCGACCCGGCTGGGCCCGGCCCGGCCTGGCCCGGCTCAGTCCGGCTCGGTCCGTCTCGGTCTAGCCCGACCGGTCGGCCGCGGATCGGCCAGTGTGGCCGAGCCGATTCGCGGAGCGGGGTGCGCGACTCCCCCGCCCGCTGCTAATTGAGGCCGGCGGCGGATCCGCCGGCCGCCAACCCTCCGGCGGCGCGCCGCCGCCACCTTCCGCGGACCACCGGATGCGCTCCGGTGGTCCGTTCCTCCTACCGTCTTCGCCTATGGTCCCCCCGGGACCCCACCTTCACTGCGAAGGGATTCAAACGCCAAAACGGCCTGCTTCGTCGTCGCCCGTCAATCCGCATGTCAAAACGAAAAGTGTTGTCTTTGTAGTTTTCCAGTGCGACCCAATGGCGCCGCGCCCCTTCCCCGCAGCCCGACTCTGACCGTGGTTCTTTGGTTTTCTTCGACGCGGCGCGACGGCACCGCGTTCTTAAACTTCCTTCCACGATGCGGCGCGACGGCGTCGCGTAATACTTGCCGTGTGATTCCTGCGTGGTGCGACGGCACCTCGCCATTCCGTTCCATCCACAAAGAATCAAACATGAACATAGGAGGGGGGTTCGGCCGTGTTTGTCCGGTCTGTCCCCCCTCTCATTAAACAATAACATCTAGTCGAAAATCCACGATAATCGATAAACTAGATTCATGAACGGAAAAATAATTAAATAAAATAATCCGCTACCTCAGTTCAGGAACGGTGTTTGTCAACAAGCCGTGGAAGACGAGCGTCGCGAAGGTCGGGCGTCGCGGGAAAAGAACGTCGACGTCGCGAAGCGAGGATTCGAAGTCGTTGATGGTGATTTCGTCGCGGAAAACTGTCGCAGAAGAGACGACGCGGAAGAAGAACGTCGCGTCGCGGATACGGAGTCGCGGAAGAACCGTGTTCTTCGGCGGAGAAGTTCTTCATTGAAGAACGTTGTTCTTCGCGTTCTTCGTCGAGGTTGAATAAGAAGAAGACTGCTTCCCCAATCCTCTCAAGGTTGCAAAACTCTAACAATAATAAAATAAGACCAAGTCTTATTTTATTAACACAACCTAACCATTTGAATTTCAAGAGTTTGAAAATTCAAAACCCACATTTAACTCACTTAAGTTATTAACAGAAGATGTTATAAAATTAATGAGGTGATAAGTTAACAAAACTTAAATGGGGGGTTTAGAGGGGTTAGGAAAGTGAGGGGTTAAGAGGGTTAGGGAGTTTAAGGAATTTGAAAAGGTGGGGGGTTCGTGTGGGCCCCACCCTTTCAAATATCCACACATGGGAAGTTGGATGGATGTGGGCCCACCACTAACTTCCCATGGGAGAAGTTAACCACATAACATGAAATAAAATTGATTCAACAATTTTATTCACTTTATTTAATTAATCCCCAAAAAATTAACTTCTTCTCCCGCACAAACGCAACTACGGTAAAGGTTCCCTTAAGCGATTACCGGCGTTGCGAGTTCATCGGTGCCATCAGATTTCAATTCTGAGAACCGGTTCAAAAGATAGGAAAACCCGCTCGTTCGTTCACTGAACGTACCTGAGCCAAACTTCGGAAATTGATTCCGGGCACTCCGGGTCTCGGAATCAAGTGCCATCAAAAACCGCGTTCTTGTAAAATCCCAAAGAAAATTTAGAAAAAAAAATCCCTTGAATTTTACGGGTCTTTACATTACTCCCACCTCATGGCTTTATGTCCTCGTAAATCTTTAACACAAACTAAGGTTACAAAAGCGGTACAGAGAACGCATCTGAGCCTTCCGCTCCCATGTGCTCACTCGGAGGTTCCGTACTGCCAAAGAAATCTCACCCGAGGAATCGATCGTCCTCGTAGGATCCGCTTCTGTAGATCCTTGATCCCCACTAGAACCTCTGTGGAAAACACCTCATCGCCATCATCCAGTTCCTCATGGTCAATGATATGCGAAGGGTCGAGCACGTATCTCTTCAGTTGAGATACGTGGAAGTCATCGTGCACCTGGTGCAACTGAGGTGGATGGGTCAAGCAGTAAACCACCTCGCCTACCCATCTGTGGACCTAGGAAGGTCCGTTGAACCTCAGAGTTTACTTGCCGCCTTGGCCACATCTCCGTAAAGTTCGTCGAGGTGAGACCCGTATAAGGATGTGATCGTCATCCTCGAACTCTAGAGGTCTCCAATTCCTGTTAGAACTGGAACTCGAAACGACTGCCGCCACGAGGGTAAGGTTTTCCGACTCAAGAGTGATCGGTCGCACCCTCCCGTGCATGAGTTTAACTTGTGCTGCTCAGGGTTTCCGTTTTGCCGACCAAGGAAAACCCATCCCGACGTTTGCCTAAAACCGTCAATTTGTGTATGAACAGTTATTGCCCATTCCATACTCAAACTAACGTCATAAGGACTCGACGCTACCACCAAGAGATTTCCAACCGGAACTCTCACCTCGAGGGTCTTACCACACCGTCGACGTAAGTGTGATTATCGAGTCTCCTCCCAAGGTATCTCCATACGTGAGGGTCAAGTCCACGTCTTACCAGAAACTCTAGGTCTGGAACAAGATTTTTGAAAGCAAGGAATGATTCATATCGACATATGTTACTACAGCAGCTAGTAGTGGACACAGACTGTCCCTTGAATCATTTCTAGAGCCATTGGGTCACACTCCTTGACCGCATGCAGCCGCACACTTCCTCCGCCCTCCAGCTCCCTGAGCCTGGCGGGAATAACTAAGGCGGGTGGTTGTACTATGTTAGGATGTACACCACCTCATGCTGCTCTCCTAGCTCTGCATCCACGTCTGCTGCTTCTTAGACTCATCTCTCCTTTAAGCTTCTTCTTCTTTAACATTTAACATGCTCGAGTCTCTAAGACTAGAGTCGGTTTCCTGTTTCTTACTGCACTGTGCAGTCTTCATCCGCTCCTGGATGATCTGCACCTTCTTTGCCTATGATCTGAAAGAGCTGCTAAAATTTCTCTTTTTCCGAAAAGAGAAACTCGGTCTCATCCCCTGTATGAACCACGCCCATTGCCTAATACAGTCAATCCTGACATGAATGACACATTCATGCCATGGATGATGTCGCAAGGACTCGACGTAACTACTAAGAGATCCAACTGTCACTCTCACCTCCAAGGGTCGAGTTATACTGTCGGCATCAGTGTGAGGTCACTGGGTCTCCTCCAGTAGAAATATCGAAAGTGAGGGTCAAGTCAACAGTTTTAACCGGGACCACTCAGTATCAACCAAACAAAAGGGTAGGAAAGAAAACAAAGATAAGTGTCTTTTTAATATTGCAGCTCACAGTACAAATACACGAATACAACAGCAACATGGAACTAGAAGTACAAGGGACGTATCCACTAGTTTCGCTCCTGTCCACCTGCTCCCAGAGCTCTACTGCCTTGGTGGCTCCTCCAACGCCTGTGGATCAACTGTACGAGGAGTCGGACAGTCACGTGCCAGATGACCCTTCCCGCCGGATGAGTAACAATGTCTGTTTCTGGCATGCCTGGCTCTGACCCCACCCAGGGTGCCCCGCACCACCGGTCCTAAAACCCGAGATCGTCCAACTGCTGGTCTGGTCCTCCTGGACCTCTGCATCATCTGTCTACTTCCCACAGATGACTCGGCTACTGATCGAAAAACACGAGGCAAAGGCAGAAGCTCCTGTACACGCTCGGGGTGTAGAGCTACTGGCACAAACTCCACCCTGAAGAAGGTCTTGAAGTCTTACCATGCGAAGGCCATCCCGTCGCAAAACTGAAACAAGTGGCTCCACCACCTGCCTGTTGCTGCCTGAAGGAGGCTGGCAGCAAAGATCACCATGAAGTCTGCCGGCATCCCCACTAGCCTGAAGACTCTCACCACAGCCTCCAGCCAATCCTTAGCCGCCTGCGGGTCCGTCCCTCCCTGGAACCTGGGTGGCCTCTGGTGCTGGAACTCGTGCAGTGCGCTCAAGTGATGTGCACCCTCTGCTGCTGGGGCTGGTGGCATCGGTGGCCCAATGGGTAGTAGTACCGTTGGTGCCTCCGCTGGTGCCTCAACTAGAAAAGGGCCCTGTAATGAGGCCACGTCGCTCGGCGGGCTGTCAGTACGAACCACTCTCAGGGCTCTAGCTGGTCGTCTGAGAAAAGGAATCCTGAAAGAAACAACGTAACATGGTCAAATGATTATACCTGGTGAGTTGACCTGGTTTGAGCTGTTTTAAGGGAAAACCTTTGAAAACACACCCGCAATCAGTGTTTTCGTGCACAAAGTCGGAAATCAGTTGTCAGGGTCCTGGTGTATGGATACTTTGGCCGCCCGCACCAACACTGGACTCCATGAACTGAAGACCACACTCGGTACCCTTAACACTATTGCTTCACAGAAAGAAAATATCAGAGTTATAAGTTCTGAGGTAGAACCAACTCCTTTGATACCAATTGTCACGACTCGTCCTTGGGGCCCGTGCCGTGACTACCCCAAGCCCGCCTTCCATAGGCCAGGGGCTGGCGACTAGCACCAAAGGCGTAAATCCCGATAACTAGGAAGGCATTGCCTTTATAAAAGAAAACAAGCACCACAGAGTAAGAAAGTGGAAAAAGTAAACACTAAGTACAAGAGAAGTGCTGAAACGTAAATGGGCCAGAATACAAACCCAAAATAAAGTACAACTACAACTGAACGAAAGTACAACAGAAAAAGGAAACAGCTGGAAGAAGGAAGCATCTCCTGGGTCGTCCTCCTCGGATCCTACCTGAAGGGTAGGTACAGATAGCACAGCTCCTGGATCATCCTCCACGGATCCTACCTGAAGGGTAGGTACAGATATCCTCCTCAACGCTCTTGCCCGTCAACCACCTCCGTGTGTCATCTCTCCGTGAAGTCCTCCTCTAGATACTGACTCGTCATGTGGTCCACCTCCGGGTACCGTCCATTCCTCGAGCACTCAGCCTCTGTCAGCACTGCCCATCATCTGCAACCAACACAATGAGGTGCGGGCATAGCCCGTTCAGGGGTGAGTATAACGATACTCAGTAGGGACACCGATACCCTCAAGGTCTCTCTAAAACCAACAAGGATAACCACAAAGAATATCTCAACAGATAACCTCTACTTAGGTATATGTCCATACATATACCTAAGATATCAAGTAACCCATCTTAATCATGAGGAAACACAAGGATCATGAAATCAACGGATAACCACTACCCAGGTATATTCCCATACATATACCTAAGTTATCAAGTGACCCATCTCAATCATGAGGTAACACAAAGGTCAAAAGTCTCAGCTCAAACCGGGATTTTCATTATCGAAACCGTAACTGCTGAAGAGCTCCGTCTCTGGAGTGTACAGTGGTCCTGTCACGACTCCGAGGAACTGCTCACTAACCTAAGACTGCTGAGGTACTCCTCCTGTCGAGTACCGCGGGTCAGCCACCCAGACACAGTAGTGCTTCCCACCGAGGTATGTCACCCAAACTCAGTAGTGCACACCCCCTAGTAGCCTTCTGAGGTACTCTCCGGACGAGTACCGCGGGTCTGCACTGTCACACAGGTAGTGCTCCGTCCGCCATGGGTCTGCACCTCACAAAGTAGTGCTTCATCCACTGGGCTAGTCGACTCACTCCAAGTCGAGTCGGTCAAGCAGTCGTCAGGTCTCATCCAGCTACACGGTCTCCGTACTCCATACGCTCGTCTCTGGGAGGGTCCGCTCCACGAGCTACTGGTCGATACTCCAAGTATCTCAAAGTCCCATGAAGAAGTATCTCAAGGACCGCCTCATCATAGGGGTCTCAACTCAATAGACGGCGCGTCAATCGGACGCCCGGTCTGTGAGTTTCTAGCCTTTTCATCCCAGGGGCCCGGTTGGTTTCGTGAGCGAACCAATCCCGGCCGTATCTCAACTGTACCCCGAACTCTCATAGGGTATACTCATTGGGACCGTTTCTCAACGTGATCAACAATGCCACTGACGGTTCGTCAAACGGACGTCCTGTTTGAAAGATATCAGCTTTTCCGTTCCAGGGGCCCGGTTGGATTTCGGGTGCGATCCAACCCGGCCACTATCCAACTGTATCCAAAAATCGGGAGAAGTATGTCAAAAGTTCTGTCTCATCAAGAGGAAATCAACGAGACAGACGGTGTGTCAATCGGACGCTTGGTCTGTGAGTTATTGGCTTTTTCGTTCCAGGGGCCCGGTTGGTTTCGTGAGCGAACCAACCCGACCACACTCCGATGACATCCAAACCTTGAGCGGAGTAATCCAAAAGATCCGTCTCACTTATAGGAATCCATCAAAGTTTATGGCACGTCAATCGGACGTCCGGAACTCAAGTTACGAGCGTTTCCGCTCCGAGGGCCCGGTTGGTTTCGCGTACGAACCAACCCGGACGAACCCAAAGTTCTCCAAAACCTTAAGTGTAATATACCGAAACGACCGTATCGGTCCAAGGATCGCGTTTCCGCTGACGGCGCGTCAATCATAGGTCTACTGCTCAAGATATGTGCATTTGACCGAAAGTGGTCCGAAAACGGGGGTCTGCGTCCGGGCCGACCCGACCCGACCCCCCCCCCCCCGGGTCGACCCGACCCGGGTCCGACCCGGAAGGGCCCGGCCCGGCTCGGTCCGGCTCGGTCCGGCCCGACCGGTCAGCCGCGGCTCGGCCAGCGTGGCCGAGCCGATTCGCGGAGCGGGGTGCGCGACTCCCCCGCCCGCCGCTAATTGAGGCCGGCGGCGGATCCGCTGGCCGCCAACCCTCCGGCGGCACGCCGCCGCCGCCTTCCGCGGACCACCGGACGCGCTCCGGTGGTCCGTTCCTCCTGTCGTCTTCGCATATGGTCCCCCCGGGACCCCACCTTCACTGCGAAGGGATTCAAACGCCAAAACGGCCTGCTTCATCGTCGCCCGTCAATCCGCATGTCAAAACGAAAAGCGTCGTCTTTTTAGTTTTCCAGCGCGACCCGATGGCACTGCTCCCCTTCGCCGCAGCCCGACTCTGACCGTGGTTCTTTGGATTTCTTCGACGCGGCGCGACGACGTCGCATTCTTAAACTTCCTTCCACGACGCGGCGCGACGGCGTCGCGTAATACTTGCCTTGTGATTCCCGCGTGGTGCGACGGCACCTCACCATTCCGTTCCATCCACAAAGAATCAAACATGAACATAGGAGGGGGGTTCGGCCGTGTTTGTGCGGTCCGGCCCCCCTCTCGTTAAACGATAACATCTAGTTGAAAATCCACGATAATCGATAAACTAGATTCATGAACGGAAAAATAATTAAATAAAATAATCCGCTACCTCAGTTCAGGAACGGTGTTCGTCAACGAGCCGCGGAAGACGAGCGTCACGGAGGTCGGGCGTCGCGGGAAAAGATTATCGACGTCGCGAAGCGAGGATTCGAAGTCATTGACGGCGATTTCATCGCGGAAAACCGTCGCGGAAGAGACGACGTGGAAGAAGAACGTCGTGTCGCGGATACGGCGTCGCGGAAGAACCGTGTTCTTCGGCGGAGAAGTTCTTTGTTGAAGAACGGTGTTCTTCGCGTTCTTCGTCGAGGTTGAATAAGAAGAAGACCGCTTCCCCAATCCTCTCAAGGTTGCAAAACTCTAACAATAATAAAATAAGACCAAGTCTTATTTTATTAACACAACCTAACCATTTGAATTTCAAGAGTTTGAAAATTCAAAACCCACATTTAACTCACTTAAGTTATTAACATAAGATGTTATAAAATTAATGAGGTGATAAGTTAACAAAACTTAAATGGGGGGTTTAGAGGGGTTAGGAAAGTGAGGGGTTAAGAGGGTTAGGGAGTTTAAGGAATTTGAAAAGGTGGGTGGTTCGTGTGGGCCCCACCCTTTCAAATATCCACACATGGGATGTTGGATGGATGTGGGCCCACCACCAACTTCCCATCGGAGAAGTTAACTACATAACATGAAATAAAATTGATTCAACAATTTTATTCACTTTATTTAATTAATCCCCAAAAAATTAACTTCTTCTCCCGCACAAACGCAACTACGGTAAAGGTTCCCTTAAGCGATTATCGGCGTTGCGAGTTCATCGGTGCCATCGGATTTCAATTCCGAACACCGGTTCAAAAGATAGGAAAACTTGCTTGTTCGTTTACTGAACGTACCCGAGCCAAACTTCGGAAATTGATTCCGGGCACTTCGGGCCTCGGAATCAAGTGCCGTCAGAAACCGCGTTCTTGTAAAATCCCAAAGAAAATTTAGAAAAAAAATTCCCTTGAATTTTACGGGTCTTTACAACCCACCTGAAAGGTTGATCCTAAAATGGATATGTAAAACCCATTAGTTTTCATTAGAATTAATATAATATAAATTAATGTCCAGTAAATACACCCCAAAAAATAAACACATGTTGAATATGGAATGTGTCTCACAAAAAAATAATGTTAAAATGGAAATCCAATACCTTAAGTCTTGACTCTCATCATACTCATTAAAACCTTGTTTATAATAAATATAAGTTTTTCATAAATTTATAACATAATAATATTCATATTTATAATACCACATATTATTTACTTATGACTTTATAATACTTGTTTATTAACAATTCCATGTTAATTTTACGTTTTGGGTAATAACAAATTTGTTTTTCATACATGTTTGACTTGTTATTCTAGGTCATATTACTTATATAAAGATTTAATAACATAACGAATTGTAACCATGATATAAATATAATATATATATATATATATTAATTATATATGTATTTATAATATTTTATAAAATATGGAAATTATAAATGAGATACACCATTCATGGAGATGTTTGGTCATGCGAAGTCATGAACGTTATTCCCATTTTATTATTGGATTAAAATAAATAAAATTATATGATATATTATAATTATAAAATTATTTTTATTACCTTTATATGTCATATTTTTACTAAACCCATCCTTAATTCATTCCATGTAAATCATGAATGAATCACATCACTTCACGGGGCAGTAGTCCGCTGCACACACGAACGATGTTATTGTATTCCCATAAAATAGAAATAATGAAATTATGTGTTATATAAAAATTACAGAGTAATAATAAAATCATAAATATCATATATAAATGACAAATCTGTCATTATTTCCAACCTTTAAAGGTTTTAATAGAAGAACAAACAACATCGGTTCATGAGGTGGGAATTATGATTGTGTGTCCCATTTGATGGAAGTGTTTAAATTTTTAGGTCATACCCTTAAAATAAAAAATATAAATATATTAAATAGACCAATTTTATTATATTATAATTATATAAAAATAATTTAAGTGGTTTGAAAAATAAATAACATAAAAATGTTTGTTGATTAATGTTACATCTTCTTTGAGTATTTCCTTTTGGTTTGTACCAAAGGACATCGATGGTTGGATTTATGATCAAATTAAGGATTTTAGGTTCGGATAATGGAACTTTTTATGTGAATTTTTCATGTTTCGGATGATATAAAGGGCTTGATATGTGTGAATAAGTGAGGGGTGAGTTCCATTTTATAGTGGATGTGGAGTGGCATTCTTATAAATACAAAAAAGTAAAATCTATTGGGAGGTATCCCTTACATAATGTGATTTACATAATAAAATTTTTTAATAAAAGATGTTATATGTTCAACATATGTACATAGAATCTATTTTTTACAAGATTCTATGTCATTTTTAATGTTACTCTTAATGTTTAGTCCCTTGGTAAACTCATTTTTCTCTTAATCTCTGTGATTAATGTTAACTACTTTCACCAATCCTTTTTGTAAAAAAATATTGGAATTATTATTCATTATAAATTATTATTATTCAAAACATAGACTCTATTTTTCCAAATACAATTCAAAAAATTGGTAGAAATTAATTTAAAATTAATCCTGTCGACGGGACAAAATAATGAATTTTTAAAATGAAAAATGTTTAAATGTTTGAAATGTTTTTATATAAAATTTTAATGAGAAATTGATTAAAATGACATATATTGGATTAATATATGTATAATTGATATAAATTTACTTTAAAAACAAATAAAAGTATAATTTATCTATATAAATAAATTAAACATAAAAGTAGTTTTGAATTAAAATTTTGTATTTTTAACTATTAATCCAAAAATGAAATATTTTAGAAAAATCTGAATAATTCACCCTAATATATTTTTGAAATTATGAATTCAAATATTAAGTGTATTTTATCAAATTAAATTTATTAAAATTTTCAACAAATACTTTTATTATTGTTCACAAAATGAAATAAAAAGCATTTTTTGAGAAAATAGTATTTCCAAAACATATAAAGACTATATAAAATTATGTATTTTATCGTAAATATTATTCCATTAATTAAAAAAATTATATTTAAATATATTTATTAATATTAATACTATAATTCTTAATTTTTAGTTTATTATGGCCAGGTTTAAATAAATATATTTAACATATATCATTAGTTTATTAAAAATCAGTACCGCGTGTCATACAAGCTAGACAGGTATTGCATGTAAAACAGGCTTATCTTGGTGTCGCGTATAGTGAAAGATTAACTTAGTGTATCATGTAACATGAGATTATCATATTGTAACATTTTGTTTAAGTCACCAATGATATTTAATTTATTCAAATAAAAATGTTTATAAAAACTCAGGGTGAAACATTAAGGTTCACTTATTCATGAAAATAACCTATATAATATTTAAAGTAATGAAAAATACAAAATTTCACTCTTTTAGTTTTAAATATATCTTATGATTTTAAATAGGGATAGAATCAAGGTATGAATGAATCGTAATTTTTATATATATAATAACAAAATTATTATCATAATGTTAATTAATTTATAATTTTTAGTAATTATATAATTACCTTCAATACTCAGGCAATGCTGAAACATGATTTCATAAATTAATTAGAAAAATAAATTAAATGATTTTTAAAATATTAAATGTAATATAATTTTAGTGAGTTATAGAGGTCCAAAATTTTTATAAATGAATATAACGTATTAATTTTGTATTAAGGAATTATATTTTAATTCAATCTTTGTCTTGATATTTTTTAAGTCAAATTAAATGAATAGTGTCAAAATGACATTAATGCTATTTTATGTAAATAATATTTTATTAAATTATTTAAAAATAAAAAATATATTGAAAGAGGATAAGGTGTATAATGGTAGAAAGTGTCATCTCATAGCCATTTATGAGGTAATTTTCACCTTATTAGTAATTTTATAACCCTTTAAGAGTGAAAAGGGTGTTATAATGGTTACTGTTAAAATTATTTAACTAAGGGGTTAAACCAATATATAAGGTTTAAAACACCACTTCAAACTATTCAAATATTATTGGTTGATGGTATTTTAAAAAAACCATAGAATATAATTCATTCCCCTATGAAATAATTTGGTTAAAGAACTACTTTACAATATTTTAATATTTTAAGAAATTCCATGAATTCTCCTACCCTAAATTATAATAAGGAACCCCTCCTTTATCTTCCTTACACCAAATTGAGCCTTATAGATCATCCAAAAACTAAAAAAATCTTATAAAAATCCATATCCACATTCTATAGTTTATGGTCCTCCCAAAATACTAATCCTAAGGTCCAAAAGAGGAGATCCCAAGGAGTTATTTCAAAGAAGAGTTCATCACCTTAAACGATCACTTAATTTTTAATTCTTCTTCTACCACATATAATCTATTGATAAATTCATAAAATAATATCAAAATTATCCTAAATATATTTAAATTATATTATGATTATAACACCACCTTTTTAACTCACTTTTCTGTTAAATGGGAAGTAAATTATCGCTTGTGCGTACGTATGACATCAATTCTCCAAATAGCAATACAATTCATTTTGCATAAATATATTTCATGTATATTTATTATGATTTTTTAATAATTATAATCAATATTTAAAAATTTATTTTTCTTCTATAAATATAATATCATATCTACCTTCTTACCTTCCAAACTATTGGAAAATGATAACTTCACAAACACATATGTATGGACTACTACATCCATGAAATGATGTGTTCTATTTTTCATATCTACATTACATGTATGATAATAAGAATAGATTAATTTAATATATATTACATATATTATAAGTAAATTATTTTTAAAATTCTAATTATTATTTACCTTTAATTCATTCCATACATCAAAAATGGAAACATTTTTCATGCATATGTACAACTTACCATCTTCATGAATGGTGTTATTCATTTTTCTATCTCTACAATATATGCATGACTCTAAACATATATATGTATATAAGTAATATATATGATATTAACATAATGATAATCCTTATTTATATGATGTAAACATGATCAAAGTATGATGATGGAACTACTGAACCGAAACAAGCATGAAAAATGAAGATGTTAACACCCACAAATGTGATTTTAATAACAAATTATTAATAAATGGGTGATGAGATGTCATAAGTAAATCATAAAAGGTATAATATATATATATATGAGTATATTAATATAATAACTTTATAATAAATCTATATTTATTATATAGGAGTTTTGAATGTTTATAATGGAAGATGAGACTAGTGGTAAGGGATTTCTATTTCAATCATACTTTTAATATGGATTGTTGTTTATTGAATTTCCATTAATGAAATTATATGAAATTTATTTGATAAATACCTTTAATTTTTATTCTCCTATGGTTATTTATAAATAATACATGTTTTACTTTTTATTTTCTCACGTTATGTATTCAAGATATCATAAGAATATTTTTAAAGAAAACCTACTTTATTTCTCGCTTCGGTAGAACATCCTTTTTCTTCAATATCCAGGTATTAAAAATAAATATCAAGTAAGATTTTAATATTATAATATGATTTATTAAATTCACTTTTACCTAAGATTGAATTTTTTTTAAAAAAAATAAAAGTAATTTTAATTTCATTTTCCAAACAATGTACTTTTTAACTTCTTATAAAAAAGTGAAAGGAATGTTTTCTTTTAACTTATACAACATGAAAAAAATTTACTGCCATAATGACCACTCAATGTTTTGAATATTACAAAACCTTTTTTAAGTTTCTTTTCAATGAAACTATTTTACATAATATTTGGAAAAAATTAGATCTTAAATCAGTTATTTCAAAGTTAAAATGGTATTTTCCTTAGGAAATGTTCTAGTGATTCTTTTAATGGAATATATAAAAACATAATTTAATGTTAATTATATTTTAATAGGGATATTATCCACTTAAACCATCATTATTATTTCTCTATATGATTTATTATTATTATTATGGGAGGTTTATGAAACCCGTTTATTTTCCATTAGTTATTATATGATGAATTAACAAGATTATTATGAAACCATTTTTCCTTGTATAGATTATGATATAATGATATGATGAATTTTTATGATCTTTTGGAACCCATATTTATGGTTTTCATTGTGTTAAATATGGTAATGAAATTAAATATCCCCCCAATTAATTTGGTAATTTTATATATCTCATGAGATAAATATGGGAAATAAGTGGATGTTATTGATCTAATATGGGTAAAAAGTCGATGTTCTTGATCCACTATGGTAAAAAAGTTAATGTGCATGATCCACTATAGGAAACATGTGATGACTCGTGATCCAATTTGATATGGGAAACATTATTTTATGCTTGATCCATTATTATTTTATGGTCTTTTTAGTTAACCATTACATATGAAATGGTTTCTATACTTATGATGGTGTAATAGTTTTTTGAAATGAACTTATGGATTAGGATTAATTTATAATGATTTATCAGTCTAATAAATCATGCATTATAAAATAAAAAAGTTTTATTCCATGAATCATGTTTTTGATCCTTAATAAATTGGGTATTAACAATGTAAGTTATGTTCAGGATCTTATACTCTTTTTTTATCATATTATTTCTTATGACCATTGATTTATATCCCCAATATTTACCCTTACTAAGCATATGAGCTAAATATTTATTATGTTTCTATACCTTGGGATATGAAGAAAGGATTATACAGGTTATATATATTTAGTTTACTATATATTAAGATCTTTAAGGGAGATGTTGAATAGATTTAATAAAATAAGAATATTGTGTATCTAGTATCCAAATACACTAAACCTTTATGATCCATAAACATGTATTGTAAAATTTAATTAATATTCATATAAAGATATGTTAAATTTATGTATAAAAAGTTTGGGTTGTAATAGTTGGTATCATTGGATAGGTTTAGTCAATAATTTGATATTAGGATTGGAAAACATTGTTAAAAACCTAGGGGATATGTTTAATTATATTATAATTACCTAATATTTTTGGTAAAAATCATAGATAACATAGGTTAAAACTATTTTCCATAGATTTAGAATCTGGTTTCATGATTTAAGCATCTTATTTATAATATATCATTATTATATGATAGTTTAGTTTTTGCTGTTATAGAATGATGATTATATTTTTATTTTTTATTTTAGTCAGTGGCTAGAACAAGAGGAAATCATGCTAACAAAGAATATGATGGATAATGAAATTATTTTATAAAAACAAAATTCTATGGGAGATATAATTCAGAATATTGTTTCTATGATGACACAACATGATATGTCCATGAATCTTGACAAGCATCCAAATAAAAAAGGAGGGAAATGTACTACTGAATCTTTAATATGGAAATCTTCACCTTATTTTAGTGGGTCTTATGATCCTCTAGTAGATGAGTGATGGATCAAAACTATTGGTAAAATATTTTATGTTCTACAGTGCTAATAACATGAAAAATTATTCCTATCCATTAATTGTTTGGAAGGGGAAGCAGATCAATGATGGAACCTTATTATTAGTACAAGATAAGAGGAAGAAATTGAATCCAGGGAATGTGAAGAATTTAAGATGTTTTTTCATAAATAATTCCCTTATATTCCATGTCCAAAGATGTAGATATAATTATATTTGATCAATAAAAAAGAATAAGAATCTATTAGTACATATGTGGAAAATTGAATAAGATATATAAGGTATTATTCTTGTTTAATCATTGGCCCTAAAAGAAAAATTGATCAATTCATTGGGGGATTAAAACCAAGTCTCAAAAAGGTGTTTTATATGTGATAATTTAGTAACTATTAAGAATTAATTCAATGTGAATTTAGGGTATAAATGTAAATTATAGATTTCCAAAATTCCCATGGTTTTGATTAGAAAATGAAGATTGAGTCTCATGAAAACTCAAATAAATCACATGGTGGAAAGAAATTTTAGCCTTATAAATTCAAAAAATGTTTAATGAAACATAATGGTAAATGATTTAATGGAACTAAGAAATTATTTAAATGTTTAAAGTTTGATCATAAGGCCCATGAATGTGGAAAGGTGGTGAATAGTCTTGTTAATGAAAAAGAGGAAAAGAATACATAAACTAATTCACCACACATGCTTTAATTCTTAAAATTAAAGGAGTATGAGAATTATGTCAACCAATATATGAATCTAAAGAATTATGATTCTAATTAACATCATAAACCTCTTAAGATCAATTAAAAATGGAAATCTCATGCGATCATGACTGCCAAAGTGGGTGACAAAAATGACATTGTGAAATGTACACTTATCATCCAGTCTAGAAAAAATAATGTCTTAATTGATTCTTAATCCTCTCACTCTTTTATATCTAAGTAATTTGGAATGGATATCAAATTACTAGCTCAAGTATTATATGATTAGTTATAATTTTGAAATTATAATGTTACAATGGTCACATATCTTTTATATAGTTCCTCCCTAATTGAATTTTATGGGAGATTTCTTTCTTCACATCATGTGATTCTCCCTTTAAGTTCAATTTGATTTGTTTCTAGGAATTGATTGGATTTATTAATATGGAACACATATTAATTTCTAGAGAAGTGAAGTGACATTTCATATTCCAAATGAAATTATGGTCTTCTATTAGTGTGATGATAAATATAAACATCCAATGGAAATTGTATCCATTGTATGGGTATTGATTCCTATTTAAAATGGGTGTTTATGTCAGATGGTTTGGGAGAAGATCAACAACAATCATATTCCTTTTGTATGGTATTTTACTGATGTCTTTTTAAACGAATTGGTTAGGCTTTATCCAAATAGTTATGTTGAAATTTCAATAAAACAAATTCATAGTACTACACATATTTTAAAGACTACATAAAGAATGTCCGTAATTGAGTAGAATTTATTAAATAAGAAACTTGAGGAAAATATTAAAAATGGGTTCATTAATCCATGTTAATCCCCTTGGGATGAACCCATTTTTTTGTTTATAATAAATATGGATCAATGTGAAATTTCACTGATTATTGAGAACTTAACAAGATCACTATGAAGAAAAATCATCCTCTATCTTGTATTGATGACTTGTTTAATCAACTTTGTGGTGGTAAATCCTTTTCCAAGATTGAACATTATTCTAAATATCATAAATTGAGTTTCATAAAGGATTATATACCTAATACAACATTCTATACAATGTATGGACACTATGAATTTATAATTGTATAATTTGATCTCACAAATTCCACGCTTATATTCATGAATTTAATTAATATAGTCTTTAGCGATTAACTTTACCATTTTTTAGTAGTATTCATCAATGATATTATTATATAATGAATGATCAAGGAATATCATGAAGATCTCTTCAATAATGTGATAGAAAATATAAGGAATGAGAAGTTTTATGAAAAAATTACAAATTGTGAATGTTGACTAGAAAAAAGTTTCTTATTTGTGTCATATAATATCAAGTGATGGTATATCAGTGGATCCATAGAAAACTAAAGTTATTGAATTTTATCCTAGACTAAACAATATGGATGAGATCCATACTTTTCTTGTGTTCTCTTTTTAATACCAATACTTTGTGGAGAATTTCTCATGGCTATCTAATCCACTCACTATTTTGACTTGGAAGGGGAGTATGTTCTTGTGAACAGTTGAGTGTGAATATAATTTCAAGGAACTACAGAGAATTATGGTTAGTTCACCTCTTCTTACATAACATTTCTATGGAGAAGGTTTAGTGATCTTTATTGATGTATCAAAGAAGGTGGTGGGATGAATTCTCATATAGAATGATATGGTGATAGCTTAGCCTTATTCCAATTGATGTTTCATGATAAAAATTACCCAAATCATGATTTGGAGTTTTCTACGGTAATTTTTTCATTGAGTATATATTGGAAATATATTTTCAAGGAAAAGTATGGCATATATAAAAATTACAAAAGTTTGAAGTATATATTCACACAAAAATATATAAATATGAAACATATAATATTGTTGGAGTTGATTATAGATTATGACTGGTCAATACATTACCCCCTAGGAAGGTGAACAATGTGTCTTAAGATTTGAGATAAAAATACCATGCTAGTTTTTTCATGATAATAAGATAAAATACTTTTGGATTTATAGAAGATTAAACTTGAGGATTAATGAGGCACAAAAAATATGTAGGATGAAAATAATAGTGAGAAATGTTCTTGAGTTCAACAATGATTATAATGGAATGAAAAGGTTTAGGAACTGTGTGTATTTTCTATCTATACTAGACTTTAAAAGGAATATTTGGATGATTCTCAAGGATCATCATTCATTATATGTCCTAGAAGTAAAAAAGATGTATAACAATATGAATGAGTATTTATTATGGTAAAATATAAAAATGTGATATAAAAGAATATGTATCTAAATACCTAGTATGTTAACAAGTTAGTGATGATAAATAGAATTCAAAGGGGATGTAACAACCATTACCTACACATGAATGGTAATGGTAAGAAATACCCATGGATTCTGTCGCCAGATTCCCCAAAACATCTTTAGGGAACAAAACTATTTGGGTTATAGTCGATTACCTTACAAAGTCATCACACTTAATTTAAATTAGATAATATTTCCTTCTTTATCAAATTTATATATTATATATTATAGAATTAGAAAGGTTTCATATAGTACCACATTCTATTGTATCTAATCAAGATATGTGGTTTACCTTGAATTTCAAGTGAAGTCTTTAGAAGGATCTGGATACAATGTTATGTTTCATAATAGTATATCATCCATATATAGATGGTTAGTCTGAGAGAACCATTAAGACTATGGATTATATGTTCATATCATGTCATCTGGAATTAAATGTTGGTTTAGATGAAAACCTTCATCTAATCAAGTTTCCATACAATAATATATTTCACTTGATTATTTAGATGGATACTTATGAGGCCCTTTATGGTAGGAAACATAGAACTCTTACATGGTAGGATAAAGTTGAAGAGTGAAAGCTATTACAACCTAAGATTTCTGGGATAATGGTAGAGAAATTCAATGTATATAATTATATAAGAGCATCATAGAGTTAATAAAAAAATTATATTGAAAATCATTAGTGTGAAAAAAAATCATCTGTGTGATATAGAGTCAAAGTTGGTGAAAAGGTATTTTAGTGAATTTCTGCATGGAATATGGCTATGATAATTGGATATAAATGAATTATAATACTTAGTAATATTGGAACCTTTGATGTTATTGATCAAGTGTGAAAAATAAATTATTTCTATATGATTTAATTGAACCTATCTCATGTACATGATGTGTTCAATATACCTCTCATAAGGAAGTGCATAAATGATCTATAACATGTAATGGACATAGAGTTCATACATCAAAAAAAAATTATTTCTTGTGAATTAAAAATACTATAAATCATGGATCATAGAGATAATTTATTATGAAAAAATTATGCACACCAAGTTAATGTTCTTTGTAGGATTTATAAATTCAAAGAAGCTAATTGGAAACTTGAGGAGGTGATGAAATAGAGATATCCTCATTTTTTGTATCAGGGTATAGGAATTTTTAGGTAGAAATTAATTTTAAGGAAGTTATAATGTAACACACCAAGATTTTAGAATATATTTCTCCATATAAAAAATTGAATTATTTGATAGATTTATTTACACACAACACCACATTTAAATAAAGAATGATATACTTTTAAAATCTCATTATTTAAAGCTACTGTTATTTCCTAGCCACTGTATTGGAGGTTATGAATAATACAAACTATTTTATGAAAAACTTATGGTTTATATTTATATAAAATTATTTCATTGTTTATCAATTAAATAGAAATTAAAATAAAAAACATTTGAATGTAAATGAGTTTTTTTTCTAAAACACTTTTCTTATGCATGCAATCAATTTTTATCTTAATAAATTATAGTAATCACTAATGGTGAATTATTTTAATTAAATTTATATATTATATAATCAATCAAATTTTTTTAACATTAAAACTTTTCTTTTTCTAGGAATGTGATATGAATAAATTTATTTTTATTCTTAAAAACATATTTCTTGAAAAATAGTTTTTGTCATTTTTTCACAATTATACTAAAATTAATTTCTACAACTTATAAAAATTGAATTAAAAAAATGGTTTCAATATTTTTAATGAAGAGGTTCATATTTGGTGAATAGGACCCATTTATTTTTATGCATTATGAATAGTAATAGTGGTAAAATCTATCACCTCAATAAAGGGTAAATTAGGTTAAATAAGGTTAAATATAGGTGTTAGTGTCATCATTTTTAATATTAATTCTTGACAGTTGAAGTTAATTATATTGTAATCACTTTAAACTCAAAATTTGATTATTTAAGAGAAACTTGATCATGAAAATAGCTTATATAATATTTAAAGAAAAGAAAAATACAAAACATATCTCTCTCACTTTTAAATATCTCTTACATGCTCACATAGGGACAAATTAAAGAACATTATTAATGAATATTAAGTGTTATTTTGAGATTAATTAAATTATTTTCATGATGTTAATTTATTTATATTTTTTAGTAATTATATAATTATATATAATACTTTATAAAATATGATATAGTGTTTCTTAAATTAAATGAAAAATAATATAAATGGTTTTTAAAATAATAAATGTAATATAATGTTATGGAGATAGATAATTCCATGAATTTAATGGGATAATATAACATATTATTGTTTTGTTAAAGGAATATATTCGAATTCCATAATTTTATTAAATTCATTAATCAAAAAAAATTAATAATATAAAAATGACATTAGTGATATTTTATGAAAATAATAATTTATTAGATTATTTAAAAATCATAAAATTCATGAAAGAAAACAAAAAAGATAAGATATGGTTGTTAATGTCACCCTGTGGAAATTTTGGAGAAAATTTTCATTGTATTTGTAAAGACCCAATCTTATCATACATAGATATTACATCTTTTTAGAGTAATATTCATTATATTACACAAACACACACCTAAGGATCATAAAGGTATAGTTACTTTGGAAACTTAGAAACATAAACATATGGTTCATAAGAGTTTTACATCATCTCCCACTTAGTTCTTAAAAACTAGAACCCTTATTAAAATTATCACATGTAATATCTATCATCCTAACCAAGGAAGATTAACATAATAAAGGGTGAGCTCATATTCTCAGTAAGGGTAAGCAAGAGAAATATGTAAACATAATGTTAGAATAAGTGTATGAGAATGTGATCATAACATTATAAAACCATACCCTGTATATCAAATATCAAAATCTATAGTCATGGAATAAATATTTTGAATAGAACAAGTTCATAACTAATAAATGAATGTTGTCTTAATTGTTAGTTTATCATAAAGTCAATATATGTGGAAGACATATGAAGAGATAAGGATGCATGAAGTTGTGATTCCTAGAGAATTATTATGGATGAAGTGGTGGTTCCTAGAGAATTATTATGGATCGATGTTATACCATTAGATTTCACTCTTGGAAAATTATTCTTTATATGGAATTGGATGTCATGCTTGGAAAAATATTCTTGGTATAAAATCTGATGATTTTTTGAAGTAATATTAAATGATTAACAAATGTTCTAAATGATCTTGTACATTGATGCAACATGTGTATGTCAAATATGGTCATGAAAAAATGAATTTATTAATGCATGATAAATTGTATTGAATACCATGAAATAATAAATTACATGATTTGAATAAGAAGAAGGAATAGTATTCCATGAAAGGGAGTTAAGGAGTTTTGATTGACATGGAATTACATTTATTTTCTGATTTTTGTAAGTATTATTTTTAGGGATTTTGTAAAAAAAATATAGTTCAATCAAAGTGCCAGCCTCATCCTGGATCGAACAAGGAACTTTTGGGACTCAAAGGGGTCACCATGCCCATGGGAGACCATCCAAGGAAATCCTGGTGGTGGTATGGGTGGGTGTAGGAGCACACCTATAGTAGGCCCATGTGTAATTCCCAGGTATTGTGTGCACATAGTGTGGTATAGAAACTATCTAGGTTGAAGACTAGATGGTGGTATGTGTAGGTGGTATAGGTGTCGAACCCCATTTCTATATTTATTGAATAACATCCATAGATTTGCTGAAATGAAAAAGGGCTTCCCCATGTGTAGTTCGATGTGGGATGGTGATTCACGGGTATTGTTCAAACATCCTTTACAATGATGAATATAATGTCATTGATTCGATCTAATCGATTTCTATGAATATGTATCGTACGATGATGGCAGGAGTAATCTTAAACCTACCGTAGAAAATCCATTCAAAAATGTACCCTTAATGGTCAATGGTTTCCAAACTGAGAACCCGCAAACTTAGAGGCCATGTGAGATCATCCTCCACTCTTTAGGAGTTTGAAAAAATCATCAATATTTAGATTTCCAATAATCATTAAAAATTATTTGTGATGATGAAGCTTTGGAATGAGTTCTTCATGAGGAGGTTCTTGTAGACAATTAGATTTTATATGGGGGATTTTATGCAGTTGAATAATTCTATGAAAACAAAACACTTTGTGAGTGCTCATTATTTACTAGTGAAGATCCTTCGCAGATGAAAAAATAAATTTAACAAACCACATGAGAACCTATTACTTTGAGGTGAAGAATTAAAATGTTTAAGATAACACGTGATGGGATTTATTCAGACTTTTGAGGTAGTGAATAATAAGATAATAAGTATGGGGAACTTCTAGACACTGAGATATCACATGTGAGGTTGAATCCATGAAAACCAGAATACAAAAATGGATATGAACATTCTACACGGACACCATGTTGTGAAGATAATTATATTATACAGACTTCCATCCAGTTTTAGGTGAAGTAATTCCATGATAGAGAGCATGTTTCTTTACAGATAATGATTATGTGTGTTCATGCATGCAATGCGATAAATATTCCATAAAAACTATTTTCTATGAGTTCTTTGTAGTGAATATATGCAGGAATATAATTGGACCCATGGTCAACCGCAAAGGAGATGAATTGGGGGTTACGATACAGTGTTGGAAATCCATTGTGGATGAATTATTCTATAAAAATGAGTTATCTATATTATTTTTGGATATGTATTAAAATTATTATAAGAGAATAATAAATTATGTTATGCGAATACAATGCTTTGTGGATAGATTTTGTGGTGTTACTAGGCGGAGACTATTGAAAAAACATTAAAACCTAATACCATGTTCATCAATTTTATCATGTGATAACTGCTTGATAGCCTCTTTTTATTACCTATAAATACAAGTTTAAATCTCACTTATTAGCATCAATAATTATAGAGTAGTATTTCATCATTAGAGGATGATTTTATATTTCTATTGTTGAATTATAGAAGTAAAATTCTAATTTTATCGAAGTAAAAAATTCTATAAAGAGAAATGATACGCTAAATGATTTCTAAATGGAATTATTTGAAAATTACACTTTTTTTAATTTCATAAATATACTTATACATACTTGAAAAAAACCAACTTTCGGTTTGAAGCATCAGTATGTAGAGCATTAATATTGTGGACCAATAGTACATAATAAATTATTTATGATGTGTTGCTATCATTTGATGTGTATAATATCAATTCAGTATATTCTTTGATGTTTAAAAGTGGAGAAGAAAATAGTAATTCCATAAAATACACAATATTTCATGCAATATTTGAGTTGATATTGAGAAAATAGACTATTCTATGTTGTTTGTGTTTCTATATTGCATAAAATAATGTTAATGAAAAAAATCATCACTTATAGACACTTTTGTGCTTGTGAATTCATAAAAAGAAGGAATATTCATTGATCGAGCAGTAATCTATGAAAGATCTAATCATTCACTAAAGATCATAATTTGAAGATACTAAATCCAGAATATACTTCAGGAGAAGATAACCAAGTCTGAGCATTTAGTAATCTAAGTGTAATTTCTCAAGAATAATAGGCTTACTTTAAGAAGATATTGAAGGTCATGAATTTGTACATGAGTGAAACAAATATAGTATACTCATGGGTTAATATCTATTTCAAGTGTTGTATAAGAAACCAGAAGAAAATAGTGATCTTTTTATTTGTGGATAAACATCATTTAGAAGAATTATATTATGATAGGGGTGTCTAACAAGTTGTTAAAGAGGCTTGAGGCTAGGTTTTCAAACCAGTCTTTAAGAATGATAAAATAATATGGATGGGGTGTCTAACCAACTGAGGTAGAGGATTTGGTTATTGGGGTGTTGAACCAGGGTAAATTAGAGGATCAACTACTGGGGTGTATAACTATATGCTTTCTTATTCATTGAAATCACATCTTAATATAGTGGAGAATCTATGTTAGGGGGATTAACTAAAATGGAAAGGAGTAGGTCTTCGTAACAAACCCTCTAAATATAGTGTGATATCCTCTCACTAATTATGTCTACATATGAAGTGGGATTTTGAAATATCACTTATTGTATTGATAAACTTCACAAGTTCAAGAGGTTTAATTCAAAATAAAATAATATGTAAAAATTAAACCATTAATTCACCCCCCCCCCCCCCCTCAGTGGTCAATTCATCATGGGAAACTAAAATTTATACTAGTGCCAGGTCCCTCTAAATATCAAAATGTTTCCCTAATTTTTTAATAGAAAATATGAAGTGTATATTTCAAGAAGTGTTTGAGTTACCTAACATGGAGAAAAAGTAATTTTCTCCTAAGGATAAAAATCTTGGTATTCATACCAAAACTTATAAAAATAAGAAGAGAAGAGTTGAAAGGATGTTAAAGAAGAAACCAATAGTAAATAGAGAAATACCACTAAATAAAGGTAATAAGATTGTTATAATTAGTAATTATTATTTTGATTATGATTCTTCTAATGATCCATGTTCAAGCTTTGAGGATAATGAATCACTTAGTGATATTCATTTTTAGTTCAATGAACATCTGAAGAATGTTTTAAATTTTATTTTTGGTACTACCAAGGGAATCCTTTTTGATAAAGAACAACTAGAATAAGAAGTTGAAGTATTAGAGGATGCACTGTGTAAGATGTTAAAAAAGTGCATTACTCTCACAGATCTAGTAGAAGAAAGGGAACAATCCATTTTTCCTGCTTAAGAATATATTTCAAGGTATAAACGTGAGAAAGTTGTGTTTGAGATTGTTTTTATTGAATCCATTCATTCACTTGGAAATTTTTACAATGTGTCTATGGACGTCAAGAATGATCAATTGGATATAAAATCCAAGGGGAACATTGATCTTGAATCTTTATTTCAAGAAAATATTGTATTTCATAATGTGGGTGTTGAGAATATAACAAATAACTGTGAAGATAAAGTGGAATTTTCTGAAGTTCAAAAGAATTCCCTCAACATTAGATATCATGAATTGAAAATTAAATTGTTCAATTTTGAAAAGACTTATGTTGAGACTTCAAAATAATTTTTTTTGTATCTACTAGAACACATTTCTCTTTGAAGGATTATACTTTTAAATAATCTTAATCATATGTAAAGAATATCATTACATTATCTAATGGTATTTATAAATCAGTAGTGAAGAATGAGGTATCATCCATATATCAATATGATAATTTTTCTAAATCTGTTTCTATAAAAAGGGTAGGTTTAAATAAAAACTCTAAAATAATATGGTTGATCAGAAATGTAAAAGATCCTACCAACATGTCAATGGAGTATAGAAGAATATGTATAAGTATTTCTTCCCCAAATCATTCGTAACTAGTGGTTAGAAAGACCCAAAAACATTATGTTGTATATTTTGGAAAATATATAGAAAATAAAATAAGACCAAGGTTTGTGGGTCATTGATGATGTTGCAAAAAATATGGGAATTATTTTTTAGATTATTTAAACAATAATTTAAATTTTAAATAAAAAAAGGAATCCTATATCAAGGGGAATAATTCTAGTGAGGGTGATGAAACAATATTCACAGACTAAGAAAAAAATTTCATTTTCAAATTGATTTGAACGTCATGGTTATGTTTATGATGTTTTTAATAAAAGTGGTCATGAAAGTGATTCATATAAATATCAACATATATAAAGAAATTATGGACCACATGTGAATTAAGTGACAAACCATTGGTATAAATATAGAAAATTATGTAAATTAGATTAATCCCATGATGTTCTAGAATAAGTCATTCTTGAACACAATACATAAGAATGGTCAGAAAAAAATCATGTTCATGAAGATAAACAGGAGTACTACAGCTTAGAATAAATATATTAATAAAGTCACTTAGTTAAATCCATGTGTAAACTCCAAACAAGCTATCAACATTAACAAAGACATTTTTGTGATTTTTTAGCTGATTTAGAGAAAGAAATAAATTTAGATAAAGTGTAATAAAAAGATCATGCTAATGGTAAAATGAATATTCATCATGAAGAATGTTAATTTAATGAGAGGTTTTCATCAAAGGAAAACTAATGTATTGGGGAAAAAAATTTGAGATATGCAATAAAGATGGACATAATACAAGAGGATGTTTAAACAATTGTTAGAACAAGAATAAATCATTAAGAAAATAAATAATACATAAAAAGATGAATATAACATGATGGATAAGTAAAGAAGAAATATCTCATAGAATTAAATGATAGGTGTGATAAGATCCATGTTACCAAAGTATAAATCATATTTGAAAATTAGATTTGGAAGCGTGAAGACTGGTGGAAGTGGAGAAACTTTGTGAGAAAACCATCCCAACCTTGTTGTTCACATTGAGGGTCAAGTAACTACCCCTTATTCACTTCTATTTTATGTTTCTTGAACTAACATACAATTAATTAAAGTATAATTTTTTGGATATCACTTTGGGAAAGAATTATGATATTATACTTCATAGAGATCATTGACTTCCATGAAATGAAATAAAACTGTGAATCACTCAAGGGGGAAACCTTGAGGCTGAAATGAAAACCTTAAAAAATATTAAAGTTAAAGGCATTCCAATCAAACTTCCATCACCCATTATTAATTTTTTTATCATATAAACTAAGGGGGGGGTGCTTAGTTGATGAAAAAATGAGATAAAGGGGGAGCTTTATCTTTACATTGTAACTTTCTGATGTGTTTGTTGAAGTATGTGTAGGATTTAGCATTTCATTGATAAATCATATTATTTACATCCCCTTGAATGAGAATTGAGACATTTTTAGATTGATTCCACATGCATGTTTTTTATAGATATAATTGAAAACTTTGTTCATATCTCCCTTTTTTCTATATCGGGTTATCCTAGGTAGACTTATAGTTGATTAAATAAAAGATATTTTCTAATAGAACCATGTGAGATTGTTCCTCTATTAGAAGTGGTATTGAAATTTTTATGTAAGGGAGAGAACATTTTTTTGAGAATAAATATTTACCCTTTTAATTTATTATTAATAAGGGGGGTAAAAATATTGACATTATAAAGTGAGGTTGTATCGACAAAAAATACAAAGGGGAGATATAAGAGAATAAGTTCATGATTGATAAGTGAATGTTGTCTCTATTTTTATTATATCATAAATTCAATATATATCGAATAATTATAAGGATATTACAATTCCTAAAGTGGTGATTCCTAGAGCATTGTTATGGATTAAGTGTTGATTCTTGGATAATTTAAATGGATTCATATTATGGGTCCATCTCATAGAATTTGAAGTTACACATAGATAATTATTCTTTATATGGTATTGGATGACATGGTTACAAAATTATTCATGTTATAAAATATGAACATTTTTTGAAGTGATCTTAAATTATTAAAAAATATGTTTAAAGAGTTTTTACATTCCTACAATAAGTGTAAGTGAAATGTGGTCATGCAAAAAGGAATTTATTAATTCATGGGGAATTCATTTGAAGATCATGAAATAAAAAACTGCATGTTGTGAAGATGAAGTAAGGGTATTACATGAAATGGATTTAAAAAGTTTTTCTTGAAATGGAATTACATTTCTTTATTTATTTTTGTAATTATTTTTTAGGATTACTTAGAATAAATATAGGGAAAATGAAGGTCCAACCTCCACCTAGCTACCAAGGCCCTTATGGGATGGTGGTTTACATGTACTATTCACCCATCCCATACAATTATGCTATAACATCATCCATCTGATCTAATTGATTTCTTTCAATGTGAACAATCTAATGATGGAGGGAGTTATATTCAACCTCCCATGGACAATCCCTTCATGAAATAACCCTTCAAATTTGAGGGTTATTAGATCTAGCACCCAAAAACTTGGCTTCTATGTGAGATCATCCTCACTCTTTGTGAGTTCAAAAAAATATCTAAGTTAATATTTCCCCAAAGAATTAAAAATAATTTGTGATGATGAAGCTTGTGGACATGTTCATTGTGAGGAGGTTCTTGAAGATAGTTGTGTTTGTTTTTATAGATGATTTGTAGATGAATAAATCTAGATAGATGAAATACTCCATGAGTGATTATGATTTTCTGGTGAAGCTCCATCATAGAAAAACTATTATATTTCAAAAACTGCATGAGAACCTATTTATTTGTGGTGAAGAATTAATTTTTTAATGATTCCATATGATGTAAGTTATGTAGGAACACGATCCTTAGCCTAGTTAGTAAGGACTCAGTAAGTGCATCCAAGAGACTCGAGTTCAAAACCAGGTGGAGACATGATTTTTGGTACTGTAGCAGGAAATGTAGTAGTATTGTAGTAGGCACTGTAGTAATCACTATAGCAGGCACTATAGCAGACACTATTCAGTACTGTGCAGCCAGAACTATTCATCCATTTGGGCTTTCTGGGCCACTGGTTTAGGCCTCAGGTCCTTTAAGGCCTTCGGCCCACCCAAGTCCTTCAGTCCAGTAAGACTTACAGGCCACCTCAAGGCCTTTGGGCCACCTAAAGGCCTTTGGGACACCTGAAATTGTGCTTTAAATGATCAGTCAGTCTCTTCAAGGAGCAGACTCCAAATGAGGATTCAGAGCAAGCGCATTCACCAGATCAAAATCTAAGTAGATTTTTTATAAAGAGAGGGTATGGCATTGCCATCGTGACCAGCCTATTCTTGCATGGGAAGCCTAGTTGAATAATCTATGCGAAAGTGGAGAGCTGATATCACGATGAAGAAGCTGGGTAGGAGGAGTTCCAAGTATAGTCTGTATATTTTCTATGACCTATGGGTCATGTAATCTCTAAGACTACGGTCCTTGTAAGGGTTCCCCATCATCCCTTGAAAGGGGGGTTATCAAAAATCAATAAAAAAAGAAGTCCTTCAGGCCATTCATGTATGTTATGTAGACTATTGAGGTATCAAATAATAATATAATATCGATATTTGGAATTATATTTTATCGAGATATTTCATACAATAAAAAATCCATGTGAACTAGTACACAAAAATGTATTTGTACTTTCCATGTGGCCACCATTTTGTGTGGATGATGTGACTATTCATACATCTATGAAGTTTGCAGTGAACTAATTCTAATATAGAGATATTTTTTCTTTGCAGATGATGTTTCCATATGATCATGCATTAAATGTTGTAATTATTCAATTTAAAGTGCTTTTCCATGATTTATTTGCAATGAGGGTTTACAGAAATATAATTTGACCCACAATCAACTATAAATAAAATGATTTATGGGTGAAGATCATTTTCATAAGATCCTTTTTGGATGAATTTTTCTATGAAAATGAGTGTTCTATATGATTTGGAGAGATGTATTAAAATGATCTGAAAAGAAGAATAAATTATTCTATGCGGATATGATGCTTTGTGGAGATAGTTTATGTTGTTACTATACGAAGATCATTGAATAGATTTTGCACCACATACCACATTCAAAATTTCTATCATGAAATAATAGGTTCATAACTATGTTTTAGTTCATATAAATACAAGGCTAAATATCACTAATTAGTATCAAGAATTTTGGAGTAGTCTTTCATCATTAGCATAATCTTTTATATTACTCCAGTTGAGCTACACGGCACATTGTGATTTTAGAAATGTTGTAAATTCCATGAAGAGAAATGATATACTGAATGAATTACAGATGGAATGATATAAAATTACCCATTTTTAAAATTTCATAAAGAGAGTGTCACATTCTTAAAAAATCACCAACATGTTGTTTAAAGAATTAATATGTGAAGCATTAAAAAAGTGGACCAACAGTTCACAATAAATTATTTATGTTGTGCTATTACCCATTGATGTACATGATCAATTTAGAATACTTTTTGAAGTTTAAAAGGTTTATAATAAAATGGTAATTCCATGTAATACACATGATTACATGAAGTATTTATGTTGAGATTGAGAAAAAAGATTATTTTGAGTTGTGCAAGTTTTTATCTTAAATCAAATAATATTTAAGTAATTATGTGCATCACTTTCACATATTGTTTGAGGTAAATACTTAATCAGAATAATGATGAATCAATTTACAATTAGGAATCTGAGTAAGATATGATCATTCACTGAATATCATAAGTTGAGGAGACTAAATCCATAATACACTTTAGCAGAAGACAATCAGGTCTAAGCATTCAGTAAGTTAAGAGGAATGTTTCAATAAAAACAGGATAAATTAAATAATTTATTCAAGATCTTGAAGTTTTACACAAGTAAAATAGATTAAGTATAATCATGGATTAATATCTGATTCAATCATTTTAGAAGAAACTAGAATCAAAAAAGATATCTTGTTATTTGTTGATAAATAAAATTTAGAAGAAAAAGATTGTGGCTAGGGTGTCTACCCAATTGTTGAAGAAGCTTAAGGATTGGTTGTCTAACCATTTAAAAGGTATAGAATAGAATATAGTTGGATGTCTAAAAAATAGAGTCAGAAGAGTTAGTTACTGGGGTGTAAAACCTAAATCAATTAGAAGATTAGATACAAGGATGTATTACCATTTTTTCATATCCATTGTAATTGCCTCCTTATATAGTGGAGAATCAATGTTGGGGGATTAATCAACATAGTAAGGAGTAGGTCTTTATACCAAACTATGTAAATATAGTGTGTTTTACTCTCACTATTTAGTTCTGAATACATAATGAAATTATGATATATCACTAATTTTATCGAGAACCTTAACAAGTTCAGGTGGTTGAATTCAAAATAAATTAATTTTTAAAAAGTAAATTAGAGATTGACCACCCATCTCAGTGGTAAATTCAGCATGGGGCACTATATATAGCTAGTTAATAAGACAAGAATTGTAAGGAAATAAAATAACATATTCCATATGTTCATAACATTGATATATGACTTGTAATTGTTTCATACACATAAGCCTAGAAATTTATTTTCTTAATAGTTTAGGTCTCAATGAAAAGTATATCATAGTAGAAATTTATCAAAGCATAATTCATGGAAAAAGAATATGGTTTCATAAGAATTTTATCATAGTATAACTTGTGGAAGATAATTAGGTTTCAAAAACATCTTTTTATCATAAACATAAACCATTTAATGAATGAATTATATTTTTATCCTTGGATTATATGCCTAGTAAATCATAAGTAACATCAAATGATGTCATCTTAAATGGAAAAGGATTTTATATGAAAAATTACTTGGAATGTTTCCTAAGGAAAATATTCTTTCTTTTGAAAATAAATTTTATAAAACTTAAAATTAATAAAATATTTTAGAAATACATGTCTATAAATATATCCTTGAAAAAACATTTAAAGTGATATTTAGATAAAATAATTTTTATGACATTAGGATATTTCAATTCATGTCATAAACATTAAAACAAAGATTCCTTTAACATTTTTATTAAAATCCAAGTGATCCTTGTTTGGAAAAATAAATGAATATTTAATTAAAAAAATTAAAAATTAAAAAATTCATGAAACTTTATTTATTAAATCATTTAGTGAGTGTTAAAAACAATTTTGGATTTTTTTTTAAACTAAGGTTTTGTAAGAAAAAAGGATTTTGATCGATGAGATATATAAAGATGATTTTTCTTAAAAAATATTTTTAAATTATGAGTACATAAAAAGAATAAAATTAAGGAAAATTAATTATTATCAATAAATTACTAGATTATATAAAATTAAATGAGTTTATTTGAAAAATAGATATGATTTCATCATTGGAATCATAATCGTGAGCAATCCCAATAAACGATGATTTTGTTACATAAAACACTTACCACATCGGTAACATTGAATCATAAGACCCATGAATGAATAATATTAAATAAAACATATAATATAATGAAAATAAATTAATTCATGATATTACATTTCAAATTAACTATGTATACACCTCATAAAAGAAGATAGGTGCATAACATAACATATGTCTCAAAGAAGGAAAATTAAAACAAAAATCCATTACCTTAAGTCTCGACATCCTTTGTACACATTCAAACCTATTTTATAATAAATATAAGTTTATTAAATATCTATTATATAACCATAAATATATATATCATACCATTTATTATTTACTTATGACATTTTATTTTGGGTTTATTAACAATTACATGTTGAAGTCACATTTTGGGAAATAACTGCATTGGTTTCCATGTATGTTTTGGTTTGTTATTATTTTATTAATATCACATTGTTCATGGTTACATCACCTTAAAATTTTTAACCAAGACTTAAATATCATATATATTCATTATATACATATTTGGAGTATTGTATAAATGTTAGATATGGAAAATGAACTATAAAATTAATGGAGACGATAGGTCGTACATGTACGTTAATGTTGTTTCCATTTTCTCAAAAGATTTAAATAAATAAATTTAAATAATATATTATCATTCCATAATAATTTTTATTTTATATATAATCATCAATTTCATATTTATTTCATTCCATGTAAATCATAAATGAATCACATTGCTTCGTGCGGTGGTAGTTTATCATACATGCAAGCAGTGTTATCGTATTCCCATAAAATAAAAATTAATTAGGTATATGGGAAATAATAATTCATGATTATAATATCATAAATATCATATATAAACATTTAACCCATAATTATATCCAAACATGAGATGTGGTGATGGAAAATGATTAACATCGGTTCGTGAGGTGGTAATTTTCCGTACACACCAATGATGATTTTGTATCCCATTTTATGGAAGTGGATAAGGTTCTCAGTCATTACCTTAACATAACAACATATAATTATATTTAAAATAAATATTCTATTATTTAATCATTTTTTAATGGGAATTTAAAGAGGTGGAATAAGAAACAAGAAAAGAAATTCTCATTGAAGAATGTTACCTCTTCTTTGGGTAACCTCCATAGATTTACACCGAACACCTTCCAAGGTTGGATTTATAAACGAAATAAGGATTATAATATGTGATAATAGAAGTAGAGAAGATATATGCATAGTTATTGGATAAACCAAATTGTTTTGGAAGTGTGAATACGAGAGGAGAAGGGGTGGCGTTTTACAAGTGAGGTGATTGGGACAGCTGTAATGTTTTGAAAGAAAAAGGTTTATCCACATATTTAACATTTAAAAGGGCTAAAAAATATAAAATTATTTAGAATTAAACATGATAAGGTCTAAATATGGCCATCCAATGGGTTTTGGAAAAGTTTTTTTTCCTTTTTAACCCATATCTTCTTAGTTCAACTTCCTTGTAAATCTATTTTTACCATAATCATGGAAAATAATATTTACTATTTTCAATATTTATTATTCTAAAAAATTTAGTTGAATTTTTTTGATAAAATATTTTATTATTTTTGTTCCAAATTATGAATCCATTTTTTTATATCCCATTCACATATATGGCAGAATTTAATTCAAAATAATACCTACAGACTCGATGACAAATTAGTTTTCCAAAAAAAAATGTTATAATGTTTAAAAAGTTTTTATATAAAAATTTAATATTAAAATGGTTCCAATGAAATAAAATAGATTAATTGATATATAATTGAACTAATTTTACTTTTAAACCTGTTTTAAAAAAAATGTTAGCTTATAAATTATTTAAATGAAAATCAGGTATTCAATAATAACCATTATTTCGTACTATTCATCAAAAAAATAATCTATTCAAAAAAATATAAAAAATTCACACTAAGATAATTTTTACATAAAAATTTAAAAGAAATTATAAACATAATTTTTCTAAAGTGAAAAAAATTAATTTTATTATTGAAAAAATATATTTTTAGAAAATACTATTTTTGATATATATAATGACTTTAAGAAAAAATAATTATTTTTTATTAATATGTTTTAATTATAAAAACCCATTATACATAATAATAAAAATGTGGTTTTTTTATTCATTAATTAATGCTTAATAGATAGGTAATAATGATCTTGTTCAAGTAATAATATTAATAGTGTGTCGAGGTTCTTTAAAACTCGGTATTTCCTGTAAGGCAAGCTATCGATGAAATTTAATTTATTCAAAAAAAATTAAAAAAAACTTGAAAAATAATTGTGTTATATTCACCCTCCCCCCCCCTAAAATGAATTTAATACTCAAAATTACTTCACTCTAATACAAATAGGTTATGATACTTTTGCCTCATCATATCCTCAAGTTCCCACTAGCTTCCACAAATAGGTGGTTTAACCAAAAAACTTTGACCATGTGAGTCATCTTTTTTCGTAAGATTTTATTTGTATCATATATAATCTCCAAAAACTATTCCCTACAATAAATATCTTTCTCCAGTGGTATGACATTTGGGTTTAGTACATGTGACGGTTCAGGTATGTACTTCATTGTGAGAGATATATGGAACACATCATGAACATTAGAGAGGTTTGGTTGAAGTAAAAACGGATAAGCTACCATCCCAATACGATAAAAAAATTAAAAGGGGCCAATATAACTTGGACTTAGTATTCCATTTTTTTTAAATGGAATTACCATCATATATGGAGAAATTCATCGAAACACATTGTCTCTAACATCAAATTTTAGATCATGTCAATGATTATCAGCATAACATTTTAGTCAACTTTGTTTCTTATTTAAGTTTTGTTCAATGGATGTATCCTTATCTCCCATTTATTCATCTATTTAATATTCTAATCTATTTACCTCTCCAAATTCATTCTATAACATTGGATCTATACACTTATTTTCATATAAGGATTCATAAGGAATAATTAGAATGATCGAGTGAAAGATATAGTTGAATGAAAACTCAACTAGAGTAAGGTTTTGATACAAACCACCTTTAAAATACAAAGAATATTATATTAATATATCATCTAGTATTTGAATTTTTCTATTGGATAGACCATCTGTTTTAGGATGATACACAGTGTATAAACTCAAATACATATCAAGAGCTTTCTGTTGTCATCACCAAAACATTAATGTAATTCTTAGATCCCGATCAGACACAGATAAATGTGGTAATCCATGAAACCTTACCACTTCCCTAATATATATCCTAGAAATATGATCCATATATAAATTTTCTCTGATTTTGATGGAGTGTGCGGACATTGTTAGGTGATCAACTACAATCCATATAGTATCATTCCCTTTAGTCATTTTGGGGAGTCCACCGACAAAATCCATAGTAATGTTTTCCAATTTTCATTTTGGTATGGGTAATAGATGTAACATCCCCTTAGACATTTCTATCTCGTCCTTAACTTTATGACATACCATGCATCAAGATAAAAATCTATGATATCACTCATCATGCCATCGTACTAGAAATACTCTTTCAAATCTCTATATATTGTCATACTTCTAAGATGAATAGTTAATGAATAAATATTAGCTCACTCTAAAAAATCCTTCTTCAAATCAAGTATAATCAGAACATATACATGATTCCTAAACCTTGTCATTCTATCTTTATCAAGGTTAAACTCATGAACATTTTTAAACTATATTTTTAACTCTGCATCTTCCTTCTTCGCCTCTTATTCTTCACTTGGATAGATAGTTGAACATTTAACTAGGTAATATAAGATTTATCCACTTCTATCATGTTTTCTAGATCTATCAATTTAAAATACAAAAATATTATATCTTTTGTGATCCCCATCATTGATAATCCAGCATGATCCTTTTGACACAAAGAATTGAACACCATGTTCACTTTATAATGGTAGTAATGTATTGACCAGTCGTAATCATTAATCAGCTCTAACCATATTCTATGGTTTATATTTAACTCCTTATTTGGTAATTAATAATTTTAGATTGTGTGATTGGTATTTATATATCACTTTAATCCATAAAGATAATGCATCCATATCTTTAATACAAAAAATACCACAGCTAACTCCAAATCATGAGTTCCTAAATTTTTATCATTAAATATTAATTATGGAGTGTCGTATGCTATAACCATGTAATTATACATAAGAAAACATCCCAATCCATTCTTGGATACATCACTATAAATTAAAAACCCTTATCCAATATGTAGTAATGTAAGTATAGGTACGCTGACTAATATTCTCTTCAGTTCCTTGAAATTTTCCCCTCATTCATATTTCAAGAGGGACTTAGATCCGTTATAAATTAACTTGTTTATTGGATAATATAGTATTAAGAAATTCTTCACAAACCATCAATAATATCTAGCTAAAACAAGAAAACTTTGGATCTAAGCCAACATGGTTTTTCTAGGCCAACATTCAATAGCCTCCATCTTTGATGGATCTACCAATACACCCTCCATTGAGATTATATGACTCAAAAATGAAACACTTTGTAACCAAATTCACATTTTTAAAATTTTAAATATAGTTTCTATTTACTTAGGTACTTTATTACAATTTTTAAGTGAATTATGTGCTCTTACTTGGTCTTTGAATTGATAATAATATCAACTATATAGACTTCCACAAACTAGTCATGGTAATCTCTAAAGATTCTATTCATTAAATCCATGAATATAGTAGGGGAATTTATAAGACCTAATGGATTCACTGAATATTCATAGTATCCATTCCTTGTATAGAATTTTGTCTTGGGTATATCCTCTATCTTGACCCTCAATTTATGATATCCATAATGAAGGTCAACCTTGGAAAAGTATTGAGCTCCACATAGTTGATCAAACAAGTCATAAATATGGGGTGGATGGTACTTTTTATTAATTATAACATTGTTCAAATTTTAATAATCAATGAAAAGTTACATTCATCCATCTAACTTTTTTAAAATAAATAACATGTGTAACCCCAAGGTGAAACACTTGGCTGAATGAATCCCTTTCCAAGGTTGTAATAGATTTACTTATTCAATTATGTCAACTTAATTAGATCCATTATATATGGAGTCTTTGAAATTGTTATGGCACCATGTAAGAGTTATATTGAAAACTAAACTCCAAAATGCATTGGATGACTAGGAAATTCTTTCATAAATACATAAAGAAATTCCTACCCAATAGGCATATCATTGATGTTGATTCTCCCCAACCATCTAAAATAAACAACACTTATGAATGGGAATTATGACCCATATAATGGATGTGATCTCAACTAGAAGTTTATACATATTTTTACAATGATATAATATCATAGGTTGGATTGGAATATCAAACAAGACTTCCCTTCATCAAAAATTTATTTATAGGAATCCAATCCTATCATAAGATAACATAAAATTAAATATAAGGAAGAATGAAAATATTTATAGGAAGCACATTCCCACAAACATCAACTAGAGAAGAATGATATACTTTTGATGTGATCATTTTACCGTTAGTTTTTTTCATTTATTATTATACATTGAATCATTTGAGTGGTATCTTAAAACCCTTTGAAAATTCATCATATTTGGAAAGATTGGTAGATCTAATGTAAAATAAGAAATTAAAAGTTATAGAGTGGATGGAAAGTGTGAATTTAATCGAACCCCTAATCATAAATAGTGATCATATGATATTTCCCCCTATACCTCAGTTTAAGAGGTTTCTAACATCGATCATCAACATCATCCTTTGGAATTGGGAACTCTTTAGTGTAAGAACCTAGTTTTTATCTCATGTATTAATCCTTTTAAATTAGGTATAATTATTTATTTTTGACCTAATATGGATTTAAAATAAAGTTTAAAATGTTTTGGTGGTGTCTAAGGTTTTTTTGGATCTTAGAACAATGTCCTGTGGTGAATTAGGAAGGATCTTAGTATCGGATGACTGATATGGAGCTCAGGATGCTTGAATAGTTTTTAGCTTTGGTTTTCTTCTTTTGTATAGAATGTATTCTCTTCTACCATGTATACATTTTGATAGTTTTATATAGATAAGGAATACATTATCATAAACTTTTTTATATGATTCAGTTATCATCATTGAGTACTATTATCAGTTGATTTAGTTATTTATTACTTATGTCCACTTTCACTACGATGGGTTACTAGTCCAGTTTTCTTAGTGTCTACCTCTATTATGCCATCTGTTTACTTATATTTATTCCTCTATTTACCTATTATTATATTTATATTTTTTTTCCACTCTGGTAATGAGGTAATATTATCCCTATGGACACTCCCTAGGCCCTCGCTTCTAGTCGACAGCCTATGGCATTTGGGGAGATGCGCTTGAGGCCATGTGGCCAACCAGGCTAGGGGAACCTCTAAGTGGAATCTAGGTTTTTAATATTCCAAGAAGTGGTATAATAGGGGTTCCATTCTAAATTTAATATATTGAGACAATAGAAATATTATTAGGAATGCTTTGAAACTTGGGTATAAGCGATTCATGGGCATAGCTAACCCACATTTAGGGTAAATGCTGAGTTTCCTAAATAATAATTTGTATTCCATATTTCTCTAATTATAGTTGATAAAAAAACTCATCATTGGGTGATGCACATGATATGTGATGATTATTATTATTATTATCATTATTTATTATTTCATTTCATCCTCAACCTAATGAGATAAGGGCAAGGATCATTATTATGTGCATCATTATAAGCACCTAGAATTCACATGCCATTAATATACCATGCCATATATGTTCATTTCACTACTTGTATTGATTTTTTTGATTTTTATTTTTGAGTGATGATATGGTAGTTATATTATTCCTATGATTATATTTGGATGTGATTAAGTGATTTTCAGTTTCAATTCATGAGGTGAATGGGACCTCGTGGGTCGAAATCGGTAATTTATCAAGTCAATCCATTAGAATGAAATTAAATGGGTGTCCATTTCATTGATAAGGTGGGACCTGATTCAATGGAAATTAAAATCCTTTTTAATTAGATTTTCATATAATTTTATGAGAAAATGAAACTTAAAAATTTGAAACACAACTTAAAAATAAATAGTTTCTAGTAAATGAAAAGGCAAGTTGTTATTTATCCTTCATCTACTGAAACCCCTATAATTTAAACATGAACACTTACCAATACCTAGCCTTCTAAGTAGGTAGTTGGGGTAGTATACCTTGGGAAGTGAGCCCTTATTTTTTATGTTCTACTTACAATAGTTCATATAGCTGTTCTTATAGCTTGTTATTAGGTGTGTGTTTGGAATTTGTAGACCTATGTTTCCAGAAAGTCTTCACGTTGTGTGTCATGAAGGTTCTGGAAACCATGCTTCAGATGTGGTGGGACCTGATCTTCCAGTCTTACTCCCATGAGTGCCACATGAGGCACCACCTATTATACCTAATATGAGAATTAATTCTCATCTTCTTGAGGGTTTCCTTTGTTTGATGTAGTCCACGCAAGGTGCTTCATGGCTTGCAACTGTAATGGCTTATCTAACACATGAGTTCCAGTAAAAACATTCTTCCACCCTCTCAGGTGATATCAGTACACAAGATAAGAATTCTAGTCTAGGGACCAAATTATATATCTTCAAGAATTTTGATACATTTTCAGAGAGGAGGGTCAAGATTTCCACCAAAGTATTTTATGATTCATCCAATCACTGGTGGGTGGTGATTACCTAGGCTGGTCACCATCAGGGCATGGTCTGGGCTGATTTTTATAATAAGTTCTATGTTAAATTCTTTCCTCAGATGCTGAGATCTGACCAAGCCAAGGAGTTCATAAATATAAAGTAGGGTGTTATGTAAATCATGGATTATTCAATATTTTTTACTGAGTTATAGTTCTTTTTATCACTTCTAGTCAGTGATAAGCTATCTCATGATATAATTTTGAGGACGGTCTTCATAATTCCATATGTTCTCAAGTAAATGTTTTTTTCCTACCTAATTTCTCTAATATTTCTACCTACAATATTATCAATGAGAGAAACCTAAGGGAATGCTATAGTACTAGGCATAGAGGATCATTTTCTAGTCAGGCCAGTAGTTCTTATGGTATAAGGAAACATTAACTTAGGGTTTCATGTCTGAGAAGTGGTATTCAGAGTAATTGCACTTGAAATTTAGTTGTATGCCATTAGTGTGGAAAGAAGGGGCATATAAAGCCTCAGTGTGATAGAGAACCGATGAAGTTCTATTCTTGTATTTATATGGGGCATATTGAGAGATTCTATCAGACCTTTCCAAATACTTCCATTAGAAGAGGCTCAACACCATCTCTAACTTCAGGGGAGGGTTATTTTATGCCGAATTAGGTAGGGAGTTAGAGTAGCATTGATAGGACTAGGTGAGGAGGAGGTCATGGTTGTGGTATCTAGACTCCTGGACAGTATCACCAGTAGAGTGGTTATACTTAGGGTAGTCCAGCTACAGCACAGGGATATGGATCATGCCAGTTTTATAATTTACAACTGATACCCAAAGATTAGAGTGCATGAATTTATACAATATGAGGTACTATTCTAGTAACCTACAGTATAGTATTTTCCTTATTTGATATAGTTTATTCACACTCCTTCGTATCTTTATCTATCATGCAAAGTATCATGCTGGAAATTAAGTATTACTTTGGAATAATGACCTGAGATACACCCTTGGGAGTGCATGCAATGGGAATATGCCAATGCATGGACTTCTCCATTAATTTAGGTAGTTAACCCTTCTTATGGGACCACATTGTAATCGAAATGGTGGGATTCAATGTCATTCTTAGGATGTATTGTTTGGTACTATATCATACCTTTATAGACTACTATCACTACAGTGTATCGTTTACATCACTAGATAGTTGTTATCTATATAAGTGTGAGTGGTATGTCCCAGATGGTGTATCTAGACTAGAGCATCATGGGATATGTGGAGTGACCACCCAGATCTACCATCTCTTCATGGGGGAGTAGGGAGTGCACATGGCTGATTTCCATCCTATAGTATATTGTTTTAGAGACATCTTTCTTGATGAAATTTCTAGCTTACCTCCTGATAGACACTACTAGAAAGATAACCTATAGCCATAGACTTATATCCATGGTTTAATTGGTACATGGATATAGGTTAATATATAGACACAGTTATTTAAAAACTATGGCTTTAAATTAGATATACCCATGGATAGATCATCCCCTATGGAAACAGCTTTCCTCAGTTAGTATCCTCCCTCGGGACATTCCTCACCCACTCACCCACTTGTCCAATCCCTCTCCCGAAACCCTTCTCCTTATATGATCATCACCCAACTGAATTATCCTTTGTGAGATCCTTGTTGTATTCTCCTTCACGGTTCCTCCATCCCTCAGTAGCTTCTCCATTCATGGTTCCTCCATTCATCGTGCATTCCTTCTCTCCTCCATACCCCTTTTCAATAATTTCTCCTCTATTGGGTGCATCGATTTATGCTTCCCCTCTTCTCGATCGAGCTTCCCATCCTCATCATGATCAAATCACCCTTACCTACCTCCTAAACTTAGGGATAACCCAATAAATTCATCACTCTTATTACATACCCTCTCTTGTCACTTTTCGATTTGGGTGGTTCGATATGGTGTTATCATATTGGTTTGAGGTAAATTATCTCCTTACTTCTCCCTTATCCCCCCTACTTCAAATTATTTGATTTTAGTTTACATGTCTAGTGAGAAAATTTTACCAATTCATGTGGAAATCATCCCACATGATGGAGCATTCATCTATATGTTGTAGAGGACATTCCGATAGGAGATATTCATGCCCTAGTTCATTATTTTACTTGATGTATGTTTCCTTATGGAATTTGTTAGCATTTATAGAAATTGTGGGTGAAATTGGACATTGATTTGGGTGTTTAATTTGTGTATTTCATGTGGATTAATTTAAGATGTGTTCCATGAGTAGACCACACCCCTTTGATCAAGGTTTCAACACCATGAGGTTGTCCAGTGATTTTGGGATTTATTATGACACTTTTTGGTTTTCATTTTTAATTGTTTGGTTTATTAATTTAATGGTTTTTATTGATGAAATTCGAACTCTTGGACTCATAGAAGGTCGACATAAGCTTGGAATGGATATATGGATCATCAGTTGAGGTAAGTGTCCTTGTATTTTTTGAGTATCTTTCTTAATTGATAATTTCATATTCATGTTCCATCATTATTATTATTTTATTCATATTGCATGACATGTGTGATCTCATCCATAGATTGGTATGGGATCACATTATCTTTATAGTCAACATGGACCGCATAACTTTCTAAATGGATTGATGGTGGAACCTTAGTTGAATGAGTGTTAGTGACCCTCTTCATGGCTTAAATGGACAATGCCTCATTTAACTAATTATTTTCATCATACATGTTTACTATATAAATTATAAATTAAAAAATGAGTGTGTTGCAATAAAACTATGATTATTTGTTTAATTATTCTGGTTTGAGGAATCAATTATAAAATTCTTGGATGATCAAAGGAATTTATTTATGGATTATTTTATGTAATTTCCTAGGGGTATTTATTTATATCATTTATTTATTTATTCAGTTATTATTATTATTATTATATTTTTCATAATGGAGATACATTTAAGAATCTTGAATGTGAAATATTTAGGAATATGTCTTTTGGAATTTTAAGAGGTGATTATAGCAATTTTTATTATAAATTTATTGAGACCATAGAATACATTGAGAGAAATGATGTACTGAACACCATTGTTTGGTACATAAAAAGTTGAACCTCATTGTTCTATTATACTCACTATACATCATCATTTCATCCCCAAGAAGCTTCATCATTGATACTAACCTTTATAGTTTCACATTAGCTTTATCTTCTTCATCTTTAAGGGAATGTGATCTACCTATTTTAAAGACCAACATTTTTTCAACCATTATTCATTGGTTTCATTTTTTATTCATACACAATATGTAATTGTATACACTATAAATTATTTCATATAGTTCATGTTTCATAGGGTTATACTAACCTTATAAAATATATGTGGGTTCTGTTTTTACCCATAAAGGGTAATAGGTCTTACGGTTACACCTTGGGAGTCCTAGGTTCCTATTAACCTAAGAAATACCATAGGTTAAGATTGTAACATGAAATTCTAGGCCTAGGGTTTCTCCTATAAAGGCATGAGTTATTACTATACCTAAAAAATTAAGGTGGTTAGTAATTATACATTGAAAGAATAATTTGGGTCTTCACCTATAAAAGGATTAGTTTTTTTCTGAACTCAAAAAGATGAGGTATTTTGGTATTGACTCCAAGTGTAAATAATTTATGATGTAAAGGGTAGTGACTCCCTTATCAAATTTCATTATTCTTATAATGTGTATTATACTATTGGATTATGAGAGTGATGAGTAGATATAGGATCATTTAGATTTCAATTAATATGAAACTCTTTGTTCTTTCTTCTTCATCTCTTTTATTTTTCACCCCTTACACTTTAATCAAATAAATATATATGGGTGGAATGTTTTATCTTTTAACCCATCATATTCTATTATTAAGTTTTATCTCTAATTAATATTTTGATCTTGAAAATTTTTCCACATATTTTCCATTTTTATCACCCTTTTTAGATGAAAAAATTGGTATCATAGAAGGCTCTTATTGGGATATATTTTGATCCAACATATTATCTCTTTAATAATTGTTTTTTTGGTAAATTTTATTATAGTTATTAATAAGACTAATGGAAAGGCCTTTTTTAGTGATTGTTTTATTGAGGAATAAAAATTTTTGAATTCATCGTTTTAATGAAACTTCAATGGTAGTAAGTATATTCAGTGAAAAATCCTTGTGGAAGCTTATCTCGAAAATATTAACATTTTAAATTGGGATATTATGATTAAATATTATGTTTTAATTAAATCAAATTTGGTTGATTTTAAATTTTATGATGTTGTTAAATATGATATTAATTTCATTGTCATGATTATTCTTTATCAATTTTTTGGAAATATATTTTTAAAAAATTATTGATGCTCTACTTGTTATGAAATATGGAATGAACTTGAGGCATACACATTCAATGAAAAGAGTATTAGGATGTCATTTTGTTTTAGTTGTAGGAAATATTGTCATATTCAAGTGGTGTATCTAAAAAATAAAGAAGGAAAATAGCTTTGTACTAAAGGAGAGATAACTCAAGATAATTCATGTATGAATATAAATAATTAAAATATTATATGTTATTGATGCAGAAATAAAGGACACATCAAACTCGATTTTATAAGACTCAAAAATCATAAGAAATACAAATAGAATAATAATAATGGAATTAATACTTTAAGTGATTCTGGAAGCTCAAAATTAAATGATCAAACTAAAATTGAACGAGAAAATTGTATTTTTATTTTATGTAAAAATATTTTTTTAACATATTCACCTCCCATTTCTTCCTCTTTTAACTTTTTCAGATCAAAAAATCATTACTTCAATCTATCAGACAAATTATTACCACTGATATGAAAACATCTTTTGAAAATAACTTCTCATCCAAGATAATGAACAATTGTCTCACCAATGTACTGAACACTTCTTAGTTGAGTGATATGTGACTTATTGATCTACTTAGATTAATGAAATGTGTCTTGTTTTATCAAATTGGATAGTCTATTTTGGATAATTGAGAATATGTGTTATGTTATATAATAAATTAACATTTTCTATGTCTATTTTTACTCAATTCCTTAAAAATTTGTGGTAAAAGAATTCAAATGATGTATATAGATATATCATATGGTGGAAAAATTCATTTAAATATATGATTTTGTTTCATTTTGATCACTGTAAATCCCTTTATTTCTTGATTAGAAATTGTTTTTTTCCATTGGATACCATTTTCATACAATTATTTAATGGGTAATTATAAATTTTTTAAATTCTAGAAATTCATGTAGAGTTATACAGCATGGAATAGAATTAGGATAAATTTTGGTACAATGTTTCTCCCAATGTTTTAGGGTTTTTATATGAAAATCATATCCAAAAGAGTTGGAATCATTTCACAATGACTATCAATGATTTGAACAAAACCTATGATGTATATGTGAAAGTGGTAGATTATTGTAAATATCTTCCGATGTATAAGGCATGATGTAGTAAAAGCCATCATGTTGTGTTCTGTGTTATATGGTGATTCATGATACCACTCTATGGTGTATATATTGAATGAAATTATATATAATTTGAATAAAAAGACTTTATTAATGATCATGTTATTTATTATTGGTATGTACATTTTAATCTAAATATTCATTATTCATTGTTGGTTATGGATCCATGTATCATTCATTATATACAGTTAAAAAACTCATAACAGATATATAAGAAGTCGTTATATCTCAATTGTTTTCCCATTATTTCCTTACATGTGGTTTCTTATGATGAGATCTGTTCTATCCACCATTGTTGAAGGAAGTGAATTTGACATTGGATTGGGGTAATGTTTCTTCTGTTTTTATTCTTTAGACCAATTTTAATTAGGGATTTTATGATTTTTGGATTTCTTATATTTTTGTAGTATGTTTTGGATCTCGTTGAGGTTGATTCGAGCCTCCATTATCTAAGGTGACTTACATGTGTATGCATAGGTAGGCATATACATATATAAGTTCCCCCTTCATATATATATTTACTCATGGTAGTATGAATATATATATTGAGGCTAGGTGTGTTTATATATAGATATGGAAAATGCATACATGTGTAAGTGAAAAGGGGTATATGCAAGTATAAACATATATCTAAGGACCCCCTTGTGCATACTTTTCCATGAAAATATGCACATAGGGGCTAGGTTTTATTATATATATGTGAAGGTTCATATTCATTCAAGTGAAAAAAAGAAAGATTCAAGTTTTTTTCATGAAAAGAAGTGTACCTTGAGGTTGAGGTATGCCCTTATTCCTAACCCTTTAATTTGATTTCCATAATTACTTGAATGTTTTAAAAACTTGTTTTTATTGTTAAATATTTGTTTTCATTTCATCAAAAACAAACAACCATCCTTGTAAACATGACACTTTATTTAGTAACATCACTATAAAATTGAAATAGATAAAATCTAATAACTTTCCAGGAAGAATTCACCACTTAGTAATTAAGTAATTAGTTTTCTTTGAACTATTGGAAGCACCTTCGTCGATTTTCATTGATTTCCCCATACTCAGTTGAAGGTTCAATGTTCATGTTATCAAGTAATAGGGTTTAAAAGGTTTATAATTTAGTGAGAAATATAATGAAATGTTATGTTTTCTCACCATCTATCCTATATGTTCATAAAATTGAATCTCTTTCTAGAATAAATAATATCATCTTTAAAAAATCTAATTCTTGCTAGATGAGCTCCCAATTGAGAAATATACAATGACTATTAATGTATGACTAGTGAGTATAATCCTTTAGTGTATCGGTGGGAATAGGTTTGTAATTATCCTAAGGGTGGGCTGAGGGGATGGTTTATTGATGGTATCACTAACATTCATAAATGAATGATATTTTTTTGGGAATATACCTTCTAGTTTTAACCACTATAGAAGTAGTATTAGATTGATGATATTAAGAGTGGTACATTGGTAGTTATCTTGAGATAAAAATGGGTATGTTCTATATTCTATATAATAACCAAGGATGAGATGAAAATGAGTCTTTTTAAATAGGTATAAAATTTAAATAGATCTTATGGAACAAAGTGTGATAGATTTCCATGTATGAGGTGGGATAGATAATCCATTCACTTTATTAGGGATTATATATCAGAGTATGTTATCTAATATTTATCCTATATTTATTACTAAGTGATAGGTTATATTATTATTATTAATGTTTTCTATAATAGGATGACATGTACTAGATATATGTCAGTCAGGATACAGGCATGCTGGATATTCCAAAAACTAGTAGATTACTAGGCTTGGGTTCTATGTGATATATGTTTTTTTGATTACTCTCTTAATCATGTTGTTATAAAACATTATTTTGATATGATGTAAATCATCTGATTGTGATTCACATACTTTGAACCCAATTTAAAACTCAAGGGACACAATATATTTCCTTTGGTGGATTTTCCATGATTCATCGCCTATATATTTCTTCATAAAAGTAGATTGGATAGACCAATATTATGTTGGGTCTCATTATAAGATTATATCTTGGATAAAGTGGTTTTTTAACCAATACTTCATGTTATTCTATCGATTATACAGACTTGTTTTGTTATAATGAATCATTTCTTCCAAATGAATTCAACATATAAATATTTTAATTGTAATTTCTTTCTAGTATATGGATTAGATAGACCAGTTATATTAACAATACTCATTGGTAGTCTATTTCTTAGATATATTGATAGTTTCAAAAAGACTTCATACTATTATTTAAATAAGATAAACTAGTTTTTTCAACCATTTCCCCATTTTAGTCTATGGTATGTTCTTGATTAAACTATTATACTTAACCACTGATAATCAAACATGGTTGGGTTGTGATTCAAGGTGGTCGGGTTAGTACATGATAACATGAAATTAATTCATTAATTTTAATATTACAATATTATTTATTTTCTCATGAATTCACAATTATATTATGTTTTATATTAGGGGAATCTTTTTTTTAGCCTACTATGATTTACTCTCTACTATATATTGTAATTGAAAGTACAGCTAATTAGAGGAGTACCAATAATTCAAGGTCTCTCAAATATAATATATATAATGAGACCCCACAACCTCAATCATAAGTAGCTAATAATGGATAATGGTGCAGAATTCAAAACAACACCATAACTTTTTAGTTTATTGGAAATCATGGAAACAATAAATTTTTATAGAGAAGAGATGACTCTTAAATAGCACCTTGTGAAACCCTACTGGACTATGACATGATAAATCATGGTGTAGTGTTATAATTCATGTTACAATCAACAAAAAACTAGATAATCATAATGGCACCAATCATTCATAGGGTCACTCCATGTTACAATCCTTTCCACAAGCTTTAAAGTGGAAAAAATCGTTACAAAAGTTACACTGTGATGGATCTTCCCTCAATTAAACACTTTAGATAAAATTATTTTAAAAAATTATTTTATCTAGAAACCAAATAAATTTATATCATATCCAATGGTGTCATGTCATTACATTTGAAATTAATTTAAATACCCAACCTAAACCCTATTTTTCATCCCAAGCACTATACCCTATCCATATCATGGTTCCACCTCCAAGCCACCCAATCCTCACAAATATCCACCACTAAGACCTTTAATAGACCATGTAACCACTCAAAATTCTAGTTGAGTTGATTCACATCCTTCATTATGTCTCTTCACATCCATATATTGCCTCATATCCCAACTAACACCCCAAATCCCCCAATATCCCCTCTAACCATTACCTCCATTATCAAACACAAACAAATTTAGATGTCCCTTTCCCAAACCCCTATCTAATCTCTCACACCTTAACCTCTCCATAGATTATAGAAAACAAATCGACCACCCTTCCAAAGGAAAATGACCACAACCTATAATAAACCAAGAAGCTACTGGTTAAATACACAAAGTAGTGTGAGACCAAGCCCACCCAACCACCACCCAATCCATCTTATAGAGCAACCTCTAGCCCCTGTCATCTCAAAACCTTATCCATACTGAGCATTCAACCACTTAATCATCCTTGAGTGAATTTTTACACTAATTCCACCTCTATATTTTATTATTCTTCAAAAACCCCATTAATTTATACAGTCTTGGGAAGCCGCATATGTGAAGGATGAAAATGAATAAAACCTTGGATATGTGGGTTATGTAGTAAATTTACATGATAAACAATATCATGGAGGTACTATAGTGTGCATCTGTAAAATTCACCTCTCCTAAAAAAAATTAGTCATAAGTGATATAATATCATGATAGTGTGAAATATATTGGTGTTGTTTCCCACTTTCCCTTTTGGAAAGTTCAAGACATTATGAATTTTCAAGTGCAATCAGTGGACTCAATGTGATGTTCTTATGACTATGTTATCAGTCAATTATTATAGTTGAGATGAAAATTTACTTACAAGACTTTAGGCATGATAAGTAAATGATTAGTTGTGAGATGTTGTGTGGGATTTCTAGGATTTGGTATGTGTTTAGTTGTTGAAACTCCATGTGGTATTGGTGTTGGTGGTATGTTTGGTTAGGGTACCATTCATTATTTTCACTATTTCTATATAGTTATCATCTTTTTTTCATAGGATCTATTTAACCTTGAATTTAGTTTCTATTTTGTGGTTTATTCTAGATTGTAACTTGTGTGATTTAGTAGCATACATGTGGGTAGCAGTGTATGTGATCTTGGTACAAAGTGGGAACTCAGTTGTATGAGTATGCAGTGGGGTGGGGTGCAGTGGGGTGTTGTAGAGGTATGCAGTGGGGTGGGGTGTAGTAGGGGTAAGCAGTGGGGTGTGGTAGGGGTGCAGTGGGGTGTTATAGGGGTGTTTTAGGGGTGCAGTAGGTGTGTGGTGCAATAGGGGTGGAGTGTATGGTATTTTTTATGGAACCTGGAGGATATAGACATAGTTTACAACCATGGAAGTATAAGCTGGTGTTTTTTTCTAGAAAATGAAGGATATATCCACGGTTGTAAACTGTGGAAGTAGACCTATTTTCATGGTTTGAACTATTTTTATTGCATAGTACCAAAGCTAAAAACTATTCCAACAAATATATGTGGTAGTATCTAATTCCATGGTTTATAACCATGGAAATATACCTAGTTTCATGGTTAAAAACATAGATATAGAGGTGTTTCCAAGGTTTTAATTATAGAAAGAGCCCTATATCCATGATTCAAAACTGTGGTTATAGGTTTTTTCCTATAACCATGCCATTTCCTACCACGACCAATTAAATCGTGGCTATTCCCTATAGCCACGGTTTCGGGGCCTGTAGACACAGTAATAAATCTTGGTAATACATAATTTTTCTAGTAGTGGTAGAGGTAGGGTTTATGATTGAACTTGTTCCAGGATTAGCTCTAGTGACCATTCCTATGTATATGATGGAACCTAATGATCTCCAAGATCTCAATCGATAGTTGAATGATTTAGAGGCCAAAGGTTTTATATTTCCCAACACATCCTCTTAGGTTTATCCCATTCTTTTCTCTAAGAAATATTATAGGACCCTTTGTTTATGTGTGGATTACATAAGGTAGAACTAGGTTATGGTTAAGAACTAGTATCCACTTCCTTGAATTGATGATCTCTTTAAACAACTCTAAGGATCTAGGGTGTTTTATAAGATCATCTTGAGATCGACCTATCATCAAGTGTGAGTCAGACCATTAGATATAACTCGTAAAACTCTCAGTAGCATGTATGGTCTGTATGATTATATTTTCATGGTGTTTTTACTTATTAATGAACTTTTCATTTTCATGAATTTTATGAATAGGTTTTTTCACCCCTATATGGATTCTTTTGTTGTGGTCTTTTTGGAAAACATCTTGGTGTATTCTCACACTCATAGAGACCCTGATAAACGCCTTGATATCATATTGAATACACTAAGAGAGAAGTATATTTAAGCCAATATTGCTATTTTTCACTTCTAGATCGAATAAATTCACTTATTAGGTCATATTAACTTGAAATCAAGAGTATCTGTTGACCCAAAGAAGGTGAGTAGTGTGGTTTCTTAGGATCATCCCAATAATGTGTTTGAATGATGGAGTCATTTGGGATGAATGGATATTATAGTTATTTTATATAGGAGTTATCACACCTTATTTTACCTCTTACTAGACTTATAAATAATGGTGTCAAGTTATTATAGTCAGAATCATGTGAGAAATCCTTTCAGAATCTGAAAGGAAGGCTTGTTTCGGCACCAATTCTGGTTCATCCAGATCCTGGAAGCGGCTATACAGTGTTCTATAATGCATCCAATGTTAGAATAGATTTATTTATAATGTAGGAGGATAGATTTATTATTTAAATATCTTGTTATTTTATGCCTTGTGAGAGGATTCACCTGAAACCCAACATTGAGCTAGTAGTTGTTATCCATGCCTTAGTTGCTGGAGACACTATACAATGGGTGTGCTCTTTGTGGTGTATACAGACCAAAAGAGACTCAAATATATCTTTATATAATGTGACTTGATTCTAATACAGTTAATATGAGTCAAATATATTCATTCCTTTGATTTTTAGCTTTCTTATATGCCTTTAAAGGGAAATACAGTAGCTGATACGTTGCTTTAGAAAACTCGGGAACATGTTGTATGGGAAGCCAGTGATAAATGGAAATTGATGGCCCTCTTTTCTAAGATGAATCTAGAGTTTTATGACATTCATGAGTACTATTATCTTTAATCCTTGAAAGTTACCTCTTCACTCCTTGAGAGGGTAAAGAGTAGGCAGTTTTCATATTCTGAAGGCTTGGTTCTCTGGGAGAGAATTACTAGTGAGGACCCACCTCTAGATTTTTTTGTGGACAAAGACAACATCCTACATATTTGTGGAAGTGTATGGGCTCCTTTATATATGAGAGAGGAACTAATACAGGAGTCCAATGCTTTTCAGCGGGTAGTTCATCTAAGAATCTCCAAGATCTATCAAGTTATGCGATGTCAGTAGTGGTGGTATGGATTGAAATGTAAGATAGTAGGTTTTTTCACTAGGTGTTCCACCTATCAGCAGGTGAAGGTGTTGCACAAGAAGCTCGATGGATTGTTATAGCAGCTTCCAGTCCCAAAATGGATATGGAAAGATGTTTCTATGGACATTGTAGTCAGTTTATTGAGGTTTCCTCGAGGTAGCGACACTGTATGGGTATTTATTGATGGACTGACTAAAGTATCTCACTTCCTTCCAATGTGGGAGACATTATTAGTTGATGAGATGGGAATATTGTATATACGTGAGATCATATGACTAAGTTTCATACCTTGTACTATCATTTCTAATAGGGATGCTCGTTTCACGTAATAGTTTTGGAAGGGGTTACAGAAAGCTATGGGTACTCAGGTGCTTCTGAGAACATCCTTTCACCCTTTAGACTGATGGACAGTTGGAAGAAACAATACAGGTTTCAAAGGAAAGGTTTTGAGCATGCGTCCTTGATTTTGGTGGTTCCTGGGAGAAGCATATCACTCTCATCGAGTTCACTTAAAATAAAATCTTTCATGTTATGATTCAGATGGATACCTATGAGGCCTTTATGGAAGGTCATGTTGTTCACCCCAATATTGGGTAGAGGCAAGTGAGGTAGTAATATTGGGCCTTCATCTCTTGTAGAAGACTTTGGAGTAGGTTTATCTGGTCAGGAAGCATATGTCTACTACTCAATTTAGACAGAAATCCTATGTCGATTGCTTTTGACGACCTCTAGTATTCGAGGTCGAGGATCGTGTTTTTCTGTAGGTATCGTTGAGGCTTGGGAATATATGGATAAAGATTCAAGGGAAGATATTACATCATTATGTCAGGTCATTTGTGATTCTGGAGAGAGTTGGGATGGCGGCCTATCGATTGTTATTTCCTCAGAGGTATTGTGCCATGAACAGCATCTTCCATGTTTCACAGCTTCATTGTTATCAAGTTGACCTATCTCATACTTTTGATTCTGAGGAGATTGAGAAAGATTATGATGCTTCATTTGAGGAGTATCCTATATGCATTGTTGACCATAGAATGTAGTCTCTTTGAGGCATGTTAGTCCCTTTTGATGGTTTTTATGGTAGCACAACCGTGTATAGGAAGAGACTTGAGAGTGGGAGGATGACGTATGTGCCCAGTGGCCATAGTTGTTCACAAATAGTGTTTTGATGCCCTTGGAAGGTGATCTCAGTTATGAGTTACTTTAAGGGGAAGACTATAAGAACATGGTTTTTATCTCATGTATAAATCCTTTTAAATTTGTTCCAATTATTTATTTTCGACCTAATAAGGATTCCCTGTGCAGTTAGAAAGGATTCAGGGGGTGTCCAGAGCTTGTTCAACATTTGAAACCCCGACCATTGGAGAAAAACATTGGGTTGCATTGTTAGTAGAAACTGTGTGGGGTTGAGCAGTGGGTTGAAGAAGGGTATAGGGTTTTCCCTAACTGTATGCCAAGGGCTGCACACCCATGTAGAATGTTTGAAATTTTTAACAGAAGAGATTATCATGATTGTTTCATGGTTTCCCTAAACATGCAGCCTAACCGTGTGGATTCCATCCTTAAGTAGTGGTAGGCACACGGTTGGTGCAAGGTTGGTCCAACCGTGCAGCCAAAATGTGTGACCTTTATTTGGTGGAAAAAAATAATGAAATTTCCTTAATACCTGAATGGTCTGAAGGCCTTCATTTTTTATTGATTTTTGATAACCCCCCTTTCAAGGGGGGAACCCTTACAAGGCCCGTACGCTCAGAGATTACATGGCCCTTAGGCTTAGGAGATTAAATGACCCGAAGGTCTTAGGGAATTCAACCAGAATATCTACAAGGAATTGTCCCTCCCTAGCATCTGCATCATGATAGTAGCTCTCCACCTTCATGTGGTCATTTGGCTAGGCTTCCCATGCAAAAACAGGCTGGTCCTGATAGCATAGTCATACCTGTTGGGTCGTAGAGGATGGCAAGAGGGGGGTGAATTGCCTTTTCAAAAATAATTAACAATTTAAAACAATTATCAATGCAGCGGAAATAAAAAGGCAAGACACAATTTGATAACGAAGTTCGGCTTAATTCCCAAGCCTATGTCTCCGCTCCCAACAAGAACCGTTGAGAGATTAATACGTCAGCTTGCTTTTTAATGGTTGTAGCAAGAAACCCACTAGTCATTTTAAGGTAGGCTATAACACCTTCGTACAGCTTGCTTTTTTATTATGGTTGTAGCAAGAAACCCACTAGCCGTTTTAAGGTAGGCTAGAACACCTTCGTACAGCTTGCTTTTTTATTATGGTTGTAGCAAGAAACCCAATTGAAAGAAAGAATGGAAATGAGAGGTTTGTTTTAATCCAAACCCAATGAAGAACTAAACAAATAAAATAATACAAACACACGGAAGCCTTGAGCGCCAAAAGTGTGAGAGTAGCTGATGGAGAGGGAGCTCAAGATTCAAGGATGGCAATGGATCACAAGAGGCCTTGGAGATTTGTCGTTAGAGCATCAAGACATAAAAATATTATTCGGTTGTGTTCCCGGTATCCATGGTTTCTTATTTATAGTAGAAATACCCATAAACACTTCAATATGGCCGTTGGAGGGCTTCCGGAGCCGTTGGGGGTCAAAAGTACAAGTCTGGTCAAAGCCCAACGGCTAGTTTGACTGGGCACACCGGCTGGCCGGTGGTGTCTCACCAGCTGGCTGGTGGTCCACCGGCTGGCCGGTGCTGAGCTCCCGGCTGGCCGGTGGTCCAGACAGAGCAGGCTTTCTGTCTGGGTTCCACCGGCTGGCCGGTGGTCATCCACCAGTTGGCCGGTAGCACCAGGCAGTGGGCAAGCTTACTGCCTGGGTCCTCCGGCTGGCCGGTGTGCTAGCACCGGCTGACCGGTGGCTCTGGCAGAAAGCAATGCTTCTGCCAGAGACCACCGGCTGGCCGGTGGACTCAGAGAGTCCACTATCAGCCTTCTTGGGCCAACTCCTGGGCAACCTTTTTCCTAGCATCAAAACACTTGAAAACAAGTTAGAACACGATGAGAGTGATTGTGATCATTAAAATCCAAGAGAGAGGGGTACAACAATCTCCCCCTATTTTGATGATCACAATCACAAAAGAGAAAGCTTTAAAAAGGATATGCCAATTGAAAACTTAAATAAACAATTTTGGACATGAAAATATATTAGAGATCATTTCAAAAAAAAATTGAAGAGATGTACCATGTATTGAAAATGATCTTAATCTAAAGAGAATGAGTCATTTTGAAATTGTAACCATAGGTCATTTTTTTTTAAAGGAACAAAAGAAATCAAAAACTTACCAGTTTTAAAAAAAATTGAACTTTTAAAAAGAGCACTTTAATCAATTGAAATATGAAACTAGTAAACAGAGAAATTTCTCCCCATTTGGGATTATCAAAATAGGAGGAAAAAAATGAGAAGAAATTAGATAAACAACAAAAAAAAGAAGGTAAGCAATGACAACAAAAAAAAGAAAAAAAATATGATAGATAAGACAACTTGAAATTTATAAAAGATGAAACGTTACATACAAAGACAAGTCAAAAACAGGAAAGGCTCTATTTAATAGTGCTCATTGACGAATCATTCCTAACTCCCCCTTAATAAAATCAAAACGTTCAACCGGGAGCGGTTTGGTAAAAATATCAGCTAATTGGAAATCAGTAGAAATGAAGTCCAAAGTGATATCCCCTTTTTTAAAATGGTCACGAAGGAAATGATGCCTTAAGTCTATATGCTTTGTTCTAGAGTGTTGTATTGGATTCTTAGAAATACTAATGGCACTAGTGTTGTCACACCGAATAGGGACATGATCGTAGGAAAGGCCATAATCCAAGAGAGTGTGCTGCATCCAAATAATTTGGGCACAACAATTCCCAGCGGCTACGTACTCGGCCTCGGCAGTTGAAAGAGCAACACAGTTTTGCTTCTTGCTACTCCACGATACAAGGGACTTTCCTAGAAAATGACAGGTTCCACTAGTACTCTTTCGATCTAATTGACATCTGCCAAAATCAGCATCCGAATATGAAGAAAGTTCGAAAGAAGTATTAGAAGGATAAAATAAACCAATGTTTTTGGATCCTCTTAAATACCTAAAAATCCTTTTGACCGATTTAAAATGAGATTCTTTGGGATTGGCTTGAAAACGAGCACAAAGGAAAACATTGAACATGATGTCAAGACGGGTCGCAGTTAGGTAAAGTAGACTCCCGATCATACTCCTATAAAGCTTGTTATCAACCGGTTTCCCGACTTCATCTAACGTAAGCTTACAGGAAGTACTCATGGGGGTACTAATTTCCTTTACTTGATCCATACAAAAACGACTTAAGAGCTCGTTTGTGTATTAGTCTTGGCATAGAAAAATACCTTTTTAATTTTGAAAGATTTGAAAACCGAGAAAAAATTTCAATTCCCCCATAAAGCTCATTTCAAATTCTTTTCTCATTAAATCTGAAAAATCAGTACAAAGTGATTCTCTGGTAGAACCAAAGATAACGTCATCGACGTAGATTTGGACGATTAAAAGATCTTTTGAAGTGTGTTTTAAAAAGAGGGTACAATCAGCTTGATCCATTTTAAAATCATTTTCTAAAAGGAATTTTGTTAACCGCTCATACCAAGCCCGAGGGGCTTGCTTTAAGCCATATAGAGCCTTGGTTAATTTAAAAACATGATTTGGAAATTTTGGATCTTCAAAACCGGGAGGTTGTTCAACAAAGATTTTTTCTGAAATAAAACCATTTAAAAAGGCGCTTTTAACATCCATTTGAAAAAGTTTGAAATTTAAGTGGGCGGCGAAAGCCAACAAGATCCATTTGAAAAAGTTTGAAATTTGAGGCTCTAGGTGAGAAATGAAGGCTTTATGTTCAACCTCGTTGAGGATTGATCTTCTAGTTTGAGTACCGGCTTGAAGATCACCTATAACATTTTCTAATGGATGGTCTCTAGAAGGTTTCCAAACCTTAGGCAAGGTGGAAGGCAAAGAAGGTGAAGAAGGTTCATGATCATCATCCTCCTTGAGAGGAGAAGAGGAATCATTTAATTCAAGTTTATCAAGCTTATCTTCAACATCTTCAATGACCGGATGGGGTTTTGGAAGATTTTCATCAAACTTGACATGAGATGATTCTTCGATGGTTTTTGAACGTTTGTTGAAGACACGATAGGCTTTGCTTGAGTTGGAGTACCCAAGAAAAATACCTTCATCGGATTTGACATCAAATTTCCCAAGGTTATCTTTTGTGTTAAGGATAAAGCATTTACAACCAAACACTTTAAAATAACCAACTTTGGGCAATTTTCCTTTCCAAAGTTCATAGGGGGTTTTCTTAAGAAGGGGTCTTACAAGGACTCTATTGATAGTATAACAAGCAGTGTTAACTGCCTCGGCCCAGAAAAATTGAGGGAGGTTGAATTCACTAAGGAGGGTTCGAGCAATTTCTTGGAGAGTTCGGTTTCTCCTTTCAACCACTCCATTTTGTTATGGAGTCCTAGGGGCAGAGAAGGTGTGATTATATCCTTGAGAGGAACACAATTCATCGAATTCTTTGTTCACGAATTCACCTCCATGGTCACTACGGAGCGATATAATTTTATATCCTTTTTCGTTTTCTACTTTCCTAGAGAATTTCAAAAAGGTTCTACAAGCATCATTTTTATGAGCTAAAAAGAAAACCCAAGTGAAATGAGAAAAGTCATCTACTAGGAAAAAGGTATAGGATTTTCCACCTAGACTTGCTACAGGGGTAGGACCAAAAAGATCAAGATGTGGGAGCTCAAGAGATTTTGAAGTGGACACTTCCTTCTTAGATTTGAAAGAAGACTTGTGTTGCTTGCCAAGTTGGCATGGCTCACAAATCAAATCTTTCTTAAACTTAAGTTTAGGAAGGTCACGGATGAGCTTGTTCTTATTAAGCTTTAGAAGTGAATGAGAGCTACAATGCCCCAACCTTCTATGCCAAAGCCAAGACTCATTGTCAAGAGCACTTAAACATTTAACATTTTGGCTAGCTAAAGACTTTAAATCAAAAATGTAAACATTTTGAAAACGGGAAGCAGAAAATATCAATTTGTTTTGAAAATCAAACACATTGCATAAATCATTTTGAAAATTCACCGAAAAACCACTATCACAAATTTGACTAATGCTAATTAGATTATGTTTTAAACCTTTAACAAATAAAACATCTTTAATTAAAGAGGTGCTACCAAATCCAATGGTACCTATTCCGACGATCTTGCTTTTTGAATTGTCACCGAAGGTGACGTATCCTCCATCGAATTCTTCAAGGGAGTTGAACTCGGAGGGATCGCCACACATGTGCCTCGAGCATCCGATGTCGAGATACCACGAGCCTTTCGAAGTCCTACTTCTTTGGCGTTTATCCTACAAAATCAAGAGAGAATAGATTTTGGTACCCATATAAGTTTGGGTTCGGAAAGATTAGCTAAAAGAGACTTTTGAACCCATATTTTTCTAGAGGGTTGCCATCTAAAATACTCATCTGAGTAGGTAATGGTTTTGGGGCTTCCATACCTTGCATTTTTACAATCACATTCATAAATCATGTGCCCGGTCTTTTTACAATAATTACAAAATTTATATTGAGAGCTCCCCCTTACAAAAGTAGTGGGTGCTCTAGAAGAAGTGGCTTGTTTGTTAAAGCCAAGTCCATGTGTTGTTCTAGCCGAACGCTGAGAACCTAGTAATTTGGTCAAATTTTGTTCACCTTGGGTGAACTTGGAAAGAGACTCCCTTAGATCTTTAATGGTTGAATTCAAAGAATCAACATTTGGAATATCTTGGATCTTAAGGGTAAGTTCCTCATTCTTTTTGAGAAGTTGTTCTTTTTCAGAAATGAGAATTTTATTTTTCTTTTTCAAAGCCATAAATTTAGAGGTAAGTTCGTGAAAACCTTCCTCTAATTGATCTCTCGCATTTTGGAGATCTTCATAGGACATGTCATTATTGAAAGAGAAAGATGAGGAAGAGGAGTCGGAAGAAGATACCTCATCAAATGCCATTAGGCATTGTTCACCTTCATCGCTTGAGTCGCTTAAAGACATGGAGTCATCACTTGCACTCCATGTGGATGCTTTGAAAGCCTTCTTGTTTTTCTTTTCTTTTACCCTTTTCTTGAAAATGGAGCACTCCGGTTTGATGTGGCCTTTCTTTCCACATTCAAAGCATTTAACTTCATTCTCCGCTTTGGGCTCTTCCTTTCGTGCCCTTTGAAAGTTCTTCTTTTTCTTCATGAATTTGCTCACTTTTCTTGCTAGTTGAGCAATCTCGGATTCGCTATCATCGGAGGAGCTTTCTTCCTTTGCTTTGAAAGCAATGTTCTTTTTCTCCTTGAAGGTTTTACCTTCTTTATCGGCTTGCCTCTTCATGGTGATCTCGTAGGTCATGAGTGATCCAATGAGCTCTTCAACCGGCATTTTCTTGACATCTTTTGCTTCTTGAATTGCGGTCACCTTTGGTGCCCATGAGCTTGGTAGGACCCAAAGAATCTTCTTGACCATCATTTCTGCAGAAACATCCTCACCAAGAGATTTTCTTCCATTGCAAACGTCAGTAAAACGAGTAAACATTTCAGTAATTGATTCGTGTGGGTGCATGGTGAAACTTTCAAAATCTTGGCGATACATGTCTAATCTAGTGTCTTTGACTTTGTTAGTGCCCTCATGGGTTACTTCTAAAAGTTTCCAAATTTCATAAGAAGAGGAGCAAGTAGAAACACGGTTGAATTTATTACGGTCTAGCCCACAATGAAGAGCATTCATGGCTTTGCCATCAAGCTCAAAGTTGGCAATGTCTTCGGGGGTCCATTTGGACTCATCCTTGTTAGATAAAGTATAGCCTTGCATTACAATCCTATAGATAGGATAACCAATGCTTCTAAGAAAAGTAATCATGCGAGTTTTCCAATAAGTGTAATCGGTTCCATCAAAGAATGGAGCCCGAGTCATAGAATACCCTTCGGGAGCATGCGAGGAATTAGCCATCACTAAGGATCTTAAGTTTGTAACCGGTTAAGGTATTACACAAAACCTCCCTCTGATACCAAATGTTGGGTCGTAGAGGATGGCAAGAGGGGGGTGAATTGTCTTTTCAAAAATAATTAACAATTTAAAACAATTATCAATGCAGCGGAAATAAAAAGGCAAGACACAATTTGATAACGAAGTTCGGCTTAATTCCCAAGCCTACGTCTCCGCTCCCAACAAGAACCGTTGAGAGATTAATACGTCAGCTTGCTTTTTAATGGTTGTAGCAAGAAACCCACTAGCCGTTTTAAGATAGGCTAGAACACCTTCGTACAGCTTGCTTTTTTATTATGGTTGTAGCAAGAAACCCACTAGCCGTTTTAAGGTAGGCTAGAACACCTTCGTACAGCTTGCTTTTTTATTATGGTTGTAGCAAGAAACTCAATTGAAAGAAAGAATGGAAATGAGAGGTTTGTTTTAATCCAAACCCAATGAAGAACTAAACAAATAAAATAATACAAACACACGGAAGCCTTGAGCGCCAAAAGTGTGAGAGCAGCTGATAGAGAGGGAGCTCAAGCTTCAAGGATGGCAATGGATCACAAGAGGCCTTGGAGATTTGTCGTTAGAGCATCAAGACATCAAAATATTATTCGGTTGTGTTCCCGGCATCCATGGTTTCTTATTTATAGGAGAAATACCCATAAACACTTCAATATGGCCGTTGGAGGGCTTCCGGAGCCATTGGGGGTCAAAAGTACAAGTCTGGTCAAAGCTCAACGGCTAGTTTGACTGGGCACACCGGCTGGCCGGTGGTGTCTCACCAGCTGGCTGGTGGTCCACCGGCTGGCCGGTGCTGAGCTCCCGGCTGGCCGGTGGTCCAGACAGAGCAGGCTTTCTGTCTGGGTTCCACCGGCTGGCCGGTGGTCATCCACCGGTTGGCCGGTAGCACCAGGCAGTGGGCAAGCCTACTGCCTGGGTCCTCCGGCTGGCCGGTGCGCTAGCACCGGCTGACCGGTGGCTCTGGCAGAAAGCAATGCTTCTGCCAGAGACCACCGGCTGGCCGGTGGACTCAGAGAGTCCACTATCAGCCTTCTTGGGCCAACTCCTGGGCAACCTTTTTCCTAGCATCAAAACACTTGAAAACAAGTTAGAACACGATGAGAGTGATTGTGATCATTAAAATCCAAGAGAGAGGGGTACAACAATACCTTCTCATTCTGACAGATCCATTTGTCTCTGCTCTAGTGAGTGCACCTGCTCTGAATCCTCTTCTGGGGATACTCTTTTTTTATAGTGTGTCTGGGGCAACTGCATGTGGCCCGAAGGCCTTGAGGTGGCCCGAAGGCTTTAAAGGTGGCCCAAAAGCCCAACTGACTCGAAGGCCTGGGTGACCCAAAAGCCTTAAGAACTTCAAGTCCAAACCAGTGGCCCAAGGTGAATAGTTCCAGCTGCTACAGTGCCGAACATTATTTGCTATCGTAACTGCTACAGTGTCTGCAACAGTACCCACACTGTGTACAGTTCTGCTACAGTACCCCCGCACAATGTACAGTCCTGCTACAGTACCTGCTACATTACTGTTACAGTACCCCCATAAATATGTCTCTACTAGGTTTTGAACTTAGGTCTTGTGGATGCACTTAAGGATACCTCACCAACTGGGCTAAGGCTCAAGTGCCCTTAATAAACTTTTTTGTTAAACCACTCTTTTGGTTTCTCATTCCAGTGGATAGTGATGTGGCTTCAAAGTCACATGATTTTCCACAACTTTTATTAATGTTTTTAATCATTTAATAAATTGTTTTTGTTTTTTTGTAAAATAATTTCACTTTAATAATAATTTATTTTAGTTTCTTAATAAATCATTTTTATATTTAATCTTGTATTTTTAGCCTTTAAAAACTTTATTTGTGATTTAATTATTTAATTCTCTAATTACTTTTTGATGTTTTAATTATGTTTAAAAATATTAATTTTATTATGTCTTAATTAATTAAAAATTTATCCATTATTTAATTTTCTTAGTCTTTAATATAATTTAATTCTTTAAATTTTTTATTCTTAACATAAACTAACTTTAATTATCAATTTAATTAATTAATATCTTTTCATTTATTAAATTAAATATTTTTAATGTAATGTTTTAAATCAATTTAAAAACCAGAATTAATTTAGTCAACTGCTCTACTTGTTTACTAAAGTTTGTTTTTAATTTAAGTATACTCTTAGTTTTTAATTTTTACATTTCTATTCTGAATTTATTAATTAGCAAATTGCTTTAATTGATTCAATTTTCAGTTTAAGTTTCATTCCTTAAATTTATTCAATTAAGTTTTAAATTTTATTTTAATTTATTTTACTTTAATGTTTTCATTTACCAACTGATTTTTATTTTTTGAATTCACACCAAAAAGATAAGTCACTGTTGAAAAATTTCCAACTACCCTGTTTGAAAATCACCATCGGGGCATCCTCCAACTTGACATCGCCACATCCAAAAATCTACACACCACCAGTTCTCCACAGATCCATAATTCACAATTACAACAAAAACCAAAAAAATCACACACTCGCCGCCCCAGATCTGAATCCTTCTGCGCACAACACTGATGAGCCCGAGCCGAGTCAGAGATTCAGATCTGATTATCTTGAGGCTCCCTGATGACACCAGCTCCCACTGAAATCTGCGAGATGATCCCATGCTAAAGCCCGCCGCTATCGCCTGCTAGCCCTGTGCACTCGCTGTCAGTTGTTGCTGCAGAGGAGCTGCGGCAAAGACCGAGCTGTGCTCGGCTTCTATTCCTGTTATTCATACATTGTTCACTCTTGCTTCATCATGTGTCTCATTTCTACATTAAATTAAAATATAAAAAAGTAAAAAGATAAAAAGAAAAATACACTCACCGTTAACAATAGTGGGGTATGTTTTGAAAAGTTTAGGTCACTCAAATTCTACTTTTTCCTTCCCTTAGATTTCACCCTACTTTTCGCTATACAATAGTAAGTAAAAAACTGTAAATTTGTATTCTTCAACATGATTTAATGACGATCACGTCAAGTTTTTGGTGTTGTTGTCGGGAAATGTTTCGAGCGACAAACTCTTTCAAAACAATAAAAAAATCATTTTAAAAAATATCTGAACATGCTCCATGAGCTTAATTTCAAAATTCTGCTTGTTTTTCTTAAATATGTGTGGTTGATCTTATTCACTGTTTTTAAGTTTTTTTGGTGGTGCGTTGATTTTATTACTGTGATTTGTGTTCTCTGTTAAAAGTGCATAGTTTTTGTTTTTGATCTCATAAAAAATGGAAAATCAAAGGGGTTGGGTCATCAATATTAATCCAACTGTGTGTGTTGTGGCTACTATGGTCACACTGCTTAGTAGTGTGTCTATAATTTGTCATAACAACCTTATCAATATGAAGAAAACATGGAATTATATGAACCTGAACCCAAAGATTACTGAAAAATAGGACAAATTGTGTCAATGTTTTTTGCAAAATTTGATGAATTTGTTAAAACACACAATGAAATAATGAAAATAGTGAAAAATGAAACATGGGATTCATAATAAATAATTAAACATCATAATAAATTTGAACATAGTGATGAAGAAAATGATTGTGGAAAATTTGAATATGAAAATATCAAGGAGAATGAATCTAAAATTAAGCAACAAACCTTTTATTTCAATGATTCTGATTTCAAAGAAGGGAGAAATGATGATATCAATTCTAATGATCCCATTATGAACCTAAATGGAGTTGAGTTGGAAAATTTTGAAAATGAACTGAAATAGATTGAAAAAGAATGCCCTATTCTATACATGGTTCATAGTTTTGAAAAAATTAATTGTTTTAGTAATTTGAAAATGTTATTACTCGACTTGAGCAGAATATGAATAATGAGATCTTGAATGATAAAATTAAATCTAAAAAATTATTTAAAACTTTGAATATTGAATCTGAACATGAAATTGGGAATATTATGGAAGTGAACTACCTACCTGAAATCATAGAATGCAATAATTTTGAAATTATTATTATATGCGATCTTTTTGATTTTGAAAGTGTCAACCCAATACTCTCTGAAAAGTTGTTGGATGAATAAGTTGAGGAAGTGTGTTTTGAAGAAAGTTTAATTGATGAAATTCTACTACCCTTTTCACACAATAATCATTAATCTGATGAATTGATTAGTGAGATAGAAAGTAATGTTGATCAACCTAGGGATAATGGTTTCAATTTGAAAAATATGGAATATGAATTTATTAAAGATGAATTGAATAATTATTTCCCTAAAATTGATTTGGAACAATCAACAATCATTGATTTGGAGAGTGAACTTTTTGATAGTGAAATTCATGGAGAGGTTTAAGGCAAATTATATGATTTAAGAAGAGTTGATTTTCCAGAAGCAGTTGCTGATAATTTTATGTTTTCAGATGACGAACATTGGGTAGAGATTTATAATTTGGTCAAACCTGAATATGTGAATAGTAAAACAAATGCTCTTCCCTATTTTTTACACCATACCTCAATTAATTTGGGTACTAAACAACTTTTTGGGACTATGATTAGTTTTGAAGATGAAACATTTTTTAGTATTAAATTAGAAACTGCACATGATTCTCTTATTAAGCCTCTTCTGGAACTTGATTGTCAGAACTCAGCCACTAGCACCCATAATCTTGAGCTTGTTATGAATTAGAGTGAGTTGGAGAACTTTGAATTCAATTTCAAAACCCTAGAAGCACATAGTTAACATCTTCCCCTTCAGAAAAATTTAAATTTTGTCAAATATAAATATAATCTAGAAGTGGACAGAACACCTACCAAGAGTTATCCTTATGATTCATTTTTTGTTCCTAATATTAATAGCTCCCTGGAAGAGCTTGAGGGAGTTCTTTATTTTTCACCCAATTCTGAATGTATTGAAACTATTAAGAAAGTGAGATTGGGTGATGAATTTATTGTACAACAGAGTTCTAGGTGTTTTCGGAGTTGTTCCTTCTTCCTAGGGTTTCAGTCCCAATCCTTTTTCAGTCTTGTCCTGCTTTCTTCTTTCTCCCAGTAGTGACTTTCCTTCTCTCTCACTCACCTTTCCTTTGTTTTCTGTTAGTGTCCTGGTTTTCTCCACGTTCTCCTTTCTGTGCTCTGATCTTGCGTTCATAAGCATCTCTCCAAGTCGTTTTTGGAGCACGGGATTCACTGAGGTTTTGGACATGCGGCTTGGCGGACAATATATTTCCTGGCAGTCCGGAGTTGGTCCTTCCTCCTAGGGTTTCAATCCCCTTCCCTTTTTTGGGGTTTGTCCCTCTTTCATCTTTCTTGTTCAAGTGACAGTTTCCAGTGGTGGTTTTCAGTGTCAGCGATAATGTTTTTTTCACTTGGCGGTGATGGGGGTTACGTTGGATGATTTTCGATGGCGTGTTGATGGCCACTGTCGTTGATGTTTGTTTTGAGTTTTTGTCTTGGTTTGGTGAATTGGAGATGGTGGTTCATGGTAGTTGAGTTTGCAGGTGTGTTGTAGCAGGTTTGTGGTCTAGTGATGGGGGACGACAACATGTTGTTGCTGAGGGGATTCGACATTTTAGTGTGGTATTGAACGAAAATGATGATGGCATGATGAGGGGGGCTCTATGAGACGGCGGCAACGGTGTGTAGGTGGTGGTCATCAGTGAAGAGGCTTGTGAGTGTGATGACTCTGGTGATGTGATGACGTGATGGTGGTGATGGTGCTGTGATGATAGGACAACGAGGTGATGATGGCAGCAAGGTGTCTCCTCAGGATGCTTGCTTGACCGCTTTTTTTGTGGTTTTCTATGTTTGAATTTGAATTTTAAAATTTGAACGTGTCTTTTGGGATCATGTTTGTTGTGTAATGATTTATATGGTTTGATGTTTGAAATTGTATCTGATTTTTTTGAGGTTCCCACACATCCAAAAAGTGTTATTTGAAATCAACAAAAAATGGGATTTGAAGGACTTAATTTTAAAGGGTGTTTCTTAGGGATTTTTGTAAGTATAAAGGGATTCAATTGTTCCCTAAATTGTCTTAGTGCCCAATTTGTTTTTTTTTTGTTAAAAATTCATGGATCAAACACATGTGGTGGTTTTTGCTTAGGAAACCAAACCCTCCTAGTGACTTTGGTTAGTTTCAAGGGGAGTCCGGCTGGGGACTTTAAAACTAGCATAACATGGGAGGCAACCCATGATTTTTCTGTAATCAATAATTTTTTTTCTTTTAATAAAATCTAACCGAAGAATTAAAACTCAGTGCTTCATGGGATTAAACACATGGTTTTTATTTGTTTTTACTTTTTTTCTTGTTTTTTTTAAATAAAGTGTTGCCATGCTCTGTATGTTGTTCTTTATCTTCTAGATATGTGTTATTGGTCTTCCTGGTTTTTGTTATTAGAGAAGTATGTTGCTGGTGCCACTAGAGGAGCAGAATTCCCTTTATTTCTTGACTCATAAGAAGTTTCTTGCTAAAGACTCATTGTAAAGGAAAGCTTCATTAATCAGGTAAGTTCCCTATTTTTATTTCTACATCCTCTATTATTGTTTAAAAAAACATAAAAAATCATATTGATGTTTTTGTTGTTGTTGTACTACATGTTGGTATCTTCTTAGATTTTTTTTTCTCAAGTGTTATATTATTGAACATTAGTATTAAACTGCTTTTAAATTGTTCACAGTTTGAATTTAAGTGTCGGGGAGTAATACCCCTTTGTTGTGTTCCCTTTTTAGTTGTGCTTGAATTTGTAGGGTGTTAGCATACCTTTCACTATGTTGTTGAAAATTTATTTGAATCAAATTTTGAAATTTCTTACACCATATTCACTCTATTTTCATTATTTACATGTTAATTTCTTGAAATTAATTGAAAATTATTTTCACTGACTTTAATGAAAATTCATGTGAATCTGTTATTATGTTTATTACGGCAATCACACTATTTGAACTATAATTGACCCTTAAACATGTTATTAATCTTTTCAATGAAAATCTACTTTTAGCTTTCAATTGAAATTATTTTTCTCCACATTGGAATTCAACTTTGGGGACAATGTTGTGTTTTAAGTGTGAGGGAGGGGGTCAAATTATATTATGTTATTATGTGATTTAATAGAAGCTCGTCAAATCTATCTACCTCTCATCTTTTTTATAAAAAATGGTCAAAATTTTTGAAACAAATCTTTCATAATTTTAGTATCTTTAGGGTTTTTCTGCATTTCAAATCAGTTGTTTCAAAGGATAATATCATACAGGTATTTAAGAGATGCCTTGAATCTAATTTTTTTTTTATGATGAATGATTGCTAAGTGAATTTTATTAATGTTTTTAGGAATATTCTGTTTATGAATTAAGTTTGAGAGTGATATATGATACCTATTTGTGGATTCATGATCATAACTTTAAGAAACTGGAATATTTAATTTTATCCTAGGGGACTCAATTTTTAATTTTTTAAAAAATAATCACTTTCATGAGCCAATTTAAATGGTATTCATATAAATATTTTGAAACTAGAGTAAAATGGGTAATTAGGAACCCACGGTGAACCTCTGAGACACTAGGCATAGTGTGTGTGAGTAAACCCTTTATAAAATATTAAATACGTGTGTATGCATAGTTCTTAGCACAAGTTACATGGTTGGGAAAAATTCAAAGAAAATAAAGTTCGTAGTTGTCAAAAATATGTTCATTAAGATGAGAGGAATTATAAACACCAGATGAAGAAGGGGACAATTGATTTGTATGAAATCATTTAAGTTTTATCAATAAGGTTATTCAAAAAATTAAATTAATTTTTTCCCTTTTTGAACCAAAGTTCTTAATTCCACTTATTTTTAACTTATTATCACTCTTTAATTTAGAACTCGAACATGAATTGAAATAAGTCATTAAGTGACCTTATATATGAGGCATGAAATCCTTAGAAGCAAATGGTTCTTTGCTTCCTTGATCACCTAGTAAAAATTTGATTTAGGCAAGACTTATTTTGAAACATTTCATTTCAAAAGCCTAATACTCAGTTTTTGTCCTCTGCTTCTAAATTGTTCTACATGCATCATTTTGAACTGATTAATAAAAAAATATTTCTATTTTTCAAAAGACAATAAAGCATGGTATTGATTGAGTACAATCGATATCTATGTGTGGAGGAATTTGATGTGGCCTTAAAATCACATGATTTTCCACATCTTTTATTGATGTTTTTAATCATTTAATTAATTATTTTTACTATTTTTGTAAAATAATTGCACTTTAATAATTATTTAGTCCAATTTGTTAATAATTCTTTTTTTTATATTTAATCTTGTATTTTTAGCCTTTAAAATCTTTATTTGTAATTTACTTATTTAATTCTCTAATTACTTTTTATAGTTTTAATTATGTTTGAAAATATTAATTCTATTATGTTTTAATTAATTAAGAATCTATCCATTATTTAATTTTCTTAATATTTAATTTAATATAATTATTTAATTTTTGCATTCTTAATATAAAATAACTTTAATTATCTATTTAAGTAATTAATCTCATTTCATTTATTAAATTAAATCTTTTTAATTTAATGTTTTAAATCAATTTAAAAATCCAGTATTAATTTAGACAACTACTTTTCTTTTTTATTAATGTTATTTTTTAATTTAAATTTACTCTTTTTAATTTTTAGATTTCTGTTCGGAATTTATTAATTAGCTAATTATTTTAATTAATTCAATTTTTCATTTAAGTTTCATTCTTTAAATTAATTGAATTAATTTTTAAATTTTATTTTAAATTATTTTACATTGTTGTTTTAATTTATGAATTGATTTTTATTTTTTGACTTTACATCAAAGAGATAAGTCACCACCACCATTGGAAAGTTCCCAATGATACCTCATCCTTTGAAAATTCTTATCAACGATCTCTCATAAGACACCGCTAGCAACCAAGTCTGACACACCGTCGAGCATAAGACACCATCAATGCAACATAATTGTAACATACTGCCAGCCCTCCTTGTTTCTGGCCGTGTCTCATCCACAAACCGCTAGGCTCTCACTACCGTGACACATCGTTCCTCATCCACGCACCGCCAGTATCCTGGCGGTGCCTCAACCTCTTCCATCTGAAACATATTGCCAGGAACGAAGCCACACACCACTGGACTTCACACTGTCATCTTCACTATGCGACATACCACCAATAATCCCCAAGCCCGACTCACTACCACCGTCGATTTCATACTTCCAAAATCTTAGTTTTGCGATGCACCATCATCGCCAGGGCCTCCTCCAACTTGACACTGTCACAACAAAAAGTTTACACACCGTCAGTTCTCCAAATATCGTTCGCAACGGCATAAATTTCATAACCATTCGTCATTGCTATTATGGGGTGTAGTGTGTGTGAACAACAGTAACACAACAACCCCAAAGCCACGAACAATGATTTATTGCCAACAGAATTATGAAATTACAAACCAATAGAAAATACAGTGAAATCAATTGAAATAGAGGACAAAAACATGATGATTTATGTGCTTCGATCCCTCTGGGACCTACTGCATAACAAGAACACTACCCATGCATGCCATTTTATTAATCTCAAATAAAACAAACGATACAAACCAATCGGATCTGCAAGAAGCAAAGAAACATGAAGCAAAGAAAAGAAACAGGATGCAACAATTTACATATTTCAAATGAAGAAATAAATTGAAACCTTAATACTTACAATGCCAGATGAGGTCCAAATCTCTTCAAGCAGTAGTTGATTACGCAGCCTCCCGGAAGTCATCGCGCATCAAAACCTCACTGCACAAGGAAGAAGATGATGTGCAACACTGCTTTGTCGCGCAACAGAACCCGGATGCACAGCCCATCGGTGTCAAGATAACCTCATCACCTTGGATTTGGTTCGTCGCAAACCTTCCAAATCTGGACTCCCCCAATTTGAGACCGTGAATCTGGTTCCACCGCAAGACCCAGGGTCTGCTGCCCTTGACTGGTCCTACCTCACTGACGTCCCCTGGACCTCCTTATCCAATGAAGGAGGGGGTTTTCTAGCAGCGAGCGTGTAAGAACCCGGTTCTTATTCTTGAGGTACGAGTTTCTTCTTTTCTCTTTTCCTTAAGTGTTTTTGAGAAAATAAGAAAAATGGGGGAAAATCCTAAATTTTGTGATTACACGTCGTGTACTTTTTCCACTCGTCGTGTACTTTGGCCATGTGGAAGGAGTACACATGGCATGTAGGCCGGTTGATGATGATGGGTGTAAAAACCGACTACATGGCGTGTAGTGGGTATTTACACGCCGTGTAATCAGTCGGCAGGCAAACAGTAAGGCGGTGGCCAGCTGAGCGACAGTACACGCCGTGTACTCATGTCAACAGATGAACAGTGTCATGGTGTAAAGAAGCCGCCGAAGGAACAGTTAAAAATGAAAAGTACACGCCGTGTACTCAATAGTACACGCCGTGTAGTCTGTTTTTTTCGCTTAAAATGGGCAGTAGCCTCCCCTGTTCACAAGGAAGGCTTAGAACCGGAGGAGAGCTTGGGAGGACGGCCGAAACTTTGGAGATCACCCGATTGAGCACCGGGAATCCGATTCCGCCACCATCGATCTCGTTGGAACTGTACGGGTAAGTCATCCACTCTCCTTGAATCGTTCTTTCCAATTCTTTCCTGAGAGGAAGTTATTTACGTTTGACCGAGTTTTCTTTTACCTCAAATCTACATCATTCTTGGGCGTTTCGAGGATCGTCGTTCACGTATATCGATCAGGGGCGATTGAGGTAGGTGATCTAGTGCTTATTTCCAACTGTTGTGGTGAATTTGTGTACCGAAGTGATACGCGCCCATGAATGGGGTGTTGTATGGCTGAGGCCTTGAAGAATTATATGCCTAGAATTGTATGGGTATTGGAATATAATTATAACCTGATGTTTGGGATCATTGCTTGGATCCAGGACCACCCCTGGGGTGCGTTCCTCTGTTTAGCCGTTTGGCCAGGTTACCCGAGGGTATACCGTAAAATGTAGCATGTTTTAAATTGCATTGAGAGGAATTTTATATAATTGCTTGCTCATCTGTTGGGCTCGATGCGGTTACTTGCGCCTGAGGGCAGTGTTCTATTTAGCCTGAGGGTCGTGTTCTCTTTAGCCTGAGGGTCGTGTTCTATTTAGCCTAAGGCAAGTGTTCTGTTTAGCCTGAGGGCAACTCCTTCCGTGCCTGAGGGCAGTAGATTCTGTGCCTGAGGGCGACACTTCGTACGCCTGAGGGCAATATCTCTTATGCCTGTGGGCAACTACCTGCGGGTTGTGACTCTGATTACCTAAGGGTAAGGTTTGTATGTCTGAGGACAATGTTATCATTAAATGCTCACCGTGGTTATTTTTATCTGTTATACCTGTCAAGTTAAAGCACAGACTTGACAAGGTTAAATTAATATTAAAATGGAAATATAACTGGTAGAGTTGGTTACTTTTGAGTACTGCTTAGTTTATTGCATTTTCTACTGCACACTACTGTTGCACATTTACACCGACAGTTGGGCACAGACCTTTGGTGGGTGCCTACTGGGATTTATTTCTCACACCCTGTTTGGGTCATGTCTTCGGCCCAAACAGACTATATTTCTGCAAGTATGGATAAGGGAAAAAGTCTCTATACAGGTACATGAGTGTTGCTGAGGTGTAGGGGAGCATGAGACCGAGCTCAGGCTCGCGATGCTGCCGGCTGTTCTGTTTGTTCTGTTGTACTTGTACTTTCCATTATATCATATTGTACTGTTGTGTAACATGTTCTGGCTGCTTTTCATAGAATAGTGACATGTTGCATCTTGATATATATATATATATATATATATGACTACTGGTTCTTTTTACTGCAGTTGTTAATTTCAGTTATGTATGTTTTCCTTCTTCCGCTGATGTTATATGATTGTTCTTGTATTCCGCTGCGCTACATTTTGACAAATGAGGGAATAGTTTCCCCACTATCAGACCTGGGCCCTCGCTGCTAGTCGGTAGTCTCTGACGTTTGGGGAAATGCGCTTTAGGTCATGTGACCAACCGGGTTCGGGGCACCCGTGGAGTGGCACTCAGATCCGGAACGATACAAAGTGGTATCAGAGGAGGTTTTCTTTTCTTTGACTTACTATTTGGAGCCTTAGTCAGGGATAGAATGGAAATGGAAGTTGGTAATAAGTTGTGCCTAGGAGTAGCTAACCTATGTACAGGGAAAAGCCAACCTTCATCGGTATTGAAATTTTATTGATTTTGCAATTTACAGTTGATTTGATTTTCACCGTTGGGTGACGCACTTGTAATTATGTTGTTTATATGTTATTTGTGGGTTTTATTTAGTTGCAACCCGATGAGATGAGGGTATGTCATCTCATGCATCATTTAGGCACATGCTAGAAAATCACATGTCATGCATAGTTCCATACAATGTAGGCGCATTAGAAATTGCATGTTGTTGTGATAGTCGTTGTGCTAGAAAAGCATGCTGTTGTGATAGCTGTTTTGATAAATATCTGCTATGTGATAGGGTATTTTTGTGTGAGCCTGTTGAGAGGATGGACGCCAAACTTTGGTTTTTGGAGAGTATGGGTCCTCAATAACCAGAATTTGGTGGATCATTGACTTGTTTACTTAAGTATAACATGTATAAGCTGTCAAACTTTGATTCGCGGGGAGTATGGGCCCTCACGGATCGAAATTTGGCACTTAGGTGTTGTTTTTCAGTATTTTTTGGGTTCCGGGGTAGTATCTGAGGCTTACTGTCTGGAAAATCCAGGATACACGCTGTGTAGTTCCTCAGACACATGTCGTGTGTTCTTCTGTTCGGGAAGAAATGAAAACTTTTTTAGTACACGCCGTGTAGTTTAGTGTCTTTGGAAACTCGGAATATAATCTTCTAATCCTGGTGAAAGATCTTCAATATCTCTCATAAAGATCTTCCTTTTTTTTATACCTAAAACCTTTCTTTATATCCTGGGGAAAAGAAAACATAAAAGGGTGAGCTCAAATGCTCAGTAAGGGTAAACAAAATAAATATCAATCACATCATATTCATAAGAACATAACATTTTGGAATTCTTAACCTGCAAAAGAAAGCATAATCTCATAACATGGGATAAATCATGGCAGTGAAATGTAATCACAATAATCATAACTTAAAACATGAAACTTTGTGGCATACACACATAATCATAGAAAATCATTTCTTGTTAGTCAAGACTCATTGCCAAGACTATCTTAGTGGACAAAGTCCCTTTCTGAACCGAGTAACCCTCGTTCCAGTCCTGTTTCACTGAACCGGTATAACCTACCATTCCAGCCATGTCTATCTCATGAGATATAAAATCTTTACCCAATGCATTGGAGGGAGATATAGGTCTCAGCCATCTTATAATGAATCCTTTCTTATGTGTGCCACATAATCATAAATCATACATCATCGCATAACACATGTAACAAAAATGGGATTCTTGAAACATCATGACATCATAAAACAAATCATATAAGGTAAATGACTTCATAAAAATAATTCTCTCACAACATAATCAAATCAATGTAATAATAGGGATAAAAACAGAACCCTTTATTATCTTATATGGAAAAAAAATTTGATAAAACACTTGAACTCCATTCTTGAGGAAAATATCCTTTCTTCTTCAAAAACACTTTTCTTTTCTTAACATGTCATACAATTATAAACTAAAAGAAGTTGATTAAAAATAAACCTGAAAACTTGTAAAGGAAGCTTCTTGGAAATAATGTTTTAAAAATCCATTCATGCAGTATAAGTTTAAAAAAACATTCTTCGTACTTTTGTCAGAAAAGTCAAAAAGTACCTCGTACGAAAAAAAACGACAAAAGATTCCTTTCATATTCGTTACTAAAAACTCACTGAAGGGTAAAATTGGATTTAAACTATTGTAAGTGGATGGAAACAATATTACATATTGAGGGAACATGGATGTGGATGATAAAATACACCCCAGTAAATACCAAAGTATAAACAATCTCGGATAAAAATGAGATTGTGTTATTTTCCCTTACCTTAGGTCCGATTTGCTTCGTATGTGTCCGAACCTCCTATATAATGATTTAAATAATGTCATTGACTTATTACAGAATCATATTCACTGTTATGATATCATATATGGTTCACTTATGACTTTATATTACCCGTTCTTTTGTAAATTCTATGTTAAAGAAGCGTTTTGGGTAAAATCGTTTCATTTATCGTAGGTGTTTTGACTTGTTGTTCTTGACATTATTATTACTTATATCATGATTTACTTACTTCCAGAATATAAAATATGATTTATATATCATATATATTCAGTATATATATATATAATAGATAGATAAATGAAATGAAAACACCGTTCATGGAGACGGTAGTCCGTACGTACGCATGAACGCTGTTTTCCTTTCCTTATTGTCTTGAATGGAAGTAAGTAGATGACATACATATATATATATACATAAATCCAGTAGCTTTATAATGTCATATATTTCATTATTATTTCTTATATATACTTTATAATCATTCTTAAATGGTTAACATGGAGAATGAATCTCATCGCGTCGTGGAGACGGTAGTCCGTACGTACGCACGAGCGATGATATCGTTTCCATGGTCGTGAAATTTTGTTGAAGTGTATGTATACTATTTCAGTATCAATATAACTTTATAATAATCATATATAGTTACTCATTACACCATTATACCCATCCAATTAATGTGGTGGAGGAAAATAGATTACACCACGGCGTGGAGACGATATTCCGTACGTACGCACGCGCGGTGATTTCATTTTTCCGTAGGATGGATAGAAGGTGAATTAGGGTTGTTTCATATTTATAATAACATATCAGTATGTAAGTAATACTGATGTTATTACTTTGTCATGAAACAACTAAAGAAGAATAAGTTGAAGAAGAAAGAAATTGAAAAGATCGGTAATGGTTATTACCTCTTCTTTGAAACGCCTCTTTGAATCCTCCACTTAGGGAACTAAGATTGATCTTTGAAGAAGACCAGGACCTCTAGGATTATTCTAGGGAAGTGGAGAAGGGATTTTGGCAGGGGTTGGTCGAACTTGAGTGCTCAAATTGGTGTGAGGAGGAGGGGGAGGAGGTGTCCTTTTATAAGGGAGGAGAGGGGCACCTTAGGAATATCTCAAAATATTATTTTATATTAAAGTCAAAATCGGTTTATAATGGTTCCAAAGGGTCTTATTTCAAAGCTAAAGTGGGGATGGGTCAAAATCCTATCAACCAACAGGATTTAGACAAGTTTAGGGTATTATTTTAACCTTATCAATTAGATTTAACTCTAAGTTAAATAATTTAACTTTTACCATGTCTTTTTGTTTTCTTTCACTATATGGTTAATACACTTACTATAACATGTCAAACGAACCCCAAATTGTTTATTATTAATATATATATCCTTATATAAGTCATTTGGACGAACCTTATATTTTTAGGAATAAAATAACAATTAGTAATATAATATTTGATTTAAAAACTATTTTGTGTCAATTTTGACACTATTTGATATATGATTTTTGTCAAAGTCATAACAGAATTATATGTTCGAACCAAGTTGATTAAATCAACACTAATATATCATAGTAACCTAGAAAATTAGGGGAATTCATAAAAAGTCTTAAATCACATTTATTTTGGTATTTATAATATCAATTATGTCAATATTTCATTAATAAGATAATTACAGCATCATCTTTGTGTCATAAATAAATTAAATTATTTGATGTCTAAAAATTACAAATAAAATACCATTATGTAGGAAATCTTTTTAGCTTTCTAATGAATATTTACAATCGAATTTATCTTATGTATAACCCTATATTAAAAATGTTTTAGTAAATAAACTTTTGATTTTAACTCTTTTAACTCTTCTTTGAATTAAATAATAATAAATGTCCTAATCTAATCCAAGTGGGCCTAAATGATAATATTTTACACTTAAGGTTGTTTTTAGTCGAGATACACTTGTCCAATAGAATTAGGACATGTGTTAGGGTAATAATAATATCATTTTTACCCTTAATTACCCTATTTACTTTAAACCGTGGTAAATAAAAGTAAAAAGTTATTATTCACCAAAAATTATTTTCATCTCATTGAACCACATTTTACTTACTGACATAAACTGTGTCTCTCGGATTTTTGAAATTTCATTCATAAAAGCGGTAAAATTAAGTTTTATGAAAAATTCAGTTTTTTAACTACCACTTAGTAGTTTCATTATTCATCAAAAATTGATGTTTTTCAGAACAATGCCAAAATTTCATCCTAAGCTATATTTCATATTCCGAATTCAAAAATGAAGTTTATTTTACCAAATTCATAACATAGAAGTTGCATTAATTAATTTTATAATTAAATCCCGCTGTTAAAACAAATAGCGTGTTTTTTTTTTAAGAAACAATATCTATCAAAAGATTGACACTTGATTATGTCTGGTTTAAATGTGAAATTACATCCAATGACCAACATTGTATTAAATTGTAAAAATATATTCTAAATATACTTTAAAACCACTCAAATTAATAATTTATCACTATTAATTATTTCGATTAAAAAAGTTGTTTTTAATTATAATTTAGTAATTTTCACTATTCATCAGAATATGAAAGTTATCCGAAATGTACCAAAATTTCACCTTAGGCTAAATTCGATACTCCGAATCCAAAAATGAAGTCCATTTTGAGAGCTAAAATTTCTAAAATTTTAAAAAGTGGTTATTACTATTCATAACGGCTAGTTTTAATAATATTTTAATAGCATATCGTTGTTTCGTGAAACTCAGTATTGCGTGCTACACACGCTATCGAGGAAGGTTGCGATTGCGTGTAATGCAAGGCAAATCAAGGATGCGTGTTGTGCAAGCTCCTTTTGGTGTAGCGCACAACACAAGACATTAATAAAATTAAAAAGAATAGTTTTCATAAAATCTCGGGCTGTTACATTCTACCCCCCTTAAAATGAATTTCGCCCTCGAAATTCGTCGGGGTTATAAATAGTTTACTATTCCAAAGTTTCTTTAATAGAAACTCACATCGTAAAAAGGAATACCAAAACTTGTCTTTAAAAACTAAAGTATGAAATGTAACGATTACCCAAATAAACTAATCACTGGGTTTCCACATAGGTGAAAATATGGATATGGAAGAGAAATCTAACCATCATGTTCTGATAGAGAGTGGTAGAGAACATGGCTATGGAAAAGCCAGCAATCACAAAGCCATAAATTTGTAATGATCTAAGGTACCATCTGATTCATCAGGTATAAGATCACTAGGACAACATTTTTGGTTTTCAAGATCATTTCCCTAAAGTTGAAAATTTGAATTAGAATAAATACTTACTTTATTTTGGTACAATCTCACTGTTGTTCGTGCCTTGAACAATTTCCACTTCATCTCTTAAATAAATGAAGTTGAATTTGTTATTCGTGAAGTGTTAGCAGATCATGTGATAGAATGACGGGTCATTCCATCTGTCTCAAACAAAAGGTTAGCAAAAATTATATACATAAGTCGATCTATAGTGAGATTAATCATATATGGTTCCTAAAATGGACTTCTACTTCATATATCATACTGTTTAATATAATAAAACTAGTTTCTACTAAACAGGGACTTCCTGTAGGCCAGTGGTAGGCAATAAAGGCCAGTCGCACTTCGGTTGTGGGTTCGATTCCCATAGCCTTGTCCGACGCGATGGGTTGTCGCCCGTCCTGCAGGTTGTCCTTTTTCTAAAACTATATTACTATAACATCCCATCAATAATATCGAAAAAACTTCTATCCTTAAACAATACTAACTTATGTCCAACATAATCCATTCCAATCTTTAGGCTTATCCATAATACTGCAGTCCACTCTCATAACATAGTCAAAACGATTACCAGAGATTTAATACCATCGTTGATCCCCATATATCATAAGATATGTTTTGTTGGTCACATTCCAAACATTCAAAGTCCTTAATCATGTATTCTATTGAATACCCATTGAACCTTAGTGAAAACTTGAATGCAGTTAAAAGTTAACACTTTCCACATACCAAAATCCTCAAAATTATTTATACTCAAACCATGATATCACTTAGTCCTTATATCAATCATGAGCTCATGAATACTGTTAAACATTTCATTTTCTCGTTTTCCCTTCATTATGTGCATATCGTCTTATTTCCAAAAAAAAATATCTCAATCACTTTGAATACCACATTAGACCAATACATAAATATTCTAATATTCCATGATACAATATTATTTTGGAATCCCATTACATAAACACTTAATCATTCCACCACATCGTTGTCATATTCAACATCGCCAATAGTGATCGCATGTGACTTCCCTTTGTCCTTTGTCTTCAGTGGTTGTTCATGTTGATCATCACTAACCCTTGGATTAGGGCATTTATTAGCCTAATGCCCCATTTCCTTGCACTTGAAGCATTGAAGTGTTGGTGGTGCGTTCTCTGCAGTGTTTGCTTTATTCACATCATTAGAAACCCTTTTTCCATTACTTCGACACTCAGCTGCTCGATGGCCTTCTTTTCCACACTTAAAACATTTTCTAGTCCCTTTAAGACAATCTCCACCATGCTTCTTTCCACACTTTGTGCATAAGGAAACATTCATCTTCTTTTCACCATTATTCTGAGATTTCTCCTTGAACTTCATCTTTCGTTTCTTGTCAAAACCATGAGATTGATATGTAACACCAACTTCCATTTCTACCTTGATAGCACAACGCACAATTTCTTCATAGCTACTGAAGTCTCTTATAGCTAATGCCCTTCGAAGACTTGGTTTTAAGCCACTGAAAAATCGATCAACTTTACTTTCAGGTTGGATGATAATACCAGAAGCGTACCTTGCAAGTCTTGTAAAATTTGCTTCATAGGTACCAACAGATTCATCATCCCTTTGCTTCAGTTCAAGAAACTTTTTCTCCATCTTTGTTCGAAGAATACGAGGGAAGTACTTACTGAAAAACAAGTTCTTGAACTCGTCCCATTCCATGGACTCAATTTCATCTCTTGGCCTCGTATTCTTGATAAGATTCCACCATTGATCAGCTTCACCTTCCAAACGATATACTGCTAAGATGACTTTATCATGTTCAAAACATTGAAGAACTGAAAATATCTTTTCAGTAGTACTGATCCATTGTTCAGCCACAAGTGGATCAGAAGACCCACTAAAAGAAGGTGGGCGTTGCCTCATAAAGGACTCAATAGAATATTGTTCCCTTCTCTGCTCATTTGGAAGTCCAGAATGATTCATAGCTTGTGTAAGTATAACAATAAGATTTTGCACTCCATCTCCCATAACATTTGTTTGTTCAGGAAGGCAATCATTGCATTGTCCATTGCATTGATCAACACGGTTCCTTCGGGTTCCAGCCATCGTCTAAAACCCAAAAAGAATAGTGTGAGAGTCAAAAATCATGCTAGGGAAAACAACATAATAAAGGGAGAATACCTTCAATATCTAACATCTTAGATTTAATTCTAAGATCGTTAGCGCAATTCTAGGACTATAACCTATACGTATACTTAACCTTAGAGACATCCCTAGACATACCTTAGAAATATCTCTAGGGATCTCACTAAAGTTCTCGCATCCTAGTTTCCAAAGGTTGACTAAACATTTCCTCTGATACCAACTGTAGAGACCCGAAGCTTGATGTACATTGACATTACATTACATTTGCGGAATACTTAGTACATAACAAAAACACACACACACACAAGGATCGTAATAGTTTAGTGTCTTTGGAAACTCGGAATATAATCTTTTAATCCTGGTGAAAGATCTTCAATATCTCCCATAAAGATCTTCCTTTTTTTTTATACCTAAAACCTTTCTTTATATCCTGGGGAAAAGAAAACATAAAAGGGTGAGCTCAAATGCTCAGTAAGGGTAAACAAAATAAATATCAATCACATCATATTCATAAGAACATAACATTTTGGAATTCTTAACCTGCAAAAGAAAGCATAATCTCATAACATGGGATAAATCATGACAGTGAAATGTAATCACAATAATCATAACTTAAAACATGAAACTTTGTGGCATACACACATAATCATAGAAAATCATTTCTTGTTAGTCAAGACTCATTGCCAAGACTATCTTAGTGGACAAAGTCCCTTTCTGAACCGAGTAACCCTCGTTCCAGTCCTGTTTCACTGAACCGGTATAACCTACCGTTCCAGCCATGTCTATCTCATGAGATATAAAATCTTTACCCAATGCATTGGAGGGAGATATAGGTCTCACCCATCTTATAATGAATCCTTTCTTATGTGTGCCACATAATCATAAATCAGACATCATCGCATAACACATGTAACAAAAATGGGATTCTTGAAACATCATGACATCATAAAACAAATCATATAAGGTAAATGACTTCATAAAAATAATTCCCTCACAACATAATCAAATCAATGTAATAATAGGGATAAAAAGAGAACCCTTTATTATCTTATATGGAAAATAATTTTGATAAAACACTTGAACTCCATTCTTGAGGAAAATATCTTTTCTTCTTCAAAAACACTTTTCTTTTCTTAACATGTCATACAATTATAAACTAAAAGAAGTTGATTAAAAATAAACTTGAAAACTTGTAAAGGAAGCTTCTTGGAAATAATGTTTTAAAAATCCATTCATGCAGTATAAGTTTAAAAAAACATTCTTCGTACTTTTGTCAGAAAAGTCAAAAAGTACCTCGTACGAAAAAAAAACGACAAAAGATTCCTTTCATATTCGTTACTAAAAACTCACTGAAGGGTAAATTGGATTTAAACTATTGTAAGTGGATGGAAACAATATTACATATTGAGGGAACATGGATGTGGATGATAAAATACACCCCAGTAAATACCAAAGTATAAACAATCTCGGATAAAAATGAGATTGTGTTATTTTCCCTTACCTTAGGTCCGATTTGCTTCGTATGTGTCCGAACCTCCTGTATAATGATTTAAATAATGTCATTGACTTATTACAGAATCATATTCACTGTTATGATATCATATATGGTTCACTTATGACTTTATATTACCCGTTCTTTTGTAAATTTTATGTTAAAGAAGCGTTTTGGGTAAAATCGTTTCATTTATCGTAGGTGTTTTGACTTGTTGTTCTTGACATTATTATTACTTATATCATGATTTACTTACTTCCAGAATATAAAATATGATTTAAATATCATATATATTCAGTATATATATATATAATAGATAGATAAATGAAATGAAAACACCGTTCATGGAGACGGTAGTCCGTACGTACGCATGAACGTTGTTTTCCTTTCCTTATTGTCTTGAATGAAAGTAAGTAGATGACATACATATATATATATACATAAATCCAGTAGCTTTATAATGTCATATATTTCATTATTATTTCTTATATATACTTTATAATCATTCTTAAATGGTTAACATGGAGAATGAATCTCATCGCGTCGTGGAGACGGTAGTCCGTACGTACGCACGAGCGATGATATCGTTCTCATGGTCGTGAAATTTTGTTGAAGTGTATGTATACTATTTCAGTATCAATATAACTTTATAATAATCATATATAGTTACTCATTACACCATTATACCCATCCAATTAATGTGGTGGAGGAAAATAGATTACACCACGGCGTGGAGACGGTATTCCGTACGTACGCACGCGCGGTGATTTCATTTTTCCGTAGGATGGATAGAAGGTGAATTAGGCTTGTTTCATATTTATAATAACATATCAGTATGTAAGTAATACTGATGTTATTACTTCGTCATGAAACAACTAAAGAAGAAGAAGTTGAAGAAGAAAGAAATTGAAAAGATCGGTAATGGTTATTACCTCTTCTTTGAAACGCCTCTTTGAATCCTCCACTTAGGGAACTAAGATTGGTCTTTGAAGAAGACCAGGACCTCTAGGATTATTCTAGGGAAGTGGAGAAGGGATTTTGGCAGGGGTTGGCCGAACTTGAGTGCTCAAATTGGTGTGAGGAGGAGGGGGAGGAGGTGTCCTTTTATAAGGGAGGAGAGGGGCACCTTAAGAATATCTCAAAATATTATTTTATATTAAAGTCAAAATCGGTTTATAATGGTTCCAAAGGGTCTTATTTCGAAGCTAAAGTGGGGATGGGTCAAAATCCAATCAACCAATAGGATTTAGACAAGTTTAGGGTATTATTTTAACCTTATCAATTAGATTTAACTCTAAGTTAAATAATTTAACTTTTACCGTGTCTTTTTGTTTTCTTTCACTATATGGTTAATATACTTACTATAACATGTCAAACGAACCCCAAATTGTTTATTATTAATATATATATCCTTATATAAGTCATTTGGACGAACCTTATATTTTTAGGAATAAAATAACAATTAGTAATATAATATTTGATTTAAAAACTATTTTGTGTCAATTTTGACACTATTTGATATATGATTTTTGTCAAAGTCATAACAGAATTATATGTTCGAACCAAGTTGATTAAATCAACACTAATATATCATAGTAACCTAGAAAATTAGTGGAATTCATAAAAAGTCTTAAATCACATTTATTTTGGTATTTATAATATCAATTATGTCAATATTTCATTAATAAGATAATTACTGCATCATCTTTGTGTCATAAATAAATTAAATTATTTGATGTCTAAAAATTACAAATAAAATACCATTATGTAGGAAATCTTTTTAGCTTTCTAATGAATATTTACAATCGAATTTATCTTATGTATAACCCTATATTAAAAATGTTTTAGTAAATAAACTTTTGATTTTAACTCTTTTAACTCTTCTTTGAATTAAATAATAATAAATGTCCTAATCTAATCCAAAAGGGCCTAAATGATAATATTTTACACTTAAGGTTGTTTTTGGTCGAGATACACTTGTCCAATAGAATTAGGACATGTGTTAGGGTAATAATAATATCATTTTTACCCTTAATTACCCTATTTACTTTTAACCGTGGTAAATAAAAGTAAAAAGTTACTATTCACCAAAAATTATTTTCATCTCATTGAACCACATTTTACTTACTGACATAAACCGTGTCTCTTGGATTTTTGAAATTTCATTCACAAAAGCGGTAAAATTAAGTTTTATGAAAAATTCAGTTTTTTAATTACCACTTAGTAGTTTCACTATTCATCAAAAATTGATGTTTTTCAGAACAATGCCAAAATTTCATCCTAAGCTATATTTCATATTCCGAATTCAAAAATGAAGTCTATTTTACCAAATTCATAACATAGAAGTTGCATTAATTAATTTTATAATTAAATCCTGCTGTTAAAACAAATAGCGTGTTTTTTTTAAGAAACAATATCTATCAAAAGATTGACACTTGATTATGTCTGGTTTAAATGTGAAATTACATCCAATGACCAACATTGTATTAAATTGTAAAAATATATTCTAAATATACTTTAAAACCACTCAAATTAATAATTTATCACTATTAATTATTTCGATTAAAAAAGTTGTTTTTAATTATAATTTAGTAATTTTCACTATTCATCAGAATATGAAAGTTATCCGAAATATACCAAAATTTCACCTTAGGCTAAATTCGATACTCCGAATCCAAAAATGAAGTCCATTTTGAGAGCTAAAATTTCTAAAATTTTAAAAAGTGGTTATTACTATTCATAACGGCTAGTTTTAATAATATTTTAATAGCATATCGTTGTTTCGTGAAACTCAGTATTGCGTACTACACACGCTATCGAGGAAGGTTGAGATTGCGTGTAATGCAAGGCAAGTCAAGGATGCGTGTTGTGCAAGCTCTTTTTGGTGTAGCGTACAACACAAGACATTAATAAAATTAAAAAGAATAGTTTTCATAAAATCTCGGGCTGTTACATCCTTGGTCAGCTTGCTGATGGAAATCAAGTTAAATGGACTGCGGGGTACATGAGACACCGAGGATAGGTGAAGGGAGGAAGTGAGGGAACAGGCGCCAAAGCCGGCTATGGGGAGAGTGGACCCATCAGCAACAATGATGGCTGAGGATCCACTATAGGGATGGTAGTTGGAGAGTATACCTGCATCCCCGGTGAGGTGGTCGGATGCACCTGAGTCAAGCATCCATGCAGGGGAACGATGACTGACAAGTGCAGTGGGACCACCGGAATGGGCAAGAGAAGCTGATGAAGAGCCCGGCATGGAGGTGGTCCGGTAATTGTGAATCAGCTGGATCTCAGCCAGGGATAGATCCAAAGACGGGGGAAGAGCAGCAGCAGGTGATGATGCATCGCGGATCGCAGTCTGGCCCTGTCGGGGGTGTGAATCAGGACGACCATAAAGGACCCAGCAGCGGTCTACCAGATGGCTGAGCTTGCCGCAGTGCTGGCAGAGGGGGCGAGGTCGGTCGTCTCCACGACCGCGTCCTCGAGGACCGGTAGGGCGGCCGCCGCCACGGCCTAGGAGCGCAGTTTGATCAGAGATGGGGACGGGTGATGCAAGGGCCCGATGAGCCTTCTGCAGGCGATGATAGACCTGCAGGGTATCCAGTGTAGACGGGCTGGCTAGCATCTCAGTGGTCGTTGTGGCGTAGTCTGGTGCGAGGTCATTCAGGAGATTGAAAAGGCAGAGCTGGTCCCGTTGAGTCTGCGCTTCGGCTGAAGTTTGAGGAATAGGTCAGAGTTCCTGCAGTTCTTCGTGGAGACCCTTTCATTCCATAAAGTAGTTTGGGAAGGTCCGATCCTGCTGGTGGATGTGGGAGAGACGTTGTAGAACGTCTGAGACCCGAGCCAAGTTATTGGTCTCGGAGAACATGACAATCAAGGAATCCCATAGCACTTTGACTGTGTTGGCAGTCCTGGTGACATCTTTCACGGATTGGTCCATGGAGTTGACCAGTAATGTGAAGATTTTGTTGTCCGCCAGCTGCCAAAAGTCGAACTTGGGGTCAGTGATTGCGGGTGGGGGTTTCTCAAGATGAGAATGAAGTCTCATGCCGCGTAGGCACATCAAGACCGTCTTCCGCCAGACGGAGAAGCTTGTGGCATCCAGCCGGTCATCGACAAGCTGGGAGGAGGCTGTGATCAGGGACGGCAGAACGGAGGAAGCGTCCATGGAGGGCGGGCGCTGAACCTGGTTTCCGGGAGTCGCGCGGTGGAAGGGAGGCGGCCCGGAGATGTCGCCAGAGGGAGCAGCGACAGGGGGTCGCGCTCAGGATGGTGCGGCTGGGGCAAGGGCGCCGCGTGGGCACAGGCGCCGCTGGTGCTAGGGCACGGGTGCCGGGCGAGAGTGCCGCGAGGCCGAGGGTGGTGCTGGACCTGGGCGCGCCGTGGGAGGACACCGGAAGCCGGGGCCGGGAGCCACGTCGGGAGAGGGTGCCGGGAGGGGAGCCGCTGGGAGAGGGCGAGGGCGCCGGGGCGAGGCCGAGGGCGAGGCGCCGCTGGGCGAGGGTGAGGGCGCTGCTGAGTGAAGGGAGTCGCGCCGGGAGAGAGGGTCACCGGGAAGGGAGCCGCGCCGGGAGAGAGAGAGAGTCGGGAGGGAGGGACGTCGGGAGGGAGGACCACCAAGAGGGAGGGCCTCCGGGAGGGAGGGCTGCCGGGAGATTAGGGTAGAGCCAGAGGGGGGGAAGAGAGGCGGGGCCGAACAGAACCAGGAATCCGCTGGGAGGGAGGGTCGGGATTAAGATCTCTCTGATACCATGTAAATGGTGAATTCCCCTTACCTCAATGTGAGGTGGGGATACTCTTTTATAGATGATTAAATCTAATTACAAGGCGGGTAAGTCCGATGTGGGACTCAGAAATACCCATTTAAACTTAAACAGGGTTCAACAAATTGAATATAAACGTTTATGCATTTTGGATTTTGACGAATCAAAACACCCAATAGTTCTTGGACTATTTCGTGGGGACTATCTCTCACGTAGGGGCGCTCCCCGCAACAGTTCTCAATGCCAGAAATTTCATAACCATTCACCATTCCTATTATGGGGTGCAGTGTGTGTGAACAACAGTAACACAACAACCCCAAAGCCAGGAACAATGATTTATTGCCAACATAATTATGCAATTACAAACCAATAGAAAATACAGTGAAATCAATTGAAATAGAGGACAAGAAAATGATGATTTACGTGCTTTGGTCCCTCTGGGACCTACTGCATGACAAGAACACCACCCACGCATGCCATTTTATTAATCTCAAATAAAACAAACGATACAAACCAATCAGATCCGCAAGAAGCAAAGAAACAGGAAGCAAAGAAAAGAAACAGGATGCAGTGATTTGCATATTTCAAATGAAGAAATAAATTGCAACCTTAATACTTATAATGTCGGACGAAAAATGTCCAGTGGTCCTAATCTCTTCAAGAGGTAGTTGATTACGGAGCCTCCCGGAAGTCGTCGCGCATCAAAACCTCACCGCACAAGGAGGACGATGTTGCGCAACACTGCTTCGTCGCGCATCAAAACCTCACCGCACAACCCTTCAGTGTCAAGAGAACCACATCGCCTTGGGTCTGGTTCATCGCAAACCTTCCAAATCTTGACTCCCCCAATTCGAGATCATGAATTTGGTGCCACCGCAAGACCCAGGGTTCACCACCCTTGACTGGTCCTACCTCTCCAACGTCCCATGGACCTCTCTATCAAATGAAGGAGGGGGTTTTATAGTAGCGAGCGCACCCTCCAGCAATGAAGAAATCCAATGAAGAGAGGGGATTTCCAGGTTTGCTCTGCCAAGATTGAATAAAATCAGCCGAATGGGAGCCGAGAAGACCAGGGAATTGATGATGCATCGGGAAGCATCAAAGAAGGGGTGATGAAACCCCCTGTGTGTGCCTGCTCCCGATAACTACATGTCCTATCCAAGCACACCACAGAGCCAAGCCAAAAACCAACAGCTGAACAGAATTCAATCCCTCAAACAAACAGGCAACAAGATGAAAGTCCAAGAATATAAGGGTGGTGCATTTGATCTATGGTTGGTAATAAAACAACCAACATATCATTCGGGAAACAACAACCCACCATTCAAAGTGGTGGCCCAACATAATAATCAGACCAATAACAAATTAAATCCAACAAGATAAAAGAGCATATTAATAATAAAATGTGTGACTTAAATAAAATAAATGGCATACAAAACTAGGCAATTTTAATATGAAAATTAAAAAAATGAATACCCAATTTTTACAAATCTCCTCCATTTACATTTAAAATTGGTGATGTTCTTGCACCTAACCCATCAATTGAATCGGGCAATCATGTTAAACAACCTAAGCAAAACAAAAATGACAATAAACGGTGCTAGTCAAACTATACAGCGCTTATGTACAACATGTGTATCAATGTGATACACATTTTCCCTCATCAATTCCATCTAAACTACTACTTAAAAATGTTTAGAAATAAAACCTCTAAACATAAACAGAATTCATACCTGCACTTACCTGGGCCGATATCTGAGGTAATGCCAACGAGGATATCATAGACTGCTCACAAGTACATGTACACAGGCAGCAAACACAATAGTACCAATCCTCTAAAACCAAGGCAAATCAAACTCAGATAACTCATGAAGTCAAATGAAAACAGAAGCATCATAAAAAACAACAACTCATGCTAAATAAAGCAAACAAGAAAACAAAGCACAAGACTCATAGAAAGTAAAACACTCACTCCACCCTAATCTAAGATAGACCCAGAAGACTCTCCACCTGAGAAGAAGACACTGCCTATAACTGTGCAATAGGGGAAACCACATCTTAACTTACACCAATGTATGACCCATACAACCCCAGTCCTAAATCCAAATCAAAACCAAGAGGAAACAAACCCAATAAGCAAGGACAACCCACTATCGACCTGAGGAAAACCCATCCTAGTCTAGCCTAATGCCATCAAGCACATAATTCCAAGGTACCCATCCAATGTCGTCAAAGAGATACCAGCAGTACCGTTATGAAATCTAGTGGTTATCCAAACATATCCCCATGAACTTGCTTATCTAAACACTGCCCAACACCTTGTTATCCTCATACCTAGTTATCTCTAAGAAGACCACCTCATAGGACACAAAGAAGGAAAACCCAAATTTGAACCCACAACTCTACCCCAATGAAGCACACTAGATAGAAACACAGCCTAAAACAAGCTAATGAGAGAGGTTCTTCAACAATCGGGTACCACTACAAAACTCATGCAATCCCTAGAGTCCTAAGGGAAAAATATAAGGCTATGAGAGCACCAGTGATCCAAGGTAAGCCTGATACCGACTAATAAATCTCAACCTAGTCTAGCCCCAACGATATCTAGGAATCACTTAACATCATTAAAGAGATCCTGACAGAACCGTCATGAAGTCCGATCATCACTGAACCTATTCACATGACATTGTCTATCTTCACACTGCTCAGGACCAATCACCACTTTCAACGAGTCACACCTAGAGAAACCAACCCAAAAATAGGACACAAACTAGAGGAACAAACCCTGAGCTAATTACCAGCTCACTCTTCTAAGGCTAAAAGCAGTAACAGGTGAACAAACAAATAGACATAAAGACCCTACCACACAACTCACTCCTTACCGATACACGCTGCTCAGACCAACCTCACACTAACCCCTCCTAGCCCAAAACATGAGACAAAACCCGACAACCGCACACTGTCAAGATCTCTACTGGGGTAGACAAAAAAAGGGAAACAAGGCATATTACACAATCATAAAAAAATGGTAGCAGATTGCAAGCAGTAGGAAAATTTTCAAAATAATAAAAATTGCAAAGAAGCATACACAATACCCTAATTCAGGATAGTAATTGCTAATTATTAGACAAATGGAAATCATAGAGGCTGTGATACCACATGTTATGGGGTACAGTGTGTGCGAACATCATTAACACAACAACCCTGAAGCTAGGAAAAATGATTAATTTCCAGTAGAATTATGCAATTACGAACCAGTAGCAAATACAGTGCAATCAATTGAAACAGAGGACAAGAACATGATGATTTTCTTGCTTCGGTTCCTATGGGACCTACTACATGGCAATGACACCACCCAAACACGCCATTTTATTGATTTCAAATAAAACAAATGATACAACCAATCAGATTCGCAAGAAGTAAAGAAGCAGGAAGCAAAGCAAAGAAACAGGATGCAACGATTTACATATTTCAAATGAAGAAATAAACTAAAACTGCAATACTTACAATGCCAGACGAAAAAAGTCCAGCGGTCATAATCTCTTCAAGTGGTAGTTGATTACGCAGCCTCCTGGAAGTCTTCGTGCATCAAAACCTCACTGCACAAGGAGGACGATGTTGTGCAACACTGTTTCGTCGCACAACAGAACCTTGACGCACAACCCTTCGGTGTCAAGAGAGCCTCGTCGCCTTGGATCTAGTTCTTTGTAAACCTTTTAGATCTAGAATCCCTCAGTTCGAGACCACAAATATGGTGCCGCCACATTACCTAGTGCCCACTGCCCTTGACTGGTACTACCTCACCGACATCCCACGCACCTCCCTATCTAATGAAGGGGGAAGTTTTCCAGTAGCGAGCGCACCCTCCAATGATGAAGAAATCCAACGACGAGAGGGGATTTCCAGGTCTGCTCTACTGAGATTGAAGAACATCCACTGAATGGGAGCCAAGAAGACCAAGGAATTGATTATGCATTAAGAAGCATCAAAACAGGGGTGTTGAAACCCCCTGCGCACACCTACTCCCAATAACGGCATGCCCTATCCATGGGCGCCACATATCCAAGTTGAAAACCAACAGTCGAACATAATTCAATCCCTCAAACAAACAGGCAGCAATATGAACAGCCAGGAATACAAGTTCTCCTTTCGCCACACACCAAATTGAACCAGTACAGATCTAGAATTCACAATTATAGAAAAAACCAAAAAAATCAGACAGCCACAGCCCCAGATCTGAATCCTTCTGCGCACAACACTGTTGAGCCCGAGTTGAGTAGAAGAATCAAATCTGAATCCAGATCTAATTATCTCAAAGATCCCAGATGACATCGGCTCCCACTAAAACCGAGATCCAGGTCGAGCACCACGAGATGATCCCATATTGAAGCCTTTCGACGTCTCCTGCTAGCCCTGTGCACTCGCCGTCAGGCGCTTCCACAAAGGAGCCGCTGTAAAGACCGAGTCGTAGCTGGATTCTATTGGAAGGAAGACCCCCCAACCATGCGGGGTACTGTTCAACAGGGAGGGAAACAAAAAAGAGAAAAAAAATAAAGAAAAGTAATAAAAAAAAGAAAAAGGAAAAAATAATAATTAAACATTAAAACTAAATATTATAATTAATAATTAATAATTAATAAAATTAATTATTAAAATGATATAATATAATCAATTAAATAAATATTAAATAACAATCTTTTTAATTTAATATAATTATAATAATAAATTAAATTAAAAAATAAATTAAATACATTAATAATAATATTAAATAAAATAAATAATTATAAATAAATTAACTTAATAAAATAATAACATTTAATAATCTAAAAATAATAATAATAAATGTTTATCTATTTATAAATTTATTAAAAAAATTAACTTTAATAATGTTAAATTAATAATTTTCTTAATTTTAATAGTTAGTAAATGTTTTAAATAAAATAAAATAATTAAAATAATAATTAATTAAAATAATAATTAATAAATAAATAATATTTTTTATAAAATAAATATAAATAATAATTTTTTATTATAAATTGAAATTGTAATATTTATATAAACTTATTAATAATTTTTTATATTTATTTTAGTAATATTTTTTTGCGTAAATTCGTTTTAATTTTTCGTTCTCTATTTTTTGTTTGCAGATACAAGTTGGAGTCAATTTTACGTCTAGGTTGATGAAGAAATATAGAGAGAAGGTTGTTACTGGAGTTTCACTGGAGTTACATCCCGATCACTCACACCACGGTGTTAGTGCCACACATTTGATGACTTGAATAAAGACAGAGAATAAGTCAGTGATGATGTTGGTGATCAACAAGAGATGATAGAGGAATTTAAATTTACAAAGGCAACAACATATCAATCATTCACTTATCATTCATTCGACACCCAGAGAGAAGATCCAGGAGACTTCTTGGATAGTAAAGTAATCCAGTGGAGCACGAGAGCAGAGTGACAGCTCAAGATTTGAGAGGGAGATTTCTTCCTCTGTTTTTGACTTTATTTTTTTGTAATTAATTCATTATCAATTATTTTTTTGTTATGAATCTAGGCTAAACATTCGTAGTTTTGTGAGTTTAATTTCTACTGGTTACTTTCTTTTCCTTCTTCGCTAAATTCTTTCAACAAAGAATTGAAATCAATTGGCAATGTTGATTCGTATTCTTAAAATTAATTTGATTTGCACCTCACACACTCAATTTCAAAACTCCATGATCTTTTTGCGAGAAAGACCATGGATTCATCCCTACAAATCTTAATTTCAATACAGTTTGATTTAGTCGACGAGATTACTCTAGCAACTTTTACACAATTTCTTTTGCTTTTAGGTGTTTCTAGTTGTGGCGAACTTCTAGAATCACTTAACTATTAGATTAATATCTTGGTGAGGGAGAATAATCGACCAATTTTGGAGGTTGTTAATTCAATAGAAATTATGTGAAGAAGTTATATTTTCAATCAGTTGAGTTAGATTTCTTAAGCTTGTTTCTTGATTAGATTTTACTCAGCTTCTATTCTTACTATTCACACATTGTTCACTATTAATTTATCATAGAGTTATTTCAATTTAGATTTATAAAAAAAAATCATTGTGTGTCATTACTACTTTACATAAAAATATAAAAAATATGTAAAAAATTTAAAAGAAAAATCCACTCACTATTAACAACAGTGGGGTTTGTTTTGAAAAGTTTAGGTCACTCAAACTCTACCTTTGACTTCCCTTGAGTTTGACCCTACTTTCCGCTATACCGTAGTAAGTAGAAACTATAAATTTTTAAACATTAACATGATTTAACGACAATCAGGTCAGACAAAAACAACCCTATTATACCTTTTGAGACTCTCAAAGCCTCTTTCATAGGTTTTGATCCAGATTCACCATCCAAAATCTGATTTGATCCCTGTTCATCACGTTGGATGTGAATCGGTAAGTACGCGATTCCTTTTGAGTTTTTTTTCTTATTTCCCTCGATGATGCTATTTAGATGGAGTATCATATGCAATATTTTAAGGGTGTTGAACCGTTCTTCAAATTTTATCCGATTCAGGAAAAACTAAAGGTTGATACTGGATGGGGAGAATCGTATGAGCTTAAGGTAGGTGTTATATGACTCATCCCTCATGTCTCACTTTTTTTTATAAATTTCCATCATTGTGTGCACATCGATTTCATCGTGCATTGCCTATTTAATTCATGTTCCTTGCCTATAGTCATTAGAATCTTATTCTAAGACCCTTTTCATATATTTTATCCATCGTTGGAGGTTACGTACTCAACACCTGCCACCTCAAGTAGGATGTTTCTATAATTACGCCTTTAGTAGTTTGTTTTGTTTGTCTGTTCCACCATTCAGGTGTGCTATGGATTGACCTGGTTAATGGTAAGAACTTCCATAATTAAATGAATTATGAATTGAAATGGTTATCCCTTGTATATGGTAATGCCGCTTGACCCTTCTAAGGTATGTTTTCTAATTAATTAATTAATCTTAAAATGAATTATTGGCAAGTATAATATGGATATCACTTGGCCTAAAATAATGTAATTAAATAGTTTGGTTGGATGTTTGTATCACCCCTTTTCGTGCATAATGGAAGGTAGTGGAGTGAACCTAATGAATGGATTATAACTTATATAAACTAATGAATGGTTTCATGTCCCTTAAGCCATGTCACTTGTATGAAAGGTAATGGAATGCACTAAATGACTTATTAAACAACATTACTATTATCTGGCATAATTTATTAAATGAATCAAGTATATGATGCCTATTTCATATGGACCTATTCACTATTATAAGAGTGGTCAGACTGGAGAAAGCCTTGGATTTCTCAGAGACTTCCTTGAGCACTCGTGGATGTCATTTTGATTCAAGGATGTCGGTTTCCAAGGATGATACCCACATTGGAACCCGATCTTTGTCTGTTAGTGGATGATTTACATGACACCATCAGATCCCTCCATTACAATTATAGCATGCCTTGTATACAATCCTTGGGTCCATCTTGGCATCTATGGGCATGATTCACCGTGGATACACCCATTGGGCCTAGTCATTTTTTATCCCATTTTACCTTGTATGAATTCCTTGGACTCAGTTTGAATCATATCATAGTGGAATAACTTGGTAGATTCACCTTGGATTACATGTATACCCCTTATATCCATGATACATGTTATTACTGAGTTAGATTGACCCCTGAGTTCAAGGATGCCTTGGTTATTACCTTGGATCCTCTTTAATGTTATCATTATTTTAAGATGCCTTATTATATGTTAGATCATTTATTATTATTATCATGTCATGATGTAAGTTCTTATTATACCTCACATGACTTAAAACATAAACTATAACATAATTAATTAATGGAATGAATACATGTTTAGACACCAGTTGATCCTGAAGTAGGTACTAGGGTATTTACATTACAAAACTGCTTTACTTTTATATATTCACACCTACGCACTATTTTAGTTGATGTTACATGGACTGTATGTTATAGATGTTGTTGGTTGTGGCTTGTTGAGATTTATCTCACACCCTTCTGGGCCTACATTGGTACCCGGGATGATTACATGCATGCAAGTGTTGACAAAGGGAAGAAACCCTCCATAGACACTTAATATTTGTTTCTTTCATTAGGATGGATCTTGGCAGCAGATGACTTAGCTAGAGCTCTGGATGCTTGAATAGTTTTTATCTTCTTTTTGATTTTTTATATCATGTATTTACTAATACCATGTATACCTTTTTTATAAAATTTAGATACATGGAAAGAATTATCATCATCTTATGTATATGATTTGGTTATCATCTTTGAGTACTAATATTAGTTTATTTAGTTTATTATTATTTCTATCTACTTCTGCTACAGTGGGTTCCTAGTCTAGTGTTCTTAGTGTCTACTTATGATGTGCCATCTATTTACTTATATTTCGTCCACTATTCAACTATTATTATATTTATCTTCTATGTTCCACTCTAGTAATGAGGGCATACTCTCCCCATGGACAGACCCTAGGGCCTTATTTCTAGTTGGTAGCCTCTAGCATTATGGGAGATGCACTTGAGGTTATGTGGTTAACCAGGCTTGGGGCACCTTTGAGTGGAATCCGAGTTTGGGACATCACAATTATCATAATTTCCATACTCCTTGTATTTGAAACACCAGAGTGTGGGTGGTTCATTCTATGAAACTTTCTCTCAATTTTAAATATTAGCTAACTTATTCACACCACTCCAGTAACCAATTTCAGGAGAAAATTCCTTTCCACACTTACAACATTTACTATTCCCATTAATAAAATTTTATCTATATTTCTTTCCACACTTCATGAATGAAGAAAAGGCCATATTCTTCTCTCCACAATTTTTTATATTTTCCTTTGAACTCCATTTCATTTTCTTATCAAAACCAAGAGATTGATGTTAACTCTGATCTCTATTACCACATCTAGAGCACAAAGAATGATTTCTTCATAGCTATTGAAGTTCATTATGTCTAATACTCTTAATATAATTGGTTTTATTATATAGAAGAATCGATAAACCTTACTTTTAGGTTATATGATAATGCTAGAAGCATACCTCTCAAGTTTTGTAAACCTTTCATCATAGGAACCAATAGATTCATCATCCTTCTAATTTAGATAAAGGATTTACTTATCATTTTTTTATGAATGATTCAAGTGAATTAATTATTGAAAAATATGCTCTTCAAATCATCCAACTCCATGCATTAAATGTCATCATATTCCCTTACATTATTGATGAGATTCCCCCATGTATTCTCTCCACCTACCAAAAGATGGACAACCAAAATGACTTTTTTGTGTTTCAACCACTAGAGAATGGGAAATATCTTTTAATTGGTACTATTATGTTTTTTAAAAACTTTTGGATCAACAGAACCCCTAATTAAAGTGGATGTTGCCTCATGAAGGAGTCAATAGAATGTTTCCCCCTCCTTTAGTTGTATAAATGTTCATCATGATTTGCAGCTTGAGAAATTTTTGCGAGAATAATAATAATATTTTGTATTATATCTCCCATAATGTTTGGCTACTCAGGAGTACAATCATTACATTGCTTTCCATAATTAATATCAACATGGTTCTTTGTGATCTAGCTATTGAATAAGACCAAAACTAATACTATAAGAAACAATATACATAGTGGGGAACCACATAATTAATAAAAAACACATATAGGATATATAAAATCATGGCATTTTATTTAAAATTTATGATCTATTAGGTTTATCCTAGGTCATTCATAATCATCATATATTTAAATCCACCATGATGGTTCAAAAATAGTTTGTTAATTTCCAAACTACATACCCTGAGATTGTCAAACTAGTTATGAAATAAGGCATGTAGTCATGCACCATGTGATGATCAAGTCTAGATGAACACACCTTTTTTATATTTATTACCCCTAGATACCTTTGTTCATTTCCACATCTTCTTGTAGTATCCAAAAATTGATATAATTTCTTGGAAACCACTCACCCAATATTTTACCAATATTCCAAGGTATTAACATATACATTGACTCACTATTACAAACACGACCTTTATCAGTGCTAAAAATAGCCTTTATCAGCGCTAGAAAAGCGCTGATAAAGCCAGCGTAGATAAGGGGGGGGGGGGGTCCCCTTTATCAGCGCTAAAAAAAAACGCTGATAAAAGTACCCCTTTATCAGCGTTTTTTTAGCGCTGATAAAGGGGTCCTATATCAGCGCTTCCTTTATCAGCACTTTCATTTTAGCGCTGATAAAGGACCCTTTTATCAGCGCTTTTAAAAAAGCGCTGATAAAAGTTAAAAAAAGTTAAAAAAAATTAAAAAAAATTAAAAAAAATTAAAAAAAATTAAAAAATACTGCCAATGGGGGGGCTTTTATAGCGCTTGAACCCCCCCTTTTACAGCGCTTTTTGGCCTCTATACAGCACCCCACGCACCCCACGCACCCCCTCCACCCTTTAACAGCGCTTTCTCCAATATTCCCCATGCGCGCGCACCCCTACCTCCACTAGGATTTGAACTTGAGACCTCCCCCCTGCGCGCCTAAGCCCTTACCACTACTCTATTTTGATTTGCTTTCCAATTCATGATATCTCTCTATATATATATTTATATATTTAGTTATATTTATTCGTATAGTAATATATATTTATATTAATATATATATATATAGTTATATTATAATATATATATATATATAGTTATATTATAATATATATAGTAATATTATTATATATATATAGTGGTATTAATATATATATATATATATATATATATTTAGTTATATTTATTCGTATAGTAATATATATTTATATTAATATATATATATATATAGTTATATTAACATATATATAGTTATATTAACATATATATAGTTATATGAATATATATTTATATAGTTATATGAATATATATTTATATAGTTATATGAATATATATTTATATAGTTATATGAATATATATTTATATATTTATATGAATATATATTTATATAGTTATATTAATATATATATAGTGATATTAATATATATATTTATGGTGATATTAATATATATATTTATAGTAATACTAATATATATATATGTAGTTATATTAATATATATATAGTTATTAGATTAATATATATATAGTTAGATTAATATATATATAGTTAGATTAATATATATATATATAGTTAGATTTATATATAGGTATATAAATATTCATTGTATTTTAAATAAAATGGATGTTAGTTATTATTTAGATAAAGCTAATATATTTTATATGTAAATATATTTTATTATTTATATTTATAATTAAATTTTTAGGTGTGAATATTTAAAAAATATGAATATATTGTTATATATTTGATTATAAATAGCAGTGCATTATAAAAAATGATGAAATTTCAAAAACATAATATCAATATGAATGTAATACCTTGGAATAAATTCATACCCCACCAAAAAAAATCCAAGAATACCCCCTTAAACGAGGGTGAAAATCCACAAAATGTTAAAAAAATCGGGGTACCCCGATTAAAAACTCAGTTTTGGAGGCCTTCTGGGCCTCTTTTGGCCTTGAAAATCGCTTGACCGAGGTATCTCCTGGTCATAGCAACGTAGATCTCGTCGCAGGCTTCGATTTGATATGTGGTAGAGCTCAAACGGACACCCGGATCAAAAGTTATGGCCGTTTGAAGTTTGAGTTGCGTTTTCAACATATTTTGGATCTTTTTTTAATTTTTTTTTAATTTTTTTAGTCTTCAAATTGTTATTAAATGACTATTACTCCATAATGATTAGAAAATTATTAATTAAAAATATTTTTTTAATTTTTTAAGAAGCCTTTTTCACTAAATATCTTATATATTATGTATAATAAGTGTAAATGTACATTTATAGTTATCTAAAATATTTTTAAAAATTATATATTATATTTATATATCAATATAACTATATTTATATCTTAATATATTAATATATTTTAATTTTTTTTTGAAGTCGACCCTTTATCAGCGCTAACAAAAGCGCTGATAAAGGGGGGGGGGCACTGTGAAAAACTGTTTTTGTGGTAGTGACTCATCCATATACTTATCATCATATATATCTTTAGACATGTCACTAAATCTTTCATATCCTAGTTTCAAAAGTTTAACTAAACATATTCTTTGATACCAATTGTAAAGACCCAAACTTCTCAAACATAGATATTATATATTTTTAGATGAATATTCATTACATCACAATAACACATGCATGAGGATAATAAAGTTATAATGCCTTTATAAACATTGAAAAATAAACATCTGGTTTATAAGAGTTATACCTCATATCCTAATTAGTTTATCATAACTATCACCCATATTATAAATATCACACGAAATACCTATCATCATAATAAGGGAAAAGAGACATAAGAAAGTGTGAGTTCAGATGCTTCATAATGGTAAACAAGGGAAATATACAAACATAACATGAGAATAAGAGTTTGAGAATGTGATACTAATATATGAAAATCATACCCTTCATATCAAAGATAAAATCACAAGTCAGGGTATAAAGATTGGAAATTAAAAAGAAATGAACCATAAGGATGTTAAATAACATGATCCATGAGAGAATAACATTGAAATAAGAAATGAAATTTTGGCATACACACATGCAAAGAAAATCATTTCCTTAGTAGTTCTAGTCTCATTACCAAGATTATCATAGTGGATTGTGTTCACTCCCCAAAATATCATAGTATTCAATGTTCAATCCTAAGAAAATCATAGTGGATAGAGTCCCTTACTAAACTGAGTTCACTCCCTATTATAGTCATGTTTATCTCATGAGATATTAATCTTTACCCAATTCATTAGAGGGAGATATAGGTTCCACCCATCATATAATTAAAATCATACATTTGTGTGACACAAGATCACAAACCATTCATCATATTAGTACGTGTGAAATGAAATGGGTTTTAAACACATTTTATCATATCACAAACTAGGGAAAAAGAAATATTTTTTTATAATCATTTCATCATTTCATCAAAGCATAACCCTTGGAAAAAGAATTGGATTTCATAAGAATTTTATCATGGTATCAACCATTGAAGACAAATGGGTTTCATAGTCATCTTTTCATCATAAACATAAACTTGTCATATAAGGAATAATAATGGTATCCTTGGATCATATCTCCATTAAATCATAAGTAACATCAGAGTATGTATCTTAGTTGGAAAATGATTTTCATTGCAAAATCACTTGGACTATATCTTGATGAAAATATTCATTATTTAAAAAATGCTTTTTAACACTAAAAAACCATAAAATATTGTTTAAAATATTTTTAATTGAATATAACCTTGAAAAAAATATAAATTAAGTTTAAAAGAAAATAGCAACCATGATGTCAGGAAATTTCATTCCATTCTATACATGTTAAAACAAATATTCCTGTCATCTTTTTAGTAATAACCAAACATGCCATGTATGGAAAACTGCACGACAATTTATTTTAATTTTTTTTTGTAAAAATGAAAACACGGGTTAAAATTTCTTTAGTAAATCATTTGGTTAATGTTAATTTTTGTTTTTTTAGAAAACATGGTTTGAGAAGAAAAGGGTTCTTTAACCAAAGATAGAAGTAAAGATGAATTTTCTTAAAAACATTATTTTGAACTCATGAGAACATAAAGAGGGGAAAATTAATGGAAAAAATTATTCTCCATAAATAACCCTATGAGTAGAAAATTAATGAGTTTATTCATAGATAGATCATCTGATTTTACCATCAAAAGCATAATCATGAGCAATCTAGATAAACGATGAAATTATAACATAAAATCCTTACCACTTTGGTAACTTTGAATCATAATCCCCATAAAATAATAACATTAAATGAAACATAGAATATAACTAGAATAAATAAATCATGATATTACATGTTAACAGGGATTTCTATACACCTTATAAAATAATATAGGTGTATATCATAAAACATTTCTTAAAGAAGGAAAATTAAGATAATAATCTATTACCATAAGTCTCAACTTCCTTCATACACAACCAAAACTCCTATATAATAAATATAGGTTTACCATAAATATATTAAAGAAATATATAAATATATATATATATATATATCACACCATATATGATTTTCTTCATACCTTTTATTACCCATTTATTAAAAATTACATATTTTTTTCGACTGAAAATTAATTTTTTCAATAACCACCCCCTTTTAAGGGCTGAGGGGGAACCCAACATGACATCATGATTTAAACAACAAACAAGACTCCATAGTTAGTTCAAAGACAAAAAAACTCATTTAAAACTATAAAGAAAGGCTCCTACCCAACATCATAACCATGACTCATCACCGCTCGACAAGATAACTTATGCATGATTGCATATGCCTGGAACTGATGACAAAACCATACCCTCTCAAACATCCGAATCTAAATAGCAATGTTAGGTGAAAACCTCTGCTCTGAACCTCCTATGGAGCACCCCATTTTAGTTGAACTCTTTGCAAATTCCCTTAAATGCAAACCATAGAGCCACACTGAAAAAACATCCACAAATAGCAACCCACTATACAAAAACATCACTCAAAAGCCTTCGCAAAACCAATTCATAGAAATTTGGTCCTCAAAATTCACCTCTCAAAGGAAACAATAATCCAAACCTTCAGAGATACAGATCAAACAACAAACCATCAAGCGAGCTACCCACCACTGTTAGAATCAAAATAACCCCCAACCAGAAAACACCACCACTATTGGAACAAGTCGTCGCTGCAAAGCCAGAGTGATCAACTGTAAACCACAAAACCAAATCCAAAACACAAACCAAAACACAACAAAACTGTACTTAAAAAATGCAACAACCATCAAAAAACATTCCAAAAAATCGTTACCCTAACACCAGACCAAACCAGAAGAATGTCTCAATGCCAGTCTCCACCTTTAAGCATATACAAAGACCATATCTTCCCAACTCACCCGTAGCCAACGCAAAAACATGATGACAACCTTCATCACAGCAGCCAGAAACTCGAACAATGGACCCTCACCGGACCCTCACCACACCTCTATGTGAAGCCCTATACAAATCAAAGGGGAGGGCATGAAAAAGGACATCAAACAGAAAGCTTCACCAATATTTTGAGCCCATGGAGTCACATGATGCTGCCATGGAAGAGACGTCACACACCATGAGGGATGAAGTGTCGAGAAGAATCCAATCTACAATAGGGGAGGAAGGTGGCATTAGGTGGAGAAAACCCTAAAGAGGAGACCCTTACGTGTGCATATATCTCTCAATTAAAAATTACATGTTAAAGTCACGTTTCGAGCAATAATTGATCCGTTTTTCTTGTATGTTTTGATTTGATATTTTCTTGTTCTACATATTTTCATCATGGTTCAATAATATACATAATTTTAGCCATGATATAAAAATTATATAGATTCTATATATATGTATTTATAATAATCTGTAAAATATAGAGATAAAAAATAAAATACACCATTCATAGAGATGGTAAGTCGTACGTACACATGAACATTGATTCCATTTTCATGAAAGATTGAAATAAATAATGTTAAATAATATATTACAAATAAATAATCATTTTTATTTAATATATATAACATATTTTAATTAAAACCATCCTTATTACCTTCTATTTAATGCGTGAATGAATCACAACACTTTGCGAGGTGACCGTCCGCCGAACACATGAATGGCATTATTATATTCCAAAAGTATAGAAAGAAAGAAATAATATGAGATATAATAATTCTATAAGAATAATAATATCATAAATATAATATATAAACATTTAATCCATCATTATATCTAACCATGTGAGGTGGTTATCAAAAACGAATAACATTGATTCGCGAGGTTGTAGTCTTCCATACACATGAATGATGATTTTGTATCTCATTTGATGAAAGTGGGGATGGTTTTAGGTAATTGAATTAAAATAAAAAAATATCAGTGTGTGGAATATTCTAAGTTTATTATATTATCATGTTTTAATAAGAATTTAAGGAGGTGGAGGGAGAAATAAAATAAAAACACTCATTGAAGAACACTACCTCTTCTTCGGGTAACCTCCTTAGGTTATCACCAAAATCCACACTATGCTGGATTTATGACAAAAATATGGCTTATAGAATAAGAGGAGGTAAGTTAGTATGATATTTGGATAGGTATTTGCTGAACTGATTTTTTTTGTAATTTTGAAGATGAGATGATAGGGGGTGACCTTTTATAAGTGAGGTGAATGGCACACTCATAATATTTGGTAATAAAAAGGTGTACCCACGTTTTTAACATACCAAAAGGATCCCAAATGGACCATTATCAAGATGTAGACATTATAAGTTTAAAATATTGCCACAAAATTGGTTTTGGACATGTTTTGACTCATTTTAAACCCATATCATTTTTTTACCCTATCATGGTAAACCCATTTTTACCTTAACCATGTTAAATAATAATTATTTTACTATAAATTATGGTAAATAATTATGTTGACCTTATTATATAATATAGATTATTTTAATTATAGATAGGGAATCCAATTTGGCTTAGTGCACTACTGGAATTTGGTCTTTTCCCAACGGTAGTATACCAACGGTTTACTTAAACCGTTGGTATAGTGACCCTTTGACAACGGTTTATTTAAACCGTTGGCAAAGGGAATTTCGGTGGACCCTTTCCCAACGGTTCACTGGAACTGTTGGGAAAGGTGTTCCTTTACCAACGGTTTTTATAAACCATTGGCAAAGGTTTTCCCCAGATTCCAGATCGCGATCTCCTCTCCCCATTCGGACAGAGCCCTAATCTATTCGCTCCGCTGCTCTCGCGAACCCCATCCGACTCCACTGCTCTCGCGAATACAAACAACAACACCCCCCATCCCAACAGGTACACCCCCATACGAATAGGTAAAATTTGATCTCAACAATATTGTTGTAGTTTTTTTAATGAATATATTTTTTCCAGGTGTTGGTGGTTTACTTGATTATTGAAATTAATATCTAAATAGGATATTGTTTGTGTTTGTGAAGACTTCTTTAATATTTTTATATTCTATGTTTGGAAGGAGAGTGTTCAAAACATGTAAATCAGAGTTGGGGGAGGCTATCGTGAACGTTTACATGTTTTGGATAATGGATTGTGGGAATTATGGATTGTGTTCAAACCAATTTGATATGTTTTGGATAATGGATTGTGGGGGTAGGGGGTGTCCACGGGGGTGGGTGGGTTGTCCACGGGGGTGGGCGGGGCTGTCCACGGGGGTGGGAAAGGCTGTCCATGGGGGTGGGCGGGGCTGTCTAGGGGGTGTGGGCTATCCTGGGGGTCTGGGTGGGGTGTCCTGGTGGGGGAGGGGTGTGTGGGGTGTCCAGGGGGGGTGGTATGTCTAGGTGGTGGTGGTGGGGTTGCAGGGGAGGGGGGTGTGGGATATTTGGGAGGGTGGGCGGGGCTATCTAGGGGGGGTACGGGGTGTCCAGGGGGGTACGGGGGTGGGCGGGCTGTCCACAAGGGTGGACGGGTTGTCCATGGGGGTGGTCGGGCTGTCAAGGAGGGGTGGGCGGGCTGTCCAGGGGGGGTGGGTGGGCTGGCCACGGGGGGTAGGGGTGTCCAGGGGGGTGGGAGGGCTATCCAAGGGGGTGGGGGGCTGTCCATAGAGAGAAGGGGTGTCGAGGGGGGTGGGTGGGCTATCCACGGGGGTAGTTGGGCTATCTAGGGGGTAGGGGGTGTCCACGGGGGTGGGCGGGGTTGTCCATGGGGTGTGGGCTGTCCTGGGGGTCTGGGTGGGGTGTCCTGGTGGGGCAGGGGTGTGTGGGGTGTCCAGGTGGGGTGGAATGTCTAGGTGGTGGTGGTGGGGTTGCAGGGAAGGGGGGTGTAGGATGTTTGGGAGGGTGGGCGGGGCTATCCAGGGGGGGTACGGGGTGTCCAGGGGGGTACGGGGGTGGGCGGGCTGTCCACAAGGGTGGACGGGCTGTCCACGGGGGTGGCCGGGCTGTCAAGGAGGGGTGGTCGGGCTGTCCAGGGGGGGTGGGTGGGCTGGCCACAGGGGGTAGGGGTGTCCAGGGGGGTGGGCGAGCTATCTAAGGGGGTGGGGGGATATCCATAAGGAGAAGGGGTGTCGAGGGGGGTGGGTGGGCTGTCCACGGGGGTGGTTGGGCTGTCTAGGGGGTAGGGGGCGTCCACGGGGGTGGGTGGGTTGTCCACGGGGGTGGGCGGGGCTGTCCACGGGGGTGGGAAAGGCTGTCCACGAGGGTGGGCGGGGCTGTCCAGGGGGTGTGGGCTGTCCTGGGGGTCTGGGTGGGGTGTCCTGGTGGGGGAGGGGTGTGTGAGGTGTCCAGGGGGGTTGGTATGTCTTGGTGGTGGTGGTGGGGTTGCAGGGGAGAGGGTGTGGGCTGTTTGGGAGGGTGGGCGGGGCTATCCCGGGGGGGTACGGGGTGTCCAGGGGGTACGGGGGTGGGCGGGCTGTCCACGGGGGTGGACGGGCTGTCCACGGGGGTGGCCGGGCTGTCAAGGAGGGGTGGGCGGGCTATCCAGGGGGGGTGGGTGGGCAGGCCACAGGGGGTAGGGGTGTCCAGGGGGGTGGGAGGGCTATCCAAGGGGGTGGGGGGCTGTCCATAGGGAGAAGGGGTGTCGAGGGGGGAGGGTGGGCTGTCCACGGGGGTGGTTGGGCTGTCTAGGGGGTAGGGGGTGTCCACAGGGGTGGGTGGGTTGTCCACGGGGGTGGGCGGGGCTGTCCACGAGGGTGGGAAAGGCTGTCCACGGGGGTGGGCGGGGCTGTCCAGGGGGTTTGGGCTGTCCTGGGGGTCTGGGTGGGGTGTCCTGGTGGGGGAGGGGTGTGTGGGGTGTCCAAGGGGGTTGGTATGTCTAGGTGGTGGTGGTGGGGTTGCAGGGGAGGGGGGTGTGGGCTGTTTGGGAGGGTGGGCGGGGCTATCCCAGGGGGGTACGGGGTGTCCAGGGGGGTACAGGGGTGGGCGGGCTGTCCACAAGGGTGGACGGGCTGTCCACGGGGGTGGTCGGGCTGTCAAGGAGGGGTGGGCGGGCTATCCAGGGGGGGTGGGTGGGCTGGCCACGAGGGGTAGGGGTGTCCAAGGGGGTGGGCGGGCTATCCAAGGGGGTGGGGGGCTATCCATAGGGAGAAGGGGTGTCGAGGGGGGTGGGTGGGCTATCCAAGGGGGTGGTGCTATAGTGGTTTTGGATTGTTTGAGGTACTCTTAGTGTATTATAAACCCTTATTTGTTCCATATTCATTTAAATTGATTTAATATCATTTTTTTCACACACACCATTATATCCTCTCAAAATATATTTAGATTGTATTTTCAATCGTATGGTGTTAAATATTTTAGTAAATGTTCATACTAGCTTCTTTTATGTGTTCTAGGGATTTAGACTAATGACAGGGTTGCATGATTATTGTGGGGGTATTCTTTTCATATAAATATACCTATACACCCCGACCCCCTTGGACAACCTGACCACCCCCACGGACAGCCCGCCCACCCGGACACCCCGACCCCCCTAGACAGCCCCCCACCCCCTGGACACCTCCAACCCCCCGGACGGCCCCACCACCCCTAGACACTCCGCACCCCCCTGGACACACCACACCCCCCTTGGTCAGTCCCGCCACTCCCATGATCCTCATCCTACTCCTCATCCTGATCTACTTGGAGAAGTTAAAGTATAAAACTCATATACTCCCAACAAGACCCTTAAGGATTATGTATTCCTTGATCCACTTCCAATATCTTACTGGTCAATCCGTGAATATTGGCATTAGAAATTTTGTATCTTATTTTCTTATATACACTGTATTTTTTTGTATTTCTTAATATGATTCTCATATAGAGTAATGTGTCAGTTATGCTTTTATATAGAGTAAACAATTGTCATTTACGTAAATATTTTTTTGATTAAACTTTAATATTATTGAATTGCTTTGAAATGACTTATTGCGATTTTTTTACAGAATGGATAAAAGTTGGATGTACGAAACTGATCGGATTTCAACCGATTTTCAAAATAATTTGAACAACTTTCTAGATTTTGCATTTGACAAGGCTTCAGATAGTGGTCGCATACACTGCCCATGTTTTAATTGTGTTGGAAGACCTTGGTTGAGCCGTGAAGCAGTTAGCTATCATATAACCAAATATGGTTTCCAAACAAACTATTATGTGTGGTATCACAATGGAGAGAAAATGGAATCTCAAAATGTTGATGATCCAAATGATAGGACTGAATTGGAGAGTTTGATATATGATCGGTTTCCATTTATTCGACATCATGAGAAGGAAAGGATGTACAACCAACAAGATTTCAATACAAGCACACATGATGCGTCCAATAAAAATGATGATGTTGATAGGGTGAAAAAATTGAATGATGCCGCGACGACTCCAGTATATCGGCAATGTGATAAAATGAAAAAGTTGGAATTTTTAATCCGATTGTTTCATGGGAAAACTATGTATGGGATTTCAAATACTGCAATTGATTATATTCTTACCTTCTTGAAGGACTTACTTCCAGATGATGCAGATATTCCCTCAAACTACTATATGGCATGGAAGTTGGTTGATGAACTTGGATTCTCAAAAAAAATCATGCTTGCCCGAATGATTGCAGCTTATTTTGGGAGGAAACTGCTGAAAGAAATGATTGTATAAAATGCGGAACCTCCCGATGGAATCCAAAAGATGATGGAACACCATCTCGTGTGCCACAAAAAGTAATGTGGCACTTTCCATTTATCCCCATATTATAGAACCTTTTCATGTCTGATGAAATATCCGTAAAAATGCGATGGCATGACACCGAGAGAAAAAAGAATAATGAAGAGTTGGTTCACCCTGCAGATGGATTTGCATGGCAGAGATTTGATGCTCGATATCCTGAATTTGCAGCCGACGTGCGTAATGTGAGACTGGGTCTTTCATGTGACGGTTTTAATCCATTTGGGTAGATGCTTACTTCGCACAGAACATGGACGGTTTTCATACACATTTATAACCTTCCCCCTTGGTTGTGTATGAAAAAGCCTTACACTTTCTTGAGTATACTGATATCTGGCCCTTATGATCCCAACAATGATATAGATGTATACATGCAACCTTTAATAAAAGAGTTGAAACTTCTTTGGGATGTGGGTGTGCCCACATACAATGCATGTTCGAAAGACATATTTCAGATGCGTGCTGCACTTATGTGGACTATCAATGATTTTCCTACTTATGCAATGATGTCTGGATGGAGCACAAAAGGAAAATTGTAATGTCCTGTTTGTATGAAGAATACTCGATCGAGAAGACTGAAATATCGTCGTAGTTTTAGTTTTATGGGACATCGACGATTCTTGCCAATGAACCATCCATATAGAAACAATCGTCGAAGATTTGACAATACCATGGAGAATGACGATCCACCTTAGCGTATGTCTGGAACTGATGTGCTTAATGAATTGAAAGATTTCAGTTATTCATTTGGGAAGAGTGCAATGAAATCTAGAAATAGGAAAAATGTTTCCAATGATACCTGTTACAATTGGAAGAAGAAGAGTATATTCTTTGAGTTGTCATATTAGTCAACCAACTTGTTACGTCATTGCTTAGACGTAATGCACATTGAAAAAAATATATGTGAAATGTTGCTTTCGATTCTTCTAAATGTCAAGGGGAAGACAAAAGATGATTTATTATCTCGGTGTGACTTGGTAGATTGGGGGATCAGACCAGAATTGCATCCTGTCTGTATTAGTGAAAATAAATTTCAAGTTCCATGTGCTTCTTATGTGATGACTCCTGCTGAAAAAAATCAATTTCTGGAAGTGCTAGAGACTATTAAAGTTCCTGATGGCTAGTCAAGCAATATATCAAAACGGGTCAACAGAAAATAGTTGAAGTTAAAATCTTTGAAGACTCATGATTATCACGTCCTTTTGCATGAGTTGATTCCAATAGCAATCCGTCATCTCTTGTCCAATAATGTTAGAGTCTCAGTTATTCGGTTGTGCTATTTGTTTAGAGATCTTTGTGCTAAGAGGTTGTCCAAATCCCTCGTGCAAAAACTGTTGGCAGAGACACCATTAATTTTGTGTGAGTTAGAGAAAATATTCCCTCCATCATTTTTTACATGCATGTTGCATCTGACTGTCCATATTTCGACCGAAATACTTCTTGGAGGACCCGTTGCTTTCCGTTGGATGTATCCAACTGAAAGAAACATGTTCACATTGAAATCATATGTTCGAAACAGGAATTATCCCGAAGGTTCTATTGTGAACGGTTACTTGGCTTAAGAATGTATGGATTTCTGCTCAATGTATTTGTCTGATCATACTACGAGAATAAACAGACCAATGAGAAATGAAGAAGAACAGTATGGTCAAATTGAACCCAGTTTTCCATCACTTCCTCAGACAGGAGGAATTTCGGGATCATATACATTGACAACATTAAGCCTTGAAGAGCGAGAGATGGCACATCGCACAGTGTTGTTCAATTGTGATTTGTTCGATGAGTATATAAAGTAAGTTAATTGTACATGTATCTCTTATCTTATCTCTTGTAATTTTAAATATTTGTTAAACTATTATTATTTTTATCTACAGGGAACATAAAGAATTGATATATAGAAAGCATCGTTCTTTATCTTTGAGAAAGAAGGAGACTTTTCATAGCAAAGGGTTTTCTGCTTGGTTGAAATTGAAGGTAAAAATATTTCTGTAATAACTAAATAAAAATAATATTTAATTAAGTTTACTATTTGTTTATATTTCAGGTATCGAGTTTGCCTACAGACTCTATTTCTGAGGAAATAAGAGCTTTGGCTTTTGGTCCTAATACCATGGTTCGTGCTTGTAAATCACTTGTGATCAATGGATAAATTTTTTTTATCACTGAACGAGCAAGAAACATGAGAACACAACATAATGGTGTTATGCTAACTGCCACAACAGACTGTTATGCTAGTTCATCGGACACTAGACCTCGTTCTGAAAATGTTGCTTATTATGGTGTCGTGGAGAAAATAATAATTTTGGATTATTACTCGCATAGTCGAGTCACGATGATGAAATGTCAATGGTTTGATTCAATGACGAGGCAAGGCACCTTTATTGATGATTGTGGATTTCGAGTTATTGACATGACTCGCACTCTTGCCACCGATGAACCATATGTATTGGCATCAATGGTGAAACAAGTTTTTTATGTCAAAGATCATCGTCATCCTAAATTCGGTGTAATTATTGAAGTAAATCCCAAAAATGTTTTTGATGATGGTGATGATGTAGTTGACATTATCCCTACTAAAATTGGAAGCAATCCGTTTATTACTTATGATGACCCCAACAACTCAATTGTCAGAGTTGATTGTGAACCCGAAGTTGTGGTGGGAAATATATAGAATCATATAGTCGTGTTCTCACCTACATGTTTCAACTACATCATTCAGAGTGTGTATCCTAGTACTTACCTTCATAACACCATAAATCTTCTGTTTCATTATGTTCTTTTTATCATAATGGTTTTTCTATATTTTGTTTTTTGGGTTACACATTAGTTATCTATTTCTAATTACTTCCATATTTGTTTTCATTGCAGGAAATGACACCCATTGAAGAGAGGCGGCGGAAAAAGATGATAGATAATAATCATCGCATGGTACAGATGGGTGTTCCTCCACTCAATACGAGGGCCGGTGTGGCCAGGACCACTCAAAGTTTGTCACTTTTCTTTGAAATGGACAACAGTTTAAGTTAAAACAACAACTGACATACGGAAAACCAACCAAACGCATTCGGATTCTATTGAAACTTTAGGACAACGATCCATGGGTCATATGTGATGTGTACGAGTCAACCCCGCCTCAATCCGAGGGCCGGTGTAGTCAGGACCACTCAAAGTGTGTCACTTTTCTTTGAAATGGACAACAGTTTAAGTTAAAACAACAACTGACATACGGAAAACGGACCAAAGGCATTCATATACTGTTTATACTTTAGGACATGTATCCATGGGTCATATGTGATGTGTACGAGTCAACCCTTCCTCAATCTGAGGGCCGGTGTGGCCGGGACCACTCAAAGTGTGTCACTTTTCTTTGAAATGGACAACTGTTTAAGTTAAAACAACAACCGACATACGGTAAACGGACCAAAGGCATTCAGATACTGTTGATACTTTAGGACATGTATCCATGGGTTTGGTAGTTTCACTCATGGGGTCATAAGTGACGAGACTCCTAAGAAAATATATTTTCACCATATATTATAAACAATACAAGTTCAATGCAAAATTCATCACAAATCATTACATACCCAAACCTAGTATCACAAAAAAAAGGGATTTGAGTCAATTTGAATGTCATATTCAACTCTAATAGATATTTATCAAACTATTCTGCCTATTAGAATTTGATGGGTGAGGTGAATTACCACTGGATGATTGTTGTCATGTGTTTTTTTGGGCTATTTTAGGTGTTTTTTATACTGTTTGAAGTCTGTATGTGGCTTTTGTGATATTGTTTATGTAGGTGTATAGTGGAGGGTATACTGAGGGCTGTTGTGCACTGTTTTTTTATGCAGGTGTAGCTTCTGGGGGGCTTCTGGGTGCTGCTGTGCAGCAGTTCTGGAAAAAGATTTACCAACGGTTCTGAACCGTTGGTAAATTGTTTTCCAGAAATCTGGAAAAACTTATACCAACGGTTCTGAACCGTTGGTAAATTGTTTTCCATATTTCTCGAGAACCTATACCAACGGTTTAAATGAAACCGTTGGTAAAGGGCTTTCCCCATGCCTTACTGACTAACAGTTTGAAAAACCATTGGTATACCCTATACCAACGATTTTCCAGCCGATAGCAACGGTTATAAACCGTTGGTATAGCCTACTTTTCCAGTAGTGGTGGTAAGCACCCCGTAATCCTACATGAAAAATGGGGTTTCAAAACCCATGGGGCGCATGCACTGCAGCAGTACTGTAGTGGTACTGTAGTAGTGGTGGTATTGTTGATTGGTGGGTACTATAGTGGCGGTAGGTACTGTAGCAGCGGCGAGCACTGTAGCGGTACTGTAGCAGTGGTGGTACTGTTGATCAGCGGGTACTGTAGAGGTGGCAGACACTGTATTAGCGGCGGGCACTGTAGCAGCCGGGTTACTATTCACAGAATGGGCCTTAGGCCAAAAATTTGGGCCTACGGGCTATGTAATGGGATACAAGCCCATTGGGCCTTCAGGCTATGTAATGGGTCTCCCTCTACCTAGTTAAAAGAGGTCTTTTCTTTTCTTTAATAATAAAATGAGGCTTCAGACCCAACCTTTTAATAAAAAATGTTTAAAATTTTATAAAGATTTTATATAAAAAATCATTATACAAATGATTCCAATGAACTTAATAGAAATAATTTATATATAATTGAACTAATTTTACTTTTAAACCCATTTTTTATACAAATGGGGCCTTATAAATTCTTTAAAAAATATGAATGTCTTCAATAAAAACCTATATTTTCCATTATTCAACAAAAAAACAATCCTTTAAAAAAAATTCCCAAAAATTAACCCTTAAATTTTTTTGAAATTTTAATTTAAAAATTTAATTTATTTTATCAAATTAATTTTCTAAAATTATAAAAAAATTTATTTTTTATAAAAATAAATAAAAAACATTTTTTTGAGAAAATAGTATTTTCAAAACATATAATGTCTATTAAAAAAATTAAGTAACATTTTAACATTTTTTTCTATATAATAGACCATCTTCTAAAATATTTAATTTTTTTTTATTCCTATTCATGCCTCCAAGTTTAATGGAATGGTAATAATGGTCTTTTTTAAATAATAATATTAATAGTTTGTCGTAGTTTGTTAAAACTCAATGTTGTGTGAGCACAAACTATCAACAAAATTTAATTTATTAACAAAAGATTAAAAATTCATAAAAATGAGGGGTATTATAATATCATTAAAATTATTACCCTTTATGTGTGAAGAATGATTTACTATGGTTAGGTTGAAATTGGTTAAATAAGGGGTTAAACCTAATGTTATGGTTTAAAACACCATGTAAACCATTAGAAATATTATTTATTAATTGTATTTAAATAATTTCCAAACATAATATTTAATATCCATCCATCTAGAATCATTTTTCTAGATAATGAATTTATAATATTTTAATATTTTAAGAAATTCCTAGAATCCCCCCCTCCTCACTTATAAAAGAGAACCCCTTCTTTCTCTTCTTTATACCACATTAATCCTTCTAGGTAAACTAAAACCTATCAATGTATCTACTAAAAATCTTTAGCCACATTCTAGAGTTTTTGTTCCTCCCATAAGGCAAACCCTAGGGTCCCTAAGAAGGTATCCATAGGATTTGTTTCAAAGAAGAGGTAATCACCTAAACCGATCACTTTATTTTTAATTATTATTTTTCCTCCTCTAAATCAGATATATTATACATAAAAAACATCATCATAACTAACACAATTAAAATTTTCTATGATTATTAAACCACCTTTATTCACCCTTTTTTCATGTAATTGGAAGTGAATGTATCGATCGTGCATATGCAAGGAAAATCTTCTCTACATAGGGATTCAATTTATTTTCCATCACCATCATTCATGGATGGTTATTATGATGGGTTTAGAGTTTTATATTATATTTATGAAATAGTTATTCTTATTTAATGATAATATCATATCTACTATCTTACCTTCAAAACGGTTGGAAAATGGTAAGGTCACCCGTGCGTACGTGTGGACTACCTCCTCCACAAAGAGATATGATTTATTTTTAATATCTTCTTTACATGGATATAAAAAAGGATATATTTAAAAAAATTTATTATATATATATATATATGTGATAGAATATTTATCTTGTAAGGGTGAATTTTTATTTACCTTTTTTATAATCCATTGAAATATTGAAACTACACTCATGTGTATGTACCGCTTACCATCTACGTAAACTGTGTAATTTATTTTTCTATATATACCATTTATGGATGAATCTAAATATATATGTAATGAATATATATGATATATATATATATATATACATATATCATTATTAATATTCTGGTGATGATGGAACCGTGATAAAATTATAAGTACTGTATAGCGACACAAAACTTTAACACATATTATTACATGATTTGTAATGTAAATGTCCTTTAAATATAAACCAATGATCAAAAAGACTAGTTTCTTTATAAGACTAGGAACATAAAGTGAAAACATGAAACTCAAAGAAAACATATTTATCTTAATCTCAATAATGAGCTCCTAACATCCTTCAACCTCCAAAAACTGCAAAGGATGACCTGGGGAATACATAGACAATAGGGGTGAGCTAAAAATCATTGTAAGGGTATAAACATAGAAATGAAAAAAAGAATATGTTCAGAAATTATAACATGATAAAATAAAAGGAAAGTATTATGAATATTAATATTAAGCAATAATATAAAGAACATATAATGATATGTTTAAGTAATCTTATCAATATAGAAGGAACATAAGACATGACAAAAGTATATGTCAAGGATAATCTCCAAGACAACATCACAAGGTGAAAAGAATACAATCATGGATTAGGTTCACTCACTAATCCCTTATATATCAAATCATGAGACTAAATAATTACAAAATTAATTGGATATCTATGTTTGGGAATAAATCATAACATCTACATTCATATGTTTTCCACATAATGAAATCAAACATAAGGCATAAACATAAGGATTACCCATGGAAATAAATGAGTTTCATAATCACATAAGAAATAATAACCAAAAGGAATATCATAATGGTTTCTATGGGATAAGGTACTAAATAAGTATTGGATATTAACAAAGTAAAAATAATAATATTTCATGAGTTATTTTTTCCAACTGAATGGAAGACGAGAAAAAGAATGGTTAGTTAACTTTGGGAATGTGCCACTTAAGAGGGTTTTTAGGGAAAAGATTAAAAGTCTATAAATGGGGTAGCTGTATAATAATATTCATAAATATTGAAATAAAATGGGTTTTTCATATAAAAACTAGTTTTTTAAAAACCATTTATGTTTTAAATCATTTTATTGAGTGATACTTTAAAAGAGTAAAGGAAAACAGAGAAGATACCATTAATTGGATTTTCTAAAGAAATTGAGAAGGGAACAACATAAACATGTACATAAAAAAAGGTTATATAAACTTGTTATATATTTGTGGGACATATATACATAATATATAAAAATTATATAAGAATAATAATTAGGAAAATTGAGGTAAAAAAAGAATAATCATTACTTAATGAAACTAGGGTGGTTTGGAGAGATCCCTTATATTGAAGAATTATTCTTCACTTGAAATTAATGTTAGGAATAACCAATTTAGATTTATTAATTACATAACTAATATCCTTATAAAATTATATATTAATTACTATAATCTCATTATGTTCATTTATGACAATTTCGATGAGATATATTGTTCAATTTTATTGTTCTGGGAGCTTTCTTTTCATTATTACTAGGTCTGATCAGCCATGTATAATTATGGAAGTTCATGTAAAATGGGAATAAAATTACAGAAGTGAAATTAAATTATGTACATTATCTTAATAAAAATAAATTGTTCATATTTATCCATATTTTTTATGGCATATGTATTATTCATTTATTAAAATGTTAATGTTCTATGGTTCATTTATTTTGGCGGTTTTACAAATCATCACAAACTAGCTTCTTTTTATTTAATATCATTGACATATATTCATTATAGAATGTGAAAAAACATATAATATAAATATGTATATCATTTTAAACCATTATATTTTAATTTACATCTTTCATGTAGGTAGTGATGAAAAATGAAAAGTCATCATCCATGGAGGCGGTGAACTGACATATTAGGGTTGATATTTTCATTTTTTACTGAATAAGAGGAGGAAAGAGTATGAAGGATAGTGGATGTTACATTATAAATATACCATTAGATTATATATACTATAATAGAGTTATTATTCCATTATATATGGGATATGTGAGTAGAAGGTTGAAAATGTTACTAAATTAAAATAGGTCGTTTGAGAATATTACATCTTGAATGCCACCTCCCTAAAAGTCTCATTAAGGAAATTAGAAATGAACCTATGCTGAGACCATCAGTACTAATATGAGGGGGAGTGGTTTGGGAATATGTATAGATATATATTTTTAAGTATCTATACATGCAAGGTGTGAGGAAAAAAGGTTTTCATGGGTGGTATTTATAAGTGGAGGATTGATTTTTTTTAATATTATATTCATTAGTTTATTATTTTGAACCAATTATATCTATAGTATTGATTCATGTAACTATATATATAAAATGGTGCATTTGAGTTCAAAATAATTAGTATTTATATCATCAATGACTAAAAAATTCATGTATTTAGCTTATAATGTTCAATATTGTATTTTATCACATTTCACTACTTGACAAAAATTCACATATTTTTGAAAAATACCAAAAATTCACCCCAACCATTTCTAAATGTTTAAATTAAAAAAACTAAATAAATTTCATGAAATTAAAATTTTAATTATGATAAATTTATTTTTTAAATAAAATCTTTATTTATTCAAAAAATTAAAATTTTAATATTATGATCAATTTTAAGATGTTTTGAAAAATTACTTATGGTCTCATAGAGTTATATAATCATTATGATAAAACTTATTATTAATTTATAAATAAATTTTATTAAAATAATAAATATTTTAAGTCATTATATTTATTATAAAATTATTATTAAAAAATTTATATTTTTATAAAAATGTAAACACATAATTTATCATTTTTAAAACATATATTTACATATAACATTATTTAAATATATCATATTTTTATTTTATAGGATACCTAAATATTATTTACACTATCCTTAGTGAGGATATTATTCTAATGGGCAGGTTACTACAACTAACGATCATATTACTATTCCAATGGCCATGTTACTATTCAAATGGTCAGGTTACTATTCCAACAGTCAAATTTGTAATATTAATATGAGTTATTTAATTCCTATAAATTTATAATATCACATTAATTATTCATTAAATTTTATTTCCTTTCAATGTTATGTATTTTAATTTCTCAAATTCATATTTCCTTACAAATATTCTACTTTATTTCTATAGTGTTTTTTAGAGTACACTTATCCTAGTGGGTCAGGAATATCCAAATTTTTGTATTTCAGTTATATTATTTTATATTTTTCATCCTATTATAATTCACTCCATTCATATGGCCATTTTTATTCACTAAACATAATATTCAAATTATTATAATAAAATATTTTTGGTTTCACTATGTGCTGCATGTTCTTTATACTACATTATTATATATGACACAATTATAAGAAGAGAAATTTCCATTGATAATCTTTTGGATCATTACATTCTTCCCCATTAAGATATTTCACACTCAAAATTTATTTTTACAAAATTAGGTGAAAATAGGTGTAAGAACATTCTCTCTACAACTTACTCCAATTCCCATGCCACCTCCTCATACTTATAGTTTCACCATATTACTTTTAAAAGGTGATATGCCTTATTGAATTGATCTTTATATCTATTGTATAAGATCTTCATAGGTTTATCTTCATAAGAGAGGTAATTTACCTATTATACCACCTCTGAGTTTATTACATGTGAGGTATCTAGTAGGTACTTTCTCAAGAGGGATAAGTGGAATACATCATGTACTTGAGAAAAGGTTGGTGGAAGTTCTAGTTTATAAGCCACAACTTTAATGCAAACAAAAATTTAAAAGGGGATATGTACCAAGGACAAAGATTTTACTTCTTCATAAATCACATGACTCTCTTACATGGAGATATGTGGATGAATAACTTATCTCTAACCTCAAACTCTTGGTATCATTGATGATTTCCATCATATCTATTATGTCGACTTTGAGTATCTCTTATATGTTATTGAATTATCTTGACCTTTTCTAATATTTTCTCTACCATTTCAAGTCCTAGCATCTTCTGTTCACCCACTTCATCCAAGAATGCATTTTCCCTATATCGTTTCCCATAAAGGACTTCATATGGATACATTGGGATTCATGATTAGAAATTATTGTTGTAAGAGAACTTAGCTAAAGGAATATGTTAATCCCATGAACCCTTGAAGTTTATCTATAATTCTCTCAAATTTTCCTCAAGTTTTTGTATATTTTTCTTAGATTGGACATAGAATTAGGGTTACAAGATATACTAAAGGTGAAATCAATGTTTAGAGAATATTAGAGACTCTTCCATAACATGGAGGTAAATCTCCTATCTATATTAGATTTAATAGATAATGATATTCCATGAAACCTCACTGCTTTTTAGATTTGTATCCATGCATATTGATTGAGTGAGAAGTCCTCTTGAATTATAACACAGTGATAAGTCTTTATTAGATGATCCACCATAACCTATATGGCATTATTTCCTCCAAATTCATTCCAAATTCCAATGAATAAGTTTATGGTGATGTTGTTAATTTTCCATGTAGGTATGGGTAATGGTTTCATAATCCCCTTAGTTATATTTCTTTCAGCCATCACACATGGACATACCATGAAATTTTATTAATATTATATGATATACTTCATCTTATTGACCCTAAAATCGTACTCTCAGATATCTCGATAGATATTATTTCTCTCTGTGGGGATACAAAAGGTCGATCTATATTCACTATTCCAAAAATATTTAAATATTTTGGGATTTGATGTTACACATAGTCATGAACTAAATATTACAGCTCCTTCCTCCTCAATTTTGATCTCTGAGGATTTCATATTTTTTATAGCTTCCACATTCTTCTGAAAATCCATATAATCTTTTGAGCATCCTTTATTATTTCCATAAGTGATGGTTGAGAAATATTTTGAGAAAGGAATAGTGATTTTCCATCCTTTAGGATCCCCATGTTCGTCCTCTCTAAATCTAATAAGATTGGATCATTTTCAATTCAAATCATTGATAAAGTCATGGGATCCTTTCTACTTAGAGAATTTTTCAATTTATTTTCTTTACTGGAATGGAAGTGGATTGATCAGTCATATTCATTGGTTAGTTATAACCATCTTCACTAGCCCATATTAATCTCCTTATGTGTGAATATATATTTTAGTGTCTTATAATTTGTATATATCTCACACTTCTCTCCATAGAGATATTACCATCATATTTTCAATGTGAGAATCACAAGCACCAAATCTATGTCATGTGTGGGATATTGCTACCCATTAAATTTCATCTTAAGCGAGGCATTGGTTATCAATTTATCATTTTTCATCTGTAAAAAACCTAATAACTTCCTTGAAGCATCACTTTATACCATAAAGAGTTCCCCACTTAGGGGTAGTGTATGTACTACTATAGCGATAAGCCTCTTTTTCATATCACTGGATCTTTATTCATATTCACTGACCTAGAAAAACATTACTCCCTTTCGAGTTAGCTTGGTTAGCGATTTTGAAAATCATGAGAAGTTTTTGGAAAATCATCGATAATAACCCAATAGTCCAAAGAAACTATGGATCTCCATAACATATAAAATACTAGGATAATACTTAATTATCATTATCTTATAAGGGTCTATAAATATTCCTTTTTTGGTGATAAAATTCCCCAAGTATCATAATTCCGCCATCCAAAACTCACATTTAGTATACATTGCATATAGCTTCAACTTTTTCAAAGTCCTTATCACGATGTTCTTTTTTTCTTCAGACCCCTCCTTAATTTTGGAGTATATCATAATATCATCTATAAGGAGTAAAAAAAATTATCAATATTATCTCTAAAGAATATATTCATTAATTTAGTTGGGGGTTACCGAAGTGGTAAAGGATCTCCATAATCCTACACTAGAATGGGGTTCAAATCTGGGTGGGGGAGAATTTTTGTAGATACTATAGCAGTACTGCAGCACTATAGCAGTGAAGATACTAAAAAAGGTAGTATAAAGGGGTAATATAGTATTAGTTTTATTTATCTAGAATGGTAATTTAAACCATAAAAATAGACCTTCAGGATACAGGGCCTTTGGGCCATCATGGTGGGATGCATGGGAGACCTTTGACAGTTGGATCCGATGCAGGTAGTAAAGAAGTGGGAAAATACATTCATGAGTCCTTTGGACCATGTAATTGGGCTAAATTTTCATGGACTTATATACTATGTACTGGTTTCCCCTCTTACAAGAAGAAAGGAGATAATTTTTTTTTAATAACTAAAAGTGTCTTCAGACACAAATTTAATATATATATATATATATGTATATATATAAATTAAGTCCATGATGTTTTTTGGATAATTAGTCAGTCTAAAGTTAATAAATATGAACTCATAGTGTACATACCTTATTCCAAATTTAGTCTTGGGAATTTCTTACCTCTTCACCTTTATATGGAGATATCTTGACTAAGGTCCCACCTTAGAGAAATATTGGGTCCCACATATTTTATCAAAGAAGTCATCCCTCTATGGAATGGGATACTTGTTCTTAATCATGATTTTATTGAGATCAAAATAATCAATGCATTGGTGTATTGATTTATCCTTATTCTTGATGAAGAGGACTTATATAACCCACAATGAAGAACTCATGCATATAAAACCATTTTATTAATTCCCCTTCATCAGTCCTTCTAACTCAATGATGGATATTTTGTAAGGAGTCTTGGATATATAAAAAGATATAGGTATATGTTCAATTGAGAACTCAACTTCTCGAATAGGAGGAAGATCAGACAATTATTCATGGAATATATTTATATAGTCCTTCACAATGGGAACATCTTCAATCATGATTTTATCCCTAGTCTCAATAATTTATGCTATATATTATTTCTCATAAGGAAATTATATCCACACTTGAGATGAATATTCCATTGGATATTCACCCCCCTTCTTACACTAGTACAGAATTAAAGGATCACTTGGGGTGTGAAGAGTAATCAATCACTCCCAATAGTTAAAGTTAGATTTATATAAGGATTTATAAACCATTCCCAACATATCATCAAACTCCACTAAAGGAAGTATAATTTTATTTTTAAAAAGTACATTCCCATAAAATTCACCATGTGATACATAAATCATTGAAGGTTTCCTTAATGAAATAAATTCATTTGGGGTGGTGACTTGATAAATATAGGAAACATAATATTCATATTGGATTAGAATCAAGACATATAGAACATTGGATTAGGGGATCCTAATAATCAAAGTGTATCCCCTTCCCAGTTCAATTGGTGTAGAGGTTATATTTTATTATCATCCTTATTAGTTATTGGATTAGGTCATTGAAATTGATATTGAACAAGTTCCCCACATCTATGAAGTCTAACTATTACTGGTGTTGTATGATAAACTATATATCCCTGTGTCTTTTTATATGGACTCTTCATTTTTTTCTATGGAAATTGGATTCTCTACTCCCTTCTTTTCAACATTTTAAGTATCTCTTAGTTCCTTGAGACAATTTACAGGATTCTTCTTCCCACATTTTCATATATAAGGAATTAAATTTTCTTTTAATTATCATATTTATTAGTAGAACTTCTATGAGATGGCATCCTTCTCCAATCCATTTTTTTAATTTTTATAACAGACAAAATAAGTTTTGGTAGTAACCATACATTTCAAAATTATTATATAGAAACACTGAGGATTTAGAATTCATGTTAAAAATTAAAACTATCCATTAAAAAATCCAAAAAATTGAAAATTGAAATTAAAATTTGATCACAACACCACCAAAAAACCTCAGGCCATGAGATCCTGAGCTTTGAGCCACCCTTTTCATTGAGGTATGTCCCCTCTTGTACATATCATCAACTGCACCATTTTCCACCGCATAAAATCACCATCATCTTCATCTCATCTCATTTTTGAACTATGTCTAAAGCCACTACCACAACTAAGAATGAACATCACTAAAAATAGAGCCAACAAATTGGTGTCTTCATCGAATAAGAATAAAATAGTTCAAGACACTATGAACTAGTGATGAAAAATCTATCTTTATTGTGGAACTATAAGAAGGAATTCCATTAGGGACTCAAAGAGGAGAAATACTATGCTGGTCATACCTTCTAAAGACCATTGACATCTCAAATAAAACATCCTAAAACCTCCTTAGAGACCACCAATCCAGACCAACTATAAAGAGAGTGTTGGACCGGGACATTAGAGTAGAGGGGAGTATAGGAAGGTCTGAAAAGTGGACCACACCTTCAAAATAACTTCATCCCTACCTTCAACGAACAATGAACCTGCATACCATATATTATCACATTAAAGGAAGCACACCTAAAAACACATCATCTACAATGAGGAAGATGACCAAAATGATTCACCAGCTATCATTACTCTGATCCATCTCTCTAAAATTAGATAAACCATCTCCATAAATACTTTTACCTAGAATAATAATGATCCCAACAATATCATCCAACTCCAAGTATCATACCACAGAAAAAAACTGAACAAACCATAAATGATGAACAAGAAGAAGAGTTCAAGAATCCAATTCCAATGAATAACATGACATGATACTACTTTCATCCTCCCTTCAATACAATCCTATGTTATAAAAAAACCCTCATTGAGACAAACCAAAATGGGTTCAAGGATGTTGGGTTGGAACCTAAGGGAAGAGGATAAGAACACCAAATACCACCGATGAAGCCCACCCAAACCATCTAAAACACTAGTATTCAGACCCAGAATGGAGGTCTGATGCATAGGTTTAAGAGGAATGAGGGGTGGTGAAAGGATCCCTATATCTATAGTAGAGAATATCACTAGTCAAGAAGGGGGAATTAGATGATGATATATGGAAGATAAAACAACCATGTGAGGTGAGGAGTGCCATAAACATAGGCATATAGTTAGATAAATCATCACATTTTCCATCACATTGGTCATTGTATTGGAATATGCTATTTCCCACCATTAACTAATTTTTTTTGGATTTTATTTATTAACTAATCAATTCATGAAAATAAAAATGTGAACTTAGAAGGTATATCTTATAAATTAAAATTCCATCTTAACTTATGAGTCTTTATGTTTTGATCAAGGTTGTCCATGATTAATTTTCTATTAGGTTTTCCAACATAATAATCTATTCATGTCCTTCATAATAGATTATAAAGTGTCAATGAATTTTCCTAATCATATCCCCCAGGTGTGTCAAACTCAGTGTGATGAATGACCATTTTTTCATACACTAGATGACGATCATGTAAAATCCCAATTCTCCCTTTTCAGGGTTTTACCCCCAAGTAACAACTGTTCCAGGGCCACATCTACTTGTAGTATCCAGAATGGGTTGAAATTCCTTTGAAAATAATTTCTCAATACTTCACCAAAATTCTAAGATATTTTCTTATAATATGAATTATCCTTAGACTTATCTGTAAGGTTTATACTAAATTATTATTTTCATAATCCCCCAAAACAACTAGAACGTCCTTACCAACCATAGCGACCCAAAACATTTACACATATTATTACATGATTTTAACATAAATATCAATTAAATAAAAACCAAGGATCAAAAAGTTTGGTGTATTTGGAAGACATGGAACATAAATTGGAAACATGAAACTAAAATAAAACATCTTTATTGAAATCTATATAATGGTCCCCTAACATTATTTGAGCTCCTAAAGTTGTATAGGATAATCTATGGAATACATATACAAAAGGGGTGTGCTAAAAATCCTAGTAAGGGAATAAAAATTGAAATGATGCATAACATATCAGTCAGAAGCCATACCATGATAACATAAAATGCATGAATCATGAATAATAATATAGAGGAATTAAATAAAGAACATGGAATCACAATATCATGTAAACTTAGGAAAGTGGAAGAAACATAAGGTGTGACACAAGCATAATTCAATAATAACTTATAAGAAAACATCACATGGTAGACATAGTCCCATCATGGATTAGGTTCACTCCCTAATACTATACATATTTACTCATGAGACTAAAACATTACAAAATGCCTTAGATCACAATATGGGTTCACCAATCATAACATATACATGATTATGTGTACTACATAAATAAATCAAACATAGGGATTAATCATAATTGTTACCCATGTAATGAAATGGGTTTCATACTCACATTATAAAGCATAAAGAAAGGTCTTATCTTAATGGTTTCCATAAGAGAAGTGAAAAAATAAATATTAGACATTAATAAAGGAAAAATAATCATATGTAAATATAAATTATTTCCAAATTAAGTGAATATGTGAAAAAGAGTAGTTAGGTAACTTTGGAAATGTTCCACTTAAGTTGGGTTTTATGGAAATGAGTAAGAAGTCTTTAAAGCTGGTAGGAGAATAATAATTTCAATAGTTCAGAAGTTAAATAAAATGATTATCCATATAATAATAAGTTTTTTATAACCCATTTATGTTTCAAAACATTTAATTAATTGGTATATTAAAATAATAAAGTTAATGAAAGAAGATCCCTTTAATTATCTTTTCGAACGAAACTGAGAATGGGACCTTCTAAACATGTATATCCCCATTAATAAATGGATAAAAAGAACTTTTTATATTTGTGTGGTAAATATATAAAGAATATAGAATAATTATATAAGATTAATAAAGTTAAATGTTTTTTAAATAGAGAGAAATCATAACCTAATGAAAATAGAGTGGTCCGAAGAGATTGCTTAAATAGTGTTTTAGAATCATTCATCACATGATATTAATGTCTTGAATAACAAAATTAGATTAATTAATTAATTAATTTGTAACATTTTACATTTATATTTGAATTAATATAATTTTATTATGTTCATTAATGACCATTTAGATTATATAAAATGTTCAATTTTGTTGATCTGGTAGAACTCATTTCATGATTCCAAGGTTGTATAACTTATGTATAATTATGGAATCTATTTTCAAATAGGAATAGAATTATAGAAGTGAGATGTAATAGTATACCTAAACTTCTATAAATTAAAATGGTCCCATGTCTCTATATTTTTCCAACATATGGAAATTAAAATTATAGTATATATACGACATTAAAATTACTATTCCATTTTTTATGGTGGGTTTAGAAAAGGTATAATAAGTAAGGAAATTAAAATTGGTAGTTTGAGAATATTACCTCTTAAATGTCACCACCTTAAAAAACCCCTTAAGGAAAATGGAAATAGTATTTTGTTGAGACCAACAACATGAGGAAATGTGTGAGTGGATTGGGAAGAGTAATTGGTTGATATTGGTCATGGTATAAGTCTTAGAAGGTGAGGGGATAAGGGGTTGTGAGGGGTGGTATTTATAAGAGTGGAAGGGTGTTTTTAAATATTATATTTATTAGCATTTTATATTGGCTCAAGACTATCAATTATATTGATTCTTGTGAATATAAATGGTAACTGGTTAATTTGAGTTTAAAATAATGTGTTATTAAATCATTAAATAATCTAAAATTCATTTATTTATCTTATAATGTTAAATATTTTATTTCAAAATATTTCACTATTCATAAAAAATAAACTATTTCAGAAAAATACCAACAATTAAAACTATCCATTTTTTGATTTATAGATTCAAAATATGAAATAAATTATATTAAACTAGTTTTCTAAATATGATAAATTTAATTTTTACATAAAATTCCCATTTCCTTAAAAAATTAAAATTTTACTATTATGATCAATTTTCTAACCTATTGAAAATTAATTAGGGTCATATAAAATTATCTTACCGTTATGATAAAAATTATTATGAATTTATAAATGCATTTCATGATAATTATTATTTTTAAATAATTATATTTATCATAAAAGTTCAATTAATCATTTATGTTTTAAAATAATGCAAACACAAAATTTATCATTATGAAAAATTTTATTTACTTATTCCATGAACTAAATATTTTATGTTTTCATTTTAAAGGATACAAAAATAATATTTATAAATTAATAGGTGAGGATACTATTAAAATAATAATTTTACTATTTCTAATAGTCATATTATTATTCCAACAGTTAGGTTACTATCCTAATGGCCAAATTACTATTCCAATAGTCAAATTTGTAATGGGAATGTTGTCTCTTCACTTCCTATAAATTCCTAATATTTATTTTATTCTTATTTAAATTCTATTTTATCTAAAGGTTATATATTTTTATTTTTAAAATTGATTTATAATTAAAAAATATTATTATTCATTTCTATAGTTTTTTTCGTGAGTGTACTTATTCTGGTAGATTGAGTAGGCTAAAATTTTTATATTATAGTTATATTATTTTATATTTTTATCCCATTTTAATAATTTCAATTCTTATGGCCATTTTATCCAATGAATATAATATTCAAATTAATATAATAATTTTTTTAGTTTCAACATGTAATTTATATGTTTTATAATGAATTATTATATATGAAAAAAATTTAATAGGGGAATTTTTTATTGATAAAATACTATGTCATTATATATCGGGGCTACTGAACTGAAACATGCATGAAAAATGAAACAATTATCACCCAAGAAAGTGATTTTTAAGATAAATATAATAAATAAGTGCTAACATGTCATAAATAAATCATTCATGGATTGATTGATCTGAGTATACATGAATAATAAATCAATATTTATTATATAGAAGTTTTGAATGAATATAAGGAAAGATGAGACTTGAGGTAAGGGATTCATGTTTCCATCCAATTTTTAATACAGATTCTTTATGATCCATTTTTCATTGAGGAAATTATATGATCCTTATTTTGATAAATCCCATTCATTTTTCTTCTACTATGGTTATTAATATGAAATACATGTTTAACATTTCCTCACTTTATGCTCTCAATAGATTAAAATAATGATTTTATAGAAATCCTACTTTATTTCTCAATTTAGAAAAAAATTCATTTTCTTAAATATATATTTTTTATAGAATTGTTTTTAAGAATGATTTTAATATTATACTATTATTTTTAAATTCCCTTAAACACATTATTGAATTTTTTAAAAATTATTTATATGGAATCTTCATGTTGTTTTTTGAATGAGGTACTTTATAACTTTTTTACAAAACTATATAAGTAATGTTTTCTTTTAACTTATAAGACATGAATATAATTTCTCACCATTATGACCCATCAATGATATTGTAATGCCCTAAAAATATAAGGTAATAACATTATATTTTATACTATGTATGACACGCAACACCAAGCATGTAAGGGGATATAATATCCTCAAACTTTACAAAATATTTACTATTTTAGATAAATTCAATCTATAATATAGATTGTAAAACATTCAATAATCAGTTATCCTATTTTAAGCATAAAAATACTTTCATCGATAGCTTATGATACACAAAAGACCAAATTTTAACAAACAACAATATATTATTAAAATATTATTATTTAATATAACAAGATATAACCTAGCTATTAAATTACTGGTTATGAATAGAATGACCTAACTTGTAAAAATCTACAGTTTACACAAATATAAGACAAATTCATTGGTTAAAAATTAATTATAATTGAATATAGGAACCAAATGAAAATAAAGGGAATATTTTCATAGAAAACTATTCTTATCCTCACAAAGCTGTTTTATCCTAATAAATTAAATTAAATACAGTTATTGAATTATTTTAATGAAATATATATGTTATATATTAAACCAAATATTTTTATGTTTATCCAATAGATTTGATATACATAATAAAATAACAATCCCAATATTACACACACAAAACTATAGTTTTATAAAGGCACTTTTATAGCCTTTTAATGGAAAACCTATTTTCTATCCAATTTTCGGAACTTTTATAAATCTTATATGTTTAAATTATCTTTTTAATGACCCAAAATTTTATGAATGGAAATTCTCACCTATTATAGTAATTTCATATAGTATAAATCACATAAAATCACTAAGAGTACATAATAAAAACATTATAAATGAAGAATTAGTGAAATAAGAAGTATTTTTAGAAGTTAAGGAACCTATACCGATGAAATAATAACTTCACCTTAGAAATAGTAATATAACCTTATGAATAGTAAACTGGAAAAATGAATATTAACCCCTCCCATGAAAGTATAAATAAAATTTAAGCATCTTATAAATGAAATTATCATATAATTATATCATAGACTATGTAATTAAATGTTTTAAAAATTATTTATTAAGTGTTGGAATTGTTGTAAGTCATAAATATTTAATTAAAATTTTATAATTAATTTAATAATTTAAAAGAAAATTTATTTTTACAAAATGTAACCATAAATTAATATTATTATGTCTTATGATTTTAGTATAATTTTATGATATCTTTAGTATTTTTTCAAACTGTTACAAAATCAGTTATAATTTTAAAATTTGTATTTTCCAAGTAAATGATGATTTTAATTAAAAATTAAAATAAATATATTTAGAAAATTATTTTCATAAAATAGAGTTCATTTTTTAATTATAAACGTCAAAAAATGGCTAGGGTGATTTTTTGGGATTTTTATGAAATACTTGCATTTTTTTTGAATAGTAAAATATGATAATTTTCGATAAATGATAAATACATGAATTTTTTAGTCATTGTTGATGTAAGGATGATGTAAGAACCTTAATATCAAACCATACTTAATTATTTAAATGTATTAAGAGATAATTCTCAAACTATTCATAGTCTTGAGCCAAAATAATAAACTAATGAATATAGTAATGAGAAAACACCCCTCTCCTCCACTATAAATACCACCCCTCACACCCTCTTCTCCTCACACCTCTTAGGATTTGAGCCATGTCCAAATTCTAACCAAACCTCTCCCACACCCCTATCCAAATTCTAGGATCTCTTGATCTCACCAAAATACCAAAACCATTCCCTAAGGAGGTTCTCAAGGAGGATAAATCCAAGTGGTAAAATCCTATTCCTTTTTCTTTTAATTTATTTCGAATTTTATTCCTATTATTCTCTAATGATAACCTAATATTATACAAATGGAATTATAACTCTAATATGATTGATATAATTTAATGATATCATGTTAATGGAATATCCTTCATTAAGATCTACCCCCCTCTCTCTTATTCTAGAAATGAAATTGTCACCCGTGATGTGTTAATTTACTAACGTCATGGACGATGCACTTTCATTTTACTTTAACACCTTAAAGGATGTTAATAAAATCATTATAATGGTATAAATATATTATAAATTTTATGTTAAAACCCTATTTATGTTTTAGAACTAACTTATACAGATAATACTAAATGATAAAACAAAACGAGTTTGTTGTGATCAAAGAACCACCAAATTTAACCTAAAACGATCATCATTAAATTGTATCTAATGATTCATAATTATACCATATAATTTTTTTATAAGATCATTTAAAAATATATAATATAATTACTAACACATAATAATAATTCTAGATATTTATCTGCATTTTACATGAACTTCCATTAATGTACACGAGTGAACTGATCATGAAAACCATGAAAATGAATGATCCAAAACGATAAAATTAAACTCTATAACTCATCAAAAAGCCCATAAATGAACTAAATAAAACCATAATAAATCAAATTTATTTATAAAATGTTATAGATTTGTTAATTAATGAATCTAATAGAATTATATAGGATATTAAAGTGAAGAAATCATTTGTATTCAAGGTAAGGGGAATTCTCGAACCCAACTCTCTTTCTTTGGGTTTTCCCTATTTCACCCCATTTTCATTATGAATATTCCTTAAATATAATTTCATTATAATTATCTGAACTTTTATGGGATATACATGTTTTCTATTTCAGTTTATAATAAACAAAATGTTTTCCAAAATAACTCTTGTTTATAAAAAACACATTATTTACTTCTTGAGATTATTTATTCCTCACTCAAGGTTGATGATTATTATATCAACTATGTTATTCCATATTTAAATTGGGAACCTAATTTTTATTAATGTATTCTTATGAAATTAAATCCATTCCTTTCCATGGGTTATTTTATATTCAATATTGATATATGTTCTATATGGCATGCATGATCATGTAAATGTTGTGATGTGACGGGTGCACCAAGAATTATATAGCACAATGTAAATGTTAGATGTGATGGGTACACTTTGAATTATATATAGATCCAATGAATTGGATAATGTGATGTATCTCATGATAAAAGTGAAATATGCATGAACATGATTCTATCTTTGTTCACAATCCTATGTGTTAGTTGACCACTAAGACATTATGTTTCATTTTTAAGCATTACCACATTCCATGCCTTTTATTAATGATTCCTTTCATGATTATGATACTATGCCTATGTTATGATGATAATGATAATTATAACCCCATGTTATATTGTTTCATGTTCTTATCTATCCTCTTATTGAGCTTTTATCTCTCCCCATTTTGATGTATATCCTTAGTTGATTACTTATAATAAGGAGAATTCAATAGCCAATAAGAATCTAGAGAAGAAGGAATTAAATAAATGTTTATGTTTTATTTTGTAAAATTTATGTATGGTCCTAGTTTTTCTAAGATACTAAAACATTGGATCCTATTCATCTAATGATTTTATGCTGTTTATCATTAAAATGATGTAATAGTAATGTAATAAAATGCAGGGTCATTATAGTTGGTATCATAGCATAGTTTAGTTTATTTTGGAATTGGAATTCCAAAAAATTAGTGAAAACCCATAGTATGACACTAAGTATAAGTAAACAACCAAGAAGCTTTGTTTTTGAAAATTCTATACATAGGGATCCCATAAGACATTCTTTTAGAGTTAATTTTACAAAGGGATAAATTATTGATGTCTTGTTGACTTATGTTTTGTTCTAACATTTTCTATTTTAATAAATAGTGGAAACTAAGAAAAACTAGGCAAACAACCCATGCGAGGGACAATACAACAATTTCCCAAACGACATCCTTAATGATTTGGGAGGTGGAGTTCAAAATTTCATGGATATTCTTACCCAGATGTATTAGGTTATGAAAAATAGCCTGAATAATTTGGAACATACACCTTCACCTAATTGGGAGAAATTAGATATCGAGTGTTTTATGTGGAAATCACCCCTGATGTTTAGTGGATCTTCTGATCCACTAGTTATAGAAAAGTGGGTCAACTCGATGCTGATGTTCTTTTTGGTTCTTCACTTTTATAAGATAGAGAATGTGAATCCCATTGTTTATCATCTATAAAGAGAGTTCTATCAATAGTAGGATTTGATTAATAACACCAAGACAAAAGACAAAATCGAAGAGATGTAGTGGTAAGAATTTAAGATAATGTTTCTTAACAAGTATTTACCTTGAACTCTTTAAACAAAGATGGAGATAGAATTCATTGAGATGAAACAAAATTAAGGAGAATATATCATGGCTTACGAAGAAAATTTTATAAGGCCTTCAAGGTACACTTTGGGTTTTGTTATATAAAATGATAGAAAAATTGATAGATTCTATAGTAGTTTAAAACCACACCTTCAAAAATATATAACAGCTCAAGACTTTGGGAGTTATGAAGAATTTTTTCGATGTTCTCTCAAAGTGAATATGGAGTTTGGAGAATGGTACCATGGATATGGTGATAATAAATGAAAGATGAAGATTCAAGATGGATGATCTAATGAGAAATGTAGAAATAAAACTCAACCATCCACATGTAAAAAAATGTGGGAAGAGGCATCATGGGAACTATCTCAAAGAGATGTGTAGATGATTTAAGTGTGAGAGAGAAGGCCACCAAGATCATGAATATCTAAAAGACATGAGGAAGTAGGAAAATGTGGTGGAGGAAATGAGAGCACCACCCATGATCCAATGCTATAATTATAGTGAGAAAGGAAACTATGAAAGAAAATGCACTAAACCTCAAGTTCTTAAGGGTAATCAACATCATCAACCACCAAATACAAAGAAGAAAGGGAAGGATTATGTCATTACTACTATGGAAGTGGATCAAGAAAATGAATTCATACAAGGTACAATTCCTCTTTACTCAGAAATGGAAAATGTATTATTTTATTCTAGTTTTACACATTCCTCTATATCTTTTAAGTTTTATAGAACTATTGAATTTATGACTTAAAACCTTGAATTAGAGATATATGTAAAAGCAAAAAGTAGTGAAATCATTGAAACCCATGTTTTGGACTCTTCTCATATTAGTGTATTTAGGAATATTCTTCCATCAAATCTCATGATACTTTACTTGGCGGAATTCGATGCTATACTGAGAATGAATTGGATCTCATTATATAGAGCACATATCAACTTTCATGAAAAGTAAATATATTTTCATATTTTTAACCATACCATACTCCTATACAAATTCAAGGAAGATCATAATCTACTTTTGAAAATCCTTCACTAGTGTGTGTGGGTGTTGATTCCCTATGAAGAAGCATACCTTGCTCAAATGGTTGAGTCAAGGGAAGTTATCAACCTAGGGGAAATGGACATCATAAGGGAATTCAATGATGTATTTCCTAAAGATTTACCTAGACTCCCCTTGGATCGTGAGGTAGATTTCTCGATATAACTCATACTCGGAGCCACTACTTTCTTAAATAGTTCCTATAGGTTGCTCTTATTGATCTGGAGGAGTAAAAGAAGCAACTATAAGAGCATTTGGACAGAGGGTTCATATGCCCTAGTGTATCACCTTGGGGTGAGACGATGATATTTGTAAAGAAGAAGGATGGATCAATGTGTTTGTGTATCAATTATTGGGAACTCAATAACATCACCATACAGAACAAGTAACCTATTCCAAGAATTGATGAACTTTTCGATTAGCTACAAGGAGCTCAGTACTTCTCAAAGGTAGATCTTCTTTCTGGATATCATTGAATAAAGGTGAAGAAGAAGATATTCAGAAGACTACCTTCCATAAAAGGTATGGGAACTATGAGTTTATGGTGATTCCTATCAAACATACTAATGCCCCTAAAATATTCATGGATTTGATAAATAGAGTCTTTAGACATTACCTTGAAAAATTTGTGGTCATATTTATCGATGATATTATCATTGACTCCAAGAGAAAGGAGGATCATGAAGAACATATAAGTCTTGTGTTTGTGACATTAAGGAAAAATAATTTGTACACAGAATTACGAAAGTGTGCCTTTTGGATATAACAAGTCACATTCTTGGGACATGTGATCACAAGTGATGGAATTTATGTGGACCCTTCAAAGATAAAGGCAATTGAGGAATGGCCTAGAACATTTAGTGTAATAGAAATCCGTGGTTTTATTGACTTAACAGGGTACTATCAATGTTTTGTGAGAAATTTCTCATGATTTTCTACCCTAATAACTAAGTTAACAAGGAAATGGGTAAAGTATGTCTAGATGGAAGAATGCGAGGAAAGATTCAAGGAGATAAAGAGAAGTCTTATCACTACACCAGTACTCACATTACTGAAAATTGGAGAATGTTTTGTAATATATAGTGATGATTCAAAGAATGTCTTGGGTTGTGTACTCATGAAAAATGATGATGTGATATCTTATGCCTTATGGTAGTTGAAAATCCATGAGCAGAACTACCCGATGCATGATCTGAAGCTAGTAGCTATGATTTTTGCCTCGAAAATCTGGCGACACTACCTTTATGGTAAGAATTGTGACATATATATCGATCATAAGAGCCTAAAGTATATCTTCACACAAAATGAGCTCAACATGTGTCAAAGGATATGGTTAGAGCTAATCAAATACTATGATTTCTCTATTCACTATAATCCTGGCTAGGCGAACAAGGTATATGGTTATATTAGATGAAAAGAATTTGCTACTCTTTCTATGTTGCAGATTGAAAAAGACCATATCTTCATGGATATGAAAATGATGGATTTGGAAATCATAACTATATGGAATACATCATACCTTTCCCAAATGATTTCCCAACCATAAATCTAAGTGAAGATTAAGCAGACACAAAGGGATGATCTAGATTTACAAAATAAGGTGAATAAAGTAAAGGAAGGGAAGCTACAAGAGTTTCATATCAATGATGATAGTGTAATTTGGTTCGGAATGAGGATATTTATACCGTCATCACTTGGGATAAATAAGGAACTATTAGAAAATTCACATAGCTCAAATTTATCTATCCATCCTGGGAGTACCAAGATGTATTGTGATATCTGAGAACACTTTTGGTGGGACAACATGAAAAATGATATTAGAGAGTATATCTTAAGGTTCTATATATGTTAGCAATCTAAAGCTGAGAAATAGAAGACCAAAGGGATGATGCAACCATTACCTATACCCATGTGGAAATGGGAGAATTTCACTATAGTCTTTGACATAGATATCCCGAAGACATCCAAAATGAAATAATTTGATATGGGTTGTGTTGGACCGAATCACCAAGGCTTCCCACTTTATCACTATTTTGGAAGATCTCTTGCTTGAACAACTTACTAAGATATATGTAAAGGAAGTGGCAAGACTACATGGGGTTTTACTCTCAATTGTCTTTGATCATGATCCTACATCCACATCTAAATTTTTGAGGATTCTTCAACATGATTTGAGTACTGAATTAAATTTCAGCATGTCCTATCACCCCCAAACTCATGTCTAATCTAAAAGGAATATTCTGACACTCAAATATATGGTAAGAGCCTACTCTTTAGAATTCAAAGGATGATGGGATCATCATCTCACATTGGCTGAGTTCTCATAAAATAGTAGATTCCAATCGAGTATTTAGATGGCTCCATATAAAGCTCTTTATAGAGAGTGATGTAAAACTCCAACATGTTGGGATGAAGTTGAAAAAAGCTACTTGGACCTGATCTTGTGTAAGAGAAAACATAGAAGGCTCAAGCCATCCAAAAACATATCAAAGATACTCAGAGTTAGAAAAAGATCTATGTTGAGAATCATTGAAGGGACTTGGATTTAGACATTAGAGATATAGTATTCCTTCAAATATCACCATGGAAGAGAGTCATGCGGTTTGGAAAGAAAGGGAAGATAAGACCAAGGTACATTTGCCCCTTTGAGATCCTTGATCACATAGGATCCAAGGAATATCGAATTAAACATCCATCTAGTATAGATAATGTTAATGATGTCTTCCAAATATCACTCCTGATGAAGTACATACCAAATCCCTCACATGTACTGAACTCAGAGGTGGTACAACAGAAAGATAATCTCCCTTATGAAGAGCAGCCAATAAATATTCTGGACCAGAGAGATAAGGTTCTACACAACAATAACACCCACCTTGTCAACATTTTTTGGAGGAACAATAAGTATGAACAAGCAACTTGGTAACTAGAGGAGGTGATGAAGGTGAATTACCCTCACTTGTTTATGTAAAATAAAATTTTGAGGGCGAAATTTCAAAAGGGGGGAAGAATGTAATGACCCAAAATTTTATCAATGGAATTTATTCCTTCTTACAATAATGTAATATAGTATAAATCACATACAATCATTTATATTTTATAATAAAAACATTATTAATGAAGAAATAGTGAAATAAGAAGTGTTTTTAGAAGTTAAGTAACCTATACTTATGAAATAATAACTTGATCTTAGGAATAGTAATATGACACTTATGAGTAGAAAACCCACAAAATGAATAGTAACCCCACCCATGAAAGTATAAATAAAATTTAAGCATATTATAAATGAAACTATGGTATAATTATATCATAAACTATGTAATTAAATGTTTTAAAAATTATTAATTAAGTGTTGGAATTTTTGTAAGTCATAAATATTTAATTACAATTTTATAATTAAATAAATAATTTAAAATAAAATGTATTTTCAAAAAATGTAATCAGAAATTAATATTTTGATTTCTTATTATTTTAACAAAATTTTATGAGACCTTAAGTAAATTTTCAAAGTGTTCCAAAACCAGTTATAATTTTAAAATCTTTATTTTTTAATTAAATAATGATTTTAATTAATAATTAAAGTAACCATATTTAGAAATTTATGTTCATAAAATGGATTTCATTTTTGAATTATACATATTGAAAAATTTTTAGGGAGAGTTTTTGTGATTTTTCTAAAATACTTGAATTTTTGATGAATAGTAAAATATGAGAATTTTCGATAAATGCTAAATACATGATTCTTTTAGTCATTTTTGATGTAATGCTGATGTAAGAACATTAATACTGAACCATAATTCATTATTTTAATATATTTATATATAATTCTCAAACTATTCATAGTCATGAGACAAAATAAAAAACTAATGAATATAATAATGAGAAAACACCCCTCTTCTCCACTATAAATACCGCCTCTCGCACTCTCCTCTCCTCACACCTCTCAATCCTTGAGCCTTGTACAACTTCTAACCAAAACTCTCCCAAAGACCCTATTCCACTTCCAAGAGATCTTGGCCTCACTAAAAGACCAAAACCTTTCCCTAATGAGGTTCTCAAGGAGGATAAATCCAAGAGGTAAAATACTCTTCCTTTTTTCTTTTAATTTCTTTTCAATTTCATTTCTATTATTCTCCTCTCCTCAAATTATATTATAAAAATAGCATGATAACTCCATTATGTTAGATATACTATAATGATATCATGTTAATGGAATATCCATCATTAAACTCCTCCCTGTTTCTCTCTTATTCTAAAAATGAAATCATCGCCCGTGATGTGTCAATTTACTGACATCATGGGCGATGCACTTTCATTTTCCTTTAACGCATTAAAGGATGTTAAGAAAATCATTATAATGGTTTAAATAGATTATAAAGTTTATATTACAACCATTTTTATGTTTTGGAACTAACTTATACACTTAATACTAAATGATAAAACAAAACGAGTTCGTTGTGATCAAAGAACCGCTAAAATTAACCTAAAAAGATCATCATTAACTTGTATCTAATAATTAATCCTAATACCATATAAAAAATTTATTTATAAGATAATTAAAAATTATTTAATTTAATTACTAACATATAATAACATTTTTGGATATTTTTCTTCATTTTACAAAAACTTCCATTCATGTATACAAATGTACCGATCATGAAAACCATGAAAACAAATGCTCCCAAATGATGAAATTAACCTCTATAACTCATAAGAAAGCCCATAAATATACTCAATAAAACAATAATGAATAAAATTCATGTATAAAATGTAATTTAATTCTTAATTAATTAATATAATCTTATTATATATGATTTTAAAGTGAAGAAAGCATTCATACTCAATGTAAGGGGAATTCTTGAACCTAACTCTCTTTCTTTAGGTTTTCCCTCTTTCACCCAACTTTCAGAATGGATATTACTTAAATATAATTTATTCATAATTATATTACATTTTATGGGATATAAATATATTTTTTAGTTTATGACAAACATAATGTTTTCCAAAAGAACTCTTCTTTAAAAAAACACCGTTTACTTCTCGATCTTGTTTCTTCTTTACTCAAGGTTGATGATTATTATATCAAGTATGTTATTCATTATTACATTTGGGAACCCAAAGTTTATGAATTTATTATTATTAAATGAAACCCATACAATTCCATGGGTTAATTTATGTTCAATATTGATATATGTTCTATGTGGCATGCATGATAATGTAAATGTTATGATGTGATGAGTGCTCCCAGAATTATATAGCACAATGTAAATATTAGGATGTGATAGGTGCACCCAGAATTATATAGTTCCCCAATGCATTGGGTAATGTGATGTATCTCCTGAGAAAAGTGAAATATGAATAAAAATGATGCTTTGTTCACAACTATGTGTGGCAGTTGACTACTAAGACATGATGTTTCATTTTTATACATTACCAAATCCAATGCCTTTTCTTAATGATTCCTATAATTATTATGATCCTATGACCATGTTATGATGATAATGATTATGATCACCACATGTTATATTGTTTAATTTTCTTATATATCATCTTATTGTGATTTTATATCACTCTTTTTTGATGTATATCCTCAGGTGATTACTTATAATAAGGTGAATTCAAGGGCCAATAAGAATCTAGAAAATAATTAATTAAATAAATTTCTATGTTTTATTTTTTAAAAGTTATGTATGGTCCTAGTTTTCCCAAGATACTAAACCTTTGGATCCTGGTCATGTAATGATTTTATGTTGTTTATCATTAAAATGATGTAATAGTATTGTAAAAAAATCAGGGTCATTATAAACTTAATCATTTAAAGAGGAACATAAAAACTAGTTTATGGTGAATTTTTGGTATTTTTTCGTGAAGTTTCATTTTTGATGAATAGTGAAAAATACTTAATTTTAATTCAAAAATACCTTTTTAACTAATTTATTTATAAGAATAAATTGTATTTTTTATTATTTTTAAAGATTAATTAGATAAATAGTATATCATTAATCCAATTTAGATCATTGGAATCAATTTCACCTTGAAATTGGATATAAAAACTTATCAAACTTTAGAACGTTTTTACTTTAAAAACCCGCTTTGTCGTCCCATCTGTGGGATTAAATTTAAGTTAATTTCTACCAATTTTGTGATTGGAATTTGGAAAAATGGATTACATATTGAGAATCATCATAATTTACAATTTCAAATAATTTTAAATTAGTTTTACAAAAAATATTATGGAAAGTAATTAAAATTAATTACAATGATTAAGGTGAAGTTAATCTTAATAAGGAACTAAACCTTAATCTTAAGGTCCAAAATGACCATAAAAATTGTCCAAAATACATTGGTTGTCCATATTTAGTCCCTATACTCCTTTTTATATAATTTTTACCATTATTGGTGCCACCTTTAATGGGAATACGTGGGTGAAATTCCCTTTTCCAAAATTTACAGGAGTACCACTCCTCCTCCACTATAAAAAGGAACTCACACCTCCCACATCCTCACACCTCTCAATACACTTTGTATCAACCAATATCTACCCAAATAGCTTAAAAAAATCTATTCCCTCATTCTATAAGGATAACCTTGGGTATAAATCCATCCAAGGAATCCCTTTAGTGCAAACCAAAAGGAGTTACCCAAAGAAGAGGTAACATCTTTCCTCAAAGCTCTTTAGTTTTATTTTCATTGTACTCCCACAAAACTCTTATTATTAATCTTATATAATATCACCATTATCCTAAATATACTACAATTTTTTATTCCAAATGTTAGACCTACACCTACACACACATCCATCTAATGGGGAACAAACTTATCGTTTATGTGTACGGTGAACTACCGCCTCACAAAATGATGTTATACGTTCTTACTTTATCGAATATCATGGTAGGAATTATGATGGAAAAATTGTTTATATATGATATATATAATATATATTATATATTTGTGCTTCTAAAATTATTTTATAACACATACCATTATACTTTCCATTTTTTTAAGTACGATAACATCATTTTTTAGAAGTGTGGACTACCAACTCCTCAAAGCAATGTGATTCATTCACAAAATACATGGAATTTATAAAGGATGGTTTCAATAAAAATATGAAACATATATGAAATATATATGATACTATAATTATAATATATATATATATATGTAATTTTATTTTCATTCTTTTAATATGATAATGAAGTGAAAGCAACGATCATGCGTACGTACGGACTACCGTCTCCATAAACAGTGCATTTCATTTATTATCTCCAAATATTATAGATTATTATAAATAAATATATAATGAATATTCAAGATAATTAAATCATGGTTTACATTTTAAATATGATAAAACCATGATCTATATAGTAATAACAACAAGTAATAAGTCAAAACATACTCGAAAGACAAGACAATTAACACCCGAAATAGTGAAAATAATGAAAGATTATTATCAAATGGGTAATAAAATATTATAAATGTGAATATGGTTAGTGAATTAGTTTTTAACACTCTTAAAACCATTATAAATTATTTTAGAGGTTGTTCACAAAAAATGGTATGCATGTTAAGAGATTTCGTCTCAATTTATATTCTATTGAGACTTATTTGTTGTTATGCACCTAGTTTATTTTATATAGTGTATATACTTCCATTTGAAATTTTATATCATAAATATATTTATTATAATGATATTATAAGTTTTATTTAATTTTATTCATTCATGGGTAATATTATTAAAATGTTTCAAAGTGGTATGAGACACTTTGGAATGTTTAAATATTATTCTCCTTGAGAACATTTTTAATGATTATCTTTACTATCTCACTTAAAATTGTGATTGTTAACTTTCTATTGAAAAAATAAATTTATTATTTTGCACCTAATTTCTTATATATGGTGTAAATACTTACAATTTTCTATATAATATGATGATCCATTCATTCTTCATGATATTTTGAGTTTCAATTTTAATTATTTCCTCTAAGTGGATTCAAGTTAAAAGTTACCAAGTAGAAAATAATTTCATAACCCAATTTATTTTCATTGGGTTATATTACTTGTTCATTATCATTAATATTATATGATTACTTGTATAATGACTTTGAATATCTATTTATTTATTTCCACTTATATATGTTGATTTATATTTGATACACATAATCTACTCAATTATTGATTCTCGCTCCAGCATTATAATATCTTCAAGGGTTTACTTTACAATTTCATATTGTTGGATTGTTTAAAATTGTTTTTCCATCATATGAAATTATTTGTTCATTTTTTGATTAGCCCTTTAATTTTATTCTTCTATAGTTATTCATAACCCTTTTCAAGTAATAGTACTATTTTCCCACTCTTTGGTACTCAAAATGATTTAGAAAATGTTTTTTAGAAAACCTGATTTCATTCTCTCTTTAGTCGATGAACCCATTTTCTTTTTAAAACCCTTTTTTTATAAAATTTTCTTCAAAAAATGTTTTTAACCCTTACAAAATTATTTATTAAAGAAATTTTTACCTTTTTTTTCTTTTACCCATGTATTCAAAGGAATATTATTTTCTCTCTCTATACAAGGAATTTTTATAACCTTTAACAATTAAAAAGGAATTTCCTTTTTAGCTTGTATGACATATACAAATTTAACCACTATCATTTATTAAAAGCTTCCCTTGCAAGATTAAAAGTTTAATTTTTAAACAAAATGTATTTAAAAGTGAATTTCAAAGAAAAATATTTAAAAAATATTTTTCCAAATAAAAAGGATATTTTCTTAAATAATGTTTTTAAAATATCTTTTTATGGTATTTCTATTCATCAACCACAATAACCCTATATTTTTACTCCAATTGAGATATTTTATATTGATACCATCCTTATTCTTCCTCTATATAGTTTAGGATTTATTTTTCCAAGAATAATGTTCAAATTAACTTCCTTGATACCATTTATCCCCCTTGAAATATTCAATTTCCTATGATCATTTGACATTTAATTTACCCTAAGTATCCATATCATTTTTCATGGATATGATTATTTCCTAAAATGTATACCATTTTCATATAGTTTTCACTTTGAATGTTATTTTACTATTTAGGTAAATATTTATAATTATATATCCTTTATTCCATATGGATATTTGATAAGGTATGTTTTTTATTAGTTAAATCAATTACTCAATATAAATAATGCTTTGGAAATGAAATGACCAGTGGGGTCCAAACTTTATATATCCCCTCCATGCATCGATAGGTTCTCATTAGAAAAATTAGTTGAACAAATTAAATAGGTATCTACCTATAGTTGTAAACAGTCTGGAGGATGGATCTTGATAGTACAAGTTTTCATATGCCTTAGACATGATGTCCAATAATTAATAATTTCCTTTATAAATATTTGAGTTATCATTATTATTATCCGTGAGGTTTTCATATGTTAAATTATATGGATGCATTTCATTATCATTTTACTAATTAGATTCCATGTTTTTTTAGTTTCATAACTTTCTATATTAATTATGCCTTATCAAGTTATTTGAATGGAATGTGTTATCAGTTATTTACCTTTCCATGTTGATTTATTCTCATCAATTAATTATTTATTCTTATTTACTTACCCCTAATGAAAATTTTAGCTCACCATTATTTTGTTTCCTATCCCCAAGAATCTAAGAATCATATTATGGAAGATATACAGGGATATACTAGATGGAATATTGTTTTCCTCAAAAAAACATTATGTTATAAATAGTATATTCATTTGTAATATAAGACTCATGTATGTATCTGGTTTACCAAGATTAATAAACTCTTCAGTCCTTTGAGAATTGATTCCCTATAATCGTGTCAATGTAATGGTAGTAGAAACTAGCTCTGGGATTTTTGGTTTTGGGTCACTAAAGATGGTATCAGAGTAAATTTAGTAGCAACCTTGATAAATAGATTTAGGGAAACATATATTAGAGAACATAACCCTAAGGTGGAATTCATAGATAAGTATAAAATGACATCCTAGAATTTTGTTAAAGTATAGATTATGTGTGTCTTCTGAGAAATTCATCATTTTCTGGATACTACAAGTGGATATGGTTTTAGCACAGATATACCTAGGAATAACAACTCAGACAAGGTGTGTCAAGCCTAACTCAACATAACCTGGTATAAGACAACATGCCTTACTATGCACCCGATTTTATAATCCTAGGGGATATGCTTTGGATAATTCAAATTTTATTTACAAACCATTACAAAGTATTTTAATAGATAATGAAAATAAATAACCTAGGTTAAACCTGAGGTATCTTAGATTGAAAATAACGTGTCAAGATTTAAACATCCTAAAAATGATTATATGTTTCTTTAGAATATGATAATTTATTCTTATACTATGGTTTTTGGTTTTAGGAAATACCCTCCTTTATAGGATAAAATCCAAACCAAGGAAGAACTTATGTGGAAATAAATGGATGAAGTATTTATGTATTGGGTTTATATTAAAAACCTTAGTTAAAAGGCTATTTAGTGATTACCTTATTTAAAGGATGCCCATCATAGTTATTTTGGAAATTAATATAGTTTTAGAAATGGAAAACATATATGTCAGGTGGAAACCAATAAAGTCCAACGAGGCTGTGGGTCTTGAAACCATGACTTAAGGACGATAAGGGTTCCACGCCAACCACTAACCTATGCAATTTTCTATTTAATATGTCATTTTTTTAGTTAAAAAAGTTGATGAATAAATATTAATGATAAATCATTAGTGTAACTCATTAGGTTTATAGATTAATTTATTAACCATATTGGATTTAGAGAATATTTAGAGACCAATAGTTATACTTACCACTCTTTTAGGGGTCTTAAGATCTGTTAGAAGTATATTTTAATGCTTCACGCATCAAAGTTAATTTTTAGATATCTATTTCTTGAATAACTATATGAATTAGAATTTTATTAGAGAACAACCAAAATATGTAATTGTAAGTAAATTTACTTATATTTTTAGGAAATAAATGAATTTATAAATATGATAAAACAAATCTAAAAAAGGTTTTCCAAATACCTTAATTTTGTTGAACCGATAGTCATTTAAATCATCACAGATTTAGGGCATTGAGGCCATAAACTATCCATTGATCATTAACTTGTTTGTGATTGATAACCTCAATAACTATCTATATATATTTAATATTTTACTCTAGTTACATATCTATACTTTCCACTAATGCTAACCTACTTAGATACCTAGTTATATTGTATTCCATGTAACTTTTGTACTTATCATTCTCTCTTTTTTAGAGGATTTTTTAATAACCCTTATCACAATGTGGGATTTCAAATATAAGAAATATAAAACAATTTATCACAAATATAGAGTTTAAATTTCAAGGATGCAATTTAATTGTGGTGGGGAGAATGTGACACCCTGAAAATATAATACAAGAACATTATATTTGATAGCGTGTATAAAATGCAACACTAAGTGTATAAGGGGATATAATATCCCAAGACTTACAATATATTTACTATTTTAGAAAAATTATATCTATTATATAACTTGAAATGTACAAAATACTAAGTTATCTTTCATTTCACACAATAAAGACTCTTTCGATAGCTTACGCTACACGCAAGACTGAATTTTACCGAACAACAATATATTATTAAAATATTATTATTTAATATAATAAGATATAACCCAGCCATTAAATTTGTGGTTATGAATATTATTAAATAGATTATGAAAAAATATTTTTTTATATAAATATAAAATAAATTCATTATTTAAAAATTAGTTAAAAATGAATACATGAACCAATTGAAAATAAAGTATTTTTATAGAAAACTATTCTTTTGCTTCCAATGATGTTTTATCCTAATAAATTAAATTATTTATAATTAGTTAATGTATATAATGAAATATATATGTTATATATTCAATAAAATATTTTTTACATTTATCTAATATATTTGATAGACATAAGATAATAAAAAACACAATATTACACATAAAAACCTATTTTTTTATAAAGGCACTTTTAACGCCTTTTAATGGCGAACCTATTTTAAATACAATTTTTGGAGATTTTATAAATATTATATGTTAAAATAAATTTAATATTTGAAATTTTAACATAAAAATTAGGATAGGTTGAATTTTTGGTATTTTTTCATGAAGTTTCATTTTTTGATGAATAGTACAAAAATATTGAATTTTAATTCAAAACTATTTTATCATCTAATTTATTTATAAGGATAATTTTTTAATAGTTTTAAAGATCAATTAGATAAATATTATATAATTTAATCTAATTTAGGTCATTTGAATCAATTTTAGTTTAAAATTGGACATACAAACTTAGCAAACTTTTGAATGTTTTTACTTTAAAACCCCGTTTTGTCATCCTGTCTGTGGGATTAAATTTAAATTAATTTTTACCACTTATGTTATTGGAATTTAGAAAAATGTAATATTTTTTATAATAATAATTTATCATTTATAATAAGTTCAAATTACTTTTTACCAAAAATAATATTGAAGGTAATTAAAATTAATTACAACGATTAAGGTGAAATTAAGCTTAACAAGGGACAAAACCTTAAACTTAAGGGACAAAATGACCTAGAAACTTGTCCAAAATCCATTTTATGGACATATTTAGACCCTATACTCAATTTTCACTAATATTTACCATTATTTGATCCAAATTAAAATTAAAAAAACGTGGGTGGAATTCCCTTTTCCAAAATTTACAAGTGTCACTCCTCCTCCACTATAAAAGGTAGTCACCCCTCCCACATCCTCATACCTATCAATATTATTTGGATCGAACAATATCTTCCAAAATAGAACCTCCAAATCCATAACCTAATCCTAAAATCCTCACCTTGGTATTAAATCTATACAAGGAATCCCTTTGATGAAAACCGAAATGAGTTAACCAAAGAAGAAGAAACACCTTTCCTCAAAGCTCTTTAGTTTTATTTCCATTATACACCCCCTAAAATATTCTTATTCCATGATTATATAATAACATAATTATAATAAATATACTAAGATGTTTTTATTCTAATGGTTCAACCTAAACTTACACACACTTCCATCAAATGGGTAAAGAACATACCGTTTATGTGTATGGTGAACAACTGCCAAAAAAATGTTGTTCGTTATTCTTTTACCGCCTATCGTGGTGGAATTTATGATGGGAAATTTGTTTATATATTATATATATGATATTTATTATGAATTTATTCTTCTATAATTTTTTTATAACATATACATTTATACTTTCCATTTTGTGTAAATACGATAACATCTTTTGTGGAAGTGTGGACTATCGCCCACTCAAAGCGATGTGATTCATTCACACTATAAATATAACGTATAAAGGATGATTTCAACAAAACTATAAAAAATATATGAAACATATATGATATTTTAATTATAATATACATATATATAATTTTCCTTTCATTCTTTTAATATAAAAATGATATGAAAGTAGTGTTCATGCGTACATATGGGCTACCATCTCCATGAATAGTGCATTTAATTTCTTATATCAAAATATTATTGATTATTATAAATAAATATATAATCAATTTATATGATAATTAAATCATGGTTTACATTCTTGAGATGACTAAACCATTATCACATAAGAAGAACAACAAGAAACAAGTCAAAACATACTTGAAAGACTATGCAATTAACACTAGAAATAGTGAAAATAATGAATGATTCTTATCAAACATGTAATAAGATATTATAAACATGAATATGGTTCTAAAATAAGTTATAAACACTATTAAAACCATTATGAAGGAGGTTATATTCCATTCACACAAAATTAAACACAAGGTAAGGTATTTCATCTCAATTTACATTTCATTGAGACTTATTTATTGTTATGTTTCTTTTATATGGTGTATATACATCCCTTTTACATGTCATATCATTACTATATTTATTCTCATGATATTATAAGCATCATTTAATGTTATTAATTCAGGTAGATCATGATTCAAATGTTTAAATGTGGTATGAGACACTTTGGAATGTTTAATGATTATTCTCCTCAAGAACAATTTTAATGATTATCTTTGAAATCTAAATTCCTTTTGTGATTTTTCACTTTCTCGTGAAAACATAAATTTATTTTTGTGCACCAAATTTATTATATATGGTGTACATAATTCCAATTTATCATATAATATCATTATTCATTCATTATTCATGATATTTTGAGTTCTAATTTTAATTATTTCATCTAAGGGGATTCGAGTTAAAAGTTACCAAGTGTAAAATAATTTCATAACCTAATTTATTTCTATTGGGTTATATTACTGCCTCATTATCATTAATATTATATGATTATCTATATAATAAATTTTATTATCTATTGATTTATTTATACTTCTTTATGCATATTTATAATTGATACACATAATCTACTCATTGATTGATTCTCACTACAACATTATATTCTTTTCAAGGGTTTACTTTACATTATCATTTTCTTTCAGATTGTTTACACTTGAATTTCCATCAGAGGAAATTATTTCACCATTATATAATAAACCATTAATTTTTATTCTCGTATGGTTATTCATGACATTTTTCACGTAATAGTACCATTTTCACACTCTTTGGTAATCAAACCATTTTAAAGAGTGTTTTAATGAAAACCCAACTCTATTCTCTCTTTAGTCAAAGTCCCTATTTTCTTCTAAAAAACTCATTTTATAAAAATGTTTTCAAAAAAAGTTTTTAACCTTTCTAAAACTATTTATTAAATAAATTTTTCACTTTTTTTATTTTACCCATGTTTTCAATGTAATCTCCTTATCTCTTTTTGAATAAGGAATTTTTCAACCTTTTACCGTGAAAAAGGAATGTTCTTTTTACCTCGTATGGAATGTACAAATTTAGTCACTTTCATTTATTCAAACATTACTTTGCATATTTAAAAGGTAAATTTTTAAAGAAATTTTTTAAAATTGATTTTGAAAGAAAAATATGTTCATAATGTTTTTCAAAATAAAAATTATATTTTCCTCAATAATCTTTTTAAAATATATTTTTATAGTATTTATATTCATAAATGAATAAAACCCTCTATTTTTACTCCACTTGGGATATATTTTATTGATACCATACTTATGATTCCTTAGGATGGTTAATTATTTATTTGTCTAAGGATAGTATTCGCATTCACTTCCTTGATTCCTTTTAGTCCCATTGAAATATTCAATTTACTATGATCTTTTGACATTGAATTTCCCCCAAGTATCCTTGTCATTTTTCATGAATATGATTATTCCCTGAACCGTATACCATTTTTCATATGATGGTAACTTTGGAAGTTATTTTATTATTTGAGGAAATATTTATAATCTTGTATATTTTTTTCAATACAAATATTTGATATGGAATATTGTTTATTAAATAAACCAATTAATCAATATGAAGAATGCTTTAGACATGAAATGACATATGGGGTCCAAAGTTTATATATCCCTCGATGCATCGATGGGTTCTCATCAGACATATTAGTTTCACAATTTAAATAGGTTTTTACCTGTAGCTTTAGAATTTCTAGAGGATAGATCTTAAAAGTATAGTTTTTATGTCCCTTAGACATGACATCCAATAATTAAGAATTTACTTTATAGTTATTTCAGTTATCAATGTTATAATCAATTTAAGTTATCAATGTTATTATCTATGAGGTTTTTATATGAAAAAACATATGGATTCATTTCATTCCCAATTTATTGATTAAATGGAATGTGTTTTTAGTTTCTTACCTTTACATATTTATTATGCCTTATCTAGTTATTTGAATGGAAGTTTTTATTAGTTATTTACCTTTTCATGTTGATTTATTCTAATTGAATCATTATTCTTACCCTTTACTTACCCTTAATGAGAATTTGAAATCACCCTTATTATGTTTCCATTCCAAAAAAATCCAAGAAGCATACTATGAAGGATATATAGGGATATACTAGATGGGATAAATTTATCCTTGAAAAAAAGTTATGTTGTAATTAGTGTATTTATTTTCAATACAAGACTCATGAATGTATCTGATTTAACAATAATACTAAACTATTTAGTCCTTTGGTATTTGATTCCTCATAATCAAGCCATTTTAATGGTAGTAGACACTGAATCTGGTCTTTCTATGGTTGGTCCGCTATAGATATAATGCTTCCATTATATGTTTTCTAATTTAATTTCTATGAAATTATTTTCCATATTATTTGGGAAATTTTTAGATTTTAAATAAGTGATTTGAAATTAGAAAGGATATTTTCCTCATAAAATATTCCCATATATATTTTAATGGAATTGTTATCTATGATAAATTCTTATGATGTTAATTATATTTTACCAGGGATATGATCCAATAATACAATCTATATTGTTTCTATGGATGGTTTATGATTATGATAATGATATGTTTATGAAACCCATTTATTTTACATGGTTTATGAAATTATAAATTAATGTGATGATTATAAGACCCATTTTCTTTGAATGGGTTATGATACAATGATATGATAAATATTTTATGATCTTATAAAAAACATGTGTATAGTTTTTTTATGTAAAGATTAAACCCTAAATTATATATCCCTAAAAATAATTATAAAATGTTTAATTTCTCTTGAGATAACTATGGAAAACAAGTCGATGTGTTTGATCCGCTATGGGAAAAAAGTCGATGTGCTTGATTTACTATAGGAAAAAAGTTGATGTTCTTGATCCACTATGGTAAACATGTGATAATGTTTGATTCATCATGATATGGGAAACAAGCATTGATAATAGATATATTATGATTTTATGGTCTCTATAGCTAACCATGAAATATATAATGGCCTCAATACTTATGACAATGACACACTTTTATGACATGAACTTATTTTTCATGATTGATTTATAATGATGTATCAATCTTCTGAATCATGTATTTTGAAATGATAAAGTTTTATTCCATGACTCATGTTTACGATCCATGATATATTTGGTATGAAATTTTTATTTTATGTTCACGATCTCATACCCTTAGTATTATCTTATGATTTCATAAGATTATCAATTGATATCTCCCATGTTTACCCTTACTAGGTATTCAACCTCACACGTAATTTTTTCTCCCTTCCCCAAGATATTAATAACGATTTTATTAGGTTATGTTAATTAAGATTACAATGTGGGAAGATATTTATAGGATATGTTGAAAATAATTCATGAAATAAAAATATTGTGTATCTAGTCTCCAATAACAGTAAAACTATAGGGTTCTCATGCGTGTATTGTGAAATATAATAAATACTCATCTAAAAAGATGTAATATTTATATATTAAAATCTTGGGAAACTATATTATATATATATAATGAATATATACGATATTTATATTATCATTAAAATTAAAAATAATATATAACCATGATTAGGTACTCGAACCACCGAATATAAATTTCCATGAAAAAAATAAACAGTGAACACTTAAAAATAAATATTTTTAAAAATAATAATTATTAAATGTGTGTTGGAATATTATAATGGACCATATATGGTATTATATATATGAATGTACTTTGGTATAGAAATATTAAAAATTTAAATCTATTATAATGATGGATTGAGTATATAGGAATCATGATAGACTTGAAGTAAGAGTTTTATGTTACAAACTATTTTTTATTAAGATTTTTATGCTTAAATTTATGATGATGAAATTTTATGATTTTTTACCAAAAATATCAGGAAATTATTTTTCATTTTGTTAAATACATGTTTCTATACATTTATATTCTCTTTATGTATTCAAGATACCAAAATAATGTTTTTATGGAAACTAAATTTATTTATCACTTTTTTGGGGATTAATTTTCTTCCATGTCCATATATTTTTTAAAATGTTTTCAATAATTTATTTATTATTCTACATTAATTAATTAAAGTCATTTTAACCTTATTTGACTGCCTGTAATTTTTTTAAAGATATCTTCTATTTGTTTTCTAAATGATGTACTTTTTAGCAATGGGTTGAATGAAATCATTTTCTATTATATATTGTATGAAAACAATTTCTTAATATCTTGACTAATCATAGATTTTAAACATACTTTTCTTGTTTAAATGGATATTTTTTAAATAAATTGTTCTCTGTAATATTTTGGAAACATTTTTATTTCAAATAATTGATTTGAAAATGAAAAGGGTATTTTCCTCCAAAAATATTCCAATGATCTTTAAAAGGATTTTTTATCTATGATGGCATCCTTTTATGAAACTTATGCTTTATTGGGGATATGATCTTAGGATATGATCCTAATTTATTATTTGGATAGTTAATGATTATGATGATGAAATATTGATGAAACTCATTTTCTTTTACATGGATTAAACTATGAAGTTATGATAAATATTTTCATGATGTTGTGGTATATATTTGAATTGATTATGATTATGTGGTAGGTGTGTCCATAATATACCTCCAAATAATTAAGTAATGTTTGATGTTTTATAAGCTCAGTGGGTACACAATATGTCATCTTAATCCCAAAATAGGGTATATTAAAGGTTAAACTTTTCTCAAAATATGATATATGCGTGGTTATACCATTATTGAACTTGGTACACGGGTGGTTAACCATGACTAACATGTGATGAATGTCATAATGGGTAGCCTTGACATAATATATCTATTATTATGATTATTACGCAATTTATGCAACTCATTTATTACATGATATTATGCCAATGTTATATCGTCATGGATTATGTTATTTAGTTATTTTATTATCCAGGTTATCTGAACCACTAATATATATACCATGAATCATGATTATTATCCATGAATTGATGGGTGTGGTTTTTTAATGTTGATCTCATGTTATCATACCCTAATGATCATTTTATCCATAAATAATCCTTAAAATCTCCTTTTTTTTACACTAACATTCATTATATCTCACCCTTTATCATGAATCCTTTTCCCCAGGACATGTTTAATGAATTTATGTATGATATGTATAAGAAGGGTTCTTATTTTGAAGAACATTGTGTGGGAGGATGCAGATATTTTATGTACTAGTTTTTGATGTATCCATGTTTTCAAAGACACATGACTTTTATGGTTCTATCATGGACCACAATGATATGTGATGAATATTTATCTAGTAAAATGTAATATTTACATTTGAAATTCTTAGTTCACCACAAATTTGTATCATAGAATGGTCCTGTTATTTTTGAAAACTAGAATGTGAAAAATTTAGTGAGAACACTTTGATTAAGCATATGTAATAGATAACTTCCATTGTTATGGTAAATAAAAGAGTGTTTTTTATTATCTAACATATCACAATATATATACTATAATGTGGATGTAGAAGATCAAGAAATTCACTTAGGGTTAAAATTTGTAAAATGGGTGGATTGGGTATTAACTCGATCATCACTGATTTACGATGAGTAGGCCTAATACTGTAGACCTGAGAAGATTCTTGTGAGGTATAGTCTTAGGTTAAGTCAAATTTTAATTATGAACTATTATGAAGTATTTTAATAGAATATGACCATATATGAAATAGGTTAAACTTAAGGTTCCATATATTGAAAAGTTAGTATTAGGATTTAGGAATCTTATAAATGATTTTTCATGGTTATATGGTTTCTCACTATGATTATTATTTCTCACACTATGTTTTTTAGGATTAGTCAATGGTTAGATACTGAAGAAACCATGTTAATAATAAATGTGATAGAAAATGAAATGATTTTACTCCTGATAAATAAAATGTTATGGGATATCAAATGAAAAATATCATTGATATGATTAAATAACTTTTTCAAGCCATGAATCACACTGAGCCTACAAATTATCGAAGGAGGGAACATCATTTTATTAATTCCATTTTTGAGAAAATATCCACATTATATTAGTGGTCCCACATATCTTGTAATTGTTATTCAACATATTAGTCCCACTGAAAATATATTTTCCATTCAATAGTGATCAAGCCATGAAAAATTTATTTCGCATATCTATCATTTAGAAAGAGAATTTGAATAATAGGGGAGTATTATCAAGAACATAAAAAAATGATGTAATTGACTCTCTATAGTGGGATATGTTTATAAGGTTATTTTTGAACAATTACTTTCCTCGTATTATTTCTATTAAAATATAAAAATATTTCCTCGAGACAAAGATGAAGGATGTGGAATCCATTAGTACCTATGAGGAATTTTTTGAAACAAATGAGGTAAAATTATTGTATTATCATTAAACTAGAAATTTTGGTTTATTGATTCTTTAGTGGCAATAAAAACAATTCTCTGAAGGGGTTATCCATAAGAGACTTCAACAGCCATGAAGAAATCATTCAATGTTCCACTAATGTCGAAATGGAGATTAGAGTCACCCATAAATATCATGGTTTTGAGAAGAAAATAAAGATAGAATTCAATGGAAATTATAATAATAAAAACCATGGAGGGAAGAATATGAGAATACCTATATGCCAAAATTGTGGATGAAAACATGGAAAATGTTTTGTTAAGGGGACTAGTAAATGAATTAATTGTGGAAAGGAAGGTCATCAGGAAATCAAATGTCGACATTATGGGAGCATGTTAGATAATAATGTGAATGGAAAGAATGCTCTACAAAATTCCCAACCCATATTCCAAATTCTAGGATTATGGAAATTATGAAAACCAATCCTATAATTTTTTGGTCAATAATGATGATCAAAATCAAAAACCTGTTAATACTTAAGAAAAAGAGAAATATCATGAAATAATTATTTCTAATGCAGTCTATGAGAATTATGTGGTGAATTGTACACTTACCATCCACTATAGAACAACTAATATCTAATTTGATTCTAGTTATACCCACTGTTTTATATTGGAATAATTTTCTAAGGGTTCCATATTACCACATCAACAATTAGAATCTAAATTAGTAGTGAAAACTCCAAATCATATGATGATAACATCTCAAGTCTATGATTCTTTTATGATTCAATTTAATTGGAAAATTCTTCCTTAAAATATTTTTACCCTCACTCTATTTGTATTTGATGTTATTTGGGGGTTGGATCAACTTTCTTTATATAAATCCCATATCAAATGTTGATGAAGGGATGTCACATTTTACATTCCAAACTAACCTATGGTAATCTATCTATGTGAGGATAAATATAAACTTCTAAAGGAAATTACATCCAATATATAGTTCATGATTCCTATTGAAAGTGGTTATTTGTCTTAATTGGTTAGGTAAAAACTCAACATCAAAGATATACATATTATATGAGATATTTTTAATGTATCTCTTAAAGAATATCCTAGTTTTATTATGAATTTTCATGTTTATATTTTAACAGAACTCATACAAAGTGCTGAACCAATTTCATAGACTCTATATGGAATGGCCATAGTTGTTTTGAATAAATTATACAAGAAATTCTAGGAGAATCATGATAAGGGATTCATTTTTTCATGTATGTCATCATGGAGTGCACAAATTAATTTGATTAAGAAGATATATGGACCAATGCAACTCTTTCATTATATTCAGTAACATAAAAATATCATGATTAAAAAAAATAATCTTTTCACACATATTCATGATTTGTTTGATCAATTAAAAGGAGATAAATATTTTTCTATGATTGATATTATATATATATATACTATCAATTGAGGGTAATAGGTGAAGACATGCCCATGATAACCTTTTACATGAGGTATGTATACTATGAATTTATAGTCATTTTGTTTTTTAATAGCGATTACCTCACATTCTTCAGCGATTTAATAAATTAATTCTTTAGAGAATAACTTGACCAATTTATGGTAGTATTTATAGATGATATTATTATATATTCTAAGGGAATGTAAGACCATTAAGTTCAATTAATCATTAACCTGAAGAACCTAAGGAAGGATAAGTTTTTTGAAAAATTTACCAAATGTGAATTTTGGATATCAAAAGTTTCATTTTTTGGGACATTTAATCTCAATTGATGCCATATTGGTGGATAGATTAAGGGAAAAAGTTATTAAAAATTGGCCTAGACCAAAAATTGTTATTGAGATCAATAGTTTCCTTCAATTAGATGGATATTGTTTATTATTTTTGAATAATCACTCATAGATATATAATGTTCTCACCATGTTAACTTAGATGTCATCCATATTCCCTTGGATATATTAATGTGAGTAAAATTTCAAGGAATTAAAGACAATGGTGCTCAGTGAACTTGTGCTCACACTAACCTTTAATGGATAAGGGTTTCTTATTTACATTGATGAATTATTTAATTTTAATTGATTTGTTCTTATAATAAATTAAATATGGATACATTATGCTATTCGTTAATTAAATCTTCATGAGTAGAATTTCCTGACCCTTAATAAGGAATTATCAGAAGTTATATTTGAATTAAATATATAAAGGCATTATCTTTATAGAAAAATGTGTAAAATATATAAATATCATAAATTATTAACGTATAGATTCACCTAGAAAGAGTTGAATATCATCTAGAGAAAACTATAGGAGTTGATTAAATATTATTACTTCTTAATACATTACCACCCTAGGAAGATGAATTGGGTGATTGATGATATGATTTGTAAAGACCCTAATAGTTTTTCTATAATGAGTATTTAAAGGGATCATATATTTATGGGTTTTTAAATGATGTATCATGAAATATTTTAGGGAGGGTGGAAATATTATTTTTCTCAAATGACTATGCAACTATATATACATGTGATGATTTAAAAGCTCAAGGAGGAAGATTTAGAGGTAAAAAAGAAGATGAGAGAGGTTTTTGAGTTAAACCATGATTGTGGTAAAATGAAAAGGTTCAAAAACTGAGTATGTTTCCCTTTAATTATAGACATGAATAAGGAGTTATTGAAAGAAGTTCAAAATTCATCATTTTCTAATCATCCAAGAAGTATATGGATGTATAGAGATATGAAATAGTTGTTCCATTGGGACCAAATGATGAGAGATATTGCAAAGTATATATATTAGTACTAAGTATGTTTTCAAGTTAAGTCATGGAGATAGATGTTTAAGGGGATGTTACAACTATTACCCACACCAAAATGGAAATTAGAAAAAACAAAATTAATCTCATCACCATCCTCTCCCAAACATATAAAGTCCATAATTTTATCTTAGTTATACTCTATATCTTTTAAAAGTCATCAAATTTGATTTCTATATGGAAAAACTTATCCCTTGATCAACTTTCAAGGATATAAATTATGTAAGTGGTAAGGTTCTATAGAGTACCACATTCTATTACATGTAACTGTGTTTTGAGGATTAACTCGTTATTGTGGAGAAGTATTCATTGTGATCTAGATACAGAGTTGTGTTTTAGTACTGATTATTATCCTTAAATAGGTGGTCAGTTTGAGAGAACCATTCAACCATTTGAGGATATTATAATTTTATGTTCTCTAGATTTCAAATACGGTTGGGATCAACACCTTTCTCTTTTTAAATCAATTGTAATAATTTCGTTCACTCGAGAATTTAGATGTATCATTATAAAGTCTTCTATCAAAGAAATTGAAGAATTAAAACTTGATGGGAATAAGTTGGAGAATAAAATAAATTGTGACCTTAGATAGTTAAGGAAATTTTAGAGAATTTAAGATCCATTTAGCATCGCATCAAGGTAGCTCAAAGTCGATATGAGAGTTATGCTAATGATCACTAGTGATTTCTGGAATTCAAAGTTATGAAGAATTTAATCATATGAATTTATCTATATAATAATTTTATGAGATTATAAAATAAATTAAAAGTGATACCTAGGTATATTTTTCCATTTTAAATTTTTAATTGAGTATAGACCATATCTTATAGCTTAGTGCTTCCACAGAACAACTCTCAAGTTCACATTGTGTTCCATGTATTTATTTTAGCGAAGTATATAAAATATCCGTTACATGTACTAAAAATAAAGGTTATACTAATTTATCATGATCTTTACTATGATGAAAATTTAGTATAAATCTTCTATCATAGTGATAATGTGCTATGGAACAATATTACTCACCTTGTTAAATTTAACTGGTGGAATCATAAATCCAAGGAAGAAACATAGGAACCTAAGGATGTGATGAAGTAAAGATATCCTTATTTATTTATATCTAAGTGACAAATATTTTTGGGTGAATTCACTCTAAGTTTGGTAGAATGTATCATGAAATGATTTTATCTATATTTATTTGAAATAAATTTTTAGTATTTGATAGCATTCTTTACAGGCAACCATGAGTCTAAACAAACATGTGATATGGAATACTTATATAAAACTGATGTTGGGTTGATGTAAATGAATAATATTAAAAATATTATGAAATTAGTTAATAATTTTTTCCTAAATTCAAATGTATTTATTAATGCCTAATAAATAGTCAGTAACATTTTAAAAATAATATTTAATGATTAAAAGGCCTATTTTTTTCAATGAAATGTATTTTCCAAATGTTATTTTTTATTATATAAAAAATTATATCAGTAAATATTAAAAATTAATTTCAATTAAATTTATTTATAATGTATGAAAAACAACTACACATTAGTTATCTTAAGGTTTTCAATTATGATAAAATAATTTAAAGCTAAAAATAGTAATTTTTCGTAAAACTAATTTTTTTTTGTGAAATGTGTTTTTTATTATAATAAATTAAATAAATAATTAATGATTAATGGTTTTAATGTAATCTATATATTAAAAATTAAAATATTTTAACATTAATTTAATAGTTCTTAATTGGAGAGGAATTAAAGTAAATTCATTTTTATGCATAAAAATAATTTTCTCTAAAAACAAGTTTTTGTTGTGGTTTGCACGTTTAATTTAAAATTAATTACTTCAACTTATAAAAATTAATTTCTATAAAATGGATTATATATTTAAAATAATATTTCCTTGTTTTTAATGAGTCCACCTTCATTTTTTCCCACAATTAATAATAATAGTAGTTAAAACATATCGCGATTAAGGATGAAACTTGAATACTTGGGGGTGTTAAACTAAGAGACAATAGTAATATTGCCTCCTAAAATAATATAATTATTATTATTTTAAGATATTTATTCCACATATTATCCTAAATTATAATTAATGGATATTAAATTCTACTTACATAATAAATTTAATTTATATTATTTAATTCTTTTAAGAAATTCCATGCGTGTCCACTCCCTCAATTATAAAAGAGACCTTTTGTCCATCCTTATTCAATAATTTTCAGCATTATAACTCAAAAAATACCTACTATAATACCTTAAAATATTACTTAAATTTATCAAAGAGATCATTTCCTCCTCTTAATACTAATCAATCAATGCTTGAGGTGTAATCCAAATCATGTCTTTCAAAGAACATGAATACATCTTAATAGAGATATTTCAATTTTAATTCCTATTTCACCTTATGTGAACCTATTGAATCCATAATAAAATGATTATTCTAGTATAATTATTACATTGAGTGTTTTTTATGATCATATAACAACTATTTTTCATAACCTTTCTATCAAATGTTAAATAAAAGTATCACTCATGCATATGTGTAGACTACCAACTCCACATAGAGATATTATTAATTTTCTATCACCACCTCACATTGATGGATATAATGATGGATTAAATAAATAAATATTATATTTATAATATATATTTTATTATTTAATGTGAAAATATTATTTATATTTCTTTCCTTATTTTCATTAGAATACGAAAACAATATTCATGCTTACATACGAACTACCGTCTCCAAGAATTGTATAATTCATTTTTCTATATCTACCTTTCATGAATGGTTATAAATATGTATATAATGAAAATATATGATATTTATATCATGAGAAAAATTATGGAGGTTATTTATCAAAGATTAATATAAGGCCCTAGCCTTAAACGTTACTTAATCTTGAGTTACTTCATGAATACACGTTGAGGATCTTTTCAGGTTTAGAGTTTTAGAGAATTAGATCATAAATCATGCATTACATTCCACATTTAAACAAAGTGGTTACATAAAATATAGTAATCATTTTTCCCATCAACGGAAACATATTTAAAATAAAACATGGATTTTTTTCTTAACACTATCATCACATCATGTACCCTTCCCCTGACCTGTGAAAAACATTTCAAAAACTTGGGATGAGCATAAAAAGCTCAGTAAGGGATATAAAGTACGAAATGAAGACATTAGTCCATGTATGAAATCATAATTTACTCATAAAACATAAGCATTTTAACATACCTCATCAAATCATGAATAAATCATAGAAATCATAAGACATAAAGGCAACTTGAGGCATTCATAACATTCTTACGTAGGGAGTAACCCTCATGGTTACGTTTGGAATACCCATCACAATATATTCCCTAAATCTCTTCGGAGAAACCTTAATGTTTAAATCATTCATGTTACCCAATGAATTGGAGAGCTATATCAAGCTCACCTGCCCTTAATTTATCACGGAACCACCCGTCTTCATAAATAATGCCCAAGAACCATAACATAATCGTATCACATAAAACATGCATAAAGGAAACATAACATTTCCACATTTCCATCACAAGATATCAATACAACACATTGATAAAATAACAACATTATGAAAACCATTTTCAATCCCAAAATAAAATTAAATTAAAACATGGTATTTATTTTTCATTTAAAAAAATGTTATGGCTTGTAGAGGAAGCCGAAACTCAAATAATGGTCACGGTGGTGGAGAAGTCGTTGTCACCGCATACATATGACAAAAACATTCCCTTTTTTTGTTTAGTAAAACACTTCGTATAAAAATATTCCTTTTGAATAAGTGTAAAAGTCAAACGGGTTTATACACTGTATAAAAGAAAGTTGTGTATAAAACAAAATATGCCTCAATGAAAGGAGATTGAGACGAAGTCCCTTACCTCGGGTCCGACTTGACTCGATCATTCTTTAACATCCTGAATAATAAAATTGAGTTAATTTCTACTTTATTAAGAACCTTTTTCAAGTTCATTATTCCTTTTATATAACTTATTACCATGTTATGAACACTATGTAATTATTTAAGTTAATAATGGTCATTTTGTCGACCTTTGCCACTTGAGTCGAAAGTAAACTTCTTGTAATTACAAGTTGTTCATGTGGTAAAATATACATTATATACAAGAATTATATTCATGATTTATATATCATATATATCATATATATCTAGTATATACATGCATTTATAATATTACATAACATTTAGAGGTATGAAATGAAATGCACCGTTCATGGAGACGGTAAGCCGTACGTACGCATGAACGCTACTTCCATTTCTCTTTCCTATTTAATGGAAAGGAATAATAATGATATAAAATTATATTATAATTCCAGTATAATATCATATATGATATCATTAACTCTATCCTTTATACATCCCACATATGGCATTAACGAATCAAATCACTTTGAGGGGGCGATAGTCCGCACTTCCTAAAATGAAGATATCGCATTTACCCATATTGGAAACCATAAAGGTATGACATAAATGAAAAATACAGAAGCTTAAGGAAAACATAAACATATTATATATCATATATAAATATAGAGACATATTAATGGCCACCCTTGAAGGTGTTAGATGAATATTGAACAATCATCATTTCGTGAGGTAGAAATTCGCCATCCAGGGAAACAGTATGCTCTTTAACCATTAGATGAAGGTGTGTGTAAGTGTAGCTCGAATCCTTCTCATAAAAATATCATAGTATATTGAATATAATGTTTTGGTTACAAAAGAAAGGAATAAAAAGAGTTTAGGGGGTTGGAGAAGCAAAATAAAACAAAATAACACAAGTGAAGACATTACCTTTAAATCGGGTAACTCCTCTTGGTTTGAACCAAAAGGGTTTCTTGAAGAGATTTCTACCTAAAGTAATGATTATAGGATTAAGAGAGGGATGTGTAGAGATTAAATGAGTAGATTTTTGTTGAGACAAAGTCTTCATAGGTGTGTGTAAAGAGGTAGAGGTGGGGGCATTTTATAAGAGGAGAGGAGGGGCACTCTTGGAAAGTAAAGAAATGTTACTTTATTTTAAAATGAGTTTCTAATTTAAAAGTTCCCAAATTGATATATTTCTAGGATAAGGTGATAAGGGTTTGAAATATACTCATATAATAGGTATTTGACAATTTTAATTCTTAGATTTTACATTATCTTTTCATTTTATTTAAATCATTCATTAATGAGGTTATCGCTGCATCTTCATGTTGTCATAAATAATTTAATTTATTCAATGTCTAAAAATTATAAAAAAATAATATGATATAGGAAATATTTTTAGCTTTCAAATGACTATTTCTAGTCCAAAAGATCATTTATTTAGACAAAATTAAAATTTTTTTACTCAGGTGATACATTCTTTGTTATATTTAACTTTCTTTAAAAATAAAAAGATAAAAAGTCATTATCACACAAAAGTGATTCCATGGGGTCCCCAACTTGGGCATAAGGAATCACATGGTAGGAAATGACACAAACAGTAGCATTAGGACACATGTTGGGGTCATTTATTATTATTATGATATTATTTTATTATCCTTAACTACCCGATTACTAATTAATCAATATAATTAAAGATAATTACCATCGTTACTATTCATAATGTCCAAAAACAAAAGAGTCTTGATTACATAATTTAGAACTTATGATTCCAAATATGTAATCAATTTTACCAAATTCCAAACACAGAAATTGCAATAATTAATTTAAAAATAATTCTTGTTGTCAAAACAAATAGCGGGTTTTTTAGAAACAATATCTATGAAAAGTTTGGCACTTGTTTATTCTCAATTACAAAGTGAAATTAATCCCAATGACCACCATTGGATTACATGGTAAAAATATATTCTATTTACACTTTAAAACCAATTAAAAAAATAATCTAACCATATAATTAAATTAGATGAAAATGCAGTTTTGATGTAAAATGCAGTATTTTTCACTATTCATTAAAAAGTGAACATTGTCAGAAAAATACCAAAAATTTATCCAAAGTAAATTTAAATGTCCCAATCATAAAGAATAAGTTTATTTTTATAAATAGAGCTTATTAAATTTTCAAAAGTTTGATTTAAAAATGGTTTTCCATCAAAAGGCAGTAAAACAATGTTTTCAAAAATATTAGTGTATTCCATGCTTAAGATTGGATTTATTCTCATTTTAAGCCTCTAGAACACTATCTAATTCATAAATACACATAGATATGAAAATATATTATTCATTACTTACTTGGGATATTACATCCTTACCCCCTTTTGAAAATTGCATCCCCACAATTTATTTACTTATCGAATAAGTGGGGGTATTTATCCCTCATTGCATTTTCAGATTCCCATGTTGCCTCTTCAATCATGTGGGTTTTCCAAAAAACCTTTACTTGATGGATAACCTTATTCCGTATCACTTTCTCCATGTGGTCAAGAATCTGGATTGGTTGTTCCTCATAATATAGGTTCTCTTCCAGCTGAATTACCTCTGGACTCAAAACATGAGATGGATCTGGCATGTACTTCCTTAACATTGAAACATGAAAAACATTGTGTACCTGAGATAAAATCGGAGGTAAATCCACTCGGTATGAAACTTATCCAACTCTCTCTAGAATTTCATATGATCCAATGAACCTTGGACTCAGCTTTCCTTTCTTACCAAATCGCATCACACTCTTCCATGGTGAAACATTGAAGAAGACATGATCACCTACCTCAAAAGAGAGATCATTCCTCCTGTTGTCCGCATAACTTTTCTACCTCCTCTGAGCTGTTCTCATGTGTTTCTATATCATCTGAACTTTTTCTACCAACTCTTCTACCAAATTTGGTCCCATAAACTTCCTTTCACCCACTTAATCCCAGAAAGCTATAGTTCGACACTACTTCCAATATAATGCCTCAAATGGTGCCAACTGTATACAGGAATGAAAACTGTTATTATAAGAAAACTCAACCAAAGAAAGATGTTGGTCCCAACTTCCCTGATAATCAATCGAACAAGAACATAGCATATCCTCCAAATTCTAAATTGTTCATTCTGACTGCCCATCTGATTGAGGATGAAAAGTTGTATTAAAATTTAATTCAGTACCCAACGACTTCTGAAGGCCTTTCCAAAAGTTAGAAGTGAACCTAGGATCACGATCAGATACAACGGAGAGGGGAACTCCATGAAACTGGACTATCTCTTTAAGATAAAAATGGGAAAGTTGATCTAGGGAAAAAGTATCTCGTATAACAAGGAAATGAGCAGATTTAGTCAAGCGATCAACTATAACCCAGATTGCATTATTACCTCGAGGTGTCTTCGGCAATTCCACAACAAAGTCCATGGATATATCCTCCTGTTTTCACTTTGGAACTGGTAAAGGTTGAAGAATCCCTTTCGGTAACTTCCGCTCTGCTTTTACTTGTTGAAAATTCAAACACTTCATAGTAAAACCAGCAATATCCCTTTTCATTCTGTCCCACCAGTAATACTCCCAAAGATCTCTATATATCTTAGTACTGCCTGAATGAACTAAAAATGGAGAACTATGAGCTTCACATAACAAATATCTCTTCAAATGTGAATCACAAGGCACACACAATCTCTTCCCAAATCTCAAAACACAATCATTATCAATGTTGAATTCAGGAAACTTACCTTTCTGAACCAGCTCTACCTTTTTCTGCAACTCACTATCTTGCTTCTGTGCTTTCCTAATTCTGTCTGATATAGAAGATTTCACTGATACCTGAAACAAAACAGAAGGACATCCTGCACCAACAACTTCTATGCAAAAGTTCATCAAATCCTCAACCAAAGGATCATGTTCCAAACACAACATTGTTAATGAAGCATTACTTTTTTGACTCAAAGCATCAGCCACTTTATTTGCTTTTCCTGGATGGTAATGAATTGTATAATCATAATCCTTGATTAATTCTAGCCATATCATATGTCTCATGTTCAATTCTTTATGAGTGAATATATACTTTAAACTTTTTTGATCAGTATATATTTCACACTTTACTTCATACAAATGATGCCTCCAAATTTTTAAAGCGAAAACAACAGCAGCTAATTCCAAATCATGTGTAGGGTAATTTACCTCACGAGTTTTCAACTGTCGTGAAGAATAAGCAATTACCTGATCATTCTACATTAGGACTCAACCAAGTCCTTTCAATAAAGCATCACTGTAGATAACAAAATCACCATTCCTAGAAGGTAGTGCCAAAACTAGAGCATTCACCAATCTTCTTTTCAATTCCTGAAAACAATCATCACATTCTTTTGTCCAGATAAACTTAACACCCTTCCGAGTTAGCTTAGTCATTGGACTAGATAACTGTGAAAAATTTCTAACAAACCTTTATTAATAGCCTGACAAACCAAGGAAGCTATGAATCTCAGTTACATTTGTGGGTCTTGGCCATTCTTCCAAAACTTTTGTTTTAGCAGGATCAACCGTAATTCCATTTTTTGAAACAATGCGACCAAGGAAAGAAATTTGTTGTAACCAAAACTCACACTTGCTGAATTTTCCATAAAGTTTATTTTCTTATAAGGTTTACAAGATAACCATTAAATTACTTTCATGCTCTTCTTTACATTTAGAAAACACCAAAATATAATCAATCTCATCACAATTTCTGATATTTTTCACTATCCACCACCACTGATCAGCTTCACCTTCAAAACGGTAATCAGAAAGACTAACCTTTTTATGTTCTGAACACCCAATGACATCAAAAATCTTCTCCAGTTCTTTAATCCACCCTTCTGTTATCACAGAATCAGATGATCCTCTGAATGATGGGGGATGTTTCCTCATGAAATGTTCCACCATTGGCATGTTCCTCTGCAGTTGATCTGGATGATCTCATGCATGGATACCACCACCATTTATAGCCTGAGTCAACTGTGCCATCACTGTAACAAACTGTTTAGTTCTGATTCTGACCATCTCAAGATAATGATTTGAAAGGTCATTTCCCTCTATATGCCTTCCTAGAAAAGCTGTTCTATTTCCTCTATGAAAAACCATTCTTAACATAGAAATATCTTACACGAAGCAACATGGTAATCTTTAAATGCTATATCATTTCAATCATACCATAAATTAATTTATGGACAAAAATTTAAAAAAAAATTTAACTCCTAAAGTTGTCTAAACCGACCTCTGATACCAACTATAAGGCCCCAGCCTTAAACATTACTTAATCTTGAGTTACTTCAAGAATACACGTTGAGGATATTTTCAGGATTAGAGTTTTAGAGAATTAGATCATAAATCATGCATTACATTCCACATTTAAACAAAGTGGTTACATAAAAGATAGTACTCATTTTTCCCATCAACGGAAACATATTTAAAATAAAACATGGATTTTTTTCTTTACACTTCCTTGACACTATCATCAAATCATGTACCTTTCCCTTGACCTGTGAAAAACATTTTAAAAACTTGGGATGAGCATAAAAAGCTCAGTAAGGGATATAAAAGTATGGAATGAAAACATTAGTCCATGTATGAAATCATACTTTACTCATAAAACATAAGTATTTTAGCATACCTCATCAAATCATGAATAAATCATAGAAATCATAAGACATAAAGGTAACTTGAGGCATTCATAATATTCTTACATAGGGAGTAAACCTCATGGTTACGTTTGGAATACCCATCACAGTATATTCCCTAAATCTCTTCAGAGAAACCTTAACGTTTAACTCCTTTGCGTTACCCAATGCATTTAAGAGCTATATCGGGCTCACCCGCCCTTAGTTTATCATGGAACCACCTGTATTCATAAATAATTCCCAAGAACCATAACATAATCGTATCACATAAAACATGCATAAAGGAAACATAACACTTCTACATTTCCATCACAAGATATCAATACAACAAATTGATAAAATAACAACATTATGAAAACAATTTTCAATCCCAAAATAAAAGAAAATTAAAACATGGTATTTATTTTTCATTTAAAAAAATGTTATGGCTTGTAGAGGAAGCTGAAACTCAAATAATGGTCATGACGGTGGAGAAGTCGTTGTCGCCGCATACATACGACAAAAACATTACCTTTTGTTGTTTAGTAAAACACTTCATATAAAAATATTCCTTTTGAATAAACATAAAATTCAAAGGGGTTTATACACCGTATAAAAGAAAGTTGTGTATAAAACAAAATATGCCTCAATGAAAGGGGATTGAGATGAAGTCCCTTACCTCGGGTCCGACTTGACACGATCGTTCTTTAACGTCCTGAATAATAAACTTGAGTTAATTTATAATTTCTTAAGAACCTTTTTCAAGTTAATTATTCCTTTTATATCACTTATTTCCATGTTATGAACACTATGTAATTATTTAAGTTAATAATGGTCATTTTGTTGACCCTTGGCACTTGAGTCAAAAATAAACTTCTTGTAATTACAAGTTTTTCATGTGGTAAAATATCCATTATATCCAGAATTATATTCATAATTTAGATATCATATATATCATATATATCCAGTATATACATGCATTTATAATATTACATAACATTTAGAGTTAAGAAATGAAATGCACCGTTCATGGAGACGGTAAGCCGTAAGTATGCATGAACGTTACTTCCATTTATATTGCCTATTTAATGGAATGGAATCATAATGATATAAATGTATATTATAATTCCAGTATAATATCATATATGATATCATTAACTACATCCTTTATACGTCCCACATATGGCATTAACGAATCAAATCACTTTGAGCGGGCGGTAGTTCGCACTTCCTAAAATGAAGATATCGCGTTTACCCATAATGGAAACCATAAAGGTATACCATAAATGAAAAATACAAAAGCTTAAGGAAAACATAAACATATTATATATCATATATAAATAAAGTGACATCTTAATGGCCACCCTTGAAGGTGTTATATGAATATTGAACAATCATCGTTTCGTGAGGCAGAAATTCGCCATCCACAGAAATAGTATTCTCTTTAACCAATAGATGAAGGTGTGTGTAAGTGTAGCTAAAATAATTCTCATAACAACATCCTAGTATATTGAAGATACTAGTGTTGTTACAAAAGAAAGGAATAAAAAGAGTTTAGGGGGTTGGAGAAGCAAAATAAAACAAAAGAACACAAGTGAAGACATTACCTTTAAATCGGGTAACTCCTCTTGGTTTGAACCAAGAGGGTTTCTTGAAGAGATTTATGCCTAAGGTAAGGCTTCTAGAATGAAGATAGGGATTTGGAGAGATGAAATGAGCAGATTTTTTCTGAGGAAAAGGCTTGAGAGGTGTGTGTAAAGAGGTAGAGGTGGGGGCCTTTTATAAGAGGAGAGGAGGGGCACTCTTGGAAAGTAAAGAAATGTTACTTTATTTTAAAATGAGTTTCGGATTTAAAAGGTCCCACATTGATATATTTTTAGTATAAGGTGATAAGGGTTCTAAATATACTCATCCAATAGGTATTTTACAAGTGTAAGTCTTATATTTTACATTATCTTTTCATTTTATTTAAATCGTTCATTAATGAGGTAATCACTGCATCATCATGATGCCATAAATAATTTAATTTATTTAATGTATAAAAATTAAAAAAATACTATGATGTAGGAAATATTTTTATCTTTAGAATGACTATTTATAGTCAAAGAGATCATTTATTTAGACAAAATTAAAAATGTTTTACTCAGGTGATACATTCTTTGTTATATTTAACCTTCTTTAAAAATAAAAATATAAAAAGTCATTATCACACAAAAGTGATTCCATTGGGTTCCCAAGTTTGGCACAAGGCATCCCATGGTCATACATGACACAACCGGTAGCATTAGGACACATTTTGGGGTCATTTGTTATTATTATGATATTATTTTATTATCCTTAACTACCAGATTACTAATTAATCAAGATAAGTAAAGATAATTACCGTCATTACTATTCATAATGTCCAAAAACAAAAGATTCTTGATTACATAATTTGAACCTTCTGATTAAAAATATGTAATCCATTTTACCAAATTACAAACACAGAAATTGCAATAATTAATTTAAAAATAATTCCCGTTGTCAAAACAAATAGCGGGTTTTTTAGAAACAATATCTATAAAAAGTTTGGCACTTGTTTATGCCCAATTTCAAAGTGAAATTAATCCCAATGACAAAAATTGTCTTAAATGGTAAAAATATATTCTATTTAAACTTTAAAACCAATTAAAAATATAATCTAACCATATAATTAAATTAGATGAAAATGCAGTTTTGATGTAAAATGCAGTATTTTTCACTATTCATTAAAAAATGAACATTGTCAGAAAAATACCAAAAATTTATCCAAAGTAAATTTTAATGTACCAATAATAAATAATAAGTTTATTTTGAAAAATAGAGCTTATTAAATTTTCAAAAGTTTGATTTAAAAATGGTTTTCCATCAAAAGGAAGTAAAACAATCTTTTAAAAAATATTAGTGTATTCTATGCTTAAGATTGGATTTATTCTCATTTTAAGCCTCTAGAACACTATATAATTCATAAATAGACATAGATATGAAAATATATTATTCATTACTTACATGGGATGTTACAATTAATGTACATGAAATTTAACAGTTGAACAAAAACATTATTGAAAAACGAATCAATTTACTCGTGAAAACGATGATTTTAATAAATAATTATTAGTAAATGGATGTGGAAATGTTTTAAGTAGAAAATATATATTATTATAGTTATTAAAATGGTTCTAGGATATAATTATAATAAATTATAATTTATTATAAATGATTTTATAGTTATTATGAAGCAATATGGACTTGATGTAAGGATTTTATATTACAATCTAGTTTTTACCGATACTGTGTATGCTTAAAATTTCAATGATGGAATTATGTGATCTATATCTCAAAAAATAAATATTTTTCTTATAATAAGTTTATTTTTAAGGATAAATTATTTCCTTTCACTTTACTCTATTTAAGTACCCATGATACCGAAATAATATTCTTAAGGAAAAGTCCCTTTATTTCTCACTTTGGTCAGGAGTCATTTTCATCCATGATAATATTTTCTTTAAAATGATTTAAATTATATTTTTACTACTATATAATTATTTAATAAGTAAAATTTAAACTTATTTTACATTATATAAAAATTATTAATGGAAAATTCTTTTCATTTTCTGAATGAGGTAATTTCTACTAAAGTTATGAACACAATATTTGTTTTTATGTATACCGAAAACATAGCTTTTCCAAACATCATGAAAACTCTTTTATTTGAATCTTATTCTTCAAGTGTCCATGGTTATTTTCAATTTAAAAATATTTCCTAATTTTTTTGTAATTTTTTTTATATTTTAAATAACATATTTAAAAATTAAAATCGTATTTTCCTCATGAAATGTTCTAGTGATCTTTAAAAGAAATTTTTATATATGATATCATCATTTGATGATACTTATGATTCACTAGGGTGATCATAAAATGATAAAATTATTATTATTTCTATTGATTTTTATAATTATTAACATAAAATATTATTTTCCATAGGTTAATATTTAAAGTAATGATAAGTGGTTTGATGATTATGAGGTTTATATATCAATGGATTATGATTATGTGATAAGGGGTCTGTTATATACCTTCGTTGCATTAGGTATATGTTAATGTTTTATGAGATAAAAGGGTACATGGTGGTTATACCATGCCCATAATATGGTACATGAGAGGTAATCCCAAGCCTGAAACAGGTACACAGGTGGTTATACCAAGCCTAATATGTAATTAATGTCTTAGTGGGTAGCCTTAACATAAGATTTATATAGGTATGATTATGCCACATATTATTCCACTCATTTATGAAATGAAAATATGTCAATGTTATTCTATCAGGGATCATGTTTATTAACAACCAATATTTATTACACTACTCTTGATTGTGATCATTGAATTACTTGGCAAGGTTTTAATATGTTAATCTCATGTTTTAATATCCTTATATTCATGTTATTATTAAATTATTATTTATATCTCCATTATTTACCCTTTCTATGAATATGATATCACATGTTATAATGTTTATTTTTTCTCAATAAATGATGAAAGGTTTTTTGTAATATATGACTATGAAGGGTTCTAGTTACGTAGAACATTGTGGAAGATGATGTAAATATTTTTTATACCAGTTGTTTATGCATATAAGTTTAAAAAGAAACTAATATTTTTTTATGGAAAATATCATAATTGTTATTATATAATATTAATCCAATAAGATGTAATATTTATATATGATATGTTTGGGTCAACTGAAAACATGTTTTTTGACATGGTAACTCTAGGTAATGATGAAATTCCTTTACAAAGGTTTATAGATCGTTCACTCCTCTCCAAAGTGTAACACTATCTTCTCTTACTCTATACATAACTTTGGGAATGTTAATTTTCCATTTATATACATCTGGGTCACTTCAATACTATATATACATGAATTTATCTTTCATAACAATAATTATAAGAATAAACTCTTGACGTGAGGTTCAATTTTTTATCTTCTAATAGAATATAACAGAAAAAAATCCTCATCTAGATGAATTGTATTAATTAATTAAATAATCTTTTTTTATGTTCCATACTTAATTATTCAATAATACATTTGTAATAATCTAACACTACCCTCTCCTAGAAATTTTCCTTCATTAAACCAGAAGTGATCATTGGAACTTAGTTGTAGCTCTCATCTTTCATACTTATTTTTATTCTAGATATGTTAATGTGATTCCCCTTTCTATATTTATGTGTTCCATAGTAGATTATATAATGATATTTAAACCAAAAAACCTATTATAAATTATTTAAGTTTATTATTTTCCTCTAACTTAAAAATATTAAGCCACATGTCCCACTCATTTAGAGTTATTAAAACATGTCTCCTCAAGTCAATTGAAACCCTAGAATCTGGAGCCAAACCATACTATTTAAAAATTCAAACTAAATGATCATGATATTATGGAAACTTATACATCATGGAGGCATATGACTCACTATGACATTATCCTCATCAACTTTAAATATATTATGTCTTGAAAGCCTCAATTTCAGAGTGATTCTTAGTCAATAAAATGATCCATGAAATCCTTTTAAAATCTATTTTTTCAATCTGATATGATCAAGTGTCATCTTAAAAATCAACTCAAACCCTGTATCCAATTGTTTTGTAATATTTTTCTCATGATTAATAGTTATTCATCATCATCTAGTGAATAATTCAGTCTCATTTACTAAATTTAATATCAAAAAGTATAGGAAACATGTTATGATGTTGTCATTTATTCTTCTCAATTAGGTCTTTGAATGTTATGATGCAGTGTGTCTGATGTGTTGTGATTCCATTAGCCATAACATTTTTGTGATTCATTAGAAATCTGTTGACACATTTTCATGGAGAAAAAAATAAAATTATAGCATGATTTTTATATATAATTTCAATATCCATGAAATACTATTATAGTCCACATGTTAGAACATGAAGTACCTCATTGAGGTGTGATTATCATGTAGTTAATCTTATGTACTTTGCATTTACTGATACATATGATAGGTTATGATATGGTATCATCCTTAATGTTATAATACTCTTTACTTTATAGACTCATTTATTCATAATTATCCATACTTTAAATGTGGAAAATACTCATATCTTGTGGCCTCTCCAGAATTAATCATATGTTTCATAATATTATTCTTGTATGACTTAAATTATGGTGTGATTTATACTGTTATGATGTGATATTATCCTCCTTCACTAAAAATCAAATAGCATTCAGTAATAACTCCCAAAATTCTTCAACTATCATACTATGATAGAATATATAATTTTATACATGCCATACCTTCCATAATTTAATGATTCATGATCAAACTACAAGTCTTGATTGTTTTTCCATTTATTAATTAACAAATAAACAAATCCATCATATATAGAAATATCAAACTGCCTATATAGGAACAACTACATCCATATTACTACTATTATAGATTTAGTCTATACTTACCTAATATTCCACGATCATTATCAAACTCCAATAACTTGTATATAATTTATATGCATTCCAAACAAAATGTGGTTCTCATGTATCACTAATGGAAATACAGTCTTTCCCAATGGTTGTAAACCATTGGGAAAGACTGCAGAACCATTGGTATATGTTATACCAACGGTTCTGCAAACTGTAGAAAGCTTTTCCCAACAGTTTACAGTGAACCTTTGGGATAGGGTGGGGAAAAATTAACCTATCCCAACGGTTCATCCTGTTGGGAAAGCCCAAGCAGTCTTCCTCTTTCCCAACGATTTCTAAACCGTTGGGAAAAGTTTTTTACCAACGGTTCATAGAACTATTGGTAACCCAAGAAGTCTTCCTCTTTCCCAATGGTTCATAGAACCGTTGGTAAAAAAACTCAGAGATGCTATGCCAACGGTTTGAAACCGTTGGCATATCCTATACTGTGCAAATTGCACAGCAGCTTGCAAATTGCACAGCAGGTCTGCAATTTTCCCACCAGGTCTCATTTTGTGCATTCCCTTTCATTTTCAATCCAATTATTGTACCTGCAATAAACTAACACATACATATACAATTATTATACCTGCAATAACCAACTAACACGTATATATAGAGAACAAATTCATACATATTTAACATATAAAGCATCCTGGAACTATACACATCCATAATTAAATTAGAATTCACAATGTAATTATAAACATATATAATTCATTTAAAATTAAATTTAAAATTTAGATAAATAAAATGTGGAATCCAGAATTCAATTCTCCTAAAGTTTCAATGGAAACCAAATGCGTTTGGTCGGTTTTTCGTATGTACTTAAAATGTTGTCCATTCTAAACAAAAGAGAGCCACTTAGAATGATCTCGTCCACACTGTGCCTCAGATTCAGGCGGGGTTGACTTTTACACATCACATATGACCCATGGATCGTTGTCCTAAAGTATCAACACATTTTGAATGCGTTTGGTTAGTTTTCCGTATGTCAGTTGTTCTTTTCACTTATAATCCTGTCCATTTTAAACAAAAGAGAGACACTCTGAATGGTGTCGACCACACCACGCCTCGGATTGAGGCGGGGTTGACTCATACATGTCACATATGACCTGTGGATTGTTTTTCTAAAGTATCAACACAATCCGAATGCGTTTGGTCAGTTTTCCGTATGCCAGTTGATGTATTTCAATTCAAATGTCGTCCTTTTGAAACAAAAGACAGACACTTTGAGTGGTTCCGGCCACACCGCATATCATATTGAGGTAGGGTTGATTTTTACACGTCACATATGACCCATGGATCATTATCCTAAAGTTTCAACGGAAACCGAATGCGTTTGGTTAGTTTTATGTGTGTACTTAAAATGTTGTCCATTTTAAACAAAAGAGAGCCACTTAGAGTGATCTCAACCACAATGTGCCTCATATTCAGGCGGGGTTGACTCGTACACATCACATATGACCCATGGATCGTTGCACTAAAGCATCAACACATTTAGAATACATTTGGTCAGTTTTATGTATGTCAGTTGTTCTTTTCACTTATAATCTGGTCCATTTTAAACAAAAGAGAGACACTCTAAATGGTTTCAGCCACACTGTGACTTGGATTGAGGCAGGGTTGACTCGTACATGTCACATATGACCTGTGGATCATTGTGCTAAAGTATTGACATAATTTGAATGCGTTTGGTCGGTTTTCCATATGCCAGTTGATGTTTTTCAATTAAAATGACGTCCTTTCGAAACAAAAGACATACACTTTGAGTGGTGGTGGCCACATCACATCTCAGATTAAGGCGGGGTTGATTCGTACACGTCACATATGACCCATGGATCGTTCTCCTAAATTTTCAAAAGGAACCGAATGTGTTTGGTCAGTTTTCTGTATGTACTTAAAATGTTGTCCATTTTAAACAAAAGGGAGCCACTTAGAGTGATCTCGACTACACCATGCCTTAGATTGAGCTTGGGTTGACTCGTACACGTCACATGTGACCCATGGATCATTTTCATAAAGCATCAACACATTTAGAATGTGTTTGGTCAGTTTTTTGTATGTCAATTATTTTTTCACTTATAATCCCATCCATTTTAAACAAAAGAGAGACACTCTGAATGGTTTCGGCCACACCGCACCTCAGATTGAGGTAGGGTTTACTCGTACACGTCACATATGACCCATGGATTGTTTTTCTAAAGTATCGACACAATCCAAATGCATTTGGTCGGTTTTCTGTATGCCAGTTGATGTTTTTCAATTAAAATGGCATCCTTTTGAAACAAAAGACAGACACTTTGAGTGGTGCCATCCACACCGCATCTCATATTGAGACGGGGTTGATTCGTACATGTCACATATGACCCATGGATCGTTCTCCTAAAGTTTCAATGGAAACTGAATGTGTTGGTCGGTTTTCCGTATGTACTTAAAATGTTGTCCATTTTAAACAAAATGGAGCTACTTAGAGTGATCTCGACCACACTATGCCTTGGATTGAGCCTGGGTTGACTCTTACACATCACATATGACCCATGGATCGTTGTCATAAAGTATCAACATATTTCGAATGCGTTTGGTCAGTTTTCCATATGTCATTTGTTCTTTTCACTTATAATCCCATCCATTTTAAACAAAAGAGAGACACTCTGAATGGTGTCACCCACACCGCACCACGGATTGAGGCGGGGTTGACTCTTACATGTCACATATGACCCGTGGATCATTGTGCTAAAGTATCGACACAATTTGAATGCGTTTGGTCGGTTTTCCGTATGCCAGTTGATGTTTTTCAATTAAATTGACGTCCTTTTGAAACAAAAGACAGAAACATTGAGTGGTGTTGGCCATACCACGTCTTAGATTGAGGTGGGGTTGATTTGTACACGTCACATATGACCCATGGATCATTCTTCTAAAGTTTCAATAGAAATCGAATGCATTTGGTCGGTTTTCTGCATGTACTTAAAATGTTGTCCATTTTAAACAAAAGAGAGCCACTTAGAGTGATCCCGACCACACCATGCCTTGGATTAAGGTGGGGTTGACTTTTACATGTCACATATGACCCATGGATCATTTTCCTAAATCATCAACACATTTTGAATGCGTTTGGTCAGTTTTCCATATGTCAGTTGTTCTTTTCACTTATAATCCTATCAATTTTAAACAAAAGAGAGACACTCTGATTGGTTTCGGCCACACCGCACCTCAGATTGAGGTGGGGTTAACTCATACACGTCACATATGACCTATGGATCATTTTTCTAAAGTATCGACACAATCTGAATGCGTTTGGTCATATGTCAGTTGATGTTTTTCAATTAAAATGACGTCCTTTTGAAACAAAAGACAGACACATTGAGTGGTTCCAGCCACACCGCATCTCAGATTGAGACAGGGTTGATTCGTACATGTCACATATGACCCATGGATCATTCTCCTAAAGTTTAAATGGAAACCGAATGCGTTTGGTTGGTTTTCCATATGTACTTAAAATGTTGTCCATTTTAAACAAAAGGAAGACACTTAGAGTGATCTTGGACACACCGGGCCTCAGATTGAGCCCGGGTTGACTCGTACACATCACATATGACCCATGGATTGTTTTCTTAAATCATCAAAACATTTTGAATGTGTTTGGTCGGTTTTACGTATGTCAATTGTTCTTTTCACTTATAATCCTATCCATTTTAAACAAAAGAGAGACACTCTGAATGGTGTCGGCCACACCGCGCCTCGGATTGAGGCGGGGTTGACTCGTACACATCACACATGACACGTGGATCATTGTTCTAAAGTATCGACACAATCCAAATGCATTTGGTTGGTTTTCCGTATGCCAGTTGATGTTTTTCAATTAAAATGAAGTCAATTTTAAACAAAAGACAGACACTTTGAGTGGTTCCAGTCACACCACACCTTGGATTGAGGTAGGGTTGATTCGTACACGTCACATATGACCCATGGAATGTTCTCCTAAAGTTTCAATGGAAACCGAATGCATTTGTTCAGTTTTCCTTATGTACTTAAAATGTTGTCCTTTTTAAACAAAAGAGAGACACTTAGAGTGATCCCAGCCACACTGTGCCTCAGATTAAGGTGGGGGTGACTTGTACACATCACATATGACCCATGGATCATTTTCCTAAAGCATCAACACATTTCGAATTCATTTGGTTAGTTTTTCGTATGTCAGTTGTTGTTTTCACTTAAAATGATGTTTATTTTAAACAAAAGAGAGACACTATGAATGGTGTCAGCCAAACCACGCCTCGAATTGAGGCGGGGTTGACTCGTACACATCACATATGACCCATGGATCATTTCTCTAAAGTATCGACACAATCAGAATCCGTTTGATCGGTTATCCGTATGCCAGTTGATGTTTTTCACTTAAAATAATGTCCTTTTGAAACAAAAGATAGACTGTTTGAGTGGTGTCAGCCACACACCGCATCTCATTTTGAGGCAGGGTTGATTCATACACATCACATATTACCCATGGATCATTCTCCTAAAGTTTCAACAGAAACCGAATGCGTTTGGTCGGTTTTCCGTATGTACTTAAAATGTTGTCCATTTTAAACAAAAGAGAGCCACTTAGAGTGATCCCGGCCACACTGTGCCTTAGATTAAGGCAGGGTTAACTCGTACACATCACATATGACCCATGGATCATTTTCCTAAAGCATCAACACATTTTGAATGCATTTGTTCAGTTTTTCGTATGTCAGTTGTTGTTTTCACTTAAAATGATGTCCATTTTAAACAAAAGAGAGACACTATGAATGGTGTCGGCCACACTACATTTTGGATTGAGGCGGGGTTGACTCATACACATCATATATTATCCATGGATCATTGTTCTAGAGTATCGACACAATCAGAATCCATTTGGTTGGTTTTCCATATGTTAGTTGTTGTTTTCACTTAAAATGAAGTCAATTTTAAACAAAAGACAGACACTTTGAGTGGTGCCGGTCACACCACACCTCGGATTTAGGAGGGGTTAATTCTTACATGTCACATATGACCCATGTATCGTTCTCTTAAAGTTTCAATGGAAACCGAATGCGTTTGGTTGGTTTTCCGTATGTACTTAAAATGTTGTCCATTTAAACAAAAGAGATCCACTTAGAGTGATCCCGGCCACACCATGCCTCAGATTAAGGTGGTGTTGACTCATAAACATAAAATATGACCCATGAATCGTTTTACTAAATCATCAACACATTTTGAATTCATTTGTTCAGTTTTTCGTATGTTAGTTGTTGTTTTCACTTAAAATGATGTCCATTTTAAACAAAAGAGAGACACTATGAATGGTGTCGGCCACACCGCGTTTCAAATTGAGGCAAGATTAATTCGTACACATCACATATGACCCATGAATCATTGTGATAGAGTATCGACACAATCAGAATCTGTTTGGTTGGTTTTCCGTATGCTAGTTGTTGTTTTCACTTAAAATGAAGTCAATTTTAAACAAAAGACAGACACTTTGAGTGGTTACAATCACACCGCACTTCGGATTGAGGTGGGGTTGATTCTTACACGTCACATAGGACCCATGGATCGTTCTCCTAAAGTTTTAACGGAAACCGAATGCATTTGGTTGGTTTTTCATATGTACTTAAAATGTTGTCCATTTTAAACAAAAGCGAGCCACTTAGAGTGATCCCGGCCACACCGTGACTCAGATTTAGGAGGGGTTAACTCGTACACATCACATATGACCCATGGATCATTGTCCTAAAACATCAACACATTTTGAATACATTTGGTCAGTTTTTCGTATGTCAGTTGTTGTTTTCACTTAAAATGATGTCCATTTTAAACAAAAGAGAGACAATATGAATGGTGTCGGCCACACCGCGTTTCGGATTGAGGCGGGGTTGACTCGTACACATCATATATGACCCATGGATCATTGTTCTAGAGTATCAACACAATCAGAATCCGTTTGATCAGTTTTTCGTATGCCAGTTGATGTTTTTCACTTAAAATGATGTCCTTTTGAAATAAAAGACAGACACTTTGAGTGGTGTTGGCCACACCACATCTCAGATTGAGGCGGGGTTAATTCGTACACGTCACATATGACCCATGGATCGTTCTCCTAATGTTTCAACAGATACCGAATGCGTTTGGTCAGTTTTCCATATGTACTTAAAATGTTGTCCATTTTAAACAAAAGAGAGCCACTTAGAGTGATCCCAGCCACACCATGCCTCATATTAAGGCGGGGTTGACTCGTACACATCACATATGACCCATTGATCATTTTCATAAAGCATCAACACATTTCAAATGTGTTTGGTCGGTTTTCTGTTTGTCAGTTGTTCTTTTCACTTATAATCCTGTCCATTTTAAACAAAAGAGAGACACTCTGAATGGTGTCGGCCACACCGCACCTCAGATTGAGGCGGGTTTGACTCGTACATGTCATATATGACCTATGGATCATTGTGGTAAAGTATCGACACAATCTGAATGAGTTTGGTTGGTTTTTCATTTGTCAGTTGATGTTTTTCAATTAAAATAATGTTAATTTAAAAAAAAGACAGGCACTTTGAGTGGTGTCGGTCGCACCGCACCTTGGATTGAGGTGGGGTTGATTCGTACACGTCACATATGACCCATGGATCGTTCTCCTAAAGTTTCAATGTAAACCGAATTCGTTTGGTCGGTTTTCTGTATGTACTTAAAATGTTGTCCATTTTAAACAAAAGCGAGCCACTTAGATTGATCCCAGCCACACCGTGCCTCAGATTATGGCGGGGTTGACTCGTACACGTCACATATGACTCATGGATCGTTTTCCTAAAGAATAAATACATTTAAAATGTGTTTGGTCAGTTTTTCGTATGTCAGTTGTTGTTTTCACATAAAATGATGTCCATTTTAAACAAAAGAGACACACTATGAATGGTTTCGGACACACCGCATCTCGGATTGAGGCGGGGTTGACTCTTACATGTTACATATGACCCATGGATCATTGTTCTAGATTATCGACACAATCAAAATCCATTTGATTGGTTTTCCGTTTTCCAGTTGATGTTTTTCACTTAAAATGATTTCCTTTTGAAATAAAAGACAAACACTTTGAGTGGGGTCAGCCACACCGCATCTCAGATTGAGGTGGGGCTGATTCATACATGTCATATATGACCCATGGATCGTTCTCCTAAAGTTTCAATAGAAACCGAATGCGTTTGGTCAGTTGTTCGTATGTACTTAAAATGTTGTCCATTTTAAACAAAAGAGAGCCACTTAGAGTGATCCCAGCCACACCGTGCCTCAAATTAAGGCGGGGTTGACTCGTACACATCACATATGACCCATGTATCGTTTTCCTAAAGAATCATCACATTTCGAATGCATTTGTTCATTTTTTCGTATGTCAGTTGTTGTTTTCACTTAAAATGATGTCTATTTTGAACAAAAGAGAGACACTATGAATGGGGTCGTGTCGGCCACACCATGTCTCAGATTGAGATTGGGTTGACTTGTACACGTCACATATGACCCATGGATCATTGTGATAGAGTATCAACACAATCAGAATCTGTTTGGTTGGTTTTCCCAATGCTAGTTGTTGTTTTCACTTAAAATGATGTCAATTTTAAACAAAAGAGAGACACTTTGAGTGGCGTCAGCCACACCGCACCTCAGATTGAGGTGAGATTGACTCATACACGTCACATATGACCCATGGTTTGTTCTCCTAAAGTTCCAATGGAAGCTGAATGTGTTTGGTTGGTTTTCTATATGTACTTAAAATGTTGTCCATTTTAAACAAAAGAGAGACACTTAGACTGCTCCCGGCCACACCGCGACTCGGATTGTGCCTGGGTTGGCTCGTACACGTCACATATGACTCATGGATCGTTGTAATAAATTATCAACAGATTCCTAATGCGTTTGGTCAATTTTCCGTATGCCAGTTGTTCTTTTCACTTATAATCCTGTCCATTTTAAACAAAAGAGACACTGTTAGAGTGGTGCCGGCCACACCACGTCTCAGATTTAAATGGGGTTGACTCATACACATCTCAAATGACCCATGAATCATTGTACTAATGTATCAACACAATCCAAATGCATTTGGATGGTTTTCTGTATGCCAGTTGATGGTTTTCACTTAAAATGATGTCCTTTTGAAACATAAGACATACACTTTGAGTGGTATGTTAGTTGTTTATTCACATTATTCAAATACACTATTTGATTATGGGTCTTTAAATTAATTTATTTATGAAAAATTTACATTTAAAATGAGAATATCAGAAAATTAATAGAAGATAAAACTTTTACTAAAAATCCTTGTGGAAATATTAAGGTAAACATGATTTATGAGAATCCTCATGTGTCTATTAGTGGAATGGTATTTACTTAAAATCTTGTGGAAATTCATATATAATATTTTTATATAATTCTTAGTATGGAATAGATTTTAGTTTATCATGCTATGAAACATTTCAGAGCTAACAATGTCATGCCCAATGAATACATCCCTTTTATAACATACCAAGAATCTATGATATTGATTAGATGTGTAAATGTGATTTACATTTATTATCATTATGAAAATAAATAAAATATATATTATATATTTTGTAGTAGTAAATGAAATCAAGGAGGGTGGGGGGGCTATCCGGGGGGCTGTCCGGGGACCAAGGAGGGTGGTGGGGGGCTGTGCGGGGGGCTATCCAGGGGGTGTTCGGGGGGTTGTCTAGGGTCCAAAGAGGAGGGTGGGGGGGGGGATGTCTAGGGGGATGTCTCGGGGCTATCCGGGGGCTGTCTGGGGTCCAGGGAGAAGGGTGGGGGGGCTGTTCGGGGGGCTGTTCGGGGGGTTGTCTGGGGGCTGTCCGGGGACCAAGGAGGATGGTGGGGGGGCTGTCTGGGGGGCTGTCCGGAGGGCTGTCCGGGGTCCAAGGAGGACTATGGGGGATTTTCCAGGGTCCAGGAAGGAGGGGGGTTCCCAAACACACAACCACTAAAAGATAACAACATCCATAAAAATAGATAATATATAAAAATAACTCAACTCCACTACTATACTACGAGTCTAGATAAAACCAACAACTAGAATAGATTAAATATCAAATCTCAGTAATATTAGTCAAAAATGTAATGGATAAATTTGTCCCACATCACCATCACCATCATCACCATTATCATCACCCTCGTCCTCATCCCCATCAATGTCCTCTCCCTCCTCAGCGCCCTCCTCCTCGCCCTCTCGCCCTCGCCACCCGCCTCTCCCTCCTCCTCTCCCTCCTCTTCCGCATCAGACTCCTCACCATCATCATCATCAAGATGGACATCATCCTAACCACCACTAGAACTGCCACCTGGTGCACCATATATAGAATGTATTGATGACATATATTCATCAAAAGCTGGGCTGGCCTCTGCTGGAAGTGTTGGACGTATAACTTCAATAAATTTCATAAACACACTGTTTGCCCTAGCAGACTGTTCTGTCATCTCTGTGGCCCTTTTCTTAGCCTGTTATTCCTGTGCCCTAACTTGCTGTAGCTCGGTGGCACTACATCTCGTACCTAAGGAGGGCCAATACCTCGTCGGGTCTATCCTAGGTTGGCAGCATACTCTGCCATAATGATCCTCTCCCAACACTTGATGTAAGTGATCTATTGGCCCAAAATTGTCTGGTTCTTGGGCATCGAGGGCATCTAAAGTAGCTTGTTACAAATATAAATATATCATTAAGTTACAAAATAGATATTAAAATATAAATTCAATAGATTAAAACTTACAATCTGTTGCTGAGTCTCTTCGTTGACGACACTTCCATCCTTTTTCCGTCTACTCGAGCAAAACAGTTTTGCTTGAGGCACACATCCTTCAATATTTTGTATTTTACTCTACAATGACATTGAAAACTAAATTTATATAAAAAATTTATCAAAATATTAAATAATTGAGGAAAAAAATAAAGTGTAAGTCGTAAAGAAAACTTATAAACAATTGTCATACCTGCTTCCTCTCATGATCAGGCATCGTAGTGCGTTCCAATGTGTGGAGGTATTTTTTTGCATCAATGTTCTTTTTATTCTTTCCAGATGATTCCTAAATAAAATTTAGAAATGAAACAAATAGTATTAATGAAAAACATGAAAGTTATTATTTAAATAACTCAAATGTTATTAATACCTTAAATTAGATACTCGTCCAATGAGTAATCATCTGACGATACTGCCCTATAGGACAATCATCCACCACTGGTACTACCTCTAACTTAGTTCCAACTCTAGAAACCCAGCCAATATACAACTCATGCTTGTAGGCTCTTCAAATCTCACCTAAATCCTTTATACATTCCGGTCATGCACCCTCACCATCGGGAAAATTAAATCGAAGCTGACATCAAAATATTAATTCATATAAATACAAAAATAATTCATGGCATTAAATAGAACAGATTTTTTTACCCATATCTCTACCCAAGCTCTATCCTTGAACTCATGTGGAAAATGTCTCCATGATTGTGGGCTGACGGGAATGATGTCATAGTATTTGGCAAGCGTCGCCAAAAAACTTCGACATTGATGCCTTGTTTTCTCAACCATTTGGTTGTCTTCATTATAATCCACCATAACCTGTGTGTGGCGGTTCCACACCGAATGCATGCGTGTACGCCCCCGCCCACGCCTCCTCTCAGTAGATGTATCTATCATGAAAGAAAAACAAATATTTTTATCAAAATATGTTATAATGAAAATAAATATTGTTATAAAAATTTGTTAGGGTTCTATAAATATACCTGTGCTGGTCTGATCGCTGAGTGCCACTAGATCCATAGAAACTGATAGAACACCCTGTGGTGGAACAGGAGTCGAAGACAGTGTAATATAGAAGCTCGAAGAGACAGAAGTAGAAGGAAAAGATGATGGGATAACTATCTGACCGGATTCTGACTGGGGAGTGGGAACCATCATGGGATGTGAAAATGATGGGCTAGAAGATGCAAAAGGTAGTGAAAACATGGGAGGCCTAAATATTCCGTGTGTCCCTAACGACACACCGAGATCATAATGTGGGAAGGATGACATGTCAGTAGGAGGGGCAGGGTCTAGTTGGGTACGCGCAGCTGCTCATCCACCTCTGGTACGAACCCTCCTCATACCACTAGCCTGAGTACTAGGACCAGTACTAGGCTCCTCGTCGAATAACTATTGACGTATAGGTGGATCCTACAAAAATGTTTACAAAAAAATTAATCACATGACATTATATATTCTTTAAATATATCAATTTGAAATAAAGTACTCACTACAGGAACTAATGATGGAATTCCCAACTCCGTCATTCGACGATTGTTCTCCATCATTTTTTCCTTCATCACTCTTCAATTGAATTCATTTCCTGCTTTTGAAAACAAATATGTAATTAATTAGAAAACGGAAACTAATGTGTAACCCAAAAAACTAAATATATGAGGGAATAGGGGGATTCATTGGTAATTTAGCTATAAATTGTTTTATAAGATCTTGAATGGATTTAATAAATCATACAAGTTGTAATGTTCACCAAGTTAGAAATATTGTTTGACTATGTTTGAATACAGTTCAATTCCAAATTAGAAAATGCAATTCAAATAAAATTGCAACCAATAAACATTGAAAATTCACATAACGGTCAAGTCATCTAAAACATATTTGTGATCAATACTAAATCAATTTGAATATTACCAACCTTAACAACCCAACTCGAGGTAAACCAAAAGAATTGAGAACATGGATGAATGATTCTATATATTTTCAACCACAACTTCAGGTTCACAATCAAATCTGACAATTGAGCTATTGGAGTCATCAAAAGAAATAAATGGATTGGTTCCAATGGCAATAGGGACAGTGTCAATTCAATCATCACCATCATCAAAAATATGTCTTGGAATTACTTCAACTATGACACCAAATTCAGGTCGAAGATGGTCTTTGACATAAAAAACTTGTTTAGCCATTGATGCCAACACATATGGTTCTTCAGTAGCAAGAGTGTGAGTCATATTAATTACTCGAAATCCACAATCATCAATAAATGTGCCATGTCTCATCATCGAATCAAACCAATGGCATTTAATAATTGTGACTCGTCTATGAGAGTAATAATCCAATATTATTACTTTCTCAACGACTCCATAATAACCCACATTTTCAAATCACGGTATACTATCTGATGCACTGGCATAACAATATGTTGTGGCAGTAACCATAACACCATCATGTTGTGTTCTCATGTTCTTTTCTCGTTTAGTGACAATAAATTTGTACCCATTGATAACAATTGATTTACAATCACGAACCATGGTATTAGGACCAAAAGCCAAAGATCTTATTTCCTCAAAGACAGAGTCAGCAGAAAAACTCAATACCTGCAACATAAATGACTATTAAACTTAATTAAATATTGATATAATTAATTTAAATAGTAATATTTTTACCTTCAATTTTAACCAAGCAGAAAACTCTTTGCTATGCAAAGTCTCTCTCCTTCTCAAAGATAAAGAACGATGCTTCCTATTTATCATTGTTTTATGTTTCCTGTAGATAAAAAATATGAATAGTTTAACAGATATATATATAAGATATGCATATTCAATTTAGTTACCTGATATATTCATCGAACAAATCATAGTTGAACTAAACTGTGTGATGTCCCATCTCCCGCTCTTCATGGTTTAATGTCTTCAATATATATGATCCAGGAATTCCTCATTTTTGAGGAAGTGATGGAAAACTGGGTTCAATTTGCTTATACTGTACTTCTTCATTTCTCATTGGTCTGTTCAATCTTGTAGTAAGATCAGAAAAATACATCGAGCAGAAATCCATACATTCTTGATCCAGGTAACCGTTCACGATAGAACCTTCGGGATGATTTCTGTTTCGGACATAAGACTTTAATGTGAACATATTTCTTTCAGTTGGATACATCCAACGAAAATAAATAGGTCCTAGAAGAAGTATTTCAATGGGAATATGGACAGTCCGATGCAGCATGCATGTGAAAAATGATGGAGGAAATATTTTCTCCAACTCACACAAAATTAATGGGGCATCTGTCAACATAATTTGCAAGAAAGACTTGGACAACTTCTTAGAACAAAGATATCTAAACAAATGGCACAACCGAATAACAACCACCCTTACATTATTGGATAAAAGATGACAAATTTCTATTGGAATCAACTCATGCAGTAGAATGTGATAATCATGAGTCTTCAAAGATTTTAGCTTCAACTCTCTTCTGTTTACCTATTTAGATATATTGCTTGAATAGCCATCAGTAACTCTAATAGTCTCTAATACTTCCAAAAATTGTTTTTTTTGTAGGTGTCATCACATAAGAAGCACATGGAAGTTTCCATTTATTTTCACTGATATTCACAAGATGCAATTCTAGTCTAATGCCCCAATCCACCAAGTCACGCTCAGATTGTAAATCATCTTTTGTCTTCCCCTTGACATTTAAAAGAACCGAAAGCAAAATTTAGAATATATTCTTTTCAACATGCATTACTTCTAAGCAATGACGTAAGAAATTGGTTGACCAACAAGGCAAATCAAAAAAGATACTTCTCTTCCTCCAATTGTAACAGGTTTCAGTGGAAATATTCTTTCTCTTTCCAGATTTCATTTGACCCTTCCCGAATGAAAAAATGAAATCTTTCAATTCATTATGCACGTCAGTTCCAAAAATACGATGAGGTGGATCATCAGTCTCTATGATATTATCAAATCTTCAGCAATTAATTCTATATGGATGATCCTTTGGCAAGAATCGTCGATGTCCCATAAAACTGAAACTACAACGATGTTTCAGTCTTATGGATCCTGTATTCTTCATACAAACTAGACATGACAGTTTTCCCTTCGTGCTCCATCCAGACATCATTGCATAAGCTGGAAAATCATTGATCATCCACATAAGCGCAACACACATCTGAAATATGTCTTTTGAACATGCATCATATGTGCGCACACCCACATCCCAAATAAGTCTCAACTCTTTTATTAAAGGTTTCATGTATACATCAATATCAATGCCAGGATCAGAAGGACCAGATATGAGTATACTCATGAAAGTGAAAGGTTTTTTCATACACAACCATGGGGGAAGATTATAAATGTGTATAAAAACTGGCCATGTGCTGTACGAAGTAAGCATATACCCAAACGAATTAAAACCATCGCATGAAAGACCCAGCCTCACATTACGCACGTCAGCTGCAAAATCAGGATGTCGAGCATCAAATCTCTGCCATGCAAATCCATCTGCAGGATAAACCAACTCATCATTAGTCTTCCTTCTATTGGTATCATTCCATATCATTTTTATTGATATGTCATTAGACATAAAAATATTATGGAGTCTGGGGATCAATGGAAAGTTCCACATTACTTTCTGTGGAATGAGGGATGGTGTTCCATCAGATTTTGACTTCCAGCGGGATGTGCCACATTTTATACAATCATTTCATTCAGCGGTTTCCTCCCAGAATAAACTGCAATCTTTCAGGAAAGCATGAATTTTGTTTCTTGAAAATCCAAGTTCCTCAACTAACTTCCATGAAATATAGTGGTTTGAGGGAATATCTACATCATCTGGAAGTAAATCCTTCAAGAGGGTAAGAATGTAATCAATTGTTGTGTTAGAAATACCATACATAGTTTTCCCATGAAACATTCAGATTAAAAGTTCTAGCCTTTTCATTTTTTTCGCATTGTCGATATACTAGAGTCGTGGAAGCATCATTCAATTTTTTCACCCCATCAATATCATCATTTTCAATAGATGCATCAGTTGTCCTCATATCGAAGTCTTCTTGAGTTGAAATCCTTTATTTTCAATAATGACAAATAAATGGAAATCGATCATTTAATAAATTCTCCATTCTAGTCCTTTCATTTCGATCATCACCAATTTGAGATTTCATTTTCTCCCCATTGTGATACCACACAAAGTAGTTTTCTTGAAAACCATTTTTGGTTATGTGGTAGCTGACTTCTTCATGGCTCAACCAAGGTCTACCAACACAATTGGAACATGGGCAGTGTATGTGACCACTATCTGAAGCATTGTGAAATAAAAAATCTATAAATCTCTCCAAATTGTTTTGAAAATCATTTGAGATTTGATCGGTTTCATACATACAACTTCTATCCATTCTGTAAAAAGAATTTATATAAGTCATTTTGTCATAAACAATTCAATAGGATTGAACTTTAATAGAAAATATCATTCGAAATCCATTTTAAATAATAAAATCCCTTTGATCATTTTTAACAAATATTTGGTGTATTCTCAAGGCACCCCCATTTGGAAAAGTCACATTAAATGCCCAATTTCCACGCCAAACCATTGAAAACAATTAAAATGAGACAATCATCGACCACAAATAACATAACTGGAAATTAAAAAAACAGAAACCAAATGTGATATATAATTTAATGTTAAGTTAGGGTAAATGAGATTAAATAGAGACAACAACATCATAAATGGTTCCAACATCATAACTTTTGATTAAAACCACCCATAATAGGAATGGGAATGCCTCATACACTTAATCCATACAAAAACAAACCAAATCTCCAATTAAAACATTGAATTTAGGGTTTCCACCCCACTTGGTCAACCCTACCTCCACTCCACTTGGACAACCCAACACCCCCCACCCCACGTGGATAGCCCTACCCCAACCCCACTTGGAAAACCCAACCCCCCCACCATACCTGGACACCCCTACCCCCCACAACCCACTTGGAAAACCCAGCCACCCCCCCAACCCACCTGGACAACCCTACCGTCACCCCACTTGGACAACCCATCCCCCACCCCACCTGCACACCCCCTCCCCCGCCCCACATGCACACCCTCCCCACCCCACTTGGACAACCCTACCAGGACACCCTCCCCCACCCAACCTGCACACCCTCCCCCACCCCAAACACCCCTACCCCCACCCCATTTGGACAACCCAGCCCCCTCCCCCACCCTACCTAGACAGCCCCCTCCCCCACCCTACCTAGACAGCCCCTCCCCCACCCCAAACAGCCCTACCCCACCCCATTTGGACAACCCAACCCCCTCCCCCACCCTACCTAGGAAGCCCCTACCCCACCCCAAACAGCCCTACCCCCACCCCATTTGGACAACCCAGCCCCCCCACCCTACCTAGACAACCCCCTCCCCCACCCTACTTAGACAGCCCCTCCCCCACCCCAAACAGCCCTACCCCCACCCCATTTGGACAACCCCCCCACCCTACCTAGACAACCCCCTCCCCCACCCTACCTAGACAAACCCTCCCCCACCCCAAATAGCCCTACCCCACCCCATTTGGACAACCCATCCCCCTCCCCCACCCTACCTAGACAGCCCCCTCCCCCACCCTACCTAGACAGCCCCTCCCCCACCCCAAATATCCCTACCCCCACCCCATTTGGAAAACCCAGCCCCCTCCCCACCCTACCTAGACAACCCCTCCCCCACCCCACTTGGATAACACTCGACATCCTCCCCCACCCCAACTACACACCCTCCCTAACCTCAAATTGAAACATAAATTCATACAAATCAAAATCCAATTTTCAACTAAAATAAATTCAACCAAAAGTACCGTATCAACCCACTAAACAAACCCTTTACCATGTTTTAAGTGTAGAACAAAAAACATAAAACAAATCCAAGAGTTCCATAGACAACAACCCTAATTTAGCCTAAATCAAAACATCAAACACCAAAAAATAGATAAATAATGATAAAAATAAGGTAACACTTACTAATTTGAAGTGTGAAATAAGATTTTTTTTGATTGAAGATGGATCTTGGGTGGAAATAGTGTCACGACCGAGAAGAATTCAGGATATCGATTAGGTTCTGTCTGCAATTGGTCTGCAATCGGGCTGGGTGGTGGTCTGTATTTGGGGGAAATCCTTCCCAATTGTTTTTAAAAACCATTGGGAAAGATAGAGTTTTCCCAACGGTTTCATTAAATCGTTGGGAAAACTAATTTTTCCCCATCTTTCCCAATGGTTTGATGAAACCGTTTGGAAAACTAATTTTCTTCCAATCTTTCCCAATGGTTTCATCAAACCGTTGGGAAAAATAAAATTTTATAGATCAATACCAATGGTTAATGCAAACTGTTGGTAAATATCACTTATACCAATGGTTCAAAGGAACCGTTGGTATAAAACTGTTGGGAAAACCATGATTTTCAGTAGTGTATGATAACAAACTCCATCTTCATCCAACTATCTCCAAGATCCAAGTATTCCACTTTCACCCTACATTTTCTATGAACAAAAACAATCATTAGTTATTATTAGAAAATAAAAAATACCACTTGTTTACAATTTTCCCACTTTGAATTATGTTAAAAATACTACCATAAATCCCCCTCCACCATTTAACTATAAAAATTTCAAATTAATCTATGGATTTATGACACATTTTTCTCAGTCCCCCTTTTTTCAATAAAATTTATAGGTCCTCTTATCTTGATTTTTCTCTTAATTATATACCATTATCTCTCAACACCATAAAGGTGGATTCATGTAATATAATCTTCTATTTTTAACACAAACAATGACAAAAAAGTTAGGTCAATTCAACTATATAATACTCTTAAAAACAACCCACTTATAAGGACTAGTTAATAATCCATATTTATTGAGGCAGAGATAATCCTTTGATATATTTTATTATGATCCATCAATTTTTAGCATAATCAAAAAATTAAATAATTAAGTGAGTTATAAGTATCTCAATGGAATAACAATTCACCATATTCCTTTTGATACCACCTATTGGAATCCAATACTCTAGGATCTATCAACCACTTATAGGTTATCTTCAATAACTTTTGAAATTTTCAACTGCTTATTGGTTCCTCTTATTGGATGAATATTTTAGCTTTATTAAAAATTTATATAATATCATAAAATGGATTTTAATTTTTACCTATTCCTACGTTTTCAAAAATTATGGTCTTTTCCAAATACATTAACACAATTTACATTATTTAATTATTCCACTTGTTGAGAAAATTTCTATATTATTTATCCATACTCAAATAAAATTTCACCTTTATATGTATTTATCTCATGATTTTAAATTAGTGAATTTTCTACATGTTAAGGAGACATCAACAAATCTACTAATCCTTCTAAGTTAGAACTTAGTGTAGGAAAAAAATCCTAAGTTAATAACCTCATTGTTTCCATGTCACTCACCTATAAACATAAATTCCCTATAAATAGAAGAATTCACATATTATAAAATTTTTCCATGTTATCTAAATATATTTTATAGAAAAACTTTTGTAAATTGTCAATAAATAATATATTATTTGATTAATATAACATGTTGAACCAATTTCTATCACTTAATATGAAAAAATCATGGTACAATATGTTATCCATGATCTTCCTTATACGAAAGGTTCCAAATCCTTCCTATATGAGACTAATATACTTGTAATGATTTTATATCAGAATAAATTTGAATTAATTAATTATTTGGATCCATTTTAGATGGAACAACATATTTATGTAACCCATGAGATTGAACTTTTAGAAGCTTTTAGTGTCCTAAAATACCATCAGTTGATAACACTTTGTTTGGTCATTAAAAAATAAAACATGTATTCCTACAAGAATATTATAGCCTCATAATAAATTTGTATCCCCTTTAATATAGGGTCATATATTACCATATGCCTCTTGATAAAAATCCTTGATTATTTGGATTATCATTATATCATTTGATAACACAAGTAGTACTTTGATACCACTAGAATTTCTATTTAGGTTTGATGCAATTTAAAATTTAGACATGAATTTTATACTAGATACTAGAAACCATTTTTTTATTCATATAGGGCCTCAATACCACTCAAATATCATAATTTGTTCTCCCCATAGAACATTCATCACCCACTTTCATCATTCAAACAATCAAAGATAATAATAATTTACATGGATATTGGGGGTAATTAATAATAATCCAAATATAGAGGAATGTGGTTTGTTAGGGGGAACAAAACCATTGATTCTAACTCACTATCAATCCTTATTAGTGGTTTAAATATAATTTTATTTCACTCAGAAATTTTGATATTTATTTCTCTATATTCCTTGGCTTTGGTTTCACCACTATGGTGAGAGTAATCCCACTTATAATTTTTTCTTACTTTTATATAACATGGTTTCATATTTCATCATTCTTCATATTACTTAGTATGTTTATTCTAATAGTATTGCCATCTTTAATTATGGATTATTTTTAGAATCCACTATGTTATGCTTCATGGTTCTTCTTTTTTATAGTTATTTGATCACACTCAAACATGTTTTTCTCTTGTAATTCTTTCCCTATAATTTAATTTTTTTTGTGTTGTAGTAGTAATAACCTTTTTTATATCTTATATATATATTTTTATCTAAATAAGGCTTAGTGAAATAATTAAGTTATTTTTTAATATTTTAGTTTTCATCTCCTCCCATCTTTGTTTTCTTCCAACCTAGTAAACATGTTCCTCAGTGGGATGAAATATTATTGTTTCTATTCATTCCCTCCCCATGAAATGAGAATGGGGATTATCATAACAGAATTAACACCACCATTATAACATAATTTTATTAGCATATGGTCATTTTTATTACTTATTAACCACCAACCATAAAAAACATACCACATATAGTCTTGCCTCTATCAAGAAGTTATTGTAACAAATTTTGGTTCACCGGTGATCACTTTGGCTTCCAGACACAAATCCACAGTGTATTTAGAAACAATATAGTAGTAATAATTCATTGAAAAATTTCATTAATGAAAAAACATCTAGATTTTACTAGAATCATATTCTCAATAATTATTTCTAGTATTTTTAAATTGCATGCTTCACATATTGAGATATTCATTATAGGGAGAAAAATCATTATATTTTAGGATTTAAAACTCACTTAATTACCTATGATATTTTTTTCATTATTATTAAACCAAACTATACTATAATCTATCCATGAGTAAGAAACATTTATAGATTTTATCTTGTCTTTATGTTTTGTTTTTAGTGGGAAAATTCTGGATTTCAATTAATTCTTTGTAGCCATTTTTTTGTTCTGGATTTTGTGAATGTTCTCTAAGTATTTAAATTTATCTATTCATTTTTCACTTTTTTTATAGTATTTTAATTAAAAATAATCTCATAATTCCTAAATAATTAGTTATTTAACACCAAATAATCCATGAATTCATAGTCCACCTTATGTATGACTTTAACTTAATCAATTATTTTATACTAAGAATTAATCTATACATGGATTCTAAACAAACAAATTCAAGATTAATGAATTTATGCACTTTCCACTTCATTTATTACATAAAAATACACTATAATTTTCATTAGTTAATATGAAGGTCATGTTTTCAAAGATTCATCCAAAATTATATTAGTTTTGGATAAAACAGAAGAATTGGAAACAATCACCTTGATTATAGAATTCATCTTTATGATAATATTTTTTCTATTTCTCATTAGCAATTAACATAAGGTAATTTTATCCAAATATTTTATTTATTTTACATTATCACCAGATTTTAAATTTTCTCTTCTGATAAACTCCAAAAAAATATTTTTTCCATTGATTCTATACAAATTTCTTCCAAAATTAGATAAATATTAAAATCACTAGAAGTTTTCTTGAACATCTTGGTAGAGATACCTATATTTAAAATTTACTCTTAAACTGTATATATTCTAGGATCTCATCATCAAATCTTGTATAAACTAATATATATTTATAATAGCTATAAAAATGTGTACAAATAAAAACAAGTTTCATTATCAAATATTCAATGTTTGTAAAAATAATGGGTCAATATATTGAACCTCAAATAAAGTCATTTATGATCTGATATAACTTCTTTAGATTATAATGATAAAGTTTACCAATATGATATGGAGTGACTTATGAAGATCACTAATAAAATATTTTCCCATTGATCATGTTTTCCCCATTGCAAGATCATGTTGTCTTGTTTGAAGGAGAACCTTCAATCTATTAAACTATGGATGGTGTCCTCACCAATGAATCTAACACATATATAGAAATTAAAAGAACAAAAAACATGAGAATTTTACATAATTAACTCACATAAGGATATATCCATGTATCAGTATCTCATCTTATGATGATCTTCCAAAAACTAAAAAACTCACTTTTGGTGGATAAAAGTTCTAGTCATAATCACTCTATGTCAAGGAACACTATATTATAAAATTTTAGGGATTAGTCACTCATAAAACTTGGGTAACTACCTATTATACTTCTATGTGAAATAATATAGGGAATTTTTTTTAGTATATATAATTTAGGTCCTCTTCAACAATTTATACACATGAAAGTCTCTTCCATATCAGTATAGGTTGTTGAAACACCATACATATTTGAGTCTATAATAGATGTTCCATTATGATACACATAATTATGATTACAATTATGTAATGATTAATGAGAATGAAATCTATATGTGAATTTAAATTCTTTTTCTTCCAAGTGAACAAAATAGCAGTGAAAAATCTTCCAAATAAATATTATTCAATACTAGAATAATCTATTATCATTCAAACTTATTCCTTTAATGAACTAAATGTGATTAGAAAAACACAGTTTTAGACATCCACTCCTTCTATCTTTATACTAGATATATAAATAGAATAATTCTCTTTTTTCAGGTTCACACAAGTATAATGTATAACTCTCTTTATACATTTCACCATTCAATAATTGATTGGGATCGATTATATAACTTTATCTTTATAAAAATAATATATTTCTCTCACTCATTTTGGGTTGAAAAAAATTCCTCTTTAAGATAATTCAAGCCTCTTAATATCAATCCAAATATTCCTATTTAAAAACACTAACCCAATCATCATGTTTTTCCAAAAACTAATTCATCATGTTATGGTATCCCTTAATGTGTTGTGATTCACTTTGGATTCATTTAGATTATAATGTGAAAAACTCCATTATGGAGTGATGCTTAGTCAATAAGAAGATCCAAGAAATATAGATGATATTTCATTGTAAATTTCAATAAGATCATGGAATAATCTTTTGAATATCCTAGCATCTTGAACCTGATTATGACATGATGTTTTTATTCATGGTGTAGGGATATTCATCCCCAACCCATTGAAAAATATATATTCCTTTGAAAAAATAACTTTTGATGTCATATTCACTATTTTTAAGGTACTCCATTATTCTTATTCTTCTTTATCATCTTGAAATATATCTTGGTTACAACATGGTGTATTTTTTATCACAATACTCCAACTACCTACATGTTTCAGTGATGATAGAAAAATCTATGGAAATATATTCATAGCTAATACCATACTATTTCATCAGAGTATCTTAACATATAATATTCATCATCCTTAAATTACTCATACCTTGGACTAAATATGTCATATTCACACCATTATGACATGATTTGTAAGAATTTACACTTGTGTTCTCTGTGTGTAATATTTTTCATGATAGGTTGTGGAATGATCTCTTACTTCATAGAATAATACTTTTCCAACTCTAGATTAATTTATTCATCCATAATCATCCTTATAACATGGAATATACTCATCCAAAATGTCCTAACTAGAGTAAATCTTATGTATAATAACATTTTTATTACATGAAATCGATTATGATGTGATTTATACCACTGTAACATGATTTGATATTCCTTCACCAATCTTTTAGAAACTCTAATGAAATAACTCCATGAATGTTTAATCTAATTCCACTATTATACTCATCTATAATAAGAAATGTCTTTCACAATATACATTTAATAAATTTGAACTGAGTATCACAATCTATGTCTTAATCACTTCCCTAATTATTAATATTCTAAAAAACAATATCGATGATATATATAAATAACAAGGTTTTTCTATTATTACAACTTCTATATAGAAAATATAGTGTCTTTTGTTGAACCTTTTAATGATGTTATTATATTTTTCATAATTTCCAATTTAATTATTATTATTGGTGAGTTTATATTCATAGAGACATGAAATTTTATAATTCTAAGGAAGCACCACCTATAATAGTTTGGAAAGAGTTTGTTGTGAAACAACTTTGTATATCTTCTAGGGATGTTTTTTATAATGTTAAAATGTTTTCTAAATATAAAATGGATGATATGAAGCAATGAAGAATACTTCTATGTATTTTAATGATTAAAGTAAATTCTAAATATTCCTTTGATTATATATCAATGTGATTATTATGTGATGGAGCCCCATAGATGTAGTCCCAAAATTAACTAACGAAAGTCAGCAACATAGAGCTGAAATGGGAAAATAACAACATCCCTAAACAAAATAATTTTCTAGTTGGGTGTAAGACTCTATGAAGTAATTTAAATAATTAGTTTATTGATTTGGGTGACATTAAGGCTTTGATATGGGAAAGGAAAAATGGAAAAGGCATTTGAATAATTCTTTGATAATAAATCTTCATTCTAAGTCTTTAACTTCTATTATATGATTGTGAGATAGCCATATGAAATTCAAAGTGTGCAAGAAAATTCAAAATAGAATGAGGGTAATAATTTTACTCTAATCATAAGTATTTGGTGGATAAACCTTTCCACTAAATTTTAGTCTTAGTGATGACCATAAGTCTTAAATAGTTAGAGAATTTTTTGAGGATACTACAGTGTAAAAAATTATAGATCCCATAAATTATATTTTTATGAAATAAAATATGAAACGAACCTATTGATTAATAATGATTCTATTTATGTAAAAAAAATCATTATCAAATTTGGGATCCTAATACAAGATGAGATATAGGTGGATAAAACCTATGAATACAGATATGGCATTGAGATGGGTTCCACATCATAGAATGTGATGCCACATCACTATAAATTCCTAGAAATATCAAGGGAACTGAAAGGAATAGAATTAGTGTGTAATTTGAATTTAGAGAGATACCCTAGTAGTTCAAATACTATTCCAAAAAAGGAATTTTGTCTTTATCCAAATTTATATTCATATTTTGAATGAATATTTGGCTCATAGTTAATGATATTTGAATAATTCATTCCATGCCATTGAGATTATAGGATATTTTCAAAAAAATAGGGAAATTATATTCAGGTAATATTTAGTTGATGTAAATAAAAAGATTTATTATTGAGAGATATATTTAGTAATTCTAATATGTTTAGCTGATACACAATTGTATCAAAAAAAGAACTAAGAGCATCCAAATGTGATTTTTGTATAAGGAAGAGGAAGTAGATCATCCTCTAGAGTCCTTATGGAGGATCATATACATATTAAAAAATTAACCATCAAGGAAAATCATTATGATAATTCTATAATATAAATGGTTAGTGCCAACAATTATATAAGTTCAAGTTTATACACTTGATTGAGTTTCTTTAGATAATAATAAAAGGACCATGTGTCATGACCCCAACCTCAGAAGTCTGAAATCGGTGCCTGAAACATGGTGTGCAATTTCCTTCATAAAAAAAGGCTTACAAAAAATTTCACATCTTTTCCCAAAACAAAGGATCGTTTCAGTTTAGGTTCTTGGAAAATCAGACGTTACTGAAGCACTTCTTCTGAAAACATAACAGGGCTAAGATGTCATCACAAAGAGTACCCAAGGCTTGGGAAAAACGGCTAAAATCCTGTAAAACATAAATTAAAATGTAGGGTGAGCATAAAAATTACCAGTAATGGGTTTTAATACTTTGAAGAAAATTACACTTTTTAAAACAACCACCTAGAAAACAATGATAAAACATTTTCTTAAGAGAAAGATATTACATTTCAAGGCACACTAATAATATTTTCTGAGGTTACTTGCAGAAATTTTTCCAAAAGACCATTTTCATAAAAGATAACTGTGCTTTATACAAAAACATGAATCAAAGTGTGCATGTGTATGTAAAAAAATGAGATGCACATAATTCCTAACTTAGTTGATCTAACCCCAAAAGCATAAGCATTCATATCACAATTCATCAGAACATAAAAGAAATTCACATGGATTTAACATTAGATATTTTTCTTTTGTATAACTTTCCATTTGCATACTTGGTTATGCCTTATGATTTCACTTCCATTATCATAAAGGATTCCTAGATAAGGATCCACAATCCCTTAGTTGATCATTTATTATTCCATAATGAGGAAATGTATAATGACATACTTTTTCAAGGCCTTGCGCTAAGACTGTATAGGTAAAAACACAACATAATTGTGGTTAACTACTACACATAGTTGTGAAAAAATCTAGCATCATGTTCATACATCATTTCACTTAACTCGTGAGACTTCACCACTTTAACCAATGCATTGGAGCACTTTATAATTCTGGGCACACACGTCACATGATTTTAAGTCTAATACATTCCTCATATGTCTTAGCATGGTCTCATCTTCATAGTGTTCATATTACATAGAAAACATACATTCTTAATCCATAATCGTTTGCATAAATTCACTTAATTTAATTGAATTATGCATTGAGTGAAAAATAACTATATTTGTTAGGTCCATATTTAACAATGACGTGTCGAAATTAAAACAACATACTCTTGCATATGTAATAATAACAAGTACATATAAAATAATAAGTTGTCACATGAAATAACAACTCTTGAATTAAACCCTTAAGAATGTGACCACTTCCAAACCATGTTTATATGTTTTGACTTTGTGATACTCATTTAATCCATGAAATGTTAATTGTTATATAAAATATTAAAACATAACCTTAAAAAATCATAGGCATTTCTTATGAAACAATTGGAATAAAAAGTATGGATTATTTTCTGTGAAGTGTTCATGCACAAAAGAAATATTTAAACATGTGAGCTCATGCATGAATGTATATTTATGCTTGAACATGAAAACCATCATACCACTTACTTGAGGAATCAAGTTCGGAATACATATATGTATTCATGTGGATTTGAAAATTATGGAAAAATATTTATATACACATAAAGTGCAAGTTTGGGATCTGCATAACCCAAAACAAGATTTAATAAATTCTTGAAATTGTTGCATTCTTCATAAACATGATTTAAATCAATAAGGATAGGTTTTTTAATAACTCAATTGTAATAAAACTTAATATATATATTTATATATACTTTTACACATAACTATACATACGTGAATTGTAAGTAAGGGGTATACTAAAAGAAAACATGAGGAACTAGACCCCTTGCATGTGTTTTGTGTTTCAAGAAACAACACTTAAAAACAAAAGCTCACCCTTCAAATATTATAAACCTAAAATGGTTTATTATATAATACACATAAATTTCTTTTGAAATTACAAAATGGAGTGAGTTGAAATTATATACATATACATACATTCATGAAGAAATAAAAAAAAGATAAGAAGGGTTCACATATAGAAATTGAAGCATGAAACCTCTTGCATGTGTTATATACAAAAAAAAACATTTAGAAAACCCAAAGCGAGTTAAGATTTAGAAGTAATATGAAACTGTATATATATATATACCTATGGACCCGTATATACACAAAGATATAAGAGTTTTACAACAATGAAAACATAACAAGTTGATCCCTTACTTGGTATGAGGAGGATAAGAACTTGAGGAGGATTAGCTGGAGTTCACTGGAGGGCTAGGTTGTGGAAGAGTCGAAGAATCCTTGAGTGTGCCTCAGGTGTTTTTTATAAACCAATCCTATAATAATTATTTTAATGCAATTTGTAAGGAATCCAAGGCCAAAATGGCTTATTAAAAGATTGCAGAAGTCGGTCTATGTGGAAGACACATGAAAAGAGGAGAGAAGATGGGTCACAGTTGCGGAAAAATGAAGAGAAGAGGAAAAATGGGGTATTGTCCTGGCATAGGCAGAAAAAGGAAGAAGATAGTTCAGGAGAAGAAAAGTGAAGAAAGAGTGGACAACAAGGATTAAATGTGGAGCAGATTAGAGGGTGGAAGAGTAACCACCTGTTTAAAAAAAAGATGAACAACTTTGATTTGATAATAAGAGATCCAATGGTTCAGGGAGACGTGGTGTTTAAAAAAACACATGGATGGTTGCGATTAGATCTCACCTGATCTGATGGCATATAAAAATGCGGATGTTTTACCGTGGCTGCTGGGAGTCAAGGACCAGACTGAGATGGACGACCCAGATCACGCGTGACGCGATCCAATGGCCCAGATCATGTTTCTCCTGAAAAAACACATCCCACATTAAATAAGGGAGGCGCACATGGCTTTCTTATATGCCCGAGGCTCTGATGCTCAACTTAGAAATCACAGCATACACCCAAGGGAGCCTTACACACGGGCTCCCACCCCCCACAAGCCTTGACCTACCTATTCCATGGCCTGGCGTTGCTGTGGCGTGCTCAAGCACTCCTACTCCCATGCACCCTTCGAGGTACCTATTCCCATGCTCGGGCCAGCCTTGGCTTGGGCTGAGGGCTAGGCTTAGCCACCTAGTGTAAGCTGCCTCCCTCGGCCTAGCTATAAAGGGCTGTCCTATTAGGTTAATATTTTTTTATTAACCCTATTTTCAAAACTATCCAAGAAAATTACACATGTACAGAATATTTTTACTTGCATAAAATTTATTTTATTCATAACTTTGGAAGTTTAAAATACACAAATAAAAATATATAAGTTTTAATTAATAAAAGTATTCATAAAAAAATCTTTTCAAATTCAAAAACAAAATGCATATTTTTATTTGAATTCAAGTATACTTATATACCAAAAAGTTATGATTTCAAATGTCATGTTTATGAAAGATAATCTCAATTAAATGTGTTCAATGATAGGACTTTAAAGCACCCAATTACTTAGAACATTTGAAGGTGATTTTATACTTATAAAAATCATTACTTATTAAGTTCAAAAAGAAATAATTTTCATACAGAAGATTAATTTATAAAACCATAATGTCTAAAATATTTGGGACATAAAATAAAAGTTCTTGAATTATGTTTTGAAATCTTAAAATATATATAAGAGTTAATGACTTTAACGTATATTTGAAATACTTAGAATTTTTCAATATTCATAAATAATTAAACTATAATACCCAATAGCTATAATTATAGCTATTGTAAATTCAATGGTCACCTAAATGGAAACAGTTGAATTTTAGGTCTTATAAAAATGTGATTAGGGTATTCCAACTTCAAACACCGAGACACAGAAGATGGTGCTCTTCATCCCTCTAATGCTTAGTATGATTATTGCGGTTCTGGTTATATTGTTCTTAGTTTTGGTAGATTTTAAAGAAATCCACTACTTTCTTAGCATGTTTGTGGTGATGTGGGGTCTATCAGTAATTGTGATTGGCCTACTTGTAGGAATTTTTGGTTAGTTATGGTTCTTAGGCCTTGTTTCCATGTATCCATTTCTAGTTTTTTGAATGAATAAAAAGTTTTTTTTTTATTTTGTGGGAATTGATTATATAAAAAGAAAATAAAGCCAAGTGTAATAATTAAAACTATTATTACTACAAAAATCACATTCAGGGTGTCACATTATCCCCTTCTTTAAATAATTTCACCCTCTCAATTCTATTACACCCATAAGCAACTACCAGCATAACTAGAGAGACTTTATGCTCGAGGTCCCCTCCTCTAGGACCACCATTGCGGATAATCCATTGATGTTTCTTGGTGGATCCCCAGATTAGTTCCCAGTTCCTCAATCTCTTTGGCCCATATACACCATGAGCAGTTAGGGTCAAACCTATGCATAAAACATTCAGTCTTACAAAGAGTGGCATGAGAGGTGTGGAGGCTGTAGATTTGGGAGTGAGCTACCTCTCTATAAATCTCCCAGACCACCTCTCATTTGAATACTTAAAAGTCGTAAAGCATCCCATACATACTGAAACTCAAGACTTGGAACAAATAAGTCGCTTGGGTGTCACCCTCCAAGGAAGCTTCATGAAACTTCTCCAGGGCTAGGTAGTTCTCGGACAAGGTGAAGCAAAGGAAGAGACCTTCCTGGTACTTCCCTCTCTGCCTGTACTCTGCTAGTTGTGCAGTTGTTATGCGGTGATAAACATGACGATTTCCCTGGTAGGTCTGAAGGATGTTTGGGCCAAGGGACACTTTATAAAGTCGTTTGAAAGACAAGCACATATTGGTAAAAGGGTAGTAGTATTCTGAACATGTCTTGGTGATTATGGATTCTATAAATTTAGTAGGAAATGATAAAAGGTTGATTGATGAACTCATGTTTTCCATCTGAAAGAAAAAAAAAACAAGGGACATGTTTTACTTAGTAAAGCGTAACCAGATTAATTGAGACACTAATTTTGTAGAAACATAATAAGATACCAACACATACAACATAACATTATTCATTTAACAAGGTTCATAAAATCAAGGTGTTATATAATCATCGTAACATCTTTTCACAGGTACTACCGGTGTTTGTGATTTATTGGGTCTCCAGTCAAATGAATCCCCAAGGCGGTTCCAAATGTTTCAATCTCTTGGATCCAGATGAAACATGAGCAACTAGGATCGACCGCATGTGGGAGTCTATAGTTCAAGGTGAGAAAGGAATGACATATATGAATTTGAGCAACATCGGCATGAACTATATATAGATAATTCAAAAAAGTAAGCTTGTCTTTAAGAGCTTCAAAGTCCATAACTTGACCACGGAGACCATAGGTCAAAATTTGACAAAGGTATGCCACTTAGAGGTCACCCCCCTGTGAATCCTCTTGGAATTCCTCTCAAGATGAATCATTACCATCTAGGGTAAAACACTTAAAAAAACCCTTGAAGTATTTTCCTTTCTGTGCATAGAACAAAAATTGGGCATGCATCATAAAAGTATAGTCGAGGCCTGCTCCTCGGTGAAGTTGGAGTATATGAGGAGAATTTGATACATGGTAGAGGGTATTGCATGATAGACGGATATTTTCAAATGTCTCATAGTTTTCTGCACATTAATTTCCCACTATGGCCTCTAATACTTCTGTTGGAAGAGATAGAAGGTCTGATTCATCAGCCATCTGAAATATTGAGAATGATTTTTCTCAGTATAATGAAATTAAGTAATTTATGGTTGCTATAATTTTCCATAGTTTTCCTAAACTGATCCTCTATACCAACTATCATGACCCCAACCCTAGAAGTCTAAAATCAGTGCCTAAAACATGGTGTTCAATTTCCTTCATAAAAACTGGCTTACAAAAAATGAACATATTGTCCCAAAACAGAGGATCATTTCGATTTAGGTTCTTGGAAAATCAGACGCTACAGAAGCACTTCTTCTGAAAACATAACAGGGCTAAGATTTCATCACAAAGAGTACCCAAGTCTTGGGAAAAACTGCTAAAATACTTTAAAACATAAATTAAAATGTAGGGTGAGCATAAAAATTCCCAGTAAGGGGTTTTAAAACATTTGAAGAAAATTCCACATTTTAAAATAACAACCTTTAAAACAATCATAACACATTTTCTTAAGTGGAAGATATTACATTTCGAGGCACACCATTAATATTTTCTGAGGCTACTTGCATACATTTTTCCAAAAGACTATTTTCATAAAAGATAACTGTGCTTTCAACAAAAACATGAATCAGAGTGCGCATGTGTTTGTAAAAAAAAGAGATGTGCATAATTCATAACTTAGTCAATCCAACTCCAAAAGAATAAGCATTTATATCATGATTCATCAAAACATAAAAAGAAATTCACAGGGCTTTAACATTAGATACTTTTCCCTTGTATAACTTGACATTTGCATACTTCGTTATGCCTTATGATTTCACTTCTATTATCATAAAAGATTCTTATCTAAGGATCCAAAATCCCTTGGTTGATAGTTTACTATTCTATAATGAGGTAATGTATAATGCAGGACTTTGTCAAGGACTTACTCTAAGAATGTTTAGGTAGAAACCCAACATAATTGTGGTTGACTACCACACATAGTTGTGAACAAAGACAGCGTCATCTTCACACATCATTTCACTTAACTCATAAGACTTCATCAATTTACCCAATGCATTGGATCGCTGTATAATTATGGGCACACCCGTCACATTATTTTAAGTCGAATACATTCCTCATATGTCTTAGCATGGTCCCATCTTTGTAGTGTTCATATTACATAGAAAACTTAAATTCTTAATCCATAATCGTGTGCATACATTCATTTAATTTAATTGAATTATGCATTGACTAAAAAAAACTAAATTTGTTAGTTCCATATTTAACAATGACATGCAAGAACTAAAACAACATACTCTTGCATATGTAATAAGAACTAGTACACATAAAATAATGGGTTGTCACATGAAATAACAACTTTTACATTAATCCCTTAATAATGTGACCTCTTCCAAACCATGTTTATATGTTTTGACTTTGAGATAATCATTTAATCCATGAAATGTTAATTGTTATATAAAATATTAAAACATCATCTTAAAGGATCAGAGGCATTTCCTATGAAAAAATTGGAATACAAAGTATGGATTATTGTCTGTGAAGTGTTCATGCATAAAAGAAATATTTAAACATGTGAGCTCATGCATGAATGCATATTTATGCTTGAACATGAAAACCATCATTCTAATTACTTGAGATATCAAGTTCTAAATACATATATGCATTCACATGGATTTGAAAATTATGGAAAAATATTTATATACACATAAATTGTAAGTTTGGGATCTGTATAACCCAAAACAAGATTTAATAAATTCTTTTGACCGTTGCATTCTTCATAAACATGATTTAAATAAATAAGGATAGGTTTTGTGAAAACTCAGTTGTAATAAAACTTAATATATATATTTATATATACTTTTACACATAACTATACATACGTGAATTGTAAATAAGGGGTATAATAAAAGAAAACAGGAGGAACTAGACCCCTTGCATGTGTTTTATGTTTTGAGAAACAACACTTAAAAACAAATGATCACCCTTTAAAGATTATAAACCCAAAATGGTTTGTTATATAATATACATACTTTTTTTTGAAATTCCAAAATGGGTTGAGTTAAAATTTTATACATATACATACATTTGTGAAGAAATAAAAAAAATAGACAATAAGGGTTCACATATATAAATTAAAGCATGAAACCTCTTGCATGTGTCATATACTCAAAAACACCTTTAGAAAACCCAACGTGAAATAAGATTTAGAAGTAATATGAAACTATATATATATACCTATGGACTCATATATACCCAAGGATATAAGAGTTTTACAACAATGAAAATAGAACAAGTTGATCCCTTACTTGGTCCGAGGAGGAGAAGAACATGAGGAGGATTATCTAGAGTTCGTTGGAGGGCTGGGTTGTGGAAGGGAAATGGAATCCTTGGGTGTGACTCATGTGTTTTTTTATAAACCAATCCTATACTGATTATTTTAATGCATGTTATAAGGAATCTGAGGCCAAAATGGATTATTAAAAGACCTGGGAAGTCTTTTTATGTGGAAGACTCATAAATAGAGGAGAGCATCTAGGTCACACTCATAGAAAAATGAAGAGAAGAGGGAAAATAGGGTACTTTCCTAGTGTAGACGGAAAAAGGAAGAAGATGGTGTGGGAGAAGAAAAGTGAAGAAAGAGTGGACGGTGAGGATTAAATGCGGAGGAGATATGATGGTGGAGGAGTAACTGCGTATTTAAAAAAAGATGAACGACTTTGATTTGATCGTAAGAGATCCAATGGTTCAGGGTGGTGTAGTGTTTAAAAAACACACACAGACAGTTGCGATTAGATCTCACCCGATCCGATGGTGTATAAAAACATGGATGTTTTACCGCGGCTGCTGGGAGTCGAGGCCTAGACCGAGACGGCCGACCCAAATCACACGTGATGTGATCCAATGGCCCAGATCATGTTTCTTCAAAAAAACACATCCCACATCGAATCGGGGAGGCACGTGTGGCTTCCTTATATGCCTAAGGCTCTGATACTCAACTCATAAATCACAGCACACACCCAAGGGAGCCTTACACATGGGCTCCCGCCCCCGTAGGCCTCAGCCTACCTATGATCCACCGCGACCTCATGCCGCTGTGGCACACTCAAGCGCTCCTTCTCCCGTGTGACCTTCGGGGTACCTATGCCCATGCTTAGGCCGACCATGTCTTGGGCTGAGGTCTAGGATCAACCACCTAGTGTGAGCCACCTCCCTCGACCCAACTATAAAGGGATGGCCTATTGGGTTAATATTTTTTTATTAACCCAATTTTCAAAACTATCTAGGAAAATTACACATATACAAAATATCTTTAATTTCATAAAATTTGTTTTATTCATAACTTTGGAAGTTTAAAATACAAAAAATCAAACTATATAATTTTTAATTAATAAAAGTATTCATATTTTTTTTTTCAAATTCAATAACAAAATGCATATTTTTCTTTGAATTAAAGTAGACATATATACCAAAATGTTACGATTTCAAATGTCATGTTTCCAAAAGATAAGCTCAATTAAATGTGTTCATTGATAGGACTTTAAAGCACTCAATTAATTAGAACATTTCAAGGTGATTTTATACATAGAAAAACCATTACTTATTAAGTTAAAAAAGAAATAATTGTCATACAGGAGATTAATTTATAAAACCAAAATGTCTAAAATATTTGAGACATTAAAGAAAAGTTCTTGAATTAAGTTTTTAAATCATAAAATATAGATAAAAGTTAATTAATTTAACGTAAATGTGAAATACTTTGAAATTTTCAATATTCATAAATAATTAAACTATAATACCTAATGGCTATAATTATAGCCGCTGTAAATTCAACGATCACCTAAATAGAAACAGTCTAATTTTAGGTCTTATAAAAATGCGATTAGGGTATTCCAACTTCCAACACCGAGACACAGAAGATGGTCATCTTCATCCCTTTAACACTTTGTATGATTATTGCAGCTCTGGTTATATTGTTCTTAGTTGTCATAGATCCGAAGGAAATCCACTACTTTCTTGGCATGTTTATGGTGATGTGGGGTCTACCGGTGATCATGATTGGCCTACTTGTAGGAATTTTTGGTTAGTTATGGTCCTTAGGCCTTGTTTCCATGTATCCATTTCCAGTTTTTTGAATGAATAAAAAGTCTTGTTTTTATTTTTCAAGCATTGATTATATAAAAAGGAAATTAAGCCAAGTTTAATAATTAAAACTATTATTACTACAAAAATTATGTTCGGGGTGTCACGCCATGTGTATGGGATGATAACCATGATACATTGGAGATGTAGTCATCCTCAATGAGGAAAACCTCATTAACAAATCTTCTTTGTCTTTATTTACTACATAGGGGAGATTTTTTTGTGGGATAAAGAGAGAGGTATTAAGGAATCATAAGAGTTAAAGGATTTTGAATTTTGTATACAAAAAAATTCACTCCACTCTCTTCTTATTATTTGTTACACTTCATGTTATTAAACAATTAGTATCATATTGGGGATGGTTATCATTCACTCAAGTACCTGATATGGATTAACACAATTATGTTAATAGAAAATGAAACCCAATATTTGGTGGAAAAGGTTCTCACTCATGGAATGGTAGAATGGTTCTATATATTCTTTGAAATAGGTTTTAAACTCATTTTTCTTTTCAATATAGATTCACATATCCAAATGAAAACTCAATGTGGTCTCTGATGGATTGAAGAAACATTGAAAATTATGGGAATGGAATGTAAGTCCTTTTATCTTCTTTATCATAAAAGGAGTGGGAAAAGGTCATGGGATATAGAACTACTTGTTGACGCCCAAAAAATAAGTATCTAAAAAATCACAAAGGAAGAAATACCTAAATATGGCGATTATTTTCACCACAAATAAAAGGAAGAGAAGGATGGCTGAGAGCTATAAATCACATGATACTATGAGGGACTCACAATTGTGTGACAATTTCAATGTCACATGAAGGCTCCAACGCATGATGAATATACCATGACAAGTCCTATGGATCCCCCATCGAAGAACCTTCTTTCTCTTGATAAATCTCCCCAGACAACCAATGGTTTCATGGTGACAGCCGAACAAGCACCCCAGGACCGATTGATTTTTCATTGTAAAGTGCCTAAAAAACCATCCAAAATCCTTTAAAAACGAGTAGGAATGATATCTAAAGGTAGAGGATGCCAATGGTTGATGAGCTCATGCACCATACCATCATTGGGAAGAATAAAACCCCATGATGATATATAATACAACTCACAATAACCCTAAACCTGGAAATACAAAAAATAAGATATAAAGGTAAGGATTCAAGTAGTTTTTTAGTCATAGAAATACATGAAATGCACCACAAGATCTCGGGAGAATGTCTGAATCGCCTTGTGAGGCCCCTTTAGCTTGCCATCCTTTTTATGAAAAACACCCCAGGAAACTCTATGACACACTAAGGGAAAAAATAGACCTTTCCACTACATAATTACACACTCTCCATATGACCCAATATTGGTTACATGAGACATCACCAAAAATTAGGTAAAAATCCAAGATATTAGACATAAAAGCTCACAAGACCTCAGAACCATTGTAGTATGAAATAAGGGAGATAAATGGGAGGATGCAATTGGTGTTTGTAGTCACTAAAAGATATGATATGTGCCCCTAGATACACATGAGACACTGTGAGGCCTCGAAGAAATGTCTGACTCGTCTCACGATAGCCCTTTGTGTTGTCAGCCTCACCATACAGAAGTACTCAAGTATGTTTAGGCAACCCTTCAGCAACTAAAAAAAGGAAAAAACGAATGGATCTGTCCAATAAAATTCCTATTCCTCTCCATAAGATACATAATGGTCACACAACACATCACCAAATAATAGATAAAATGTCTTTAACATTACTCACGTAATCCCGCATGAATCCCAACCTTTGTCACATAAAAAAGAGAAATAAAAGGGGGAGGAGGTGAAAGATACTCATGGTCATTGAAAGGCTTGCGACGCACCCAATTCACCCATGGTGCGATTCCAAGAGACCCCTAAACAAACCATAATTTTCTTGTGAGACCCCAAGACATGTCACCCAAGGTATCATGAGTATCTTCCAACATGCCCTTGAATATTGTGAAGGCCCTTGGACGTGTCAGCATAACGACATTGAAGTCCTTTGATACATCTGCATGATCAAAAAAGTCCATGTTAATTAGATATAATCCAATAAAGGATTTGTTGATGGAAGAGACTCATGATCACTGAAAATTAGGTGACACAATTATAGTGGTCCATGGAAGAGACTCGCAAAGACGCATGGTGACATATCCCTTCATCCACTCCATCCTAGACTCACGCTAGATATATTGCACAATGTTCCAGACAACAGGGGTGGTGATGCCTATAAATTCCCCACTCCAACATGAAGAAAGGGTTGGACTCTAAGACTCTGAATGCTTGGACTCTAGAAAATTCGACTCTTAGCCTATATAGATTTCTTGGAGCAACCAATCATGAAACTGGAAACTTTCTATCAGGTAATACATCGACAGATAACCAAATTAATCATGTTCCATGTATAAGGCATTGCATGTGATCATTCATAGATCATGAAAATGACTTATAGAAATACTTATGAAGACCATATCGCAAGCCCACTAGATCACACAAGACTCAAAAGAAACTGATACTAAATTTTTCTAAGGCATTTGCTACGCAAGGGTTAGAATCAAGATTCAAAGTGGAATACTTAAGGGAAATACATGCTCGATATCCCTTATGAACATTGTGAATTTTATCCAATGAAATGTGATAGCACCAGGAAAATTCTCCCAGACCCCACGAAACTCCTTCAACATACTATATGGGACAAAACAAAAATAACATACATGATAGAGCAAGTCACACTGTCCCCCTGTGGACACCACTTTGATCTCATAAAACCCTTTGAGTCTATCACCCAAGACTTATGATGTCATATAGACACATAAACTCACTCATATAATGATGAACATTTATATTATTCAAGTCTTATGTTTGTATCTGGGCATGACAACCAAGTTCACACTACACCCCCTGGGCAGGTCAACTGAGACTCACGACGCCCTCCAGATATGTCATCTAAGTCTCACAAGGTCCCATAAAAGGTTTTATCCAAGATACATGAAATCCTTTGGACTGTGTCACGCTGAATCTTGTGACACCCTCCATATGTGTCCATCTAGGTAATGCAATGGCTCTTAGGACATGCCAACTAGGTCATGCGACACCCTCTAGACAAGAAGTCCATGTCAATAGGGAAACCTCAACGTGTAAGCTTCGAACTAAAATGAACTATGAGAACTATGATTCCCACCACAATCAGAAAATGTAGGATTCCTTTTTCAGGATCGATATCTATATAAAAAATCCTAAGGTATGTTCTAATACACAAGTTTCATATCAATGTGCCATGGGGATGATCATTTTCTCCCCCTTGTTTCTCACCCCAAGTATATCTCACATGAGCTTAGAGGGACGTAATGAGAACCTCATTAGTCAATATGAACCTCCATAACGGTACAAGGTATCCTTAGTGTTTAAGCCCCAACATAAAGGGAACTACGATGATTTTGATTCCTACCATATCCAAGATACATATGCTACCTATCCCTAAGGTTTGAGTTCCATATTGATAATCCAGGGAAACCCTCACATCTAAGTCCCTTATTCAAACAAATTGATTATTTTCTATCCCTTGTTTCTCACAACAGGCATGGATTTCATGGGCTTAGGGAGTATCAGTGATCATATCATCTTCACTATAAACTCTACAATAGTATTGGGTAGCCTTAATGTGTAAGCCCCAACACACACTAAACTATGATGAATCTGATTCTTACCATAACCAGGATATGTAGGATGAATTACTAAGGCCCAAGCACAAATAAACACCCCTTTTGATACAAGTCCTTCCACAACTCTAACATCTTAACCAGAGGGAATCAATTAGTCCCAGGAGATGGTCACCCTATCTCATCTATTAACAGACTGAGAAACCCACCAAGTTATGATGACTCTGATTCCCACCACAACTAGGATACATAGGACGTATCTACAAGACCTGAGTTCTATAATATATAAACTCAAGGAAATCCCAATACATAATCCCAACATCATGAGAAATTAATTGATTGTTTTCCATCCATTGTTTCTCACACCAGGAATGGCTAAGGCGATCTTAGGGATTTACAATAATCATATCATCTTCACTATGAGTCTCTGTAATGACATGAGCGAACCCAATACATGATAACTAAAAAAATCTGATTCTCGCTATACATGGGATATGTAGAACACCCCTTAGTGTTCGAGCTCAAATATTTAGTGTCTCAATACCTGAAAAAATGCCTTCTATGCATGAAATTAAATTTCATAGGACTAAAGAACTATGTGGGTTTTGATTCCTAAAATAACAAGGATACATAGGATGCCTCATAATGGCTCAATACCCTCCCCAAAATATTAACCAACTCTTTATATAGAAGAATATCACAAAGAACTTGGTTATATGGCTTAAACATATAAGCAACAATCCATTATTGGAAAATGATGAAAAACCTCAAATACATATAGATGGAATCGCTAGAGAGATCCCAGATTTTTTTTCACTTAAAAGAGAATTAACCTACAGTCATTTTGTTAGTGTAACAGGTCTTGTATCAAGATTAGGGAGATATTCACAAACATATCTTAAATCTATAATTTCTTCTATGAGTAAGAAATAATTCCACCCAAAAAAGGGTGCAATGAGCTTGAACTCCCATCCTCTCAACCAATGGCAGGCCCCAAGAGTCACTGGTCCTAAAAACCCAGATGACTGCCGGCCTCTGGAAAGAAGGTCCGTACCCAACAATGGATGAGGGAACCATGAGGAGTTTTTTTAGGGAAGAAAAAATAGATGGAAAAACCAATGTGTGTGATTGAGTGAGGACTTAATATATCCCTAAATCATACCACCAATGGGGGATCCAATCCTACATCCATGTCAAAAACCCAATGAAACAAAAATGGTGAACTCGATGTGAATCTTTGTGAATAACAAACGATTCGGTTATAATCTGTAGAGTTGTGTTGATTTCTCCCTATATGAAAAGAACACTGATAGGATCAACATGAATCTATCATGCCACTTTGTTTTGAAAACCATATATACAAATAATGCAGTAAGACTAGCATAAAATAGTATTCTTGTGAGTCTATCCTCACATAGAAAATTCCACACAAATAGAATTTCCAGAAAGGGAATATAGGATAATTATGTTTACCTTTCACATTTGATTGAGAATTTTCATTCCTATGATATAGAATTAATTAATACCCTTGTTCCTTATTCTCTATATGATTTCATATACTTCTATCATCGACAGACTCCCAACTTGATGAAATTTATTCATCATCCAGTATTCACTATGGTAATTCATCTGCCGCTGCGACCCCCATGAGTCATAAAGAAATCCCAAATTCTCAATAGATCCAATGGAATGAGGTGAATATAATGGTCCAAGAATACCAACAACATTATTCGATCCCAACCATCAAATATTACCACAAGATTCTCTAAGAATGACAGCCAGAAAATCTGCATCGCCCGAAAAAGGCTGCTGCTAAGCTAGTAGCCCTCATCGCTATGACCAACTGCTTAAGGTTCTTATCCCTGGAGCATGAAAACCACCAACTTATATATATAATGAAGGAGAACCAAGAGGCCGAGTATGGTTCCATTTCAATTTATGTGTCATCAAGGAGTGCACATATCAACGGTTGTCACCAACACCATCCTTCCAGTACCCATAAATCACCTATTGACGGTACCATCTGACACACAAATTCCATTAACACCAATTCAAGGGCTATAAGGAAGACTCATTGGAGGATGAAGATGTTGGATATTCATGAGAGGGATAATATCCTAGCTCCTGCTAACGAAACCTGCCGACATACTCCAGAAAGAACCAGTAAGTAGGCTCATGTCCCTACTATCTTGAGAAAAGTATGTGGGCATATTCCCATAGAAAGCATTGGGGAAGATCATACTCTTACCCCCCATGCATGAAGCATATCAGCATGCTCCGATGAAACAAGTAGGAAAAATGTGGGTGCATATACCCACTTAGATCGTAGATATATGTCAAAAGATAATAGCAACATAGAATGTGTAGGTTTATATCCATGTACACACTTTTCTTAAATGAAAATATATTTTAGCAATAGTTGAAGAACTCTATCTGCGTATTCCAGCACTATTGAAGATAAAGGTAGAAGATCATACTTCTATCCCTATAGTCAGGGAAACTCAACACTCTGGTTATTGTGAACAAGTGGTTATACTGTAGCAATCACACCTTATTGATCCAACTCAGGAAGATTATCAGTACATTCCGATAAATGGAGAGGCACAATACCAGAATCATACTCCCATTACAACAGGGGCTCACCAGGTGAGAGAGGCACATGCCTTGGGAAAAGGGCACATGCCAATCAAAAAAGTCCAACAATATATTCTAAGGGACTAAAATTGGGAACATACCCCCATTCTAGTTGGGGCTCACCACATGAGAGGGGAAAAAGCCTCAGAACATGCTCATATTCCTGTAAAAAAAGTCCAACAATATAATCCAAATACATAGGATTGGAATCATATCCCTGTTCTTGCCTAGCCTAACCAAGTGAGAATAGAACATACCTTGGTATATGCTCATATTCCTGTTAATGAATATGCCTGGCATACTCCAGTATATCATGAAAGTAAGGCGCATATTCCTACTTCTACCAATGAACGACCGCACCCGCATCATTTGAAGGAAATAAAGGAGGAGACTCATATTCCTTCTCCCATTATGGAGGTCCATAAACATATTCTGATAGGGAATGAATTTCATATCAAGCTCATATTTTTGTTCCAACCAAGGATCACTAGGTGAGAGCAGCACATGCCTCAGGGTAGGTTCATATTCCTACCAAGGAAGACTAGAAGAATATCCCAAAGGATCAAGATCGGGCTCATACTCCCATTTTGGCTAAGGCTCACCAAGTGAGAATGAAACACACCTCAGGATATTATCATATCCCTATCGATAATGAGATATATTATTGGAATATTCCAACAACTTCTTAGTAGTGGGATCATACACCCGCAACACCTGGTGGTCATATACAGGTTCCAACAATTGTCACACAGGAGGCTCATATCCCTACACAATCACAAAAGGCAGGTCGTCATATTACATCCCTAGCATAGAACATGTTTTGTATTCTGAATATGATAAATTGCAGTGTCCTTGGGGTTGTTCGAGACAAATTCTCAACACCAAAAGGGTTCATCGACTCTTCTATCTAAGCAGAAGCAGAAGACGTTCATTACCATGATAGTGCTCCTCATGGTAGTGTGGAGATGGATCGTAGGGACTCTACTCCTAACATCCACCATGGTCAACCTCCCCATAGTGATATATCCCATGATAAAATGAAATCATCCCTTTGTCTAGACACTTCTGTATAGAGAGGTGAACCAAACCTCAACACCTTCATACAGGGAGGTGATCGAAACACCAGGCTCAACCGTATAGGGTTCCCCATCAAATTCTAGCGGCACTTGACTCCCATCAGTAGGAGACTATTAGATCCATATTCTATGGTATGAATATATGGAGGCATGTTATTAGGATGAGGAGGAGGCCAACGTTGACATATGGAGAGATTTATTTAGAAACAACATCCCCATCATGTTCTGGCCCCTCACTACTTATAGTTATGAGAGATGATCTAGAAAAGGAGTGCATTCTTTACCTACGCTAAAATATGTGGTCTACTCATTAGCTACTGAAGGATCGATATATCCCTTATCCAAGATACAATTGTCACCTTCAAATGATTAAGATGCTTTATTTTCAACTCAACCTAGCTTCTATCTCCATGGCGTGGGATCCAAAAATGGAAAATCACAATGTAAATTTGCAACACACTTGCAGTCATTGCATCACGACACTTCGATAGCTAATCTCAAAAGCCACATTAGGAATCTATATTCTAGGATGGGGAAATTATAGAGAATTAAACTTTTCCACTCCCCTAGAATAGTAGAGCCCTTTAGATACAACGTCTTGTAATGTTATAGACTATGAAGAAATCAGGGGACCTGGTAATGCTCAGGAAAGTTGGTCACTACAACAGGATGCCCTCGCTTCAACAGTTCCTAGAAACCATGGATGGGGAGAGAGGAGAGCCAATGATACTTAAAACCAGGACCCTTCAGATAATTGGAGGACATTAAGAACACATAAATCAAATTTTAAATCACCTAGAAAACTTCCCATAAGGAATAATTCTCACCATGGGATTCCATCACACCCAGCTCCCATGCGATTATAGATGCGCCACATCACCTTGTTTGTAGTAGCTACTGCTATAGAATCCATCTAGGAGTAGACTCAGACCCATGTTCTAGGATAATATCTAACACCACCTCAACCCATTGAGTTGTCAATCCCCTAGAGGATTCATCAAATGACATCGACAACCATAGGTAAAACCTGACCCATTGGGTTGAGAGAATTTATATCTCAATAATCATCACAAGGTTAATTATCCCCCGAGAGGACTCTCAAGACATCAAAATTGATTTTAGATCACCCCCACCTCAATGGGATGGGGACATTTATATCCTCATGTCCATCCTAGGATTCGCCAAGTCCTTAACTGGAGCCATTGGATCCTCAACAATAGGACCAATTAGTGACAATGGCAGCCCCAAATGACCCTCACTCCATAGGGATGGTGGAATTTTCATCATCAACATCACTGTAGTGGGAATCAGTATTCTTCGAGTTGGGAGGAAGAAACCAACAATCAGAATACCACACATTCCTCCCACAACAAGAAAAACTTTTGTTGGTCGGGGCTCACATGAAAATCACAACTGGAAACTCTCTCAGAGTCATTGTTCATAGGCCAGGATAGGAGGAGTGTATGGAAGAAGCAATCATACCCTATCGGGGTAGGAAGTGAAAATGGTCCAATAAGGCTAAGGGTTCAAATAACTACCCTGACAGAAGCCATACATAATTAGTTTGTTACGCAGAAAGCAATGGAAGAACAACCATTTCCCAATATTCCTCTATGAATTTCATCACTGTAAACATGAAATAAATTGATCAATACACAAACATAGAGTGACATAATACAGAACATATAACTCATGAGGAGGGTGATTTGGATGCAGCAAATGAGGTTGTGCACACTCAGAACCAAAAAAGGATTCAAAATTTGGCACCACCAAATAATGAGTTGCAACCTCCTCGGTGGAATGTGGGGAAAGAAAAATGAAAATACATGACTACATCTTAGTTTCCATCCATAGAGGAACAATTTTCACAATATGAGAGTGAAATACAAGCTCTCTAGCAACTCAATGAGGAGATAATCAGGGAAAATATTCTCAATGGGTATCGTATCTAAATAGGGTTGAATATTCTCCCTCCCATAGCTAATCCAAAAACAAGAGAGGTATCTAAGAATTATATTGAATCCAAATACAGACATCCAATATACATTAATGAGGTAGAAAAAAATGATTAGTACTTCCCTCTATTGCGGTGGCAACCTCTCCCTCACTAGGGTAATCATTCAGTCATATGAAGAATCAAGGATCAATGAGATATGAAAGCTGGACCACCTCATAGAACCCCACCCACTCCCTGTGTATGGGAGGTGTCTTAGGAAGTAGTTCCCCCAAGGTTACTTACCTTCATTCAATCTATATACACTCAAATGGAAGCAATGGAAGGGTGACACACACCTGTAGAACCTGAAAGGAATCCATATCCTGATTGAGTGGATGATACTCCACCTCCACCCAACTTTGGAAACCCTACCTTATCTACCTTTGATGGTGTAGGAGACCCTAAACAAAACATCACACACTTTATATCCCAATGTGGACTGATGATGGGCACTCAAGATCAATAGGAGCAACCAAGCTGAGGTGTTTGGTACATACTCTGACAGGGCCAACCTTTGTTTGGTATAACAGTCTGCCAGCAGGATCTATTCTAGGATGGGAATACCTTCGTCATAAATTAATTTATTAGTTCAGTTCAACACCGAGGAAAATAAAGATTCTAGACCTGATGAATTTCAAGTAGTATGATAATGAGAGGGTGTCTGATTTCATAGCAAGGTAGAAATTTTTAACCTATTCCTTCAACATCTCCCTCTCAAAGAAAAAATTTCTTGAAATCTATGTTGAAAATATCATGTATGATTTGAAGACACCCATAAATCCCATGAAATATCTAGGAGGGTTCTGAGAGGTCACTTAAATATCAAAACTTCTTGAAGAGTCTATTCAGAAAACCCAATCCAAGTCTCGAATCATGCCCACAACATAGGGGAAGAAGCTAGGTTGAGAAGAAGCTACATATATCGCTCTCAATCCTATAGTGGTTCCCATCCAAGCACCTAGGTAAGCCTCAAACTACCCAGCACCTCCTGTCAAGCTGTGACCACCATCGATTCACCCTCGTCCAGAAGTACAGATAAATATGGGTCACTTAGGATTTGGGGAAATGATGAACAAAGTATACTCCTTCCAAAATGAATAAGTATCGAGTTATTTCTTGGATTCCATGGATAATAACCTACTCATATTTCTACAACCCAAGAGGCCTGATGAATTTGAACTCACTAACCATCCCAACCACTCCCCTTTACATGGAAGGCTAGGTCACAATATCCTGAATTGATTCATCTATAAACATTTCCTTCAAGGAATGGTTGACTCCAGACAGGTGATGCTATAAAATTCTCCAGAGAAGGTGTCTTGCATAACCATCGCCCGGTCAGAAGAATAGTACAGTTGGAAGAAATTCCATCCAAGAAAGTGCAAAATTTTAACAACTGGATGACTCGGAAAATAGTTGATCAAGATCAGACCGCTCTGAAATCACAGTTTCAAAAACTAGTAATAACTCCACCACCTAAAATGGAGATGTTAGATGTGCCTTCCATGGGTGGGAATGACCAAAATAAGTAAGAAGATATAGAAGAGGAAGAAACATATTATTCTCCAAATCAAGCCTCAATCTTGAATATTTATTCCCTGTGACATCTACAACATGGTCACCTCCCCAACAAATAGACTTCTCATCAGATAAGGAGATCATCTTCGGTTCTGTCAATATAATATTCTTGACAAACCCCTTCTCCGACAATGTGTATTCCCCCAAATATGGTTTACCTACGTATAACTGGGGAACATGAAGCCTAATGCATTAAAGAATAGGATACAAGGGACCACACATACATGTTTGGACACAATATTCTGGTCATATCTTCATGGAGGATATATATACAGTTGAGACTCATGGGAAAGCACTCTAGTAGGCCCAAAAGAGGCTAGGAGGTGCCTCAGAACCCTCTATAAGTCAACCACATCCAATTTCCTTACATGACCACTTAACGAGGGTTCAATCTGATCAACCCATGCAATAGGGATAGATGGCACAACCTGTACCACTGGAAGCAGATACTCCCTCAACATTTGCACAAACTCTAAGTCCATCTTCCTCAGATTCTCTAGCACCTGAATCACATATCAAAGAGCAGCCTCATATCGGGAAGCACTGACCATGAGCACAAAAGTATGATGTTCAGAAAAAACTAGCTACAGTCCCAACCAAGCTCACAATCCTCAATGTGCTTCTTCTTTCAAAGAACTCAAGTTGGAACTTGTTGAATCCCTCTGAATCCCATAGGAATTCGAGATAAAATTCTTAGCCATCAAGGTTTATTGAGTGGAGACCATGTCCTTAGTATTTCATGATGCCATCTCATTCACTGATCAAGATCATGATGAGGCCATCCAAGGGAATATTAGGCTCTTGTATGTTTCGAGCATACTCAAAAATTTAAATGTACAAAGGGTACTAATTGATAATAGATCTGGAATCAATATCATCCCAATTTAGAATCTTCAAAATTTTGGGTGTTTCAAAGGGGACATATACCCTAAAAAGATGAACATTCAGGGATATAATAAGCGTGAGAAAAGGCCTATTTGGAAGATCAATATTGAGGCTGAATTTGGGGAACTCATACAAGAGGATGAGTTCATAGTTATATAGTAAGACACTATATATAATGTCCTACTCATAATTCCTTGGCTCTATAGACACTTGACAACACAATCAACATTATATCAATGTCTGAAGTACCCCATTAATGGGATGGTGGGAATACTAAATGGAGACAACTCTCTCTTCAAGACTTGAAGAGCCACATATGTCGAGGCATATTTCTACAATAAGGGAGGTAGAAACCAATGGTGGATGATGATATATAGGTTGTAGCTCCCAATGGATTAGGGACCACACCTATGAATCCCTGGAGCATGGTCAATGATGATTATGTGCTCCCCATATACATGGTCAAAGTAGTAGATATAATCCCAGAGGACCAAGACTCACCTGTCCTCAATGACAACAACCATCTCTAGTGTCTCTCTATAACTAATCAGATATAAAGGTATGAAAACTTCTCTTCTAATATCCCCCCTCACCCTGATATTTATGGAGAGGCCCCCAAATTATCATATTCACCAGAATATGTCTCCATGGATTCAGAAATGGAAGAGGATGATCTCAGAGATGCCCCTCCAGTATTCGAGGAAGGTGTATCCACCACCATTGATGAGATCAAGAAGATAAATCTAGGAACAAAAGAATAACCATGACGTACCCTAATTAGTTTCTCCATATCCCTTAAAGAGAAAGTGATGTACATTGCATCTATAAAGCATCACTGATATGTGTTCGCCTAGAATTATATAGAAATTATCAAACTAAATCTGAATGTGGCTATGCACTATCTCAAACCTCCTAATGAACATCGAGGATTTAAGTAGGTATCCAAGAAAATTCACCCCTATCATGCCACCAATTTAGAGGTATAAGTTAACAAATTGATCAAATTAGCCAAATTTTTCTAAGAATTTCAATACCCAAGGTGGCTTACCAATATTATTCCCATAAAGAATAAGAATGGGAAGATTAGGGTATGCATCAACTTCAGAGACCTTAATATGTATTTAATAAAAGAGGACTTCACATTTCCAATAAAAAACTCATAATCGATGCAACCACTGGCTTCCAAGACCTTTCATTAATGGATAGGTACTCAAGGTAAAATCAGATCAAGATGGTCCCTAGGGATAGAGAAGCCACCACCTTCCTGGAACCTCATGGGATCTTATGCTACAAGGTTATGCCATTTGGATTAAAGAATACTTGAACTATATATCAGTGCACCATGCATCGAATCTTCATGCCATTGTTGGGGAGGATACCCGAGTGTTATATCGATCACCTAGTCGTTAAATCCAGACAATGATTTGATCACTTCACAGATCTCCGAAAAATATTTTATAAGTTGTGACAACACAATCTAAAGATGAATTTTTTGAATTTCACTTCTGGGGTAACATCAGGAGAGTTCCTTGGATTTATGGTATGCCAATGCATCATTGAGGTGGACCCAGAGAAGACGATTTCTATTTTAGAAATTTTACCCCACATAAATCTCAAAGAACTAAGGGGACTCCAAGGAAACCTCACCTACATCTAGTGATTCATAGACAACCTAGTCAGAAAAGATCTACCCTTCAACAGGCTAATGAAAAAGGGATTCTCATACCAATGGGATGATGAATGTAAAAAATCCTTTGAAATTATCAAATAGTACTTACTGCACCCACCGATTTCAATGCCTTTAGTGGAATTAAGGCCACTCATCTTATATATGGCCAATATGGAACACTCATTGGGCACCCTCCTCATGTAGAAAAATGATGCGGGAAGTGAGAATAGTCTCTATTACATCATTTAAAAAATTCTAGGTACTAAGACCAGATATTATAATGTTGAAAAGAACTTCATTTCACTCATCTTCATGATGAAAAAGTTGAGACATTACTTGAACCACCACAAAGTTCATCTAGTATCTCATATTGACATACATAATTACATCTTCATCCTCCCAATCTTGACCAGGCACTTGGCTTGATAGGTGGTCATTCTTTAACAATATTAAATTAATTTCATATCTTAGATGTCGGTGAAAGGAAAAGCCCTGGATGATTTCTTCATAGCACATCTTGCCCCGAAAAATACAGTGGAAGACACCGAGCTCCAAGATGAAGATGTATTTTATGCCCATTACACTCCTCAAACATGGGAGATGTACTTTGATGGCGCCTCATAGAGTCTTATCAACATAAGAATAGAAAACCTAAAGCTCAATTAGGTTAGTCTAGGTATTTTATTTCTCTCTCTAGACGAAGTGGTTTTTCCCTAATCTTTATCACTGTATGAAGGATGCACAAATAATGAGTCTAAGTATCAAGACCTCATCGCTGGACTAGAACTAGCCCTATAGCTACACATAGAATACATGAATATCAAAGGAGACTCAGATCTAGTGATAAAGTATATCAATGGTGAATATTACATCAAAAAGGAGGAATTGGATCCTCTCATAAGATATGTTAGGGGATTGATGGAAGAATTCCTTTTTGATCTAAAATTTCATTATGTCCCATGATCATAGAATACTCACTTTGATGCCCTAGAAAATGCAGTTGTCATCCTGGCCAACCCTAATCAAGAGGAAGAAACCTTCAGCATTACACATCGAAGAATGGTTTCATCAATTTTAGTATGTGATATGGAAGAGATCGATCGAGTCAGCACTTCACCAGAGCATGATAAACTGATAACTACCCCTGGATGTATGGAGACTATAATCAACTATCTTAGTGATGGTACTCTCCTGATAGATTGAGCTAAAAGGGAACAGATTTGGCAATGGGTGGCCAACTTCACTCTACAGGATGGTCCAAACAAGAAAAAATTTCTCTACAAACATAGATTTGATGGAATTATCCTTAGGTGGATATTATAAGGAGAAGTTATCACCATCATGGAAGAAGTCCATGCAGGTTCTTGAGCACTCATCAATCTGGAACCAGGCTCTCCCACTAGATCAGGAGGTTGGGATACTACTATAAAACCATGATACATCCTGTGTGAAATTCACTAAGAAATTTCATGCATTACAGATCCATGAAAAAATCATCCATCAACACCCATAATTTCTATATATAACTAGATATTTCTTGCCATTTTTCATTTGGGGGATGGATATTGTGGGGCCATATCCCCCATCCACATCTAAGCAGTTCAAGTACATCCTTACTACTACAAACTTCTTTTAAAAATGGGATGAGGCAATACCTCTCAAAGAAGTAGTAATTAAGAATACCATCAACTTTGTGAAGTCCCATGTCATCACTAGGTTTAGAGTCCCTCACGAAATATTGATGGACAGTGACACCGAATTCTATTCCATAGAGTTGAAGAAGATTTACCATGAGTAAAAAATCAAGTCTAATCACTTATCTCACTATCATGAAGTGAAAAATGGATTGATAGAGGTCTTAAATAAGGATATATAAAATATACTCCTGAAGATGGTGAAGAAGGATAATAAATCTTGTCCAGAAAAACTCTTCCATGATTTAGGGTCCTACCGTACCACCACGCGTACTACAACATAGACAACACCATACTCCCTAGTATATAGAACTGAGGAAGTATTAACCATAGAGGTACAACTTATCTCACTTTGAATAGTCATTTTTAGACAACTCTCATATGATGAAAAATCTCAAAAGTGACTGGATGAGTTGGAACAACTAGATGATAAATGGTTGCACACATTGCACAATATGGAAATTCATCAGAATCAGATTGCATGAGACCTAAATAAAAAGGTTCACCCTCATTCATTCCTTCAAGGATAAATGGTGTTGGCTCTTATAACCCCAAAGATACCAAGAAAGAAGACCCCAAAACTGGATCCCAAGTGGGAAGTACCTTACATCATCCATAAGGTCTATCATAATGGAGCCTTCTCATCAACCACAATGGATGGGAAGCATGTCAAACCACCCACTAATGAAAGATTTATCAATAAATACATTGCATAGTTATCACCATGAGGGTGTACACATCAGTGTAAGTCCCATAATTTTTCTTAAATGCATGAAGTTAAATTGTACAAGTTTTTCCTGACCACATGATGTTAAACTGTATGAAATTCCTACTTTACAAAAGATGTTAAACTACACAGTTTCTTTAGAAATATGTGTGGCTTGATTCTTGTAATCATAGGATACATAGTGATTCCCGAACCTCAATTTTTTGGTCTAGCCATAGGATTAGTTTCTTTTCATGTCAGGTGATCCAGTATCCTTAACGCACAACATTAAACTGTATGAACCAAGAACTTCCCCCTTCATAACGTGTGGCCCAATGTCCTCACCACATGAAATAAAACTGCAAGGATCTGTGATATGAATCCACATTCACATCAAGTCACCTAAATCCTTTCCAAATGACGTTAAAATGCATGGTTCATCTTGAACTATGTATGGATTGATTCTCATTTTCAAATGGGATAAGAAGGGATCCTTGATCTTGTATCTTGGTTCACCATCACATGATGCACAATACCCTTGCCCTACATGGGGCCTTTGTTGATCCTTGTTTCTCACACTGATCATGGCTCACTTGGGCTTAGGAATTATGGAAAAGGAATTACCACATGAATATGGCATATCAGCCTTGACATGCTCTAGTCCTCACTATAGGATGTTAAACTGCAAGACTTTCCAAAACTACGTGTGGTTAGATTCTCATTTTCATAAGATATGTAGTGACACCCAGAATTCCACCCTTGGTCCCAACCACAACATCTCCATTTACTCACATCAGTCCACCTCCCATCATCACTAAATGATATTAAACTATATGGAATTTCAATAACTACCTATGGCTTGATTCTCATTCTCATGAGATATGTAGTGATGCCCAGACTTACACCCTTGGGCCCAACCACAATGTTCTCTTCAATTCATGACAACCCACCTTCATCCTTACCGCACGATGCTAAACTGCATGGAACATGAAGGACTATGGGTAGCTTGATTCCTATCATTATAGGATACGTAGTGATTCCTAGATCTCCAATCATGGGCCCATCTACAATCTTCAGTGGAAATAAATCCCACCTCTACATATGGGTCAGACATGCGTAGGGTATTTCCCATTCAAGAACAATATGTGGCTTAATTATCATCCTCATGAGATACATAGTGATGCCCAAGTCTCCATCCTTAGGCCCAATTGCAACATTACCAATTTTCACATCAGTCTACATCAGTCCTAACTTTAAACTGGACAAATTTTCATAACTACGTGTATCTTGATTCTCATACTTGTAAGATAAATAGTGATGCCAAAGTCTCCATCTTTGGGCCTAACTACAACATCCCCGCACATTCACATCATTTCTAGCATCCTTACCACATGACATTAAACTGCATGGAAGTACGTTCATACCAACTAACATTAAACTGAATGGAATTACGTCCTTACCACATGATGATAAAATGTACGGTAAATTTCCTTACTACATAACATTAAACTACATGGATGTATGTCCTCACCACATGAAGATAAACTGCACAACAAATTTCCTTTCCACATGATTGTATGATGCACTGAAAAAAATCCCCACTACATGAAAATAAATTGTGTAGACCATCTCCCATTTTCATCCTTCATCAAGGAGCCATGAGTGACTTACCTCAATTAACCAAACTATGGGGTGCTTCCACTATCTTTCAAGAGCACCTCAAATATATATACCATACTTCATGTCTCATGCATCTCAGGTCTCTATAATCTTCCATGGCCCTTGGAAAGGATATCCAACTTCAAGGACCCTTTTATTGGCTATGTATACATGCATATGCCTCTTGCGTATGTGCCTATAGACGTAAACCAAATGCATGACTTTGAAAAAGGAATTTCCAATCCTCTTGAGCCCTGAAACCAATGCGACAGTACTCAAAACCTCAACGTGACTGAACTACTCCCTATTTGACTATCCCATGTCATTAATTAGGACTTGAGAAACTCGAGATATGATTTACAATATTTCCATCCCATTCTCAGGAAGCTTTTGGAGTACTATTGACCTTGGATATCCTGCTTAAGATATTGTGTATCATCCTCCATGTTAGGTTCATGTCAGTCATGACCTTAAACTTTCTACATTTTGGTCAAAGTTATTCAACCTTAAACTCTTGCACATAATGGTCAAAATCGCAATACCTTAAACTGCTAATAAAAAGAGACACAAAAATTTTCATCTTGAAATCCCAAAAAGGGAAAACTAAACAAAATTCAAGTCTCCGCCTTTGAAACTCTTCATCCTCAGAGTTTAGGAAAAAATTAGGGCACAAACATAAAACACATAAATCTCACAGGTTCTACATTATAGCCCTAGAAAAATCCAAGCTATACTCACTAGACCCACTAGTTTGAAAAAAAGTCAGAGAAATGTTTATCACATCTCCTCGCCACAAGAATATGTTCATTGGGTGGTGACACAAATTTTAGGGTAATCGAACCCTCCTTGAATTTTACCCTCTCTAAAGATCAAAATTCATGAGTTTGGGTATATCGAATCACCACAAACTTCTATGGCCCTTATAAAGGATATCCAAATTCAAGGACCCTTTGATTGACTATGCATACAAGCACATGGATTCTGCATATGTTCCTATGTTCTTCAACCAAATGCATCACTCTAAAAAAGGAAATTTTATTTCTTGTGATCCCTGACATCATCACGAAAACACTCAACACACCAGTGTGTCCAAACCACTCCCTTTATGACTATCCCATATATTTATATCAACTCAAGCACTCTAGATCATGATTTACAGTCCCCACACCAAACTATCCAAGCAGATTTGATATCCTCATCATTACATAACCATGTTTCAAACCCTTTCTCAAGGATGGATTATGAAACTTCATTTACAAACCTTTGATATCCCACACTTCATGATTTGAAACCACAGGTCATAGGACTCAAGTTTCTCATTAAGAGATAAACTACCCTAGGATACTAAAACCCTTTCTAGATAGCTTTCTTACTGTACCCAAATTTATGTTCCAGACATTTGAGTCTTCATGAATCTTTTATAGACCTCAAAAAAAGAGGAGAATATATTTCTCTTGGCATGCTACTGATGCATAAGGATCCTAACCTGCCAACTAAAAGAATCTTATCCTTTCCCAAAAGAAGCTTCAATCCCTGTGAGACTTAGAAGAACCATGGTGAAACTTGACATTATATAATGCCATGGGACATACATGACATGTTTTCACCTTCTCATATTCATGGGCTCAAACTTCTAGGTTATTATTTACACCATCTATACTCTAACTATCTAGGAAGGCCTAGTATCCCTAGTATTCCAACCCCAAAAATAATACTTCCATAAATCATCCATAGCCCTTAGAAAAGGTACCCAGCTTCAAGGAACCTTTTCTTGAGTTTGTATACATGATTATGTCCCCTTCATATGTGCCTATGGCCGTCATCCAAATGCATCACTCTACAAAAAGTGAATTATGATCCCCATGAGTCTTCACAACATCACAGAAGAACCCAACACCTCATAGTGCTTTATGTCATTCTTGGTATGTCAGCACCATATCCCATGATCATACAATAGGTTTTCCCTAAAAGAACCTAAACGAATGAAATACAAGGTTCGAGCTAAAAGACCATAAACTAATGCAATATGAGGTCCGAGCTAACATACCCTAAACAAAAGTAATATGATTTCTGAGCTAAAAGACCTTAAACTAATGCAATATTAGGTCTGAGTAAAAGACCCTAAACTAAAATCAATATCAGGACCAACCTAAAAGACCCTAAACAAAAAGAAATATTGGGTCCGAGATAAAAGACCCTAAACTAAAAGCAATATTAGGTCTGAGATAAAATAACCCTAAATTAACAACAATATTAGGTCCGTGATAAAAGACCTTAAAATAAAGAAATATTAGGTTTGAGATAAATGACCCTAAAATAAAATCAATATTAGGTCTGAGATAGAAGACCTTAAACTAAACAAATATTAGGTCAAATATAAAAGACCCTAAACTAAAGTAATATTAGGTCTGAGCTAAAATACCCTAAACTAAATCATGATTGCAATTCAGTCTAAAAAAGAATGAAAAGGATCAACATATGACTTTGAATATAAAACTATGATCACCCAGCCTATCGGCTTCAGAAAAAGATAAAGAATTAAACCTCTAGGACATATCTCCTACCCATGTGATCCCTATATAGATCAAGTAATGTCAAGATAGATGGAACATATTACTAATATAGAATCTCATGTGAGTGGGAATCCATGAGTAACTCTAAAAGGGAATATGTTATAATTTCAAAATTCAATTCCATTCATTCAAGTTCATTCAATATAAATCAGTGGATGGGTATCTATGGAGACTTTAAAAAATGAAAAATTTATGAGATTTCATACACGTCATGAGTAAAGGGAAACTAGACAATATCATATGAAATTCAACAAACTTGTTCATTGATACCATATAGAAGGAGCTATCTCCACATATCGGAGCCTCTCCTATAAATGTATGATCCAAATCATGATTGAAAAGTTTTTCCACCATCATATCATCTTCTTAGTTGAATATTTAAGATCAACAAGTCTTCGCTTTAATAAGGTCACATATTGGCGTAGTTGATCGATGGGTTCAGCCTCTGCCTCTACAGCATGTTGTAGCTCCTTTTATTTGGAAACAACTTCAAGTCTGGATTTCTCTACCATATCAAGGAGTCCTTGTTGTTGTAGTATGGTATTACCCAGTTTTTGGAATGCATACTAAAACCATGATTGTTCTACCTAAAGATGTTAAATTTTAGACTGAAGGTGATTAATTTTAGACTGGATATGATAGTATGAGACTTCCTAGCATTGATTGCATCCTAATGAGAACCAACCACCATCACGTGTTTGATAGCTTTATTCATAGCACCACTCCAATTATTATTTTATGAATAGGTAGCCTTAACACTTACTACACTCAACTCCAGGGCCCTCTTATATTCTTTCACATAGATTACCTCCTTAACCTAAGAATAAGGGGTAGAATAGTCAAAACCATCATAGCTGAGGGTGGGAAACATGAATCAAAGATGACCCAATCCTCTAATGTCTTGAAGGCCTTCATTTTTTATTTATTTTTATAATCCACCTTTCAAGGTGTGAGGTGGAACCGTTATAAGTAACATAGGTGTAAGTATTACATGGACCATAGGCCTTAGAGGAATTCATTGCCCATAGGCTTCAAACATTACATACAACCCAGACTAACTACTTGGAACTGATCCTCCCCAACATCTTCATCATGAAATCTGCTCTCCACCTTCATATGGATGTTCGACTAGGATTTCCTATGCATGCACGTGCTTGTCCTGATGAAAGGTGCCATACCCTTTCTTTCTTGCAATCTGTTTGGCTTATGCTATGGTGGAAGGCTTATTCCTCATCCTTCTTTAGGAGCTTGTTCCTTGTAGGTTGTCTAGTTTTCATTTGTACTTAAGGTGTCCTGAAGGCCTTAAAGGTGGCCCGAAGGCCTTGAGGTGGCTTGAAGGCCTTTCTCAACCAAAGGCCTGGGTGTCCCAAATGCCTTAATGGACTCGAGGACCAAATTGGTGACCCGAAGGCCCAAACAAGGGAATAGTTCCGGATGCTACAGTTCCAAAAAGTACCTACCATTATTCCCACTACAGTACTGCTACATTACTACTACAATACCTGCTATAGTGATTCTACAGTACCCCCAGAAATATTCCTCTACCTGGATTTTCTCTTGGGTCTCCTGCTTCAATCATTCAGTTCACCCAATGGTGTTTCTGACACTAAAATCTAGTTCTCCCTCCACATCTGTCGCCGCATTGATTGATAGAGTGCTACAGAACCAGGACCAAGGCACGAGTTTATCTTTGGGACTAAAACATACTCCATAACAAGATCACTCTAAGATAGGATTATTCCCAAAGTCTTTAACGATGAGGGGAGATAACTAGCCTCAACATTAGTAGACCCAGTTGGAGGAACTCCCAGAGGGTCATGCACCAAAGCCTCTAAACTTTGGGGGTGAAGGCACTATAGTAAGGAGTGATGGAATATGTTGGTTATAAGACGAATTATGAATTATTTTCAAATATAAACAGATGTGATTAAGATTTGAAACATTTATTTTTCTTCCATGTCTCCGAAAGCATCCACCACCACATCCCCATCCTTAAGAGAAGATGCAACTTCTTCTTGTGATGAATGACTTCACAGTACCTCCGACACCTTTTCTAAAAAACTACATCACTCACTACCTTTGAGGACTATAAGAATAAAAGATAATATTAAGATTTATGAAAAAGTTAAACAAAAGTTTTTGTCCATGAAGAAGCACCTACTTTCATCAAGACCTGCCTCCATACTAGACAATGTAGTAGAAGAACAGCTACCTACATCATCACCATCCAAAAATGATTCCATCCACCCTAGATCAGATGGTATACTCACTAAAATGTATGTGTTAGGAAAAATGTGATTGAATGGGAATCTAGGCTATATATTTTTTTCTTGATAGATTGGGTATTGTAGTGGTGGATTAGCTGGAGTCACTAATTGCTAATCTATGTCCTCAGAAACAAACACGTTCTCTTCTAAACGAGCCCGAAGAGGACCTACATATTTTCAACAAATCATGAAGTCACTTCCAGGATAATCTAAGATAAATAGGGGAAGCAAATACCCTACTTACTTTGGGGTTATAGAGGAGAAGTATCTGACAATAAAGATTTCTTCCTTTTCTTTTTCTTCTTCTTTTTTGAAGAAGGCCCTCCTGAGGGTGTTGAAGTTTAATCCATCACCTCAGAAGTGGAAGTCACCACCATAATTTGAGCCTATCGATTTGGGGACCCTTCATCATCAGCTCCCTGGTCACTACCAAATTCCTCCCTCACAACCATACCGTGGGGAGTATATTCAGGGGATGGCATGGACGAAAGATCTTTAGCAGCCTCTTCCTACAACCATACATATAAAATATGTCAATACCACCGCAAAGGCACAAAGACACCTTAATATCCACAATTGAACCAGACTCACCACTTCCTCAGTAACATGGTAACCCTATTCATCCATTGAAATATGAAGCGTTCAAGAGAGGACCATTTGGTGGACTCATGGATAATAAAATCTCTAACCTGAGGACTTTATAAGACCACATCAATACCTTCTAGTAGGGTCTCACTTCCTAAGGATGTTCTTTAAAGGTAATGTCGCGAGGTGTGGTGATATAAGAAAAATCATCCAAAATCACCCATGAGTGGACTATTATGCCCCAGAGGGTAGCTTCAGAATACTTTTCCTTCTAGTTATCCCATTTCTGAAACACAACAAGAAACATCAACTCACACATATCCTTTATAGCCATGGCAGTAGATTTATCTTCCGGTAATGGAAAACATTTTATTTCTTTGTGAGGAGCTACTAGAGATTCCGACCATTTAGAAGACAAATGATTTATAGGAATGGGATTGTATTCAACTATCAGGGATTAGAAGGCCTCACTCACCAAATTGGATAACTTCCCATTGGGATATGAGTGAATTCAAACATACTCATAACCTTGGGATAAGTTGATTGCTGCATCATGAGGGGGAAGGTGTATTTCTGCACCAGTCTCTTCTTTGGTAAACATCAGCCAAAATTAGTGAACTACCATTAGGTGTTCCTCATATCTAATATGGATAGAGTTCAGACACCTTGATTGGATACACAGAAATTGGAAGCTAAATTGGCATGGTGTGTACCACTCATAAATGAGTTCCCCATCAAATCAAGGTGAAAGAACTCCCTCATGAAGAGAAATCATGTAAGCACGTTTTTCAAGGCTGACATTTCCATTGTCAACAAAATTGCATGTCGAAACAATCCCATACATCCTAAAGGAGAAATGTTCATAATGTTTCTTAAAATCCCTGATCTCTGAGTTTTTCAAAAATTTGGGTCTTATTCCATTAATGCATTGTAGTTGTGTGATATAGATAGTATTAGGGATTTCCCAAATGTTTATGTACTCATAACCTCCCAAGTGAGCCACCATCCAACCCTATAGTACTTGGAAGGGGTCCGATATTCTGTACGAGGCTTCTCCATTATAAACATAGTATATGTGGTGGTAGAGATTTACTAGCACGGGGATCACAGTCTGACACACTCCTACCTGACCATCATAGTTTCCATCATGAAAGTGAAGACTTTGACTCCCTATTTCTCTTTTTTGGAATTAATTACACACTTAGGTACATTTAAAGAAAACCATCCAGTTAGACCAATCGATCAACACCAAGGACAACCTCCCATCCCCAATCTCAAGATTTTCCACCTCCAATTATGGGCCAATAATTACCCAGTGCACTACAGGAATCCTTTGTGAACCAATCCTCTATCTTTTTGACCTTTGGATCAGAGTCAGTCCGCTTAATGAAGCACTATACCCATGTTTTGAAAGGGATGCTTACCCCAGGAAGCGCCCCTTTTGGATGGCTCTAATCATCCAGATTAATCAGATCTCGAGTTAACGAAGGATTCATGGTCACGTCTTCCAAAGAATATTGAGGAGTAAAGAATTCATCATACATGCTACTGAGTATAGGTACACTGAAAATATTTTCCATTTCCGAAAGACTAATACCAACCTCTCCATGTATAAGATGGAAATTGTTCATATCTAGGATCCAGAAACTATGTTACTCCACCATCAAATTCTGGTTGCATAAGGTTGATGTCAGAAATATCCAGATAGCCTCATACATTCCTATTTTATTCAGTTCCCTAGGAAATTCAAAAATAATATATTAATCCCATTAAGTCCATCCCAATTATAGTACATAGCTTCCACTTGATTGGAAGTCCCAATTAGAGGTCCATCCATATGTTTGTTCAGAGGCAGAATAGCACATTATTGTGTGATACATATGGACGTCCTGGTCAGATACATGATCAATCCCACCAAGGTTTTTCAGAATAAATGTCATTAGGTGATCATCATTACAGTCCCATTTAGAGATACAGTTCCTCCCTAGAGAAATGTTCACTCAGAGAATGTTTTGATCCCTCTAGATCTAGGAAGAGGGTATGAATAATGAATTCAGTAGAGGTATGGATACATCATTGGTGAGACCAAACTCATAAAGGAGAAAGAATTCAGAAATGGGATAGTTTGAGAACTTTGATCCCATCGAATTCAACAAAATCTTTTGATAAAACTTGAACAAATGACATTAACAGGGATCCATGCTTTCCACTATAGCATCACAGTGGGAAATCGATGCTCTTGCATCCATTTTTGAGGCCTTGTCATCAGGTTGGTGAGAACCATAATCCATCTGAAAATAAGTGGAATATGTTAGACCAAGAAGACATAAAATCTAGTAACAAATGGAGGCATGAATGTTTCGGTGACACCATGAACATCGCATGATTCCGTAAGGTATTCAAAGACCACATAAAGGGTTCATGGATCACCTGACCTCCAAAGGATTTGTGGGTTGCATAACCTCTGCAAGGAATCACACAAAATGCATGACCCCCTAGAGACTTGTGATCATGTGACTTGAACATGGTCACATGAGTCACAAAAATGCTCGAATGATTAGGCCAGTGGATCTTATGAAGACCTCGAAGAAACCATAACCCTCATATCCTAAGTCTAAAAAATTACCAAAGATTAGTTCATGATCGGGTGAACAAGTGCCTGAGTAAGAAATAGTCTCGTAGGAGAGCTCTAACAAAATAGACTCATGGCGAAGGCTTACAGATAGGGCTCGTGATCATGGTTTGTGGAAGGGTCTTTAAATGAAGGAAAAACATGGATCACTCTAGAAAGGAGGAATTCAATGAGATGAATTTCTCTCTACCCCTATTTATAGTTTGTTTCATGGAATACCAAATGACACTCGGTAGAAAAAATGTCACCCGAAGCACTAGTTCATGACATGACCAAAGACTCTGGCAGACATTATTTTTCCTTATAATTGAGTGATTGTCCCCTTGAACTCTTGAGGGTGGGGGGAATTTGATGATGGACACCAAGTAAGAATCAGAAAAATCACAAAGGAAGAAATGCATGAATATGGGTATTATTTTCCCCGCAAAGAAAAGGAAGAGAAGGATGGCTGAGACCTATGGATCGCATGAGCCTATCAGGGACTCGAGATCATGTGATCATTTCAAAGTCACATGAAGGCTCCAAAACATGTCACATAACCCATGAAAAGTCTCGTGGATCCCCCTTTGATGAACCTTTTTGATCTTGTAAAATATCCCCAGACAACCGATGGTTGCATTGTGATAGAGAAACAAGAACCCTAGGTCCGCATGGTTTTTAATTGGAAAGCTCCTGAGAAACCATCCAAAATCCTTTGAAAATAATGAGGAAGGATTTCCAAAGTTATGGTCCCCTAGTGGTCGATGTGCTCACGTACTATACTATCATTGGGAAGAATAAAATCCCATGATAATATTCAATCCAACTCACATGAACCCTGAACCTTTGAAAGAAAAAATAGAGGATATAAAGAGAAGGGGTGAGAGGTGTTAGCGGTCGTAGAAAAACATGTGATGCAGCATAGGGCCTAAGTGGCATGTCTGAATTTCCTCCCTTCAGTTTTTCATCCTCATCATACGAAGGTCCCTAGAAAAATATTCAGTTATCTAAGGGAAAAAGAATGGAACTTTTCACTGCATTTTTACACACTCTCCATATGAACCATAATTAGTCACGTGAGACATCATAAAAAATCAAGTGAAAAACCTAGATATTACTTGTATAAACTCACAAGACCTCTAAAACTTTGTTGGATGAAACAAGGGAGATAAAAGAGAGAAGGTGAGAGGTGTTCACAGTCACTAAAAGACATGTGACATGCCCCAAGTGACCCATGAGATACTGCAAGACCTCGGTGACATGTACACATCATCTCATGACTTCCCTTTAGCTTGTAAGCCTCACCACACAAAGGTCCTCAGGTATGTCTAGGAAACACTTAGACACACTAAGGATGAATGAATGGATTCGTCCAATGAAATTCTCACACCTCCCCATATGACCCATATTGGTCATGCAATGCATCACTAAAGAATAGTTTTTAAGTCTCCGTAACATTACTCACATAATCTTCCATGAATCCAAACCTTTGTCACATAAAATAAATGAAATAAAAAGGGATGAGGAAGAAGGTACTTGCAGTCACTGAAAGTCATGTGATGCACCCAACACACCCATGGTGTAGTTCCACAAGACCCCATGGACAAACCATCGTTGTCTCGTGAGACCCGAAGACAAGTCACCCAAGGTCTCATGAGTCTCTTCAAATAGGAACTTGGATCTTATGAAGGCTCTTGGACATGTCAACATAATGGAATGAAATTCCTTTGAAATGTCTGCATGATTAGAAATGTCCCCATTAATTGTCTATAATCCAATAAAGGATGCGTTGATGGAAGATACTCGTGATCACTGAAAATTTGGAGACGCACTCAGAGCGGTCCATGGCAGAGACTCGTGAAGACATGTGGTGCCATATCCCTTCAACAAATCTAGCCTGGAATCACGCTAGATACACCACACAAAGTGCCGGAAAACAGGGTGGTGATTCCTATAAATTCCCCAATCCAACATGAATAATGAGTTGGACTCTGAGACTCTAAACACTTGGAATTTTGATGATTTGACTCTTAGACTCTGCGGATTTCTCGAAGTAACTGATCATGTGATTGGAAACTTTCCATCAAGTAATGCATCGACGGATAGTTGAAGTAAACATATACCAAACATAAGGTTCTTCACGTGATCATTCATAGAATCATGCAAATAAATTCCAGAAAGACTTGCGAAGACCATACTACAATCCCACTAGATCACATGAGACTCAAAATAAACTAATATTGAATTAGTCTAAAGCCTCTACAATGCAAGTTTTAGAACCAGAATTCAAAGTGGATGAATTAAGGAAACAAATGATCACTGGACCTTATACGCTTCACAAATATCATCCAAAGACACATGACAACATTGTGACACGTCAACCAGACCTCGTGAAACTCTTCAAAATGTTATTCGGGACACGTGAAATATTTTAGACATGAAAGATCAAGTCACATGGTCCCCCCATAGAAGCCACTTTGATATCATGAAACTCTTAGGGTCTATCACCTGAGACTTGTGATGTCCTTCAGACACATCGACTGACTAATATAATGGTACCCGCTCATATTATTCAAGTATTGTAGTTACATCTGGTCATGGAAACCAGGCTCTCAAAAAACCCCCTGGGCAGGCCAGTTAAGACTTGCAATGCCCTTTAGACATGTCTTCCAGGTCTCACGAGGCCCCCTAAAAGGTGTTTTCCAAGATACACGAAATCCTTTGGACTATGTCACATTGACTCTTATGACACCCTTTATATGTGTCAAGCCATGTCATGTGATGCATCCCAGGACATGAAAACTAGGTCATGTGACACCATACATACAAGAATGTCATGTTAATAAGGCAATATTAGTGTGTAATACCTGACCTAAAATGAACTATGAGAACTCTGATTCCCACCATAATCAAGATATGTAGGAGGCCTTCTTAATGCTATAGATCTATACCAAACACCCAAAGGGTTGTTATAATACACAATTTCCATATCTATGAACCATGGGGCTGATCATTTGCTACCCATTGTTTCTCACCCTGGTCATAGCTCACGTGGGCTAAGGGGGGTGAAAAAAAACACCTCATTAGGCAATATAAACCTCCAAAATAGTATAATGAAACCTCAATGTGTAAGCCCCAACACAAAGGGAACTACAAAGAATCTGATTCCTTTCATATCTAGGATACATAGGCTACCTCTCCCTGAGGTTTGAGTTCCATATTGATCATCTAGGGAAAACCTCGCATCTAAGTCCCTTATTCAAAGCAAGGACATTTATTATTTTCTATCCCTTGTTTCTCACAACAAGCATAGATAACGTGGGATTAGAGAGTATAAATGAGCATATCAAATTCACTATAAACCCCCACAATGGTATAGGGAATCCTTAATGTGTAAGACTTGACACACACTGAACTATGATGAATCTAATTTCTTCCATAACCCGGATATGCAGGATACCTTATTAAGGCCCAAGCTCAAATAAAAACCACTTTAAATATAATTAGTTATACGACCACGACATATCAACCATCAAGACTCAATTATTACTAGAAGATGGTCACCCTATCTCATCCATTGGTAGAATGATAAATCCACCATGTTATGATGACTCTAATTCCTACCATAACCAGGATATGTAAGGTGTTTCTCTAAGACTTGAGTCTTATAATAAATCATCTATAGGAAGGCACAACACGTAATCCCTACATTATGAGCAATGAAATGATCATTTCCCATCCATTTTCTCTCACACTAAGCATTGAACACGTGAGCTTAGGGATTCATGATAATCATATCATCTGAAATATGAGTCTCTATAATGAGACAGGCAACCCAATACATGAGAACCACAAAAACTATGATTCTCGCTGTACTCAAGATACCTAGGAAAAACCCTTAGGGTTAGAGCTCAAATATTTGGTGTCTTAGTACACAAAAATATTTCCTATCCACATGACATTAAACTGCATGGGACTAACGAACTCTATGGGTTTTGATTCCTGTAATAACCAGGATACATAAGACGCCTCATAATGGATCAATCCCCTCCTCGGAATATTACCTTCGTCCTTACATGGAAACATATTTCAAAGCACTTGGTTATATAGATTCAACATATAATCAACCACCCATTACTAGAAAATGATACAAAACCTTGGATATATATAGATGGATTTGATAGAGGGATCCCAATTTTTTCACTTAAAAGAGAATTAATCTATAGTCGTTTCATTAGGGTAACTAGTCCTATATTAGGATTAGGGAGAGATTAATGAACATATATTAAATATATAATAGAGTCCTCGATTAGGAAATAATTCCCCCCTAAAAAATGGTGTGGTGATCCCAAACTCCCATCCTCTTGACCAATGCGAGCCCCCAAGAGTCACTAGGCCTGCAAACTTGAATGACCAATAACCTTCGGAAAGTAGGACTATACTCAGCTATGGATGAGGGAACCATTGGGAGTTTTTTTTGGGAATAAGAAACATATGGTAAACTGGATGCATGCAATTTAGCAAGGCCTTAATATATCCCTCAATTAGACCCCCAAGGGGGGAACCCAACCCACATCCGTATCAAAACATGATGAAACACTACTTAATCTATTTGTAAGAATCATCATAACATTTTTTAATGAAATAAAAAATTTGAAAGAAAAATATTTGTAGACTAGTACACAATATTTTGAAGATTTAATAATGGTTAGGATGAAATTCAAGATGAATTATTTACCATGGTAAATTTGATCATGAGAACTATTTGTTGGTTTGGAGAATATATTGGTGATTATAATGTTGTAATTTTTTTGAGGATCCTACAAGATAAATTTGATACTAATATCATACCTCTTGAATATAATGATATTTATAAATATACCATTAATGAACTTCATAACACTCTCATAATTTTTAAAATGAGAATAGGACCTGCTCTTATAATAAATGGTATCTAGGAAAATAAAATTTCCTTTAAATATTTCTATGGTGTGAATATTTAAGAGAATAATGACTACTGAAATGAATAAGAAAACCTGGAATATTATGTCGAGAATCTCTCTCATGTCAATTAAATTTATAATTGGAGGAAGTGGTACGTATAAAGGTATCATGTTTTTAATGTTTTAACTATGTAAAGTTTATAGATTTATATACTAATGTTCCTATTATATTTTAAAGATAAAATGATAATGAGGGTTATCCAAGTGATATCTCTCAAAAGGTTCTCATAATAGAAGAATAAAATATGGTAAAACCATATGAATATGTATCACAATACAATAGTGAGTGTTGAGTGGGCAAAGGGGAGAATACTAAAGGACATACCATGAGAATGGAGATCAGTATGTGTCTAAGACAAAATGATAATATGAGAGAATAAAATACTCTTCTAGAAAAAGGAACATAAAAAAATACATCTTCTAGATAAAGAATTTAATCTTTTAAAACAATAGAGATTTAGAATCAATATAGTGTATATAAGGCCAATATTATTGAAGATATGACCTCCACTATTATCATTTGTGATATATAAATTTATAAAACCATGAGACCAAATAATGAAACCATGAAGAAGAATGTGAAAATCAAGTGAAACTAGAACAAGGTGGTTAAAGAAATAGGGGAATGTTCACAGGATCCTATAACACGTAGCTACTACAAGAAATAAGTAAGAAATGGAAAACAAATTTATGAAGGGGTTTTAGTACCAAATTAGGTTGCTCCTATTAAAGGAATGTATTATACATTAAAATTTGGAATGACTGAATTATCTAGAGAGTAAAAAAATCTTAAACAATCTAGAATGAAATAAATTTATAAAAAAGGTTTTCATTAGTTAAAAATTTTATAAGTATAACTTTATAAAAGGATCATGAGAGATAAACTCATTTATGATTAGAAAACAAAGAATGAAAATAACCCATTAATTAGAATATTTTTTATTAAAATAGAGGATATCAGGGATACTACAGATGATGTGGAATGTTTTAACTTATGTATTCTAACTTCTAATATAATATGTCTCTTCTTAGACTAAGAAAGAGTAGGAATTTAGTGGGAGATAATAATAACCTTTTAGGAATCATCTAGAACAAAAATGGTTTGAATAGTAGGTTGAAGTTAAAAAAACGTTTTGAATGATTATAATATCTCTATGGAAGATATGATTAAGAATGACATACTTTATAAGTGTATTTAAAATTCATCCTTGTTCAGAATTTTTCAATGGTTTGGTAATGACTATAATCTAAGATAGATTAAGGAACTATAAAATTTTATTGAATTCAATTTTAAATCTTTCAAATCACAAAAACCATAGATTATGGATTGTGTGTGTTATTCTCATAGGAAAGTTGATCCAAATAGTAAAAAATATATTGAGAAATATAAAGGAGGAACTGTGACATTTAGTAATAAAATTTATCTTAAGATCAATGGTTTTGGGACAATAAACATTGCTAAAATTTAAATCAATCTGGATAGTGACTTGTTTGTGGACGACCTAAACAAAAATGTTTTGAGTGTATCAAAACTATTTGAGGATGGAAATGTGTTTATATTTAAAAAAATGGATTCATAGTCAGATGAATGAAAGTTGTGGATATGGTTACTATGGGGTTGAGAACTCTTGGATTTTTTTTGAAATTGGGGAAGAAAAAGAAGTTAGTTGCATGGAAAACATGCACAAAATGAGTTATGGAAAAAAATTATAGGTCATAATGTCCAATTGAATATGAAGTGTTTAATTCAATAAGAAACTATGAGAAATTTTACCTACTAAAAAAACACAATGCTACTATTTTTAATACTTGTAAAAATGAAAAATAGTAAATAAAACTAAAATGGGAGTAAAAAATTCAAACCTGAAAGCCACTTTAAATGATTCATTTTTATTTTTGTGGAACTATGACTATGATTTAAACCACCAGGGAAAGGTATTTTATCACATTCATAAATTAAATAACAAGGATGAATTTCATTATGTTTATGTGTCATTAAAAGTAGGCCCTGGAAAGATTTAATATAATCAAAAGACTTTAAAAAAGAAAACAATATTTTATAGAAATAGATTAAGGAAAGATAATGGAAATTAATATCCTAAAAAACTTCTATGAGAATCATATTTATTATAGAATTAGATATGAATTTAGTGCTCCATATACTTCTTAACTAAATAGAGTAGTTGAAATGGATAATATGATCATGATCGACATATCTAACACTATGTTGTAAGTGCATGGCACCACAAAGTACTATTGGCTCAAATGAATCACAATTTTAGGAAAACTTCAGAGTAAGTGTCTTATAAGGGAAATTCATACATGATTTCTTATTAGATTTAGTTTTAAAGAAACCAAATATTAATCATTTTATGTCATTTTTAAGTCCATGTTTGATCAATTGAAAGGATAAAAGTGGTGGAAGGTTTGATGATAAGTTTTAAGATAGTATTATTTTAAGTTTTATATCAAATGAAAAATAATATAAGTTTTATAGAAAGAAATATGAATGAATTATTGATATAGATTATTTCACCAAATTTGAAAATTATTAAAGGACTAGACATGCTATCATTGTAGATGATGAGGGAAATGTTTTCATTACATAACATCTTGAATAAAATACCAAAGAAACAAAAAATCAAACCAAATATACATATTATACATTTTAAGGTTATTAATTTAGAAAATTTAAGCCTAAGGAGATAAAATCAGTATTTAGAAAACACGTTAATGGCGATAAATTTATTAGGGATCATAATCAATGTGTAAAAACAGGAATGCAGACCATGAAAACTAGCCAAAACAATATTTTATCAAATTTTGAACTATGGATATTTGAGGAATACATCAAACTTAGGGAGTGAATTTGGGCCATGAATAAATAATTATACAATATTTAAGGAAATAAAACATTGAAATTTGTTCCTAGAACTACAAAAATGAATGTAATTAGAGAAAAATGGATTTTCAAAAACATGCTTGAAGATAATTTCAATGTGACTAGAAAAAATAATCTATTATTAAATGATTTATCAAAAATTAAAGGGGTTGAATTTTCTGAATCCTCTTTGTTGAGTCAATAAGGTTTTCCTTATGACTTTTCCATTCTTTCTTGTTTTGAAAATCACAAACACCTTATCTTAAGGAAAGTTGCTTTTATAAGAAAAATTGCTTTCTTAAGGAAAATCGCTTTTATAAGGAAAATCGTTTTCTTAAGAAAAATGGTTTCATAAGAAAAATTCTTTCTTAAGAAATTGCTTTTATAAGCAAAATCGCTTTTATAAGAAAAATTATCCTTATCTTATTTTCATCCATATTTTTATTAAGTATGAGATTCGGATTCATTTCTATTTTCTTGGAATCGTTGAAACTTTGATATAAAGAATTCTGTTTTAGGATTCGGATTCTGGATAAGAACTATAAGGAAGTTTCATTCCAAATTCCGGATATGAACTCTGACTAAGTTCTATTCCAGATTTAGGATACGAATTCTGAAGAAGAATTCTCATTACAAATTCCAATGAAGAATTCTCATTACGAATTCTAATGAAGAAATCTCATTCCGAATTACCATTACAAATTCCAATGAAGAATTCTCATTACGAATTCTGTTGACAAATTCTCATTACGAATTCTGTTGAAAAATTCTCATTACGAATTCTGATAACGAATTCTCATTACGAATCCTGATGATGAATTCTCATTACGATTTCTGATGACAAATTCCTATTCCGAATTCTCATTCCAAATTAACCTATTAAATAGAATTTGAGTATCTTTGTTTTATACACTCTGAATTAATTCAGACTCCGAAAAATATCTTTGTTAGACTCCAAAATTTTATATTGCTTACACTTCTAAAATTTGTTTACTCTTTATTATTGTTCCTTACACTCCGAACCTTTACTCCGAAGCGTTCATTCCGAACCTTTGAGTTAGAATTAAAACGATGTTGTACTTTCAGTTACACTTGGTTTGTTATAAAATGATGTCATCTATTTTGTTATAAACTAACCGTTGTCTAAGTGACACGTGTACAGGTCCCTCCGATCTTTAAGGAAAATATGACCATTGGAGAAGGAGCCGACCTTACCTATAAATAGGAGCTCATTTGAAAGAGCTCGTAGCGGTTGCAAATACTGATGATAGATGAACAACTTGGTTTTGTGCATACATACTGTTGAAGTGAATTCTAGAGAGAGAGACTCTTATTAACTCTCAAAGCTTCGTGCGACTCCGAATGTTGGTGATTACATTTGAGGGCTTCTGAGGATAGGAAGACAGAGGTACCGACTATCTTAAAGTTCCAGGGCTTCCTTGCTGAGGAAGACAAAGGTTTCCAACTACCTTGAAGTTGAGGGCTTGCGGGGATAGCAAGACAGAGACTCCGATCTTCGTATCGAGGGCTTACCCTGGTGTGGGTAAGATAGACTTGCTTGAAAGTATAAATCAAGGGACCTTTATCCAAGGTTGTTGGATACCCTTCTCTTTGGGTTAAAAGACTTATATCTTGCTACTTGTAGTTTTACTACTTGTTTATATTCCACTGCATTTTGTAATATAAGGAAAGTATAACTTTCTTATACTTCCTTAATTATACTCTATTTCATTTAGATTCTATATGCTTTAAGGTAGAATCTCATATTGTAATCTTTTGTTAAGTTTCAGTTGCCGGAACCATATTTCTGGAACCTACGTTCGGAATCTCTTTCCAAGTTTGCTTTTGGAATTAGAGGTGTAGTGAATCTACTTAGTTTAACTTTGTTAAACTTAGCCCTTTCCTTCTCTTAAGGAAAACATAGTTATTCTTAACTAACTTTAAAGGTTCCAAAGGAATTTTTGAAGTATACAATTCACCCCCTCTTGTATATTGAGCATCTACATCATTATTTCGATCTTACAATTGGTATCAGAGGTTGGAAACCTCTTACTCTATACCAATATTACATTTGGTATCAGAGCAGGTATCTGAAATACGTGTACTCACATATAAGTTTTTCTTGATCACTTCCCCATTCCGAAACTTTTCTAATTCCGAACTTTTCTCATTCCGAACTTTGTTATTATGAATCTTTTCTACTAAAAAGGTTGTGTGCAATGTTTTTTTAAGTATGGTAGGAGTTAATGTTGGTTCAATTGATAATCTGAATCCTACAATACCACCTATATTTGATGGTAATGATTATGAATACTGGATAGATCGTATGAAGACTTTTGTTATCAATACTGGCGTAGAAAACTTTGTTATGCTTACTGGTGATTATAAAATTCCTGACAAGGAAGTTAGAACCTTTACTAACCAGGAAAAACAAGAATATCAACTCAACTATAAGGTACGCAATACTTTACTTTGTTCAATGACCAGAAATATATATAGCCAAATTTCTTCTTATGAAGAAGCTAATTGTATATGGAAGAAGTTAGAGGTTACACACTTTGGAACTTCTAAGGTGATTGAAACTAGAAGAGCTATGCTTAGAGCTGAATATCATGGCTTCAATTTTCCTTATGGAGAACCTATCTGTAAAGTTCAACAAAGATTTATGACTATTGTCAACAGTCTACAATCTATGGGAGAAAAAGGTTTAGATGATGAAGCTCTTGTGGATAAAATAATTGATATTATGCCCAATGAGTGGGAATCCAAGAGAACAGCTATAGATGAGAACAGGAAGGTAACTCAAATTACTCTTGATGAGACTTTTGGAACTCTTCTACAACATGAAACCAGAATGAAGAGAGATGCTGACAACATCAAGAAAAAGAATGGAAATGGTACTGTTGCTTTTACTACAACTTCAAATCAGATGAAAGCTAAGACTCCTGAGAGAGTAACCAGATCCAAGTCTAAGAAAGTTATTTTCCAATACGAATCAAGTGAGAGTGAAGTTTCAGAAAATGAATTAGCAAATCTTGCTCTAAGGATGAACAAGATAGCTGGACAGAGAAATTTTTAATCTAAGTATAAGAAAAAGGAAAGTAAAGATAAGAAAAATGGAGAAGTTACTTGTTATGAATGTAAAAGAGCTGGACATATTAGACCAGATTGCCCTATGCTCAAAAAGAAAGAAAGGAAGGAAAGACATTCAGACAGGAACAGGAAGAAGTATTATAAAGCTAAAGCTAAGAAAGTTTTGAAAGCTAATGACACCTGGAGTGCCAGTGATGGTGACTCTTCAGATGAATCTTCTGATTATGAATCTTCAGGACAGAATAATCTTGGTCTTATATCCAGATTACCTATTGATAATCATTGTCTTATGGCTAAGGTACGAAATGCTGAATCATTGACCAATGTTTCTTTAAATTCTAATGATAGTAAGTATTACAACTCTTCTGATGAAGAATCATCTTATGATGAAGAAAATACTTTACCTACTTATGAAGAAGTCTCTAGGTTTGCTGAACTTCTTGAGATTGAGAATTCCAAACTCAATAAGAAACTTGATAAGGCAAACTCTAGGAATTCTATTCTTAAAAAAGAGATAGCAGATCTTTCTAAATATCTTGATAAGAAAAATGCTGATTTTGAAAATATTTCAAAAAATCTTGAGGAAGTAAGTTCTGAGAAGAACAAACTTTCTAAAGAATCAGAAAAAGTAATTTCTAAGAAAAATGTTTTCGAGCAAAACTCTAGTTCTAAAACTAATGATTTTGAGGATAAAAATTTGGTTGTAAAACTCAAGTCCGAAATTTTTTCCTTAAAGAAGTGTTTATCAAACTTTACCCATGGTAAAGAAAATTTTGATAAGATGTATTCCCAAATACGACCTTTAAGAAATAAATCTGGATTTGGTTATACCCATGCAAAACCTATTTTTAGTAACAATTATTTTGTTCCTCAAAGTGCCCCATTTTGTACCAAGTGTCAATATGGTGGTCACTGGGCAAAGAATTGTTCCTTAAACAAAATCCAATCTCTAGGATTTCACAAAGCTTACTTTTCTAAGAATATGTGGATACCTAAAATTTTATTGTCTGGAAATCTCGGATCCAAACAAGTTTGGATTCCGAAAGTCTAATTTTCTTCTTGATTTCAGGATAATAAAGAAAGTACCAGTAACAATACATGGTACATGGATAGTGGATGTTCCCGGCACATGACTGGTTACAAAATCTTTTTTTGAAAAGATTATCAAAACGAAAGGAGGAAAGGTAACTTTCGGAGATAATGCTAAAGGAGATATTATTTTTCAGTTTATTGGAACGCAAGATCAACTTGCTGATATTTTCACAAAATCTTTGCCTTCTGATAGATTTGAATATATTAAACCGAAGTTAGGAATGATAACCGTAAGGTAATACTCCTTAATTAACTTTCGGTTGAAAAAGTCTCCTTACAGTAATAAACTCCTTTTCATAGGGGGAGTACATTTGATTGTTTGTTTAACAAAGTTTTTCAAAATTTGTTTTCAAACTTTTCAGAACGAAGATTTCCGGAATGGAGATTTCTGGAACTACAATTCTTCTAGAATGGACATGTTCGTACAGAATACTTCTGGAATGGAAGTGTTCGTATTGAAAATTTCCGGAATGGAAAAATTTTGTACTAGAATTTTCATAACGGAATTTTCATACTAAATTCTTCGTAATGTGATTTTCATACTAAATTCTTCGTAATGTGTTTTTCGTACTAAATTCTTCGTAATGTGTTTTTCGTGCTAAATTCTTCGTAATGTGTTTTTCGTACTAAATTCTTCGTAATGTGTTTTTCGTACTAAATTCTTCGTAATGTGTTTTTCGTACTAAATTCTTCGTAATGTGTTTTCATACTAAATTCTTCGTAATGTGTTTTTCGTACTAAATTCTTCGTAATGTATTTTTCGTACTAAGTTTTTCGTACTGATTTTTTTTCCTTACTAAGTTTGTTTTTCATACTCAGTTTTCCGTAATGAATGTTCCGTAATGAGTTTTTCATACTAAGTTTATTTTCCATAGTAAAATTTTTGCGAAATCTGTCTTTTCATAATAATGTTTTTTTCTAATATTTGATATATTACCCATTACGAATAATCCTCATAATCCAATCTGAAAGGTATGATTACCTTACTCAAGTTTTCTTAGTCATATTTTACTTGCTGGCATTTTCTTGTATTATGTTTTCGAATTTTAGTTTTCTTAATTCCTTGTTTAAATAAAAACCTCAAAAAGATCGGATTCAAGTTTTCAGCCGTCAGATCTGATCTCAGCTTTTCACAACCGTTAGATCAACCGTAGAAGTTGAACCGTCATTTCATTGCCTATATAAAGGGGACCCAAATACTCATCCCACATCGATTTCAAGCTCTCGCATCCCGAAGCTCTGCCCCTCTATTTTAAGGCCGTTCTGAACTACAGTTGTCTCCGTTCTGAACTTCTCAGAGGATTACAGATCCGAATGTCTGCGGAGTTAGCGTCTCAAGAAATTTCATCCACTAAACCTATTTTGTGATGGTTAGTTTACAGAGAAAGGTTAGTCCATCCAGATTTATTCAACAACTATGATTATCTTATTTCAAAGAACATTAAGTTGAATGGCTGGGAAGATGTTGCTGTATCCAAACCGGGGACTCAAGACGATGTTTTTACAGTGTTACTTGTTGAGTTCTATGAAACTGTTTCCTTCTTCCAGGAAGATAATAGGGAAAAATTTTCTTTTAAGTCTTATGGCAAGACTTATAAGCTTACTTATACCAAGGCTGCAAGCTTGGTAGGGTTGTCCTATGAAGGAGAATCCGAATTTATTTCTCATGTATTGCCGGACTCTAAGGGTAGCTTCGACAAGGAAAAAGCCGTAGAAACTCTCGGACTGGCTGATGACAAGGCTCCGAAGATTGCAAGTCTATCCACAAACTTCCGGATTCTAGAGTTGTGGGTGCAAGGGCTTATCGTACCGAGGAAAGGTGATAAAGACAGCTTGAAGAAGAGTGAGATCTATATCTTAGATTTTTTGATAAATCTAAGGAAGTTTAAATTTATGAGGCACATTCTTATAACCATTGAGAATCTTAAGAAAGAAAATCTCAGAGCTCAGATCATAATGTACCCAGTAATATTATCAAAGTTGATAGTTCGGTGCCTTGAATCTTTCAAGGAAGCTTGCAGATCTAAGCCAAGGGTTTGTAAAATTTGGTTGGTTAGTGATGACACCCCTAAGAGGATGGATGTGGCTTTCAACAAGGAGATTGGTGAGTTCGTTGATTTGCCTAATCAAGAAGAAACGGTTCTGAAGGCTGCTGAACCGGAATCATCCAAACCAGTAAAGAAAAGAAAGTTGAAGGAAGTTGCAGCTGAAGTCGAAGATCCAAAGTCTAAGGAAGTTCAAACCACTCCTCCCAAACCAAAGAAGAAGAAGGCCTATCTTGATGAGGTTGTTGCGAAGTGGAGAGCAGATAAAGAGAAAAGAAAATAAGGGGATCCGCAGTTCGGATTGGACCCTGCGGAAGCTAAGGCCCTGAAGGAGAAAACTGCTGATGAGATTCAAAAACAAGTAAAGGAAAAGAAGCTTAAGAAGAAGATGTCAGAAGCCGAGGCAGTCTAAGCTTTGTTGAAATTTAATGAAATAGTATCCGGAAGCATTCCAGTTCCGAGATCTTTCTCCTTGGAATCTCTACCTGAGACTCCAGGAAGAAACCTTGATTTTCCGGAAGAGACTACAGCTGAGCATGTTGAGCAAATCGAGAAGATTCAGCAAGTGGGTGAGGAAGAAGAAGTTGTGGAAGGAAGTGGTGAAATAGGAGATCTTTTGAAAAAAGTGGATGATTATAAAGGATCAACTTCGGAACATCTATCACTCCGAACTTCAGAGGCTGAATCCTCTAAGTTAGCAACTCTAGAGAAGGATAAGAATGAGGAAGATGTTGTTCAAAAAGTTGTTGATGAGATTGTTCTAGTGTCTACTGGCGAGCAGAAAACTCCTGATCAAGAATCAATTCCGAAAAAAGACAAGGGAAAGCAACTCATTGTTGAAACTCCGAAATCAGTGGCTATCAAGAAAAGAGAATATGGTGATTTGTCTAAAAGGAAATTGGAGCTTATTGAGGAAGAAAATTCTCCAAGCAAGATTTCAGATTCAGAGTCATCCTCATTGGGGCATGACTTTGTTGTTCAGTCCTTAAAGAAGTTGGTGGGAACCATTCTGACCTTCTCTAGTATTGACTCAAGATGCCAGATGCTCCAACATGCTCTAAATCAGAAAACTGACTCCGTATCTATGGTTATGGACAAGTGTGTTGAAATAGAGGCTCAGTTCAAAACGTTTTTCATTGGCTACGAAGCTCAAAGAAAATCTTGTAAGAGGATGACAAACTGGTCGAAGAAGACTGTTGAAGAGATGAGGTTATTCGATGAGTTTCAAGACAATGTTAAAGATGCCTTTGAGACCGAGGACAAGAAGATAAACGAGTTAACTTCATCCTTTGAAGAAAAGTTGACAGAAGAAAAGAACTTCCGGATTCAAGAAGTGAGAGATCTGAATGGGAAGCTGAATTCTGTTTCTCAAAACTGGAAGTTTGAAAGAGATCATCGTATTGATTTTGAAGAAAGGATGAAGGCTCAGGAAGAAAAGATCAAAGCCCAGGAAGAAAAACTGAAAGCCCAGGAAGAAAAAATTGAAGCTCAATCCGCAAGAATAGTTGTCTTAGAGAAGCAAGCTGAAGAAGATCATAAAGACCTGAAGAAGATCAAGACTATTCTAAAGGGGCTCATGTCGAAGGAAAAAGATCCGAAATAACCAAATCCGATCTTTTTGTTGTATTCTTCTTGTTGCTGAGATTTCAAATTTAATGAAAGTCGTGCTTGTCGTTTCAATTATTGTCATTACTAATTTTTCAGGTACTTTGTAATTTTTTTCCATTCCCTCCAATTCTTTTTGAAAATCACAAAGAGGGAGAAGAAAAAGATCCTTAAGAAAAAGAAGAACTCTAATAAGAGTTTATCAAAGGGGGAGAAGAAAAAGATCCTTAAGAAAAAGAAAAACTCTAATAAGAGTTTGTTTAAGGGGGAGCTTTTTCATTAAAGAAGACCTTCTTATTTATCACTCCGGAAATCTGAATACGATCCTTAGAGTTTCAAAGCCTAAGAGGGAGTTAGTCGTATTCATCAATATCCTTAAAGCAAAGGGAGATAAGCCTTAATGTTTTTCTTTCTTCTTAGAATTTCTTTTTCGTAAGGATGTTTGTGCTTTCCAAAAAGGGGGAGATTGTTGAGTCAATAAGGTTTTCCTTATGACTTTTCCATTCCTTCTTGTTTTGAAAATCAAAAACACCTTATCTTAAGGAAAGTTGCTTTTATAAGAAAAATTGATTTCTTAAGGAAAATCGCTTTTATAAGGAAAATCATTTTCTTAAGAAAAATTGCTTTCATAAGAAAAATGATTTCTTAAGAAATTGCTTTTATAAGCAAAATCTCTTTTATAAGAAAAATTATCCTTATCTTATTTTCATCCATATTTTTATTAAGTATGATATTCGGATTCATTTCTATTTTCTCGAAATCGTTGAAACTTTGATATAAAGAATTCTGTTTTAGGATTCAGATTCTGGATAAGAACTATAAGGAAGTTTCATTCCAAATTCCGGATATGAACTCTGACTAAGTTCTATTCCAGATTCAGGATACGAATTCTGAAGAAGAATTCTCATTACAAATTCCAATGAAGAATTCTCATTACGAATTCTAATGAATAAATCTCATTCCGAATTACCATTACGAATTCCAATGAAGAATTCTCATTACGAATTCTGTTGATGAATTCTCATTACGAATTCTGATAATGAATTCTCATTACGAATCCTGATGATGAATTCTCATTATGATTTCTGAGGATGAATTCCTATTCCGAATTCTCATTCCGAATTCACCTATTAAACATAATTTGAGTATCTTTGTTTTATACACTCTGAATTAATTCAGACTCTGAAAAATATCTTTGTTAGACTCCGAACTTTTATATTGCTTACACTTCTAAAATTTGTCTACTCTTTATTATTGTTCCTTACACTCCGAACCTTTACTCCGAAGCGTTCATTCCGAACCATTGAGTTATAATTAAAATGATGTCTTACTTTCAGTTACACTTGGTTTGTTATAAAACGATGTCGTCTATTTTGTTATAAACTAACCGTTGTCTAAGTGACACGTGTACAGGTCCCTCTGATCTTTACGGAAAATATGACCGTTGGAGAAGGAGACAACCTTACCTATAAATAGAAGCTCATTTGAAAGAGCTTATAGCGGTTGCAAATACTGATGACAGATGAACAACTTGGTTTTGTGCATACATGCTGTTGAAGTGAATTCTAGAGAGAGAGACTCTTATTAACTCTCAAAGCTTCATGCGACTCCGAATGTTGGTGATTACATTCGAGGGCTTCCGAGGATAGGAAGACAGAGGTGTCGACTACCTTAAAGTTCGAGGGCTTCCTTGCTGAGGAAGACAGAGGTTGCCAACTACCTTGAAGTTGAGGGCTTGCGGGGATAGCAAGACAGAGACTCCGATCTTCATATCGAGGGCTTACCCTGGTGTGGGTAAGACAGACTTTCTTGAAAGTATAAATCAAGGGACCTTTATCCAAGGTTTTTGGATACCCTTTTCTTTGGGTTAAAAGACTTATATCTTGTTACTTGTAGTTTTACTACTTGTTTCTATTCCGCTGCATTTTGTAATATAAGGAAAGTATAACTTTCTTATACTTCCTTACTTGTACTCTGTTTCATTTAGATTCTATATGCTTTAAGGTAGAATCTCATATTGTAATCTTTTGTTAAGTTTTAGTTTCCGGAACCATATTTCCGGAACCTACGTTCGGAATCTCTTTCCAAGTTTGCTTTTGGAATTAGAGGTGTTGTGAATCTACTTAGTTTAACTTTGTTAAACTTAGCCCTTTCCTTGTCTTAAGGGAAACATAGTTATTATTAACTAACTTTAAAGGTTCCAAAGGAATTTTTGAAGTATACAATTCACCCCCCCTCTTGTATATTGAGCATCTACATCATTATTTCGATCCTACAATTGGTATCAGAGGTTGGAAACCTCTTACTCTATACCAATCTTATATTTGGTATCAGGGCAGGTCTCTGAAATACTTGTACTCACATATAAGTTTTTCTTGATCACTTCCCCATTTCGAAACTTTTCTAATTCTGAACTTTTCTCATTCCGAACTTTGTTATTATGAATCTTTTCTACTAACAAGGTTGTGTGCAATGTTTTTTTAAGTATGGCAGGAGTTAATGTTGGTTCAATTGATAATCTGAATCCTACAAGACCACCTATCTTTGATGGTAATTATTATGAATACTGGAGAGATCGTATGAAGACTTTTGTTATCAATACTAGAGTAGACAACTTTATTATGCTTACTGGTGATTATAAAATTCCTGACAAGGAAGTTAGAACCTTTTCTAACCAGGAAAAGCAAGAATATCAACTCAACTATAAGGTACGCAATACTTTACTTTGTTCAATGACCAGAAATATATATAGCCAAATTTCTTCTTGTGAAGCAGCTAATTGTATATGGAAGAAGTTAGAGGTTACACACTTTGGAACTTCTAAGGTGATTGAAACTAGAAGAGCTATGCTTAGAGCTGAATATCATGGCTTCAATTTTCCTTATGGAGAACCTATCTGTAAAGTTCAACAAAGATTTATGACTATTGTCAATAGTCTACAATCTATGGGAGAAAAAGGTTTAGATGATGAAGCTCCTGTGGATAAAATAATTGATATTATGCCCAATGAGTGGGAATCCAAGAGAACAGCTATAGATGAGAACAGGAAGGTAACTCAAATTACTCTTGATGAGATTTTTGGAACTCTTCTATAACATGAAACCAGAATGAAGAGAGATGCTGACAACATCAAGAAAAAGAATGGAAATGGTACTGTTGATTTTACTATAACTTCAAATCAGATGAAAGCTAAGACTCCTGAGAGAGTAACCAGATCCAAGTCTAAGAAAGTTATTTTCCAATCCGAATCGAGTGAGAGTGAAGTTTCAGAAAATGAATTAGCAAATCTTGCTCGAAGGATGAACAAGATAGCTGGACAGAGAAATTTTCAATCTAAGTATAAGAAAAAGGAAAGGAAAGATAAGAAATATAGAGAAGTTACTTGTTATGAATGTAAAAGAGCTGGACATATTAGACCAGATTGCCCTATGCTAAAAAAGAAAGAAAGGAAGGAAAGACATTCAGACAGGAACAGGAAGAAGTATTATAAAGCTAAAGCTAAGAAAGTTTTGAAAGCTAATGACACCTGGAGTGCCAGTGGTGGTGACTCTTCAGATGAATCTTCTGATTATGAATCTTCAGGACAGAAGAATCTTGGTCTTATATCCAGATTACCTATTGATAATCATTGTCTTATGGCTAAGGTACGAAATGCTGAATCATTGACCAATGTTTCTTTAAATTCTAATGATAGTAAGTATTATAACTCTTCTGATGAAGAATCATCTTCTGATGAAGAAAATACTTTACCTACTTATGAAGAAGTCTCTAGGTTTGCTGAAATTCTTGAGATTGAGAATTCCAAACTTAATAAGAAACTTGATAAGGCAAACTCTAGGAATTCTATTCTTACAAAAGAGATATCAGATCTTTCTAAAGATCTTGATAAGAAAAATGCTGATTTTGAAAATATTTCAAAAAATCTTGAGGAAGTAAGTTCTGAGAAGAACAAACTTTCTAAAGAATCAGAAAAAGTAATTTCTAAGAAAAATGTTTTCGAGCCAAACTCTAGTTCTAAAACTAATGATTTTGAGGATAAAAATTTGGTTGTAAAACTCAAGTCCGAAATTTTTTCCTTAAAGAAGTGTTTATCAAACTTTACCCATGGTAAAGAAAATTTTGATAAGATGTATTCCCAAATACGACCTTTAAGAAATAAATCCGGATTTGGTTATACCCATGCAAAACCTATTTTTAGTAACAATTATTTTGTTCCTCAAAGTGCCTCATTTTGTACCAAGTGTCAATATGGTGGTCACTGGGCAAAGAATTGTTCCTTAAACAAAATCCAATCTCTATGATTTCACAAAGCTTACTTTTCTAAGAAGATGTGGATACCTAAAATTTTATTGTCTGGAAATCTCGGATCCAAACAAGTTTGGATTCCAAAAGTCTAATTTTCTTCTTGATTTCAGGATAATAAAGAAAGTACCAGCAACAATACATGGTACATGGATAGTGGATGTTCCCAGCACATGACTGGTTACAAAAGCTTTTTTGAAAAGATTATCAAAACAAAAGGAGGAAAGGTAACTTTCGGAGATAATGCTAAAGGAGATATTATTCTTCAGTTTATTGGAACGCAAGATCAACTTGCTGATATTTTCACAAAATCTTTGCCTTCTGATAGATTTGAATATATTAAACAGAAGTTAGGAATGATAACCGTAAGGTAATCCTCCTTAATTAACTTTCTGTTGAAAAAGTCTCCTTAAAGTAATAAACTCCTTTTCATAGGGGGAGTACATTTGATTGTTTGTTTAACAAAGTTTTTCAAAATTTGTTTTCAAACTTTTCGGAACGAAGATTTCCGGAATGGAGATTTCCGGAACTACAATTCTTCTAGAATGGACATGTTCGTATAGAATACTTCTGGAATGGAAGTGTTCGTATTGAAAATTTCCGGAATGGAAAAATTTTGTTCTAGAATTTTCATAACGGAATTTTCATACTAAATTCTTCGTAATGTGATTTTCATACTAAATTCTTCATAATGTGTTTTTCGTACTAAATTCTTCGTAATGTGTTTTTCATGCTAAATTTTTCGTAATGTGTTTTTCGTACTAAATTCTTTGTAATGTGTTTTTCGTACTAAATTCTTCGTAATGTGTTTTTCATACTAAATTCTTCGTAATGTGTTTTCATACTAAATTCTTCGTAATGTGTTTTTTCGTACTAAATTCTTCGTAATGTATTTTTTGTACTAAGTTTTTCGTACTGATTTTTTTTCCTTACTAAGTTTGTTTTTCATACTCAGTTTTCCGTAATGAATGTTCCGTAATGAGTTTTTCGTACTAAGTTTATTTTCCATAGTAAAATTTTTGCGAAATCTTTCTTTTCATAATAAAGTTTTTTTTTCTAGTCTTTGATATATTACCCATTACGAATAATCCTCATAATCCAATCCGAAAGGTATGATTACCTTACTCAAGTTTTCGTAGTCATATTTTACTTGCTGGCATTTTCTTGTATTATGTTTTCGAATTTTAGTTTTCTTAATTCCTTGTTTAAATAAAAACCTCAAAAAGATCGGATTCAACTTTTCAGCCTTCAAATCTGATCTCAGCTTTTCACAACCGTTAGATCAACCGTAGAAGTTGAACCGTCATTTCATTGCCTATATAAAGGGGACCCAAATACTCATCCCACATCGATTTCAAGCTCTCGCGTCCCAAAGCTCTGCCCCTCTATTTTAAGGCCATTCCGAACTACAGTTGTCTCCGTTCTGAACTTCTCAGAGGATTACAGATCCGAATGTCTGCAGAGTTAGCGTCTCAAGAAATGTCATCCACTAAACCTATTTTGTGATGGTTAGTTTATAGAGAAAGGTTAGTCCATCCAGATTTATTCAACAACTATGATTCTCTTATTTCAAAGAACATTAAGTTGAATGGCTGGGAAGATGTTGCTGTATCCAAACCGGGGACTCAAGACGATGTTTTTACAGAGTTATTTGTTGAGTTCTATGAAACTGTTTCCTTCTTCCAGGAAGATAATAGGGAAAAATTTTCTTTCAAGTCTTATGACAAGACTTATAAGATTACTTATACCAAGGCTGCAAGCTTGGTAGGGTTTTCCTATGAAGGAGAAGCCGAATTTATTTCTCATGTATTGCCGGACTCTAAGGGTAGCTTCGATAAGGAAAAAGCCTTAGAAACTCTCGGACTGGCTGATGACAAGGCTCCGAAGATTGCAAGTCTATCCACAAACTTCCGGATTCTAGAGTTGTGGGTGCAAGAGCTTATCGTACCGAGGAAAGGTGATAAAGATAGCTTGAAGAAGAGTGAGATCTATATCTTAGATTTTCTGATAAATATAAGGAAGTTGAGGCACATTCTTATAACCATTGAGAATCTTAAGAAAGAAAATCTCAGAGCTCAGATCATAATGTACCCAGCAATATTATCAAAGTTGATAGTTCGGTGCCTTGAATCTTTCAAGGAATCTTGCAGTTCTAAGCCAAGGGTTTGTAAAATTTTGTTGGTTAGTGATGACACCCTTAAGAGGATGGATGTGGCTTTCAACAAGGAGATTGGTGAGTTCGTTGATTTGCCTAATCAAGAAGAAACGGTTCCGAAGGCTGCTAAACCGGAATCATCCAAACCAGTAAAGAAAATAAAGTTGAAGGAAGTTGCAACTGAAGTCGAAGATCCTAAGTCTAAGGAAGTTCAAACCACTCCTCCCAAACCAAAGAAGAAGAAGGCCTATCCTGATGAGGTTGTTGCGAAGTGGAGAGCAGATAAAGAGAAAAGGAAAGAAGGGGATCCGCAGTTCGGATTGGACCCTGCGGAAGCTAAGGCCCTGAAGAAGAAAATTGCTGATGAGCTTCAAAAACAAGTAAAGGAAAAGAAGCTTAAGAAGAAGATGTCAGAAGCCGAGGCAGTCTAAGCTTTGTTGAAATTTAATGAAATAGTATCCGGAAGCATTCCAGTTCCGAGATCTTTCTCCTTGGAATCTCTACCTGAGACTCCAGGAAGAAACCTTGATTTTATGGAAGAGACTACAGATGAGCATGTTGAGAAAATCGAGCAGATTCAGTAAGTGGGTGAGGAAGAAGAATTTGTGGAAGGAAGTGGTGAAATAGGAGATCTTTTGAAACTAGTGGATGATTATAAAGGATCACCTTCGGAACATCTATCACTCCGAACTTCAGAGGCTGAATCCTCTAAGTTAGCAACTCTAGAGAAGGATAAGAATGAGGAAGATGTTATTCAAAAAGTTGTTGATGAGATTGTTCAAGTGTCTACTGGCGAGCAGAAAACTCCTAATCAAGAATCAATTCCGAAAAAAGACAAGGGAAAACAACTCCTTGTTGAAACTTCGAAATCAGTGGCTAGCAAGAAAAGAGAATATGGTGATTTGTCTAAAAAGAAATTGGAGGTTATTGAGGAAGAAAATTCTCCAAGAAAGATTTCAGATTCAGAGTCATCCTCGTTGGGGAATGAATTTGTTGTTCAGTCCTTAAAGAAGTTGGTGGGAACCATTCCGACCTCCTCTAGTATTGACTCAAGATGCCAGATGCTCCAACATGCTCTAAATCAGAAAACTGACTCCGTATCTATGGTTATGGACAAGTGTGTTGAAATAGAGGCTCAGTTCAAAACGTTTTTCATTGGCTACGAAGCTCATAGAAAATCTTGTAAGAGGATGACAAACTGGTCGAAGAAGACTGTTGAAGAGATGAGGTTATTCGATGAGTTTCAAGACAATGTTAAAGATGCCTTTGAGACCGAGGACAAGAAGATAAACGAGTCAACTTCATCCTTTAAAGAAAAGCTGACAGAAGAAAAGAACTTCCGGATTCAAGAAGTGAGAGATCTGAATGGGAAGCTGAATTCCGTTTCTCAAAACTGGAAGTTTGAAAGGGATCATCGTATTGATTTTGAAGAAAGGATGAAGGCTCAGGAAGAAAAGATCAAAGCCCAGGAAGAAAAACTGAAAGCCCAGGAAGAAAAAATTGAAGCTCAATCCGCAAGAATAGTTGTCTTAGAGAAGCAAGCTGAAGAAGATCATAAAGACCTGAAGAAGATCAAGACTATTCTAAAGGGGCTCATGTCGAAGGAAAAAGATCCGAAATAACCAAATCCGATCTTTTTGTTGTATTCTTCTTGTTTCTGAGATTTCAAATTTAATGAAAGTCGTGCTTGTCGTTTCTATTATTGTCATTACTAATTTTTCAGGTACTTTGTTATTTTTTCTATTCCCTCCAATTCTTTTTGAAAATCACAAAGAGGGAGAAGAAAAAGATCCTTAAGAAAAAGAAGAACTCTAATAAGAGTTTATCAAAGGGGGAGAAGAAAAAGATCCTTAAGAAAAAGAAAAACTCTAATAAGAGTTTGTTTAAGGGGGAGCTTTTTCATTAAAGAAGACCTTCTTATTTATCACTCCGGAAATATGAATACGATCCTTAGAGTTTCAAAGCCTAAGAGGGAGTTAGTCGTATTCATCAATATCCTTAAAGCAAAGGGAGATAAGCCTTAATGTTTTTCTTTCTTCTTAGAATTTATTTTTCGTAAGGATGTTTGTGCCTTCCAAAAAGGGGGAGATTGTTGAGTCAATAAGGTTTTCCTTATGACTTTTCCATTCCTTCTTGTTTTGAAAATAACAAACACCTTATCTTAAGGAAAGTTGCTTTTATAAGAAAAATTTCTTTCTTAAGGAAAATCGCTTTTATAAGGAAAATCGTTTTCTTAAGAAAAATTGCTTTCATAAGAAAAATGCTTTCTTAAGAAATTGCTTTTATAAGCAAAATCTCTTTTATAAGAAAAATTATCCTTATCTTATTTTCATCCATATTTTTATTAAGTATGAGATTCAGATTCATTTCTATTTTCTCGAAATCGTTGAAACTTTGATATAAAGAATTCTGTTTTAGGATTCAGATTCTGGATAAGAACTATAAGGAAGTTTCATTCCAAATTCCGGATATGAACTCTGACTAAGTTCTATTCCAGATTCAGGATACGAATTCTGAAGAAGAATTCTCATTACAAATTCCAATGAAGAATTCTCATTACGAATTCTAATGAAGAAATCTCATTCCGAATTACCATTACGAATTCCAATGAAGAATTCTCATTACGAATTCTGTTGATGAATTCTCATTACGAATTCTGATAACGAATTCTCATTACGAATCCTGATGATGAATTCTCATTACGATTTCTGATGATGAATTCCTATTCCGAATTCTCATTCCGAATTCACCTATTAAACATAATTTGAGTATCTTTGTTTTATACACTCTGAATTAATTCAGACTCTGAAAAATATCTTTGTTAGACTCCGAACTTTTATATTGCTTACACTTCTAAAATTTGTCTACTCTTTATTATTGTTCCTTACACTCCGAACCTTTACTCCGAAGCGTTCATTCCGAACCTTTGAGTTAGAATTAAAATGATGTCGTACTTTCAGTTACACTTGGTTTGTTATAAAACGATCTCGTCTATTTTGTTATAAACTAACCGTTGTCTAAGTGACACGTGTACAGGTCCCTCCGATCTTTACGAAAAATATGACCGTTGGAGAAGGAGCCGACCTTACCTATAAATAGAAGCTCATTTGAAAGAGCTTGTAGCGGTTGCAAATACTGATGACAGATGAACAACTTGGTTTTGTGCATACATGCTTTTGAAGTGAATTCTAGAGAGAGAGACTCTTATTAACTCTCAAAGCTTCATGCGACTCCGAATGTTGGTGATTACATTCGAGGGCTTCCGAGGATAGGAAGACAGAGGTGCCGACTACCTTAAAGTTCGAGGGCTTCCTTGCTGAGGAAGACAGAGGTTGACAACTACCTTGAAGTTGAGGGCTTGCGGGGATAGCAAGATAGAGACTCCGATCTTCATATCGAGGGCTTACCCTGGTGTGGGTAAGATAGAATTTCTTGAAAGTATAAATCAAGGGACCTTTATCCAAGGTTTTTGGATACCCTTTTCTTTGGGTTAAAAGACTTATATCTTGTTACTTGTAGTTTTACTACTTGTTTATATTCCGCTGCATTTTGTAATATAAGGAAAGTATAACTTTCTTATACTTCCTTACTTGTACTCTGTTTCATTTAGATTCTATATGCTTTAAGGTAGAATCTCATATTGTAATCTTTTGTTAAGTTTTAGTTGCCGGAACCATATTTCCGGAACCTACGTTCGGAATCTCTTTCCAAGTTTGCTTTTGGAATTAGAGGTGTTGTGAATCTACTTAGTTTAACTTTGTTAAACTTAGCCCTTTCCTTGTCTTAAGGGAAACATAGTTATTATTAACTAACTTTAAAGGTTCCAAAGGAATTTTTGAAGTATACAATTCACCCCCCCTCTTGTATATTGAGCATCTACATCATTATTTCGATCCTACAATTGGTATCAGAGGTTGGAAACCTCTTACTCTATACCAATCTTACATTTGGTATCAGAGCAGGTCTCTGAAATACTTGTACTCACATATAAGTTTTTCTTGATCACTTCCCCATTCCGAAACTTTTCTAATTCTAAACTTTTCTCATTCCGAACTTTGTTATTATGAATCTTTTCTACTAACAAGGTTGTGTGCAATGTTTTTTTAAGTATGGCAGGAGTTAATGTTGGTTCAATTGATAATCTGAATCCTACAAGACCACCTATCTTTGATGGTAATGATTATGAATACTGGAGAGATCGTATGAAGACTTTTGTTATCAATACTAGAGTAGAGAACTTTGTTATGCTTACTGGTGATTATAAAATTCCTGACAAGGAAGTTAAAACCTTTTCTAACCAGGAAAAGCAAGAATATCAACTCAACAATAAGGTACACAATACTTTACTTTGTTCAATGACCAGAAATATATATAGCCAAATTTATTCTTGTGAAGCAGCTAATTGTATATGGAAGAAGTTAGAGGTTACACACTTTGGAACTTCTAAGGTGATTGAAACTAGAAGAGCTATGCTTAGAGCTGAATATCATGGCTTCAATTTTCCTTATGGAGAACCTATCTGTAAAGTTCAACAAAGATTTATGACTATTGTCAATAGTCTACAATCTATGGGATAAAAAGGTTTAGATGATGAAGCTCTTGTGGATAAAATAATTGATATTATGCCCAATGAGTGGGAATCCAAGAGAACAGCTATAGATGAGAACAGGAAGGTAACTCAAATTACTCTTGATGAGATTTTTGGAACTCTTCTACAACATGAAACCAGAATGAAGAGAGATGCTGACAACATCAAGAAAAAGAATGGAAATGGTACTGTTGCTTTTACTACAACTTCAAATCAGATGAAAGCTAAGACTCCTGAGAGAGTAACCAGATCCAAGTCTAAGAAAGTTATTTTTCAATCCGAATCAAGTGAGAGTGAAGTTTTAGAAAATGAATTAGCAAATCTTGCTCGAAGGATGAACAAGATAGATGGACTGAGAAATTTTCAATCTAAGTATAAGAAAAAGGAAAGGAAAGATAAGAAAGATGGAGAAGTTACTTGTTATGAATGTAAAAGAGCTGGACATATTAGACCAGATTGCCCTATGCTCAAAAAGAAAGAAAGGATGGAAAGAAATTCAGACAGGAACAGGAAGAAGTATTATAAAGCTAAAGCTAAGAAAGTTTTGAAAGATAATGACAACTGGAGTGCCAGTGGTGGTGACTCTTCAGATGAATCTTCTGATTATGAATCTTCAGGACAGAAGAATCTTGGTCTTATATCCAGATTACCTATTGATAATCATTGTCTTATGGCTAAGATACGAAATGCTGAATCATTGACCAATGTTTCTTTAAATTCTAATGATAGTAAGTATTATAACTCTTCTGATGAAGAATCATCTTCTGATGAAGAAAATACTTTACCTACTTATGAAGAAGTCTCTAGGTTTGCTGAACTTCTTGAGATTGAGAATTCCAAACTCAATAAGAAACTTGATAAGGCAAACTCTAGGAATTCTATTCTTACAAAAGAGATATCAGATCTTTCTAAAGATCTTGATAAGAAAAATGCTGATTTTGAAAATATTTCAAAAAATCTTGAGGAAGTAAGTTCTGAGAAGAACAAACTTTATAAAGAATCAGAAAAAGTAATTTCTAAGAAAAATGTTTTCGAGCCAAACTCTAGTTCTAAAACTAATGATTTTGAGGATAAAAATTTGGTTGTAAAACTCAAGTCCGAAATTTTTTCCTTAAAGAAGTGTTTATCAAACTTTACCCATGGTAAAGAAAATTTTGATAAGATGTATTCCCAAATACGACCTTTAAGAAATAAATCCGGATTTGGTTATACCCATGCAAAACCTATTTTTAGTAACAATTATTTTGTTCCTCAAAGTGCCCCATTTTGTACCAAGTGTCAATATGGTGGTCATTGGGCAAAGAATTGTTCCTTAAACAAAATACAATCTCTATGATTTCACAAAGCTTACTTTTCTAAGAAGATGTGGATACCTAAAATTTTATTGTCTGGAAATCTCGGATCCAAACAAGTTTGGATTCCGAAAGTCTAATTTTCTTCTTGATTTCAGGATAATAAAGAAAGTACCAGCAACAATACATGGTACATGGATAGTGGATGTTCCCGGCACATGACTGGTTACAAAATCTTTTTTGAAAAGACTATCAAAACGAAAGGAGGAAAGGTAACTTTCGGAGATAATGCTAAAGGAGATATTATTCTTCAGTTTATTGGAACGCAAGATCAACTTGCTGATATTTTCACAAAATCTTTGCCTTCTGATAGATTTGAATATATTAAACATAAGTTAGGAATGATAACCGTAAGGTAATCCTCCTTAATTAACTTTCTGTTGAAAAAGTCTCCTTAAAGTAATAAACTCCTTTTCATAGGGGGAGTACATTTGATTGTTTGTTTAACAAAGTTTTTCAAAATTTGTTTTCAAACTTTTCGGAACGAAGATTTCCGTAACTACAATTCTTCTAGAATGGACATGTTCGTACAGAATACTTCTGGAATGGAAGTGTTCATATTGAAAATTTCCGGAATGGAAAAATTTTGTACTAGAATTTTCATAACGGAATTTTCATACTAAATTCTTCATAATGTGATTTTCATACTAAATTCTTCATAATGTGTTTTTCGTACTAAATTCTTTGTAATGTGTTTTTCATGCTAAATTCTTCGTAATGTGTTTTTCGTACTAAATTCTTCGTAATGTGTTTTTCGTACTAAATTCTTCGTAATGTGTTTTTCGTACTAAATTCTTCGTAATGTGTTTTCATACTAAATTCTTCGTAATGTGTTTTTCGTACTAAATTCTTCGTAATGTATTTTTCGTACTAAGTTTTTCGTACTGATTTTTTTCCTTACTAAGTTTGTTTTTCATACTCAGTTTTCCGTAATGAATGTTCCGTAATGAGTTTTTCATACTAAGTTTATTTTCCATAGTAAAATTTTTGCAAAATCTGCCTTTTCATAATAAAGTTTTTTTTTCTAGTCTTTGATATATTACCCATTACGAATAATCCTCATAATCCAATCCGAAAGGTATGATTACCTTACTCAAGTTTTCGTAGTAATATTTTACTTGCTGGCATTTTCTTGTATTATGTTTTCAAATTTTAGTTTTCTTAATTCCTTGTTTAAATAAAAACCTCAAAAAGATCGGATTCAAGTTTTCAGCCGTCAGATCTGATCTCAGCTTTTCACAACCGTTAGATCAACCGTAGAAGTTGAACCGTCATTTCATTGCCTATATAAAGGGGACCCAAATACTCATCCCACATCGATTTCAAGCTCTCGCGTCCCGAAGCTCTGCCCCTCTATTTTAAGGCCATTCCAAACTACAGTTGTCTCCGTTCTGAACTTCTCAGAGGATTACAGATCCGAATGTCTGCGGAGTTAGCGTCTCAAGAAATGTCATCCACTAAACCTATTTTGTGATGGTTAGTTTACAGAGAAAGGTTAGTCCATCCAGATTTATTCAACAACTATGATTCTATTATTTCAAAGAACATTAAGTTGAATGGCTGGGAAGATGTTGCTGTATCCAAACCGGGGACTCAAGACGATGTTTTTACAGAGTTACTTATTGAGTTCTATGAAACTGTTTCCTTCTTCCAGGAAGATAATAGGGAAAAATTTTCTTTCAAGTCTTATGACAAGACTTATAAGCTTACTTATACCAAGGCTGCAAGCTTGGTAGGGTTGTCCTATGAAGGAGAAGCCGAATTTATTTCTCATGTATTGCCGGACTCTAAGGGTAGCTTCGACAAGGAAAAAGCCTTAGAAACTCTCGGACTGGCTGATGACAAGGCTCCGAAGATTGCAAGTCTATCCACAAACTTCCAGATTCTAGAGTTGTGGGTGCAAGAGCTTATCGTACCGAGGAAAGGTGATAAAGATAGCTTGAAGAAGAGTGAGATCTATATCTTAGATTTTCTGATAAATCTAAGGAAGTTGAGGCACATTCTTATAACCATTGAGAATCTTAAGAAAGAAAATCTCAGAGCTCAGATCATAATGTACCCAGCAATATTATCAAAGTTGATAGTTCGGTGCCTTGAATCTTTCAAGGAAGCTTGCAGTTCTAAGCCAAGGGTTTGTAAAATTTTGTTGGTTAGTGATGACACCCTTAAGAAGATGGATGTGGCTTTCAACAAGGAGATTGGTGAGTTCGTTGATTTGCCTAATCAAGAAGAAACGGTTCCGAAGGCTGCTGAACTGGAATCATCCAAACTAGTAAAGAAAAGAAAGTTGAAGGAAGTTGCAGCTGAAGTCGAAGATCCTAAGTCTAAGGAAGTTCAAACCACTCCTCCCAAACCAAAAAAGAAGAAGGCCTATCCTGATGAGGTTTTTGCGAAGTGGAGAGCAGATAAACAGAAAAGGAAAGAAGGGGATCCGCAGTTCGGATTGGACCCTGCGGAAGCTAAGGCCCTGAAGGAGAAAACTGCTGATGAGCTTTAAAAACAAGTAAAGGAAAAGAAGCTTAAGAAGAAGATGTCAGAAGCCTAGGCAGTCTAAGCTTTGTTGAAATTTAATGAAATAGTATCCGGAAGCATTCCAGTTCCGAGATCTTTCTCCTTGGAATCTCTACCTGAGACTCCAGGAAGAAACCTTGATTTTACGGAAGAGACTACAGCTGAGCATGTTGAGGAAATCGAGCAGATTCAGCAAGTGGGTGAGGAAGAAGAAGTTGTGGAAGGAAGTGGTGAAATAGGAGATCTTTTGAAACAAGTGGATGATTATAAAGGATCACCTTCGGAACATCTATCACTCCGAACTTCAGAGGCTGAATCCTCTAAGTTAGCAACTATAGAGAAGGATAAGAATGAGGAAGATGTTATTCAAAAAGTTGTTGATGAGATTGTTCAAGTGTCTAATGGTGAGCAGAAAACTCCTGATCAAGAATCAATTCCGAAAAAAGACAAGGGAAAGCAACTCCTTGTTGAAACTCCGAAATCAGTGGCTAGCAAGAAAAGAGAATATGGTGATTTGTCTAAAAGGAAATTGGAGCTTATTGAGGAAGAAAATTCTCCAAGCAAGATTTCAGATTCAGAGTCATCCTCGTTGGGGCATGACTTTGTTGTTCAGTCCTTAAAGAAGTTGGTGGGAACCATTCCGACCTTCTCTAGTATTGACTCAAGATGCCAGATGCTCCAACATGCTCTAAATCAGAAAACTGACTCCGTATCTATGGTTATGGACAAGTGTGTTGAAATAGAGGCTCAGTTCAAAACGTTTTTCATTGGCTACGAAGCTCATAGAAAATCTTGTAAGAGGATGACAAACTGGTCGAAGAAGACTGTTGAAGAGATGAGGTTATTTGATGAGTTTCAAGACAATGTTAAAGATGCCTTTGAGACCGAGGACAAGAAGATAAACGAGTCAACTTCATCCTTTGAAGAAAAGCTGACAGAAGAAAAGAACTTACAGATTCAAGAAGTGAGAGATCTGAATGGGAAGCTGAATTCCGTTTCTCAAAACTGGAAGTTTGAAAGGGATCATCGTATTGATTTTGAAGAAAGGACGAAGGCTCAGGTAGAAAAGATCAAAGCCCAGGAAGAAAAACTGAAAGCCCAGGAAGAAAAAATTGAAGCTCAATCCGCAAGAATAGTTGTCTTAGAGAAGCAAGCTGAAGAAGATCATAAAGACCTGAAGAAGATCAAGACTATTCTAAAGGGGCTCATGTCGAAGGAAAAGGATCCGAAATAACCAAATCCGATCTTTTTGTTGTATTCTTCTTGTTGCTGATATTTCAAATTTAATGAAAGTCGTGCTTGTCGTTTCTATTATTGTCATTACTAATTTTTCAGGTACTTTGTTATTTTTTTCCATTCCCTCTAATTCTTTTTGAAAATCACAAAGAGGGAGAAGAAAAATATCCTTAAGAAAAAGAAGAACTCTAATAAGAGTTTATCAAAGGGGGAGAAGAAAAAGATCCTTAAGAAAAAGAAAAACTCTAATAAGAGTTTGTTTAAGGGGGAGCTTTTTCATTAAAGAAGACCTTCTTATTTATCACTCCGGAAATATGAATACGATCCTTAGAGTTTCAAAGCCTAAGAGGGAGTTAGTCGTATTCATCAATATCCTTAAAGCAAAGGGAGATAAGCCTTAATGTTTTTCTTTCTTCTTAGAATTTCTTTTTCGTAAGGATGTTTGTGCTTTCCAAAAAGGGGGAGATTGTTGAGTCAATAAGGTTTTCCTTATGACTTTTCCATTCCTTCTTGTTTTGAAAATCACAAACACCTTATCTTAAGGAAAGTTGCTTTTATAAGAAAAATTGCTTTCTTAAGGAAAATCGCTTTTATAAGGAAAATCGTTTTCTTAAGAGAAATTGCTTTCATAAGAAAAATGCTTTCTTAAGAAATTGCTTTTATAAGCAAAATCTCTTTTATAAGAAAAATTATCCTTATATTATTTTCATCCATATTTTTATTAAGTATGAGATTCGGATTCATTTCTATTTTCTCAAAATCGTTGAAACTTTGATATAAAGAATTCTGTTTTAGGATTCGGATTCTAGATAAGAACTATAAGGAAGTTTCATTCCAAATTCCGGATATGTACTTTGACTAAGTTCTATTCCAGATTCAGGATACGAATTCTGAAGAAGAATTCTCATTACAAATTCCAATGAAGAATTCTCATTACGAATTCTAATGAAGAAATCTCATTCCGAATTACCATTACGAATTCCAATGAAGAATTCTCATTACGAATTCTGTTGATGAATTTTCATTACGAATTCTGATAACGAATTCTCATTACAAATCCTGATGATGAATTCTCATTACGATTTCTGATGATGAATTCCTATTCCGAATTCTCATTCCGAATTCACCTATTAAACATAATTTGAGTATCTTTGTTTTATACACTCTGAATTAATTCAGACTCCGAAAAATATCTTTGTTAGACTCCGAACTTTTATATTGCTTACACTTCTAAAATTTGTCTACTCTTTATTATTGTTCCTTACACTCTGAACCTTTACTCCAAAGCGTTCATTCCGAACCTTTGAGTTAGAATTAAAATGATGTCGTACTTTCAGTTACACTTGGTTTGTTATAAAATGATGTCGTCTATTTTGTTATAAACTTACCGCTGTCTAAGTGACACGTGTATAGGTCCCTCCGATCTTTACGGAAAATATGACCATTGGAGAAGGAGCCGACCTTACCTATAAATAGGATCTCATTTGAAAGAGCTTGTAGCGGTTGCAAATACTGATGACAGATGAACAACTTGGTTTTGCGCATACATGTTGTTGAAGTGAATTCTAGAGAGAGAGACTCTTATTAACTCTCAAAGCTTCATGCGACTCCGAATGTTGGTGATTACATTCGAGGGCTTCCGAGGATAGGAAGACAGAGGTGCCGACTACCTTAAAGTTTGAGGGCTTCTTTGCTGAGGAAGACAGAGGTTGACAACTACCTTGAAGTTGAGGGATTGCGGGGATAGCAAGACAGAGACTCCGATCTTCGTATCGAGGGCTTACCCTGGTGTGGGTAAGACAGACTTTCTTGAAAGTATAAATCAAAGGGCCTTTATCCAAGGTTTTTGGATACCCTTTTCTTTGGGTTAAAAGACTTATATCTTGTTACTTGTAGTTTTACTACTTGTTTATATTCCGCTGCATTTTGTAATATAAGGAAAGTATAACTTTCTTATACTTCCTTACTTTTACTCTGTTTCATTTAGATTCTATACGCTTTAAGGTAGAATCTAATATTGTAATATTTTGTTAAGTTTTAGTTGCCGGAACCATATTTCCGGAACCTATGTTCAGAATCTCTTTCCAATTTTGCTTTTGGAATTAGAGGTGTTGTGAATCTACTTAGTTTAACTTTGTTAAACTTAGCCCTTTCCTTGTCTTAAGGAAAACATAGTTATTATTAACTAACTTTAAATGTTCCAAAGGAATTTTTAAAGTATACAATTCACCCCCCTCTTGTATATTGAGCATCTACATCATTATTTCGATCCTACACTCTTCTCTAGTTTCCATAATTGAATCCATAAAAAATATTATTTTCCATAGAATCTCAGATAAGTTTCACGATATTTCAAATGGATGTTAAATCAATTTTTATAAATTATGACCTTGATGCGGAAATGTTCAAGGAAGATACTGATGAATAGATTCTATATTCCTATGGAATAATTATATATAAATTTAATAAATATCTCTATGATTTAAATAAGGAACAAAGATAATTTTATATTAAGCATTATGAGTAACTAAAATCCATGATGATTCATAATGGATTGGGGGACAACAATATTTATGTGAAAAAGACCAACACCATTTAACTCTTTTTGATTGTGTATGTTGATGATATAATATTTTTTGAAATTTATTAAAGATTATATTAACAATTCTCATGGATGTAGAATTAAATGATTAATATTTAAATACTGTATGATATGTTATTATTCTTAGGGTAGTAAAATTTTCAAAATATAGGTTATATTTTTCTCTCATAAATAAAATATGTAAGAGTGGTGTTGAGTAATTTTGAAATTAATGAATTTAGAAAAGTTTTCACTCCAATTTAGGTGTCCATAAAGCTGATAAAAGATGGTAATGCATTAACTATTAATGAGAAATGGTTTTGAATTATTATATAAAGTCTTATACTCTTTAAAGTTTTAAGGCCTAACATAATTTATATTTTCACCCTTTAAAGCCAATATCAATCCAATCTAAAGGAAACACATATTTTGGTATAAAAAAGAGAAATTGAGCTACATATCAGACACACTCAATTATGTGATGATGTATAAGATTTTAGGTGAGATTTAATTAAAGGGTTTTACTAATACAGAATATGAAAGATTAGTTTATGAACATAAATCTACATATAGTGAATTTTCTTTTCATTAGAAGGTGTTGTGTTTCCCTACATTCAAAGAATAAATCATTACTAAGGTTATGTATGTGTCCATATAACATGTAGCTAAAAAAATGATATGGATGAATAAAAAGTTAAATGATTTTATTGTTGAATAAAATTATCCTCTAATAATGGGATGTTACTATCATTGTTCTATGAACCTATGAAAAAATCAATTGCAACACTCCATGTAAAATCACATCAAGATAAAGTAACATTTTAGGAAGGGGATGGATGATAATGGAATTATAAGACTGGAATTTTTACCCTCAAAATAATTTATTAATGATATCCCGACAAATCCTATTTAAAAATAATAGTTAGATAATATAAGATAGTAAATGAGTGTGCATCCCATTACCTTTTATTGAGGTATGTTACTTATTTTCAGTTTCATTATATATCCTTTCAGGTTTAAATTTTTTTATGAGATACTATTTTCTAGGGGACAAAGTTAATTTTATCTTATTATGGACTATTTTTATGTCTTTATTAAGTAGTGTAGGAAAATATATAGAAAATATATTACTTTTTGTTGTTGTTGAGTTTTTATGAAGACCTGACAGGGTTATGATGAGTTTGATTATGGAATATTTTGATCATTGATTTAATCACTATTGTTTTCTTTGAAGAGTGAGATCATGTAGACTTAGAGATAATTTATTCTTGATTAATTTTATTTAAAATGTCCTTTTTAATCCACCAAAGTTACTATATTTCATTTTTATTGAAAATAATAGGGAGATGAATTAGTTGTATTTCTAATAAATCCAAATGGGGAGAGTGTTAAACCTTTTAAGAGGTAGTTTTATTTATTGGAAATAAATATTTATGTGTGACTATTGAAGTGGTGATCTTTATGGATATATGAAAAGTGTTTTAAATGATGAATATATATCTATAATAGTTTGGAAAGAATTTTTTTCTATTCTTATCATTATAAATTTTGGGGGTTTTGGTTATAATGTTGAAAGTTATAATGAATGAAAAATATATTTACTAAAGAAATTATGAATCCATACACAATTTATTAAGATTCACAAAAACATTTATGATTCCATGGATAATTTATAAAAGTGATTAAAATTACCAATAGTCTCTTTGAAGATGTACCAAATTTATCTGATGAACATTTTTAACATGAATATAAAATAGAAAAATTATAATGTACATGAATGTATGTATTTTCCTACTAAGCATAAGAAATTAATCCTTAATTTAAAGTATCATCTTAAATCATTTAATGAATATAATCCTTCGATTGGAGATAAGAAAAATGATAAAGGCATGAGTGTAAGTCATTGATCATAAGGATTCATTATAAGTCTTTATGTTCCATCATAAGACTTTAAACTAAATGTATTACTTTGAAAGTGTGAAAAAAAATTAACAAAGGCATGTGTGTTAGTATTTGACTCTGTCCATATAGATTTTGAGAGTAAGCCTTTACACTGAACATATGTCTTTCCACTTTTTGATAGACTTCAGTAGTTATAAAATCTTATAAGGTTGTTTAGGTGTAAAAAAATCAAAAATCAAAAATTTTATATTTCTTAGAAATAAATAAATAATAAAATTAGTCGATATAAGAGTGACACTCTTTATGGATCAAATATCATGATCAAACACATGATCAGGATATATATTGAGATCATGTAGGGTGAACCATATAAAGAAGAAGTTAGTGCTGAGATGAGTTCCATGCCGTAGAATTAGATTCCACATCACCCTGACTACATGTAAATATCAAGAAAACTAAATGGTGTGGAATTAGTTTAAAATATAAATTAAGATAATTACTATAATAATTAAAATATTTCATCCATAAAGGAACCAAGTCTTTAACTAGATTTACATGATGATTTTGAGTGATCTATATACTTGTTATTTATATTCTTTGAATGTGTCATTCCAGGACACTAATATTTTAGGATATTTATACAATAATTTTTTAAATGATATTAATGCTTTATTTTGTCAATATAAATGAAAATATATATGTTGGAGAGATGTAGTTGAGAATTATGAGAAATAGAACCAATACACTAATGTAATGAAGAATATTATATAAGAATAGATGGAGGTGGTATCCATGTAAGGAAGAGGAATGAGATCATTATCTATATTCCATGTGGGGGATCATATACTTATAATGATATCATACTTCAAGAAAAATCATTATACTGATGTGGTATTATATGTTTTTTTTGAATGGAAGGTATTATATGTTATTAGATCCAATAGTGTATGAGTTAAAGGTCATTCACTTGATCACATTTCTTTTGATAATAATAAGGGGATTGTGTGTGAGAGATAATAACCAAAAAACACCATGGATGTTTTCATATAAAAGAAGATAAAACTTACTAAAAAAATCCATTTTTTTCATTATTTACTACATCAATGAAATTTTTTAGATATAGGGGTGCAAAAGAATCACATGAGTTGAAGCGTTTTAAATTTAGTATACACACTAATTCACCCCTCCCCATCATAGTTTTTTGTCACCCTTCTTTTTATCCAACTACTTTAATCCTTCCTCACCATATATTTCATTGTTATCATCAGACACTAATGCTAGGTATTCCATTTCTATATATTATACAACAAAAGTGGTTATGATATATCATAACTAAATTCATCTTCATCAAATAATATCTAAGCTCTATATATTAAAATATAAACCTTTGTTTTATATAATAGAATAAAATCATCAGTTATTATAAAAAAATGAAACACAAAACCTATTTTTTATTATAATTTCAAAGATCAGGTCCTTAACATATCATTAAGGATGGAGTTTATAGTAGATATATTGGATAACTACCATATAAACCTTAAAAACATGGGATGTAAACATGTTCCCTAATACTTTTTAATATATTCCCCTTTCTCAAGGGAGGTAAATTATAATATAGTAAATATTTATTAAGAATTACCCTAACCCTAACCCCTAATGGGATGAGTACTGGGTATGCTAAATATGTAACTTTATTGATTTTGAGAAAGAATCAAATAATGTATAGTTATATTCCAGAGTATCCTTATTATCATATGTAAAAAAATCACTATTTATATTGGTTTAATTTTTTTTAAGTAGGGATGTGTTATAAGGATGTGATTTATTATAATAGTTTTATATACATAAATTATTATTATTATACAACTATTTTCCCATTTCATGCTATTATGGAATATAATTTTATACTATGCATTCCCTTTAATATATAATGGATTATATTGGGTAAACTATTATTGGAATTATATGGATTTATATACTTAGTCCCTGAATGTTCAATTTTTTGAACATGAACATTGTATATTTGATGTGAAGGTGATATTATAATTTCATGTTCAAATGAAGGATATCTACAAGATTAATATTTATTAGAAGACTATACTATGGTAATGATGAGGTTATAGTAGCATGATATCCATATTGTTTTTATGTTTTTTTGTCTTTGTAATTAATACTCACATTAGGTGATTATGTTACTAATATATTCCTATAGAAAATGATAGGACCATTACATTATTTCATCATGTTTATTTATTTATCATAATATAATTTTAATTTTAAATCCATGTGGTACCCCAACGAGTTATCTATTTTATTATTGGTTGTAATTTTTTATATTTCATACCAAGATATTGAGAGTATAAAATGCTAATATAATATCATGAGTCCCTCACCATTATTCACTATCCATTTGTATACACAGAGGCACACTTGAGGTATGTGATGACCCAACATTGGTCATTTAGACTATTCTAGGACAAGGATTTTACAAAATGGTATAAGTGAACTATTTTAAATATTTTTTAAATTATTTGGGGAAATGAATAAGTATATTGGTTGTTTGAGACTTATATCTTTCATGAAGATTGTGATTCAAAAACACCTATTAGTGAAGTTCTAGGATATCATGATGAGATTATGATTCTTGGATTTTGATTATTATAATATTCATATTTTAATAAATATGATGTTATGAGTTATAAATTGTTATTTTACTCTTTAACTATGATAGAAATATATGTCCAAAAAATCTACATGCTATCCACATAGGTTCAAATATAATATTCCTTCTTATGTGTGATTGGTAAATATATATTTTGAAAATGTTTTTTAGAAAAAAAATTATGAATTTTATTTGTAATATTTCAATATAACTATTCAATCATTGAATGTGTTAAAAATAAATTAATAAACGTTTTCTTAATTAATTTATCTGGGGTAAAATAATAAAAATAAAAACAAATTTTAAATAAAATAATTAATAATTTTTTTAGGAGATACCATTTGATGACCAATTAGGAATCATTAATTCCATGTGGGAATAGTGTTTAGAATTTTATTATAATCTTTTTTAAATATAAAAAAAGGAATAATAAATTTTATTATTGAGGTTTAATCCAAATAAACATGTGATTCTCATCATGAAACATCAATTAAAAATTTAATTCTTATGATATGAAGGATTTTATTGAACTAGAAATAATTGAATAATATATGAATGATTGAGAGCATATTTAGTTTTTATAGTTCTATGGTCATGTGAAAAATTGTATTAATATATTCATAAAAATTATTGATCTATTATTTTAATTAGATCCAAAAAAAGAATTAGTATTGGTTATTATTTCCTATTTAATAAACTCTATTTTTTTGTAAACATGTACTTTTATTTTTTTAATAACTAGGAAATCCAAAAAATTATTTAAATGTAACATACTCAAACTCATCATTTATCACAAAAAATACATGAAACTATTTCATGAATTTAATGGAAATTCAATAATCAATAAACACTTATAATGCATATAGAAAGAAGAAATAACTTATGAGAATGAGAAAATTCATAGAGGCAACATGAACCTTTATTAAAACAAAATAATTCAACAAATCGATCACCCTTCATTTTAAAACTCAATAAAAATAATCTCACCCCAAATATTTTCATAATAAATAACAGATTGAACCCCATAAGAAATTAATGTGAGAGAGAAAAATAAAATACTAAATGCTAATTACAACCTTCAAACATATTCAACCTCCAACCAAAGTCCTTTCTTATTAATTTAGATGTGATACATTCAATCCAATATGAAAATTCCCACTTTTATAACTAAAACATATTCTTATTAATTATTATATATCCCATATCATATCTCATTTAATTGTTATAAAAATACCTTTAAAATTATCCTTAAATAGGGATTTGGGTGCACCAAATATCACTATAATATATACATTGACATTTCCAAATTAATGAATATGAGAGATATTCTAATATGCTATAATCTCAAAAAACACAACCCAGCATCATCCATCACCATCTATCCTCAGACATTTTTCATTGTACCCATTGGAAATGATAATGCATTTAAATTAAACAATGTCATTTTCACTGTATCTCCTCAACCTAAAATTAAGTCATCAATAATAATGTTTTTTACCAAAATATCTGGATGTGGAATATATCACCAATATTCACACTATTATATATCCAATATTAAAAATTCAAATGATTTATCCTTGTTTCTATCATCAACCATGATCAACACTAAAGTTTTCACGACCCTTCACCATTTTCACACTCTAACATCACTTCTCAACCATGGATTGTAATCCTTAATGATTTGAGACCCCATTTTTTATCACTTGTAATTACAAAATAACTTTTTTACCTATAATAAGGGAAACCACAATGTAAATTTCTCAATGATCCATATTTTTTTATTTAGATAGATGAAGCACAATATGGTATTAGCACCACTATGACACATTTTCTTCATTTTCCCCCTATCTTAAATTTCTCTTAATTAAACCAATGCTTCAACATTTCTTCAAAAAAATAATATACCATGAATTATATAGGATTAAATCATAAAAAAACTTGAATTAATTATGAAGCATGATATAAAATTTGGAGATATCGAAGTCCCCTAGACATAAAATCATGTTTCTTCTCAAGCATAAATCTAAAACTCAACATATCTGTGATTTTAAAGTAACGATAAAAAGAATCAAACAATTTTTAATGTGAGTAGACATATAGGGATCAAAAGAAAAAAAGTGCATGTTTACCTTTTTAGGATAACCAATAAATAATGTATTTTACTTTTATTAAAAATTACAACTTAAAGATTCATTTGATATGAAAATTATAATTCTACATTTGAGGTAGAATATATATTTAATTTCATTCCAATATACACTTTGGAACATAAACTCATGATTTTTTATATTTTTTTTTCATTTTTTCCTTTATTTGTATATATTTTCATTTTTACACTTTTTTTGATGGAATTTAATAATTGAACAAGTATCACATACACCAACTATCTTTAAAAGATCTCATACTGAAACTAATTTTTACAGTTTCATCATGATCATTGGTTGACATTAAATGATCATAAAAAAAATACAAATATAAACCATGAAATCTATACCAAAATTGAAATTATATCCCCACCATTAATCACATCTAAAAAAATTTTAATAGAAAAAAATGTAGGGGAATGTCTCAAGCTATAGGGAAATCCAATGTAACTCAATTACTTTATTAACATCATATTTTATTTTTCTAATTTCTACCTTTTCCCAATATTTTAAAATACCTAAACAAAATAATAAATTGATTTTTAAAATTTATGATCCATCCCAAGAAACCCCAAAAAATTATTATGTGAAAAATCATTATACATTCTGAAAAATTTTATTTTAATTGGTCAATTAATCTCCTCAAATAATGATTCATCAATTATGAAAATCCATATTATATTTTCAAATCCACTAAACATCTTACTCATTCACCGTTATAAATGAAAAAAAATTCTATTTTTTTAATTTTTTCCTAAACATAAAGCAATTAACATTGTTGAGATTTCCTATAAATGTGATTAGATGGATTTGTTCAAATCCAGTGTATCAGATAGAGTCTATCGAACAATGTTTCAATAATATGATGAAATTTTGTGGAGAGGTATCATGGTTTCTTACTAGTATTACTTTACCATTGTTTTGGTATACTTTTTTTGGGTTTTTGTTTTAGGGCATTTTAGGTGAAAAGTGAGAAATGTTGGAAGAAAAGGGGCAGTGCATGGTTGGAAAATGGTTTTCACAAATAGAGAATCAATCCACAGAAAACTTTGAAACCCCAGGAAGAGGGGTATTACATAGTTGGAACATGGATTTTCAAACAATGAACCCTCTTAGTAGTCACCATGCAACCCCTAGTTAAAGTACAAGGTTAAGGCCCACAATTTGGAAAACTGTGCGCCCCTTCCCAAGAAACTATGCACATGGTATTTTTTCCCAAAAATTAGTTTTAAAATTCCTAACCCCCCATATTTCTCCCACATTCTACCTAACTCAACACTAAAGGTTTTCCCTTATTTTTTGAGGCTCCAATATGTATTTCAAATCCTTTAGAACTCTGTTATTGATGAATTGAAGATCTAATTGACAGATCTTCACCTCTTCCAGTTTTGTATCTAGATCTTGTTCTTTGTTATGAAATTAAACGTTCCATTTCTATTTGGTGATTTCTGAGGGAGATCGTCCATTAATGATCAGGAGGTAGTTGGTCTAAATTGAAAATCTCATAGTCTTGATTACAAATATGTGTATGTATTGTAAAATAGAAATTTCCATGTTTTGAAATCACATCTTGAATTTGATTAATTAATTGTTTAATTAATTAGTGGAATTTTGTGATTATGAAATGTATGGGATATTAATTTTATGTAATTGGAAAATTAAATAGGAATTTGAAATTGATTATTTGTTGATTTATCTTATTTTATTAATAATGGGAATAAATGGATGTTTGGATTAACCTTAAAGGGTTAATGGGTTATGTGAATAAAAGTTGATAGATGGTTTAATGGCGAGTTTTTAATATTATTCCTTGTTATTAAAGAAATGAATTATGATTATGTTAATTAATTGGAGTATTTTACCATTATGTGGTGTGTTTATGATAGGGTTAATGATAATTAACCTTGATAAATTTGAAATATGTGATATATGTGATTGATTGATAAATGGGGTGTGGGACATGAACTGATGCTCCAAATAACCACTAGGTGATATCCATGATTTTATAGGCCCAAATGTGTGCATGTAAATATTATTGTATGGGAAAGTGAATGATGGTCCAAATACCCATGAATTATGCAACAGAGACTGATGCTCTAAATACCCACAGGGTAATAGACACAATGTTCTATGCCCATGAGATTAGCGTTGGACTATGGTTCCAAATGGACATGATATGAATTTAAATGAAATGATAAATGATAACCATGGTATTGTGATATGTGAAGTCCCTAGGGGATAGTCTAGACAATAGCATAGATCATAGAAGGTATTGATGGTTTCTTTGTAATCGTGAACCTAAGATATTTATGTGGTTAATTAAAGAATAATTGATTTGGTAAAATGCCTATTTTATCAATTGTAATTTATTATTTATACCATTGTATACACTAATATACAATAGATATTATTTTAGACACCATTTGTGGTGGACTATAGAGTTGTACTCACACCCTACTTTGGATTCCTGATCAGTACCCGAATAGACTTCACATTTTCAAGATAGGATAATGGGAATATCCCTATTTTAGATGGTGGAGATGGGATGTAGCATGGATGAGGGAACCTGAAATGATTTTGTGACAACTTAAGAGTATTAGTGTGTATTTATTTTTTATTTTTCAGATGATAGATGACATGTGTATGGACTGACATATCTAATAATTAAGATTTTGATATTGTTTTATGTTTTGGTTCATCATGTGATACTGGTTTGTTAGGGTTATTGTATCATTCTGGTTGTCACTTATTTTCTTTTAGTTATTATTTAATTATTTATGATTTTTTGTTGATTTAATAATGAGGGAATGGTCTCCCCATGTTATATATTATACCCTCACTACTAGTTGGTCACCTATGGTGTATAGGTAGGTACACCTAAGGTCATGTAAACAATTAGCTTGGGGAACCTATATGTGGCACCTGGGTCGGGATGTTACAAAGTGGTATCAATGTAACTTTACATTCTTTTATTTTTTCTTACTATATGTAAAAATTAGATAGAAGAATAAGAATAATTATACCTTGTTCATGAGCTCATGCATGAGAGTATCTATCCCATGTATGGGGGAAATCTCAAGTACCCATGGTGGGAATGTTGTTATTGATGTTTGATGTAAAAGTTGGAAGTTATTTCACCTTGGGTGAAGCGCTTTTTGTGTGATGTTATTATTTTATGAGATTTTGTTCATGCCCTAGAATGGAACAAATTTTTAGTATATGTGCATAATTCTAGGAACTTAGGAATTGTTGTGAAATTTATCATTTTTAGTTATTCATGGAAAAACATGTTTTGAGTGAGTTGTTTAAATGAAAATGATTTTCTTTAATTATGTAATTTAAATAAAAATAGATCATAACATGAAGTTTAAAATTTTAAAATTTAGTTGAATATGGTAAATGGAATGAATAAATGGGTGTCTAATGATAAATTTGAAATGAAAAAATGTTTTAACCTATGTGATCCATGACCCTTGTGAGTGATGGTTGAGGGTAGTGATAGGGCCTTAGTTTTGGCCATGTAGTGGGGTACAGAGAATGAATTGTTATGGATTTATGTGAATCTATCTTATGTAAATGTGATAATAATGTGTTATGTGTCTTAATATGTGCATTAGGAATTGTAGTGATATGACTCCACAATGATGCTTGTTGATAGGATGACTGAAGGACGTGGAAGGAAATGTTCCTCCAGTGCTAGAACTAGAGGCTCCGATAGTTCTGAGTGAGGAAGTCAAAGAGAAGTTACAAGATAACATTTCTCAGTTTATAATTTTTATCGAAAGATACCCAGGATGGATTGTGAAGAGTATGTATGACTTGAAATGAGAGTTCCAGTTGCAGCACCCTCCAACTTTCACTAGAGAAGTTGGATCTGAGGTAGTTATGTTCTGTATTGATTCTGTCCAGATGATTCAGGACCACTTAGATAATTCTTATGAGAAAATAGTCAATCTGGTAGCTTATATTTTACAAGGATCAGTGAAGTATTGGCGACATATTTATTATTAGAGAGAGTATCTGGAAAACATGGTATATAAGGACATCCAAGAGAAGTTCCTAGAGCACTTTTATCTAGAGACATTGAGACAAGATAGGGAAGAAGAGTTTATAAAGCTGACTTGGGGGAGTATATCTATGATATACTATACTGGTCTCTTTACTAACTTGCATCACTTTTCTTCAGTGTTGGAAGGCGATGAGACAACTATGATAATAAATTTTTAGTCTAGGATTAAATCTAAGATTAAGTCCCAGGTTAACATCTTTTGGTTAAAGAAGATTGTTGAAGTAGTGGATCATGCTCTCATATATAAGGAGAACCTGAGGAGGCTTCTAATGGAAGACATGTGGTTTCTATGGGATGACCAATAGGTATGAATTCTAAGATTAGGGAGCACCACTATGATATTTTTGACCAAATAAGTGGAAAGAAGAGTATCTAGGGAGAAGGATCAGTTACATAGGACCTTAATCAAGCACTCTTCCTCCAATGTGGTAGGTCAAGTCACTTTTTTGGACATTGTCCCTAACCATCAATATATTTATGATCTTGCAGAAGGATGGGACATCTAATTTCGTTTTTCAAGAACCCATGATAAATGGGTGGTGATGGAGCTGCTAAACAGAACCAGAGTACGAGAAGTAGGTCTTCTACACTGTACTAGTCTGAAAGTTATATTTATACTAGTAATGGTGGTCAAGGTAGTGGACATGGTACTTCTAGGTAAGATCTCTTGTATTAGAAGAGTGGTGTAGCTCAGGGGACCCAGACTACTCACCGGGAAGAGGGGTAGGATAGTTGCATGTAGTTCAACCTACACTTGTGGATAGTGAGGCTAGACCATTGAAATATAGATTTTATATTCTTATAAATTATATGATTTCTAGTGACTTATTTTATACTAGTGCCTCTCATTATTTTATATATTCACAAATTGTGAACATTTTGAGTCTAAATATAGAGTTTTTGAGTTGGGTTCTGATGATTGAAACACCATTGGGAGTATAGTTGAGGGACATCTATTTATGAAAGGGGTATTCTCTTGATATTGGGGTGTATTATTTCAGTTGGGATATTTACATCCTTGACATGTCATGATTTGACATAATTTTTTGTATATACTGGTTAGTATCATATTAAGCCCACATTGATTGTTACTATAAGAGAGTGACTTTTATGTCTCATGAGGGTGAAAATTATGTTCATCGCGGAGATTGGGATATCAAGGCGGGCTGTGTAGTGCCAGTTCATCTGAAACTAAGGGAGATTAACACCCAGGTTGCAAGAATTTTTTTGGATGATGGGCATGTGAATTAAGTTATCTTTCCACCTATATTAGGTTGATTTACTAACGTGTTTCTTTAGTAATTATCATGGCTTCCACCTGAGAGAGATGTGGAGTTTACTATTGATCTCATTCTTAGAGATGATCCAGTTTCTATTCCACCTTACAGAGTGGAACCAATAGAGCTTCAAGAGCTTAAGACTCAACTGGAAGAGTTTATGGATAATGAATTTATTTTTTCTGAGTATTTATCCTTGTGGTTCCTCAATCTTGTTTTCAAATAAGGATGGAAAACATTGTGCTTTTGCCTTTATTAATATAAGTTGAACCAAATGACAATAAAGAACTACTGTCATGTTCCATGTATCGATGATCTCTTTGACCAGTTTAGAGGAGCATTCATGTTATCCAAGATTGATTTGAGATCACAATATCATCAATTGAGAGTTTGAACTTATGATATACCACAGACTACTTTAAGAAGTAAGTATGATCTTTATAAGTTTTTTGTGATGCCATTTAGGCTGAAGAATGATCTCATAGTGTTTATGTCCTTGAAGAACTGAATCTTCCACCCATACCATGATCAGTTTTTAGTTGTTTTTTTGGATAAAATATTAGTGTACTCCATGAATCATGAAGATCATTTCCAACATTATGAAATTTCCCTGAGTACACTGAGATAGAATCAGCTATACACCAAGATAGCTAATTGGATATTCTAGATTGATCAGGTACATTTCATGGGTCACATTATCTTAGAGGAATGCGTGACATTGAACCTAGATAAGGTGCAGGTAGTTGTTTCTTAGGACCCAAGAATATTTTTGGTATTCGTAGTTTTTAGGGATTAGTGAGTAAAAATTAGAGGTTCATCTAGGAATTTTCCCACTTGGTAGATCCAAATTTGGGCTTTACTAAGAAGTGAGTAAATTTTGAATGGTATATAGCATGTGATAATGATTTCCAAGAATTGAATAAGAATTTAGTGGCTGCACCAATTTCAATCTTATCGGATTCAGGTGAGAAGTATACGGTGTCTTATAATGTATCTAGGATCAGGCTTGGAGTAGTGCAGATGTAGGGGATAAAATTTTGGTGTATGGGTTATGGAAGTTGAGGCCACATGAATAGAATTACCTAACATGTGACCTCAAGATACTGCAGTGGTATATTAGTTGAAGTTTTAGAAGCATTATCTGTTGGGTGAAAAGCTTAATGTGTATACTAATCATAAGATCTTCAAGTAAGTATTTTCAAAGATATATATGAATATCCAGAAGAAGAGATTGTTTGAGTATATGTAGTCATTTTATTTTGAGCTAGTATATACACCAGGGAAAGGAAATAGTGTTACTGATGCTTTGATCAGGAAAACTCAGACTCAAGAAATTCATGATCTAGTTTTGAATGGAATATGATGAACTTGTTGGCTAAAATTCATGTTTTAGTTAAATAGGTCAAGAAGAATATGACCCTTGTATTAGTATCAGTTAAATCCAAAATTTTTGAACTTGGTCAGGGTGAGGAGATATGAGGATCCGAAGTGTTTTTCTTTGAGATAATGTTTTGAATGTGGGGAGTCACCTTTTGATTGGACTATAGATGAGGATGGGATCATCTATGTTTAGGTCCATGTTGTTGTTCCTACATGTATATGAGAGGAGAAGATGTGTTAATTTAATGCCTTGATGTCTATGGTGCATCTGGGTTTGAAAAAAATATATTATGACCTTCATCTATAGTATTGGTGGATAGTAATAAAAATGGAAATTCCATGGTTCATGACATGATGCTACACCTTTCAATAGGTGAATGTTGACCATCAATGGACTAGTGATTTACTAATATCATTTCCCATTATGGAATTAATATGGGATGACGATACCATGGAATTTTTGGTGGGTCTCTTGAGGACGCCTCATAATAATGATACCATTTGGGTGGTTGTGGACCTTTTGATGAAAGTAAAAAATTTCTTTCCTATTTAGGAGATGTTATCAGTGGATCAGTTGGGATATACCTATGTTCATGAGATAGTCCATTTGCACAGGGTTCCATGAATTATAGTTTCATATCTTGATGCATGTTTTACATCACTCTTCTATAAATTCTTGCATAAATTTCTTAGTACATAGGTATTTTTGAGTATGTCTTTCTGCGCATAGATAGATGGGCATTCAAAATGTACTATACAGGTTTTAGAGGATATACTACGAGAATACGTTCATGATTTTTTTTGGTCTTGGGAGACACACCTTGAACTTGTTGAGTTCTCCTATAGCAACAGTTATTAGACAACTATTTATATTGAACCATATGAGGATCTTTATAATAGGCCATGCAGATCACCTCTATACTAAATGGAGGCAGGTGAGTTTGAGTAGTTGGGACTGAGAATTTTGTAGGTGACATTGAATAAGGTTTAGAATATTCATAAGTTTATAGCTATGGACCAAAGTAGACAGAAGTTGTATGTTGATAAAAATCAACAACCCTTTGAGTTTACAATGGGTGACCACATGTTTCTTGAAGTGTCACCTATATTGGGAAACTGTAGGATTTGAAGGCTGGAAATATTGGCACCTAGATTTGGTGTACCTTTTGTGGTTATGGATAAAATTATTCTGGTGGAATACTAATTGTATCTTCCATAGAGTTATAGTTTTCTGAATCAAATTTTCACGTGTCACAACATCGACGATATCACCTCGACCCTTCTCAAGTGATCAATGGGGATGATGTTGATATTGAGACCGATGCATCCTTTGAGGAGAATCTAATATGGGTTTTAGATCATAGTGAGAAAGTTTTATAGGGAATGTATGTGTTGATAGTTCGAGTATTGTGGTAACATGGCCCTGTTCAAGAGGAAACATGAGAGAGAGAAGAAGATATTCACGCTTAGTGGTTAGATCTTTTTACCTTGGAATTATAGAGATGCTTGGGACTATAACTAAAGGACAAGATTCAATAAGGTGGGGAGATTATAAGATCCCATCCTTTTATGAAGACATCTTATGCTTTTTTTATATGTATTATTTTACCCCTGTTTGGGTATAATTTGGGTGGGTATATTTTTCTGAGTGTTTTTTTGTGAAAATTGATAAATTTTGGAAGAAAAATGGAATTGCACTATTGGCGCATGATTTACTCAAACCGTGTGCCTACCCCCATAAAACCATGAAACCACATATCATGGGGGATAACATGTTTGGTACACATTTCGCTAAATAATTAACCCTCTTAGTAGTAACCATGTGACCCCCTAGAAGAGTATCACAGTTAATGTAGATGGTTTGGCAAACCGTGCACCCTTCCCTTGAAACTATCCACACGGGGTTTATTTCCACATAAAATTACTCTTAAAATTCCGTACCACCTTCATTTAACATCATTCAACCCAAATTGACCCTAAATGTTTGCCCTCATTTTCTGAGGATCCTAGATGGATTTCAAGGCCTTATGAACTCTGTTCTTGGTGAATCAAATATATGATTGAAAAATCTTTACATTTCCCAGTTTTAGATCTAGATCTCATTATTCGTTGCACAATTAAACATTAAACATCAATTTGGGGATTTTTTAGTGAGCATCCATCAATGATCTTGTGGTAGGTGGTCAAAATTTCAAATCCCATAGTCTTGATTAGAATTATCTTTAGGGAATTATCAAATAGAAATTTCAATGTTTGGAAATTGGATATTGAATTGTATTAATTAAGATAATAATCAATTAATGAAATGATGTGATTATAAAATTGATGGGATATTGGGATTTTGGAATTGGTCAATTAAATGGGATATTGTATTTGGTTAATTTTTGAGATATTCAATTTATTGATAATGGGAATAAAATGATGTTTGACTTAATCTTAAAGGGTTAATGGGTTATGTGAATAAATGTTGATAGATGGTTTAATGGTGAGTTTTTCATATTATTCCATCTGATTAAAGTAAATAATTATGACTAAGTTGATAAATTGAAATGGTATATCATGATGCAGTGTATTTATGAGAGGGTTAATGATGACTAACCTTTTTAAATGTATTATAAGTGATATATGTGATTGATTGATAAATGATGTGTGGGATAAAAACTAATGCTTAAAATACCCATGAGGTGTTAGACATGATGTCCTAGGCCCAATTTTATCCATGGGAATATTATTTTATGGGATAGGGATTGATGCTCCAAATACCCATGAGGTGTGGGACATGGACTGATGCTCTAAATACCCATGGGGTGTTAGATACAATGTCCCATGCCCATGATATGGCATTGGACTATGGTTCCAAATGGTCATGATATGAATTAAAATGAAATGATAAATGATAAACATGGTATTGTGATATTTTATATCCCTTGGGGATAGTCCAGAATCTAATATAGGCTGAAGAAAGTATTATTGGATTGAGTTTCATAGTGAACCTGATACATTAACGTGGTTAATTATAGAATAATTGATTTGGTAAACTAATTATTCTATAACTTATACTTTATTATTTATACAACTACATGCAATATTATATAATGGATATTATTTTAGACACTATTGGTGGTGTCCTACTTAGTTGTACTCACACTCTACTTGAGAAGTCTAATCAATACCTGAATAGAATTCATGTTTGTAGAACACGATAAGGGAAAGAGTACTATGTTACATGGATGAGACGGTATGGATCATGGATGATGGAACTATAAATGATATTGGGGGAAACTTTGGAGTTTTAGTGTGCATTTATTTTGGTTTTTCATTTGACACTTGACATGTATATGGAATGAAATATCTACTGATTTAGTTTTGGTTATCATTTTATGTTTTGGTTTATCTTTTGATACTGATTTTTTCTTGTTATTGTATCATTTTGGATATTGGTTATTGTATAATTATTTCCATTGTTGTGCTATTTTTATATAAAGGGTATAATCTCCCCATGTTATATATTAGACCCTCATAGCTTGTTGGTATCCTCTGGCACACAAAGAGGCATTCCTGAGGTCAAGTAACCAACTGACTTGAGGCACTAGTATTTGGAACCTGGGTCGGGATGTTATAGTTACCAGTCTGAGTTGATCTACCTATGTTTTCTATTTAATTACTATTTTGTAACTCTTATATTTACCATCAGATAGAGTGTTTGATAAATCAAAACTAACGATGCTATATTATTATTATAGTTTCTAAAATCATGAGTATAGAAAGATCTCATAATTCCATATTATGTCTAAATGTGGAGAATAATTTTCATGTGTAAAATTACATGATATGATGTTTTATGGAGTTTATAAAAATATGAAGTTTTATGAGGTATACCAGACTGATGTTACCAGTGAAAGTTATGGTAGTAAAAAATTTGTGATGTTTGGGAGTTGTGGTTGTATGAAGTGTTAGTAGTTAATTATTAGTAAAAACTAATGATTACATGAATTTTGTTGAAGTAAAAATGTAATCACTGGGGAATTTAATTAGATGAAGAACATTGGATTTCCTATCACAATGTCTCTTTATGAGTCCATAAGATAAACTATTTTCAGTGTTGAATGATGTTTACTTATATAAATATATATATAAAATAAACATGTATAATTTTATAAAGCTAAATTATTATTAGATGATAAAAGATATATCTTCATGTTATTGAATTAATGGTTTTGGTTGATGTCATTAGACAAATGTTTCTACATGAAGTTAATCAGTTAGAGGTTTTCACATGAAGAAAATGGTTGAAGTGTTTTGATGTTATTCATCGGATGGTGTATGTGTATAGAATAAGACTTCTGAGATGATGAATTTATGTGGGGGAAAATGAATTTTCATAAATCAAAAGTACTATTGTGATGTTTTATTGGCTGGATAAGTGGTAAAAAAATTTACCAATTCAAAGGTTTTTACAAATATTTCATAAATATATCGAATTTATAAATTCAACACTGACCGATCAAGATTACAAATATTATGGAGAAAAGATAAGCGATTATTAACTAGTTATAAGGATTTTTTATTAATATCATTGATGTCAAGTCTTAAAGAGAGATCAAATCCTTAATGAGAATAGATTTTCATCAATAGGAGGATGTTTCCAAGAGGGATGCTCAAATTTTATGATTGGGAATATAGAAATTAATTTTTCGTGTTTCCTGAAATTATTGGATGTTGTATGCCTATATAATGGGGGTCCATACATTAAGGTGAAAAGTAGAATTTGGGAAAGTGATTCAAAACCCCGTATAATATAAAATTCAATCAAATAGACAATGTGAAGGAACATCGATTGGAAGAATACCATATGGAGTCTTCCCATCAGTTGGTATCATATGAATGGTATGTAAAAGTGATTGTAAGAATAGTGTAAAAGGTAGTAGGAGAATAATAGGAAGATGAATTGGTTGAATGATATTATATAGAGTTTTAAAACATGTAGTATTAGATTAAAATATTTTGATGTGATTTTATGAAAAATGCATAAGAAGATATATCATCCATTAGTGGGGATAAAATAATGTACACTAGATAGACAACCTTATAGAGAATACTGGATGAATATATGATTAGATGGGAATTTTCATAAAAAAGGCCATGGGGGTATTATTTCTTGTTTTTGAGAAATAATGTAAAGATGAAAAAGTACATTAAATAAAATAATGTGAAGAAGATCAATTAGGAAAATAAAAGCATACTAAGTCATATTAGTGAATTATTCTGATAGTTTTACAAAAAAACATTATTAAATAATTTATCTATGTGGGGATCACATGCATATTCAATTGATTAAAGTGTGATGCAATTTTATGGATATTCAATTCTTGAATTAACCACCCAATACATCATTTTAAAGTATTATTTATAGTCTTTGATTATTTCCAAACCCTGTGAAGGACTTTCTAGTATTACTTAGTAGTAAATATTGTAAATACCTATGTTCCTATGGTTTTACTTGCATTACTGTTCTCTGTTGTGTCATATATCTATAATAGGAGGTGAGGGTTGGTTTTTATGTTGGAAAGAAGAAAAAGGATAAGATCACTAATTCACCTCTCCCCATCTTAGTGATCACACAAATAATTATTGACTCTTTTAAGTGGTATTAAAGGCATGTTACATTGGTTTAATCTTTGATAATGTTTTATGAGGAAGAGAATTTCCATGGATGTTTTGAACTCTATTATTAGTAAGGGGATTACTATTTTCGATGGATTGAACTATCATATCTGAGAATATAAAATGTTAACTCATCTTATGACTATTAGTTTTGATGTTCACGTGTCTATTATAGATGGTTTCATCATCATACTGAGGATTCTCCCCTAACAGCTACTAATAAGAATAATTTTAATAATGATGGGCGATCCAAAAATACCATAGTTTCCTCACTCTCTAAAATATATTTTCATAAAGTTAATGTAATTGGAATTGTTAAAGGCCTCAAGGATATGTTCATGATCATCTATGAAGGAAATATGAAATTGGACAAAGTAAATTTACAAATATAGAGATTTATGTTTGAATATATTTATATTTATGATAATGGATATTTTGGTGATTTCTTCACAAGGGTGAATTATATTGTAGACACCATAAGATGTATTGGTGAAAATTTTCAAGATAAATCTATTATTGAAATGATATTATGAATTCTTATTTATATATTTGACTCTAAATTTTTATCTTTATATGATAATGAACCTGTAACTCTTTCCCTGGATGATCTACATAGAACTATAACCATATATAAAATGAGAAGAGAAAATACTATCATAAAGAATGATAAAATATGACTGAGAAATCTCTTTCAAATATTCTATGTAAATAAAATATAATACGGTTTTAGTTGAGGAGGAAACCAGAGACTCTAAAACTCATGATGAGTTTAGTAATTTTTTTTGATAAATTTATGTAATTATTTTCTAAAAATGATAAAAGAGGCACAATAAAATACAATATAAATTTAGTATTAAAAATCACTTATTGTAAAGATATTGGATGTTTTTTTCATATTTTAAAAGAAATAATAAAGAGGTTTATAATGATGAGGATGATAGAGGGATGAAAAGATCTTTATAAAATAAGGTAAAAAAATCCAAGTCCCATTCAAAGGGAAATGATAATAAGTTCTCTAAATAAAAAAGGGAAATTATTTTTTTAAGTATAAGGAATATGATGATAATTTAGAAAGATTATAAAACTCTAGTGAGTATGTTTTAAAAAAAATTCTCCTTTTAAAAGTGAATGATGAAAGCTTCACTAGTGATTAAAGAAGATGCTCTGAATTAGAATAAGAGGGAGAAGAAGAGACTCAGTTAAATTTATTCTAAAGAGAGAGTTGAGAGAATGTTTTTCAAATATTGTAAGTCTTGAGAAGGAGAAAAAGAATTTGAAGAAAGAAAATATTTCAGAAAAAAATCAAGAATCATTTCTTAAAGAAAAATCCATGTTGCTAAAAGAGATTGAAGATTTGAATATGTTTCTTGATAAAATGAATAACCTTAATGTAAATCATGAATAAAACCTAAATATAAGGCTATAAGAATGAGATGTTGTTAAAAAAACTCTTAAAGATGTGAAAAAAATTGAAAATTACCAATACTGAGTTATAAAGGATGGTGAAAATTATATAATGTATAATCCTTAGAAGTATCAACCATAAATACCATCAATGTTTAATAATTAGGATGATTTATTTCCAAAGAAAAATAATGTTAATATGGCCATGCATATAGCTATTAAAATCAGTGTTGAAAAAATAAATGTTTATACTGTCTCAATGTATGAACCAAAATTGGAAACTACTAGAGATTCTATTGAGGTTAATAAGAAATCAAATCCAATAAAAAAACTTTAGTATGTAACCAAAACATTGGTGCACACAAAATTTCCATAGTTTAAGGTAAAAAAATTGATGGTATACTGGTATACAACTATAGAAAGTATCCATGTTACAAAGTGAAAAAAGATTTTTATGGTTACTGTTACGTATTTTGGAGCCTTTGGGCATATAGTGATGATGAATTTGATTAATCATCAACACTATAATGAATCAAGAGAAAATTGGAGGTAGAGTTTTAGGGGAGTTAAACCACACAAAGAAAAAAAATAGAGAAATACAATTTGATTATGGAAAATAGACTCCAACCGTTAGAAAATATTTTTGAAATGTGTGATCATCCTAGACAACTTTTAAAAGGATTTATTATAATTTTATCTGCACAAATAATCTTTTACAAAAAATATCAAAATCTGCATGAGAATGAAGAAAAGGAAATGGAAAAAATAATTCATTTTTGAAATTTCTCTCAAAACTAATAAAGGAGAATAAAATTAGATATTGTATAGTGGGTTCTATCTACACATGAATATAGATTTAAAGTTTTCAGTGAATGTGAATGATTAAAAAAAGGGACAATGACATTTTTAAATGATTATTCAATCGGACCCAAAATCATGGGATCTTTTTTAATTGGGTTGGAAAAGTTAAAATCCAAAAGTTCCTTTATTGATGATGGGATGTAAAAAATGTTTTTCTTGTTTCACAAAATTGTGATGGAGGTATTTATTTTTATTATAAGAGATGTCTTTTTTGTTAAACATCTTAATGATGGTAAATTTATTACAAGATGTAAATAACCCAACAAACACTTTTTTCTAGTTGGTGATGTGCATAAATCATGATATCTGAGCATGATGTAAAAAAATCAGTTATGATATAAATTTATGGTTTATATGTGTCAAAATAATATGATAAATAATACATATAGAGAAAGTATTCATGATATTCTCAATAAACAACATGAAGATATTTTTTTCAATATTCTAGAAGGAGAAGAGTATAAAAATAACATATATGAAATTTGAGATATATTAAACTCATCCCTTAGAGCTAATACATCCTAAAATTTTTAAGCCCATGTGAAAGAAATCAATTTATAGAGAGAATTCATTTATTTCTTTTATTGATTAATTTATATTTATTAAATTTATTATGTTTTTTAAACATAAATACTAATCTCTCAAAATGTTTAAGAGTACCTGGAGAAGTGTAGAAAAGAAATTTATATATTCTATAAAGAATACTAAAATTGATAATTTAGAGAATATAAAAATGATAATATTAGATATTATCCCAAATATCATGGAATTTATCATGTATTTAGTACACCACATGCACCACAAAAAATGGGTTTTCTGAAAGAATAAATATATGTTCTATTGAGATGGAACACAATATGTTCATTAAACATTATACTTCTCGATACTTTTGGAGGCAAGCTATTTGTATAGAGGATCATATTAAGAATAATTTTTTTCTATATTTCAAACTATAAAATAAATACTTAAGAGATTTGGTATAAAGAATCCCCAAGTTTTCTATATCTAAGTGTAATTTCTAGTCCCGGGATTAAAAAGGTTGATGGTGAAAAACATTGGATGTTTCGTTAGAGAGGTGTTAATGAAATATTTCTTGGAGATAATTCTAACTGTATAGGATACAAATGGTACAATAAAGAAACATAAATGATTTTTTAATCTAAAGATGTGAAAATTATTTAACATTATAATAATAAATCATCATAATTAATTGAAAATATAATTGGAAGTGATGATGAAGTGGTTTTAGTTGAAAAACGTGATATTGTTATTAATGATAGTAATAATGTTGAAGCTTCATAAAATATAGATTCTGACCCTACTATACCAAGTGATGGGGATAAAAAACATTCATCTCATCATAGGGTGAGGAAGAATTGAGAAGTATAAAATAATATTACAGATCAACGACAATATGCACAAACTAGAACCACATAAATTTTAGTTTTACATACTTTATTATATTAATGGGTTGAACCAATAGATGTCAAATAATATTTGAGATATCAAGAGTGGATAGATGCTCTTAATTAAGAGCTGGATCATATTGAAAAGTGTAAAACTCGATGAATTACTCAAAAAAAAAACAATAATAATTTTAATGGTACATAATTGGAATTATGAAACAAGTTGAATGAAAAATGTGAAATGATAAGAAATAAGGCATGACTAGTTTAGAAAGATTACACTAAAATTTAACGAATCAAATTTAATGAGACATTGGGTCCAATATAAATATTAAAAACTATCAGAATCATTCATTCTATCATTACACAATTGAAATATATTATCTTTGAGAGGATGTCAAGTAATTTCTTTCATAACAGAGATATAGATGAAAAATTTTATATTGAAAAATCATGATTATTCATTCTTGTAAAAGATGAAATTTTAGCTGTGAATATTGAAGAAGGATTTGCAAGGTTTAAAGAAAGAACCAAATGCAAGGAACTCAAAATTAGATACTTTCTTAAGGATGAAAAAATTAAAGAAAGTATGATTTGATAGTAACCATTAAATGAATGAAAATCAATAGTTTTCCCTCATTAATATTTTATTTTGTTTTTGATATCATATTCGAAGGGAATTAAGAAGAAATATGAGATAAGTTTTCAGTGGATATGAAGTAGATTTATGATTTTATCATGCACAAAAAAAAAAATATTTTATTGGATTACATGTCTCTAAAAATAAGAATTACATTTTTGGTATCTCATAAGAATTATGATAATGAACTTTAGAAGAAGATTGGAATAGAAAAATAAAATCTTATTTCCAAACCTATTTCAGTGGGATAAAATATGTCAAAAGATAGAGAATTTATGGAGGATGATCCAAAAATTATTTATAATATTGGTTGGAATATTTTTTTATCAAACGACATCTAGGATAGATATAGTGTATTCTGTTACACTTTTTGAAATGTAAAAATGTAAAAATAATTAATATCATCTCATGGATGGAATGAAAATTATCAGATATATTAATGGAAAAATTAATTTTGGGATGAAATATGATAGTGCAGGAAAGAGTAATCTATTTTTTTTTGAAATATTCATATTGGGTAGGAAGTTCCAATGATATAAAAATTCATATATGGTAGAGGGTTCTTCTAAAAAGAATGTTGTTTTAGCCAGTATATAAAGAAAAAAGTTTAGGTAATCTTGATATATCATAAAAAGAACTTTTTAGCTACTACTGAAGATGCAACATAGCTGATTTAGAAGAAGACAAAGTTTGATTTTTTTTTGATGTGAATATGTCCCTTCTCTTGGTATGTTATAATCAAATATATACAAATATCACTATGAATCCAGTGAATCTTTCTTGATCTAAGAAAATTTATATCAATTATAACTTTATAAAAGAGGTTTTGGAAAATAATGAACTAAAGATAGATTTTATTCTGACAATGTAGAAATTTACTAATATTTTCACTAAACCATTGTTGAAGAAAACATTTCATAATATAATGTTGATATGGGGTGTGAAATCTCATCCTATTAAAGGATAAGGAATGTGATATCTATCACCAATCTCATCTTGTCTTGGAATAGTTTTATCAAAGGGGGAGGAAAATTATGTAACATAAATCTATCTATTTGTATTTTTTTCAACCTTCAAGGGGAAGCATATATTTAGGGGGGTTCTTAAAAGGGGTGAGATATGATTTTAGCACATGTGAACTATTTAAACAATTTTTTGAAGTGGATGTGGGAAATGTTGTTTATGCGGGGTGATGTTGTATTTTAGATGAATGTTCCAATTAAAAGAAGAATTTTAAACTATTTCTCAATAAATGTTTCTTATGAGGTGTATGAAAAAGAATATTAAAGCACTACTTATGGACAATAAGGTAGTATTATTCAATGATTTTTATTTCCTACAATGATTTTTACCATGTTGGATTAGAATTATTGGATTATTAATACACTACATGAGTTAAAAAGTTCTAGTGATATATTTTCCTTGGTTTACAATTAAATCTGAAGGGTGAGATTTTTGGCACCCAGACGTTTTGAGGATATGTTGTTATATGAATATGTCAATTAGGATTTTTATAAAAGAATAATATTTGCTAATTTTTTTTTCATTTCATTAATTATTTTACACTGTTAAGATTTCCTATAAATGTGATCATATAGATTTGATCACCTTGAATATACCAGACTGAGTATATCAGATAGACATTATTAGTTTTAGTTGATTTCCCTATGTTTTTTAATAAATATAGATTTTTTATCTTATAAGTTACTTTGGAAAGAGTTTTTAAAAAATTAAATCTAGAACTTCTTTTTTTATTCATAAAATTATAAAAATCATGAGTACTATAAGATCTCATGATTCTATCTTAATTTCAAAAGGTGAGAACAATTTTCAACAGTTCAAGTTCATCTTATTATGTTCTATAGAGTTTTTCAGAAAATAAAGTGGATCGAGGTATACCAATCTGATTTTAAATGTCAAAGGTGTAGCTATATAATGTTTTCAATGTTTTGTATTTGTTGTTATATTATTTGTTATTTGGTAATCATTTGTGAAGTTATCTTATTATAGAAAATTTGTCAATGTACAAAGGGAATTCATTGGGGGAATTTCATTATGTGAATACCATCAAAAGATCTCTCATAATGTCACTATTCTAAGGCCATCAATTGATCCTTTTTATTTTTTATGGTTTTTTAATAAAGTAGAAATCTATTTTATATATAATTGTATGATGTTACGAAGTGAATTTGTTATAGGATGATTGAACAAAGCCTCTAAGTCAACAAATATACAGTTGTGTTTAAAGTATTCATAAAGATGCTTTTATAAGAATTTCATTGGTGAGAGGTTGGTATGTGAAGTCAATTTTCAAATCATTTTGATTTAAGTCTTTTAATCTTGTATATTTATGGTATAAGAATTTTGAGACATCCCTACAATTTTATTCAGGAACTCTAGATGAATTTTCATCAGTTAGAAGTATTTCAATGATGTTTTACCAAATAGATGAGTTGTATAAATATATACAGGTTTTAGGGACATTAAAAATATTTTATCAAGATATAAAATTTGAAAATGTGATGTTGAACATTCAACATTCCAAATATCAAAGATAAATGATTTGTGATTCTCATTGAGTTGTAAGGATGTTTAAAGAAGATCATTGATGATAATTCTTATTGAGAGCATCTATAATTTAAAAGAAGTTTATGTAGTTAATATGAGAAGTTCTCCAGGAAAGATATTCAAAAGTTTTGAGTGGGAATATGAAAATTATGTTTACCCATTTCCATAATTTTTTGGAGGTTCTATGCCTATATAATGTGGGTATTTTCACTAATGTAAAAAATAGAATTTATGAAAGTGAGGTGATGCCCAGAAGAATTGAAAATTTGATTATATAGACACTTTAAGGAAACATTGTTCAGATTAAAACTTGATGGATTAATCACATAAATTGGAATCAGATTGATAATGTGTATAATTTATTGAAAAAAGGGTAATAGGATGTAGATGAAAGATATCAAATAGATTTTCATACATGGTGGAATCATATGTATTGTATGCTGAGTTGATTGGGTGAACAACATATAATAAGTGTTATAAATATTCAAAAATCACCATATGGGGTTAATCACATGGATGAATGGATGGAGAATACCTAAATAACAGGTGATCAAATGGAGATTTTAATATAGAATTCCAAGGAGGTGTTCTTTCTCACTGTTGTGCAAGAAAAATAAGAAGAGGTAGTACTTACTGGAAAAGTTTGTGTTAATAATTTTAGGTAGCATAGTGAATACACACAAAAAATAATGGTGTGGTATTATTATAATTTTTTTAAAACACTTTTCTAATTCATTTATATATGATATGATCACATGAATAATCAATTGAATATAGTGGGATACATGAATAAGGATACTCATAACATGGTGTAACCACCCAAAGGATTGTTTTCTAGTGGTTTGTGTGGTCTTGGATTATTTTAAAACTATCCCATAGACTAGTTACTCTTAATTAGTATTGATCATTGTATATACTTATGTTACGATGGTTTTGCTTATTTTATTATTCTCAGTAAATTCATATATCTCCAATATGGGAAAATGTTTTTATTATGTATGAAAATATAAAAAGATAATATTACTTATCCAACCCATATCCCTATTAGTGAACACACATATCATGATTAGTCCTTTCAATGGTAATCAAAAGAAAATAATTGTATCATAGATAAAAATATAACATGAAATCAAAGCATGACACGATATATCTAACTATTAATAATTGAAGAGAATATTAGGTATTCACAAAAAGATATGAAAAATTTAGAGAAACACTCCCATATTAATTAAAACCATCAATTATTCTCCCTTTCTCATATTATTTCTTTATTTACACTCATGGACCTAAAAAGAAAAAATAAACAAGTGAAAGTGAAATATCTAAGAATAGATTTAACTATAGAGAAGGGCATGAATTAGATGTAATTCTATTATAAATTTTTATTGAATTAATCAATTGTTACTTATTATAGTCAAATACTCTCAAATATAAAATCTAGTACTTATCTAAATGCTATTGTAATGTAAATAAACACAAGGCAGAAAACATTTTTATAAATATTTAAGCCAAGGTGGGAGATACATCCATGTTATTGTCAGTTTATGTCTATGCAACATATTCTACCTAATAATCAATTATAAATTATAAATGGGTTAGTCTAGTATCCCTATAAAACCAATAGTTTTCCCCATTACCTTTTTACCTAGAAAATATTTATAATTATTCCCACACATTTATAAAATAACACAAAATAACACAAAGAAATATCACGATGACTTTTGAATACTTCAATAGAAAACCTTTATCTTCCTTCAAACATATCGGATAAGATGATTCTACACCTTTTATTTATTTTTATATATAGAACCAATAATTTATGAATCCTAAACAACTTGAGACTTAAGTATCTGACACCTTCTCACTACTACACTACTAGAAGTTTAAAATTTCCCATAATCTCTACTAAAATTCTTAAACTCAAAATGTTTTAAGATTCTATATTTTGATATCATTAAAGCTAAAATTTTATTTTGTATTCTCTTAACTATATCATGCTTCTACTTCAAAAAACTTCTTTTAGATCCTCATTGAAATATTTCATTGTGTAACATATTATTTGAAAAATTATGTTCATAAAAATTCAATTCATTTCATAAAAATGGAATTCTATCATAATAAACACATATAAAAATACATTTACTTCATGAAACTCTTGGTTAGATGTACTTTCTCCATGAAGATATTGATCACCGTGTATTCTTCACAAAAATCTTGGCTCACAATTCTACCATCATGAAAATGTAAATCACTTCATGGGATTTACATGCCACATTAATGCATATGATCCTTTATTTAAATAATTTTGATTTGAGTTTATATCACACATGGAATCCTCTAAGGTGATCCTTAAATGAGTCTAGAGATATTATCCTTTTACATAATCTTCATACCTTCCTCTAATCTTGATAATCCAATAACAATTTTTTCAAGGGGTATTTATAGGAAAAATGAAATGTCCATCACTTCTAAAAAGTTCAAAAAATCATGGTCATACACTAAATTCTTTTTATCTCCTAAAAATATAAAACCATCTTTTCAAAAATGAAACAAAAAATGAAACACTTTTGTGCTTTAGATATTAACTTCCTTATTCTTGAACAATTGATTCGTGCAATTTACAAACTATTATGGCATATTGTTTTTGTAACACATAGTTTCATTTCCACTTATCTTTATTAAGGTTTATGGATATACAAAACCATAAACTCCATAGTGTTGTAGCTACATGAAAGACTAATTTCCTTCCATAAAATTACTCCCTTATAACCCAATGTAACTGATATTGTTCATGTACAATATAATAGTTCAATGTTACTCATATTTATCACTTATGATCTTATTAACATATGTATTTATAATATTCTTACACATTTATGTTCATTTATCCAATCATCTTTCAGTTCCCTAAGATTAAATCATGATAAAATTCTAAAAATATGGAATTTAATTTCATGTAATTAATGTTATTCCATTATAATATTCAATTTTTTGAAACCCTTCATGAAATTTTAAATTGAGTCTATCTTTTATATTCCCATGCCAATACTTTAGATAACTTTTATAGATGCATAATAACATAGATTTACATCTTGTGAATACATTCTCTAAAAAATGGCATGTAAAATTTTGATGATATTTCTACTCATGAGATAATATATTGTAGAGTTTCATCAAAATGGTTGTAATCTTCCTACAACATAACCCATCATTAATTCTCAAAAATATGATCTCTCCTATGTAACATGTAATATTAGATAAATTTTGGTATTATTTTAACTAAATATAACACTATTATCATTTAGTTAATAACTTATCCTCTTTCATGAAATTTCTTCCAAGTATACAACATCTTATCATTATAACATATGAATATTTGAACACAATATTAGTTCACTAGAGCATAATAGCTACAAAAAATATCTCATGTTTACAAGAATTCTATGTTCAGAACAAGTAGCTTAATATCAACTATATCTTCCACTGATACTCAAAATAAGTCTCACATAATTGCTTTTATATAATGACAAAAATACAATCTATAATTCCATGGTTTTTTCAATCTTCAGATTTTGAATTTTTATCAAAACTATCAACTCAAATAAATAGTCATAAAATAAAATCCTTTCTAAAAGATAATATTATTCATTCCAAAATACTAGAAAAATGGTCTTTTAATATAATTATATCTCTCTATTATAATACATTTAAATAGAAGTGAATTAGATTCCCCCCTTAATTTATACACTCACCCAAATTTTCTCTTAATTTATATAATAACTATAGCTTTAGATTTTTAGTTGATAAAGAAAGTGTTTTACTACTCTAAACCAATGATCATATAATCCAAATCATAATAGGGTTTTCCTCAAGGAATATTTTAGTGATAGGGAAGGTTTTGTCTTGATGTTTCAATATCAACCCTTCAAATCATTCTCTTTGAATAACATTAGTGAAAAATCAAACATTTGAACTTTTGTTGATATATTACCCAACTTTAATTATATATTAGAAACTTTCTCCTTAGTGAAATTATATTTTATATCTATGTGTTTATATATGAAGTTTTTCAGTAGGTTCATTTATAGATCAATTGAACTCTAATTTTTATAAGAAATTTTCAATGGGTTTTGGACATTCACCTCTAGATCTTCCATTTAAGATTTTAACAATATTATTTGAGAAAAATAATTACTATCCAAAATATAAATTACATATGTTGTACTTAAAGTCACATAATTTTTTTCATACTATGAAATCTCATACAATATTATCTTAATAAGAATTTTCATCTTGATATTGAGTTTTGATCATTCCAATCTCTTTCCCAATAAACATCAGTGAACCTTAACAAGTTCAATTCCCAACTTTTTTTATACATAAAAGCATAATTTGAAGTTATGTGGACATAATTGTTGATTTTTTTATCATCTAACATGTATGAATCCTTCATATCAAATTTATATCGAAAACACAATGTTATTGTATAAAAATATCTATCTCTAATTCCTTAAGATAAAGAATAATTTCAAATAAATTCCTAAAATGAATCTGATTAAAACTTTTCATTAAATAAAATTTTCTTAGATTAACACTAATAGTAATATGTTTGTACAATTGAATTGAATATTAAATGCCAAATTTAATGAATAATTACCTATCTCATGTTTGTTGTGAAAGGAAGATGTAGCATCCTTCTTGATGTATTTGAAATTGTTGAAAGAAATTATCTCTCTAATCATTTTCAATGAAAAAATCATTGTTATTTGATTATAAAACTCTTCACATTCAAACTATTAGTCACATTTAAAAATTATATCATCAACATATATAATTAAAATTATAGTTCCTTATCTCACCTTCTAAAGATTCAAACATTTATAGATGAAATCCATTTTTTAAATAAGTAAATTCCTTATCAAGTAATGTATTTATATAGATAAAAAATACATTATATTTTATTTACATTTTATAGTTAGAGTCTATTATATTTAAGTGACCATTAAACATTGTAATAATTGATAATATATCCATTTTATAGTGACCATTATTATATTAAGGGTTATGATAAAGCCCAATTGAAATGGAAGAAAGAATCGATGGCCTTGACTAGTAGGAGTGTACCCTATGAATACCATATATTAGAGCCTTTGAGGGAGATATAATAATAGTTATTTTCCCTTGACCAAGTAAAATCCTAGATTCAATAACTAAATCATGAGTGAAACTGTCTATGGGGAAAGTTCAAGCTCACCGAGATCATAAACCAAGGCATGTTCACTGAATCACCCAAATAAAATCTCACTATTGAACACCTTACCCATGTAGTATTCACTAGTGTAATAAAAAGGATATATATCTAGACTCTAAAAGTATGAGTTTTTAGTTTCTCATTTCAAGAAAAATTATATTTATTACCTTTTCATATTACTTTTTAAATGATTAAATAATGGTTTTGATAAAAATTAAATTTTGGTACAATGAAAAACAATTTTTTTAAAGAAATATATTGTTTCAATACAGACACTATTTTTGATGAATTCATGATTTTTTAAAATGAATTATATTTTAATAAATAATTATTTTCAAATAATATTTATTAAATATAAATGGTAATATAATTTTATGAAGTCAAATTTAATTTTTATAATCGTCTAAAAACTTTTATGGTCAATGAACCTGTATTTTTAAATAAATGATATTTTTTATTTAAAAATATAATTTCTTATATTTAAATAATTATTTTATAAAATAAATACTATTTTTTAAATTATAACTTTGAAATTATCCAATAGTAATTTTTTCATAATTTCTCAAGGCAGTCAAATTTTTTGTTATAAATTAAATATTGTATAGATTATGAAATCATAAAATCAAAAAAGTGATGTAATAAATACTATAAAGAGTATACATGACCAAAAATATGTTTACCCTTTAAAATAAATTGTTTTTATTTTTATAAATTAATTTTATAATCCCTTAACGAATCCTCTAAAACTTATATTATATTTTATGGTTTTTAAATCAATTCTTTATAAACATGGCTCACTTTCACATCACCAATGATATAATTTTAAGAAGTTAGGTTCATAGAATTATATAATAATGAAATAAACTCCTATTTTATAGAAAAAAAGGGAAAAATACTTTGAATAGTTTCTTGTTTGGATTAATTTAACATATAGAGTCCAATACCGAAGATTAGAAATTAATAAAGAATTATCCACTCTTTTACTATATTAACCCACCCAACCTCCTATTCCACTTCACTAAAAACCCTTGGATAATGAAATTACTCTACCATTACCTCTATATATCCCTCATAAGGTTCCCCAAATATCTTAAGAAGATTTTCCCAAGATTTAATAAGTGACCTCTTAAGGTAACATATCCTCTCTTTCTCCTCTTTAATCAATAAATTTCTTTAAATAATTACTTTTTCTAAATTTTCTTGCTGGGATATGTTTTTACACATCCTTATTATCTTCTATATGATTTAAATGTGATTATAGACCAATTTATCTCTCATTTAACCATTCCATGAATAATTATATACCACCCCATTATGTTTCTGAAATCTTTATGTGATTTTCCTTGAAAAGAATTCTTATAGTGAATATACATTACCATTTCTACAAATATGTTTTAAAATAATTAAACCTATCCTTAATGTATTGGTCAATTTATTGTATATATCACACAATCCTTATTCATGTAATTAAATTTGACTAAATACAACCTTATGTTATATGATCTATGGGGAAGACTTATTCTTGAACATGATATGAAAGTGATGAGTTGGCCTAGAATTATATTTCCCTCCAATACATTGGGTAATATATTTATCTCATGATATTCCATGAATGGTTCATAGAAATTTATCCTAATAATATTGGGTTATGTTGTCTTGGTGGTTATAATTTACTTATGTTTATGATTTCCTATTTTTTATCGTTGTCACATTCCTATGTTTTTTTATGATATCATGTAATACCAAGCACAATTGTTCAATATTATGATTCTCACCCCTCTTATGTTACCTTGATATACCTATTTGATCACATGAACTACTTTACCTTATTCCATTCTTGATTTATTCCTATATAGAGATTTATAGGTTACCCCTTTCTTATGTGCATCCCCAGGTTATCCTATATAGTTTTAAAAGATTCAATGAATATAAGGGAATGTTTCAGAGTTTTTAAATAATGAAATTCTACCCATGTTTCAAGTAAATGTTCTATGTACCTAATTTCCCAAATACACGATACCTCACAATATTCTGGATTTTATTATGGGTACATTTATCTAATAAATTATTAATTAAGGTGTAATAAAATAAAGTTTTTCATAGTTCATATCAAAGGAAACTCTAGTTATTTGTGGTGATTAGGATTAGAAAACACTAGTAAAATCCTTAGGGATATGACTAAACATAGTAAAACATCCCAAAAAGTTTCAATGTATTTATTATATGGTTTCCAAGAATATACATATTTTTATGGATATTATAACTAGATATGGCTTTGGAACAATTTTCCCTAGGGATAATATCCACAGAAAGGGTAAATTACACAAGAATCTACTACTACCAAGTGCATGATAATATGCCTTACTACACAAATGGTTTTACACTCCTAGGGAATATTATTTGGTAACTTCACAATCTATTTACAAACCTTCATTAAGGGAACAAAAATTACAATAAGATTTTATATTAGGAAATATATCATTGATAAATTCGATTGATACCTATAAATTCATAGGTTATTAAATATGCACAATTTATGAGTTATCCCTTTAATGTTCATGGTTTCCTTTATTTTTATGGTTTGAAAATAGATTTAGTAAAATACTAGCACTATAATAAAAAAGAAACATGAAGGCTTAACTTCCCTTCATGAATATCAAATTTCTTATGAGACTATGGTACTACCCATTTATTCATATCACATAGTATTAGTAGATCTATTAAAACACCCCCTCAAATCATGGAAGTAGAGTTATTAATGAAAATAGAAAATGGAGGTATTATTCTATCCCAAGTATAAAACTCCTTCCATATTTATATTTGTGATATAAACCTCTCAACCAAACTATTAATACTTCCCTTAGTGGAATTCGATGTTGTTTTGGGAAATGATTGTCTTTAATTTTATAGACCCAACATAAATATTGGAAAGATGAAAATAACCCTCTATATTAGAAATCATCCATTGATTCTATAGATGTGAAAGGGGGAGGATGAATCTTATTTTATACCATCATCTTAGGCATGTGTATTATTTCCTTTTCAGTAATCATATATATCTCAAATGATTGATAGTAAAGAAAAGGTCATCCTTGATGACATGCCCATTGTATGGGAATTTGATGATGTGTTTCCCAAAGAATTGCTTATTCTTCCACCTTATCATGAGTTTATGTTCTCAATCGAGCTCATACCTAGATATTTTTCAATATCCAAGACTCCATATTGATTGGATATTATAGAACATGAGAGGTAAAGTAAAAATTACATGAGAATCTATATAATAGATTTATAAACCCATGTGTTTCACCATGGGGTTCACCGATCCTTATTTCATGAAGAGGGATGGATCAATACACCTCTATATTTAATTATATTGAGATCAATCAGATCATGATAAAGAACAAGTATCCTCCTCCAAATATTTTTGAGTTGTTCAATTAGATAGGTGGAGCCCAATGCTTCTCCAAAGTGAATTTTCAGTCATGATATTTTCATATAAATGTGAAGTAGGAATATATGCACAAAATTTATTTTCATACATTGTATGGGCACAATGACTTCATAGTGATTCCATTTAGACACATTAATTATCCAGAAATCTGTATGGAATCAATGAATATATTATTTGGGGATTAACTTGACAAATTTATGGTAGTATTTATAAATGTATTATTATCTACTCCAAATACAAGGAGTAACATGAATAGAATTTAAATATTATACTAAATAACTTGAGTAAGGAAAATTTATTTGAAAAATATAGTAAATGGGGGCTTTTCACAGAGAATGTAACGTTCTTGAGGCATGTTATCACCAAAAAAGGAATATATGTTGATCCATAAAAAATAGAGTCTATATAAGGATATCCCAGACCAAAATCTATGATGGAAATATGTATTATCCTTGGATTATTTGGGAACCATCATCAATTTTAAAGAAAATTATCCTGATTTTCAATACCACTAACTGAGATTTCTCAATAGAGAGTGTACTTTTTTTGGAATAATGAATGTGTAGACTGATTTAAAGAGATAAAGAAGAGGCTATTCACTTCAAATGACCTCACATTACCTGCAAGTTGATAATCATTTGTGAACTATAGTGATGTGTACAAAAATGTTTTGGGTTGTGTACTCATGAAAGATGACAACAAGATACCCTATACCACCTTCCAATTGAAGATCATTAATTAGAACTACCAATCACATGATCTAGAATTATCATCAATGTTATTTTTGTTGATTATTTGTACATATTATCTCTTTGGGGATAAGTATGATATATATACGGATCATAAAAGAATATAGTATATATTATCACAAAAGGTTTTCAACATATTCCAATGAAGGTGGTTAGATCTAACCAATGATTATGATTTTTCAATCCATTACAATCATGATAAGATGAAAAAGGGGTAGATGCTATGAGGAAATTTGATCTTGAAACTCTATATGTGATAAGGATTGAAAGGGATAGAATATTCATGGATATACAAAGAAAAAACATGGGAATAAAAAAAGGATATTAATCTTGTCTTGATCAGAGGATTTTTCCTAAGTACCTATACACATGTAGACAACCAACTTAATAGAAAATTGTATAGGGAAAGGAGTAAAATATGCTACACTTATTTAAGTAAACCAAACATGAATGGACTTCTAAATAGAACAAAGCACAATAGTGTAAACTGAAAAGAATATGAAAAAATACACATCCACTTAGAAATATCTCCCAAACTGCCAAAACTGGAAAATTAAAAAAGTTTAGAGAGACCATATCCGGAATCCCAAGCTATTACTACCGTACATGGTCCAAGCACCCCATATTCCTAAGCTCCCATGAATTCACAATCGACCTATCCGTCGTCTGAAAAAGACATGACACATGTTGGGAAATACCCATGTAGGGGTGAGTATATACATACCTAGTAGAATGCCACAAATGGGTGAAGGGGGAGTAGTAAGAGATACAACTAGAGGAAACTAGTAGATAAAACCAGGTAGAGTAAAAAGAGTAGATCTCAACCTAATAAGAGAATGAAAGTAAACTCATCCAAACATAAGGAGATGGAAACAATGAGAAGATAAACTTCTCGTCGAGTCTTAACTTCCTATAGTAGTAGATTAGACTCATCCAAACATGGAAATCTAGACAAAAAAAAGCATGTGGAATACCTCGTATGTCTTCACCTCTCCTGTAAGGAGAGTAACCAAGTCCAAGGAGTGGATCCAAAAAAAAGATTATATATATTTGATCAATCAAATAATCTCAACTGATAGAGTAAGGGGATCTCCATCCATCAACTCAGCCCAAGAAGAAGAGTCACCAACCATTCCAGGAGTAACCATAAACGATTCCCAACATCCCATATGTCTGCCCTAAACATGAAAGTCAAAGGGGCTTAATCACCTCAACATGATACTATCTATTTTTAGTGGCACTAACTCACTGACACAGTTTTAGGTGATGTCACAAGGTGTAACAACCCAAGATTTTATAAAAAAAAATATATATTCTTTTTAATTTTATTAATGTCTTGTGTTGTACGCTACACTAAAAGGAGCTTGCACAACACGCATCCTTGTCTTGCCTTGCATTACACGCAATCGCGACCTTCCTCGATAGCGTGTGTAATACGCAATACCGAGTTTCACTAAACAACGATGTGCTATTAAAATATTATTAAAACTAGCCGTTATGAATAGTAATACCACTTTTTAAAATTCTGTAAATCTTATTTTTCAAAATGAACTTCATTCTTGGATTCGGAGTATCGAATTTAGCCTAAGGTGAAATTTTGGTACTTTTCGGATAACTTTCATATTCTGATGAATAGTGAAAATTACTAAATTATAATTAAAAACAACTTTTTTAATCAAAATAATTAATAGTGATAAATTATTAATTTGAGTGGTTTTAAAGTATATTTAGAATATATTTTTACAATTTAATACAATGTTGGTCATTGGTTGTAATTTCACATTTAAACCAGACATAATCATGTGTCAATCTTTTGATATATATTGTTTCCTAAAAACACGCTATTTATTTTAACAGTAGGATTTAATTATAAAATTAATTAATGCAACTTCTATGTTATGAATTTGGTAAAATAGATTTCATTTTTGAATTCGGAATATGAAATATAGCTTAGGATGAAATTTTGGCATTGTTCTGAAAAACATCAATTTTTGATGAATAGTGAAACTACTAAGTGGTAGTTAAAAAAACTGAATTTTTCATAAAACTTAATTTTGCCGCTTCTGTGAATGGAATTTCGAAAATCCGAGAGACACGGTTAATATCAAGGACTAAAATGTGGTTCAATGAGATGAAAATAATTTTTTGGTGAATAGTAACTTTTTACTTTTTTTACCGCGGTTAATAGTAAATAGGGTAACTAAGGGTAAATATGATATTACTATTACCCTAACACATGTCCTAATTCTATTGGACAAGTGTAATTCGACCAAAAACAAACTTAGGAATAAAATATGACCATTTAGGCCCACTTGGATTAGATTAGGACATTTATTATTAATTTATTTAAAGAAAGGTTAAAATAGTTAAAATCAAAGTTTAATAAGTAAATCATTTTTAATATGGGGTTATACATAAGATAAATTCGATTGTAAATTTTCATTAGGAAGATAAAACGATTTCCTACATGATGGTATTTTATTTGTAATTTTTAGAAATAAAATAATTTAATTTATTTATGACACAACGATGATGCAGCAATTATCTTATTAATGAAATATTGACATAATTGATGTTATAAACACCAAAATAAATGTAATTTGAGATTTTTTATGAATTCCACTAATTTTCTAGGTTACTATGATATATTAATGTTGATTTAATCAACTTTGTTCGAACATTTAATTCTGTTATGACTTTCACAAAAATAATATATCAAATAGTGTCAAAATTGACACAAAATAGTTTTTAAATCAAATATTATATTATTAATTGTTATTGTATTCCTAAAAATCTAAGGTTCGGCCAAATGACTTAGATAAGGATATATATATTAATAATAAACAATTTGGGGTTCGTTTGGCATGTTATAGTAAGTTTATTAACCATATAGTGAAAAACAAAACAAAAAGACATGGTAAAAGTTAAATTATTTAACTTAGAGTTAAATCTAATTGATAAGGTTAAAATAATGTCCTAAACTTGTCTAAATTCTATTGGTTGATAGGATTTCGACCCATCCCCACTTTAGCTTCGAAATAAGACCCTTTGGAACCATTATAAACCGATTTTGACTTTAATATAAAATAATATTTTGAGATATTCCTAAGGTGCCCCTCTCCTCCCCTATAAAAGGACACCTCCTTCCCCTCCTCCTCACACCAATTTGAGCACTCAAGCTCGTCCAACCCCTGCCAAAATCTCTTCTCCACTTCCCTAGCAACATCCTAGAGGTTCTGGTCTTCCTCAAGGACCAATTCTAGTGCCCTAAGAGGAGGTCTCAAAGAGGCACTTCAAAGAAGAGGTAATTACCGTTACCAATTCTTTCATCTTTATTTCTTCTTCCACTTCTTCTTCTTAGGTTGTTTCATTATGAAGTAATAACATCAGTATCACTCATATACTGATATGTTATTATAAGTATGAAACAACCCTATTTCACCATCTATCCATCCTACGGAAAAAGAAATCACCACGCGTGCGTACGTACGGAATACCGTCTCCACGCCGTGGTGTAATCTATTTTCCACCACCACCTTACATGGATGGGTATAATGGTGTAAATAATAACTATACATAGTTATTACAACATCATATTGATTCTGATATATTGTATAATCCACTCCAATTCAATTCAATATTTATAGAAATGATATCATCGCTCGTGCGTACGTACGGACTACCGTCTCCACGACGCGATGAGATTCATTCTCCATGTTAACCATTTAAGAATGATTATAATGTATATATAAGAAATAATAATGAAATATATGACATTATAAAGCTACTGGATTTATGTATATATATACATATGTATGTCATCTACTTACTTCCATTTCAAGACAATAAGGAAAGAAAAACAGCGTTCATGCGTACGTACGGACTACCGTCTCCATGAACGGTGTTTTTCATTTTATTTATCTATCTATTATATATATATATATATACTGAATATATATGATATATAAATCATATTTTATATTCTGGAAGTAATTAAATCATGATATAAGTAATAATGATGTCAAGAACAACAAGTCAAAACACCTACGATAAATGAAACGATTTTACCCAAAACGCTTCTTTAACATGGAATTTACAAAAGAACGGGTAATATAATGTCATAAGTGAACCATATATGATATCATAACAATGAATATGATTCTGTAATAAGTCAATGACATTATTTAAATCATTATACAGGAGTTTCGGACACATACGAAGCAAATTGGACCTAAGGTAAGGGGAATATCACAATCTCATTTTTATCCGAGATTGTTTATTCGTAAGTATTTACTGGGGTGTATTTTATCATCCAAATCCATGTTTCCTCAATATGTAATATTATTTCCATCCACCTACAATGTTTTAAATCCAATTTTACCCTTTGGTGAGTTTTTAGTAAAATATATGAAAGGAATCTTTTGTCGTTTTTCGTACGAGGTACATTTTGACTTTTTCGACAAAAGTAAAAAGAATGTTTTTTTTAACTTATACGGCACGAACGGATTTCTACTGTTTTATAAAGCCTTATTTTCATGAAGCTTCCTCTAAAAGATTTCATGACTATTTTCAATAAAATATCTTTCTTTTAAAATTGCATGATGTTTTGTGAAAAGAAATTGATTTTGAAGAAGAAAGGATATTTTCCTCAAGAATTCAATTCAAGTGTTTTATCAAAATTATTTTCCATATAAGATAATAAAAGGTTCTGTTTCTATCCATATTTTTACATTGATTTGACTATGTTGTGATGAAATTATGTTTATGAATTCCTTTATCTTATATGAATGGTTTTATGATGTCATGTTGTTTAAGAATCCCATTTGTATTACATGGGTTATGCAATGATGTATGATTTATGATTATGTGGCACACATAAGAAAGGATTCATTATAAGATGGGTGGGACCTATATATCCCTCCAATGCATTGGGTAAAGATTTTATATCTCATGAGATAGACATGGCTGAAATGGTAGGTTATACCAGTTCAGTGAAACAGGACTGAAACGAGGGTTACTCGATTCAGAAAGGGACTTTGTCCACTAAGATAGTCTTGGAAATGAGTCATGACTAACAAGAAATGATTTTCCATGATTATGTGTGCATGCCACAAAGTTTCATGTTTTAAGTTATGATTATTCTGATTACATTTCACTACCATGATTTATCCCATGTTATGAAATTATGCTCTCTTTTGCAGGTTATGATTTCCAAAATATTATGTTCTTATGAATATGATGTGATTGATATTTCTTTTGTTTACCCTTACTGAGCATTTGAGCTCACCCTTTTATGTTTTCTTTTCCCCAGGATATAAAGAAAGGTTTTAGGTATAAAAAAAAGAAGATCTTTATGGGAGATGTTGAAGATCTTTCACCACGATTAGAAGATTATAGTCCGAGTTTCCAAAGACACTAAACTATTACGATCCTTTAAGTGTGTGTTTTTGTTATGTACTAAGTATTCCGCAAAAGTAATGTAATGTCCATGTACGTCAGGCTTCGGGTCTCTACAGTTGGTATCAGAGGAAAGGTTTAGTCAACCTTTGGAAACTAGGATGCGAAAACGTTAGTGAGATCCCTAGAGATATTTCTAAGGTATGTCTAGGGATGTCCCTAGGGATAAGTATACGTATAGGTTATAGTAATAGAATTACGCTAACGATCATAGAATTAAACCTAAGATGTTGGATATTGAGGATACTCCCCCTTTACTATGTTGTTTTCCTTAACATTATTTTTCCTCTCACACTATTCTTTTGGGTTTTAGAAAATGGCTGGAAACAAGATGATTCACGATAATGGAGGATATGATGGACAATGGAATGATATTCTTTATGAGCAACCAAATGAAATGGGATTTGGAAGTCCAAAGATCATTATTATGCCGAATCAGCAATCTCATAATATGATCAATAAAGTAAAATTTGGTAAGTTTCCTGACTCGACTAATAAGAGAAAGATGGAGTTCCATGATGATCATAGAGGAAAGAAAGTTCAATTTCCCCTATGTAAATCATGTGGGAAGAGGCATCAAGGAGAATGTTTCAAGGGAACTGGAAGATGCTTTGGGTGTGGAAAAGAAGGACACAAAGCAAGTAAGTGCAAAGGAAAAGGGTCGGTTAACACCAGGGATGAGGATAATGGTATTTCTACAACATCAACAATGGTTAAATGTTTTAAATGTGGAATGTACGAGCATTATGCAAACCAATGCCATAAGGGAAAGTCTCATGAAGAAAATCAGTATGGTCGTATGAGTAGTATTTATGTGGATGATGATGATGAGACTACAAATGATATGTGAGATGAAAGAAATGTTGAAGCTCGGTCAATGGTCTAAGAATGTAGTGGAATGATTACATGTTTATCATGTGTAATGTTGTATAAGTAATCTCATGGAATAAGGAGACATCTAAGGATTGTTACACTATTGTCTTTCCTTAAGTTTTGAAAGTGTATGATGAATGGTACCAGTAACCATGAAAGGTTATTCAGATACTTTTGGAAAGTAGATGATAAGTGCATAATGAAAGGATAAGAAGATAATGAGATGTTTGATTGTATTCATGAGCTCATGATTGATATAAGGACTAAGTGATATCATGGTTTGAGTATATAGAATTTTGAGGATTTTGGTATGTGTAAAGTGTTAACTTTTAACTGCATTCAAGTTTTCACTAAGGTTCAATGGGTATTCAAGAGTATACATGATTAAGGACTTTGAATGTTTGGAATGTGACCAACAAAACATATCTTATGATATATGGGGATCAACGATGGTATTAAATCTCTGGTAATCGTTTTCACTATGTTATGAGAGTGGACTGCAGTATTATGGATAAGCCTAAAGATTGGAATGGATTATGTTGTACATAAGTTAGTATTGTTTAAGGATAGAATTTTTTTTTTCGATATTATTAATGGGATGTTATAGTAATATAGTTTTGGAAAAAGGACAACCTGCAGGACGGGCGACAACCCATCGCTTCGGACAAGGCTGTGGGAGTCGAACCCACAACCGAAGTGCGACTGGCCTTTATCGCCTACCACTGGCCTACAGGAAGTCCCTGTTTAGTAGAAACTAGTTTTATTATATTAAGCAGTATGATATATGAAGTATAAGTCCATTTTAGGAACCATATATGATTAATCTCACTATAGATCGATTTATGCATATAATTTTTGCTAACCTTTTGTTTGAGACAGATGGAATGACCCGTCATTCTATCACATGATCTGCTAACACTTCACGAATAACAAATTCAACTTCATTTATTTAAGAGATGAAGTGGAAATTGTTCAAGGCACGAACAACAGTGAGATTGTACCAAAATAAAGTAAGTATTTATTAAAATTCAAATTTTCAACTTTAGGGGAAATGATCTTGAAAACCAAAAATGTTGTCCTAGTGATCTTATACCTGATGAATCAGATGGTACCTTATATCATCACAAATCTATGGATTTGTGATTACTGGCTTTTCCATAGCCATGTTCTCTACCACTCTCCATCAGAACATGATGGTTAGATTTCTCTTCCATATCCATATTTTCACCTATGTGGAAACCCAATGATTAGTTTATTTGGGTAACCGTTACGTTTCATACTTTTGTTTTTAAAGATTGGTTTTGATATTCCTTTTTACGATGTGGGTTTCTATTAAAGAAACTTTCGAATAGTAAACCATTTATAACCCCAACGAATTTCGAGGGCGAAATTCATTTTAAGGGGGGTAGAATGTAACAGCCCAAGATTTTATAAAAAAAAAAATATATTCTTTTTAATTTTATTAATGTCTTGTGTTGTACGCTACACTAAAAGGAGCTTGCACAACACGCATCCTTGTCTTGCCTTGCATTACACGCAATCACGACCTTCCTCGATAGCGTGTGTAATACGCAATACCGAGTTTCACTAAACAACGATGTGCTATTAAAATATTATTAAAACTAGCCGTTATGAATAGTAATAACCACTTTTTAAAATTCTGTAAATCTTATTTTTCAAAATGAACTTCATTCTTGGATTCGGAGTATCGAATTTAGCCTAAGGTGAAATTTTGGTACTTTTCGGATAACTTTCATATTCTGATGAATAGTGAAAATTACTAAATTATAATTAAAAACAACTTTTTTAATCAAAATAATTAATAGTGATAAATTATTAATTTGAGTGGTTTTAAAGTATATTTAGAATATATTTTTACAATTTAATACAATGTTGGTCATTGGTTGTAATTTCACATTTAAACCAGACATAATCATGTGTCAATCTTTTGATATATATTGTTTCCTAAAAACACGCTATTTATTTTAACAGTAGGATTTAATTATAAAATTAATTAATGCAACTTCTATGTTATGAATTTGGTAAAATAGATTTCATTTTTGAATTCGGAATATGAAATATAGCTTAGGATGAAATTTTGGCATTGTTCTGAAAAACATCAATTTTTGATGAATAGTGAAACTACTAAGTGGTAGTTAAAAAAACTGAATTTTTCATAAAACTTAATTTTGCCGCTTCTGTGAATGGAATTTCGAAAATCCGAGAGACACGGTTAATATCAAGGACTAAAATGTGGTTCAATGAGATGAAAATAATTTTTTGGTGAATAGTAACTTTTTACTTTTTTTACCGCGGTTAATAGTAAATAGGGTAACTAAGGGTAAATATGATATTACTATTACCCTAACACATGTCCTAATTCTATTGGACAAGTGTAATTCGACCAAAAACAAACTTAGGAATAAAATATGACCATTTAGGCCCACTTGGATTAGATTAGGACATTTATTATTAATTTATTTAAAGAAAGGTTAAAATAGTTAAAATCAAAGTTTAATAAGTAAATCATTTTTAATATGGGGTTATACATAAGATAAATTCGATTGTAAATTTTCATTAGGAAGATAAAACGATTTCCTACATGATGGTATTTTATTTGTAATTTTTAGAAATAAAATAATTTAATTTATTTATGACACAACGATGATGCAGCAATTATCTTATTAATGAAATATTGACATAATTGATGTTATAAACACCAAAATAAATGTAATTTGAGATTTTTTATGAATTCCACTAATTTTCTAGGTTACTATGATATATTAATGTTGATTTAATCAACTTTGTTCGAACATTTAATTCTGTTATGACTTTCACAAAAATCATATATCAAATAGTGTCAAAATTGACACAAAATAGTTTTTAAATCAAATATTATATTATTAATTGTTATTGTATTCCTAAAAATCTAAGGTTCGGCCAAATGACTTAGATAAGGATATATATATTAATAATAAACAATTTGGGGTTCGTTTGGCATGTTATAGTAAGTTTATTAACCATATAGTGAAAAACAAAACAAAAAGACATGGTAAAAGTTAAATTATTTAACTTAGAGTTAAATCTAATTGATAAGGTTAAAATAATGTCCTAAACTTGTCTAAATTCTATTGGTTGATAGGATTTCGACCCATCCCCACTTTAGCTTCGAAATAAGACCCTTTGGAACCATTATAAACCGATTTTGACTTTAATATAAAATAATATTTTGAGATATTCCTAAGGTGCCCCTCTCCTCCCCTATAAAAGGACACCTCCTTCCCCTCCTCCTCACACCAATTTGAGCACTCAAGCTCGTCCAACCCCTGCCAAAATCTCTTCTCCACTTCCCTAGCAACATCCTAGAGGTTCTGGTCTTCCTCAAGGACCAATTCTAGTGCCCTAAGAGGAGGTCTCAAAGAGGCACTTCAAAGAAGAGGTAATTACCGTTACCAATTCTTTCATCTTTATTTCTTCTTCCACTTCTTCTTCTTAGGTTGTTTCATTATGAAGTAATAACATCAGTATCACTCATATACTGATATGTTATTATAAGTATGAAACAACCCTATTTCACCATCTATCCATCCTACGGAAAAAGAAATCACCACGCGTGCGTACGTACGGAATACCGTCTCCACGCCGTGGTGTAATCTATTTTCCACCACCACCTTACATGGATGGGTATAATGGTGTAAATAATAACTATACATAGTTATTACAACATCATATTGATTCTGATATATTGTATAATCCACTCCAATTCAATTCAATATTTATAGAAATGATATCATCGCTCGTGCGTACGTACGGACTACCGTCTCCACGACGCGATGAGATTCATTCTCCATGTTAACCATTTAAGAATGATTATAATGTATATATAAGAAATAATAATGAAATATATGACATTATAAAGCTACTGGATTTATGTATATATATACATATGTATGTCATCTACTTACTTCCATTTCAAGACAATAAGGAAAGAAAAACAGCGTTCATGCGTACGTACGGACTACCGTCTCCATGAACGGTGTTTTTCATTTTATTTATCTATCTATTATATATATATATATATACTGAATATATATGATATATAAATCATATTTTATATTCTGGAAGTAAGTAAATCATGATATAAGTAATAATGATGTCAAGAACAACAAGTCAAAACACCTACGATAAATGAAACGATTTTACCCAAAACGCTTCTTTAACATGGAATTTACAAAAGAACGGGTAATATAATGTCATAAGTGAACCATATATGATATCATAACAATGAATATGATTCTGTAATAAGTCAATGACATTATTTAAATCATTATACAGGAGTTTCGGACACATACGAAGCAAATTGGACCTAAGGTAAGGGGAATATCACAATCTCATTTTTATCCGAGATTGTTTATTCGTAAGTATTTACTGGGGTGTATTTTATCATCCAAATCCATGTTTCCTCAATATGTAATATTATTTCCATCCACCTACAATGTTTTAAATCCAATTTTACCCTTTGGTGAGTTTTTAGTAAAATATATGAAAGGAATCTTTTGTCGTTTTTCGTACGAGGTACATTTTGACTTTTTCGACAAAAGTAAAAAGAATGTTTTTTTTAACTTATACGGCACGAACGGATTTCTACTGTTTTATAAAGCCTTATTTTCATGAAGCTTCCTCTAAAAGATTTCATGACTATTTTCAATAAAATATCTTTCTTTTAAAATTGCATGATGTTTTGTGAAAAGAAATTGATTTTGAAGAAGAAAGGATATTTTCCTCAAGAATTCAATTCAAGTGTTTTATCAAAATTATTTTCCATATAAGATAATAAAAGGTTCTGTTTCTATCCATATTTTTACATTGATTTGACTATGTTGTGATGAAATTATGTTTATGAATTCCTTTATCTTATATGAATGGTTTTATGATGTCATGTTGTTTAAGAATCCCATTTGTATTACATGGGTTATGCAATGATGTATGATTTATGATTATGTGGCACACATAAGAAAGGATTCATTATAAGATGGGTGGGACCTATATCTCCCTCCAATGCATTGGGTAAAGATTTTATATCTCATGAGATAGACATGGCTGAAATGGTAGGTTATACCGGTTCAGTGAAACAGGACTGAAACGAGGGTTACTCGATTCAGAAAGGGACTTTGTCCACTAAGATAGTCTTGGCAATGAGTCATGACTAACAAGAAATGATTTTCCATGATTATGTGTGCATGCCACAAAGTTTCATGTTTTAAGTTATGATTATTCTGATTACATTTCACTACCATGATTTATCCCATGTTATGAAATTATGCTCTCTTTTGCAGGTTATGATTTCCAAAATATTATGTTCTTATGAATATGATGTGATTGATATTTCTTTTGTTTACCCTTACTGAGCATTTGCGCTCACCCTTTTATGTTTTCTTTTCCCCAGGATATAAAGAAAGGTTTTAGGTATAAAAAAAAGAAGATCTTTATGGGAGATGTTGAAGATCTTTCACCACGATTAGAAGATTATAGTCCGAGTTTCCAAAGACACTAAACTATTACGATCCTTTAAGTGTGTGTTTTTGTTATGTACTAAGTATTCCGCAAAAGTAATGTAATGTCCATGTACGTCAGGCTTCGGGTCTCTACACAAGGACATATCTTAATGGGGAAATAATCCCTATTTCTCCTATGTCAAATGTTATGTTAAGACATGTATTGACACTGATCCTTATAGTCGGATGGTGTAAACTCAAAGTAGAGGACCCACACCCTAGTTCATCAGGGGGTTCCACTCTAATAGTAATTGTAGAGGACCCACACCTTTGTGAGTCATAGGGGTTCCACACAAATGGTTGAGGAATCACACATTAGTATCAAAAGGGGGTTCCACTCTAGGTCATCGAGGACCCTCTCCCTACCTGGTAGGGGGTTGTACTCAGAAAAAACTATACAAGACATGCACCCATGCCGATTGGGGGTTCCACTGTGATATTGTCAAGGACCTGTTCCCTAGTGCGTTAGGGGGGTTCTACTCAGAAATATCTAATATCCTTTCTTGAAAATATTTTTCATCAAACACCACATAAATAAGTTTCATTCTTGGAAAACCAAACATCGTAACTCTAAAACTGAATCATAGCTCCCCATCATTCTCTATGCATAAAAACACGTAGGATAAGCTATTTACTCGCATGAACCAGGAAACCGATGAAAAGGGTGCTTTCCACCGCAACATTCCCAAACGATACCTCATGAAGCCCATGCCTCAGTCCTGAATTTTAAATTCCCTAAATGGCCTCAAAAGTCCATCTTGAAAAGAGAATCATGTTTCCCTAGACAACGAATAAATTGAACGCTTTATTTAAGAGTTATGAATCTTTGAATTTTCCACCCAAAGAGCTGCCTGTAGGCTTGCCTGAGCTCACAGGATGACTGACCGTGTATCAACCACCATGTTTGGTCCACCTACTACCATGGCCGACCACCCATGATGTATTTTCCCATGTAATGAGTGCTACGTTCAGTCCACTTGCTGCACTGACTAGCCGTGGTCGCTACACCCGTAGTAGCTTGGGTTACCGCGACATCATCATCCACCGCCTGGGACTGACTGCGATCATTGAATCCATAGTATATTTATCTTCCACAGCTTCATGGTTGACTACAGTGGTCGACCGTGGTTAGGCTTCGACCTGATAAACCTAGGTCTAACCCTGGTTTTCCTCAGCCCGACCCGCCTGGCCATCCCGCACCGCGTTAATTGATGTGTTCACCACCTTCCGCAGATCCTATGAATGACCACCGCACTCTGTGGATATCTTCCATCACCCAAGTCTCACCCCATGACATTGCATCCCCCGGTGCTTGTCACCACCACCTGCAGATTCCTGCCACCATCCCGTAGCTCTACCGCCACCAGCCACCGCGCACCGGTGGTCCCTTCCACAGACCACCACACCTCCTCTGATGCCTAAAACTTGAAAAAATACAGATTTGGGATCCTTGGACCAAACACCACATTACGAACTAAACGGTGGTCTCAAATTTACAATCTAATCCCCCCAATTAATTTTTATTCAAAATAAATTCCAATATAAATAAAATAATTTAATAATTTTATTTACAATTATCTCCTCTATGACTTTTTCTATAGAAGACCCATGCCGACAAGAGTTATATCTCACCTAGGGTAAACACCAAGCTCCAGACTCAACCGTGGAATCAGATTTCTAATCCAAGCTTCCATTTGATATTTATCCCACTATATTCACATGAATAGTAAAAAATATACTTAATATTTTTATAAAATTAATTTTAGGCACACCGAGCCACCTAATATCATGTCGTCTCAACACCTAGCTCTGAAAATGTATAGAGAAATATTTCAAAGACTTATAAGGAAAAAAATGGATCACTTCATCATTCCCCCTTAAATATTTTCATCTACAAAAAGTAAAACTAGGAAAAAAATATGGTATTATGAGTCTACATCTACCCATTCCCAAGAACTCTCATGCATGTTTCTTTGTTTCCACAGTATGCAAACCAAAGGGATGGTGCGTCTACATAAGGCCCTATCATGTTGATTCTCAATCGCCATTAGGTGGTCTGTAATGGTGGATCCATATTTGATTTCAATCTCTCCCTAGTCGATGACTTGAATAGGATCATGTAAGTGTCTCCTCAATTGTGCCATGTAGAATACATTGCAAACCCTCTCCAACTGTGGGGATCAGGAAAGGCGATAGGCAACCTTGTTAACCCTATGCATGATCTAAAAGGCCCGATGAACCTCATGGATAGCTTGCCTCCTCGATCGAACCTCTACATTCTATTTCCATGGGAGACCTTGAGGAAGATGTGGTCTACCTACTTGAAGTCCAAGGGCCTATAATGATGATCTATGTAGGATTTCTATCTGTTCTAGGTCATCCTCATCTATTCACGTATGACCTTTACTTTCTCCGTCATCTCCTACACCAACTCTAGGACCATGAAGGATGACTCTCCAACCTCCATCCAAAATAAAGGTGACATACAAGGTCTCTAGTATAGGGCCTTAAAAGGCGACATGATGATATTAGAGTGGTAGATTTTATTGTATGAAAACTCTACCAAAGGCCGGTGATCCTACCATATCTGACCAAAATCCTACGTGAAATCCCTCTGTATATCCTCCAGCACCTTGATAGTGTGCTCGATCTTCCCATCATTATGGGGATGAATGGTTGTACTCATCTGTAGCTAGGTCCTGAATGCCTCTTGCAGGCCTCTCCATAATCATGATGTAAACCGTGCATCATGATTAAAGACAATCATCAAGGGTACCTGTAAAGACCCGGCCTCCGAGTGCCCAGAGCCGGTGCCCATGAGACATGATGTTCTAGAATTTATTACATTACATTACAATACATTTATATAAACACATCATGTCCTAAGCTACAGAGGCTCGTAAGGTTCAGGTTTTGGGAAAAAACCAACTGCATTCTGAAACTTTATCGGAGACATGACTGATACCTGAAAATTTTTCATTAAAAATGTAGGGTGAGAATTTAAATACTCAGTAAGGGGTTTTGAAATTACTTAATACAGCATTTGAAAACTACCTTGAAAATACTTATACTTAAAATAATTCTTAAAGGAAAACATCATGACATTTCAAGGGTTGACATTAAAACATTAACATTTCATACACAAGCAGTTGAACATTTAAATGAAAGATACTAGATGAACAAAGTAAGCATGTTTGTAAAAAAGTAAATGAATTTTACTGAGTAAAATAAGAATAACATGCAAGGTATGCAAAAACTACTGAGCATGAACATTATCAGAGTTGAGCATAAACAATTTCACTACAAATTATAAAAATGCACATTATAACTTGATAAATGTAATGCTAACATTTTCATTAAAAATTCTGGAAAGGTAAACTGATCATGCATTATCACTGTCTCATCATATTTTGTGCGTACTTTAATCTCATACTCATAGGTAATGGTTCTATAACCAAGGATATTTCTCTAGTTGAAATAATCACTTTGTTGGTCATATTCTTAAAACATAATGAAGAAATACTGAATTGTTGGACTCATGCTGACTGTTCCAAGGCCTCGTGCCATGACATGTGGGTAGAAACCCAAGCTAATAGTTGGAAACAAACTCAAAGGGGTTGTCGCCTACTGAATGTCTCAAGAGAACAACCGATGCATCGAGAAGCTTAATTTTACCTGTCTCCAACCCAGAGGGCTTACTTTTAGCAGTCTCTAACCTGGAGGGCTTTCTTTTAACCAGACCCCAACCCGGCAGTCCCAAACATTCCTCATATGTCAATATGGTTTAATATTTAAGGTATCCCATACCACTTTGAATATTTAATTCATTTTCATTTCTCATTACCCAAGGTGTCCCATACCACTGTGGGTAATTTAGTTATTAGTTCATTACCATGATATTCCATATGCATGCATTATGTACAATAATAAATAAAATGAGTAATGAATACATGATATGACAGATAGCATTGCAAATATGGAATAATTAATCAATAGTAGGCATGGTTTAGTAAACATTATATGTCCACAGGATAATTACTACAACACGTTAAATGTTAGGGTTTGCCACAGGAGGTGATAAATGATAATTCTTTAAAATTCCTATACTTGAAAATGAAACACTAAAAGAAAATACTAGACATTGATTATTGTGATAATCACGTCATTGAACATGCAACTAAACCATAACCAGATTGACTACTAATATTCATCACGACAGGTTATCATAAAATAATAAATGGTTATGACATGATAAAATAAATTTTTAGTCCTCCAATGTAAATATAAATCAATCCAGAGTACATTCTTTTACATCATAAACTACATTAATGGTATATGTTAGAATGAATAATTTATTTAATCAAGTTCATTAGTGTATACTTATAAACAAAATATATATAGGCTTGGCAAGCATTAAAATCTTAAATTCATCAAAACATCAACTAAGTCCTAATAATTGTACTTGAAAACAGGGTTTTGAAAATTAAACTTATAAATACATTTATACATAACCATTTATTTGGTGGAAACCAAACCATATAAAGTTTATTATAAATATGTGAAACCACAAATACATAAAAAAAACTATGGTTTTAAACTATAACATAATTACACTAAATCCCAAAAGCCTAATTTACATCTAAAATGTTATTTAAGGGTTCATATTCATCACTTAAAACTCATAGTTTGTTTTTTATTATGTTACATTCACATATATGCATATAATTACATACCCAATGTTTATCAAAGGGAATTGGCTTGTTAAAACTAGATTCAAACAATCTTTATGAATACACAACTCCTAGTTACATATACTGATTCATTTTAGAATTATTAAAAATAGATTTGGTTTGGGGATTATAGATATATATATAGACTTATATACCCGATTATACATATATGTATATAATAGGTTTTTCTTAATGAAAACCATACAAAGTAAATCCTTTAATATATTAAACTTGTACGAACCGTAGTAACACATCAAAAACCCATTTTGAAATCCTTAAAACAAAGAAGTGTTTGATATATATATATATATATATATATATATATGCAAAACTGTATATGTATAATATATATATATATATATATAGGTTCTATAAAATAAAACTGAATAAAAATAATCTTTCTATAAAAAACTTAACAAACCCAACGTCCAGTTTTTTTAGAAGGAGCATAGGTAGACTCAGAACTGAAAATTAACATATAAATATATATATATTTATATAACCCGTATACCTATCACTATATAAAAAGGGTTTGCTTTAATAATCATAGCAATGTAATCCCTTACCTAGACAGAGGAGGTGGGTCGGATTGGCAGAGGAGAGGAGGAGATCTTTGGGGGCCTTGGGGTGCTCGAAGAAAAATGGAGAGGGATGAGAGGATGAACCCATAGGGTTCATCTTGCATGGGGGAGGAGTTTAAAGAATCCAAATATCTTGGATCCAACACCAGAGAACCCTACAATTGATTAATGAAGGAGAGGCCAAAGCTCTGAGTTGGAGAAAAGGAATCCAACAACATAATAATGAATATATATATATTTTATATAACCTAACCTGAGGAGGAGATCAGGTGAGAAAAATCCTTAAGGCTCTAGAGGGGAGTATGTCCATGGAAAAGCAAGGTTGAAGGGTGTTTTTAGAGGGTCACGGGCATTGGGTGTAGTGGAGAGGAAAGGGGTCGAAGGTGACAACCACTGGTGTGGTTTTGCGGAGTAAGAAGATGACAAGGGGAGCTGAAGAAATTGGCAGACAACTGAGATTTGTCCGGACCAGATCAAACAGCTGTGGTGCGGTGGGGAAACGATCGATCATTTAAAAAGAACTGGATGGTCAGTATTAAGTTCTGCGGTTGATCAGATGACACAAAATTGATGTGGTGTTTTAAAAACATTGCATGGCCATGATTATTTCATGCTATATAGAATGGTCTCAAAATTGTGATGATATACTGCGGTCGATCGAGGGTTGAACCCGAGATCGATTTCGATGGCCGAGATCACGCGATGAGAGATCCAACGGATGTGATTTCGTTTCGGCTGAAAAATTTGTTCCCACATCAAATCGAACTTAAAAATGAGCACGGATTATAGTCCAGAGTGCCTCAGCATCTCCCTGATAACATAAGCACACACACCCGGGGGCTTATACACGACCCCCACCCATCCGCAGGCCTCGACCTAACTCTGACCCGCTCCGCCCTGAGTGCTCCCATGCCACCTAGTCGTGGCTCTCGCACCTCTGAGCCACCCCTAAAGGGTTCCCCTAAGTTCCAGATGGGGAGTCAAGGCTTGGCAACACCTTGGTGTGTTGACTCCCCCATTAGGCTTGTCTTAAAAGGGTGTAACTCTTTTTAGAAAAAAAAATTTAATACTTAAAATTTTTATAAACAGAACCAGGTAGAAATACATAATTAAAAGTGATATATATATATACACACATATACAAACTAATTGTTTTATAAATTCAACTTAGAAAACCTAAATTAATATATGTATACAATTTTTCATGCATTAACTTACTTAAAAGAGTTTCTCATGTGAAATTAGCATAAGGTGATTTTAAAAAAAAAATATTTATAAGTTTAACTATAAACATATAATGTGAAATATAAGTCTTTTTATACCTAAAATTAATAACAATATTATATAATATTTCTTTTATATTTAAAAATGTACCTTATTTTAAACTAAGTACGTTTCATTAAAACATTTTCTTTAAAACCATGATATATGAAAATACCATTTAAAACATTTAGACATATTAAAACATTTTGAAATTCCACAAAATTATGAAAGCATTATAAAAAGCAAGTTTTTATAAAAAGATAAACCTGATTAATTTTAAAAACCCTTTAACCAACGGTCGTAGAATTTAAAGACCCAATTACTACATAAAAAAGTAATAGTCAAATTGGTGTCATATAAAACCTGGTCTCAGGGTGTCTTAAACTCAAGGTGATTGAAGGAGAAAAAGAAAAATAAGATGGTTCAAGTCATCCCTTTAGTGCTTAGTGTGGCTGCAGTGGATTCGGCCATTCTTGTGTTTATTTTTATGGATGCTAAAGATCCCTATCGTCTTCTCAGGGTTCTCATTGTTTTGAGTGGTCTTCCTGTAATCTTATTAGGGTTTTTAACTGGTATCTTTGGTTAGTGATCTTTCCTTGTAAACTCAAAATGTTGTAAGACACTTCGGGGTTATGTTCTTAAATAAGGAGTTCTATGTTTTACCTTTTATATTTTGTTTAGTTAAAAGAAGAAAACATTAATGGCATTAAACACACAATTTCTATTTATAAGGTTTTGAAATATTCAGGGTGTTAAATTACTCCCCCTTCAAAGAATTGCGTCCTCACAATTCTATTCATAATCTGAAAAAGAAAACCCCCAGACGATCAGTATCACCAAAATGGGATATTTGGCTCGGTCAATTGAATACCCAGGTTGGTACTCAGTTCCTCTGCATCACTAGCCCAGATACACCTTGAGCAGTATGTCCTGAACTCCTACTCATGTGTTCTACACACAGGCTTCCATAGGGATTCTTGTGCGGTAATAAAGTCAGGGATGTCTGAATGGACATATTCTATGGTACTCCGCCGAACTACATCACGCTCAAGATATTCCATTGGAACCATGTGATTAAAAAGACTGATGTTTAAAATCTAGAACATGAAGGCTGCTCTACGGTTCCCATCTTGGGAAGCTACTAGAAAACATACTCTGGTAGAATAATTCTGTGCTAGAGTGAAACATCAAAAAAGACCATCGAAGTACCTCCCCCTCTACCTATAATAAGGTAGTTGGGTAGTGGTGATGAGGTGGAATACATGGTCAACCCCTTTACAGGAATGAAGAATTTCATTGCTATTGGACAAGTCAAACATGCGTTGACATGATCCTCGCAGATGGAGGAAAGAGGGATAGTCCATGGTGCATGCCCTGATTAATATTTCCTCCAAAATTTCATCAGACAGGGATGAGATATTTGTTTGTCCAACCATCTGAAAATACATTCATGAGAATTCACTTAACAGTTCAGATAAAGTAGATATAGGAAAGGAAAACAGATAATATTTCAATAACACATAAGTTTATACATCAGTGCCTGAGTCTACCACACGAAATCCTGATAACCCGCTGACACAACCTCCATGACATCCTTAGTGATATCCTTACTCAAACACTCTAGGATTTAGAAACTAAAAAGGAAGAGAACATAAAGCAACTAGGTTGTACATTTACAGAGCCCATCTCTGTAACCAGTTCGCAGATGTCCTCAACTCTATTCCCAGGGTGGTTCCCAGTACCTCGATCTCTCTTGTCCAAACACACCTTAGGAAAGTGAGGTTAAACACCCGTATAAAACAATTGGGCTTCCAGATAGAGGCATGAGCGGTGTAAAGCTCAATGATATCCAGATGAACTTGGTCACTACAGATTCTTCATACTACCTCAAAGTCGATGGGTTTGATGTCAATGAGTCTCCTGTAGAGACTGAAACTCAAGACTTAAAAAAGATAGGCTGCATAGAGATTTCTCTCCACTACAGCTTTCTGGAAAACCCTTTTAGCCAGATAGTTTGAATATAGGGTAAGACATAGGAAAAGACCTTCATAATATTTCCCCCTTCGCGTATTGTATACAAGTTGTGCATAAGTTATACGATAGTAAACATGACTCGTTCCATGGAAGAGTCGAAGGATATTTGAGTTGTTCAACACTTGGTAAAGAAGCTTGCAGGATAGTCATAGGTTCCCAAAGGGTTCATAGTCTTCCATACATGACTTAACAATTATAGTCTTGAGGATTTCAGTGGGAAGGGACAAAATATTTGTTAGTGATCTTTCATCTGCCATCTGAAAATTATAATAAACACACTTAGTAAGGTACATTCATAGCTACATATTTCTATTATCTAGGTTTTCCAGAATTGTCTGAACCTATCCTCTGATACTAACTGTAAAGACCCGGCCTCTGAGTTCCCGGAGCTGGTGCCCATGAGACATGATGTTCTAGAATTTATTACATTACATTACAATAAATTTATATAAACACATCATGTCCCAGGATACAGAGGCTCGTAAGGTTCTGGTTTTGGGAAAAAACCAGCTGCATTCTGAAACATTATTGGAGACATGACTGATACCTAAAATTTTTTCAATAAAAATGTAGGGTGAGCATTTAAATACTCAGTAAGGGGTTTTTAAATTACTTAATATAGAATTTGAAAACTACCTTGAAAATACTTATACTTAAAAATAATTCTTAAAGGAAAACATCATGACATTTCAAGGGTTGACATTAAATAATTAACATTTCATACCCAAGAAGTTGAACATTTAAATGAAAGCTACTAGATGGAAAAAGTAAGAATATTTATATAAAATTACATGAATTATACTGAGTAAAATAAGCATAACATGAAAGGTATGTAAAAACTACTGAGCATGAACATTATCAGAGTTGCACATAAACAATTTCACTACAAATTATAAAGATGCACATTATAACTTGAAAAATGTAATGCTAACATTTGCATTAAAAATTCTGGAAAGGTAAACTGATCATGCATTATCACTGTCTCATCATATGCCATGCGTACTTTAATCTCATACTCATAGGTAATGGTTCTATAACCAAGGATATTTCTCTAGTTGAAATAATCACTTGGTTGGTCATATTATTAAAACATAATGAAGAAATGTTGAATTGTTGGACTCATGCTGACTGTGCCAAGGCCTCGTGCCATGACCTGTGAGTAGAAACCCAAGCTGATAGTTGGAAACAAAATCAAAGGGTTGGTCGCCTACTGAATGTCTCAAGAGAACTACCGATGCATCTAGGAGCATAATTTTACCATTCTCCAACCTGGAGGCCTTACTTTTACCAGTCCCTAACCTGGAGGGATTTCATTTAACCGGACCCTAACCCGGAAGTCCAAAACATTTCTCATATGTCAATATGGTCTAATATTCAAGGTGTCCCATACCACTTTGAATATTTAATTCATTTTCATTTCTCATTACCCAAGGTGTCCCATGCCACTTTGGGTAATTTAGTTATTAGTTCATTACCATGATATGTCATATGCATGCATTATGTACAATAATAAATAAAATGAGTAGTGAATACCTAATATGACAGATAGAATTGAAAATATGGAATAATTAATCAATAGTAGGCATGGTTTAGTAAACATTATATGCCCACAAGATAATTACTACAACACGTTAAATGGTAGGGTTTGCCACAAGAGGTGTTAAATGATAATTATTTAAAATTCATATAAATGAAAATGAAACTCTTAAAGAAAATACTATACATTGATTATTATGATAAACACGTCATTGAACTTGCAATTAAACCATAACCAGATTGACCACTAACATTCATCACGACAGGTTATCATAAAATAATAAATGGTTACGACATGATAACATAAATTCTTAGTCCTCCAATGAAAATTTAAATCAAGGAAGAGTACATTCTTTTACATCATAAAATACATAAAGGGTATATGTTATAATGACTACTTTATTTAATCAAGTTCATTCGTGTATACTCATAAACAAAATACATATAGGCTTGGAAAGCATTAAAATCTTACATGCATCAAAACATCAAATAAGTCCTAATAATTGTACATGAAAACAGGGTTTTCGAAATTAAACTTATAAATACATTTATACATAACCATTTGTATGGTGGAAACCAAACCATATAGGGTTTATTATAAATATGTGAAACCAAAAATATATAAAAAACTATGGTTTTAAACTATAACATAATTACACTAAAACCCAAAAGCCTAATTTGCATCTAAAATGTTATTTAAGGGTGGATATTCATCACTTAAAACTCATAGTTTGATTTTTATTATGTTACATTCACATATATGCATATAATTACATACCCAAAGTTTATCAAAGGAAATTGGAATGTAAAAAGAAGATTCAAACAATCTTTATGAACACACAACTCCTAGTTACATATACTGATTCATTTTGGAATTCTTAAAAACAGATTTGGTTTGGGGATTATAGATATATATATATATAGACTTATATACACGATTATACATATATGTATATAATAGGTTTTTCTTCATGAAAACCATACAAGGTAAACCCTTTTATATATTAAACTTGTACGATCCGTAGTAACACATCAAAAACCCATTTTGAAAACCTTAAAACAAAGAAGAGTTTGCTATATATATATATGCAAAACTGTATATGTAGAATATATATATATATATATATATATATATATATAGGTTCTATAAAAGAAAACCGAATGAAAATAATCTTTCTAAAAAAAACTTAACAAACCCAACGTTCTGTTTTTTTAGAAGGAGCATAGGTAGACTCAGAACTGAAAATTAACATATAAAAAAAATATATATATATAACCCATATACCTATCACTATATAAAAGGGGTTTGCTTTAATAATCATAGCAAGGTAATCCCTTACCTAGACTATGGAGGTGGGTCTGATTGGCAGAGGAGAGGAGGAGCTCTCTGGAGGCCTTATGGTGCTCAAAGAAAAACAGAGAGGGATGAGAGGATGAACCCGTAGGGTTCATATTGCATGGGGGAGGAGTTTAAAGGATCCAAAAATGTCGGGTCCAACACCAGAGGACCCTACAATTGACTACTGAAGGAGAGGAAAAAGCTTTGAGTTGGAGAAAAGGAATCCAACGACACAATAATGCATATATATATATATATATTTTATATAACCTTACCCGAGGAGGAGCTCGAGTGAGGAAAAGACTTAAGGCTCTAGAGTGGAGTAGATCCATGATAAAGCGAGGCTGAGGGGTGTTTTTAGAGGGTCACGGGCGTTGGGTGTATTGGAGAGGAAAGGGGTCGAAGTTGACGGCCACTAGTGCGGTTTTGTAGAAGAAGAAGACGACGAGGAGAGTTGAATAAATGGGAGTACGACTGAGATTTGGCCTGACCAGATCGAACGGCTGCAGCACGACAGGGAAACGATCGATCGTTTAAAAAGAATTGGACGGTCAAGATTAAGTTCTGTGGTTGATCGGACGACATGGAATTGATGCAGTGTTTTAAAAAATTATGAAGGCCATGATTATTTCACGCTAGATCGAAAGCTCTCAAAATCGCAGTGATATACTGTGGTCGATCGAGGGTTGAACCTGGGATCGGTTTCGACGGCTGAGATCACACAATGAGAGATCCAACGGCTGTGATTTCATTTCGGCCAAAAAATTTGTTCCCAGATTGAAGAGAACTGAAAATCAAGCACAACTTATAAGCCAGAGCACCTCAGCATCACCCCGATGACACAAACACACACACTCGGGGGCTTATACACATCCCCCACCCATCCATAGGCCTCAGCCTAAATCTAACCGCGCTCTGCCCCGAGCGCTCCCACGCTACCTAGCCACAACTCTCGCACCTCTGAGCCGCCCCTAAAGGGTTCCCCTGAGCATTGGCTGGGGAGTCAAGGCTTGGCCACACCTCAGTGTGTTGACTCCCCAGATAGGCTTGACTCAAAAGGGTGTGATCCTTTTAGAAAAAAAATTTTAATACTTAAAATTTTTATAAAAAGAACTAGGTAGAAATACATAATTAAAATTAATATATATATACACATATAAAAACTATTTTTTTATAAATTCAACTTAGAATACCTAAATTAATATATGTATACAATTTTTCACACATTAAATTACTTAAAAGAGTTTCTCAAGTGAAATTAGCATAAGGTGATTTTTTAAAAAAAATCTTTATAAGTTTAACTATAAACATATAAAGTGAAATATAAGTCATTGTATACCTCAAATTAATAACAATATTATATAATATTTCTTTTATATTTAAAAATTTACCTTAATTTAAACTGAGTACGTTTCATTAAAACATTTTCTTTAGAACCATGATATATGAAAATACCATTTAAAACATTTAGACATATTAAAATGATTGAAATTTCACAAAATTATGAAAGCATAATAAAAACCAAGTTTTTATAAAAAGATAAACCTCATAAATTATAAAAACCCTTTAACCAACGGTCATTAAATTTAGAGACCCAACGGCTACATAAAAAGGTAATGGTCAAATTGGTGTCATATAAAACCTGGTCTCGGGGTGACTTAAACTCAAGGTGATTGAAGGAGAAAAAGAAAAATAAGATGGTTCAAGTCATCCCTTTAGTAATTAGTGTGGATGTGGTGGCTTCAGCCATTATTATGTTTGTTTTGATGGATGCTAAACACCCATATCTTCTTCTCAGGGTTCTCATTGTTTTGAGTGGTCTTCCTGTAATCTTAATAGGGTTTTTAATTGGTATCTTTGGTTAGTGATCTTTCCTTGTAAACTCATAATGTTGTAAGACACTTCAGTGTTAAAATCTTAAATAAGGAGTTCTGTGTTTTATCTTTTATATTTTGTTTGGTTAAAAGAATAAAACTTTAATGGCATTAAACACACAATTTCTTTTTATAAGGTTTTGAAATATTTGGGGTGTTACAGTACCCCATGAAGACAGATGATCTATCATACACACAACTTCCCAAAGCTCTCCATTGAAATATTCTCCCTAATAATGAGGAAGTGAACCAACTTTGTGAGTTGGACTACTGTCACCTAGATGGCTTCAAGACCTTTCACTATTCATGGAATCACTATGGTGAAGTCTATGAATATTTCATCTCTTTTCTAATCTATAATCTTAAGAGGCTACAACAAACCCACCAGAGCCTAATGCCCAGCCTTCACCTACCGATAGTTGAGGCATCCTGAAATAAACTCATCTATGCTTCATCTCATGCTGGACCTCCAAAACTTACACTGAATATACCTATACATCTTACCCACATTGAGATGTATAGCTAAAGGAGAACTATGGAACTCCCACATCACCTCTTCTTTCATCATGATCGAAACCACTATTACCCCCTAGAATAAGATCTTGTGATTCCCTCATTCAAAAAAACCATCAGATGAAATTCCTAAGGATATCTGTTCACACAATATCTCATAGTTGATGTCACCTAGAAGGTAGTACCTTCACATCCTCAAGGCAAAGACTACCACTTCTAGCTCTAGGGAGTGAGTTGAGTAGTTTTGTTCATTGGGTCTCAACTTCCTTGACCCATTTGTGATAACTACCTGTCATTTCATCAAGGTTAACATTGAGCATGAAAGTCTACCAATGGAAAATGAAGGTGAGTAGACTCATCCAACCATGAGAATCTAGACACAGAAAGAATTTGGAATACCCCATGTATCTCTACCTCTCTTGGAAGAAGAGTAACCCCAAATTAGAAAGTATTCCACACCCACTAGTGGAATCCCAATAAAAAAAGTGTCTAGTAGAAAAGCTTCACTGGAAATTATAGGACCTGCTTCAAAACTCCAACGAACATCCTCTTCCTGAATTCACAAGTCAAAGGGACTCATCCACCACACCTTGATACTATCCATTTTAGGCAGAACCTATTCTACGTTATGGTTTTTATTATGTCTAAAAAAGTTTTCTAAGTGGGGGATGAACCCCTCTTCATTTTGAATTCAAATCTACATCAAAAAACACCGACACATGGTAACAATGACGCCCCAAATCACCCTAGTTGATCCTTGAGAAAGGAGCAGAAATAAAAGTGTACCTCACAACAATGTCAAAAAATTTACACTAAATAAGGTAGAAAGGATATAGAGCTTACCTCTTATCATATCATTCATTGTGGGGTCATAGAAATTCAAAGCCTATAGCTATCCATGGCCCTGGATGCTAGCTCCCTGATCCTGATGTGGGCCTCCTGGTTGGGGTGGAAGGATCTCATACTGAAGTCCACCACCCATAGCTCTTCTTGATCCTCTACCAGATCCACCTCCCTAGGAACAACCATGTCCCCACCTGGGAGATCCCTGATCACGATGATGTCTCTTATGTGGCGGTCCATATGCTATCTCTTTGAGATGCTCAATACATCTAGTTGGGGTTTACCTTTCCATGTGACATCACTCATCCCAAGTATAGAACCAACCCTCCCTAGGCTATTTCAGTGATCTATGCTTCCCTAGAACTGCCTGACCACGTGCTTGTGTCTGATCATGGGAAGGCCTCCTATGTTGAGATCATATCAACTGATGTCTTCTAGATTCCGTAGATGTGTCAGCTCTGTAGTATCCACTACCATTTCTATCTAACTAAAATCTATCTAACAGAAATCTCTCTATTACAAGTTCTTGCTCCAGCACCTTGACACAGGTGGGGATGCACAAGGGTACTATTATTTCCTAAATCTCTCTGCGGAGTCCCATCTAAAAATTCCATGCTCAGAAGTATCCACTACAGATCATGTTTAGAGAGTAATGAGTCAGGCTTATGAACCTAGAAGACTACTCTTCCACTATCATCCCCCTACTGATGTTCTAGAAGCCCCTGAATCTGAATGGAGCATAAGCAGGAGAGGTAGTACTCCTCATAGAATATATGATTGAAGTCATCCCATGAGATTTTTGACTCATCATTCATCTGAGTAAACAAGATCCACTAATATCCAACCACTTCATAGAAAAGACTGGGTGCCAAAGCCACCATATGATCTATTGGTGTCTGAACAAGACTAAAGAGGCAGACCACTGACTCTAGTCAATCATCTGATGATTGAGGATCTAGCTCACTGTGGAACCTCAATAGTCTTTGGTGCCGGAACTCATTGAGTACTCTCAGCCTACGCACATCCTCAGCCTACTCTGCTGGGAATATCTGCTGCTCAACAGGTGGAGGTACTGATACCTACCCAACTAGAGGAAGGGGATCACATGATTGACGCTGAACTCAGGCACTGTCACTCATAGGTTTGTTGCCATGAACTAGAGCTGGTATCCTGGCTCACTATCGTTGCAGAGGCATCCTGGAAGTCATCAAGGAGTACCATGGTTATATGATCATATATATATATATCAACAATAATGGGGAGCTGACTCAAGAAGGATAGTCAAAGAGTCAATCCTATATAATACATGTACCATTGATCCCTACAAAAAATGTCTCATCTTATAGAGTCAAAAATTAGGTAATCAGGGTTCTAGTGAATAGATACATCAGCTGCCCACACCATCACTTAACTCTCTATAATGAGATATTCTCTCAAGATACTTTGACATTGTTTCCCTAAACCCAACCAATCCTTCTAATGGGAAATGTCCAAACAATATCCCATTGAATGGACTTGCTTTGATACCAATTTCTCATGACCTGACCCATTAAAGGTACGACCAGAAACTACCCCAAGATTGAATCCATAGGAAAAGGGTAGAGATGAGTGCCAAAGGAACAAAAAACTTGGGGAGGCCTTTTCCTAAGTACTTGTACACATTCACACAACCAACTCAATGAAAAAGTGTTGAGGGAAATGAGTAAAATATGCTACATTATTGTAAGTAAACCAAACATTCATGGAATTCTAAACAAAACAAAGCACTGTAGTGTAAACTGAAAAGAAAAGGAAAAAATACAAGCCCACCCAAAAATATGTCCCAACCTACCAAAAATAGAAAATTAAAACAACTCAGAGATCCCAAATTCTGAATCTCAAGCTATGACCATCGTATGTGGTCTAAGAAACCCATATTCCTAAACTCCCCTAAAGTCACGATTGACTTATCCATCATCTAAAAAGACATGACACATGTTGGGAAAATCCCATGAAGGGGTGAGTATATACATACCCAATAGAACTCCCTGAAAGGGTAAAGGGGGAGCGATAAGAGATACAAATAGTGGGAATTAGTAGATAGAACAAGGTAAAATAAAAAGAGTACAACTCAACCTAATAAGAGAGTGAAATTAAACTAATCCAAATATAAGGAGATCAAAACAGTGAGGAGATGAACTTCTCATCGAGTCTTTGCTACCTATAGTAGGGGATTAGACTCATCCAACTTCGAGAAGCTAGACCCAGAAAGCACTTGGCATACCCCATGCATCTTTTCCTCTACAGGAAGGAGTGTCACCAAGTCCAAAGAGTGGATCCAGAAGAAATTATATATATATATATATATATATATATATATATATATTCTCAATCAAATAATACCAAACAAGAGAGTAAGGGGATCTCTATCTCATAGCTCATCCCAAGAAGAAGAGTCACCAATAGTTTCTAGAGTAACCATCAACGATGCACAACATCCCACATGTCTTCCTTAATTATTCAAGTAAAAGAGGTTGAATCACCAAACCTCGATACTATCCTCTTTGTGAGACACTAACATGACTGCACAGTTTTCGGTCGTCTCACAAGGATGTGTCTCAATGGGGGAAAGCTTCCATATTTCTCAGGGAAACAAAGGTATGCCAAACCACATCTCACCATTGATACGTATAACAATATGTTACAAATTTTAAGTAGAGGAACCACTCCCTAGTGCGTCAGGGGGGGGGGGGGTCTAATCTAATAGTAGTCGCAGAGGACCTATTCCCTAGTGCATTAGGGGGGTTCCACTATAAAGGGTGAATAATTGAACCATATTATCATAACGGGGTTCCACTCTAGGCCATCAAGGATCCATGCCCTACCTGGTAGGGAGTTTTACTCCAAATTAACTATAGAGGACTCATGCCCATCCTTATGGGGGGTTCCAATATGATATCATCGAGGACCCACACCCTAGTGCATTAGGTGGGTTCTACTATGAAATCTAGGCTAGCCTTTCCTGACCACTGATGTCGCTGAACATCACCTGAATGAGCGTAATGTTCATAAAACCTCACATCAGAACTCAAAATCCACATTGGAGGTCACCTTCACATTCTATGTAGAAAAACATATAGGATATGTTGTTTACTTTCCTGAGATCGTAAACTAGTGAAAAGATTGCTTTTTACCGCAACATGTCCGAACGAGAAATCATGGGGCCCATGCCTCAGTCCCAAATTTTAAATTCCCAAAATAGCCTCAAAAGGTCTGTCTCAAAAATAGTATCATGTTTCTATAGATGGCACATCAATTGGATGCTATGTTTAGGAGTTATATTGGTTTAAAGATTCCACCTAAAGAGCTGCTCGTAGGCCTGCCTAAGACCATGGTCTGACCAGTCGTGGACCAACCACTATAGTTGGTCCATCTATAACTACAGTCGACCACTTATGGTGCATCTTTCCATGAAAAAACCTATACGGTTGGTCCACTTTATGCACCGACTGACCGTCGCGGTCGACCACCTCGATCGACTACATGGGAAAAAACTACAGTCGCTACACCCACGATAGATTGATATGTCATGGTCTCATGGTCGATCATCATGCTTGACTGCCCATGACCTGTCATGGTCATCGTCCCCAAGATATCTTGAACTTCCATAGCCTCATAGTCAATTATGGTCATGCTTCGCTCCGGTCTCCCCAGGTCAGACTCAGGTCAGACCCGAGTCCGTCTCAGTCCAGCCCACCTGGCCCACCTCAGCCCGATCCACTTGGTATGCATTGTCTTGGCCCACACTGCATCAGTTTACATGGTTTCCACCTAATGTGGATCCCATGGCTGCCCTCCATGTTCCGCAGTCATCTACCACTACCCGGGCCGTACCTCATGGCACTGCCGCTGCCACCACTTGCCGTAGCCACCCACGACTACCTTCTGCCATCCTGCAACTCCACTACCATGCACCTTCACTGGCCACCATGCACCGGTGGTACCTTTTGTGGACAACTTCACCCTATTCAATGCCCAATACTTGAAACAAATGTAGATCTAGGATCCTTAAACTAATATCTACACAGATCTATGCCTTTCTCCATGATCCATTATTGTTTCATCATTCCAAAAATATAATGATGATTTTGGGAAAAACAAAGGATGAAAATGAGAAAAATGGTTCCAAATATAGATCGATCTATGGCCGTGTTAGTTTGGCCATTAATACTGGTGTTTAAGAACAAAGCATTTGAAAATGAATGATTTTTTCAATCAATAACTTCAATCAGAAATATAGAATTCAAATTATAGAATCCTACCTTGATTTGGATCCATTCATCATTAATGAATATTCCTTCCTAAGATCGTGCAATTTGTCAAAGTTTTGTCATTTTCTCACCATAGGAGGAAGAGGGTGAGCTTTCCACGGTGGGAGAATTATGAGGCAACACTAACCAAAACCTCATGATAACCTATTTGTAACATTTTATTAGGTTAAGGTTAAAATGCTAATCCAGGCCCACAAATTGTAGTGAGATCTGAATATCTCGTGCCCTCTCACATTAGGTTGCACTTAGGTAAAACACCACATTAAAAACTCCACGGTGGTCTCAAATTTCTATTCTAAGTCCCCATTTAAGAGTTATTCAAAATAACATCCCAAATAAAATAGTTTAATTTAATTATTTTATTTACAATTACATCCATGGTGTCTTTTTCTACAGAAGACCCACGTCGCAAAAGTTATGTCTCACCTAGTGTAAATTCCACCCTCCGGATTCAACAGTGCCTCAGATTTCTAATTCGAGATTACTTTTGATAGTTATCCCACTTTCTTCATGTGTATAGTATAAAATATGCTTAATATTTTTATAAAAATAATTTTAGGCCCACTAGGCCTCGAAATCACATGCCACCTCCACACCTAGCTCTAGAAATATATAAAGAAATATTTAAAAGTCTTAAAAGGAAAAACCGGGTATTTAAAAATATTACCATGATAAATTAGATGCACAACCATCTATTATTGAGAGTATATAGGAATACTAGAAGGATGAAGAGTTTCTATTGAAGAATCTTGAAAATATTTTAGAGTTTGATTTTTTGAGGATTGAGATATATGGTTCGGAACATAGATATCTGTTACATGAAAATTAAAATTAAAGAGGGATATTTTGGATGATGTGTATAGATCATACATCAATATTTATCCAGGAATCACTCTAATATATAGTAATTTGATGAAAAACATCTAGTGGGATAACATTAAGAGTGATATTTTAGAGTTTTTATCATGATTCTTGGTATACTAGAAAGTAAAGGTAGAATAAAATATATCTAATGGTATGATACAATCATTTACCATATGAGTATGTGAATGGTAAAAAATAACCCTACATTTCATCATATAACTCTATATGACACCTAAAGTATATAATTACATCTGGGTGGTAGTTGATCGCCTTACCAAGTCACACATTTCATTATTAACATGGAATATTTATCCCTAAACTATATCACCATGACATATATAATAGAAGTGTTAAGACTGCATGTAGTTCCAATATAAATTAAATCTTATTAATATATGAGGTGTACCTAGATGTTTTTGAGAAGCCTTAATCAATAATTAGATATTGATCTGATCTTCAACACTACATATCACCATTCCATGGTTACTCAGTTTGAAGGGACAATGTAATCTCTATAGGATATGTTTATATCATTTTAAATATATTTCTAGGGATGTTAGGACAAGAAACTTCCCCTAGGGGAGTTCTCATATAACAATAGCTTCTATTATAGCTTTAAAATAGAACCTTATGCTGTTTTTATGGGAATAGGTGTCAGAATTTGACATATAGGGATGACATTGAAGAGTGGAATATGAATGGACCTGATCTTATCTAAGAAATAATGGAGCATGTTTAAACTATTTAGTGTCTTATAAAATATACATAATGTCGACAAAGAATCTATGTGGAAAATAATTGACAGGACATGGAGTTTTAGGATTGATACAAATAATTACTTTATATATCTCTATATAAGAATGGATTGTGGTTTAGGAAGAATGGAAATCTTAGTCTAAGATATTTCATCCACTTTGAGATCCCTGATCACATTAAAGCACTGGCCCCAACTAAAATATCTCATGTACATGATGTGTTCCATGTATACCTCTTGTGGAAGTACTTATCATACCCCTAACATTTACTAAATCTATAGGTGATACAATTATATAATGACCTCTTATGTGAGGAGATACCAATAATGATCATAGATCATAAAGACAAAGTTCTATGAAACAACACAGCTCACATGGTAAAAGTGTTGTGGTAGAACCACAAGTATGAGGAAGCGATATGGGAACCAGATGAAGCAATGAAAAATAAGCACCCTTGTCTATTTTAATGTGTTAAATGAAAATTTTTAGGATGAAATTTATGAAGGGGGACTAATCTAATGACCTAAACATTAATAAATGAATTCCCCTTTTTGAATGATTTAATTCTTTATCATGTAACATAGTTATAGAAAATACACGCACTATATTGATTTTTTTGGACAATTAGAATTTGTTGGATTTAAAATTCCATTAAATATTATAAAAGTTGATAACAAATAAATTTTATAGTAACCATTTATATTATTATATTAAGGGTTATGAATATGTCTAGTTGACATTGACAGAAGAAGTGATGGCCTCGGCCAGTAGTATCGTACACTATAAAGCCCATTTACTAGATCTTTCGAGCAAGATAACATCATTTTTAATTTCCCATAATAAAGCCTAATTTTTATTCCACAACTAAATAAAAAGTAAAAACACTTATGGAAGAATTTTAATCTTATAAAGATAATTTCCCAAACCATGTTTGTCGAACCACCCTAAGAAAATCTCACCATTGCACACCTTACCCAAAGGGAATTCACTATTGTAATAAAATAATATGTATCTAGACCCTAACAATATAATTGTTTATATTTTAATTTCAATATAATAATGATAATATTTATTCATTTTTAGTATTACTTTTTAAATGATTAAATAATGATTTTGATAAAAATTAGATTTTGATATGATGAAACACAAATTGTATTTTTGGGAAACATATAGTTTCAATCAAGAAACCCCTTTTGATGAATTCAAGAATTTTTTAATTAAATAATATTTAATAAAAAAGTATTATAAATTAATATTTATTAAATATAAATGATAATATAGGTTTATGAAGTTAAATGTAATTTTTTAGGGGTCGCAAAATTGTTATTATAAAAAAACCATCATTTTTAAATAAATGGGGATTTATTATTTAAATGTGTAAATTATCATATTTAGAGAAATATTTTTATAAAATAAATATTATTTTTTAAATAATCATATTTAAATTATCCAATAGTGAATATTTTATAATTTTCAGAGACGATCAAATTTTTGGGTAAAATTAAATATAATATAATTATATAATATCTATTATGACATCAAAAAAAGAAAAAAGTGAAATAATAAATACTATAAAGAGTGAAAGTTACTATTTTTTTTCATATTAAAATAATTTGTTTTTAGGTTATTTTATTAACTCTATAAACCCTTAATGAATCCTCTAAAACCTATATTATATTTTATGTCTTTAAAATCAATTATTTATAAACATGACTCACTTACACCACTAGAAGGGTATAATTTTAAGGATTATTTTTCATATACATATAAAATAATTAAATACACTCCACTTTGGTAGAAACCATGGGTAAAAACCATGGTATGATTTGTGATTTGGATTAATTTATCATATAGATTCCAAAACCTATGTTTATAAATTAATAAAGAATTCTCTTCTCTTTTTCTATATAATCCCACCCAACCACCCATTAACCATCATTAGAAACCCATATAACATGAAGTTAATCTTCTTTTAACTCTCTTGATACCTAAAATAATTCCCCAAGATTTTATTAAGCTGCTTCCAAGCTTTTAGAAGCACCCTCTCAGGTTAAGTGATCCTCTCCTTCGCCACTTTACTCAAGAAAGTTCTTTAATTTTTTTCTCTAAATGATCATTTAAAGATATGTTTTCACACATCCCAATTATTGTACCTATAATTTTCAAGTAATGAAACACACCTTTCACTCTCATTTAACCTTTCCATGAATCTATATGTACCCTCATTATACTGCTGAAATCATCCAACGATTTTCCATGCTAAAAATTCTTAGTGTGAATACCCATTCCAAATTCCAATAAATGGTATTCAACAAGTTGTAACTATCATTCATTTATTAGTTATTTTAATTATTGTCACCCAGACACATTAATTGCGGTGTTAAAAGTTATGAAATACATCCTTCTTTTGTATAATCTATGTGGAAAATATATGCATGTACATGATATAAAGGTGACGGGTGGAATCAGAATTATATAGACCTCCAATGAATTGGGTAAATATTTTATCTCTAGAGATTAAATTTATAGTGAAATATTGGTTATCCTAATAACACTATTTTTTATGTCTTGTTGGTTATCCTTGAATTATGTTTATAATGTTATGTTTTATATTGTTTCCACATTCCTATGTTTCCAATATGTTATCATGTTATATCATGGATAATTATTTAAGATTTTGATTCTTTAACCTAATATATTACATTGATATTCCTCTAGGATCACATTTACATATTCACCCTACACAATGATTTTTTAATTCACTTATTAGGACTTATAGATCACATATTTTATTTATATGTCCCGAGGTTTTCCCAAAAACCTCTCTCAAATAAAGAATGACCCAAAAGAAGAAAAAAAGATGGAATCATACCTTGATCAAAAAAATATATGTAATAATTCACCCCATAATAATTCTTTCTTCCCCTAGATATTCTCAGTATTATGAACCTGGTAGGAGATAAGGCCATTTTTTCATAATCCATACCTCTCACTCCCAATTCTCATGGTTATCCCTACCACACATCCTGCTAACTTGAACCAATGGGATCATCTTTCGACATAACACTATATCTTATCAGTCCACTATTTGAATAAGCCTTTCAACCAGTGAGGTTTCATATTCATTCTCAATATCCTCCCATTCAATCACATGGGTCAGATCTATAAGATAATTCTTTATTTGGGAAACATGGAACACAATGTGGATATAAGTCAAATGAGAAGGTAATTCTAATTAATACTCCACATTCTTGAATTACTTCAATATCTCAAATGAGTTTACAAAATGATGTTTTATCATACTTTTATTTCCCAAATTTCTATGTTCCAACTGAGGTAAAAATCTACAAAAAGTATGATCATATACCTCAAAGTCCAATGAATGATGATGCTAATTAACATAATATTTCTAGTGACATTGATCTTTCATTAACCTATTCATTATCAACTAAAAAAATATCTATCATCTCTTGAATAGTTCTTGGTCCCAACAAGAACCACCCACTATCATCTTCCATATAAATAGATGATATGTGTGGCCCCTCATTTGATGCCTTAAATGATGACATATGGATTGATTCCTACTAAATTGTTTATAGTAAAACTCTACATAGGGTGGATGTTTCTCATAAGTTCAACTGAAGTAAAAAATTCATGACAAAAAAATTTGTTCCATAATCTATATGAATTGCTCAGTATTTCAATATTCCTAGGAAAGATAATTCATGCTAAACATATACTAGGAACCCATCCTTGTCTTCAATTCACACTAGAATTTGGATATAAAATGATTTTATCTATATAATAAAATATAGCCAATGGAACTCTATAATGTATGAGAATCTCTCTCACATACATGTTCCCAAGGTCCGCTACCTTCATTGAATCCTTGTCTATATCATCCAATTTTCACACTTGAATGGGTAAATGTTAGAGCAACCCAGTAGGTCTCTAATTTCCACTGTAATTATATGACATGTGAGGCACCAAAACATGAAACCTATAATCAATCTTCTTATTCTCATTCAATATTAATGACATCAAAATTAAGCATACATCATGGTATCTCCAAGGTTATTAAAAAAACATGATCAATTCCCACTATCCAAAATATAATTCCCTAATTCTATGAAAACAACCATCATTTATTTAAAGTATAAAACTATATTGGGAGACCAATACCACTCACTTGATGTCTCGCTGCAAAAAATATTACTTCTAAAATACTAACACTCTGTATCCTCATCCTGTCCAAGTCATATATGATAATCCATAAATAATAATGGATGATTATAAGATATTAATACTAGTTTCTAATCTCTCACTTGATACTAGGGAATATCAAAAAACAAGCTCGTGAAGATCCACTTTTCCTGTGATTCCTTTACATCCTATGTTGGTAATGTTCTTCTCGTTGCATCTATGACTGCATTTCATTTCCTGAGGCTGTATGAAATATCAAAATCAAAGGTATAAAGTTACTCTACTCAAAATATCTATTTTATATTTATATCTCTCTGAGTGATGATATATTTTAGTCTCTAATGGTATAAAAATCAATAAATATCTTCCTAAAGAGGTAGTTCCACCATTTCTTAAGTATTTTTATCACTACTAATAACTCAAGATCATGTATGGAGTTTCTATTTGTATGAGGCCATAATTGATGTGAGATATAAGATACTACATATATTCCCAACATCAGGGAAAAAAACCAACCCATTCCTAATGAATATTTGTAAAAAATACTCCAAACTTAGCTTAGGAAGAATGAAAACTAGATTATAAGTTAATCTCACATTCAACTCTTCAAGAGATCTCTGGCACTGATCTAAACAAACAAAAATGAATCCCATATAGGTTAACCTTTTAATAGGTAATGTAATATTAGAGAAGTCCCAAACAATGATACTATAATTACCAATTAACTCCATGAATATCTGAATCTCTAAAACATTTCTCATCTACTCCCAAGACATCACTGTTGAATCAATTTAGGATCCACTGAATCACCCTTTCAAGAAATTACATGTTCTAGAAATTTCACCACCTAAATAAAGATTTTTTATTTGGAGAGCTTACTATATAAAATATTCACTCTAAAGAACATAATGATGATATTTATATGCTAATATTTATCTTCTATAATATGGAATAAACAACAATATCACCCTTGAATACAATAACAAAATAATCCAAGAATTGATGTAATACATGGGACATTAAATATATAAGCACCACATGAGCATTAGTAATGAAAAATGACATAAAAAAAATCATAATACCTATACCTACACCCTAATTTTTTATTAGGAATATCTTCCTCTAAAACACTTAGATGATGGTACACCAATCTCAAATTAATTTTCAAAAAACAACATGATACATTAAGTTGGTGGGAAATATCATCAATCCAAGGAAAGTATTATTTATTCTTTACTAACACCAAATTTATTTTCTGGTAATAAACAAAATTATATTGAGAAATAATATCATCAATCTGAAATAGATATAATGAGATCAATTTCATCCCTGTAAACATTTCTACTGAGAAATCAACTTCCCTATGATGTGGTAACCTTCAGAATTAATCTAGAAAACATTAGGATACTCACACACCACTATAGGTTGAGGAACACTAAATCAAGAATAAAAAACATGAACAAAATACAATGATAACTAGAAAGGTATAATCTCAACTCTTTGTGTAATAATACCTTCTCTTCAGAACCCCAAATAATACTCAACCTTGACAACATGAATGTTTCTATATGAAGAAAGAAACTATACATGATGATGATAGAAATAAATCTTGTATTTATAGAAAATCATAAAATAATTTCAAATTATAATATAAAATATTCTAGGATAAGAAACTAAAAATTATCATACTAGTTTGGGGTTAGTAATCATCACTTGACACTCAAGAAATTTAAATCCCTACTCTCTCTTATTTCAAAATGGAGTGAAATGATTTATTATGAAAGGAATAAGCTCAAAATGTGCACCCAATATATTGACCTGGTTGAAATATATAAAATATTTTGTTAAAATAATAAAAAAAATCCATTACCATAGAAGTTGAAATAAACACCATACCTCTCATGGTAGCAGTTCTTTCCTCTAACTCCTCTAGTGCACACTCCTCTATATAAATACATCCATCCTCATTATTCATCCTCATCACCACCAAAGAATCACTTATGGAATGAGGTTCAATTGGCATCCCAACCCTTTTTTTGTGTTAGTTATAATCAATGATACCTAGGAGAGGGTGGATATATATATCTACTACAAGGGGATTCCATCTAATAAATGTTCTAAAGTTGACCAAATTTACCACATGTGTGACACACCCAAGGTTTTACCTTACAACAAGGTTTAAGGTGTCCATTTTTCTACACTGGTAAAAACATCCTAACTCTACCCTAATTTATATTTCACACCCCAACTTATAACTTATTTTTTTTCCTATTAACTTTTATGAAAAAATAAAACTATGTATACCTCCTACTATCACTGATGCTCTAAAGAGCCCTTTCTTCTTGGTTATTTCTACATCATACATAGCTACATTATAAACAACATATGTATAAGTGGGTAGGCACGTAAGAATTATCATATAGTGAATATCTTCCCTAAAATCCCTTTTGAACCCCACTGATTTATATAATAATTTGAAATAATATCTGGATATAGGTAAACAAACTCAAAAAACTAAGTATCATACTCTGTAACAAAATGATCTTCCTACTATAATGTAACATTACTTTATCCTTTCTCCACTCTAAGTGTTTTAGTGTGGAACTGTATATTATAGGTATTCTAGGTGTGGTCTTCAGGAAAATTGGACTTCACAATAGATTCCCAGAACATCCTTCCTATCCCATCAATAATATATGTGGGGATCCCAACCATGGTATCTTCTAGAGTTTTCAAAAAATTAAAATTCCTCCAAAAGCTCTTGATCCCTTCTTATGAAAACTAATGACCCATGACACCAAAAATGACCAGTAAATTTTTCTTATTGAATTATGAATCATTGTAAACATTACATTATATTTCAATTTTTGTGACTTAGACCATAGAAAGAAACATTCAGATGATAGATTCCATAGATTGGATCAACCTATGTATTTTCCTACAAGGATTGATCTACAACATTGATGTTAATATTCTTTATTTTTTTCCAAATAGGAGCCATTATTATCAAAACAAGGGGATGAAAATAAATTGAAAAAAAATATTCCTTTATCATAAATATAGAATAATTAATTGGATCTAAATGGTTAAAATTACAAATAATTACACTTGATAACCCTGTAATTCCCATGGAAACATGAGGTTCATCAAGAAAGTGAGCTAGCGAGTCACACTCCCCCAAAACTAGTCAAGTTCTGACATTCATAACTCCATTCTATAAATAACCCCAAAACATAGAAAGTAGATACACAATAATAAGAATAATATTTAATGAAACCTATCCTTGATACAAACATTTAATAGACTAACTTGATTCAAACCATCACATCGCCGAAATTATCCAACCTTACGACTCAAAAAGAATTCCAGATCATCAAAAACTGTTGAGAAGCACCAAGGTATCATACAAGGTAACACGGTAATGATTTCACCCTAAAAAACTAAATTATAAGATGTAAATAGACATAGTATCATAATAAATATAAAAAAAATTTGGTCTTATTTCAAAATAACAAAAAAAAGGTCACATAAAATATCTGTATACTGGGGTCCCAGAAAACAAAAGAAAGATAATCATGACCATGGAACCTAAAATAACCCTTGGGGTCCAACTCAATTTGGATACAAGTAACCACCATCCTAATTGACCAAAAAGGAAACATTATCCTAGGGACTCATCCCCTACATGATGTTATTCTCTAAAATTCTATTCTTCAAAACCAAGTCTACAAACCCCCAAATGAAAAAATAAGGCATGATCACTAAAGCTCAGTAGGATACCACTAAAGAATCTATATAATTTATATTCAATACATCCATTAGTTAATCAATAAAACATATTTTAGAAAAAATGTCAGATAAATCATTTCCCATATAAAAATAATACTATTGATGTTATATTCAAATAAATAGTATAATACAACATATCACATATCCAATAACATAAAGAGAATAATAAAATAGTTTTCAAGAATCAACTTCCATATCATAATTAACTGTGAATATAAGAATATTTAAATATCATGCATAAAATGAAATTTCAAATCATTCAAATAGGGAAATCCCTTATTTAAGGGTGTACGCAACTAAACAACTAAGAGAAATAAAGGAATAGTAGCTGAAATTTTAACTCTTAAAATCAAGGGACCAAAAATCAACAAATAGGTTACCCCTAGGATCTATGGGATCATGAAAATATCTCATATTGGTATCTTACTACACCAGGTCTCATCCATGTTTAATTTTCCTCTATACACCATGGTGTCCCAAAGTGATTTATTTTATCATTATTTTCAATAAAAAAATTATGTTTCATAAATATTTTACAAGGAAAAAAACATTTCAAATATAATTAAAATTTTCATTAAAAAATTTATATAGTGATACCACACCTCTATCATCCTTTAAAACCCATTTCCATTTTAAATCAATTTTTAGACTTTTTATCGAATGCATGAAGTGTATAAAATCTAGTTTCAAAAGAAAATACATTTAAAAAACCCCTTTCCATTTCCACCAAAGAAAAATTCACACTAGTAATCTATCTAAAAAATTAAAGTAATAAAAATAATCCCATGAACACTAATATGAACAATGGATAGACCATAAGATAGAAGAACCTACCTAATGAATGATGAAAACAACATTTCCTTCATGAATGGTAATGAGAGGGAATGAGATTGGGTCATAGAGAACCTATATCCAAATAAAAAAATTTAATTATCCATGTATATGACATATAAAATTATTTATTCTCAATTAATATCAAAATTATTGATAATAAGTGAGTAAAATTTGTTGAAAATGATCCACTTACTAGATTACACCTAATAAATATCCAAGCTTCCAACTAGCATAGAGATTTTCCACCAGGGATAGGAAGAGGTCCAAGAACATCAGTTTAGAGAATATAAATTAGAAAAATATAAATTATTTTCAAAGGTGTCACATTAGAGGTGTTAAAATCATAATACATGAAAAAGTGACATTTAACCCCATACTAAATTGCACACCCAACTGTATCACCAATGAGATATTGGACCTCACTGGACATCTGGTGGAAACCCAATAGATAGCTGGTGTCACTTTTAGAAATGAAGGTGTTATTATATAAATAAATAGATATATTATGGCCAATTTATACCACAATCTACCCAAAAACATTCTCTAAACCCATGAGTTACCCAAAAACATAAATGACAAAAAAAGTGAGCTTCATACCTGGTAGTACATACCTGGGTGTAACATGACCATCAATGTATAAAATATATTTAAGTTAAAAGGGAAACAAAATTACTATAAAATAATGAATATATGGTTCCAAAAAGATGAATAATAATGAGATATGATATTGAATAAGTAAGTAAGATCACACAAAGTTTGAGAATTAGTATTATATCTGTTAGTTGAAGAAGAGTTAAACATGGTAACTCTAGTGTAAAATTATTCCACTTATATGAATAAAATTTAGGGAAATGGATTAATTTTTTTTAATTAAAATAATTTAAATTATATAGTTGGTCAAATTTAATTTTTTTTAAAAATAATTAGTGAAAAAAAATTACCGCGACCAAGGTAAAAATGGGTTTACCATGGATTTTAACTAAGAAGATAATATTTAAAATGACCTACCAACATGTCAAAATCTTATTTTTGGAATATATTTCCACCTTATACAATCCCAAATTAGAACATAATATTATTATTTTTCTTTCTTATGTGAATGAATTTATCATTTTGGATTCTTTTAGGAAATTTCCAGGTAATTTTCAGGAGGGTTCTCTTTCCCCACCTATAAAAAGTCACTCCATACCCTCAATTATTCACACTCATAAATACATTTTTATAGAACAAATATTTTCAAAATATATCCCAAATACTTATAAAAAATTTATAGCTTATGTTCCTCCCAAAATACTATCTCTAGTGTCTATAAGAGGATATCCAAAGGAGGTTTCTCTTAGAGAAGGTAATTACCTTAACAATGATCTTTCATTTTATTTCTTATTTTTTAACCTTAAATTATAGATTTATACTTAAAATATAATAAAACTAGTATCTAACATATGATATATTTTATTATTTTTATGCCATAATATTTTTCCATTTCCACTTCGATCAAATGGGTAATGAAATCATCGATCGTGTGTACGACAGACTACCGCCTCATGAACCAATGTAGTTCTTTTTCTAGCACCATATTTTAAGGAATTATATAATGATGGATTTAAGACATTTATCTGATATATATAATATTATTACACTTCTATAATTTTAATATCACATATACATTTTTATGTTCTATTCTGTTTCAAAAAAGGATAATGTCGCTCGTGTGTACGGCAGACTACTGCCTCGCAAAATGATGTTATTTTTTTCACTTACGCATTACATGGAATGTAATCAGGATAAAATAAAAAGTATATATGATATATATGAGATGATATTGATTCTATAAAATTAATATATCACTAAATTCCTTACCCTATAACCCATTAGGGGAATGATATTGTCTCTCATGCGTACGTACGACCTACCATCTCCATTAAGTGATGTGATTCATTTTCCATGTAAAAATTTCATAAATGGTTATAAAAATGTATATCATAAGTAAATATTAAATTTATAACATTATTTTAATTATAGATATGATATAAATATATATCTTATTCACAATAACTGCAACTTTCATGACAAAACGTGCATGAGGAAATAAGACAAATAACACCTGAAAAAATGAAACTAATATAATATTGTTAATAAATAGGTGGTGAAATATTATAATATATAAGATATTATAAATATTATTATGATTCTGGTATAATTTAATACCATAATTAAAACTATTTTATAGTAGTTACAAACACGTATGAAGGAAATCAGATCTGAGGTAAGGGTTTCTCGTCTCACTTTTACTTTTATGATATATATGCAATATTAACAACGTATTTTATTTGTGTGGTGTATATAATTAACATTTGATATGATATATCATGAATATATTTATCTTAATGGAATTAAATGTTTCATTTTATTTCATTTATATTTTGTGTCTTATGATTCAAAAGTGACAAAAGTGGTAAAGGTTTATTTCACAATATCATCATTATTCAAGATTATTTATGTTTATATATCCTTTGGTGGAATTAATTAATATTTATATCTTAAAATAAATCTATTCACATCACATCTAGTTATTCATGATATTTTTCAAGTAATAGTACCATTTCCACCTCTTTGGTACATAAAATGATTTATAAAATGTTTTTAAGAAAATACGACATTATTTATCTCTTTGGTCGGAAATCCTTTTACATAGAAACCCATGTTTTCTAAAAATGTTTTAAAATATTTTTTTAACATTTTAAAAATGATTCATTAAATATATTTTTACTCATTTTTTAATTTTATATTTTTTTAAATGAATCTTCATTTCATTTTCAAAAAAATGTCCATTTGGATTTTACAAAAATGAAAAAGGATTCTTTTTATTAATGTGTACGTTATGAAAAAAATTTTCCACCATCATGACCAATCAATGCTTTAATTCTTATTTTAAAATTTGTAAAAATTTATTTTCTATGAAAAGTGTTTTCAAATTTTTATGTGAATATTTTGTTTTAATATGCGATTTTTAAAATCTAAAGGTTCTTTTTATAATTTTCTTCAAAGATAATTTCATGTTATTTCTATTCACCATAAACATTGAAACACACCTATCATGGGGTGTGGAAAAAGAAAATTTTAATTTCATAACATGTCATAGAGACTGACTAGGATTGTCTCACTTGAGGAGTATTGTATTTTGTTCAATTGATGATTTCTAATTATCCTAATCTAATTATTTTTGGGTTTTTTATTATTTAATGAAAACAATGGTTTTTGGTTTTGTAAAATAAAGAAATGAAATAAAATAACACTATCCTAACATATGGAGGAAACATAGAATGAGGGTTATAAAGAAAGGTTGTGGTCCTAGAGTTGGTCACATTGGTTCTTTCATTATTTATTTTTTATATTAAATTTTATAATTAGTTTGATAAAATCTCATTAACAAATTACTTTCCTCTGATTTATTGCATGTTTGATTTTAGCATTCCTTTGGTGCACCAAACCACCCCTCATCCAATAGTCAAATAGAATAACACCTCAACAGAGAATGAAATTCCTAAAATATTCAGCTCCATCGTATGTCATTTCATCTATCCAGGCACACCCTCCTCCACTATATGAAGGGTTTTCCCAAGTGGGGGGGGGGGGGGGGGTAATGAATCAATAAAATGAAATGAAATTATAAATAATGTCATTGCAGATTACTACCACACCCATGGAATATTATCACATCCACTAAAAAATATATTTAAAACATGATTAATTGAAGAAAAATAACATAGTGACACCTCTCCTATGGATAAACCTCATGTTAGTCACTCACACATTGAAAATTGAAAAGAGATCATAATAGAAAGATATAAGAGAGAGATAATTAGATCAGGGTTGTAAGAGAAATATATATGAAATAGAAAATTGAAACACTTGAATTAAAATATAATTTAATTACATGGGAAAAGAAATCAAAAAACAAAAATAAATAAAGAAATCATAAATCATTGGTATCACTACAACACATCACATTGGAAAATCCTAAAAAACTGATGCCTTCTCCTCTAGCCGGGGATTGTATTTATAGGCCTCAATCCACCCCAAGTGCCATAAATGGAATTATAAATGGGTAAAAAAAATATCATTGAGTCACAGAGTTATTAAATTTGTATTCCTCATTAATTTAGTCTGATCATTCCATTTTTGTCTAATATGATAATTTAAACATAATGTAATTAGTGTACATGATGTGTATTGTTAAGGGCCATGATTTTTCTTCATTATGTGTCCTTATTCATGTTCAAAAAATCTCTTTAGTTGCACATCATGTCAATGACTCACATAATGTGTAATTTTTATTTCTTATAGGTTTCACCCATTTTAGTCTAGATATTTAATTCAAATCTCTGAACTTGGTCCTTGACTTGTACTTGACCATACGATAACATCAATCTACCATCACAAATCTGGTGTTGCACCACATTGCATTGCGACCTCACAGAATTTTTTAGCACACTATATTCATCACATTTTTTTATTTTTTCATAAAACTCTATATCCTTCCATAAAACATAAAAATATTTAAATTATAGAATGATTGATAATTTAATGTGAAAAAACATTATGTTTTATATAAAAAAATAAATGAAAAATACGACTATGTCAGACATTAACCATCTACTTTATTTAGGATCCACTAAGGATATGTTGTATTGATACTATCCATATTATTTTTCTGTATGGTTTATGATCAGTTTTATTGGAAATGTATAATTTTATTACCATTCACCATTTTACTTTATATGGTTCATGATTATGTTAATTGATTGGGTTAAGTATTAACATTTCATATCTTATTTTTTCAATATGACTGTTTATATTGATTATGTTTCACCTATTTCATATGAGGAATTTATTGGATGTTTTAAGTGATGAATGGGGTGCTCTATAGCCCCATGATTCACTAATAGATCTCATGATATGATCTAGACTGGGTTTTGGTCAATGTCATACCCATTTATTTAGATATCTTGGCATAAGTCCTCAATTGTATGTTTTAGATGTATGAAATTATGAATTACATCATTATGAATTTAATTATTGATATTCTATCTGAGTTTTCAATTAATTAGTACATTCTTGGTTATGCTTTTGAGCTTATGTGATTTATAATATCGAATAATTTGATCATCATTTATTCCTACCATATTATGATCATGTTATTGATTAAATGGAACGTTTTTTGATTATTTACCTTACTATATGGGTTATAAATAAATTATTCACAACCTTCATCATAATCTTAACCTTACTGAGAATTTGATCTCACCCCTTTCATATGTATTATTTTCCCCAGAATACTAAGAAGTGTTTTTTGATTGATATGAAGGGTTATATTATAAGGAATAATGACAATATCAAAGAAAATACATTTTGTATTTCATGTTTTCTATTGTAATACTAATTTAAACTATGTATCTAGTTTACCAAGACTATTAAACAATTAATTCTCTTAGTATGTGATTCCATATATCTTATACCAATGTAATAAAGCAGACACCGACTCATGGATACTTGGGTCAGGTTCACTATAGGGAATAATCCATAAATACCTCTATGAAATTCTATGGGAAACCATAAAAAATACTCACAGTATATCTTGGAAGGTACATGGGGAATTGAACAGTCTAAATGGAATCCTTTGGTAGGAAAATATACCAAATAGGAAAGTTAATTTCATATTATCCTGATCATATGGAGTAATAAGAACTTATAAATAACCAAAAAATACATCCAATAAAAAATATTGTGTCTTTCTATCAGGTCTCTTAAGAATTTGATCGATGAATGGTTAGGAAAAATGGTACTTTCAAGTGAATTTATTTATTTTTATTTAATCAATACACAAACTCCAACTATGTTTTACCCTCTTTGGAACTAATTTATCTATCCCATTTCTAAAAATAGTTACACCACTTCTATTAGAAGCAACTTGAATAGGAGTAACCCACTAAGAATCTGAAATGGGATAAATGATAGCTTCCTTAAGAAAATTTTCAACTTCTTTTTTAACAACATCATAGAGATTTGGATTAATTTTCCCTTGTGGATGCCCTGTCAGTTTAGCCCCATCCTCTAAAATAATCTTCTACATGAAAATAGAGGGACTAAAACCTGATATGTTATCCAAGGTCCATATGATTTTCCTAATGGTGTCCCTTAAAATATTCATTTTTTTTCTTCATGTTTTCAAGGGATATTTTTAGAAATTATAATAAATAATCTCTCACTACTAAATAGGTATTAGTATTTGATATTTAGTGGCAATAGATTAATTTCCAATGTGTGTGTGTGGGTGGGGGTGATGTATGGATGGAAAAAATTAAAGTAACTGAAACATGTGCACAATGAACATTAGTATCAGAATAAACATCATCAAAATAATAGAATAATTCATCAAATCCATCATCATGCACAACATACATGTCATAATTAGAAATAACATGCTCATAATCTAAATATGAATCCATAAAAAAATCAAATCCTTGATAGGTGTTTCATTATAAATAGGTGTGTAAATTATCCTATAAATAAAAATAAAACCAATGCTCATAATATATCAAAGTATAAAATAAAAAAAATCCTAGGGGTTTTTACATGATAATTAAAAATGGGGAATAAAAAAAATAGAATGATCCTATAAAGTGTACTTCATTGATTACATAATATTAAATCTCAAAAAATCATCTCCAAACTCCATGGAAAGTCTACCCTCTTGTAAATCTATAATCATTTTAGCATTTTTTCAAAAATTCCTTCATATGATAATGGTATCATGAGAATTTACCTAATCTTCCTCCATTTTAATCATGTAGAAATCTAAAGGAAAGATCATGTTTCTTACCTAAAAAATTATATCCTCAATGGATCCTACAAGACAAGTTGTATCTCCATTTTCTAATTACATGACCACTCTTTTCTACTTCAACTCACCATCGTGTAAAGAAGAAAAAATGGAGTGAGGAAGTACTACCAATAGTGTTTACACTATAAATTTCCTCTCAATATTCTTATGAAATAATTTTATAATGGGATTACTACAATGGTAAAAACCATTGTTGATACAATAGTTATGTTCTATTATACAACAATGCAATAATTTTTATTCCAAACCGGGAAATGCCCAAGGTGAATCTATTCAAGGAGGCCTAAAATATTGAAGGTTGAGAGCATAGACCCTCAAAATGATATTACATAAAGAAGAAGGAGAACCCAAGATAGAAAAAATAGAACACTGATCCCCATTAGCCACCAAAGAAGCCATAAAATCTTCTAATTTATTCCCCTCACACCAAGTATGCGATATGCCCACCTCCGGATGAAGAAGATGCTTGAATTTATAGTTAAGGTAAGTGATGGATGTTTCACATTGAATCTTGTCGTGAAGAACCCCATGCAGCACCATCGAGTCAATCTCCACCGATTCTAGAAAAATATTATGCTCATGACAAAGCACCATACCCTTCAACATTGCTTTGGCCTCTGCCACAAGAGAATCCCCCAGTCCAAAGCCATTGCAAAAGGCCAGAGTAGCCACACCACTAGAATCAATGACCATGCCACCCCCACATAACACTAGAGATATAGAAACTATCCACATTCAATTTGAAACCAAAATTTTGTAGATTCCATTGTACCCAATTACCTTGCTTGGATGAGTTTTGCGGGATCATCCAGGCATACCTACTAGAAATGAACTATCTCAGAGTAGATGAACCATCCCAATGTTTGATAAGGGGAACTAAATCATCTATGATGTTGTGTGACTTGATTGACAGGTCCATGCACGAGCTAGAAACACTAGTTTGTCGGAACTGATTCTTTGCCATGTAGACCATCTCGCAACCCACAACGACCAGGAGCATCCTAGCCTGCCTCTTCTGCACTTGGTTATTAGAGCTCGCAAACCAATATTTCCAAAAATAATCCTTAGATAGATCCCCTCTTGACAATTCGATGAACTCACCAAGAATCTCCCAAATAGTCACAACCCTATCACTAGTGAAGAAAAGATACCTCACTGATTCAACCTTGGAGTTCCTACAATAGAGGAACTTAGATGCCATAGTGACACCCTTTTGCTGAACCCATTCATCAGTGGGAAGGGCTTGGTTAAGAATCCTCTAAAACAAGAAATTAAAATTTATAAGAATACCACTTCACCAATGTACTTCATTCCAAGAATAATGTCCATCCACCACCTGATTAGCCAACTGATAAGCCTTAGTAGATAACACACCTGAATACATACTTGTAAAGATGATTCTTTCGGGATCCTCACTAATGTAGATATCATTGAAGATCTCACTTTGTTTCTAATCAAGAGTGGAATGAAGGAATCCTTCAAATATTATTTCTATATTAAAGGAGATGTTCAGATTAGGGCATCCTGGGAAGCCGATCACCATCCCCACCCAATTTTCATTCCATAAATTGATCTTCACACATCCCACAATCCACTTGGTGTGACTCATAAGGACTAGGAGGTGACTTGAAATCCCATCCAAATACAAGAAACACCCCCACAAGGAGGAAACCCCTAATACCCATATCTACCAATCATAAATCTGGCTCAGATAGAACTTCCCTCTATAAAGTCCCATGCAAGTTTGGCCTGCATACTAGACATCACTTCCCTGACGTTCCTGAGATTAATTCCCCCATCAGACACCATCCTAGCCATCATATCCCAAGAGAGCCAATAAAGCTTGACTTACTCATGAATTTTCCAAATGAAGTTATTTAATATCCTTTCAATATTATTAAAGACCGCCTTAGGCACGTTGAGCACCAAAAGCACATGTACGGGGATGGAGGAGAGGAAACAATTAAACAACGTGATATGACCTATGAATGAAAGAAACCAAGTTTTCTAGTTAGTGATGTGAAAATTAATCCTTTTGACCAAACCATCAAAATAGTGAACTCGAATCCTTCCTAGTGAAACTGGTGCACCCCAGTCATCCATGGTAAATGTTATTTTTTTTCATATCAAGACCTTACTCAAATTTCATTTCCTACCTCTCTGAGCACCATTTAGAAATGAACACATTGCTTTTGGACCTATTGATGGACTGCCCACTCCACCTATAGTATAAATCCATAATATTGTTGAATTCACAGAGATTTATTCTATTACCATTAAGGAAGAAAACCATATCATCATTAAAAAAGATGTTAGAAATAACACCCCGACTTTCTCTACCAAAGAAGGTCAATAGGGTACCATTATAGAGATTTCTCTCCAAATGTCTACTAAGAGTATCTTGAACCAACATAAAAAGGATAGGAGAGATCAGATCCCCTTTTCTAAGACCCCGAGTAGTCTTCAAGAAACCACACCTTAACCACATGAAAGAAATATCCAACCAAGGAGAGTTGATGGCTCAGAAAAAGAGGTCAACAACCACTCTTGAGTTGAAATGACCTTGATAAAACCCCACTGGTTGTTTGAGACTCATAGAAGAAGATAGACTAAGATCTTTCCATTTATGATGTTATCCAAAACTGTATAAGGGAAGTTACACATGCTAATCAGATGATAATTATTGAGTGAAGATGGATCTTTAACTTTCAGAATGAGGATCAAAGTTAATGTACAGGTAACCCGGGGTAGGTTCCCACCTCTGAAGAAATCCTGAATGTCCTCTATTAGCTTCCACTTCACCAGCCCCCAGAATGAGACTTAAAAGGGTGATTATCTATAATAAAATAAAAAAAATAAGGCATTTGAGCCATTCAGGATAAGAGGATGAGTTTCATTGTAAATTTAGGAAGGATTCACAAAAACATGAGAACAATAAAGGATCCACTAAAACACTTGAATCAGAGAAAAACGTAAAGAAAGTAATCATAGAAAGGTAATATTGAATTTACCAGACATAAGAGTAAACAATTATAAACCTATTATAAAATTTTCATAAAGAGATATAGAGTTATATAAGAATAAAGCTATTAGATTCAAGTGATTCTTAAAACTATTCAATAATATTAAGATCCTTATACCACTTGAAAAAGCGTTGAAAAATATTCCATCATATACTAAATGTAATGAATCATATCATTATAGTTGGTAAAAATTAGGGGAACACTTCTAGGAAAATGTGTTATACCCATGGGCCATGACCATATATATAACCCTTATGATCATGAATATAGACTATAGCCATAATCACAGTGCTCTTGGGTGATATTATCATTTTCTATAGCCTAATAGGTTATATTCATAGTCCATGATCATGGCTGTATCCCATGTATATATCTTATCTGATGTGGAATTCTATCCATGAGTTACCTATATCCATAAGAAAAAGGACCATGGATATACATTTTTTAAAGTCAAAAACACCTATGGTGTATTTTAATCCCAAATCTTTCCTATACAAATTAAAATTTTCTACCACTCTACTATGAAACTTATTATATATAAAGAAATATATTTTATTTTCATTTAATTAAGTATAATACCTCACTAATCAATGGGTTTATATCCATTGTTGGGGATGAAAGTGGCTATATCCTCCTTAACTCCACCCAATAATGACATTACTTCTATAACCAGAGCTATATGCCTATTAGCCAGACCCTATATTCATGGTCCTACCCTAACTATGGCTATATTATCCCCTATAGACATTGTCTTACCCCAACCATGGTTATAGTCCACTCAACCACACCGTATTTTTATAGTCTTTTTTGGACCATGACTATAGCCTCCCTTATAGCCATGGTATATCGCGACCATGAATATTGGCCCCCCATCTAAATTCTATAGCCACATTCTAGTCTCAATCATTGCTACAGACCCCCAAACACACCCTATAGCCATGTTCCTATACTAACCATGGTTATGGCCTCCCAGTCACAACTTATAGCCATAGTCCTCCACCAACTATTACTAAAGGATATTTATCATCCTCTTCTTACATAAATAAAATTTTTCCATGATAATGTGCGTATAGATATATCAATGGATGAGGCCCAACCATGTATATGGATAACCTATAGTCACATATATGATTTTTTTACAGTTATAGGAGACATATAGAAAATGATAACGCTAATTTTCGTAAGAAGTCCATGGATATAGACCATATTTTAAGTAGTGGAAATTTGTAATTTTTTCCCAAAGAAGGGTAATTTTGAGAATATGGATTGGAAGAGTTACAATGACTTTAAGAGAGGATTTTGTACATTTTTATTGGTATGGAATATTTTTTGGGTTCTTGGTGACTATCAGAGTAGGGTCGAGGTAACCCTTGCTATGATTTTTGGCTATTGAAAAAAACTTATGCATTGAGGTTGCATCATAGAATGTGAAGTAATACTGTGAATGAAAATATTATTTATGGTACTAAAATCCTTACATATTTCCTTTGTTGATTTTTGTAAAGGAGAACCCAGTCGCATCGTGAATTCTAGGCTATGACCTACTGGATTTCTGTGAGGGAGGCACTGTGACATATAGTATGAATGCTTCATCATGGGTGGGGAGGCAACACAATGAAGGTTGGTATTTTCCTATTATAGGCACATCACATTATGAACTAGAGGGATCATGTCACAATGGTTTCTAGATTGGGGTTTGTCCCTCTGTTAAAGGTAAACCATGTCATGAACTAGAGGATTTATGTCATGATGGTATACCATGGGAAGGGACCATTACATGAGGGTGTATGGTCATGCTAATAACTTGAGGGTTTCACTATTAAAAGGTTCTTAGGTAGTTTTTTTAACAAGGGAAGACCCATATTTTTAGGGGTTTCTCCCTATTGGTTTTATGATTAGTGACTATACAAGGGAATCCATCTTGGTCATCACTCTCCCCTTCCTTCCTCATCTTGTACACCTTGATTTGTGGTGTTCTTGGTGGTGATATCACTATGTTTAAGGTGATATTTTCTTCTCCTTTCCATCCATGATTCTTCTTCTTAATTAGCCACTAAATTTGGTGTTTTTAGCTAGGGTTTCATTGACGATTCTACCAGATTAGGATGTAACTATCTTGTAATGATTTTGATTTTTCTACGATAGATAAAGTATGACCAAATATGGTGATATCACATTGTTTATTTCCATTTTTTAGTGTTAATTCACATGGTGATTTTTTGGGTTCCACCACTTTGGAATGGAATTCATACCCGAGTGGACATGGAATGAAGGATATTTTCTTCATAAGTATATCAGGTGAATTCCATAAGATATTCTTCATTAGTCAAGGATTTGATGAGTGGGTTCCACTCAGTGAGATTTTTTTTAACAATTACTTATTAAATAATATTTAATAATTAATTATAAATTTTTATGATTACATATTTTAAATATTATGGGTTGATATTGGATCTCAGGTGATGATAGCTTGGACGTGGCTTGGATGGGATTAGGAGAGCGTATCCAATTTTTTTAAAGCTAATGAATATTTATGTGGTGGGTGGTCTATGAAAGCATCCCTAAGGTTTATTTATAATTTTTATGTGCATATGGTATACTGTTTCACAACTTGTGTTCAATAAAAATTGAATCATAAGTAAATCATTTTCATAAATCCCAATGAATAGAATGGAAGTGTTGCGGGACACAATGTAACCTTGAAGACTAGATTGATTATCTAGCCATTTATGTCTATGGTATCAAACATAAATGTGTTTTGTGTGTGATATAAACCCTCAAGGGTCAGAAATGAAATGAAAAATTCATTGTGTAATTTGTGATAGGTTAACTTATACCCATACGAGTATGGAAGAGTAATGGGATGGGAATGATTATCTAGGAGGAAGGACACATGAAACCTATAGATACCTTATATTCTTTGGGTGGTTGACTAGAGAGTAGGGTTAGAGTTACTTCAACTACTTATATGTGAGTACCCAGGTGGGTATAACCTGGGTAGGGTTATGGAATGTTTGGGTGTGAGATACCGACCTAGTGGACTTCGAGGTTAGATGGTATTAATTCCATATATGTAGTGTGATTATTATATTGTATTTTGTATGAGGTTAATTAGTTCATGATGAAATCATGGTAATATTAAGGGACATTATTCCCTTTTAGATATCAACATGGTCCCTAGAATTTGGAATGTATTAGCGGATCCCATATAAGGTTTCTAGAAATTGATGTGATGTTGGGGAATTTTGTGGGTTCCATAATATCATGTTGACTATAGAGAAAGTCAATATAGGGAGGCTAGTATGGTAATATCATGTTATAGATGTATTGATGAGGGTAGGTTATCTGTTCAATATTATAACCTATAAATCATGCATTGGATTTGTGTAATAATCTAAATAGTGTGAGGATGATGTACGATATATGAGGTTATGGGGTGAGATAATGACCTATATGTATGAGATATATAATGTCGATGTGGGACACTAATATCCCTTAAGGATATTATATTGAGATAGAGTGGGGTGGGGAACCATCCCACCCCCAATATCAACATGGTTAAATAGATCCATATTAGGTGTGAATCACCCCAGATGATATTATGGTGTGCTAGAGGAGGGTGGGGTGTCATTCCCACAAATCATATTATGGTGAACTAAAGTAGGGTGTGGTTTCATTTCCTCTAATAATGTTATAATGTGATGGAGTATGGTGGGAAGCCATTCCCCCTTGATATTGATATTATTCCTAGGTGGGGATCCATTCCCCCTAATGGTATTATGGGTGGGGTCTCATCCCACCTGATATTTTAGATGATTCTAGGGTATTATGTCATTCCCTCTTGATGGTATTATAGGTGGGTCACCCTTACCCTGATCTGTTATATGATTCCAGGGGTGGGAACCTTTACCCCTATGTGAAAATAAATGTTGACAGTTTTATAAGTGATAATTATCTTACTTTTTAGTAGGGGTATGTGACTTATTATGAGGTATCCAACACTAATAAAAGTAGGTATGTTCGACCTTAGGTTTCACCATAAAACCAAAGGATCAATTGTTTTTTATTTTATTGTACATACACTTTTTATTTAATTATTTTATAAATATTACTTTTCCATACACCGTATTTAATTGTTATATTTATGACAACATTGGTGTTTGCCTATTTATTTTTACTCACACCTTGCTTGGTGACTCATTCACTTTTGGTACATGAGCAAAAAAGATGATTCCAAGTACAAGTAGGAAAGAAGCCCAATATTTAGTTTTTGATCTGTATATCTTGTTTGGAGTTAGTAGATGAGGATCTAGGATGTTATTAGAGACTTCGTGTATTTTTATTTAATTTTTTTTATTTTTTATATGTGATCATCCTGGTGGGTGGTTAGTTAGGATGTATGGTTGTGTGATTTTATATTCATTTGTCTTACGATGGATATATTTCTTTATTTTAGTGTACTTTAATTATTTTTATATATGATGTTTAGTTATTTATTCTTTTTTATTTACTATAATATGAGTTTATAGTATCCTCATGGTAACAAATTAGATCGCCACTACTAGTTGTAGGCCACTAGTATATGCATAGGAGTTCATGAGGTCATGTGGTGACCCAATTAAGTTACTATTGAGTGAGTCAGGACATGGAGTCAAAAAGTGGTGTCATAATGTCATTTTTTATCTTACTATTTGGGATATTGTAGAAAGGGAATAAAACTGTGTCAGAGCTTGTGATGGACTACAAACTGGTGAGTCATGAAGACCTTTTATGTGGGAATTCCAAGTTACCACAGTTACAAGTTTTTTCTATTTTCTATTATGGTTGAGATATTTATTAAAATATGATTTGGGTATTTATGATTAATACTTATGGTTTTGAATCTTGTCCATGGTGGAATGAGGCATTTGTAAATGAATAATTTTTGACACACAATAATTATATGACATATTCATGCTTGTATGTGATTTATTTCACTAACAACATGGGTTTAGATTATTTAGATTATCAAAAATAACTTATATAGTGTTTTCCTCTAAAACTTGTTTGTATAATTTTATTTAGTTGAACCATGGTATTTTCTTTTTATGATAGATAATTTGGACCCCATGTGGGATATTATCTAATAACACCTATAAAGTAATTCTATGCATGAGATATATTGTGACCCCTAATGGATAGGTATAGTAATTGGATTCCCTTATGATGACCCCCTTAATACTAGTTCTGAGAAAGAAAATTCACAAAAAATTGGGTTCATATACTTAAATTTTCAATAAAAATATATATGGTTTTTTTCATATAGCTTCATGGTATCATTAAACTTTACCAACGAATATGAAAATGATTTTAATTGATATGAACCTTCATAGGAATAATTATTTACATGCATATAGATATGATATTGTTCCTCAATGAGTAGTATGATATATGGATTCCCTATGATGATTAGTTCCATGGAGGGGGTGGATGACTTGGAATGAGATTTCTTATATGTATATATGAGAACCCTAGATTGATTGTGTCTGCATGTGAGTTTCCTTGAGGATATGGATACGCTAACCATGATATCATGAGTTACATAAGGTTTTGAGGGTATGATCAACCAAATTCCTCACCTATTGATTTTAGGTTCTTCCTAATGTAACAATGGATCATGATTCTAGATCGTTAGATTTAGAATGGATATATTGTGGTTTGGAAATTCTAGTATTATAAAAATTCTTGAGTGGAGAGTGATCATGCGGTAGTCATTAACATAAGTGATATGTCTTAGGACCATTGAAAAGGAATAAATTAGGTTCTTATAGCTAGATGAGGCTGATATGTAGTAGGGTATGGTCATTGCTTTATGAATGAGATCCTAGGTTTGATAACATACAACTCATGGGATCATGATTTATATTGTGTGGGAATGTAGTATAGAAGTATAAACCTATTGGTTTCAAATTATATTTATATGGATAGAGGATAAGAAACTATAATAGGGTGCTTAGAAGTTCACTCTTCCCATGAAAAGAATATTGAGTATTAACCTAACTTTTTTAAAAAATACTGAATAAAAGAGAGAAAGTGTACAGTAGTTATGCATGGTTTTGTTTGGTTTTTTACATTAGTTATAGGCCTTGTATGGGTTAAGGGCATATTTTATTCTATAAGATTCTTTCTATAAAGATGGTTCAAGGTTTTGATAGGGATCAATGATGTTAACCTATGCCAAGTGGTGACATCATGGATGGATTGAAGTATCTTGTTACTATCGATCTGGGTAGTCTTTGACAAGTTCTTGTAGGGTTGGAATGATCATGTAATGGGAGGAGATACATGCATGTGATATTGGATTTAGCTTATCATTTCACTTCATGAGTGATATAAGGTAATCCATATAGTGGAAACAGACTACTGGTTGTTGGAGGGTGTGACCCTAATTACCGATGAAATTTCAGAATATTTTGAGTATGAATTTATTGTTGTTTAAAAAATGGGTTGGGATAAATTTTTTCATTTCTTATTAGGTATGATAAGTATGGTGATGTCTAGTAATTAACTTTTATAATCGATAGAGCATAAGCTATGGATATATAATGCTTAAATTTATCAAAGAGATGGTATGGAAACTACTATGGTGGGAAGTATTGAATTAGTAATGTTGGTATGATCCTTGTATAAACCAAAGATAAATATATCTTTAATAAAAATCATTTCAACAACACAAACAATACATCTCCCAATAACTACAGAATCTAAAAAATGGAAGGTTTAATGTCTTCAAAGATCATCTAAAAAAGTAAATTATTTTCTCATACTTGTGAAAATTTATACATAATTGAGCCACACTAGACTCAATTATATACTTTTCAAAAATTAATCTCACCTTCAAAACCTAGGGAAATGGAAATGTAAGAAAAGAGGTGATTTCAAATACTTAGTAAGGGAAAACATATGTAATGAAAATTAAAAATCTTAAAATAGAATAAGATAAGTATATGGGTATAATCATGGTATATATATATATATAACATAATAAAATCATACGCATCAAATCATAGATCACAAATCCCGATTTTTGTCATAAGGATAGGCATAACATAAAACATTAATCAAAAGTTTTTGGAAACATTTTTTAGTAAACATGATCCATGAGAGTGTAATATTAGGATACCTAGTAAGTGTGTCAAAACATTAACATAGTAAAACATCACTTTCATGAGTCACACAATTACACCCATACTTGCAAGTAACTAATGTGTTCCCATGAATACATGTGTCATGAGATATAAAATATTAGTTAATTAATTAGAGGGTGATATAGGACCCCACCCATTATTTATTCATACTTAAAAGTTCCACTTGAAATTAATAATTCATCAGATTATAAATAACCCAATGGAAGAAAAATGAGTTTCATTAATTACTTCATAAAGAACCCATGGAAATAAAATGGGGTTCATGTGATTTTCAAATAGATTCAAATAAATAAATCATTTATAATTCCATCAAAAATTTTGACATGATATACTTGTGGAAAATAAATAGTTATCCAAATATATTCCATAATTTTATACATAAATAACCTTTAATCAATATAATATAGAATATAGTATTTATACTATATAGGTAAAGGGTATATAGTTATTTTAATAATTTACCCAATAAATATATGAATTTTATCTCGGTGAACACCCTTCAATCATTGTAAGAAAATATAAAGTGTTCACAAAGGAAAGATATGGGAAGAGAAATAAAAAACAATAACTAGGAAGGATAAAGGTAATAATATATTTCCATATGTTTAATCCCCTAAAATGGTATAAGATAATTTAGAGTCTGATTTATGAAAAATAATTTATTAATAAATAAAACAATTTTTATGATAATGATGAAAATAAAAACAAAACAATAATTTTTTATAAAATCTTTTTTAATTTTTCATAAAAGTGGAAGTTATGGGTCAATTTCAAAGTATTTTTTTTAAAATGTGATTTGAAAACATTTGAAAACATTTAATTTAAAAAATATTCAATAATGGAGTATTTAAAAAATATGTAAGAGTTATCCTGAGGAAATTTGGAGTGGAATATAAATCAAATGATCTTTGTTGGAAAACCATTCTAATATTTTAAAATACCTTTGTTGAAACCCACATTGTAAAACAGGATAACAAAACATTATTTAAAAAAGGGAAATTGAAATGTGAATGTACTATGAGATAACACATAATTGGGTTTCCACATATAAAAGAGAACATTGGTTGGACAAAAAATAAAAAATGAGGGGAAACCATCATTAATAATTAAAATACTTATTCTCAATGATGATATAATTTTTGATAAAGAAATTTATAAAAGTTATATATTTTAATTAAAAAGTAATTTTACCCTAGAGAGGAAGATAAGGTACCATGAAATAAATTCTTAAGGTGGAATAAACAAATCTTGTTATAAATAAGTTTAAGAAGAATCATTTTAACAAAATGAAGGGAGTCAGGTTAATGAAAACCCTTACTATAATAGTAACATAAGAATAAAAATAAAATTATAGGATAACTATGAAATATGCATTTAGATATCATGAAATTAAATATATTAATTATACTTGAAGGTGATAGGTTTTTTAATACACCACATAAAAGAAATGACGGTGCACAATATCAAAAATGTCTCATGAAATTTAAAATAGTGAAAAATAACCCTTATAACATTGTAATTATTGTAATTGAAAATACATGAATGGTATGACATGATATTTTTTTTAAATACACTATATTTAATTAATTTTATAAAAAATCCATTTTCAATGCATGCACCAAAGAAATAAATAATTGGTGAATATGAATCATATCCTAATGAAACAAAATTGAGATCCAAAAAACCTTATAGTTTGTCATGAATCGCTCTGTGCATACACCTAACATCCTAAAAATCAAATTAAGTTTATTAAAAAAATTATAATTTTTTAATATATATGTAATTTTATATATTTTATTTAATATCACGTGTTATCCATTTATTAATTTTTTTCACTTATGCTGGTTAATTATGCTGGTTTTGTCAATTTCTAAGAAACTTTATTAGTATAATGAATGGTGTTAAAATTGATTTATAATATATTTATAATCTTCATAATTTTATAGTTTTATGTATTTTATTATTACATTAGCACAAAATTAATATAGTTCCATATGTTTTCCAAAAATTGTGTCAAAGTAGAAAATATGCGTTGGTATGTTAATTTTAGGTCATTTAGTTAACTTTGAACACTTAGGGTAAATATAACTTATATAATTCTTAATATTATATTTATATAATATTAATAGTGTAATAAAAATTATTTTTAAATTTTAATTTTTTTTGATGTCATCCATAATAGGCGGTAATGGAAAAATAAAACATGTTGTTCATGGAGGTGGTAGTTCGCATATATTCATGGCGATGTATTCATTTTTTTATGAATAGGATTTAAAGAAGTTAGATAAGTTATTTCCATTATCATAAAAAAATGTTAGAATATTAGTAATTCTCATTTTATCATACTTTCTATGATAAATAATATTTGTGTGCGTAGAAGAAGAAATAACATAAGAGGGATAGTTTGAGAACATCATCACTCCCTTTGGATGTTCTCCCTTGGGTAAAAATTAAGTAACCTTATCTTGGTATTCTATAAAGAACAAGGATTCTAGGATGTGGGAAGGGGTAAGAGGATGTAATATATAAAAAATTTCATAAATTTAATTCTTTGGAATGGATGAAGAAATGCAGTATAAGTAATCCACTTTTATAAGTGAATAAAATGGCACTATTGAAAAGACAAATTAATTTTTCAGTGATAGAATGAAAGTATTAAAGGTTAAATGATGAAAAATATTTCAAATAATTAATTTTGGGGTGAACATGGTTCAATAAATCCTCAAACATGAATTTTGAAACATGTTTTAAACATGTTTTTAGTCATTTACAAATATTTGTTTACACTTTACCAATTTGGATTTTACCATGGTAACTAGATTTTAAGATAAGTAATTTATGTTTTATTTAAAATATAAGGTCTATTATCTATCCAAATATTTCTCTAATAAACCAAAATTTGATCCCTATATAATATAATTCATTTTTAAATAATATAAAATATTTTTTTTGAATTTGAACATTTAACGTATAGAAAAACTATTTTGTGGGGAAAATATTGTTTTCACCATTAAGTGTTCATAATATTATTTAGTATATATTAACAATTTAATGGGTGTTAAGATATATATATATATATATATGTTTGTGTGTGTGTGTGTGTGTTTTAGAATTATATTAAGTTCATTTTTTATGTGATATAAATTTATTTTAAAAGATAATAATTACACAATGTTAGTAAAACTGTTCTTTGAAAATAATTTTTTTACCATTATCATAGTAATTAACATTAATCCTAGAAATATTATTTGTATGCCTAAAAATTAAACTGAAAATATTATGTAATATTAAAATTATAATGAAAAATATGAAACCATTTTTTTATATTTAATTCCTATAAGTGATAATTTTTTTGATATAAGTGAATAAAAATAGGTTTTAGAGTGAAATATTACATAAGTTTATAAAAAGTTAAACATTTTATAAATCCAAAATATTATTTCTAAAATATATAGTTTTACATAATAAATTCATCTTTTACCAATTAAAAAGGTTTAATTCAATTCTAGGCCTTTTTTATATAATGATAATGTCATAAATTCATAGTTTTGATAAAAAACACTATTTTTGGTATTTAGTTAAAAGTTAATTATCTTATAAAAATATAAAAAAATAATTCTAATATAATACTTAAATTAATAATCTAATAATGAAGTTAATTTTTTCAAATTAAAAATATGAATTTTTTTAATGTTTTATTTTAAATGAAAATAAAATATATTAAGAAAATTTATTTTATTGAAAAATTTCCCCTTTAAAACTTTAAGTGTTATTAATCATATTTTATTTGAATTTGTAATTTATTACAAAAAATTTATTAACTAGAGATTTTATTATTCTTGTATTTTTAAATAATATTCATCTAATAGGTCTCATTTCATTTTATTTTGGTGTTTCATGTGAATCAATCTACTAAATATAGTATTAATTTATATTTTTTCCCCAAAATTTATGGGTGTTACAAACATCATGTTAGAAGGGTCATGGGTGCATTGAAAATGGTTGGTGGTGGATAGTTAAGGTGTAATTTATATTCCAGTGTTTACGTAGATCTGAGGTGATCTGGTTCCTTAGTAATACAAGATTTGAGATTCATATATAGTAAATGGTCAATTTCACCATTTGAATTTTCATTGTAAAATCATGATGGAATTTTAATTTTAGGTTGGATCCGAGATGTGTTAATGTTTATGGGAGGATTATAATTATGGATTTTGTTGGTTCAGAATCCAACTATGTAATTTCATCAAGTGTTGGGTTTAGACTCGGGTATGGGTATTTTGATAATCTCATGATTCCTCAAAGAATTAAGGCATCATGATCGGGATATGTGATGGCATTATAGTGGGTTTGACCAAGAATTTTCAATATAAGATGGACTAAGGTGGATAGAATAGTGTTTTGCATGAGATTGGGTTCAATTATTTGGAAACTACACTATGCGTTCTATGTACACTGAATGTGTGTTTTTGGTAGGTGATTTTTTTGGTGAGGAGAATGATGACCAAACATTTAACTTTATTAATGGAGTATAATGTTGGGGAGTACTATAAGAATGAGAATTAATAGGTTAAGGAAACCTTGGATTCTTAGGATATATGAGTGTTGTTGAGAACCATCTTGGTATTGGATATGGTATTGAGAGAGTAGATTGGTTGTTAGTGAATAGCGTGTGCTAATGCTTGGAGTTGTGAAATATAATATTATTGAACATTTGGGGATAGAACATAGATATTTTCTGATGGATTAAAAACTGATGTGGGTTAATATTGAGCTCTGTAATTTCTTGGAAACTTTAAGTGTTATGGTGAAAAGTTTTTAATCACCTATATTGTTATGGGTTGTCAAAATGAGAAGAAATTAGAATTATTAGTCTTGGAGTTAGGGTTTTTTAAGAATAGGGATGCAAATTAAGATCAAAGATTTATAACATATCCAATAGTATTTTTAAACATGGTTTTAGGATAAAATTATGTTTTAGATGCTCAAGTGAATGTCAATTTAGGTATTGGGTGACCCTTGTTGATATTATTGGTTGTAGGTGGATCATCCTGAAATAATGGATGAGGTTTATACCATGATGGGGGAATAGCCAGAGGGAGTGTGCCAAAAATAGTTGTTTTCATCATGTGGTGAGGTTTTGTGTGGTATTTTGGATAGTTCAAAAACCTTACACTTTGAGGTTGTGTCATAGTGTTGGGTATTTCATTAGGAATATTAATATTACATATGGGGATGAAATCCTTATGTATTTCCTTTTCTAGTTTTCATAGGGGATAAGTTAGTCATGCCATTACCCTAATATTGTTCCATGATTCTATTCATAAAGGATTCAACATAACATATAACATGAAGTCCATACCAAGGATAAGGGGATATTCCATGAAGGTTGGATCTTTCCTAGTATAGGTTTTTCATATTGTGACTTATAGAGTTTATGTCATGAAAGTGCCTAACTAGGGATTGGTCCTTTTATTTTTGGATGGTCATGTCATGACCTAGAGGGGCCACACCATGATGGTGGCCTATAGAGTAGGGTCATCTTCATAGGTGTGGGTTCTTGCATTGTGACCTAGAGGTTCATGCCATTACTAGGTTCATGGTATGATTTTTTTAATTAGGTAATACCTATCCTTTTTGGGTTATACCCCTTTAGTTTTATGTTGAGCAACCATATGGGGGAATCTATTTTGTTTTTATCCCTCTTCCTTTACCCCCTTGTCCCCCTATACGTGGGGTTATCTTAGTGGATATCTTAGGGAATTTAATGTAATATTTTATTCTTCTTTACATTCATTCTCATCCTCATTTGTTAATAATTGACTTTAGTTTTTTTGGATAGGGTTTCATTAGTGATTATACCAAATCATTTTGAGATCAACCCGTAATGATGGGGATTTTTTATAAAATAGATAAAGGATATCCTAGGATAATGAAAAAATGAATTTTTTTTTCATTGCATTGGAGGTAAGTCACCCATTAAATATTTTTATAGTGGTGTTCAACACTTTGGATTGTAATTAGTTCTCAAGTAGATGTATTGTGATGTGGATTTTGTTCACAGGGATACTAGATGAATTTCATGGGACATTGGCATGTTGTTTCTCAATATTTCAGCTATTGGGAACATCATAGTAAGGTTTTAGGAATTCTTTACTTATTAAATTAAACTTATTAATTAATTAATAATTATTATGGATGTTGTGGCTTGAGATAAGAGATTCGTTGTTGATTAAAGATTACAAGAGTCATGGAAGGTCTTAGGTGAGGGTATCTAATATTAATTCAAAAGTTAATTACTCTATATGAGGTAGGTGGTCCATTAACATCTCCCGAAGGGTTGTATAGATTGGTTATGAAATTGTGATATGCAGTCTATCCACTTGTGTTTGATCGACCTCAAACTATAAGTATATCGGTTTTTAAAAATACTAATGAAAAAATAGAAGTTTCATTGGCCATGATGGGACCTTAAACACTATCTTGACTCCTCAACCATCGATGGTTGGGGTCTCAATCATAAATGGTTTATGTGAGAGATATGGACCCTCAAAGGGTATAAATAAAATAAAAGATACATAATGGACCTTATGATAGGTTCCCTCATACCCCTCTAAGTAGGGATTAATGGGATGGGAATGATTATCCTAGAGGTACGCCGCATAGAACCTTGAGATAGCTTATATCCTATAGTCTAGTTGACTAAAGAGTGTTATGAGAGTTCCTACCCCATGGGTATGTGAGTACTCATGTGGGAATACCATGGTTAAGGTTATGCAATGATTGGGTGTGAGAGGTCAACCTAGTTAACATGTATGTGAGATGTTATATATGAAAAATCTCAAGTATGTTGCCTATATTGTGTTTCCTATGAAGAAAATGAGACTATGTTGTGATCATAGTGATGTTGAGGGGTATTCTTCCCTTAAACTGAAATGATAGGGCCCATGAATTGGGATTGTGTAAGAGGATACAAGGTATATTTTTTCAATGTTAATGTGGAACAAGGGACCTTTGTGGGTTTCCTAGTCTCATGTTGACCCTAGGTAGGGTTAGTTATTGGAAGATGGCATAGTGATATCATTGTATAGATACAGTGATGAGGGTGGATCATGTTCTTGAGAGGAAAATCTAGTAATTTTTTGAAATGTTCAGGCAAGTGGACAACCTGAGTCAGGATTGAGAATGATAAATGAGGTGAGAGAATTCCTCATATGTATGATATATAGAAATAAAATGTGGGATTCCATTCTTAAGAAGGATATTCTAGTGAGGTAGAGAAAAATATAACATTAATTACCCCTAATATTATTTTAGAGAGGTGGAGCAGGGTAGGGAACCGCCCCCCCCGAAATATTTATGTGGTGAGATGGAGTATGGTGAGGTTCCATTCCACCTTGATGATATTACAGTGTTATGTAGCTAGGTGGATCACAATTTCTCCAAATTGATATTATATTAAACTGGATCAGGGTGGTGTGTCATTCCCTTTGAGGATATTATGGTGTGATGGAGTAGGGTAGGCCATTATATCCCCTTAAGTATATTAATTTAAGATGATAATGGTGGGATATCATTCCATATGATATTTTTTTAGTGAGTTGAATTAGGTTTGGGATCAATTCCCCATGGTATTGATATGATTATAAGGAGGGGGACATTCCCCCTAATTGTATTATGGGTGGGGAACCATTCCACCTAATATGTTATATGAATCTAGGGTGGAGAGTTATTCCCCCTAATGGTATTGTTGGTTGGAATATATCCCCCTAATTTATTATATGAGTGTAGGGTAAGGAAACTTTCACCCATATTTAAAAATTTATTTTGATAGTATTATGTTTAGGAATTTTCCAAACATTTAGTATAGTTTTATAAAAAATTTAAAGACATCTAACATTGGCTGAAATAGGTATCATCAACTTAAAGTGTCACCTTATTACTCATGGATTGATGGCGATGTATTTTATTTGATTATTCTGATCATATCACTTGTCTATACACTATATTTATTGTTAATTATGGGGGATCCATTGGTGGTGACCAACAAAATTTTACTGATGCCCTACTCAGAAAACCTGGAACATTGATACCAAAGATGATAACATGATTGCAGGAACAAGTAGGGTTGAGTCCAATTAGTTTATGGTAGGGAAATATAGCTTTTATAGAGTCTATAGATGATGCTTTGGGATGGGGGTAGAGCCTCTTTGTTTTTTTTATTTTGTTTATTTTTATATGTTATTGTCTCAGAGGGTGGTCTATTGGGATGTGTGACTTTATGATTGAATATTCATTTGTTATAAAATTGTTATTTTTATTTGTTTTTATCACTATATTTATTACTATGTATGATGTTTAGTTATTTAATATATTTTTTCTCTAATATGATTGTATAATCTACCCAATGTAACATCCACAACCCTTAATACTAGTCATCAACATCTGATAAATGAGGAGGCATGCCTGAGGTTATGTAGTGACTTGGTCCAGTTACTGTGGTGTGGTCTAGGCCAATGAGGTCACACTAAATATCTAAACCACATCATTTCATATAAGAAAAAAGTGCAAGTGTATTTGACTATATATTTCACTAAGGAATATAGTGAATTTATATTAGGTAAGACACAAAAAAATTACAAAGGTGTAGGGAGATTCAAAATTACCTATGAATTAAAATATAATATGCCATTATTGTTGACATAACTGGTAACATAAATCCCATTAGACTTATAATATTCAATGATATTGGAACTATAGAGATAAATAACACCCATATAGAATTAGAACTGGAAGAAATTCCAATTAACAACCCCATTTGAGTCATTGATATTATTTTAATTATAATTGAGAAGTTGACCTTACCTAAACACATTAGGGTGTTAGACATGAAAATAGACCAAATGGTACCCATTATTCATGGACACTCATTTTTTGATATAGGATGAACTTAAATGGATATGTAAAATAATATATATATGGATAATTTAAAGAGAATATAAGTGTTTTTTCATGAATTTTAACAACTAAATTACACATAGGACTATCTCAAAGTTAAAATCATTAACGAGAAAAAGATTTGTGCAGAAGGGTTCGACCCTCTTGATGATTTTTATTGAGTAAATATGTTGATGTTTAAAATAAAATGAATAAGAAAAAAATTTTCATGATTGAGGAGGGATTATAAGGAAAATATTACCAGAATGATGTGAATGAATTAGTGACACTAGAAATCCATATTAAGAAATCAATTATTGAAAATCCACATAGATTCACACTAAAAAATCAGCTACCAATAGACTATAAATGAATCATTTAGGTAATTTCTATCTAAAGAAAATAAATGTGTTACTCTTAGGAGGAAACCGAATCATAACATTTTTTATTTCTTAGTTGGATATCATTAATAAATAAAATTTTTCAGGTATTATTTGGTTTTTATATAAAGTTTTATAGAAGAGGAGAAAAATAGAATTTTGAAATAAAATACATACACCTCATGGAAAAAAAATAAAGATACAATTATATATTCTCATAAATCTAAATTTTCCTTATGCATGTATTCATTTTTAAATAATTAATTGAATCTCCATGCTTTTGTTTATAATGATCGTATGATAAAAATCAAGCGTGTGGGTGTATGTAGTGTGTTGTGTGTGTGAGTAAACATAAATTAGATAAATCTACCAATAAAACTCTATAATATTGACTCTCTTTGAATACATTTATTCCCATATTAATAGTTTTAGAACATTAATGTTTTATTTAGTAGGATTTAGGATAATTTAAATTTTGAATGCATGAATTGTATTAATAAAATCAACCTTGAGTGTGTTATTTGATATTTAAGAGAAATGTTGATAAAATTATATCAATTTGAGTAGTATGTGTGTTTTAGAACCAACTTGAATAAGAGTCAATAGCAGTCTAAAAGAAAATTTTCCAATGTTTCTTCTATTCTCTAATTATTTAAATTAACCTTGAGGTGGTGTTTTGTGCTTGGATTGTTTTTGTTTTTGAATTTCTATAATCAATTATTGAATAACTATAATTCAGAAGAAATGGTTTATAATTAAATATATATGTGTTTAGTATGTTCCTTTTAGTCAATGGATATTTAATGTACGAGGAATACTAAATTATAATAAAGAAGATGAAAATGTATTTATCGGATTAGGTACATGGTGATTAATCTTTCTTGGTTGAGTTTGGGTAGTATAAATAGGATATTGAGTTAGAGGAATGTGAAAATGTGTTCACATGTTAAAACCATAGTTAAAAAAATTCCTTATCAATTTAAATTTACTCAACCAATTTCTAGACATGAGATTAATGGAATTCTTGGTGAAAGTTTTTTTCTTGAAATCCATTTTTTGTATTTCCTAAAAATCCACTTTGAGGTTTATTAGGAGCCACACATTCTAGATATAAAAAAACCACATATTATAAATCTAAAAAACAACAATGATCCTAATTCAAAATTTAAATATGATGTCACCCAAAACAAAGCTTTGAAATTTGAAATTGAAATTTGAATTTGAAACTTGATCCATACGCTACCAAACTTAAGGTCTTGTGATACTGATCAATGATCCACCTCTGTTAGATATGTTAATTTCACATCATCCAACATGCCATCATCCCCATAAATAGGTCACCATCAACACCATCACATCCCCATACACTACATGCCAGAGTCCGTAACTAACCACACAATCAACTAGAAACTAGAGCATTCTCCATCAGCTCCATCAAACTAGTTAGAGCCAAAAAACACCATCCAGGACCAACCAAATGAAAATTATTGCAAAAATGAAAGAGAAGAACACCATTCTAATTATCCCCCTAGAAATCCATTATCTGCTCAAACAACACCTCCCAAACCACCCTTTTATCCATCTCACCATATCGAATTGGAAGGGGTGATAGACCTTGGAGTAAAGGTAGAGTTTGATCGAGTGAAGGACTCAACAATGAGTCACACCAAAATTGGAATCTCCCCCAATCCATGGGTACACCTCAAAGAAAAAGACACCACTATAACCAATATCAAACACATTATATCCATAACTAGGTATGTGGTCGAAGACCAGACCAAACCAATTACGATTCTAGCTATCACAAAAAGAACAAAAAAACCAAAATTATATATATAGGGAGTAGAAAATCTAGAACTAAATGAGTCTTCATTGACGATGATGGGATAAAATTAAAAAAACCACCAAAACAAACAAGAAGAACCTGGGAGAGAAAACACCCAAATAAATAAGAAGATCCCAAAAAGGGGTGTGGCTCTAGGAACCTTGGTGCACTGACCACAACCACCATCACATCCCAAACCACTAATAATAATGAAAAATAAAATCATAAATGGGATTTGACATAGTGGAACAAGTCATTACAGAAGTCATGATATGTGTTTAGAACCCTGGAATCAAGAGACACAACCCTAGGGAATGAAAGAGAAAAGAGAGTAAATACCAATAAAGAAACCTGAGTTCGAAGATGCTTGCAGATGAAATGTGTATTTTTATTACAAAAAGGGTCTTAATATATATTATCAAGGGAAGGAACACATAATTCCATACATGGAGATAAATAAAATTTAAAAATAGTAATAAAATAAATCAATAACCTACAATGAGTGAAGTTTTTATATCTGTAATCAATAAAGCTAAATTCCAAATGCCATCGATGAAATGTAGCACACCGATTAGAATTTTTGACTGTCTTTCACAAGAAATATTTGTATGACTAAAATAGAAAAACCAAAACACTATATAAATACTATTAATATGGATACATTCTTATAAAATCAGAACATTAGGAAAAAACCATATTATATTATTTTCTATGAATTGTCTAGTTTTATAAGATCTATCCTGAGACACATCAGAACTCACCAGGTTCTTCATCTACTAATCATTAAAGATAAAATTATTTAAGTTTCAAGATCCATGTGAATATTTAAGAATAATTGATCTCGTTTCAAAGAATTATTTTACTAGATTAATTATGTCAACCCATCATGAATGATTATCCTTGAATCAAATTATGGGTTTTGGTATCCTTATCCCCTTTTCCAAGTTTGGATTTATCTCCTTTATTTTAATAAATGACAGCAGTATCCTTTCTTTTTTACAAGGGATGGGAAGTGGAAGATGATGGTGTTTGGCCAAACCCACTAACTAGGAGAAGTGGGATAAAATCATTTAAGGAAATATTATCCTCTAAAAATGTCTATATACACTCTCATTTCCATCAAATCAAGTAGTTTCTATCTCCTAATATTAGTTTTATTTTGAGTTGTATTTGTGAGCCATATTTCTATACCTATTCAAGGGTGAAATAATGAGGGTATTTTCCTTATGATTGTGAGAGAGTGTGTACCCACTTTTACCCATTGTGATCCTTATATTTTTCTATGATTTTTTACCCCACTTTATTTGGGGGGTTTTCCAAGTTACATATGATGTCCTTTTTTACATGTTTTTATCTTATTTTTATCTCACATTTATCATTATAGTAGTGGGTTGATCATTTTTAGTCCTAAAAAGTGGTATCCAAGAAAGTTTCTAATCTGGTGGTGTTCATTTTTTAGAAATTAATCATTCTCATTAATTTTACAATTAACTATGATTATAAAAATATATGATTTTTCACATCATAAATTTTTTATTAAAATTAATAAATATAGTATTTTGAATTAGTAGAGGTTATGGATTGATGATATGTCTTCATGGTAGTGAAATTCAATACTAAAAAAATAAACAAGAATAATTTTTTATTATAGAAAATGAAGATTCACTCATTTTGGTTGACGAATAATTGTATATTGGCGATTGGTGAAAGACCTGTTGTTGTGATAGAGAATAAATAAAATTGCATAGATGGGAATTTTATTATCAATATCCATTTTTTATGGTATGTGGGGTCATATTAGGCATTGTGGAGAAAGGGTGGTGAACAAAATTTTGGATACTCAGATGAAGATGTACGAGTCCAAATCATTATACAATAAAATTTTACTAAATAGAAAATTATACATTCTTCTAATGGTGGGGTATTCATTGATAGGTAACCACATCAACACCCTAAATACCATTTTAAGTCATCTGGTTGTGTTGGGATACAAAAATTAGGGATACTAAAAATATAGTTATTCTACCCATATTGTCAGATTCATATGTTCAACTCATCATGAACCTCACTAATAAAATACTGATAGATATGTTGGTTGAAACATGCCTATCATGGGGTGTGGAAAAAAAATTATTTACTAAATTAAAATATAGTATAACTGTTAGCCTAGGTTGTCACACGATGAGGAGTGCACACAAAATAGTTTGTCACTTTCTAATTAAAGAAAAAGTTAAGTGTTTTTGAAATTGTTTGGTTTTGAAATCAAAGAGAAAAATAGAACAAAAGAAGAAATTAAGAAAGATATTCAAGAAAAATATGGAATTAAGGTGATTTAAAAACTATTTTATGAGATGAGTGATCAAGTTAGAGTCAGTTTTATAATTGCAATACTATCCTTGTTCCATTTTATTCAACCCTCTTCTACTAAGTTGATTTAAGTGAGATTCCATAATTACATCAACTCACTTACTTGGATAAATGGTTTAACAAAATTATAGTTTGGTATACACTTCTTCCTTTGTGTGATAGAGTTGTAGTGAATACCCCCAATTATCTTAGGTAATTCCCAATCGGGTACTGTTTATCCTAAATAATCATGAATATATACCACCCCTCCCACTCGTACTAGCGATCGCCAAGTACTTCACCACTAAGACCCGATCTTATTCTATAGAATATAAACTAGAAACTAATGGAGGTAGAAAAATGATCATTTATCAAAGAAATAATAACAACAGAATATAAAATTGAATACGATCACATAAGATAATAAATACTATTTTTAGAATTTGAAAACAACTTCGTAGAAGAGAGAGTATTTTTATTCAATAAAATGTAAGAACTAAAATCATTACAAATATAAAACCTTTCCTTCCCAATAACCTCATATGTTTACCCCACCATGTTAAGGGTAATTGAGAGGAATGGTTATGATGAAGGCATTACAAGACTAAGAAGAAAAGAGTGAAAATAAAGAACAGAATTCTCCCCTCTAGATTCTGTTCGCTAGAAGTTCAGCTTCGATTCACACACTATATTATCGAATCAGTCTGAGGTCCCTTCTTATAGGAGTATAGGAATAGAGTTTTACATATACCTATGAAATTTCAAGGAATTTTGAGCCGTGTGGAATAAGTTATGGCTGAATTCATAGAACGGACTTTTTCTAGCCGCCAATCACTATTCCACCAACCATGCGTTGACCGGTTGAAGGGTGGCCTATATGAAATCCTTTATACATGAAATTTAATTTGAAACTTCCTCGTCATGTTATCTTTATAAAACAATTGTAATCATTCAATTTGGTTTTCAGTATATTGAGATACGAATCTTTGAATGAATTAATGTCCATTGTGTCGACCAGAATAATTGTTCTCATTGACCGATTTGTTTTGGCTTCTTTGAATTCGAATCAGATTTGAGTCCTGAAGAACTATTCGTATTCCAAATATCATGTAATCATAAAAAAAGTAATCACGTGAATTGGATGAAAATTTTAGGAGTTATTCTCTAAATATATAGGTAACATAAAATTGTTTAATGTCCAGAATTAACCACTTTTCACATTTAAGCTTAAAACTCACCAAGAAACATAAAATGATCCAAAGAAGATCAAATTGGTTAATTGTAAGGGATTGAATAATTTAAAAACATATGTAGGAATATGAAAATATTATCTCTATCAATTAACCCACACTTATCACTTGGACTCCTGAATAAGTAAACATCGATATCTAATCATATAAAATTTTAAAACACATATCCTTGAGATCAAAAAATTTAACTACCATGAAATAAAAGATATTGTGCCTCCTCAAAAAATGATTATTTCAAGTTCTTCATTTCATATCATTCAATATATTTCTTCTTCATTTATACTTCCATGCACATAAAACACATACCTAACATGCATTTTCTCTCATCACAAAAATATCAATTTTCAACAATGTCTTTCTCATCCAATACTCATCCAAGGGTCACCATAGGCTTGATAAATTCCTACATCTCCACCCGATGTGAGTCAAGGACATATGTTTATCATGAGGACTTATAAAGGTTGTTCTATGGATTTAGGTTGGTAGGATTTAGATGTGAAAAAACCTGAGGCTAAATAAGGAGTGCTTGGCTCTTTTTGAAGAAAAATTGCATTATTCTAATTTTTACTTAAGTACGGTCTCCTCCTCACTCCCCATAGTAGTAAATCAGCTCCATCAGCATGAAAAATCAGTGAAATTACACACCATTAAAAATTTTATCAACAAAAGTATCAGTCATATCAAACATTATTTTTTGTGAAAGCTCCAGATAGACACAACTTTCTTTTTTTCATTAGAAGCTCCAGAATGGCACAACTTCTTTTACATGAAAGCTCTAGATAAGAAACAACATTCAACAAAATGTTTTTTTAGAAACAAGAATATCTCTTCAACATTTTATTTTCCACCCAAAGTATCACCAAACGTTATTATATAATACAATACAACCCCCCCACACTTAACTTCAATTAGATTTTGCAATTTCACTTCAAGAGCAGGTTGGATTGGGAAAATTAGCTTGTAATGTGTCTAAACTAGCAGGATGTTCATGGATTCTATGGGATAAAAGGACTAAATGTACAAGTTGGTACATTATAAAAGGGTTATTATGAAATAGGGGCTTTAATTCCAAAGAAATGCCTCAATCATTTAAAACACATGTACCAAAAACCCTCAAGTTTTGACAAAAATAAATCAAATTCTGGTTAAATCAAGCATGGTATGGTTCTCTCAAGAAGTGAGGTGAATAAAAAATATGAAAAATAGGTATAGAAGCCTCACAGAAAAGTGATTTCAAATATAATGATAGTGAATTGTGGCATGGGATTAAAAAATCAGATTACTTTTCATGAAATTTACAAATATTTGAACTTGAAACAAAGTCATTCTCAGCATTAATTTTATCTCGGTTTCATGAGATAAATTGTTTCAAACATTAAAATGGGTTTCAAAATATGTGATGATAATAATTTAAGCTCAAAAGTTTAAAAAACACACAAAGATTTGAAAAACACACAATTGAAATTACTAAACTATAAATGTTCCCTCTCTCACACTTAAATGATGCAGTGTCCTCAATGCATTAAATTATATTGAATATGTAATTATATTTTAAATGGAATCATATCATTTAAGAAAGTGGTATGGAGAGGTATGACCTTATGGATTTATTGATAAATGGGTTTGAGGAGTGTGATCTTCTCAACTAGCTCTGATGGTATGGTCTCAAGGAATTTCTTCAACTAATGACCATTAACAGTGAATGGATTCCACTCACTATCTTTAACAATCTGCACAGTACCAAAAGGATATACATGAGTAGACATAAATGGACCTTCCCATATGGAACAAAGTTTACCTAGCATCAGCTTGAGTCTTGAGTTGAATAATAGCACCATGTATCCAAGATGAAATTTTTTCATTTGGATCAACTTGTCATGAGTCACTCATGTCCTCTCTTTATAAATCTATGAGTTTTCAAAAGATTCCCTTCTAATTTATTACAGCTCCTATAACTATAATCTTCTCTCCTTCATAGCACTTTCAAGATACAAATTTATCTTTCTCACAACCCAGTATGCTTTATGTTATAATTCCATAGGTAGGTGGAACCTTTTCCCATAAATAAACCTATATGGACTCAATCAAATCGGGGTTTTGTAGGGTGTCCTGTAAGTCCATAATGTGTCTTCCAACCTTTGGCTCCAATCCTTCCTATTTGGATTAATAGTCTTTTATAAAATTCCATTTATTTCCCTATAGACACTTCAGTTTGACCATTAGTATGTGGATGATAGGGAGTTGATGTTTTATATTGCACCCCATATTTCTTCAGCAATGCCTCCATTCTAATATTGATAAAGTAGTCCCTTGATCACTAATGATTTCTATAGTCACTCCAAACCTACAAATTATGTTAGTCCTAACAAAATAACAAACAACTTTAGCATCATTAGTCCTGGTGACTTTTGTTTGTACCCATTTGGAAACATAATCAATGGAAAAAAAGATATAATAATTTCAAAATAACATTGGGAAAGGGCCTATAAAATATATTCCCCAAACATCAAAAATTTCACAAAAATTAAGTGGTTGTTGGGGTATTTATTTTCTCTTTGAAATATTTCCAGAAAACTAACATTTTTCACACCTTTTACAAAATTCATGAGCATCTTTAAAAAGGATGGGCCAATAAAGTTCAGATTCTAAAACCTTCCTTGTTGTCCTTTGAGGTCCAAAGTGGCCTCCACAAGCTAATTTGTGAAAAAACTCAAAGACAAAATTAATTTCACTTTATGGAAAACATCTTTTTATTACTTGGTCATTTCAAATCTTCCAAAAAAAATTATCATCCCATATGTAATATCTAGATTCAGATTTCATCTTTTGAATTTGGTGGGAATTTAAATGAGATGGGACTTGAGATGTTACCAAATAATTGACCATGTTGGCATAACATAGAACTTCACTGTTGATGATGTAGAGTTGTTCTATGGGAATCTCATCATTAAGTGGGTTCTGGTTTGGAATTTCTCCTTCAGCAGTGTGGGGTAGTCGACTTAGATGATCAACCACCTAATTTTTAGTTCCCTTTTTATCTTTAATTTTTAAATTGAACTCTTATAAGAGTATCATCCATCTCACTATCGTTGGCTTTGCATCTACATTTTTCATTAAATACCTGAGTGCTGCATGATTAGAAAAAACAACAACTTTAGTTCCAAAAAGCTATGATCAGAATTTATCTAGTAAAAATGTAACTGCAAGGAACTCCTTCTTGGAGGTTGTGTAATTGATTTGTGTAGCATCCAAGGTCTTTGATGCATAGGATATGACTTGAGGATTTTTTTTCAATTCTTTTTGATAGAGAAACTCCCACTGCTTCGTTGGATGCATCACAAATCAACTCAAAAGGATAATCCCATTTGGGTGGTTGCATTAGTGGAGGTGTTATCAACCTTTTCTTCAGTTCATCAAGTGACTTTCTACATGCATAATAAATATTAAAGTAAGCTTATTTTAGTATTAATATTGATATAGGGAGAGAAATATTACAAAAATATTTGATTAATATTCTGTAAAATCCTATATGTCTTAAAAAGGATCTAACATGTTTTAAAAAAGTTGGATATGGAAAGGAATTTATTAATTCAACTTTCGATTTATCAACATCTATCCATTTTTGTAAAATTATATGTCCCAAGACAATTCCATTTTCAACCATGAAATTAAATTTTTCCAAATATAATACAAGATTATTTTGAATGAATGTTTTCAAAACTTTTTCAAAATTTTCTAATAAATGATCAAATGAATTACCAAAAACTGTGAAATCATCAATAAAAACCTCCAATAATTACTCAATATGATCTAAGAAAATACTCACCATACACAGTTAAAATGTACCTGGGGTGTTGCATAGCCCCAAAGGCATACTTTTGTAGGTGAATGTACCAAATGGACTGGTGAATGTTGTCTTCTCTTGGTCTTCTGGTGCGATCAGTACCTGAAAGTATCTTGAGAATCTATCAAAAAAACAATAATGGGTTTCTCCCACTAACCTTTCTAGCATTTGATCGATGAATTGAATAGGGAAGTGGTCTTTTTAGGTAACTTGATTTAGCTTCCTGTAATCTATACACACTCTCAAGCTATTTTTTACTTTCATGGGAATCAATTCATTTCTTTCATTTTTGGAAGTTGTTAGGCCAGTTTTCTTTGGGACTACATGAATAGGGCTGACCCATTGAGAATTAGATATTGTGAAAATGATGTTAGCTGCTAGAAATTTCTTTATCTCTTTCTTAAGAACCTCCATGATTATAGGATTAAGTCTTCTCTGAAGTTGTCTAACTGGTTGGGAATCACTTTCTAAAAATATTCTATGAGAGAAGACCCTGGGATTAATTCCGGGTATATCAACTAAACTCCATCCTACATCTTGGACATTTCTTTTGATTAGGTCAATTAGAGTTTCCTCTTGTGAATGGGATAGGTTATTAGAAATTATTACTAGCAATTTATCTCCTTCCATTAGGTAATCATACTTCAAATCACTTGGAAATGGCTTAAGTTCTAGATATGGGGGTTGTTCAAGGGATGAAATTGAATTATGGTATCATATTCCTAAGATTGGAATCTCTGGTATCATCTCATTTTCTTATAATAAATCATCATAAAAGTCATATTTTACCTCATTATCTAACATGGGTTTAAGATTTTCAGGTTCATAGTAATTGGAATTTTCAAATGAAAAATGTTCTCCTAATGATAAGAAGTAAAGAAGCATACCTGAATCATCAATTGGTTATATACCTTCTTAATGGGAGATCACATAAAGTGAGTGATTACTGGAAGGATGTTTCATTGAATCAAGAATGTTGAAGTTCACTATACTATCTCCAAGTTTCATTGTGAGTGTTCCATCATGGACATTGATGATAGTCCTTACTATTTTTAGGAAGGGTCTCCCCAGGATGATGGGAGAGTGGCCTGAAGCTCTGTCTTCTTCTATGGTAAGGACATAAAAGTCTCCTGGAAAGATCAATCCACTTACTCTAACAAGTACATCTTATATAACTCCATCTTGGAAAACGGTGTATCTTTTTGCTAATTGGACCACCACTTGAGTTGGTTTTAGTTCTCCAATATGCAAGGATGAAATACCGAGTGAGGCATAATATTTATTGAAACTCCTAGATCACATAGTGTGTTGGTAAAATTTAAAGAACCAATATTTTAGGTAATAGAGAATATCCCTATATCGTGACATTTTTTTGGTATCATTAGTGTGATCAATGCTGAGACACTTCTTCCTAAGACGATTATCTTATTCCCATCCAAATTCCTTATTTTTGTGTACAACTACTTCAAAACTTTTGCATACATAGGGATTTGTTTGATTGCATCTAGTAGTGGGATATTGATCTTAGAATTTTGAAAAGTTTCCTGAATTTATTTTTGAAGTCTCCCTTATTCAGCCTTCTTTGACTCTACTAATGCAGATGAGAATGGTGCTTTGATGTCCTTTCTCTCCCTTTGTTGTTTTTGAAAAGGTGCTTCTGGAATTTCATTTATAAACCTGATTCTTTATCCTTTTCTATTCCGGTATTCTTATTTTGGATGTATGTGTTGTGATTCAGTAGGTTTCTTAGAATCATCATCCTCACTTTGTTCAGGTGACATTATCTCTTTTCCACTTTGTGTTGTAATAATGCTCACGCTTTCCTTGGGATTTGGAACTGTTTGTGTTGGGTGTTTTCCTTGATTTTTGGTTAGAATGTCCTTAAGGTTGTCAAATTTATTATCTAAAATTTTTATTGTATTATTTAGATCTTCAATCTTCATATCATGGTGGTTCCTATGAGAAATTTTTGAATGTTTTTCATATGGTTTCTGCTGGTATGGTTGTTTATAGGGTTGTTGGAATGGTGGAGGATTCTGGTATTGCTGCTGCTGGAATGGAGGTTGATTTTGGTATTGATTTTGAAATGGAGGCCAATCCTAATTATATCAGAATCTATATACTTTTTGGGGTTGATGTGGTTGATTTGAATGGATTTTCCTTTCTTGATAGGAAGATACACAATTTTTAGTTCCCTGCACTTCTGGACATTGACCAGTATAATGATACCTAGAAGAGCATAAACCACATACCTGATTCGGGCCTTCTTGTTCCTTCACTTTTTTCATATTATGTTGTCTCATCACCCTAGTCATTTTCTTAAGTGTTGCTTCAAGTAAAGGTATGGATGAATCAGAAGTTCTTACCTCATGGATGCCTCTAGTGCTCGTACCTATAGTTCTGAATTGCTGTGAGTTTGTGCGATCTTCTCAGTCAGGCCTATGACATCTGCTGGTGACTTGTCGATCAAGGGTCCTCCAGATGAGGCATCTAGTAAATTGTGATCATTGTCGAGCAATCCTTGGTATTAGAACACAAGAAATTGGTTCTCTTAAATTTCTTGGTGTGGGCATCTTGCACAGAGTTTCTTGAAACATTCCCAGTATTCATAGAGAGTCTTTCTAGTCAATTGATGTATGACATAAATCTCTTTTATAATTGCTATGATCCTAGATGTAGGGAAGAATCTCTACAAGAATATTATTTTGAGATCTTCTCAATCGTTTATCTCCCCTGGTTGGAGATTGTACATCTATTCTTTTGCTGCTACCTCAAGTGAGAAGGGGAATTCCCTCCACTTTACTTGCTCTTCTGTGACTCCTTGAGCTTTGAAGCTAGAGAATAAATAGGTAAACTCTTGGATGTGTCGATTTGGGTCTTCACCTAAAAGACCATGAAATTTTGGTAGCACTTGAATCATATTAATTCATAGTTCAAAATCATTTTCTATGTCAGGGATAGTGAGTTGGTTATTTTGATTAGCAAATTGAGGTGTGCAAAGATCACACAGAGTTTGGTTGGGATTATTAGCCATTATTATAGGTTTATAGTGATCACTAAAAGCATCACTTTAATGTATGAGGTGTATTTCTTCAAAATATATTTGAATTTTTTTTCTCAATTGGGTTATTGTAAGATCAATTTCAAGATCAAATTAAATTAAATGGTTATTTGAACTACGAGTCATTCAAGAAAGTATTTTTAGTTTTTGTGTTTTGAGGAACTTCCTACCTGGAAATAGTTCCATGTTTTGACACTTGCCTGTCTTGGGGTGTGGAAAAAACAATTATTTACTAAGTTAAAATATATTATAATTGTTAACCTAGGTTGTCTCTAGATGTGGAGTGCACACAAAATAGTTTATCACTTTCTAATTAGAGTAAAAGTTAAGTGTTTTTGAAATTGTTTGGTTTTGAAATCAAAGAGAGAAAAATAACAAAAGAAGAAATTAAGAAAGATATTAAAGACAAATATGGAATTAAAGTGATTTAAAAACTATTTCATGAGATGGGTGATCAAGTAGGGGTCGGTTTTATAATTTTAATACCGCCCTTGTTCCATTTTATTCAATCCTCTTCTGCTAAGTTTATTTAAGTGAAATTCCATAATTACTTCAACTCACTTCCTTGGTTAAATAATTTAACAAAATTCTAGTTTGGTATACACTTCTTCCATTATGTGATAGAGTTTTAGTGAATACCCTTAATTATCTTAGGCAATTCCTAATCGGGTACTGTTTATCCTAAATAATCGTGAATATTCACCACCCCTCCCACACGTACTACCGATCGCCAAGTACTTCACCACTAATCCCTGATCATATTATATCGAATATAGACTAGATCCTAACAAATTTAGAAAAAATGATCATTTATCAAAGCAATAATAACAATAGAATATAAAATCAAATATGATTCCATAAGATAATAAATATTTTTTTTAGAATTTGAAAACAACTTCACATAAGAGAGAGTGTTTTTATTAAATCAAACATAAGAACTAAAATCATTAAAAATATAAAAACTTCCCTTCCCAATCACCTCATATGTTTACCCAACCATTTTAAGGGTAATTTAGAGGAATGGGTAAAATGAAGGAATTACAAAAATAAGAAGAAAATAGTGAAAATAAGGAACAAAATTTTCTCCTCCAGATTCTGTCCTCCAGAATTTCAGCTTTAGATATCCCAGAATCACATCAAATCAAGCTAGGGTCCCTTCTTATAAGTGTTGAGTAATGGAGTTGGACATCTAACTATGATGTTTCAAGGTATTTTTATTCGTGTGGAATGAGTTATGTCTGAATTAGTAGACCTGACTTTTTCTAGTTGCCAATCACTGTTCCACCAACCATAATTTGACCAGTTGAAGGGAGGCCTATATGAAATCCTTTCTGAATGAAATTTAATTTGAACCCTCCTCGTAGAGTTGAATTTCTGAACCATCTAGAATCACCCCATTTGGTGGTCGGTATCCCAAGATATGGATCATTGGATGAATTAATGTCCATTCTGTCGGCCAGAATAATTGTTCACATTAACTGATTTGTTTTGGACTCTTGGAGTTCGAATCAACTTTGGGTACGTAAGAATTATCTATATTCTAGATATCATGTCATCCTAAAAAAGGAATCATGTGAATTAGATGAATATTTTAAGAGTTATGCTCAAAATACATAGGTAACATAAAACTGTTTAACGTCCATAATTAACAACTTTTCATATTTAAGCTTAAAACTCCCTAAGAAACATAAAATGATCCAAATAAGATCAAATTGGTTAATTTTAGTGGATTAAATAATTTAAAAACATATGTATAAATTTTAAAATATGATCTCTATCATTGGTCTTCAATGATCTTGTAGTCATGATTATTAAAGAATAAATTCAACAAAAAAATAGGATGGGCATAAAACATTTTAATAGGTGGGTGCTCTGTCATTAAATAAATGAAGGATGGTAGACTATGGTTCCATTAGGATCAAAAATATTGGAAGGTCCAAATAAATTAGCAAGTAGAAAAATGTCACATGTTACAATAATGGAACTATGATTAATTTCATGAAGGATTCATGATTAAATGAATACTTTTGGAAATTAATCTGAATAAAAACTGTTGAACACTTTTAGAAATAAAGATATATTATCCAGTAAAGAGATGAAAGCTACTGAAGGTGGAAAAAATATCAACGATGCAAGGATAATTAAGTCATGGAAAACAAGGAACATGACATATATGTGGGAATAATTAGATCTATATGAACATATCATGGAAGGAAATTTGTACATGTGTAATTATTATACCTTGAATATTTTTCAATTTAGTACCATCAAACTAAATATGTGTTATGGTATTTTTTGAACCATCCAAAAAGTATTCCAAGTTATGGGCCTACAAAATAATATAATGTCTTTGGGATAATTTGATGATATGAGGTGAATGAATCACACCAAGAAATGAGTGATGAAAATTGTAAAGGGTTCACTTATGGTGATACAGGAGGAGAAGATATCAAATAACATGTACGTGATTATGAATGAAATATACTAGGAGGTGGATTTTTTTTCATAAACTTCATCAATTAAATAATTAATAATTTCATTGAATCAAAATCTTAGCTATATATAAATATCAGACCTGAATATTCTTATTGATTATAATTTTATTCTTGGTCTTAAAATAGAATCTTTACCATTTTATGGTAATTGTGTTTAAAGAAGAAGACATGGGTCAATGTCTAGGACATCAATGATGAAAAGAGAGGAGATCTTAGAGTTAATCAATGTTGTTGTTCAAAAAGAGACAGTTGTATCCCTAAGAGGAGAAAGGTAATTTTTATAATTAATTGATGATTATTCTAGGAGATATCAGGTGTAACCAATCAATAGGATGGAAAGTATTTTTAATGTCCTCAAAATATTTAATGTATTAAAGGATCTTGAATCTGGAAATAAGATTATGTGTTTTAGTATTAAAAATGGTGGAGAATATATAAGTGAGCATTTTGACATTTTTTCATTAGGATGGAATCAAGATATGGTTCATATTAGTGCAATATCCTCAAAAGAATAGAGTTATATAATAGATAAATATAACCTCATTATGTATAACAAGGTAAATGTTGAAGAATGTAAAAGTTTCCAATGTATTTTGGGAAAAATCAGTTAATACCACAATTTATGTGATCATTCGATCTCCTTCAGAATTAAATGATTTGAAAACACCAATGGATATGTTGGATTTTAAAACTAATGGCTATTCTAAATTATATACTATTTAATGTCATTTTTATGAATTTTTTAATGACTATGAAGGATAAAAGTTAGATTAGAGATCCATGGAATATATCTTCATGGTATATACTAATGGTGTGAAGTGTTCTCATTTTTGGGGCCTCACTGGTCACAAACTTATTATCAACATTGACATCATATCTTCATAATACATGGAGAAAATGTTGATGGATTGATACATAAAGAAATATAATACAAATACTATAATAGTCAAGGTGGAGGAATAATCAAGGGAAGAACCAATTGTTTTTCTAATGCATTACCAAAGTAAAGGGATAAATTACTAGTTGAGTCTAGACCATGGAAATCAACTCAAAAAAAAAAAACCAATATAGCACTCAATATATTTCTTTAATAGAAATATTCCATATTTCTTATTGGCGGAGGATAAATATCCATCTTTTTTTATAGAGGTGAATCAGAGTATAGATGCATCCTCATATATATCGGTGATGTAGGAGGAAATTGAATCCCTATACAATAATATGACTTGGTATATTGTTCCATTAAATCAATGAAGGAAGGATATTGGAAAAAAATATGTCATTATGATCAATTGATATGGGAAAAACTAGGTTGAAAGATATTTTGTCAGATTGATGATCACAAGATATGATGAAAAGAAAGGTATTGATTTTAATGAAATTTGTTCTATAGTTGTTAAACTAATGACCATTGAGTTAGTACTGGTGGTGTGTGCTATATAAAGTTTACATATAGATAATCTATAAGTGAAGACATATTTTCATTATTGTGATCTTAATGAATAAATCTATAAAATTCAAGTGGAATGTTTTTCATAATAAGAAAAAGAGAATTTTTTTGTGAATTTATTTTGCATGGTCTTAAGTAGGAACTCAGGTGTTGGTAAAATGAATTTAATTTATATGTCATTATCCTTAGATACAATTGAACTAATATTCTTGTAAATATTTAATTTATTTGGATGTTAATGGTCTTATCATTATTCTATTGTATGTGGATGAAATGTTAGTTGTAGGCCCCAATAATGATCAGATATATAAGATGAAGTTATAGTTGGCTTGGGAGTTTTATATGAGGGACTTGGTACTAAAAAAATAATATTCTTGTGATAACGATTTACTAATATATAAGTAGGGGAAGTTTAGTCTATCATATAATAATTACATGAGGAATGTATTAAAGTGATTCAACATGTAAGACTATAAGACAATATTTACCCATGTTCCTTTTAATTTCATGTTATCCTCTATGATGATACCTTATAGTGAAGAAGAGAGGATATAGGTTTCTTGAGTAACATATGCATCGATAATGGTTAGTCTGATACTCACAATGGTTTATATGAGACCTTAAATTGTATATGTAGTGGGAATAGTTATTCGATACATGAGAAATTAAGGACAATAGCATAAAAACATAGCAAAGATGATCCTAAAATATATCAAGATGACCTCAAGTACAACATTATACTACAAAGGATAAGATTTCACTATTAGAGGCTCTATTGATTTATATTTTAAATTGATTTTGGTTGGAAGAGATCCACTATTGGTTATGTGTTTACTCTTATGGGAGGTGTTGTAAGATTGATTTCCATGTTAAAGTCAGTTGTAGATTTATCCAGGACTAAGTTGGAGTGCATAGTAGATATATAAAATTACAAAGAGTTTCTTTGGATGAGAAGGTTTGTGAAGAATATTGGTCATATAAAAGGAACATTTAATTGATTTTTATTATTCAGAAAACCTTAAACAATATAATGAATCCATATATTAATTCTAGGATGAAGCAGATTGGGTTATAATATCACCTTGTTTGAGATATAGTAGAGGAAGGAAGTGTGAATAAATAAAAAATTCACACTAAATAAAATATGGATGATATCTTGATAAAGGTTATTGACTCTGATAAGTTTAGATGGTGTAAATTTTCAAGAATCCTCACAGATATATGAGAATCCTATTTTATAGATATAAAGGAAGTGCATAGACATGATTAGTTACCAATAAAATATACAATTGTGAGATATATTTAAATACTTTCCCCTTTTTATATTTTTAGATACATATTTTTTATTTTAATGAAGTATGATAGTACACCCCCTCATTTATCAAGGGGGAGGGTGGTGATAGATAATGGTGGGTGGCCAAACCCACCAACCATGATAAGTAAGATAAGAGTAGGGAAGGTAGAAGCAACCTTTAAAAAGAACTTTCTACACTCCCATTTATATAAAATCTAGTAGTTTTCACATCCTAATTTCACTTTTGTTTGAGTAGTATTTGTAAGGAATATTTATCCAATTACTTAAGAGATAAATTTTTTCAGTAATTTCATTGTAATAGTGAGAAAGTGTGTACCCACATTTACCCATAATGATCTTTGTTTTTTGGTTTCTAACCCTATTTATTTGGGAATTTTACACATTATATCAAGTGTTCATTTTTTATATTTTTAAACTTTTTTAACTAAATATTATCACTTCATAAATGGGTAAATCATTTTTAGTACCCAAAAATTGATCCTCCTTGAATAGAATATTCACTGGACAATAAAAAGGTTCTATGGATTACAGTTCAGTCAGTGGAAAAACTTCTCCAGGATGCAATAAATTTTTGTTCATATGAGTATCAATATTCCTCATCAACTCATTAAGGAAACAAAAAGAAAGATAAAAATGTGAAATACACAAAATAAATTCCTTATGTTAAATCACATCACTATTATAACTCAACTATATATATCTATGAACCAAAATTCATGACAATAATAAGGAGTTGATACTTCTCCCATTGGAGTCGTAAATAACGATATAGTGATCTTGTTTAGGGTTGGATGACTAAAATAATAAAGGGATGTCAATACATAATGTTAAGGGATGTCCCTAAAGTTAGATGGATGAATCTATAGGACATGAGAATCCCACAATAGAACCATAATGATCTATTTTATGTGTGGCTGTGAATAGTGGACACTTTATCCCATATTATGGGTTTATTGGAAAAAGAGGTGAATATTTCCAAAAAATATAAGCTATGACATGATTATATTTCAATAAATAATGTAAAACCATAATAAATATTACCATTTTAGAAGAATGAATTAATGATATTATTGTTCTTAGAGGATCATAATTGATGATAATATTTTTTCACTAGAGAGAAACAAAGTCATTGGGCATAACTAAGAGGATTTTGTGATTATGACTTGGACATAAAATGTAAAATGAAGGGATATATACACTTTCTCACCAATTCAATCAAAAACTTTCAACTCCAAAAGTGTCTTATCATACATCTATATTACCAACATTGCACTTTTGTAACCATCATTCGAATATCCTTATAACCACGTGGTGCAACACTGCAATTACCCACATTAACTTCCAACCTAGTTATCTATCCAAGTAACTTAGTAAAATATTCACATAATCTTATAATTTAATAAATAATATGTAAAAATTCCATTCACTGATAGTTATACACATCATATTAACTGTATGAAAGAAAATTTTACAGTTGACATTATCCCAATATTGTGGTTGTGATACATTATACAAGGTGGTTGAATGAATAAATCACTATTATGATTGATTTTATCATCAAAGTAAGAATATAAACTAAACTAAAATAAAATTTATCATAGAAAATGTTTTTACATCACCAAATCTGATTTAATCATAAAAAATGATTCAATATATCTGAACAAATAAATATTCAGTAGTCTTTACCTTGGGAAAATTCTCAAACAAAAATCAATATCTTCCCAAAATGGAACAATAAAAATAAATAATATCCATTTATCTCATTTGAGATACCATGGGGTGCATTCATGGGAATATCATCTTAGTATAATTGATGTTTTCCAAAATTGGGTAAGTTTTGTGAAAATAATTTTGGAATCATATTATAAAGAGAGAAAAATGAATAGGATCATGTTGAATCAAACTTGATAACGCTCAATGTTTTGGAATAATAGCAATACCCTAGGATCGTTTAGAAGTCCAAATTAAGTATTCCCTATGGAAATTATCAATACAATAAAAAAATACATTTAAATCCATCAATAAAGAAATATGTGTCTAAAGAAGAACTTAATATCTAATGTTAGTTTATAGAAGGAGAAATTCATTCATTTAACCATCAAGATAGATAATGAATTATAGAAAAATGAGTTAAATAATGATCTTTAATATATAGAATAATTCATGGACACTGGTTTTACACTATTTTTCATTGTAATATTTCTTGGCTGGACATATTTATATGGATAAATGGCATTTGGTTAATTTTATTGTTTTTTAATTGAAACCCATATTTTTATCATTCATATTATTTTTCTTCATGATTAAATTGATTTATCCCTAATTATTAGATCTTATGGTCAAGTTATTGAGAGGGAGTGAAATCTTATTCCATGAATTAGAGTTTTTAATTTTAAATTCCATGTAATGAAATTTTAATGTATTACTTTGTAACCTAATCAAATTAAATGATTTAATCAATTATCATAATTTATTTCCAAATATTTATAGACACTCTTGGTCTTATGATTTTTTATTGGAAATCATGAGAGAGAATTTTAAGGAACATGTGTTATTCCTTACTATATTTTTATTTCAAATATAACTAATATGAAGTATGAGGCTAAAGAATACCTGAATTTCCTCACTATCCTTTTACTAATTAAAAAAAATAAATGTTTTGTTACTTGTTACCAACTTAATTAAACACACTTAAATAGTTAAGAAACACTACAAAAATTATTTCATTATATAAGAAATCATTCATTAATTTTTCATAATCAATTTAGTGTTTTATTAAATTAACCCTTGTGGATATGGCCTTGAATATTACCTGTTAATGTGCTATAAGGAACCTATGAACTTTAAATAATTTCATAGTTAAAACTAAATAAATACATAAATTACCTAATATAATCTTATTAGGGATTATTACAAGGGTAAAATAGTGGGTTAATTTCTTGAAGAGTGGGGAAATAATAAGTTAATGGGCTATGTAGACCCGTTTTAGGTGAATTATGGGATGGATTGGGATACAATATTATATATCAATTGTGATCTCATAAAATTATGAGAAATATCCTTTCTAGTGTAGTGTGATGTGTTCTTTAGAAAATCACAGGTCTATTTTAAGACCATGGAAATGGGAATTATTGGTTATGACCTAGTCATGAATAATCAGAGATGTATTTTTATATGAGTGATGTTCTTATTATACTTATCTCTATCACAGTTCTTTCATGATAAAAATACTCTCTTTAGTGTCTAATGTTTTTATTTGAGTAATTTTTAGTCTCTAATTTTGGTTTTTAATTGATGACATTGGTTGTCTTGATGAATTTATTGAATCTCATTTAAAGGCTTATTGATGATCTTTTTAAAGGTTTGGAACGATCTATTATCATGTTTAAATACCTTTGAATGAATATTAAAGACCAATAAAAGGACATGGAATAAATATAGGATGAAGTTTTTTTGAAATTGAAGTGTTTTAGGTAACACCAGCTTACCGGTTCAAGGAACCAGCAAGCCACTTCTATATTTAAAGATATATATATACAATAGAAGTCCACCAGCTAGCTGGTGGAGGAGCACTAGCCAATTAGAAAAATAAGGAAATCTTAGTTCATTTTCAAGGAGGCCACCTGCATGTTACTATCTAATAGTGTATAAATTGTGCAATGTTTCCAAACATAGATAATTCCATGTGACCCACCATCCAATAGATGAGGAGAACCAGGTAACCAGTGACATCTAGTTAGCAGATTTGACGATGCATTTATTATTGGTCAAAATTCATTTATTTAAGTATTCTTCAGCTTTAATGAATTTGTGTGGATTCTAGAAGATTATATAGAATATTTAATCCTATAAATATATATTCTTGGTGTCTTTTAATATCTACATCGAATACCAACAAACATCTCAGTAGTAAATATGATCTTTGATCAACTTTGGCACTCCAACAATAAAGCTGTAGAGGTTTCTCTCTAAAATCAAAGAGATAAATCTGATCCTCCATCAATATCAAAGGTTCTCTTCTTAAATATGAATCTATACACATCATTTTGATAGATCAGGGAGTATGATTGTAATGTATTTGTGATAAGAAAACCTTATTCTTTATATCTCTTTCCACAATAGGTTCCACTATCTCAAAAGTGAGGAACAAATTCCTTATCTATTGATGAAGATCAGGAGAGATCTCACAACTATAATCATAAGGTGTTGGTTTATTAATCACCACCAAGAATAAGGTTCTATTAACATAAACATATCAAACCAAGGGGAGGATACATAGGGACTCACACTGATCTATTTCAAAATTCCAATATCAAACCATGTTTGTTCTCTTCTATATTTTATGCATTGAATCATTTAATATAGATATGTATAATTGTATAAATTTGATATTATTATCTATGTTATTATTACTCACATAATCTATATTGAAATTAAATTTTTAGAACATAACAAAGTTATCAATTTATCATTTTATTAAATTTATTTCCTTATCATGTTATCATATGAAGATTGTTTAATTTTGAACTTACCTTTTCTATTTTTTTAATTTTTACAAGGTAAATTTACCACGAATCTTAATATTTCTATAAAAAAATAACTGGTATCAAATGGTTCTTTGCGTTTTTATTAAAAATATTTTTTTTAAAAAAAAAAATTAGATCTTGTTTTCAATTTTTTTAAATCTTAATCGATTTCAAAGTTTGATCTTTTTACGATGGAATCTATTTTTTATTCTCAAGATTCTAATTTTTATTCCAAGGGTTATTCCTATTAGAAAACTATATTTTAAACATTCTTAGTTTCATTAGTTACCCTATCTATAAAATGGTTATGTATGAATATACTCTTACTAAATAACAAGAAGATAATTGGGTTCCCAATGATATTAAATCCTTTAAGATTAATTAAAAATTCATCAATATTATACATTTCTATATTGGCCAAAATTAATTTAATCATGTTTCTACTTGTAAATGTGCTGATGAAGTATGTAAATTTCTAGAATTCACTCATGAAATAAATAAAAATGTTAAAGATACTAGATTATACATATATATTAAAGATTTTGTAATATTTTATAAGAATACAAATGAATATATTACTAGTATATTCACTTGGTTTAATGATATATGAAATGGATGAAAGTATCTTGGTTATGAGTTTCCTGTAGAGTCCTTATTAAATAAGATTTTATAGCTCCTACCGGGAAATCCGGAACCCAATTTCATTTCTATATAAGAAGCAAAGGATGTAAAGAAAATGGAATTCAAAGAATTTATTATATCCCTAATGATGTTTAAAATTAAAATGAAGTGAAAAACTAACAATGAGACCAATTAATCCAAATATGAAAATTAAATAATCACCTTTAGTGCTACCAATGATAAATCATCTGAAGGTAATGTTCAAGATTTTTTCTCAACACGCAAAAAAACAAATAATTAAATAAAATGAAAGATTCTAATCCAACAAAAAATGTGGAGCCAGAAGTGTCATGTTTTCAATATAACAAAAAATTTCACATCAACTAAAAATTCCCTATCTATAAAAAATAATGTTAGTGAAAGGAAACAATATAATATGTCTCTCAAAGTTACAAACTGGAGTGTAAGTGATGACTCCTTAGAATCCACTTCCTAAACCTCCTTAAGTGAATCAAGTACAAAGCTCTTTATAGAACATGTTGATGAAGACTGCAAGGTAGTACCCCTATTCCCATATCCCTTTCCACATCTTCTTCTCTTACTTCTTCCCCCTCTTCCTCTTCTTATTTCTCCTCAATTCACCATAATTACAAGAACCTAAAATATGATCATGATCAGCTTAAAAATATTTACATGAACTTTATTCATTATATAAAAAACATTATTATAAATTCATGAAAGTGAATAATTAAAAATAAAAACTTTAAAAAGAGAAGGGAAAATCCTTAAAATATGAGTAATTATCTATGAAATTTAAGAATCAAACTAATGTAAATAAGTTATAATATATTGTTAATCACCTTAAAAACTCTCTTTAAAAAAAAAAATAAGGTAAATATAATCTAAATAAAATTTTGGGCTATCAAATTCATTTAAAAAAATAGCTGGTCTTAGTTTCTAAAATCATTATAGAACCTCAAAAAATCTCTCAAAACCGCATTTATTAAAGGTTTCTCACAAAACAAGTTTTGAAATAATTGTAAAATAATTGGACATTTAATTTATAAATGTAAATAATTAAAGATATGGAAGACCAAAATAAACTCATATTTAGTTCAGTTTTTTCAAAATAAAATCTCATACAAAAATAACGAGGACACAAAAATCTTTTCTAGCCAACATTAATGAATTCAAGTTTTTTTGTACCAAAACCTATAGTCATCTAGTTTTAAAGGAAATGGGTCTCCCAAGAAAAACCTATGAGTCACTCTATTACCTAAATAGTGGTTTATCATGACACATGTGTGGAAACCTCTCCAAATTAAAAAATAATAATAAACTAGATGGTTGTCAAGTCATCATCACTGATAAATAAAAGGGTAAGATAATCGATGAAGGTACTATAGTGTTTCCTAAGTCAAATATTATAAAAAACTTATTTTTCAAAGAGTTAAAACGCAATTTTCTAATAATTATATAGTTTTATGATATCTATATTAAAATTTCCTTCAAAAATTATATTTGAATGTTTTTAAACTCAAAAAAATATATTTATTTACCACTTATTGTTTTCAAAATGTTTATACAATCAATTTTAAATCTCTCTCTAGCAAAAATGTCAAATTCTTGAGTGAAAAAGTTAGAGAATATTAGATTTGGAATAAATTTATTCATCATTGTAGCACACACTCACTTTGAAAAATTAATTATTATCAACAAATATGATATTTACCCAAAAAATATTTCAAATATGACATGGTTTGTGAGGTATGTCAATAAAATGAGAAACAAAAATATTATTTTAAATATAAAAAATTATTTTCTTCTCCAAAATATCTAGAATTAATTCATATTTATTTTTTCAGGACTTATCATATTGAAAGTCTATGAGGTAAATATTATACTTTTATTATTGCTGAAGGTTTTATAAGACTCACCTGGGCTTGCTTGTTTATCATATATAAGTGAATCTTGAAAATCCTTAATCATGTTTTTTGAAAATTATAAAATTAAAAGGGTTTTAAAATTATTTTACTCAAATTGATTATGGTGTATAATTCGAAAACAAGTAATTTGATAGTTTATTCTCTTCTAAAGGCTATAATCATTATTTTTTGGTCCTCAAACTGCTAAAAAATTTGTTTGTAGCGAGTTAAAATTGAACTATCTAAGAAATTATTTAAAATATTCTAAATGAATTTACCTAAATATTTTTGGGTCATGTCCATTTATATTTTTTGATATTTCATTAATTATATTCTCATAATCCATTTTCTTAAAAAGGCCCCTTTTAAACATTGGAAAAATAAAAAACTTAAAGTGAGATTTTTTCAGGTTTTTTTGTAAATGTTTTATTCTGAACACAAAATAAAATCATAGAAAATGTTATTCAAAATCCAATGAAGGTATCTTTCTTGGTTACTCTGACCTAAGAAAGTAATATGGATTCTTTAACAAAAGGACTAAAACATTTGAAGAATCTATTCATGCTGTTTTTATGATACTTTTCTAAAATATCATTCACAAAAGATCTCTGAATATGATGTTTTAAAAAAACATTTCTAATCTAAATATTTTTAATTTTATCAAGAATCACCATCCTTTTATTTACCAAGATATTTTATAAAATACAACAACTACTCCATTGAAAATATCATTAGATATTTGAAAGAGGGAAATTATAATAGAATATTTGTCCTAAATAAGGTTGAATATATTTCTTTAGTTTGTTTCACTCAAAACCCAAAAATCTTAATGATCCCCTTAAAAATGAAAATTAGGTTCTTTCCATGAAATATGAACTAAATAAATTAACTTAAAATGATGTATGGACTCTCAAGGAAAGACCTAATAATAATATTATCATAGGCTCTAAATGGGGGTTTATAAATAATTTATGTATTCTTGCTAATATTACTATAAATAAATCCCATCTAGTTTCTAATGGTTATAAGAAGAAGAAAAATAGACTCTGGTGAAACCTTTTTATGCATCACTTAGTCAAAATACATTTGAATCTTATTAGAATTAGCCCATCACCTCAATTTCAAACTCTTTAAATTGAATTTTAGAAAAAAAATCATGGGATTTATTAGTGATTTTTTTTGTGGAATAAACAACTGGAATTGAAAAAATTCTTTTTCTAAATCAGGTTTTCAAATTATCTAAGTCGGTCTATAGTTTAAAACAAGACCCTCAGGTATGGTATGGACATTTATCTAATTTTATTTTATAAAATAATTTTAAAATTGGAAAAATATGATTTAACACTTTTTATATAAAAAAATCAAATGATTTATTACTTTTCCACATTTATATTGATGATGTGATTTTTGGATAAATTAATAAATCTTTTTTTTTGAATTTTATGATTTAATGAAAAATTAATTTTAAATGAGTTTTATTGGTGAACTCAAATTTTTTCATGGTTTTAAAATTTCTAAAAGAAATGGTGGTATTTTTATAAACTAGGGATAAAAATAATGAAATATAAAAATGATTTGGCATGGATCATGCTAAGAAAATTATTACGCCCAAGAGTACAACATGTAAGATAATGTTGTATTAAACCAAAAAGTCAGTTAACATCATGTTAAGTGTTTCTCTTTTTTTCTCAATTTAAATCAAATCCAAAGGAATCACATATTAAATCTATTAAAAGTATTCTTATTTATTTAAAAGTAAAAAAAAACCATGGTTTGTTTTATCCAAAGTAACTTATTTTGAATTAGTGAGTTTTTTATACTGATTTTAGTGGATTCAAACTAGATAGAAAAATTATAAATGGGACTTTCCACATACTTGTAAAATCCATAATCTCATAGAGTGGTAAGAAGAAAATTTCTTTTTATTATTTTATAGATAAAGAGAAATATTTATCCATCTAGAGTTGTTGCACCCAAATAATATGGATAGAACACACTCTCTTAGACTTTAGGCTTATATATGACCAAATCTCTATTAGATTTGATAATACCAGTGCTATAAATATTTCAAAAAATCATATATAGAACTCTCTCAATAAACACATGTAACTTAATAATCATTTCTTAAGAGATCAATTCTAAAAGGGTGATATATTATTAGATTTTGTTAGGATGAAATATCAACTTTATGATATTTTGATTAAACCTCTAGCAGTTGATCATTTCAATTTCATTAAAGGTGAATTAAGAATGGTCTGATTGTGACACTTTACACTTGACATTGAATAACATGTGTTATATTTTAAAAAATTAATTATCTATTTGTCTTATTTTCAATCATTTTCTTTATTCTTATAAACATGATTTTCTGGGTCTATTTTGAATCAAATTCTATTTCAATTATTTCTATCTTATTTATGATCCCCATATCTCACTTGTGAATTCATTTGAGGGGGAGTATTATCTGTTAAATTGTAAAATTTTTCTTAAAAGAGACTTCTATTTTCAAAATTAATTTTAAAATAAATAAATGTTTTCAAAATCATATTTTCTAAAACAAGTAATTTTTATCATAATTTTGCTATTTTAATATTTTAAACTAATATTTTTGCAATTATTAAATTCAGTTAGTTTTTTTCTTATTTAAAAAAGATTTTAAATTATTTTCAAAACACATAAGAGAAATTATATATATGTTCTACTTAATTTTTTTTAATGATGAGTAAAAATTCAATAGATAATTGTCTCTCTAAAAACATGTTTGAATTTTCTATGATGAAATGAAAATTGAAGGATTATTTTAAGTTATTTTTTCACATTAAAAGGAAATCCATGAAGATTTTTCAAATGAAAGAGTAAATAATTGGAGGTAATAATATTTTTTTAGGAATGGAGTGTCTTGGAAAATTCATGTTCCAATTTTTTTAAAATATTTTATCTTTCTCTTTTATTCCTTTATTTCTATTCTTCTTATCCCTTTTATATATCTTGTTTTATCTATTGAAAATTATTTTAAACTTTTGCATCTCTCTTTATATCCTATTAAAGGGCAATTTAGAAGCTAATAGTTGTTTTCAAAATTTTGGGTTTATCAATTGATTTTTATTCCATTTTTCGAAATCATTTTCTCTCTCTTAACCTTTGTTATAAATATCTATTTTTGAGTTTTTCTTTTTTATAAATATATATAGATTTTTTCTTCAAATAGTTCCTTTTAAGTCATCATTCCCTATCGTTGTTTTATTCATTATAATCACAAAGGTGGAGAAGTTTTTTTATATTTTTTTATTGGACTTCAAAGGGGTATAATTTTATTTTTCTTTGAACTTTAAAGAGGGTGTATTTATTGAAATATATTTTATTTATTAATTATTTCAAAAAGGTTGATTTCTAGATACCTGAGTTAATTTCTTTAATCTTTTTTGAGATTTTTAATTTGTTATCTACTTACTTATTGATAAGATTGAATATCTTATTTTATATCTTGAATACATTGTTATACCTTTCACTCTTCATTTTCAATAGAAATATATTTTTATGTTAAGTGTATATAATCATCAAAAAGGGGTAGCTTGTTGTACCTATATCTCTTATAGTATTTCCATGGTGAAAATAACTCTCTTGTGAATCTAATATTTTTATTTGAGTGAATTTCAGTCTCACCTTTGGGTCTTTAGTGATGTCATCGATGGACTTGATGATGTTATTAAAGTATATTCAAAGTCTTATTAATGATATTATTAATGTCTTAGACCAATCTATTATCTTGCTCAATAATATTATAATGAAGATTAAATACCAATATAAAGAAGTTTAAGGAATAAATGATGTAACTTTTTGAAAATATAGTTTTGTAGGCTACTCCAGTTGACCAGTGTAGGGATCCGGCCAACTTGTGCCATATAGAATGAAATGAAGATACAATATAATTTCAATGGATAACTAGTAGATGTATGAAGACTCAATGCTTCTTCTTAAAGGCCACCAGACTACCAATAGAAAGTTTTGACTAATCATTTGAGTGTTTTTTGACCAATATAGTTCTCGGGGACCAATAAGGATAGTTGGTGAGGAACACCAGTAGTCGGTGGCATCAAGTAAGTAGATTTGAGGGTGCATTTATTTTTAATCAAAATACATTTATTTTGGTCTTATGTTGATTTAGTGACCCCATGAAGATTACAAAATATTACTTGGAATATTAGAACTTATAAATATGTATCATTGGTGGATTAGAGGATCAACAATGATTACCAAAAAATATCTCAATTTTGAATTTGATACTTGATCAACATTGGCACTCCAATAGTGAAGCTCTAGAAGTTTCTCGATAAAATCAAAGATATAACACAAATTGTACATAAATATAAATGGTTCTCATCATATATATTCTATTAATATCTAATATAAATTTGTACACATCCTTTTGAAGGATTTTGGAGTAGATTTGTAATCAGTTTTTTCTAAGGTAACCTTGTTCTTCTAATATCCTTTTATAATGGGTTCTCGTTGCCGCAAAAGTGAGGGGTAGGTTCCTTGACTACCAACGAATCTCAAGAGGGTACTCACAACCCTAATTATGATGGATGAGTTTCTTTATCACCACTTTTATTAATGGATTAATAAAAAACCCACTTGAATTTAGGGGAGGATATTTAGGGTATCAAATTGAGTTATTATTGAACTCCTTTATCAAATCGTGCTTTCACTCCTTTATTTTATATATTGCATCATTCAATATCGATTGGAATAATTCCATAAATTTTGATATGACCATTTCTTTTGTTCTTACTTGATTAATCTATATTGAAATTTACTTTCTAATATGTATAAAATTTATGAATTTATAATTTTATCAAATTTATTTATTTATCACTTTATCATTTCCAAATAATTTAATTTTAAATTTACCTTTTTTGTTTGTCTTAATTTATAAAAGGTTAATTCACCCCCTTTTTGTCATCTTTCTTTAACCAATAGTGGTGGACCTAGGATGGTCAAGCCTCAAAAAATGTATCAATTTAGATAATGCATGTGATATGAACATTGATGATATCCTAGGATAAGTGATTTTTATGATAGTAAACATATGTATAATGGTGGTGGGTTATTAGTTAAGGGATCAGGTTGGGTGGTTCATTACTCATGATTTTGATTTTATCCCAAAATTTTGTGCTATTGTGACATATGGATTTATGTTTAGTTTATTATGATGATTTCAGGCCTTCTATTCAATAATATATTGAGATATGTATATGAATAAATAACTCATGACACCAGTGAATACACCCCAGTTGGTTACTCTACCGACTTGTGGTTTTGATAAAGTTATCTTAATTTAATGCACTACTGACCTAATATTTTCACACACCATAGTCATGTTGGGAACTCTTCCAACTTATGAAATGAGACATAATTACCAATTTTGGTAGTATAATGACCTATGAACTAAGTGATAGTTACCTAGTTGGGTAGTCTGTAAACAAATTACCTGATATATAATTTCTATTTTGGGTGATCTATAATCCGGTGACCTAATAGATGATTTCCATGTATAGAAATCTTCTAACCAATGACCCAAAATATGGATTTCAGTTTGATGAACTTATAGCCAGTGAAAATAAAATCAATTCTAGGTTAGATTCACTACCGACATGTAATAATTTTTTTATATCTTAGACTAGCCTATATTGATTCAGTTTCACCACAAACCATGTGAAATAGTATCCCAATAGTAATGGGAATATTTTTACTAACTATGAAATGGGAATATATGTTCAAACGGAGTAATCTGTATATCCATATCAAATATGAAATTATAATATGTCTCTAAACCATAACATTGGAATTTTAATTCAATGAGACCATCCTAGGATGAACAAAGTAAGGGTTAACTGAAAAGGTTGATTATTAAGTACCCAATGGTATAACAAATGTTATACATCTGATGGTTTATCACTTTAAATTCATATTATTCATGAATTCACATATATATTGGTTTATATTAGGGGATCATGATTGGTTTCTTATTAGGACTTTTTATCAAACTTTTCACATATAACTTGGTGGATGTGAAGACTTTATGTTTGGAATGATGGTTAGGAAAGTGGACCAATCACATATGAGAAAGTTAGAATATCTTGAAATAATCATGGAGATAGTTTTTAGGTGATTTCAATGACTTATAATAGTATTTACTATATTTATTTATTATTATAAATGTGAATATTATTTATGATCTTTCATTGAGTGATCACCATTAGGATATATGAATAGCATTTTATAGCATGTTCATTTGTTATTGCATGGTTTATGATATTTTTTATGGTCATCATACTATTATAATCATATATATTATACTCAGATATTATATCTAGTTATGTGTGTTTATGTTTTTTTTGTTATTGTTGGTTATGATATTAAGGGTATAGACTATTTAGGATATATTATCAATCCTCAACACTACTTGGAAACCTACAGAATATAGGGAGGTTTATTTAAGGTTATATAGAACCATTAACTCAACCGTGTGTCTCCCCTTTTGGATTTATAGTCAAAATAATTAACTACCTCTCTATCAAAATGTTCCCATTATCTCTTTTCTTCTCCCCATTATTGAAAATAAATCAAAAAGTATAAAATTATTGGAAATTCATTATCACCTCATGAATCTTCCACCAAATTGAAAATTTAATCCCCCTTACTCTTTCTCTTTTGAGAATTTAATACCAATTCACTTGTGATAAGGATGGAATCATATTTCCCTTATGAATGATCCATAAATTAACTAAATCTAAGACCATATGAGAAATTATTGGTGTATAAAATAAAATTTATTAACTTATACATCAAGGATAACCATAAAATATTCAATATAGGATATAAATATCAATTTTTTCTTTTAAGGGGTTATTCAAGCAGTTTTACACATAAAAACATGAACTCAATTTTAACAAAAAAATTAAAAAAATCATGTGAAAGAATGTATTTCCCCCAATTTATTTCAAAATACACTCTCCATTAGTAATTAGATTTGGTAAAATCAAAAACAAAGTTTGGAAAGTGACCAATATATCTAAAACTTTAGTACTATCTAGAGATTTTATATTTTCAATTGAAATTATATATTTTGAAAATTTTCTTATCTCAACCCCCTTAATTTTTTAGCTCCATAAATATTTATTACATTTTATCCTATTTAAAAATCAACTCTCAGAAACTTCTTTGATGTACCACTATAAAATGTTTTAAGGAGACAATAATTAAAATATTTCATGATAGATGTATTCTCCTATTGTATATTAATTACAGTAATGAACTAGTCCTCCACTTTTATACATCAATTTAGTTTCCCTACATTGAAACATAAACAAATATATAATTTGGAATAAAGTGATTTATCAATAAACTCTTTAATGAGAGAAAAATGGATGATATTTTATTCTTAACTAGAGAATTTTTTTAATTTATTTTTTGTTTGAGGTGATATATTATTTCTGAATACTTCTTTAATTGTAAAAATTTGAACATCCCTAAACAACATGATCATATTGTTACCATTAACTCTCCACTTGTGTAGAACTTTCTTTTCACTTTTTTAGTAAAACACATACAACCAATGGTTCTTTTACTTTGTTTAATAATCTCCTTATGTCAAGGAATCCATGAAATCCTATTATCAGGAAAGTGTACAAGATGTTTTCATCATCCATGAAAGTTACTAATTAATATTGTATCATCATTTATTAGACAATTTCTCAAGAAATTTGAGTTCCTATTCATGTGATAATAAGTGCTTCCCTTTAGAAAAATAATTTTCTTGTTCTTTATTTATCTCTATATTCATTTCTAATTGAGATGGAAAAAATTTTAAACATTAGTTTATAAAACTCTTATATATCTTTAATTTTCTACATGAATTCATAGTAACCTTTATGCTTCACATTTTATGAAAATTCTTTTATTCATCTTTAATAAATTCTTTTACTAAAAAAATCCTTTTTTTCTTAGGTTGATTATTTATTTTGTTACTTTATATTACCTCCATCAACACTAATCTCATTGGTCTATTTTAAATAGTTTGTGGTGTGAAATTTTATACCATAGTATAAGCATCAATTCGTTTTTGGTGTTACATTCTTATTTTATTCCTATTAGGAGTATTTTTTTGAAACATTTCTTAATTTTTTATACCTCAAGGTAGAATCATATCTATTATTTACTTGTCTCTTTATACTTTAGAGTATTATATTTATATAAGTATATAAATTGTTCTTAGTAAGTTTATAACAGAATATATCATTATAATGACCAATTTTTTTTTGAAAATTTGATAGATGTTTTTAACTATTTCAAACCTATTCTTAATGCAAATATTCATTTTATTATGTGAACATTGATTTTTCTAAACCAATTTTCATTTAACTATATATATTCTCACACTTTATATAGAAAAAAAGTTTATTTCATGAATTAAAAAGTTATACTAACATTAAATGTCCAAATTTATGATCCTTCTATTGTAATTTTAGTGTCTAATAAACCTTATTCTCTTCCTTTATTTTGTAATTTGGAAAGCTTTGAAACCTTACTATTATTGGACAAAACATCATTTATTTTAATCATTATTTGGTGAAAAATGATCATTGTTATTGATAATATCCACCATTTATTAAGTGGTGGGATTCTCATCATTTGTATTCACCTATAAATTTCCATAATTTGATTTGTAACCTGTACATTCAAGTGAAACAACATTAGTACAATTAGAAATATCTAGATTATGGTTTCATCATTACATGAGCTTATAGTATATGTATATTTAAATGATCTCAAGCCTTTATTACTATTACTATATTTATTTCTTCGAAAGAAATGATCACATCAAATGTATTCTTGGATGCACTTATTTTAGCTGTTTTGGAGTATTTAAATTTTTTCACTTCTGATTTTTCAATTTTACTTATAACTTAAGACACTTCACATTGAGGGTGTTATTTTCACACTCAATTGATCTCATAAATATTTCTCATTATATATTCAACCTCTAAACTAGATCACCATGATTCCCACTACTTTCTTACAAATAATTATCGAGGACATTTATTTCTTTCATCCATAACTTATAGTTGGTCACTCTTGACATCAATAACAGCTCTAGGGATTTATTCTAAAGAATGTATCATTTTTCATAATAATTTTTTGACTCATATTTCTCATCAATTGATCTTTGTTATTTATCTTCTTCTAGGATGTGTTTTTCATTTTAGAATAGAAAAATTTCTTCCTTGGTTTCCACATATTTGGGGAGAATTTCCACATCTATATATTTTCAATTATTTACCTATCTATCACATTATCCACTAAATCTTGTTGTGAATTTTAATCATGTAATCCCTTAAAATAATCCAATATATACGTAATAACCTAAATGAGAATCATTTTAAAACAATCCTTAATTTTATAATATATGTTTCTAAGTGATTCAAAAAAACACATACTCATTATAGCATGAACTTGATTAATTAGAAGGATAACTATCAATAGATTTAATAGATAACCCACCACATAGATTACCATAAAATAATTATGTATCATCCTTTTCTTGTGAGATCTTACTTATCTTCTTATATTATCTTTTCTTCTTATTTTAGGGGTTTTATGAAACCTTAAAGTTTTTATTGATAGTAATGTGAACTAAATTTTGAATCTGATTCACTTTTGAACTTTCTTCAAATATGAAAATCATTTATATGAGATAAAAACACACATAAAAAAAATAAATACATAGAAAAAACCTAGTTAACTCTAATACCATTTTAGTTTAGTGAGAATTATAGAATATTATATCCATATATCATACTGAATTATATACTTAATAAATAAATTAATTCTGAATTTTTTATTCAAAGAAATGAATATCAAAACTATTAAAAGGATAGTTGGGATTCAAGTTGACCAGATGATCATTACACTGTGAGGTAAATGATAACTCAATTAAAGAATCTGGGTATTTCAATAACCCTTTACAACAACTTTAAATCAAACTTCACATCAATTATCATCAATACATCATCCAAGGGTATTCCACAAATATTTATATAGCCTTTATTCATAATAATCCATGGATGTATTATCAATATTTTTAATCCAACCTTGGCTTCCTTAATAATAGATGAATCATGATATTTAATAGACAGCCTCCTCAACATTCATTAATATGTTGTATACATTCCATTATAAATCGTATTTAATAATTTACAAAACCATCTTAGTAATAATAACATGTAAATATTCCTTCCTTGAAAATTTTTATATATGAATCCCAAGCAGTGACATAGTTTTATTTTCCCATCTATATATAAGCAGCATCTCAGTCCTCAGGAAATAGTAATACTTTTCCATTATCAATGGAAACTTCTTCTTTGTCAACATTGGTATATTCGTCCATTACCCAATACATATTAACAACTTCACTTTATAATGGAATCCATAATTATTAAAAAATAATACAATAAATATATTTGGGATCTTCAAGTTCCAAGCTAACAATATAGATCACACACTCTAGAGGTAAAGATAAGAACAAATTTCAGAAAATCCAAAGGCAGTCAACAACAATTTATTTGATAAAAAAATACAAAATATATTAAAAAACACCTCAATAACATAATAAATAATTAGTAAAATAGAACAAAACCTAACAACCTGCACCATTGTGTGTTAGTGGAGTCATAGAATAAGCTAAGTTCCAAATAAAGTGGAATCTAAACCATTTTATAATTTTAAAATATGATAAATAATTCCATTTTATTGATATGTTTTACATGAGTAAAAGGAAGTTTTAAGGGTGAAATTTTAGATAAAAATGGTTTGAATAAAACTAAATGGTGTTTGGTAAATTTAAAAAAAATCGGATGTGGTAACATTTATTATTGAGTACCTGTTATGGAACCATCAGGTACCTGATAGAGCAACCTGGTAGTTGGTGGAAGTCTATCGGGTACTCGGTTGGCCCAGTTTTACATTTTAAAAATATGGGGAACAAATGTAATCTAGAAAGGGGGATTTTTTGGAAAGATCATATATAGTTTCTCCCCACGGCTCTCTCATTTTATTCTCATTCAATGAGGGTTGATTCAGGTGAATTCATTATAGTGATTTTAGGTAAATATCCCTCCTCCTTCTCTTTTATATATTTTTCATCACTTCAACTAATTTTGATGGAATAGAATAAGAAATTTCATCACAATTATATAGTAAAAGTAGTGGAATCGTGACAATATCATGGATATTTTTTTTGTAATAGATTATGATTGATGATGATGAATGAGAGAACCTTGTTGAACCCTACTTTTTCTAGAGGTAAGGCAATGCCTTGATTATTCCTTGAATTTTATCTATTTTGGGTATAATCAATTCATGAGTTGATATGGAAAATTGGGGTTTTTATAGATTTAGATACATGTCAAGAGTTTTTCTTACTTTTTTGCATAGGGTTTCAGTTGGTCTATACCACTCTGTGAGATATTTTCCAATTAGGTATATCAAAATTAATTTTGTATTAATTGTGTTAATTAATTGAAAATTTTCGTAAATAATAATAGTCGATTCTTGAAGGTGATAAGTACTTGTATATGATTAAATGATCCTTGTGAGCTTATAAGTATAGTTAATATTTGTTAAACAGGTAATAACTATATCATCCCTACTCAGGAGACACTATTATGGTGCACGAGTCAGTTTTCCACTGGGCCTCAAGTGTGTCTCCCAATACATTAGAGGTTTTTGACTAACAAGGAGGGTATTATGATTGTATGGTGGGGAGACTATACCCTCATGATCAGAGCAGAACTATGGTATAAATGATTAAAAATATAATGATAATAGAATTAATATCAATGAAAGGAATCTGAAGATAAAGATAACAAATTATAGTGTCCAGCACCAAAATACAACTTTGGATTCATGTCTATATGAGGCTCCATAAACTAAATAAATAACATACACTAGGGAATACAATGTTGTACATGTACAAAAAACACCCAAAGGGATAACTCAATTAACATCATAATATCCATGTAACACCCCAAGCTTCCATGACACGTTTCCCTCTGAATAATGCAATAGCTTGCATTATACGCAATTTCAAGATTCTAACACACTGTGACCAATCAAACTAGCCATTATGAATAGTAATAACCAATTTTTAAAATTTTATAAATTTTATCTCTCAAAATAGACTTCATTTTGGATTTGGAATATCGAAATTATCCTAGGGTAAAATTTTGGTACTTTTCGGATAACTTTTATATTTTGATGAATAGTGAAAATTACTAAATTTTAATTAAAAACAACTTTTTTAATCAAAATAATTAATTGTGATAAATTATGAATTAGAGTGGGTTTAAATTATATTTAGAATATATTTCTATGATTTAATACAATGTTGGTCATTGGACGTAATTTCAAATTTAAGCTGGACATAAACAAGTGTCAATCTTTTGATAGTTATTATTTCGTAAAAATACGCTTTTTGTTTTGACAACGGGAATTAATTTTAAATTAATTTCTGCCACTTCTGTGTTTTGAATTAGAAAAAATGGATTCCATATTTGGAATCAGGATGTTCAAATTGTGTAAATAGGTAACTTTTATTTTTAGACATTTTGAATAATTACTTCGGAAAATATTTTATTTACCATGGTTAAAGGGTAAATCCGGTAAATAAGGGTAAAAAAATAATATTATAATAATAATAAATTACCCTAAAACATGTCCTAAACTTATTGGTTGATACATGTCTGACCATGGTCATCTTTGGGTCGATTTTGGGACCCCATGGAGCCACTTGTAGGTGATAAGGACACTTTATATTAATTAAGTTAAAGTAAATACAAAAATGACATAAGGATATATCTTTTAACAAAACAATTTTTACATAGGGTTATATATGTTATATTTTAGACTATAAATATTCATTAGAAAGATAAAAATATTTCCTAAATAATGGTATTTTATTTATAATTTTTAAAAATTTAATAACTAAATTTATTTATGACACAATAATGATGCAGTATTTTCCTTATTAATGAAACAATCAAATAATTGGTATTATAAAAGTTAAAATAAATATAATTTTAAAGTCTTGATGCCATAAACGAATTGTATTGGTTAATATGACATGTTAGGATTTCTTAAATTAATTTTTTTCGAATTAATAACGTTGTTAAAACTTTAACAAAAATCAATTATTAAATTTTGTCAAAATTGACATAAATGAGTTTTTAAAACAAGTATTATATTATTAATTGTTATTCTATTCCTAAATATCTAATTTTAGGCCAAATAACTTATATAATGATAGGTGTATCATTAATGGACCACTTGGGGGTCACTTGGATTTATATAGTAAGTTTATTAACTATATAATACAAAAACACAAAGAGACGTGGTAAATGTCAAACTATTTAACTAAGAGTTAAATATAAATGATAAGGTTAATATAGTGACCCAAACCTGTCTAAAATCTATTGGTTGAAATTATTTCAACCCATACCCACCTTAAACTATAAATAATCTACTTTGGAGCCATTATAAACTGAATATGTATTTATTATAAAATAACATTTCTAGCTTTTCCAAAGGTGCCCCTCACCCCTCTTATAAAAGAGAACTCCCCCTTATCTCTAATTTACACATTCAAAGCCTTTTGGATCGGCCAAAACCTGCCCAAATATTCTCACAACATACCTCACTTAGAGATAGAGGCCTTAGTTTGATCAAAAATCCAACCTACTGAGGCCTTTTGATCAAATCAAAAGGAAGAACCTGAAGAAGAGATAATGTTTTCATCACCCTTTTTCAAGTTCCTTTCTTCTTCAACTTCTTCTTTCTTTGTTATTCCCATTCAAAATAATAAATCCAGTATATTCAATATAATATTATGTTTTTATAAATATGGTACAACCATATACAGTATTCTATCAATTTTTTGAATGACATGTCACCATACGTGCGTACATACGGCTTACCGTCTCCACGTCATGGTGCAATTGTTATTCAAAGCATTATTATTTGGATGGGTATAATAATGATGTTTAATTCATGTAAATAATAAATATAACATGATAATGATTCTTTATATATGATATACCATCAAATTATATATTATTTTAATATCAAAATAATGATATTGTCGCTCGTACGATCGTACGGATTACCGTCTCCACAAACGTGATGATATTCATTCCCCATTGAATCCATTCAAGACTAAATTTAATTTGATGATTAAAAATAATTTTTAGAGACAAGATATCATTCTGGATATGAATAATATTCATCCCATCCATAAAAAATATCGCTCTCATAAAAAAGAATATAAAGTAAAATGAATCCGTTAACACCTGAAACGATGATAATACTAAGATATTATTAACAAATAAATGTTTAAAGATCATATATGATATCATATTAATGTATATGATTCTTGTATAATTTAATATCAATTATTTCACCATTATACAGGAGGTTAACCTACCCTCAACCAAGTAAAAGTACAATTTAATGGTTTATTTCACAATCTCTTCATTATCTGAGGTTGTTTATACGTAATTATCTACCGGGACCTTTTTATCATCCACATCCATGTTTCTTAAAAATGAATTCTAAATAATTCTTACTATTTTAAAGACTATGAGTTAAAGTCATTTATACCCTTTTTGACTTTTTATAAGAAGTTTATAAAGGAATCTTTCTGTCTTTTTCCAAATAAGGTCCTTTTTAACCTTTTCGACATAATTAAGGTAAGAATGTCTTTTTTAATTTATACGGCAGGTGCAGCTATTTTTTGCTGTTATAAAATTGACTAAGCTCCCCTTAAAAGGTTATAAGAATATTTTTAAATTAAATGTTTTATTTTATAATTATGTGACTTTTAATTTATTTTAAAAAAAGAGATATTTCTCTCATATAGTTTTGATTTCATCTATGTCAACATCCTTTGATGGATTTTAAGCTTATATAAAGTTTATTTATTATGATACAAAACTTCTATATTGCATTGGAGGTTTTGTGATATGTTTGACTGTGGATGTGTTATTTTTATACCATTCATGGTTTATGGAGAAAGTATTGACATTTTGTATGCTAGTTTTAAAGCGAATGTTTGTGTTATGTTTAAACCTGTTCATATGAGGAATGCATTGAACTTAATAAGTGACAGGTGGATCCCTCTATAGATTCTTGATGCATCAGTAAGTCTCATGAAACAAACTAGTGTCTTGGAACAAGGCCTTGAAAAAATATTTTTTGTAGTCTTGGCATAAGGCCTTGACTATGTGGTTATGATAGTCTGACATTATGCATTCCATCATTATGAAAGCGGTTATTGATATTGCATGTGATTATTTGACTAGTAGAATATCCATGTGAATAATTAAATGGAATTATTTAATTTTATCTTTTCCATATTATTCTGAAGTTCAAGTTTAAAAGGATTTTTTTTAGTTATACATTTCCTTAAATGTTTATGCTTATTTATAAAAGTTTCCTCTATACTGATATCCTTACTGAGCATCTGAGCTCACCCCTTTCAATGTTTTATTTTTCCCTGGATGTGAAGAAGTAATTTATGAATGACATATAGGGATAGTATGAGGGGATATGAAGATGAGATGTTCTTGTAGTTTTTTTTACTTTATGATGTAATGTAAGACATGTGAATATATCTAGTGTTTCCAAGACTACTAAACTAATCGATCTTTAGAGACTTGATTTTTGTGATCATTCCAATGTTATGTAATAATGCACCGACTCTGGGTTAATAGGGTTGGGGCATTACAGTTGGTATCAGAGGAATTTTAGTACAAACCTTGGAAACTAGATTTAGATAAACTCTGATTAGAGCACATAGACCTAAGATGGACTTTGAAGATTAGTATAGAAGAACATCCTAGAATTTTGGTTTTGTAGAGATTTTTTTAGTTTACCAAGCAATACATCCCTGTCTGGATATGAACAGGTAGAGGCGGCTCTGGAACAGATGTACGTAGGGGTAAAACCTGAAAACACCGCTTTGAGCTTGACTCGAACGGGAACTGGTGCATGACAACCGGCCTTATTGCACTCTTGGTTATGACACTCTCAAGGGATATGCTTAGGATAATTCTCATTTTCTTTATAAACCATTATGAAGGGTTTATGAGTATATAATTCCTCAAAGAAAACATTTTTATGATTATGGATTATATCCATAAATAGTTCAATTTATGTTAAGTGTTTTACAAGTAAGGAATTATGTATTTTGATTCATAAACCGATCAAGTTTATGCCACTATTTAGAAATAGCACCTAGTGGAAGGAATGGAAACTGTATCAATGCACAAACTCTATGTAGAGATTTCCCTCCTACTCAAGATAATTATAGTGGATTTGGTGATGTAACTGGTGCTAATCAACTAATCACCATACTGGGAAAACTCACTCAGGTTATGAATAATAACCTTACCCGTATGGAGCACATGGATCCGCAGCATGGAGGATCAATGTTAGATCGCTTCATGAGGCAGTAACCACCAACATTCAATGGGAGTACAAATCCATTAGTAGCTAATCAATGGATAATTTCCCTAGAGAAAATATTTCAGGCTTTGGGGAGTAGTGAAAGGGAAAAAGTTGTCATGGCAGTTTATTGCCTCACTGGAGATGCTGATCAATGGTGGTCATTGATACAAAACACGAAGGAAGATGATGAAGTATCAAATATGGAATAGAGGGAGTTCAAAGAGATTTTCTTAGAAAAATACTTTCATCATGACCATAGAGTAGATATGGAAAGGAAATTTCTGAGTTTGAGGCAAAAGGAGGATGTGAATGTCGCAAATTATCAGGCCAACTTTACAAGGATAGCGAGGCATGTAACAGATTATATACGTAACCCAAGAAGTAAGCTTGATCTTTTCTTTGATGGGTTAAAACCATTTCTCTGTCGAGCATTAGTCTCATAATCTTTCTCGTCAAATGAAGATATTGTCTCATGTGCTATCAAGACAGAAAAGGAATTTGCTAAGTCTTACGACTTTAAGGAAAAGCAAGAGAAGAAGAGATCTGCTGACCACTCTAGAAATGGAAATAAAGAGAAGAAGGGAAATATTGATTATCCATCCTGCAGTAAATGTGGGAAGAAACACCTTGGTACTTTCTTGAAGGGAATGGTAGTCTGTTACAAGTGTGATGAAAAAGGACACCAAGCTCATGATTTCAAGGGAAAGAGAGTTTTTGTAAATGTGGAATTCTATAATTGTAGAGATATGGGAAATTATTCAAATGAATGTCCTAAGTGTCAGGGGAACTTACCTCAGAAATGGCCAAGGGATCAAGGCCAAGATTATGCTATCACTACTGCTGAGGTAGAATCTCCAAAAGAAGTGGTGGAAGGTAATTTAATGGTTTTCTCAAGTTTAGAAAATGCATTATTTGATTTTGGATCATCACATTGTTTCATATCTTCCCAGTTTTCTATGAAAATTATATATTTCCAATTTGATTTAACAAGGGAGTTGTTAGTAAAAACTCCTAAGGGAAGTATCATTGCAACAAAGTTTTGTGAATCAGTCCCCATTAGAGCACATAAATGTTCTTTATCTGTGGATCCCATTATCATACCTATGGTTGAATTTGATATAATCCTCACTATGGATTCAATTTCAGACCATGATGCAAAAATTTATTGTAAGAAGAAGGAGGTTACTATTTTTTATGATGATGATAAGGAACACCTTATCTTTAGAGTAGAATCATCACCACCTAATTCTTACCTAGATCTACCCCCAGTAGCTCAACTAAATTCAATTATTAGGGAGGAAGAGAATGAAATGAATATGGGTGGGGAAAGGAATGTTCAAATAGAGTATGTACCAATTGTAATAGAATATGTTGATGTGTTTCTAGAAGATTTACCTTGAAATCCTCCAGAATGAGAAATTGAGTTTTCCATTGATTTAATTCCTGGTTCAAGGCCTATATTGAAGACCCCTTATAGAATGAACACTGTGGAATTAGTTGAACTAAAGAAACAACTAGGGGAATTGAGTAATAATGGATTTATTCACCCTAGTGTTTCTCCATGGGGATCCCCTGTCCTTTTTGTTAAGAAGAATGCTGGATCTATGAGGTCATGTATCGACTACAGGGAGATCAATGCTATAATAATAAAGAACAAGTATCCCCTACCTCGCATTGATGATTTATTTGACCAACTACATGGAGATAAATAATTTTCAAAGATTGACCTTCGATCTGGATACCATCAGTTGTGTGTGAAGAATGAAGACATTCTGAAGACAACATTTCGAACCAGGTACGGGCATTACGAGTTTACAGTAATGCCTTTTGGGATTACTAATACACCCTCTATTTTCATGGATCTAATGAACAGATTTTTAAGGAATATCTTTATGACTTTGTAGTTGTATTTATTGATGATATCTTGGTATACTCCAAAAGCTACAATGATCATGAAAATCACTTGGGCATTATATTGAAGACTCTGAGAAGACATGAATTATATGAGAAGTTTCGCAAGTGTGAATTCTAGCAACAAGAGATTTCTTTTCTGGGCCATATTGTATTTAAGGATGGAGTATTTGTTGATCCTTCTAAGACAAGAGCAATCCAAGAATGACCAGCACCAATGAGTACAACCGAGGTATGCAATTTTATTGGTTTAGCAGGTTATTATTGACATTTAATCCAGAATTTTTCCCGGTTGGATAACCCATTAAAGAAGCTCACACGTAAAGGGGTTAAATTTTTTTGGACAAAAGAGTGTGAAGAATGTTTTGAAGAAATAAAGAGAAGATTTGTTAATGATACTATATTGACTCTACCATCGGGGAATGATGAGTTTGTTATTTATAGTGATGCATCGAATAAAGGACTTGGTTGTGTCCTTATGCAGAATGATAGAGTTATTGCCTTTGCATCACGACAGCTGAAAATTCACGAGCAAAACTATCCTACTCATGATCTTAAGTTAGCTGCTATAATATTTTATTTGAAGATATCGAGAAATTATCTCTATGGTAAAAAATGTGATATTTATACTGATCACAAGAGTTTTAAGTACACTTTCTCATAGAAAGAACTCAACATGAGGCAAAGGCGATGGCTCGAACTACTCAAGGATTATGATTGCATGATACACTACCACCCGGGGAAGGAAAATATGGTGGAAGATACTTTGAGCAAAAAATATCATGGAGTTTTGAACATGATGAGAATTGAAAGGGATCCTATTTTCATGGATCTAGTAAAGTTGGATATGGGAATAACCATGGAAGGTGAAACGTTGATACTTTTTCAAATGGTTTCCAAACCATGTTTACTAGAAAGGATAAAGAGTTCTCAGACTGATGATGAAGAATTTAAAAAGAATATTAAAGCTGTGAATGATTTTAGATTGAGTGACTTTGTGTATGAAGATGGAATTTTAAAATTTGGGAAGAGTCTTTGTGTTCCTGATATAATTGATCTAAAAAGGGAATTGTTGGATGATGCTCATAGTTCCAATTTCTATATACACCCTGGGAGCACCAAAATGTATAGAGATTTGAAGGAACATTTTTGGTGGGACAACATGAAGAGGGATATTTCTAATTTTGTGTAAAGATGTATGGTTTTTCAACAAGTGAAAGCTGGAAGGAAACAACTTGGAAGAGTCATGCAACTTCTTCCCATACCTGAGTGGAAATGGGATAATATCACTATGGACTTTTTCATGGGACTACCAAAGACTCCTAAAAGGAACGATGCAATATGGGTCATTGTTGATCGTCTTACCATATCAGCACATTTTCTTACTATAAGGGAAGATTTACCACTTGAACGTCTAGCAAGGATATATATTAATGAAGTTGTGGGACTTCATGGAGTACCCCTATCTATTGTTTCTGATCATGATCCCCATTTTACTTTAAGATTTTAGAAGAGTCTTTAGAAGGCCTTGGATACTGAACTTCATTTGAGCAATGCCTACCACCCTCAAACAGATGGACAATCAGAACATACTATTCAAACCTTAGAATCCATGTTGAGATTAGGCTCACTTGACTTTCAGGGTATGTAAGATCAATATTTACCTCTGGTGAAATTTTCCTATAACAATAGCTTCCATTCAAGTATTCATATGGCACCATATGAAGCGTTATATGGAAAGTGATGTCGCACACCAACCTGTTGGGATGACGTTGGTGAAAGAAAATTTGTAGGCCCAGAACTGGTGGAGGAAACGATAGAAAAAGTGAAGGTAATCCAAAACCACATCAAAGTAGCTCAAAGTAGGCAGAGGAGCTATGCTGATAACCAAAAGAAGGATTTGTAATTTTAGGTAAGAGATTATGTTTTCTTGAAGGTATCTCCATGGAAGGGAGTCATGCATTTTAGTAAGAAAGGTAAATTGAGTCCCAGGTACATTGGACCTTTCAAAATTCTAGAATGAATTGGGTATGTAGCATACCGTTTGGAAATGCCACAAAATCTCTCTAAATTTCACGATGTGTTCCACGTATCACTGTTGAGAAAATACATGCCTGACCCAACACATGTACTCACCTATGAGGAATTAGAACTGGAACCTGATTTTTCTTATTAGGAATATCCCATTAGGATTCTTGATACAAGAGAACAAGTACTGAGAAACCGGACGACTCGTCTGGTAAAAGTTTTATGGAGAAACCATAAGATGGAAGAGGCAACATGGGAACCCGAGGAACTTATGATGAAGAACCACCTGAGTCTTTTAATGTGGTAGTATTCTAGAAATTTTGAGGACTAAATTATTTGAAGGAGTGGAGAATTTAACACCCCAAGCTTCCACAATATGTTTCTCTTTGAATAATCCAATAAATTGCATTGTACGCAATTTCGAGATTCTAAGACACCATGACCAATCAAACTAGCCGTTATGAATAGTAATACCCACTTTTTGAAATTTTATAAATTTTAACTCTCAAAATGGACTTCATTTTGGATTTGGAATATTGAAATTATCCTAGGGTGAAATTTTGGTACTTTTCAGATAACTTTTATATTTTCATGAATAGTGAAAATTACTAAATTTTAATTAAAAAAAACTTTTTTAATCAAAATAATTAATTGTGATAAATTATGAATTTAAGTGGTTTTAAAGTATATTTAGAATATATTTGTACCATTTAATATAATTTTGGTCATTGTACATAATTTCACATTTAAACTAGACATAAACAAGTGTCAATCTTTTGATAGTTATTATTTTGTAAAAACACGCTTTTTGTTTTGACAACAGGAATTAATTTTAACTTAATTTCTTACACTTATATGTTTTGAATTTGGAAAAATGGATTCCATATTTGGAATCAGGATGTCCAAATTGTTTAAATAAGTAACTTTTATTTTTAGAAATTTTGAATAATTACTTCGGTAAATATGTTATTTACCATGGTTAAAGGGTAAATCCAGTAAATAAGGGTAAACAAATAATATTATAATAATAATAAATTACCCTAAAACGTTTCCTTACCTTATTGGTTGATATATGTCCGACCATTAACATCTTTGGATCGATTTTGGGACCCCATGGAGCCACTTGTAGGTGATAAGGACACTTTATATTAATTAAGTTAAAGTAAATACAAAAATGACATAAGCATATATCTTTTAGAACAAAAATTTTTATATAGGGTTATATATGTTATATTTTTTACTATAAATATTAATTAAAAAGAAAAAACTATTTCCTACATAATGGTATTTTATTTATAATTTTTAGACATTTAATAATTTAATTTATTTATGACACAATAATGATGAAGTATTTTCCTTATTAATGAAAGAATCAAATAATTGGTATTATAAAAGTAAAAATAAATATAATTTGAAAGTTTTGATGTCATCCACGAATTTTATTGGTTAATATGACATTTTAGGATTGTTTAAATTAATTTGTTTCAAATTAATAATGTTTTTAAGACTTAAAAAAATCAATTATTAAATATTGTCAAAATTGACATAAATGAGTTTTTAAAACAAGTATTATATTATTAATTGATATTCTATAAATAAAAATCTAAGGTTTGGAAAAAGGATTTATATCATTATAGGTGTATCATTAATGGACCACTTGGGGGTCTCTTGGATGTATATAGTAAGTTGTTTAACTATATAATATAAAAATACAAAGAGACATGGTAAATGTCAAACTATTTAGCTAAGAGTTAAATATAAATGATAAGGTTAATATTGTGACCCAAACCTATCTAAAATCTATTGGTTTAAAGGACTTCGACCCATCCCCACCTTAAACTTTAAATAATCCACTTTTTATCCATTATAAACTGAATATGAATTTATTATAAAATAAAATTTCTTGCTTTTCCAAAGGTGCCCCTCACCCCTCTTATAAAAGGGCACTCCCCATTCTCTCTAATTTACACCTTCAAATCCTTTTGGCTCAGACAACCTCCTATAAAAGGGCACTCCCTATTCTCTCATATAGTTTTGATTTCATCTATGTCAACATCCTTTGATGGATTTGAAGCTTATATGAAGTTGATTTATTATGATACAAAACTTCTATATTGCATTGAAGGTTTTGCGATTTGTTTGACAGTGGATGTGTTATTTTTATACCATTCATGGTTTATGGAGAAAGTATTGACATTTCATGTGCTATTTTTAATGCGAATGTTTATGTTACGTTTAAACCTGTTCATATGAGGAATGCATTGAACTTAATAAGTGACAGGTGGAGCCCGCTATAGCTTCTCGATACATCGGTAGGTCTCATGAGACAAACTTGTGTCTAGGCACAAGGCCTTGAAAAAATCTTATTTGTAGTCTTGGCACAAGGCCTTGACTATGTGGTTATGATATTCTGGAATTATGCATTCCATCATTATGAAAGTGGTTATTGATATTGCATGTGATTATTCGAATAGTATAATATCCATGTGAATAAGTAAATGGAATTATTTCATTTTATATTTGCCATATTATGCTGAAGTTCAATTTTAAAAGGATTTTGTTTTAGTTATACATTGCCTTAAATGTTTATGCTTATTTATGAAAGTTTCTGATATATTGTTATCCTTACTGAGCATCTGAGCTCACCCCTTTTAATGTTTTATTTTTCCCAGGATGTAAAGAAGTAATTTATGAATGACCTGCAGGGATAGTATGAGGGGATATAAAGACAAGATGTTGTTATAGTTTTTTTACTTTATGATGTAATTTAAGACATATAAATATATCTAGTGTTTCAAAGACTACTAAACTAATCGGTCTTTCGAGACTTGATCTTTTGTGATCATGCCAATGTTATGTAATAATGCACCGACTCTGGGTAACTAGGGTCAGGGCGTTACAATCCATCTCAATCTTGTACTCCTAATCTCCCATGTACAATGAACAGAATATGAAATAATCCAAAACCATGAATCGAAAATCATTAGGTCTGTTCGGGTACCTGAGTGAAATGGATGGCCAAACAGGGTATGAGATATACTTAGTAGGTCACCACCAATAGTGTCTCAAAAAATCTAGTCTATGAATATAAAATACAATAGTGTGTACTTATAACTGATAATACAACAAATAAATAAATAAAAATAAATAAATTGGGATTAGGTTATTCAAGAACACCAGGCCGAACATACCTACTTTGGCCTAAGACTGAATACCTCTGCACACCTCCCATTATGTATATATTTGTATACATCAGACAATTTTCTGTATAAATATACATGCACTAGAATGGACCTGTGGCTTAGTACCCATGCTTCCACATAGGGAATCACATATTAATAGGGATGTCATACTCAAAGGTCTTAATGAAATCTATTCAAGGTACTCTATTAAAGTAATGTAAATGCATAAATAAAAGTAAAGCATTAGCCATGACATACGCCGCATATCTCAAGAATCAATTACTAGACCTATGAGGGCTAGTAACCAAGGCCATTGACTAAGGTGTCCTAATATCATCATGATATTAATGTATATAGAGGTCGTAGGTACCATACCTTGATCCCCCTACTTGGTACCAAATCGTAAAATATAGACCTACATGGCCCAAGACCCAAGGAAATAACTATAGTGATCTATATCTAGAGACATGAATATATATGAAGGTCCTAGGTGACATACCTCAATCCACTAACTCAATGGAATGCCTTAATAATGATTAGTTCTATACCTACAATCAACATCAGTTCCATAATAGAATAATGATGGTACCACACCGTCAATCAAAATTGGTGCCATACCCAAACTGGAATAATTAACATCAATGATATAGTAAATAATATATATAGTCCAGGGCTATGTTAGTGTATATACACTTGTATAATCATCATCCAATTTATATGTAGGGTCAAAGGGACATGTTAGTGTACATTACCTTTACCAATTAATATAATTTATTTCAAATTCATGATTAGTTTATTCCATTATCATTCCACATTAAAATAAAGGCCAATTATAAACATAAAATGGTTAGGACAGGTGAACTATTCATTAGAAGTTGAAACTATTTATAAAAAAGGTATTAGATTGGCCATGATAACATGAATTCCACTAAAAACATAATCAAGTTATTTTAGTAATAAAAAGTCCATAGCCACATAGGATATGGATTAGTCAATATGGAAGAATAAAATATAGTGTCACACCCTTCCACATTCCAAATAATTCTATTTTATTAACCTGTTCATATTTTATAAGACAGAGCACTTGAAAAGGTGGTTTTATTAAAAAAAATTTCTTAATTAATAAATAAGTTTAATAAAACACCATAAGGGGTATTATACGTTGTGAAGAGAAACCTCCAATGATACAACTTAACAGTAACATCCATTTAGTTTAAGGAAATATGATCTACATCATGATTTTCACATTATAAAAGCATCACATGGAAAATTTGGTGAGTGGAATAACATCATATCTTATAAAATGATGATACATTAATGGAAAAGCTGATGAACACCAAAATTATACTAAGGAAGATTCATTTATCCAATATCAAGATTGATTTGGGGTAGTTTGAGAGAAATTGAAGAAATGTACAAATGACCAGAAAATACTGTGAATTCGATCACATGAATATAGATAAATCAATGTAATGTCAAACAAATAAAGGAGAAATTGGAATGAAGAGCTTATTGGTATGCATCCAATGTGACTGACAAATAGTAGTTATGACACCAGAAGAAAAAATTATCTCCAAGACTAATAGAGGAGATGATGAGGATCTCCCACACATGGAGAAGGTGTTACATATAGATGGGAAAGAAAGTGAGAATAGATAAAATTAAAAAATATAGGGAAAACTATCATTTTTACCTTTTTCATGATCCACACAATTTGACCACATATTTTTTAAAATCATGCACCAACTATGCATCCTTTTTTTCCTATGATTCACACCCAACATGGTTAGGTCTCATTGTTTTATCTAACCATGCACCAATCATGAAATGTTATTGGTTAAGTGGCACTAACCATATGGGATAGGTGCACATTTTAGTCAAACCATGAGAATACCATGAGATTGATCCCTTAAAAACATCACAATTTCACAAGGTTTATCCTAGGAGGCTTCACAATTTATAAAAAAAATATTCCCCCTAAGAAAAGGGGCAACACAGTTGATCTTCATGTTTATACTAACTATGAGCCTCATTCTATTTCTCTGAAAATCAGTGCTTCCAAATCTCATTGCTTCTAATACTCAACAGAACTCCCAAGACACCACCTAGGTCTTAAGACCTACACAAAAATTGCACATTAACATGTTAAAAATCTTGTAATTATGATCATAATATCACTTTAAGAATTGGTATTCAACCAAATGGTAAAATTCTAATTTCCCCAAAAAACAATTTTCCCAATAAAAAACAAGAGACATATAATCTCCCCACCTTTGAAATTATCATCCTCAAGAAGCATTGGGGAAAAATAAAAAAATATTTCACCTACTCATGTCATGATGTTTCATATATATGGTTGTGTTTCATCTTCAAACACCCATCACACCTCAAAACATCAGTTTAAGATCATGGTATATAAGTTGTTAAAACTTTAACCAATGCTCGTATTTCAAACTAATACATTGATAAGGAACTTTTTCGAGTCCATATAACTCAATACATGATCACATTGTCATATCTTTCACTATCCTACCTATGAAACTCCCCACCATAGGATATTTTATTAATAGAAAACTCTGATCCATAACATCCCCATGATCAGAATTCAAACCAATCGATTAGCCGATTCCTAATTGACCAAATTTATCCTGGTCAAACTGTATTTTCATAAAAATTCACAGCCAACTTGCAATGTAGTAGCCTCATATCAAGAACATGCCCGATGAAGCTCCTTACTAACTACAAGAAACAAAAGATAGAGAGAGATGTATCAAGTCAAACTACCTATAGTAAACTACCTTAAAAAACACTCAATTTAGAAAACTGATGCATTTCAAAATCTTGATTCAAATGAATTTAAATAGGGTAAGTCTATACTCTAGTGTTTACAAGTGATACATTGATACATAGCCAAATCATCCATGCATCAATACACCGACGGAGCCCAATGGCAGTCAAGTTAAGATCCAACTAGTTTCCATGAGTCTATCAAAGTTTTTCATACTCAGGGACCATGTTATCACTCAGCACTAACCATGCCTTTAAAAACAACTACCCTTCTAGAGAATATCTCCCTCATATCATGTCTATCAATCTATAACTCATGTAAATTCTTTCCTTTATTAGCTTAATGTAAAATAGATACTCCCTCAGTTTATCTAATATAATGTCAAGATAGGGGTAATGATCACCTCTAAATCAGGAGTATGCCAAGATGATATTACAAATTACCAAAAATACCTAATACACTCACATTATATCCTATATGAAGTGATTCATATAGTTTCAACCAACCATTTCCAACAACATATGAGAGGAACAATCGAACCATATCTGGTTGAAATTTTTTGAAGAAGCTTGGTTACACCATCCAACACATCGTTAATGACTGAACATTAAGTCTTTTTCAACCATGGAATCCTATGATCACTCAAACATAACCCAACTAGATCTAACCTTACTAATAGTATCCTCAATGGTTTTGTTGACTACTAACCATTCCCAAATGGTCCTTTCACAATTATTCTCTATTTACTTGGAGAACATGTCAAAACACATTTGACATAACACTCCCCACCATAGGGGTTCTATAGTTGTCATTTAATGAAAATGGAAACTCATTCCATGTCACATGCTACATCAACGACTAATTGTAGGTCCTGGATGTGGCTAACCAGCTTTTACCAAGAGCCCAGTTAAAAAGAGAAGAAAAATAGAGGTATAAAATTGCACTAGGTAAAATTGAGTATATACGTATGTGTGGTTATCCTATGATTCACATCCAAGTATTCAATATAAATAGGTATAAAATCCTAAAAAATAGAGTAGTGTTTCAAGACACCTGATCCTCTTTGAAACATAATTTTGAGTATTGGAATGAGTCATAATTCATTTGTCACCCAAGTCACTCTACCTTATATATGACCTGCTATTCAATAATAATAGCTCAAGATTTAAACAATTACCACTAAACTCATATAGTTTGTTTCACCATTTTATCAATGAGTTAGGTATCATGTGCATTAATGCATACCGCCTTATCTCAATAACACATCAGTTAAATCTATCCATAGGTGTATCATCCTTATGTATTTAGTATTTTATATCCAGCAAAAAATATTTAATTCCAAGAAAACATTACCCCATGTGACTGTTAACCTGGATGATGACTTAATGATTCATCCATCACTGAGGATAAATGGTCACATGAACTAAAAAGTGCCAGACCATGCCCTAGACACGTCTAACCTACTGAAACTAAGCATTACATGATACTCATTCCTCTAACAAGACTCAACACATCAAATGCCTAACCATAAAGATAAAGGTTTAATTTCTTCACTAGTATTAATACTCAAGAAAAGTATCACTCAAATGGAATCACACATCTGAAACTCTTTAAAGGAATTTTAAAAGGTTTTTCAAGGTTTTGAGGGCTCTACCTACCTTGGGATAACTACTTTTTAAGCATAAAGTGTTGAACCTATAAGGATTTTATGCTTAAAAAGGACCAATAGAACATATTTCATACCATTTAGGTTTAAAAAAACCTAAGAAAAATTACATAATCATATGGTCAATGATCATGTTCCCATTTTAAGGCATGAATAAGGAAACATTTAAACTACCCTTACATGAGGGTGAAAACTAAATAATAGCTTGTGGTTTCATTTTAGTTGATTCATTTATTTACATTTGAACTTTAAACATTTTAAAGGATCAATTTAAATGTATATTACCAGTTATAAATAAAACTATAATTATATAATTTATTTTACTAAAGTAACATGGCACATAGGAAATATTTATCAAACTTCCTTTCAAGTATTATTTTTTTAATTGGTACCCTGTCATCATTAAGAAATTTTTCATATAAATATCTTTTTTACATTTTATTTATCCATAGGGTTCTCAAAATGTATCATATATAAAGAAAGTTATGATTACAATCTATAGAGGAAGTCACCCTTTAGGATGTAATTTGTATTTTAATTAACAAACGCCTCATATATTCATAGCTCATAAGCAGATAATATCATATTTCATTGATTAATGGATTTTTTTTCAATAAGGCATCACCATACATTGATATGTAACAAAATATAAATAGCTGATGAAACTTTAAATAACCATCCCTATATAACATAAACATACCCCTATGTGGGTTAAATACTAAGGCATAACAAAATAAAGGCAACCTATGAGGGTATCATCATGCCAGAATAAAGGCAACTGACCTGGGACCCATTATACCATTTTTGGTTTATCTAAATGAAACCTCAAACATTTTAAACATTAAATTTCTGAAAACCCTTTAGTTGTTTAACTTGATGAGAATTTAACATCATGAACAACCTACTCTGGTTGATTTAGGTCAATCTCATAGCCATAATAGGCGAAGACCGACATAAATAGTTCAAGTCATGTAAAAAGTCTTTAATCATCCAATACCATTAAAATAAAACATTAATATATTAAATATTTTTAAAATAGTATTTAGGTATATAAATCTCATAAATAGTGGTTCTATTACATGGGTTACCATTTCCCAACTTATAAAGCACCCATACAATATAGATTGAAAATTAGCTCCCATTTATTCATAACCAGTAATGTTTTAGCCCATACGGCAAATGGTCGAAGGCGCAAACATGAAAAATTAATTTGGTTAAATATAATATCACTATAAATCTTTATAGGAAAATACTTCTTAGATTGATGTAGAAATTTTATTTAACCAACCATTTATTAAAATTATAACAAGGCATGTTAACACAAGCAGTCAATACAAGGAAACATGGAAATAATCTTTGTAAGAAACTAAATAAGAAATAAACCATATAATCATGGTATATAAAATAATCCTAATAAATAATCACCTAAAAATGGTATACAAACAATCATGTTTCTAAAACACATAGGTCACATATCACAATATCAGTCAGTCTAAGTATTAAACATACAGGGCATGATATATTCTTGGAATGGGAATATCTATGTGCCTAAAATGATGCATGTAATGATACTTACTTGATACATTAGATAAGGATAAGACACTATAAATCTCATAAATTCATAAGTAGTGGAAATTATACCAATCAATTAAGGTGAAATCAAAACCAACTATAACAATGAACAAGATAAACAACAGTCCCATCCCTAGTTAATTTGTCTTTTACCCATGTGTGAGTTGATCACTACCATACATGGATATATAAAATGTTCTGACACATTCCTAGTCTCCTTTATAATAGACCAAAATAGTAAGATATATTAAAAGAAACACCACTAATACCACTTGTTTCATTCCGACTTGGGAAATAGTTCCCCGAGCCGATTTTCATTAGTCATAAATCACGTCTCCCTGTACACTAAAGAATACTGACTAGAACAAGGGTATAGTTATGGTATTGTGTAGAGAATATACCCTCATGATCATATTAGTATAGTGGCATAATAGATAACAAATTACTCAATAGTGGAAGAAATATAAATGAATGGTAGTTGAAGATAAAGATAATAACTGATAAAGTGTCCAATTATAAAATACAACTATGCATTCATGTCTAGATGAGGATACAAAAACAAAGGTGGTAACATATATCATGCGATAAAATATGGTATATGTATAACAAAAATAAATAAAAACCCAAAGGGATAACTCCATGATTATCCTGAGCTCTAGCCCAATCCTCTGCTCCTAGGCTCTCATCCACAATTAATAACACAAACAATAATCAACAAACCTAAACCTACATTCATGTTGTCTGTTTGGGAACCCTAGTGCAATAGTGTCCCGAATAGGGTGTGTGATATACTTAGTAAGTTTCTATTTATGTTGTCTATAGGTATCCACTTCATCAATATCAAATAAATCAGTGTGTAGGTATTAGTTATAAAGACCTAATTAAATAAATAAATAAAATATAGGGATTAAGTTCCTAAAGGATACCTAGTTGACCAAACATTCTTCAAACTAAGTTGGAATACCTCTACACACCTTCCATAAAGTATATATATTCATATTTTAAATAATCATTTGCACAGATATACATGCACCAATGTGGGCCCATGGATTAGTGCTCATGAGTCCACATAGGAAATCACATATCAATTGGGATTTCATACCAAAATGTCTCAATGAAATTTGGTCAATGTATTCTATGGAAGGAATAAAACTACATAAATAAAAGTAATACATTGGTCACAACATACTATGAATATCTCATGTATCAAGTAATAGAGCTATAAGGTCCAGGACCCAATTCTGTTACCCAAGGTGTCCTGGTATCATCTAGATATGAATGTATATAGATGTCATAAGTATTATACATCCATCCCCCTACTTGGTACCATACCATAAAATTTAGACCTACATGGGCCAGGTCCCATGGAAATAATGAGGGATACCTATATCTATATACATGAATTTATATATAGGTCATTGGTACCGTACCTCAACCCCCTACTCGGTGCCATACTATAATAAAGATTGGTGTTGTACCATCAATTAACATTGGTTCTATACTGAAATAATTATTGGTACCATATCGTCAATAAACATTGGTGGCATACTGACAATCAACATCTGTGCCATACTGTAATAATAAACATCAATAAGAAAGTAAATATTATAAATAATATCTGTTCCAATGCATGATTGGTTTATTACATTATCATTCCACCTGCCAAGAAGGGCCAAGTATAAACTAAAAATGCTTGAACCAAGTGAAATATCCATCAACATTTGACACGATACAAGAAAAATGTTTAATATAGGACTTGATAACATACATGATACACGTAAATTACTCATGTTATTTCAATAAAAAAAAGTCTAAATCCACTTAGGAGATGATTTGGTCACTATGGAAGAATATATTGAAGCTTTACACCCTTCCAAATTCCAAATAATTATATTTGGTTAAATTATTCATATTTTATAGGATAGTGCACCTCAATAGGTGGTTTAATTAGAAAAAAATGCTTAATTAATAAATAATTTTAAAAATTCTCCCTAAGGGGTGTTCTATGTTGAGGTGAGAAACCTCTAACAACAAAAGATAATGGTAAATTCAATTTAGTTCATGGAATTATGATATATATCATGTTGTTTACATTTTAGAGGCATCACATAGAATTTATGGAGGGTGTCACAATGGTGTATCATATAAAATGATGAGACTTTGAGGAAAAATCTGAATACCACTTACCATATACAAAGGGTGCTTCACTCATCCAATATTGATCTCCAATTCAACCAAGTTCAATAGAAATCAAAGAAATAGAAAAAATCAAAGAAAATAGAAATAATTATCTCAGAAAAAATATATACTAATGATGGGGGGTCAAATGATAAAAGGTTTAATATGAATGAAGAGATTACTAGTATACATCCAACAAGACTGAAAAAAATTGATTCCAACACCAAATGAGAGAGATAGCTCCAAGCCTATAAGAGGAGAGGAGGAGGGGCTCCCATGTGTGGTGGAGGTACTGTACACGGTTTGGAAAGAAATAGGGAAGAAATAAAATTAAAATAATGAAGGGGAAATCATATTTTTTTTTTCATATTCTAAGACCTACATGGTGTGGATGAATAGTTTGGAAAATCATGTGTCAACTATGTGGCCTCCTCTACCTAGAATCCACACCTCACATGGTTAGTTCACATGGTTTAATCTAACCATGCGCTAATCAAGCAGTGCTATTGGTTAAGTTTCACTAACAATGTGAGATTAATGAATAGGTTTGTGAAACCGTGTGTAGCCCATTCGGGTAACTCATTCACACCTGTGCAAAGTTTCACATTTTCTCCTAGGAGGTTGCACTGTTTAAAAAAATCATACCCCTTAAGAAAAGGGGTTGTATTGTGGATCTGAATGGTTAAAATAATCATCTGTTTACCCTGAGCCTCATTATATTTCTTTGAAAACTATTTATTTTAGAGCCTTATTCTTTATTAACCCAACTAAAATTCCATGACACTACCTAATTCTTAGGCCTCGCACAAAAAACACTTTGAAGTGTTCCAAATCTCATAATTTTGATATAAGTCGCACTTTCAGAATTGGTCTGTCCACAAAATGGTAAAATTCCAATTCACCTAGAAAAAATGTCACCCAGTCCAAAACACAATACATTATAATAAATTCATATCAAGGTTTTTGGTCCATAATTTGACCAACTTTATATGTAAATTCATTAATTATATGTATTGAAAGTTCGGTATGTGGGGGTTTTAACCCGAGTGGAACCCTAGGGAAATTATGGTTATGGGAGATGATGATTGATATAGTAGAGTCATGGAAATGATGATTAATTCATTCCCACTTACTTTTCATTTTAAAACAACATAATTGGGTTACGATCTTGGGTTATATAGTGAGAGACACTTCGAAGGATTTCTGGCCTTGGGTAAAGTCTCGAGTGGCCTAGTGTAACATCCTATAACATGATTTTAAGAATTTCTTGATCCTTTTTTTGATAATACCTTGATGGGGTCTTGTATCAAGTTGTTTTTGGTGGTGTTTGATATTTTTTGGAATCCCATGGGGTTGTGCATGGTTGGAGCACAGTAAGGGAAACTGTGTAGTTTGGCCAATAAAATTGTGTGCCCAATAATCATCCACTATAAGGGAGTGCATGATTTTTGAAAACTGTTTGAACACCCTTAAAAATCATTCAGCCTTCCCAAAATTATAGCATGGTAACACAATTTGGGTGCATTGTTACTATAAACCATGTGTTCCTACCCAACAAACCATTTTCATAGGTTTTTATCCAGTGAAAATTTAATTAAGAATCTCGGAACCCCCATTTAAGATACTTAATGCTTACCCCTCCCTCTATTAAACCCTAATCATTTTCCTTTTATTTTGGAGGCTCTTTAAAGGATTCCTTGGCTCTCCAAAACTCACTTTTTTGAATCAAAGTTCCATTGAAAGATCTAATCCCTCTTCAGTATAATAATTATCCATTAACTTAGGTTTTATCTCTCTTATCCATATATCCCTTTTGAGAGAGGTGAATCCCCATGTTTTCAATTAATAAGATCTCTATTTTAATAGATCTTGATTATATATTTATTTCTTGGTCTCCTTAACCGACATTATTTTTGATGTTCTTGTTGCGGGTGTTGAATTTATCACATGATTAAAGGTAGGTGGTTCAATAATTCTATACACTAAAATTAAAACAATAATTTATTTATTGATCTGTTATTAGTTTTTAATTGTTATAAAATCCTAGAATTGAGATTATTTGGTATTTTATTTTAAGATTCAATGGAAACTATAAAAGACACCCAATTTAAATATAATTGAAATTTTTTGTTGGATTTGAGAAAAATTATGGCTTGAATAAATATTTATTTGAGGAAATTATTTGATGTTTATTCATGATAAAATTTTCTTAAAATGAAATATGATTTGAAAAGGCATGAATTTGATGAAATCCTATGATTTGGTTTTGGAATTAGAAAGGTATGTTCAACATGAAATTGGGAAATTTAATTTCAAATGATGAATTGATTTGAAATGAATAATTTTCACAAGAACTATTAATTTTTTTAATTGAAGCACATGTGAGACTAAGTAGTTATTAGGAAATTAGGACAAGCACACTAGGACTCTGACTCCATAAGAATATATTAATGATAAAAACAATAACTATACCAAGTTTAACATGATTTCATGTGATTCATACCCTAATGGGGTTTTGATTGATTTTAAAAAATAGATCCCCTAATGGGGTTTTCATTTGAGTGTGCACATGTACATGAGTTCTGATGATAAATGAGAATTGTAAGGATTATATAGTTAAAAACTAATGTATCTCGGGGATTATGAGCAAGATTATTTGTTTTGTTTTACTTGATTACATTCCATTGAAGAACTATTTTATTCATGAAAACTAATTTATTTAAATTTTTTATATAAAATATTAATTTAATATTGTTTTGATATAACTTCTATTTTTTAATTAAAATCATGTTTTTTTAAAAATATGTAAATGGGTTTTAATGCCATGTATTATTTAAATTGAAATAAAAAGTGGTTTGTTGATATCAAATTTCTTATAGAACACTTGGTGAGATCCTACTATGAAATTTAACTCACATCCTAACTTTTCCTTTGGGAATTTATATATTATCTTATATTGGGTCAAAGTAAAGGAAAATAACCAGTTGAAGGTGGTGGGTGTACTTGATTCATGGGATCTAGAGTGATAGAGGTGATCAGTGGTGATGTGATCCACCTATTGCATGCGTTTTATAATCCATTCTTTGAAAGATGATTTTTATTTTCATGATGTATTATCTCTGCATTTTTTTTACCTATTTGATTTTTTATACTTTCTCCTTGAGGAGAGTTTTCATACAAACTTGTATAATTTATCTTCCACTATCTTGTTGAAAAATAATTCTCTTTTGATTCCTATATGATTCCAGGTGCCAGTCATTAACCTGTGGGGATTGAGAATTCTTTTAGGGTCATGTTAAGATCAAATTACTTATATGTGTACCCACATATCTAGGTTGGTCCATGAAAAATTCATATCAAAGGATGAAGGTTTAGTGTATTTAATTAATTTTATTATATAGTTCTACTTTTTCTTGTATATAAAAGATAGGATTTTTTAGAATTAAGAGGATGCTACAAGTGATTTTATAGACAGATCTCATTATAATGAGCCTTAAGTAACCATGATTGTTTGGGAAAAGTGTCTTTGAAGAAAATTCTGATATGATTCTAGCCTTTTCACTACTTTTGAGTTGAGTTTTTTTGAAATCCCTAGAAGTTGAATTTTGTTTTATGGAATTGATATTCCTGATTCTCTTGACTATGTTTACGATAAGTGTATCCTTTATGATGTTTTAGTGTTGGTAGTTAATATTGTGTAGCATCATACTCTAAGAAGGTATTTGAATGGAACATAGGAGGTAGGTGTTGTTGAACTGTAGTAATAAAATTCTCTGGTTTACTAGAATCTTGTTGAGATTATGGTGTGTTCTTTCCATGATTTAGAAAAAGTAACTAAACCTATTCTCATTTAGGATTTAGTTTTGGAACCTTGAAGGTATGATTCAAGAGTTCATTCTCAATAGTTCCTTTATTAGAGGCGTCCAGTTCTCTAAGGAAAAAATGATCCTCAAGAGGTAGAGGATTGGTTGAAAAATATTGATATGATTTTGAGTCCTTAGAAATGGATGACTCAAAAAAGGTAAAGTGTGGTACCTTAAAGATGGAAGGGCCAAGTAGTAGATGGTGTGCTTTGATGGTGATAGTGATGAAACATGAATTAATTGAGTGTAAATACTTTATATTTCATTTCATAGATCAATTAAACCAAAATCTATGTTCTTGGTTAAATCTATAGAGTTTTTCAGCCTCTAGTGCGGTGAATCAACCATGACTTACTATGCGATACACTTTTCTGAACATGTTTAGTTACTCTTATGGTAGTGAAAAATAAAAAATTTAAATCTTGAATATTTGAGATGTGTATTTTATATGATATTTGATCTCATGTTTTAATGAAAAATCTCACAACTTATGCAGATTTATGGGATAGATCATTGATGGATAAGCTTGACCTGGTTGGAAAGTCAGGGTTGATGGGAGTTCCCTTTTCTTCAAATTGTATTATGGTCAGTTACGTCAATGTAAATAGAAATAATGATGATTCTCATGGTGATTTTAGATAGTAGGAATCATCTAGACATCCTGTAGTTCCTGGAATAGGGCCTATAACCAACCTTTAGTGTGGTAAGTTTGGGAATTCAAAATGGGTTGGAACTGAGGAAACTGAGATTTGTGGTATGCGTGGACACTCAAGTTACCTTCTCATGTTTTGTTGTATCTTTCCTTTCCCATATAGTTTCATGGGCTCATCAACACCTAAAATGTTTATGGTGAAATCATATGCTTCAATAACTAAGGGGTTCTGGCCACATACATCTAGAATGAAGCTTATTCATGTAGTGGAAGAGTCTCTAGAGGAAGATGATGTTGGTAAACTGATAGTGGGAGGTACCATTGATATAGATTCAACTTTAGTGACTACTTTATTTTTTACTGGTGAATATCAGTCTTTTGGTTCGACTCATATTATGAATGTGGTAAATATTTATATAGAGGTTTTTTCTTATGTGATTGAAATTACTACGCCCCTCAAAAAATAGAGAGTTGGGTCTCTTATATACCTCTTGAATTTTCTCTCTATCATATATTGAGCTCAATTTGAATTTTTTATTTGTCTATATGAAACCACTTGAAATCGTTTTTAGGCTGGGTTGGTTGATTGTTCATAGAACCCAAATTGACTATTTCCTTCACCAGGTCTCATTTACTACACATGATGGGGTGTCAAATGTTTTTTAAGGAAATTGGTACCCAATTTTGAGGAGATACATACCTCTTTTTCTAGAGTTGGGTAGGGTAATATTACTCTTTTTTTTCAATTATATTGAGAATATTGCAGTGTTGATCTGCCTCCTCTTTTTTTGTTTTCGAAAAGTTTTTTATCTTCCATTTCTCATATTCCACTAGTAAGGTATGTAGAGTTACCTATCTATTTGGTACCTAGTCCTCATCTAGTGTCTATTCCTTATTAGCATATAGAACCATTTGATTTTAATGATTTGAAGTCTTAGTTGTATGATCTACTAGAGAAAGGATTTATGCACCCAAGTGTGTCACCATGGGTGGTGCCTATTCTCTTTGAGAAGAAAGATTATGGGACACTTTAACTTTATGTTGGATACCAAAAACTCAATTGAGTTACGATAAAGAACTAGTATCTATTACCATGGATTTATGATTTATTTGATTTGTTATAAGGGGTGAAGTGGTTATTGAAGATTTATATTTTATCTGGTTATCACCAGTTGAGAATTAATTAATATAACATTCATAAGACTTCTTTCCAAAGTATGTATAGACATTATGAGTACCTTGTTATTCCTTTTGGTCTAACCAATCCTCCTGTAATTTTTATGGAACAAATGAATAGAATATTCCATGATCACCTTAACTCATTCCCAGTAGTATTTATGGATGAAATATTGGTTTACTCCAAAACTAATGAGGATCATATGCATTATTTAGGAGTAGTTCTATAAAGTTTGAGAAATCACTAACATTGTCTAAAGATTTGGACATGTAATTTTTGGATTTGGGATGAATATTTCTTAGCAAACAAAGTCTCTGAACAAGGTATCTTAGTAAATCATGAGAAGGTGAAGGTTATTATGACATGGGAGTAACCATGTAATGCTTTTGATATTTTGTATTTATTGGGATTGGTGGGGTATTACTATAGTTTCATTAAATATATCTTAAAGATGGATTCTTCAATGACCCTTGTTACTCAAAAAAGAGTGAATTTAATTTGGGGAATCAAATTTAAAAATTATTTTGATGATTTGAAACATATTTTTACTTTTTAACTAGTGTCGACTCTTCTTGAGAATGGGAAGTTCTATTTGGTCTTTTATAACACATCTGGTTCAGGTTTGGGCTGCATTCGTATACATAGTGATCACGTGGTGGCCTGTGGTTCCTAACAACTTAGGCCACATGAGGAGAACTATTCATCCCATGATATTGAACATCTAGTTATGATGAATTATCTTAATAGTAGGTGGAATTAACATTTTAGAGAATTTTTTTCCATTTATTCTAACCATAAAATATTGAGTTATATATTCTATCAGAAATATTTGAACCTATGATATAGTTGATGGATGGAGTATTTGTAGTAATTTTATTTCAACATTGTCTACACCCTCGGTAAGGGGAATGTCATTATTGATGGTTTGAGAAGAAAAATTCAAACCCATTCCATGAAAGAAAAATCAGAAGAGTGTAATATACTAGCTCTTTTTTCTTAATTGAATTTTGGTGTCTGAGAGGATGTGATCAATAGTGTTTTAGAAAGTGTTCAGATGGCCTCTTATTTTATCGAGTTGTTTCTTCAGAAATAATATCTTAATGATTATTATTTTTTGAATTAGGGACTCTCTTTATTGTGGGGAGATCATTGGTGAGTAGTAATTCTCCTTAGAGGGTGTCCTTTATTTATAGAGTTGGTACATAATACCATTTCTTGTGAGAAAATTTTTAATGGGAGATTGAAATAATTCCCAATGGGTAGTTCACAAATGTACCATAAACATGTTATATGATATAGAGTGATGATTCTTTTGGAGGGTTATAAGACCATACATTGATGATTTTTTTCTCATTCTTATACCTACTAGTAGGTCAAATCCAATAAATAGAAACCTTCAGTCTTACTTCAGCCAATTCTTATGCTAAATTAGATGTGGGATGATATTTTGATGGACTTTGTGGTGGGGATTCTATATAACCCTTGAGGGAATGATGTGATATGGGTTGTGATCAATAGTCTGAACAAATCTACTTAGTTTATCCCCATTCAATATATAATAAAATTTTATGTCTTTGGAAGTCTCAATATGAAAGATATTGTCCGTTTTTATGGAGTTTCTTCCACTATAGCCTATAATAGGGATCCTAATTTTACTTAAATTTTTTTGAAGATCCCACCAATAGAAAATGGGATCCCAAGTATGTTTTAGCATGAAATATCATTTATAGATTGATGGAAATATATAAAGATCTATATAGACTCTTGAATACATTCTATGTGCTTGTATTCTTGACTTTGGTGGAGCATGGGATGAGAATTTGAGACTGTTTGAGTTTTCCTATAATAATAGTTACCAATCTGATATCATAATGGATCATTTTTAGGCCTTATATGGATATCCATGTAAATATCCATTGTGTTTGTAAAAAATTAGTGAATCTTCTTTGGTTAGAATGAGTTCGATCTAACATACAATAATGAATATACAGTTGATTCATCAAATAATGGTGATGGAATAGAGTCGATATAAATCCTATGTTGATAATCATCAATGAACTCTATAGATTTCTGTTGGTTACTAGGTGTTCTTGATAATTTCACCTCAATTAGGTCACTGAAGGTTTGGGAAAAAGGGAAAGCTTTTGCTATGGTTTTTGGGACCTTTTGAGATTGTTGAAAAGGTGAGGAAAACGACTTACCATTTGGAACTTCCACTGTATTCTACTTCAATCCATAATTATTTTCACATATTGAAGCTTAAGAATTATCTTTCATACTCTTCTAATTTCCTAATATGGGAAGATCTTGATGTTAAAAATGATTTATCTTTGACTCAGCAGCCAGTCAGGATTGTTGACTTGGAGATAGAGTTTCTTCATGGTAAGTCGATAAAATTTTTCTATGTTATATGGTATCATGGTTCTAATTCACATGATACTTGGGTGTGCATGGCACTAATGATAGATAAGTATCCTTATCTAATTTATTTGGAATTTCTTGATTGGATTTCTGAGGATAAAAAGTTTTGGTGGTGGGGAGGTTATAACATAACGTTACTTGATTTCAAGTATTTCTTGACCCTTTTTTTATAATACCTTGATAAGAGCTTGTATTCATTTTTTTGGGTTAATTTAAAAAAAATAAAGCCCCTGGGGATGTTAATGGTTACCACATTGTCACGAAAAACCATACAGTTTGGCACAAAAAAATGTTCTCCCAATGATGAGCCATTATAAGGGGACATGGAGTTTTTTCAAATAGTTCATCCACCCCTCCCAACCATTAACATTTCTTAGAAGTCTAGTAGGGGTACATAATTAGGGTTCACAGTTACTACTATTCATGTATCCCTACCCAAAAAATAGTTCATGCAGGTTTTAAACCCCATAAACATTTAATTAAAAATCATGAGATGACAATTTAAGATTCATAACACCCCCATTTGACCCTAATTGGTTTCCTATTCTTTTAGAGTATCTCTAAAGTATTACTTGTATCTCTAAACCTATACTCTTGTGAATAAAATTTCCAACGGAAGATGTGACTCCGCTTCAGTACGTGATTTCTCCCTTGATTTGGTCGTTATATCTCTTATACTTATCTCCCTTTTGTTAGTGGTGAATCCTTACATTTTTGATAGATTAGATCTTTTTTTTGAGGTATATTGATTCTAGGATTGTTTTCTTGATCTTTATTATCTCAATTATCATTAGTGTTTCTATTTTGGGTGTTGAATTGATAATGTTATTGGAGGTAGGTGGTTCCATAATGATTTAACATAAAACTGAAACCGTAATTTATTTATTGATTTAAAATGAGTTTTTAATTGATTTAAAAACTTATATTTAAGATGAATTTTTTTTCTGATTTGAGAATGGCATGGAAACTATGAAAACCCCATAATTTCAATGGAACTGAAATTGTTGGGTGTATTTGATAAAAATGATGATTTTAATTAAAATTTTATTTGATGAAATGATTTTATGTTTATTCGCGGGAAAATTTGATAAAAATGAAATATTATTAAAAAAGGAATGAATTTGATGAAAACATATGATTTGGTTTTGGAATAGAAAAAGGCATGTTGAAATTGAAATTATGAATGATGAATATATTTGAAATGAATTTTTTTTCCAAGAATAGTTGATTGTTTTATTGAACCACATGTGAGACTGAGTAGTTAGTAGACAATTAGGATAATCATGCTAGGACTCTGACTCCCTAGAGATGGATTGATAATGAAGAAAATAACTAAACCATGATTAGAATTATTTCCCATTATGTGTAATCTAATAGGGTGTTGATTGATTTCCAATATTGGGTCCCATTTTGGGGTGTTTATTTGATTGTGAACACATACAAGAGTCGTGATTATAATTGAGAAGTGTGAGGATCTTATAGCCAGAAAGTAATGTAACTTAGAGATTTTAAGTGTGTGGGTTTTTTTATTTGACTTAATTACATGTAATTATTTATAGATTTTTTTTATTCATGGAAACTATTTTATATAAATCTTTTCTCTAAAATAAATTTTTAATCTTATTTTGGTATGTATGAAATATTTTTGATTGAATGAATGTTTTTTTTGAAAATATGTAAATGAATTTACATGCCATGTGTTTTTTTAAAATTGAAACCATAAATGGTTTATTGATATGGAATTGACTATAAAACAATTCATGAGACTATACTAGGCTATTTATATCAAACCCTACCTTTTCATTTGGGCATTTATTGAATATATTATTCCAGTTCCAAGAAAATGAATATCACCACTTGGAGGTTGTGGGTGTACTTGATTCAGGGTATCTTTATTTATGGAGGTGACTAGTGGTGATTTTATCCACATTTTATGTGGATTCTATGATCCATTATTTGATAGAGCTTGTGTCTTTTTATGATGTACTATTTGGAAGTTTTTTGCCTATTTTATTTATGGTACATTCTTCTTTAGGAGTATTGGAATGCCAACTTTTATCATTTATCTTACACTATTTTATGGTAAAATAATTCCCTTTTTATTAATGTATGTTGTCGGGTTCTAGTCACAAACCCATTTGGATTAGGAATGGCCTTCATGTCATGTTAGTATCATCTCAAGTATCAGTGTATTAGGGTATATAGGATGGTTTTTGACACCTATTGGGTCCTTTTATAAGGTTAGGTATGGCTATGTTGAGTGTGATGGACTTAGAGTGATCCATGTGATGGGTTTACTAAGAAACTCTTTAAAAATTATGTTTTAATAGGTGAACATATATGGATTTAGATTTGAATTATTTATATATTTTTTACGAATTTGAGTCAAATTATAAGTAATTTCCATGAATGTTAAATAGATGAGTTTAACATTGCATGAAATTCCAATTTGGGGTTTCTATAAGGGATGAAGTAATATCGAGCAGTATGGATGTGTCACTATAATAGAGGTGAATTACGAAATAGATATTCATTAATAATATAGACTAATTAAAATATTTTATAAAGGTTATCAATGATATTCTAAGGGTAATAACATGGTGTTTTGTTGGTGATGGGTGTTCTCCATATCCCTATCTTGAGAGTGGTCTGTTAAATCCTAAGTTCCTAGATGACGAGTAGGTCAAGATGTGGGTTGTATGAGGTGTGATGGGTCATATAAAAGGGATGAGATTTGGGTCAGGTGATTCTATGATAGTGATATAAAAGTATTATTGACATTTTTTAAGAAAGAAAAACCATACCATATGTACACATTACAAAATTTTACATGATTATACATTACATCTTACAATAAATCACACCCCCTAAACTATAGGTTAGTGTCTTTGCGGATTAAATATATAAACAATGGATTTTAATACACTATAAACATTTTTCATAATCGTACAACACTTAAACCCATTTTAGACATATCATATGTTATACTATTCTTTAATAACATGGGGAATGGAAATATAAGGGGTGATCTCAGATGCTCAATAATGGTAAACATAATAAATAATAATTGAAGATCATAAGTGTGTATAAGATGACCATATAATTATGAGAACATAATCAAGGTGTAAGAACACAAGATAAGATCATCATACCTAATAAAACATATATCATAAATGATGATTCATGGTATAAAGTTTTTTTATATCATAATACATGATTTATAAGAGTATGGAAACCTCAATCAATAATTATGAGTTCTAAAAACATAACATAAGAATAAGAATATGGAATATACATAAACATATAAAATAATTAATTATGCATAGGTTTAATTCTGATACCATCATCATAAAATCTAAAGAGTCCCATAGTGGTATGATTTTTCTCTCTATTCCCTAATATTTTATCTCATGACATATAAGGATTTACCCAATACCTTCGAAGGCTATAACAGACCTACATATCACTTATTGCGAAAATACCTTAGAGGATTAGGTTTACTCTCTATTCCTTATAATCTCATGAGATAATTATTTACATAATTCATTAGAGGTCTATAATATACTTTCCCATTACATAAATACAAACATTACATATGGGTGCCATATAAACATGAAAATAAATAATAATTAAATTATAGATTAATTAACTCAGAGAAAAGAAATGAGTTTCCAGAAGACTTCCATAAGAAATTAACATAACTAATTTAGATAAAAAAGGTGTATAGTATCATTATAACATACCCCTAGATGAAAAAAACTTTTAAAATTTCATTAGAAATGTTATTTAAAAAAATAAAATAAATATCCTTCACATTTTATAACTTTTATTTTAAAAGAAATTAATTTATAAAATAATGGGAATTGAAATTACTTTGGAAAACCATAAAATAATAAAGTGGAATTTACTTAAAGAAATTTATGTATATTTTATGAAAATTATTTTGTGCATAAAATGTTTAAAAATATATTTCATTCACATTTAAAAAAAATAAAATATAATAAAAAATGATCTATATGGAAAATGTTAAAAAAATTCATTTTTTATAAATAAATTAAATGAAAATATAATATTACTCTAATAAATCATTTAATTTTATAGATAAGTATTTTCATAAATCAATATAATAAATATGGACATAGAGGATAAAGATTCTCAACTAAAAAAGAGACACGGTCAGTTTCACATTCAAACATCATTTTGGTTGAATTTTGAACCAAATTTAAATGGAGAGAAGACATTTAAACCCAAAAAATAACAATAAAATAATAAAATATATTGTTTTTTGTAAATAAATACCATAAAATTTACCTCAATATAAATTTAGTCATTAATAATCTCAATTTCAAAGTGAAAATAGAGAGAATCCCTTACCTTTACTATTGACTTCTAAAACAGTGATTTAACCTTTTGTATAACAAATATAACAATTTTAATAAATTATTTAAGAACCTTATTCATATATATTACCTTTTATAATATTTAATTATAACCATTAAATACACATAAATTTGTTAGTTATTTTATATTTCTATCATTAGATGTTCATAGTTTTGATTATTTCATAGAAGTTTACTAATGGCGTTGTGGATCCTCATTTGATGATAACCACTTCACAATTACTAGACTATTTAAGGTATTGGAATAATTTTTAATAAATGATTTATTTAATCCCATGTCAATTTGATTGAAATTATGGGTATTGTTTATGATAATGGAATTCGAGAAGGGCATGTTTTGGGTAATTTACTGATAACAATAAGTTACATTATAAAGAATAATATATTTCAGTGTCACAATTAAAAAACCATTTTCATGAATTAAATTAATCCTTAATATCATTTATTACTATTATTTGTACCTTGATACTTATTCATTATTAAAATGATGATGCTGGTATAGAATCATTCTTATAGGTGGCTGAATCGATCGAGATAAGAACACACTATACAAGTGAACAAATACGAGTTTAGAATTTTATACTAGTAATATAATTTTATTATAATAATAAATGTGTAAATATAATATAAATATAATGTATACTAATAATTTTAAATATTAAAATGATATGGTAATTGAGAAATATAGTGAAGAGTTGGGTCTATACTTTGATGAATTCACTCCTTCTCAAAACAACTTCCTTCATAATGAAGGATTTAGGATTCCTTATTGGTAGCTAAGGCTTAAAAACATAAATAAGGCCTAAATATATTAAAAATATTTGGGTATTAAATATACAACCTAATTCAAATACTTTTTTTGATGGGTATAAGAGGGGTCCTTTTATTGGTGAGTTTGAGTGGCATTTCTACAAATATTCATTCCTTAATATATAATGATTTCATTATAAAATTAAATTAAAAAGTGGAAAATAATAGATATGTGTCATCAATATCGTCATAAAGTTTTTTAAGGATATGCTTTCATGATATGTATGTATTTAACACTTAGTTTAACCCATTCAACTTCAGTTTATCGTTATAATGATAACTCAATTTTTACCTCGATAACATTTTTTTTTTCAAAAGTGAAATTGACCTTATTACATAATTTTGATGTGTTGATTAAAATTTTTGACTCCATTTAATATAATTCCACTTATAAATATTATATGTTTAAATTTTAAATGAAAACAAAAAATATATTTAAAAATATATTTTTATATAAAAATGTTTTTAAACATTAATATTTCTTAATCCTATTTCATGTAAATTACTAATTAAATTAGTGATAATATTTTTTTAAACACTGAAATGTTTTATTAGAATAATCATTTATAATTTATCAATTAAATTTATTATGATAGAAATACATAATACTTAAAAAAATCTTTCAAAAATATTACCTATTAATATTAAATAATTTTAATCACATTTGATTAAAACAATTTATTGAACATTTAAAAATAAAATTTTATCGACTAATTATTATAAAATAACTCTTTAAAATAATAATAATAATTATTATGTAATTAAAATATATATTTTATAATATATCATTTTAAATAATTATTGTATTTTTATTTACCTGAGGTATTACTCTTATTAATGATGTTTCACATTTAATTCCCATAATATATTAATTTTTTATCTTGAAATGATATATTTTTTCTTAATAAAAAATATATATATATATATTTATTTAGTACAGTTATGTATGTATTAAAAAATGTCTAACACATAGTCCATGATTAAAGGGAAATACATACTAAAATCTAAGGGTGTTGCATTTTTCCACTTAAAAAAATTTCGCTCAAAACTTCAATACTCTGATAGAAACTAATAAGCATACTTTTACCTCATTACATAATTAGGTTCCCATGATTTTTTCCCAAACTTATGATTCCTTTATAAAACTTTAACCAAGTTAGTGGTGTTATTTCATATCATTTTATATTTGTGGTCCAATATTTCTACTAGTTGTCCCTCATAAAAGAGATAATGTTCTGGTTGTACTATATATGAGTTTAGAATATGTAAAGGGCCAGGTATACACAAAATCATAAGTGATACATGGAACAAATCACACACTTTGGATATTTTTGGTGGAAAAAAGAAGATAAGCTATTTTACCCACATGATCGATGATTTCAAAAGGTTTAATGCATCTAGGGATTAACTTTTAATTGGTATAAAATCTCATAACACTATTCCATAGTGATATTTTAAGGAATACTCTATCTATAAGTTCAAACTCCAAATCTCATTAACTATTATCATCATAGATCTTCTATGGAATTTGTATATTTTTAATATTTTATAAAATGGTTTGAATCTTCTCATAAAATAATTATGAAAAATATGGTACCAAAAACTTCCACTATATAACTTTATCCAAACATGTTTGAGTTTGGTATCTCTTTCTATATAGTGCCTTGTATAATTTTTATTTGAATGTTAGAATGGAAACTGTTGACATATTCTAACTATACTAGGGAAATGTGTTTATCTCAATCTTCTTTAAAATCTATTGAACAATATACTATCATATTCTCTTGAGTTTTAATGTTCCTTTCATATTAACCATAAATATAAGTATAATAATCACTGTTGAATATAATATATATATATATATATATATATATCAAATTCTTATTTAATAATTCTATATAACATTATGGTAAACCTAATATCCAGATCAGATACAATGGAAATTGGTACTCCATGAAGCCTTATCACTTCCTTTATATGTATATTAGACTGTTAATTGAGTAACAAATTTTATCAAAGAGAAATTAAATATATTTATTTTTTAATGTGATCAACTACAAACCAAGTGGAATTATGGACTTTATAATTATTGGAAATTTCTACCATGAAATAAAATGTTATTTTCCCTTATTTCAATATAGGTATGGGTAATGGTTTCATCATCCTCTCAGAATTATTTTATTCATCAATAATTTTCAACATACCAAAAATCAAGATATATAATCTTAAATCCCACTGTATATATTATTCCACTAGAAGTAATTATTAATATCTCTGTACATCTTAGTTCTCCAAGGGTGAATAGACAGAGATGAGCTATGTGCATCATCCAATAGCTCGGTATTCAATTCAAATATGGATTGGATATATATATTGGTTCAAAATATTATAACTCCACTTATATAAAGGTTAAGTCTAAAGTATTTTATGCCTTTTTCTATAGATAAATATCCTCATTTTTTCTTCTTTGATCTTTACATTGATGGATTGCTGAGTAGTCATTTAGGAAATATAGGATTTCTCCCATTCCCTTATGATATCAAGGATAATCCTTTTGAAGATCCTTGAGTTTTTGGTCTCTTTAAATCCTCATCATGGATGAGGTATCATTTTACTTCTTACCAAAATATTCAACAACTTTCCATCCCAGGGTAATAATATATTGAGAATTCATTTTCCTTGATGAACTACAAGCATCACCTTTGGGGGATGTTCAACTCCATCTCTGTGAATATATATTTTAAGATCCTATGATTATTATATATATTACACTTTCACCATAGATATAATTCATATATATATATTTAATTAAAATATTAATATTTCTTTCTCTAAATAGTGTGTTAGGTAATTTTTCTTGTATACCTTTAATTGATGTGCGGCATAAGTTACCACTATGTCATTTTTCACAAGCAAATATAAAAATCCTATTTTTAATGTATCACTAACTATTAAAACCCCTTTAACACTATATGTTAGTGTGAGTACAGGTAGTGATCAAACTTCTGTTGACATCATTAAAATTTTATTCACATTAATTCCTCCAAAGTAACTTGACTTGTTTCTAAGTTGACATGGTTAGTGGAATTGATATCATAAAAAAATAATCACAAATCATTGATATTATCCATCCAATCTAAGAAAATTATGGATCTACATTAAAATGGTTGGTCTGGTCCACTCCTTAATCACATTTTTCATTGAATAATCTGCATATATTCCTTTACTTGTGATTTTATGACCTAATAATGAAACTTTATATAAAAAAAATCAAAATTTCTATATTTGGTATATAGTTTCTCTTTTTATCAATGTCTTAAAAAAATACTAAATTCATTTCATTCTCTTTTTTTCTCTTATAATATATAATTATATAATCTATAAATACTAACAAAAATTGATCAAGATAATTTATAAATATTAGTTTCCTTATATCCATAAATATAGTGGGCGAATTTGTAACTTTGAATGGAATAACTATGAATTTATAATGTCTATATATTGTATGAAAGGTTTTATTTGGTATATCATCCCTTCTCACATTTAATTGAGGATATCCAAATAGAAGTCTATTATCTGATAAGTATTGAGATCCTAATAGTTGATCTAAACATTCATAAATATGTGGTAGAGGATACTTGTTCTTAATTGTAATCTTGTTATGTTAACAATAATCAATATAGAGTCATATTGATCCATTGTTATTATTAATAAAGAGGGTTTGTGTAACCCATGGTGATGTACTTGGGATTATAAAATACTTACCAGATTCACTTTGTATTTCTTCTATAATTCCTATAATTCAATTAGGGTCATTCTATAAGGTGTATTTCATATTGGCATAGATCCAGGTATAAGTTCTATTATAAATTAACCTCATGGTCTAGGGGAATACCATGAAACTCTTCTGGAAATACAATTATATATTCTATCTCAATATGAATATATTCAATATCAATTTTTCCCCAATCCATTTATGATAAATGTCCCTCATTGTTATGTATTAAGACAAATATATATAAAGTAACTTCCATATGAAGCTAATAGTTAGACATACACAAATCAATGACCATGAGTTGATTTTGGATATGAAATTGGATTTACCTGTCTGAGAGATTAATATAATATCTATGTTGATAGAGCCAATCCATGCCCAAAATGACATCAAATTTGACCAAAGGGATACTAATAAGATTTACAGGAAACACATTCATGTACGGATAAGTGATATAGACTTAGGATGAAATCATCACACCACTAATAATTTTAACTAATAATTAAATAGCTAATAAATGGGGATATGAATAAATAGTCTTATATAATTTTCAATGTTTTAAGGAATTCATTGAACTATGATTGAATAATATGTTTTTAATGATGAGTTTACTTGTCACCAGCCTAATTTCATGATTTTATCTTTCATCCCTTACTAGAACCAAAATCATAAGCTTAGGTACCAATAAATAATAATCATTTTAGGAAATCATATGATAAATAAAATAAATTACAATATTTTTTAAATTATAACACCATAATTTTAATCCAGTGACATTTTTGGTTCATCCTACATCACTTTTTCTATCATAGACTTTTATGTCTCATTCTCTTATTTTTCATAAAATATCCCCTATAAGTAATTAAACCCTACTCTAACACCAAATGATTTTACCCAATATTAATAAACACACATTTAACATTATTTTGCATTAAAATTAATCATATATAAAAATAAATCAAACACTAGAAAATATAGGTATGGTTCCTTTAGATATTAGAGACCTAAAAATATATTTTACAAAACTGTGAACATTTCTTTATAATCGAATCACACATAACCCATTTCTAGACTTATCAAATGTTATAATCATCTTCATAACCCAAGGATATAAATATGAGAAATGGGAGAGATTATACTATTATTAAGGGTAAAAATAGTAGATAAAAATTGAAGATCATAAGTGATTGTAGGATGACCATATGAGTTGAGAACACAATCATGGTGCATGGATTTAATATAGGATAATAAAAACCAAAAAAAATATATCATAAATCATGAGTCTTGAAAAATTATTTTTATATCATAATAAAAGACTCATAATAATGTGGAAACATGATTCAATAATCATGATCCCTGAAAAAAATAATATAGGCATAAAAATGTTGCATATACATATACATGGAAAATAAATCCTTATGTAGAGGCTCATTGTCAAGGACATCATCTTATTATATAAAAGTACCATACTATATTAGTTTTTATGTCCAATACCTAACATGTTAACTCATTAAATATAAGTCTTTACCCAATGAATCTATAGGACATAAAGGACCCATCTTTCACTTAGCAAACAAAGACCCTTACAGATTTAGGTTTACTCTCTATTATCTATAGTATAATGAGATAATGTTCTACCCAATGTTTTGGGAGTATATAATATTCTAACCCAACAAATAAAGTTAAAGTATATATATATGTGTGTTATATTAGCATGAAAATAATCATAATTCCATTATAAATTAATTAAATCATGGGAAATAAATAGATTTTATGAAAACTTCCATAAGAAATTATCATAATACATCTTTAAAAATATGGTGGATGTTATTATCAGAGAAAATCACTTTGATGAATAATAATAATTAATGGATGTTGGCATAGATAAAAAAAATTACATGATTTTTATAAAATTTATTTGAAAAAATATAATAAATATCCATTAATTTTGATAACTTTAATTTAAAAAATAAAGTAATTTATAAAATAGTGGGAATAGAAATTAATTTAGTAAACCATGAAAAAATGGAGAGAAATTTTCTTTAATAAAACTGACATAGATGGTTGTAAAATGGATTCATGTGAATTTTTTTTAAAAAAAATATACTCCTTTCACACTTTTCTTAAAATGAAAAAAACAACAGAAAATAACCCATGAGGAAAAGTTGAAAAAATATAATTTTATTCATTTTTAAATAAGTTAAATTACAATAAAAATGAAATTAAGAAATAAATAAATTATATATAATAGAATATCTATAATATAATATAATTGATATACACATAGAGGAGAAACAATCCCGACAGAAAGAAGAGATAATATTGGTTTCACTTAAAGGAAAACTTGTAGTTAAATTGTGAACCAAATGAAATTAAAATAGTAAGAAGAAAATTAAAATTCAAAAATAAGTATATGATAAAAAATTGAATCAGTTTTATAGGGATATAAAATATAATTTTTCTTAATATAAATTTAGTCATAAATAATATTGATTTTAAAGGGATATTGGAAAGAAAACATTACATTGAATTATGATTTCAATGAAACCACTTTAACCTCATGTATAATAAATATAATTATCTTAATAAATTATTTTAGAAAATAATTTTTAAAAATTAAGTTTTATAATCTTCAATTATAATCATTCATTAAAAATATATTTGTTAGATATTTTTTATTTTCATTATTGGATATTAGAAATTTTTATTATCTCATACCAGTTTCATAATAGTGGTGTTGATCCTCATTATTTGAAAAAAAGTTCAGAATTTCTAGATTATTTATGTTACAGGAATAATTTATCTTAAATTATTTATAAATTCTAATTTTAATGTGATATAAATTTTTTTTATGGTTCATGAGAATGGAACCCATGATGACAATGTTAGGGATAATTTATCGATAACAATAAGTTACTTTATAATGACAAATATTTTTTTGTGTCAAACTTACAGAACCATATTCATGAAATAAATTACAATTTAAAATCACATATTACCATTATTAATGTATTTACAATTATTCATCATGAAATTGATGATTTTGTTATGACATCATTCATTTAGGTTGTTGAACAAACCCTGAAAAGTACACACTATACTGGTGAATGAGTAAGATTTTAGAGTTATATATTAGTAATATGATTTTAATATAACATAATTATAATATAAAATGAGATTGAAAAAGATTTTATATGAAAAAATAATTAAAAAATATGGTAAAGAACTAGGAAATTACTTTGATGAATTCTCTCCTTCTCGAAACAAGTTCTATCAGAATAAAGGATTTATTATTCCTTCCTAGGACAAGAGGATACCCAAAATCTAATTAATAATTTTTAAAAGAAAAATATTTTATCATTAAAGATATAACCAAATGAAAATTTTGGTTTGTTAAGTGAAGATGAGGGGTTTATTTACAGATGAGTTTTGATTGGAATTTCTATAAATATTCATTTCTTGTTGTATAAGGTTGTCATTTTAAAATGAAAGGGGATAAAAAGTATAAAATAATGGATCTAGTTCATTAATTCCCTAATATGAAAAATTTAAGGATAATATTTCATGATATTTTAAGTCTCAACCTCTTAGTCTAACCATTTATACATCATTTTACTATTGTTATGTTAACTCAATTTTTACCATGGTAACTTATTTTTGTGCAAAAAAATGAAATTAACCTTAATAAACTTTTTTTGACATGATGATTAAAATTTGGACTACATTTAATCTAAATAATTTTTTAAATATGAGAAATTTAAATTTAATATATATATATATATATAAATTTGTTTTTATAGAAAAATGAATTTTAAAACATTAAGTGTTATTAATCATATTTCATTCAAATTTATAATTAAATTTACGATAATATATTTTTTTACTAATTAAAATTTTTTATTCTAATAATCCCTTATGTTTGATAAATTTAATTTCTTAAGATAAAAATACACTTAACATAAAAAAAATCTTTGAAAAATATCCCCTTTTGACATTAAATTATTTTAATCACATCCCATTAAGATAAATTATTTATCTTATAATCATTAAATTTTATTGATTAATTAGTAATAAATAATTCTTTAAAAACAACAATAACAATATGTAAGGAATTAAAATACATTTTTTTATAAAAAAGATTCAATTAATGGGTATGTTTTTATTTATTTGAGGTTTTATTTTTATTAATGGTGGTTCACTCTAAATTATCATATTGTGTTAATAGTTTATATTTAATTATAATATTTAAATTAATAAAACATATAATTGTTAATTTAGTTCAAGTTTGTGTATATTAAAAGCTATTAAACACTTAATACTTATTTAAATGGAATTAAAAGACAAATTATTAGGGTGTTACCTTTTGCGGGGATGTGTTGATGGCTGACCAGATAGAAGGATGAGCATTTCAAGCGAACTATTTTGGATTTGACAATGATATAGAGATATGAATTTCACCACATGTTTGGTCTAGAATTTCTTAGACTATGTGCTCTTTTAACCAAAAGTGCGGTGTATGTTTCCCTAGATTGGATTATTTTTTAGTCATTGGGTTGAGAGAGAATTTTTATTGGTTAGACACTCTACTAACCAAATTATTAGGGTGTTACCTATTGCGGGTATGTGTTGATGGCTGACCAGATAGAAGGATGAGCATTTCGAGCGAACTATTTTGGATTTGACAATGATATAAAGATATTAATTCCACCACTTCTTTGATCTAGAATTTCCTAGACTATGTTCTCTTCTAACCAAAAGTGTGTTGTACGTTTCCCTATATTTTATTATTTTTTAGTCATTTAGTAGTTCACGGTTGGGCGCATTAACCATGGTTATGAGTATGTCCAGGTGGGATAGACTACCCCTTATAACTAATTATATTACTAAAGGATGCACTTCTTTTGGTCCCACTAGGTTAAATACTCTGAGATGGGGTGAATCAGGTTATAAAGGAATAAAACACTCCCATATTTGGATATTGTTTCATCATTAAAAGAGAAATTATCTTTCCTTCCCATATAAATGTCTGAAAATAAATGAAAACATGCATGATATGTAGTAATTTCTCTTATCTCACCATTAACAATGTTGTTCTATGGATAATACAAAACTAGTGTTCCAATGAACCAAATCCACTATAGAACACTACTTCTATAATTTTTGTAGAGGGCTCACTGTCCCTCTTGTTTCATTACCAATAATAGTTTTAAATATCATTGCTCTATCAACTGAAGTATGCATTTTTCACATCCAAATATAATATTATGATGATATTTATCAACATTAAGTTAATTTACACTTTAATGGATGAAGATTTATTCTCCTTTTTCCTCAAATAGATGAAAATATCCATCTCTATTAACTTATATTCCAAAAAATACCCCTCTAAATAATACACCTTTTTTACTGTCAGATATTTTTAAAGATTTTATTATTCATCAAATGACTCCTTAATGTTCATTTTCTTCACTATTCACCATGTGACTTCTTAGTATTTATCCATAACACTATTCACCACATGACTCCTAAAGGTTTATACACCACACTATTCACCATGTGACTACTTAATGTTTATGTGTTTCACTCTTCATGGTGTGACACCTAAATGTTTATGTATTGTATTTTTCACCTCGGGACTCCACAATTTTTACATATACCACTCAAGTTCACGACTTATGTATATCTCCTTCATTGCACACATCCTTCCAACTCAATGGAATTACCAAAAATAACATCCTCTAGTATTTTTGGGCTCTATATAATGAAGTGATAATGGGTTTATATATAGGGAAAAAACCCTTGATAAACCTATAAAAGCTTATATTAATATAAAACCCTTTAGTTAAGCCTATCCACGTGACTCAATCACACTTATGTGGTCCGCATGACTTCACATATACACTCCATGTGATTAGGTCAGAATTACACACTCTATCTATGATACACTATTTATAGAAGATAGATTTATTATTGTTTATGGTCACAAGATTATCTTTTTCTCATCATGAACCTTTAGGAATTATGCACTTTATGCAATTATTTAGTAATTATAAGCTCTTCATAATTATTATGGAATTTTGTTCTCTATGTTATTCTTTATTACTTACACGCTATGCCAAAAAATATAGGACTTATACACAATCTGTAATTATTTAGTACTTACACACTCAATGTAATAATTTATGACTTACATGTTAAAATTTACTTTCAAAAACATTCAATGTAAAACTCTAAATATCTTTACAACCTCTTTTTAATATAATTCGGTCAAACACTCCCAACCTTGTCGACAAACCCAAAAACCAATTAACACCACGAAGAGGGATTTTTTCCAATAGATACTATTAGTGATGGTACACGTATGGGGAACTGACTTCCCTCTATGATAGCATTTTTTGATGAGGGATATACTTTCCTTGGTGAAGAGTATGCTAGGATGGATGAACAAACCCATAATATCAAGAAAGTATATTTATGAGAAATCTACTACCCTTGGTGATGAGTATGTATAAGTGGGATATTTTGTAACTTGTGTAAAAGTTTTTGATTAATCGCACGCAATCCTTAGGGAGGAGTATCTCTAGGTAAGATACCTCTCCTCATGTGTACTAGAAAACTTTTATAGGTTATAATTAATATAAACCTCCTATAAAAGTTGAGTTTTTTAGATTGTGGTCTAGCCTAGATTGAGTGAGTGTAATGGATAAAACATTAACACTACTGATGAAGGTATGGGTTGACCATCAAGGTGACCTTTTAAGTAATTGATGCCTGACTAGTGTATTCATGTGATTTTTTAGAAATTCATTTCATTCAACAGATATATACACATATATGTTTATTGTCACTAGGAATTCAAAAGGTTATTTACTACTATGTTTTATGAATTCAATCCCCATATGAACCCTAATGGATGTATGAAACTTATGGTTGGAATTTAGGTTAGGGTGATAGTCCTTATATAAGTGGATGAGCTGGAGGAACCTAAAAGGGTTATGGAGATTGCTTCAAGGTGGAGCTGAGGGTGTTGATTGAGTATCCTTCATTTTATTTTCAGCATTTTTTCTATACTATATATTATTCTCCTAAAGATTAATATTTCAATTATGTATTACTATATGATCTACATAGCTATCATATTTTATTTCTTGGAGGATCTTTATTTATATATTATGCTTTCCACTACAAACCAATTGTTATTTTTTTATTTTATACCTATTATTGATGATTATCTAATTTATCTGATATTTTATGTGATGATACTAAGGGTAAAGTTTCTTCATGTGTTTTAATCAAATATTCTCCACTAGTATAGAGCCTCTAGCATAAGATGAGGTGCGCTGAATGTCACATAATACTTTGAATTACATCAATAGTTAATGACTAGTCCAATTACATTATAAAGTGGTATCAAAGAATTTCTTTATTTGAATTATTATTATTTTAGACATGGTATAAAGATATAGTACTAGTGAGAAATTGTTTTAGAATATATATTTATGTCTATGTCACATAGGTAAGGGTAGAGGTTCTAGTTTTCAATGAGTTTCGATTGCTATTCTTATTTTTAATTATTATAATTCAGTTTATTTTGATAAGAATGATATTTATGGTTATGATTTATTGGATTTAGTCTTGAAATAGGGTTTAAATAGATGTGTGTTTATGAATAATACTTGGAACATAGGTTAATATAACATGATTATGATTTTCTGTGATTTAGAAAATGGTTCTGAAGAAAAAAGCGATTTGATTATTTAAAATATCTATTATTATTTACAAGAGTGTTTTATAGAAAATAATTCTTAGTGGGGTTCTATTTAATCAATATATATTAATGATGAATTCTTATATATGAATCACTTGATAGAGATATCTTCAAGATTCCCATGTATGTGAAGCAAACCCTAGTGGTGGTTCTATAGTAACGGGGATACCCAATGTATATTATAATTTCGGGATAGGTGTGTGGAATATGAGTTATGGAAGTTATTAAGATCATATATTTGACATTTATTTTAATGGTTTTACCCATAAGAGGTGTATGGTCTTATACGATGAGAGGGGTTATAAAAATTATGAGATCCAATTCATGATGTTGATGATTCTAGTAATATAGTAGAGTGATAGTTAACTTTGTGTGTACTCATTGATATGGGTTGTGATATTTGAGTGTAACTTTAGTGAGGGGTTTTTACTAACACATGGATTCCTTAATGATAGGAATAATTTGTAAATGAATCTGGTGATAAAATGACACATTGGCATAATGTGATTATATTTTTTGTTAAGAATTTTAATTGACTTGGGTATGTATGGGAAATGAAGCATAGTTTTTGCTTTAGGAAAGATGTGATTCACATTCTTGGGAGGCATGTTAAGCTAATTGATTAAGTGGGTGAGCCAAGGATTAAAGTGGCACAACTAATATAGTAATGAGTTGAGCCATATGGTGGGGTATAAATAGGGTTTAAGTATACTTAGGAATTACATTCAATTGAAAATAGTAGAATCTATGCATCATTGTGTGGGTAATGTTTGACTATTCTATAACCATGGGAATAAAAAGTGAGTGGTTACCTTATGTGAAAGATATATTAGTTGGGGTAGCCTTATAAACCTAGGTATGTTAACCATGGAATCTGGTTAGGCATGATAGACATTAAATATTAGTTTGAACATGTCAATGGGAGGATTTTAGGAAATATTTGATATCGTGAAATAGTTTGATAATGGTCAAATGATTCCCATGGGAAGGTCACTATGGATATTGATATCACATAATGGTTATGTAATGTCCCAGAAATTCTATATAATTTTTTTTATTTATATGGAATTATTTTGAGACTGCGAAATCTGACGGCGCTCGATTACGAGGCCCGAAGTGCCCGGAATGATTGTTAAGATTAAATTAGCACACGTAAGAAGTTTTCCTAAAAAAGTGGAATAACTCTTAAATGGTTACTCAGATCAAAAATATGAGAACACTGTTGCGCTCAAGATGGCGGGTTTACCCTAGGCGCGACTTAAGTTTAGTCGGCACGTGCCTCCTGTGAGAAAACCCAAAAATGGCATAACCATAAATAAAATAATTAAATAAAATTATTTTATTTTTCAAATGCTTAAAACTCACGAATGGTAACTCAGATTAAAAATCCTATAACACTGCTGAACTTGTGAGGTCATTCTCTCTTTAGGTAGATACTAGCATTTATCAGCGTGGGCCACCAGTTAAAGTTAGTTTTTGGCCGTAAATAAAATAAATAAGTTATAATTATTTTATAGTAAAATCCATAACTTTTAAATGGTAACTCGGATTGGAAATACGAGAGAATAGTTGGGTTCTTTGGGGTGTGTTTCACTTAGGCAGATCCTAACCTTGACCGACGTGGGTTGAGTGTGATAGTTAATAATTTTCTAATCTATTTTTTTCAGGTACATTCAGTAAACGTGCGAGTGGCATTTTCTAACTTTTGAACTGGTGCATGGATTAAAAATCTAAGGGCACTGTTGAATCCATAGCACCAATATTCACTTAAGGGAGGCTTTAATTTAAAGTAGTAGGTCTGGAGAAAAAGTTAAGTTTCTCAACTTCTCAAAAGAAATGAAACAAATTTTTTTTTGTTATTTTATTTCATAAACCTCCAACAGACCAATTAAAGGGGTGGGGTCGGCGGTCTATCAATCCATTAAATGGATTGACTTTACAACTTAAAGTAATGACAATGTTGGGGAAATTTGGAAGCTTCCTAATTAAGGAGCCCCATTATTTCCAAATGATGTTACTTATCCTCCCCCTCTTATATATATATGGAGCTAGAGGAGGGGTATCAGGGAGCTTCACCAAGCAGTGAAGTGATAGAGGAATACCGCGACGTTGGACCCTTGGGATACGAAGATGACCCAACAGAAGGTGACAGATGACACCGAACCAAAGGGGCGACGTGCGAGTGGAATCTTTGGGAGATGGTCGTGGGAACAAAGAACATGATCCACCATCAAGCATGGACGTTTCTCCAACATTTAGAGGTAGGGGTTATTTTTTTGAGCATTTTTTTGATTCCCTCTTCCCCATTCTTGAAATTACATGAAGAAAACGGGTCAACCGACTAATGGGTTGACCTAAAATTCTTTCGTCTTTGTGGGAGGTTGATGCGGGGTATCTTTGCAGGGTTAATCTTGTGTTCAATTCAATTGTTTATTGAACTCCTTTAACTTACTAAATATTATGAGCTAACGCGGAGGGCGTGGGCCAAATAAACCCGTCCCAAACCCTCCACTGTTTTTATTTCCTTATGACACCTTGGAAGACTGCGAGCACATCAACGCACACTGCAAGAGGAGGTTCGCAGATTGTTAGCTGTGGAAAACGGAGGAGGCGGCCATCAAGATGGCCGACCACAGGAAGGGAGGTGACACGACGGCCGCGCAGCGGCTGAAGCCATAACGAATGCTGAACTCGCCTCTAGCGGGTTCTGCAGTGACTGAGTGATACCATATCTTCACCAACTGAATGGTCTCTGGGCCATTCAGGAATCTGGGAGACTGGGGGGTACACCCTTCCCCCCCATGTTGGACCGAACCGGGCGACCACCCTCGACCGTGCCGCCACCCTCAACCGGGATGCCGACCTCGGACGGGCTGCCACCCTCGGTTGGGCCACCGCCCTCGTCCGGACCATCGCCCTTCACTGGGATGTCACCCTTGAAAGGGACGCTGCCCTTCACCAGGCCTCCGCCCTCTGCTAGACCTCCACCTTTGACTAGGTCCCTGCCTTTGACCGGGCCGCCACCCTCGGAGCGGGCCACCGCCCTCAGACCGGGCCATTACCCCTTGACAGGGTCGCCCTCCATCCCCCACATGGGTCAAGCCACCCCTTTTCGGGCTACCATATTCTGGAAGGGCCACCCTTGCGGGCCTCCCCCCTAGCGGGTCGGGTCAGTGCGATCGGGTCGGATCAGACTCGGGCCCTACCGGGCCCAGAATCACATAAAGGGCCATATCTTGAGAACCAGACATCTGTTTGGCAAACCGTCTATGGTGTTGGGATCCTTTAATGAATATGGTCCTTTTGGTATACACATTTTGAGTTTTGGAGATAGTCTTAGTATGGCTGGGTTTGATCGAACCCGAATCCAACCGGGCCCCCGGAGTTAAAATTCTTATAACTCACAGACCAGACATCTGATTGATGCACCATCTGTTGCGTTGGAACCCTTATGACTTGGATATCATCTGGATTACTTCTTTGTGGAGCTTAGTGATAGTTGAGGTACGACCAATATCCTAAGGGCAGATTATATGAAACTCGAGTGCACTGGCTGCGAGGAATCCAATGGCTGGCAATGAGGCGGAGGTTGGAGACAAATCATGCAGAGTTCAGCACTCAACGATCCTGTGTGGGTCATCTCATACCAATGTTGTGTGGGTCAGTGCTCAGTGATCCTGTGTAGGTTAGCGCATACTGATCCTATGTTGGTTAGATCCTATGTGGTTTAGCACTCAACGATCCTGTATGGGTCAACACATACCGATCCTATGTATGTCAGATCCTGTGTGGGTCAGCGCTCAACAATCCTGTGTGGGTCAGATCATACCAATCCTATGTCGGTCAGATCCTGTGTGGGTCAGTGGGGGTTAGTTACCTATTGAATCTGGGTGGGTCAGATCTTATGTAGATCATTGTAGGAGTTAATACCTATCGATCTTGTGTGGGTCAAACTCTGTATGGTCAGAAGCAGTGCCTCTTGATAGAATAAGATGATCTAGCTTCCTGAATAATCTTATGTACTTCTATACTTCACTGAAAACCTGGTTTGAGCTTTGAATCTTTGTGATTTGTCTTTACTTTGTACTTGTGATTGAGGTTATGCTAGGTGGTACTATACCTGTGTGGTACTTCAATCTTTGTGGTGTTACCTATGTGGTACTTCTATCTTCACAGTGTTACCTGTGTGGTACTTCTACCTTTGTGGTATCATCTTCATGGTGTTACTTGTGTGGTACTTATATCTTCATGGTGTTGCATGTGTGGTACTTCTATCTTCACGGTGTTACCTGTGTGGTACTTCTATCTTCATGGTGTTACCTGTGTGGTACTTCTAGCTTTGTGGTGTTACCTGTGTGGTACTTCTACCTTTGTGGTATTGTCTTTGTGGTGTTACTTGTGTGGTAATTCTATCTTCGTGGTGTTACCTGTGTGGTACTTCTATCTCTATGGTGTTACCTATGTGGTACTTCTACCTTTGTGATATTGTCTTCGTGGTGTTACCTGTGTGGTACTTCAATCTTTGTGGTGTTACCTATGTGGTACTTCTACCTTTGTGGAGTTACCTTCATGGAGTTATCTTTATGGTGTTACCTTTGTGGAACTTCTACCTTCGTGGTGTTACCTATGTGGTGTCCTTCCCTCATGTTTGAGATAGGTATATCTTGATAACTTAGGTATATGTATGGGAATATGCCTAAGTAGTGTTGATGCCTTACTTTGTGGGTTTTTCTTTGTGGAACTCTAGGAGACCTACTGGGGTCTTGGGGTCCCTACTAAGTATTGTTATACTCACCAATGAACAGGATTCTCCCGCACCATGTTGTGTCTGGTGTAGACGACGTACAATGTTGATCGAGGCTGAGGAAGCTAGGACTGCATGGTGCACGAAGGTGGACCATTCATCATGATGTGATGCGGAGGAAACAGACGGACATAGAGTGCCAAGGAGGCGACTTGTACCTACCCTTCAGGTAGGAACCTTAGAGGACGACCCAATAGCTATTTTCCTTTTTCTTTTAGTTGTATTGTATTTTCAGTTGTACTTGTTTCTTTATAATTGGGCTGGTATTCCATCCCATATTACTTTCAGAACTCTTTTACTACAACAGTTTACTTCATAGTTGCTTCTTGTTGTTTTCAACTATGTGTTTTTGTACTGGTTTAAAGGAAATTCCTTCCCATTTTAGGGATACACCTTTCTGGTGCTAGTCGCTAGCCCCTAGCCTATGGAAGGCGGGCTTGGGGTAGTCACGGCACATGTCCCAAGGGATAGGTTATGAGAAGTTACATGTGATCATTCCTAATATGTGGGTGGGATGGACTAGGATGGGTGTTCAATCACTTCAGAATCATATAGACTATAAAACCTTTAGAGTTTTATTTATATTATGATGGGGTCTAGGACTCCCTATTTTACTAGACTGATGGAGTCTAGTTATGGAATTCCTAGGATACTTAAGGATTATCACACTCAAGGTGTGATTGGGTATGAGATGGCCCATATAAATTTGCAAAATCTATTGGAACAATGTATGACCTTTTGATAGATGAGGTCGATGTGGTGTACATGTGAAATGATTGAGCGGCCATGAGTATAATGGTTAAACATAGATAGTTAATTCATGTGATTAAAGAGCTACGAAATTTGATGAATGTAAAATTTAGTGTAATAACCACTAATATCTTCATAATGTTGATGGGATGAGTGTCTCACTGTGAATGTAGAAAATTTTAATAATGCCTCAATTTTGATTTTTTGGGCACAAAATGAAATATGGAACTGTAATTGGGGTAATTTAAAGTTTGTAGAAAGTGGGAAAAAGAGAGTTATGTGGAAATTAATGGGTCCACTTACCTTCAGGTGTGTCCATGAACACTGAGGTTCCTAAAACCCAAACTCTCAAATCTAGTTCCACAACAAATACTTTAATTAGTTACATTGATACCAACGTATACACCTTAAACCCACACTCCTAGGTCCAATTCTAAAAACACATACTTTATTTACTATCTTAGGCACCAATTGAGGTGACCCAAGTTAAATATATATTTATTATACATAATTTTTTAAGTTAAAAATTATATCTCGCATTTAATCTCAAAATCTCAAGAACATGAAGTTTATTGTCTGTGAGAATTATCTACAAAAGTAACTTATATTATAATACTTGTGAATATTTCTCCATAATTGATCCACACTAGACCACTATATATACATATCATAAGTTATACTCATCTTTATAACCTAGGTAATGGAAACATAAGAAATAGGTGAGGTAAGATGACCAGTAATGGAAAAACTCATCAATATGTCATCAAGGGTATGATCATAAAAATATGAGAAAGCATAAGAATGAGAAAACTATCTTATTAAAAAAATGTTATAATGATATTTTTCCATAAGTCATGATAGAATGACATGTAATCTCAAATGAAAAAACATTTACTATGACATAACAGTGTGAGATAATGCACCTGATCTATGGTGTATAATAATTCATATGACACAAAAATGTGGAATGCCATAGAAATATTGTATAAAAAGGAACTAGTTAACAAACATAATCATTGTACAACATTAAATAGTGGTCTGGGAATCAAAATCTTATGACCCAGTATACGGTCACTTGGTAATTACATCCTGCAACCCATTAGTAACTCGAGCATCATAACTCGTGACCCATTAGTAACTCAAGTATCATAACCCACAGTCTATTTTTATCTCATGAGATATGAAACATTAAGAAATGAATTATTTGGAAATATAGGACCCCATCCATAAAAATAAATATTTATATATAGGTGTGCTATAAGATATAAATTATTAATCATACCCTAAAAAATCATGATAATAATATGGGTTTCATAGCATTCCCAAATGGTATCACGTAACCTGATTTCAAAATTTAGTCAGTTGATACCAAAACTCTGGCCACAAAAAATGATTATTTCATAAAGTCTTTTAGTGTTTGTTTTATAAAACACAACTACATATCAGATATATCCTTTGTATGAAAATAAAAAAAATTGATGTTAAAACTAAAAAAAGTCTTTGTAAAATATTTCATAATATCATCATAAATAGATGAAGTTATGACTGACTTTTGAAATGAAATTTTTTGATAAGTTTTCATGAATATTTTTTAATAGTTATTTATAAATAAATATCAATAAATAATCCTTTAAATAAATAAAATGGTTTTATAATGGAAATTTGTAGTAGAAGATAAAATATATGATTAGGAAAGTAAAAGCCATTTCAATAATAAAAATACCTTTATTAAAACCAACATCATAAAAAGAGTGATAAATATTACATTTGAATTTTTTTAAAGAGAAATATAAATACCAACATAAATAATAAATAACAATATTTCAAAATAATAAAGGGGAGCATTAGTGGGAATAGTTAATAAGGATATGGAATAAAAACAACTTATTTGGAGATGATGATAATTATTCTTAACATCATCAAATTTTACATGGAAATAAATACAATAAAAAAATATATTTTCTGTTATAATTTAATTACCTTAAATGAAATATAATTACATTATGTATGAAAACAATATTGTAAAACCACATTCAAATAGGAATAATTATGACTCAAGAAAAGAAGTTGAGTTAAGAAAACCCCTTACCTTTTACTCCCAAATTCAATTAATTTATTTAACCCCTTATATAATAAATATAACCATATTAATAAATAATTTAAAAATATCATTCAAATGTATCATACTATATACTCTTCTATTATAATCATTTATGATACATATATTAGTTAGTTGTAGTTTATTTTCATCATCAGTTGTAAGAGATTTTGATTGTTTCACACTTCTTTAAAATGTCAATATTGATTCTCATTATTTGAAACCATTTTCATCCTTACTATATAATACAAGGTACTATAATATATTATTTATAATTATTTATAAATCTATAATTTAATTCCATGAAAATTTTGGTTACGATTCCTGAATACGGAATCAATGATGGGATTGTTCCATTATTTTTTAATGAACAATAGTATGCATATTAATACTGAGTAAAATGTTAATATAAAATTTCTATAACATTAAAAATGTTATAAAAATAATTTTAATTCTTTAAATAAATTATTAGAGTCATTCAATTAGGGTGTTGAGGAAAAATTATATATTTCATTCAATGGAGGAGGTAGTTTGCATGTACACATGGATGATGTTATAATTTTCTATAGAACATAAAGAATAAAGATAATAATTTATATTTTCATAATATTAATATATTTATTCAATAATTTCACCTTTTGAACCATCCATTTAAGGTGTTTATGAAAAATAAAATATGTCATTCACGGATGCAATAGTTTTTACGTAACATGAAAAATGTTTTGAATTCTCTAAAGAAAGAGGGATAGTAGATAAGGGTAATTACATAAACATAAAAAAATTAGTATGTTAATAATATTTATTTCATTATATTAAAATGTATAAAATATATTTAATAATATGAATAATAAAAAAAGAAATAATGATTATAGAGGAGAAAATACTTACATAGGGGACTTTGATTTCTTCTTGGAAATATTATTGGTTTATAAGGGATTTGGGAGATCTCTATAGACAAGAATCTTATGAAAATGGGATAAGATTTTTTTGGAAGGAATTGGGATAGATTATATCATAAAAATAAATTCTTTTTAACTTTGAAGGGGTGGTTTGAGGATTATTTTATAAGTGAAGGGAAATTATTTTTTGTAAATTTAATTTCTTAATATAAAAAATAAATAATTTCCAACATGATAAGTAGATCCAAAGTGGACAACAATTGAGGGTAATATAATATAAGATTGATCTAGGCCTCAACCACTCATTTTGAGACAATTTGTTTAAACAAATTTGGCCTTTTAAAACTTTTATTTATCGTTTTTACAATTTTAACTTTTATTGTCGTTAGAAATTTTTATCTAGGTTATTTATTTTTATGTCTAAAAATAAAATGTTCCTTATTACATAATTTTTGAATTCTAATTAATAATATAAAATCTATTTTATAATAAAAAATTTATAAAAGTTGTAAAAATTAATTTTAATTTAAGAACACATAATGTATAAAAATAATTTTAGGGAAAGTGTATCTTTTTAGTATAAAATTAATTTATTACTTGCATAATAATAACAATTGGATAAATTTTAACTTATTTTCTTATATATATTATCAATAATTTTTTTTAAAATTTTTATTAACTATAATATAATAAAATTTATAGTACCTAAAGATGAAATTTATATTAAAATATACATTTTTTTGCATAAAATGATTTTTATAAATTATTTAGCTACACTAACTCAAATTTATCATTGAATTAATATTAAAATTGAACATTATTTTTATTTAAAATTCCAAATGTGGAACCTATAAAATATATATGATATATAAATAACTTCTTACCTTAATAAGTACATGTTAATATCATTCTAACTTTTAATTAAATAACACCTATAGATCTTCATGTAAGAACTAAAGATAAAATTAGCCCCAGTAGAAGTCATGGGTGGTAGTTCTGAATGCATGGATCTTATGGAAGTTTTCATAAGAATAAAATTATTATAAAAACAATTTCACTCAAATCATAATTGTTGGAGTTAGTCTTGGGATTATTCAAGGGAAATCCTTAGTGAAGCTACCACCCATCTAATTTTAGACAAATGAGGTTCACAAGGATGAATTATGGTACATGATTTAATTTATTTCCTTTTTCTACATAGATTAAATAATGTGGTCACTTCTATTAATACTCACTAATTTGATGAATATATTATAAGAATCAAATTTAATAATTTATTTTTTAAAGTATCACAATTTCATCTTAGTTTGGTGTTGTGTGTGAAACAAGCTATTCAAAATAGTATTTATTTAAAGGAAAATTAATAATAAAAATTTAGGCAATTACAAATACCATGGATTCATGGATTTTGATCATTGATAAAATGGGACAATAATGGTTTGGAACACTTTTATTGTTCTCAAACCTAGACATGTGCTCATGGTAGGGGACTGTAAGGATTAAATAATTAGGACTCATGAGTGTTATTATCTAAATGATGATAAAATCTAGGTATTTCAATCTTATCAAACATGGATAAGTGAAATACTATTATAGATAGAACATTATAAATGGATAGATGGGGAAGATGTTGACTTTGGGAAAATAATGTTGAATAACAATGGTGGAATATATGGAAAACCCAAAATATTAGTGGTTAAGGTTCACATTAGATCTTTGATGAAAGAACCCAAAATATATCTAGTGAGTAAGAAATAATCAAGAGCGTTTATCAAGATGGTATGATCAAGTGAGGTTAGTATCTTCAGTAATTATCCATTTGTGATATTTATAGAATGGTGTTATAGGATGAATGGGTTGGTGAATTTCCCTACTAACTAAATAGATCAATTATAGTCATGATAGATTGAGGCTTCATGAAATGGATTGAGTCTCAAGAAACTTTTGTGAGTTATGGGTGTGTATGATTTGATAGATGTTGGGGTACATCACTAAGAGTGAAACGTTCTAGTTCTGACCAGTATTGTCAAATGTGGGAGATGTATATTGTTTTAAAATGAACCAGATCAAGAGTTGTTTGGAGTTTTTATATTTTACTGGATTGGGTGTGATAGTGTACAAGGTAAGTAGTAGAATACATGGGGTATAAAAGTATGAATCAGATCCCCATGATCAGTGCAATTCATGGAATCCTTATAAGGTGTCTTATTGGGGATGCGAATTTTTATGATGGAGAGTTTATAACAACCTACACCATTGTGTGTCGATGGAGTTAGAGAATAATTAAGTTTCTAAAGTAAGTGGAACTGCAGTCATTTTTAAATTCTGAATTTTAATTCAGTTTATGAGTCTATAAAAGTGATTTAAAAGACTAAAAATATGTTTTATAGTTTAAATTTTAGGTGTAAAATAGTTGACTAAAATTCAAAGTGTTGTAGGTTTTCTAACTTATAATTTATTTTCTTATTATATATTTTGTTGTGAGTTTATTTTTAGAACATCTAACCCATGAGTGAGCCATGTTGGATTTTTGATAGAAACTGGTCATGAATTTTGATTTTAAATGTGTGGGTAAATCATTACCCCATTTTAATTTTAGGACCTATGATTTTAGCTGCTAGACCGGGGATATTGGTGAGAGCCTTTAGGTCCATTAGTATTTAGATTTAGGTATCATATGGTCATCCAAGTAAGGGTTACTATAAAATGGTATCAAAATAATATTTAGAATAAAAATATGTTTTACTTTCCTTAGACTCAATCTAAAGTTGTCAGGAATTTAATAGTAACCCATAAAAAAATCATGAACCTTTTATGGTGTAATATCAAGTTACTTAGTGATGTCTTGGAAGTTAGTTGGAACTATAAGGTTAATTAATGCTTCTATTTTCTTGTCTTGGGTAATATGAAACACAAATTGAATCCGTATCTATGACTTAGCTGGGATTCTATTACTATTTTGGTTCCTGTATCATGTTGGGCATTGATATATAAGAACACATTGAATTTTCAATCCATATTGCCTATTTTTCCTCACTTTTTATGTTATAGTTGGAACAAAATGATTTTTTATTAACTAAAACATTAGAAATATATATAGGGAGCGTTTTCCTATATATATATATTGTTTATGATTATGTTAATATAAACCAATAGTATATTCCTTTGATTGAGATAGTTTTACCTATTTAACATTTAAATGTTGATCATGCTCAATGTTTTCTAATTATATCCTATTATTGATCATGTAATTTCTTCTTTAGTGTTATCTAATGAGAATTCCATTATTTTCTAACTATATTTACTTACATAGAAAGAAAATAGTTTTATTTGTCTTAAATTTTCTATTTCTAAAAATGTTAGATGTTTTCATATTTTTTTATATTTCAATGGATGGTAATATCTAGATAATGATCCTGATTCTTATTCCTCGTGTATTTATGTGATACTAGAATATATTTTTAAAATAAATTATAAAACATGCTAGTCACTAATTTTTAATCATGTCCTAGGGGAACCTATGTCATCCAATATGAATAACCATAAAGAGTTTGTTAGTGTTATCGAGGAATTGAAACAATTTTATAATATTGTATTTTATGAATTTTAAAGAGTTATTTAATATAAATTAATTTTCAATGGTGTTATATTTTGAAAATGTGATTATTTTTCTTTTCAAACTTATTTTTCATGTCATTCAAGGCTATAAAAACATTAGGATTCCAAATTTTATTTTTTTGGATCTTGAACTAGGATGGGTATTTGTGAAAAACTATTTTACTATCATTTTTATTTTTATTGGGATGAAGATTTTAGAATTAAATGGTTGAATTTTTAAATTGAATGGGAAAGTGATTTTGAAATTTAATTCAATTTTAATTTTGAAAGGAAATGGAACCCATTGTATAACTTTTTAAAATATATTAATCAATGACAATTAACTTTTAAAAGGTAAGTTTGGAATTGATCCTTATAACATGATATTTATAATAAGGTTTTCATGTAAAAATGATTTTTTTAGAAATTAATTAAAATATTGTTTTTGAAATAAAGAATGATTATTTTTAATACATTCTATATATAAATATCTTTAGTGAAATGAATCACAAAGGAATGTCAAGCTTAGATAGACATAGTAGAATTATATGATGGGTAGTTTCTTAACTTGTGTTCTGGATGGTTGATGGTATTTAGAAAGTCATAAGGATTATGGTATATCTATTAATAGTGATGTCTTATAGCGGTTTGGTGTCTTTTTCTTTAGGAGTTGGGCATCCAAAGTGTGATGTGGAATTAGGTTTGGTATTAGTATGATAGTTGTGGATACTAGAACTTTGAGGTTTTTAGGGATTTAGATCAGATTTGGGAATTATGAATTAAAAATTTTATGGATTATCTAGGATATGATTTTAGCCACTTTTTGGGTTCTATAGTAGATATATGGTTATGGTCTAGTGGATTGGGATGAATAATTGGTTGGTTTTATTTATTTTATATGGGTGTGAGCATGATACATCATATTTTAGTGGATGCCTCAGATTATGTATTGGTATTGAAGGTAGTGATTTTTAAGGTGAGTATCTCCCAGAAATTCTAAGGGATGATAAGTCATATACTTTGGAGGTTGTAATGACCCTTCCTTTAATTACCTCGATTATAGTGTCATTAAGGTCTTAAGAGTGAAATTTGGATAGTTAAAACATGGGATCATTTGAATTTTTTACATTTATTGAAGGGTCATTTTTAATTTAATGATATATAGCAGAACATTAGTGTTTAATGATGTATTTTTTGGTATTTTTAAATGAGTTTTGAGGATTGGTAGAGGGTTTTATGTTTTTGGTACCTATGAAGTGGTGTCACCTATGGTTTACAATTGTAGGTGGCATCATATACCCTATAGGAGGCCACTGGGTATCTACTAGACTGTCCAGAGGCCAGGGTGGATGGGGGTGACAGCAGGTACCTGATGGTACCAGACTAGGTAAATCATAGGATTTTTCTTTGTGAAATACTCCTTAGGAATTGGTTTAGACATTTGAGAATGGGGTGAATCAGGTGTGACTAAAATTTTACAAATTTACAAATTACTCTTATAAAATTTATACAGGCTTTAGTCTTTGAACCTCAATGACCTATTAAGATGTAAATGGATCTATTTATATATTCATAATCAAATACACAAAATGCAATTATGTGAGTAAATTAAAGTACATGAGATAATGTTTTATAATTTTTGGTCATGATGTGTGAAACATACTCCTTTATGCGATTAGGTTTAACTAAGTAATATATTTTCTACTATAATATTATGAACAATTATGAGTAGAGTTGGCAAGTAATCATATTAAACTCATTCTAATCCTATTAAAAAGGTTATTGTTCATTATATTACATAGATGGACTATTACAACTCATATGGGTTCTTTATACTCACACATATAAGTTCACAACAAGTCCTCTAATAGTGAAGTATATATTTAGTTAATATCATATGTCACTACACCCACATAATCATATCTACTTATTCTCAATCACAGATTCTTTTTACTCCTATAGATATTCAAGAGTAACTTCATGATACTTGGTCTATTATTTTATCCAAACTTATATATATTGTATAAATTATTCTTATAGGCTTATGTCACTCTAAACCCAAGGTATTTTAAGTAAAATAAATATTTAGTGGAGTTTCCCATGTGTTGGACTATTCTTATTATCTCCTCACTATTTCAAACTTATGTGAGATTGAGTATCACAAGAACCAACTATGTGCACTGGTTTCTTTTTTTTCTATACTTCTTATTAGACTAGATCTGATAAGTAAAACTAGTCCGACTTCCTCTTTTTCTTTAAATCTTGGTGGGTTATTCTTATTATTTATCTTAGCATCAGGTTCTCCTTTTTCTATTATTCAATTTCTCTATTTATCACTTAATTAATTGTACACACTCTTAGTCATTCTTCCATTTTTCTTCTCTTTATTCTTAAATTTTATATATAAGTAATTGGAATTTTATTTTATATTGTTAATGTATAAAATCTTCCCTAAATAAGTATGGAAATCTTTCTTAATTTTATTCAATGGATTTTAATGGGTGTGTTCCAATGAATTCCATTTATTTTTCATTAAGTACAATGAGTTTATTTATCCCTATGATCATAAATATTATTTTTTCCTCCAAATGTTGTCTCCAGTTTATTTCTAGGAATACCCTTGTTATCATTTTTTTTCATTTTCTCTCATCCAAAAAAAATATTTATTTTATTCTTCTAGTAGAATCAATATATTTTTTCAAAAAAATATCTTTATACTAAATATAAATTACAAAACCTAAAAAAGCTATATTAAAACCATGAATGAATTTTTTTGTGCCCTGGCACTTCACCTGGAAGTATGAGAGCTTCAAAAAAACCATTGTAGGATTTATCTTGAGTATATAAAACTCAATTATAATATCAACATCATCTTATTATCATTTATCTAGAATCAAAAATGGTCTTATGATATTTACAATATTTAATAATAATTCCAATGACTTTAGATTCTATTTCCAAATTCATTTAATCCAAAATATAATCATTTCAATATTGGTTATCTTATTATAAATTCATTCTTATATTATATTCCTTTTCCCAATAAACCAATTTGAATCACAATGTTTTTCTATGTATTAAAAAATCATCCCAAAATCATCTAATTTATTTTCCACTTTTCATCACCAATATTGATTTTCAAATATACTTAATTAAAAATCATTGAATAATTAAATAAAGATATTATCCATATCTTCTCTCACAATCTTCTTCAATGCTAATATTTAATTATGGATAAATAAAGCATTATTAGGTTTTAATCATGAACTAAAAACATAGGCATCATCTAATTTAATTATTCTTTTGAATATAAATTTTGGAAACTTATATTTTCATGTATTAGTATTTTTACAATTTATCTAAGTAACTGAATTATGTGGAAAACCTGATGAAACATAAACATCTTGAATGAATCATAAGTTGAGTCTAATGACTCATACATTGAATTCTAATGACTTATACAGAGTCCTCACTGGATCGTATATTGAGTAAAATGACACATAAATAACTCGAATAACTCATATGTTCAGTCCAAATAACTCAAACGCATCTCTAAAATTATTCATATAGGGATTTAATTAAGTCATAAAAATATTCAAATGTCTCATACATATTCATGTATGACTCACACATAGTCATGCTTTATTCATTTTTTAGCTTATATTTTAAAAAACTATATTTCTTTAAATTACATCAAATTCACTTCAATTAATCTCATAGACTATTGTAGTAATTTAAAATCATCCTCAAACACTAAAAAAAACATTTTGGAATTTATCAAACTAGATTATAAATCTTTAACACCATTACCATGGTATTGTAACATATATATAATTATGTTATAGTATTTCAAGTATCTTAACTTTCTCAACATTTTCACCTTAAAAAAATTCATTCCAAACTTCATTCAGGTGATGTTTATGACTAAATACAATTTCATAAATGATTAATATTCTTTAAATATTTTCTCACAGTAGTATATAACTATTCTATTTATATTATAGGTCTTAAATCTCCCCAAAATCAGATTTCTCAAAAAAATGAATTTGTTGAAGGTGTCACTTCTCACACTTTTTATCACCTGTCTTTTACAAGAGGAAAATCTCATTAATAATTTGATTTTGGGGTGTATCTCCAAGAATAATCTTCACAACACTCCTTTCTTTTAAAACAATATAGTTTCTTCACATAACATTTAATGGAATATTATCACTCATTAACCTATTTTTATGTTGACATCCTCAATAGTATCATTAGGTGGTTACTTCCTACTTTTCTATCAACCATTAAACAGTTTTTTGAACCTTCATTGAGTTTTGACAGTTTTTGGTTGAAATATTTAGTTTCAGGTAGTTTTATATATATTTCATAGTTAGTACACATAGTTCTAAGAAAATCATGTAGAGACTTGACATTGAACCCTTTTTCACCTTATTTTTTCTTAAACGGTTCAATATACATGGGTAGAACACGGTTGAGTCCAAACCATGAATATACAAAGGTAAACCATGAAGTTTTTTTGTTCTATTGTGAGGATACATGGCTTGCAAATGGTTAGTAAAAATCATGTGAGATGTGAGTAAAAGGGCACTATAATTTGACATAGACATTCTATGTGGTTTGCATATGGTTTGCAAAATGATTATTCCATACTGTTTGTGGTGCCCAAAACCCATATTCCTCTCCCTTTTGATGAATATGAACTCCAGGTGCCCCTATTTTTAATTACCATCCTCCTTTGGATATTTTAGTAAGATTTCTTAAAGGTTCTAGCATGGTTTATCAAGGTTAGTTCTTCCCTTACTCTTTTTATTCCTCCTCCCTTATTTCCCCTTATTTTAATCCTCTATATCCTTATAGTATTCTCTCTTGGATGAACCCTAGGTAGTATTTATGCCCAACACTTTATGTATCTTCATGTTTATGGGTGGGTTTAATTTTCTAATGGGTTTTTCTTTCTTTTTCATTGAGTATTATTGACACACACCTTAGAATTGATGTTTCTAAGATAGGTTTCCCTATATATTTACATTTAATTTAATAATAATAAATTTTTTAATTTTTTAATTATTATTATATATAATTAGTATTAACTATTTTCAAGAATTAATTGAAAATAAAATCAAGCTCATCATTATTTTCATTCAAATGTAAAAGATGGTTCCTTTTTAAAATTCACTGAATAATTATTTTATTTAACCATAAACAATATATATTGATTAAATAACAAAAATTTAATTTATAAGTGATTACTAATATAATAAATAGATTTTCTAGTATTTTTGTGGGTTTTCAAATGTTTCTATTAAATGGTTATAGTGTTCTTGGATCATTATATATGGGGCTTGTGAATTGTTCTTTGAAGAAGAAATTTGAAGGCCTAGTTGGCACTTTCAAAAGGGGTTTTCTCTTGAAAAACCTCCTTGGAATATGTCTCTATATTTTTTATTTAAATGAATGGGAATTAACTTTTTATAAGAATTTATTTGTGTATTGATGGATTTGAAATTATGGGGCCATTCTTAGTAGTGGTGCTTTATGGTGAGTCTCGTGTGTGTGATTTGTGTTCATGTGATGGAATATACACAATTTTATATTATTATTGGATACTATCACTTGGGTCACCTCTATTTCACATATAAAATGGAAACCCATAGTAACTATAAGATATTCCGTGAACACTTGTTCCACTAGCTTAGTATTATTCTCTGGCTAGTTCTCCTTAGTATATAAATTTATTTAAATTTAGAGGCTTACCCTAAGTTATGTCAGGTATTGTATGAATGATAGTTAATACTATTTAATTCTATCAGGCATGTCGGTATGATGGATCTTGGTTATTATGTTCTATACATTCCCCTCTACACAAGGAATTCCCATGATATGTGGCAATTTATTATTTTATATTTAATTTAATAATTTATCTATATACATATAGATGATGTTATGCTTCTCATTTCCCTTATTCCTCTAACCTTGTATTTATGATTATTATTATTATGTTTGACTAGTGATATATTCTTATTATCTTTGGGCTTATTTTCCATTAAAAATAAAACTCTTGGATTTAAATTTCTTTTGAAAACGTTTTGAAACTCCATAATTTTTATCTTGAAATAAAATATCAAAAAAATGACGTTTTTGGAAAAACCATACTTTATCCTAAATTTTTAAGAACTACCATTTTAAAATTACTAAACCACATGTTTTATGTAAATAATTTTTTACAACAAAGAACATAAACATACCATGATTTTTTCAAACTAATTTTAATAAATTTTATTTCAAATAATCAAGATATGGGTATTTCACTTAAATGTAATACATGGGGTATGGTTTAATTTGGAATTTAAATTAATTACACTACTCATTAAAAACTTATAATTTTAGTTTTAGGTTCAATCATTAGCTTGGATTCCATTTCAATGGAGTGATGTTGGGTTTTGGGATTAGAGAGTGACCTATGGGGTTTCCTAGAGATCTAGTTGCCTATTTGGTTTATATATATTTGTATTTGTACAATCCATCTCATACTTCATTTATTTTGTATCAGAAATTTTTCCTTATAATTTTCATTAATCTTGGGTATTGTGTTTATTTTTTTCCCTCTATGTATAGTTCCATTTTAATTCTAAGGATACTTATTTATTTTTGAATGGACCTCCAATGTATGGATGAGTTATTCTATAATTCAGGTTGGATTTAATTATGTGTTTACTTATTTTTATTGGTTAAATTTTTCCCTCTATTTCTCTTTGGATTACTTAAGGTATTTTTCCCACCACGGAGTGATCAAGAATGTGCTTCAAGGATTTCATGGCTAGCCCAAGAGGCTGATTTAGGGGTTTCCAGACTGAGTTCATGAAATAACAGTATTAAATAACTAGTATCTCTTTAGAGGGACTTGGTTCAATAGTGAATTTTTTAACATGGGTTGTAATGCAAGGTCAGAGTGGGACCATCAGGACTTGGGGTGTAGGTGTGAATAAATTTTAGGAAAACATCTTTAGTATCTAACCTTGTGTTTAGATTATAATTTAGGTGTTTTACTATGGGTTTTGATTTTATTTTGATTACTTTTGGTAGTTTAAAATTTTATTTGATGGTGTTTTAAAACATTGATGATTGTACATTGATTATTATGTTTATTTATTTTGGTGAGAAATTGGAGTTAGACTACTTGACCCTGTTGAGCTTGAAGGGTTTGGAAAACCATGTAGATACTAGGTACATGGTTGTGAATAACTCTCCATGGTGGTTGTGTGAATAGAACATGGTCCACTAACCATGAGGCCAAGTCATCTTTAGTCGATAGTTCCCTTTTAAAAATTCATATTGAATTTATCTTCTTTTACATATTTTTTTTAAAAACATATTTTAAAATTTTAAAATCTTTGTTTAAAATGGTGATGTTTCTGTTTTTAAAAATGATAAATGAGTTTTCTAAAGTAACTTAGATATAAACTTTGTAATTGAATTTTAAACTAAATGGTTTTGAAAAAATAGGTCATTCTCAAAAAAATCTTATGTCTTTTCATTCAATTTTAAAACCCTATGTTCTATTTTAATCATTATTTTAATTGAGTTCTTAAAGTGAGGGTGGTTTAAATGGGAAAAGTTAGGATTTGGAAGGGAAATTATGGGTTATTTAGTGTAAAATTAAGTGGCTAAAAGTATAAAATTTCAATTTTTTAAGTGGAAATTAATGGTATTATTTAAAGGTTTCTAGGATTTATTGATTGAAATTATTTTTTATTTATTTTGATGATATTTCAAATTTGAGATTTATTGGATAAATGTTTTGTTTTCTTATTATTTAGAGTTTTCCCCCACCAAGACTTGATGGATTTCGAAGGGGAGGCTATGGGTGAACAACCGTATGTGGACCCTTTAGTTAATCAACCTCGGGATTTCCTTCTATAGTTTCTAAAGATAAATCCTCACCAAATTTATAGTCAACCAAATCCTCATGATGTGGAGGTATCATCCTAAAGTGGAAAATGTATGTGGTGGTATTAAGATAACAGCAAATATATCATCTGCTTCTTATTGGTGTAGAACCCTTTTTGTCATCAATATGGAAATTAGGTTCAAAAGAAACCATATTTTCATGGTTCTATAAGTGCATGTAATGATTTTGGATAGTTTGTTCATCATTAAAAGTTTTTTTTGGAGTTTCAAGGAAAACGGGTGGATCCATATATACATTTTTAAAGGTTTTCATTGAGTTAACCCTATATAATCTCTCTAGTAAATTTTATCTTTTAGGTATTCTCATTTATATCTTTTATAGTCTTCCACCTATATGGAATTATTATATTTTTTTCTGAAAATTCTCCGATATTATGGTAAAGAATGTTTCTTAGGGGAATTTTGAATTGGATGCGGGTACTTTTGTATAATCCTTAAATGATTTAGAGACCATAATCTTTATACCATTATGTTAATTAATAATTTTTTCTTAGTTTAGTTTCAATTTTTTTCTCATTTGTGAATATTATCATATGGTCCAACAAAAATATCCCGATTCATCCAATTTAGAGTCTTATTTTATTGATATTGGGCTATTCTAGTAAACCCAAATGATGTTGCTGGTATAAAGGTTCTTGGATAATGGTTTTGGAATTCATCTTTCTTCAAAAAATGGTCTGAGTTCATAAGTGGAATCAAGATCATTTTTGGTTAGGGTTGTAGGAATTATCTTAGTCATGTTCATGTTATTCTTTTGTTTTAAGAATCTAGTTCAGTAAAAAATTCTACCCTTTTCCTTTTCCTGGATTAACAAAAATTGTTAAGGTTTTTTGAGGGAATAAAGGATTATGGTTGGGATAATTGTCACACCCAAACATTTTTTCAATTTTATTTTATTTATTAATTTTTTTAGAATTTTATTTCAGTTTTTAGAGTTTTAGGTTTTAATTTTTAGTTTCATCTAGTTATCCTTTTGTTACACAGTTAATTCACATGCTTCAGGAAAAATTATGTGGAGACCAGACACAATAACCTTATTCATTTTATTTTTTCTTACAAGTTTTAGTCATCATGAGTAGTTCATTATTGAGTCACAAATATCAATATACTAGGGTAAACATTGTGGGTATTTTTTACTTAGGGTGAGGGAGAATGACTTTCATATGGTTAGTAAAAATTGTGTGATAAGCAAGAAAAGGGGTCTTATAAATTGACAGATGCAATCCAAATGGTTGGAACATTATTTCCCATACTATTTTTATAAACCATGTGTGGTTCCCATGTGATTAGAATAGAGGGTTCATAGTTGGAACATATTTTACCAAACTATGCAGCCACATTGTTAAACCTGTCCAGGTTTTAATTTTTTTTCAAATTACCTAAATTCCATTACTTGATTTTAAGGTTGAACCCCATATTCATCTCTCATATAACATGCATGACCCCTAAACATATCTCCCCTAAATTACATTCCTACCTTGGTTTTTTTGGGATTTCTTTAATTCTATTCCTAGTTATCTAGGGTTTGGTCTTCCCTTCCTCTTACTTTTCCTCCAATCTCATTTCCTCTTATTTTTCTCCTCTTTCCTTGCGGTATTCTCTCTTATTTAAACCATAAGAAGTATTTTGACATAATCCTTAATTTTTCAACATTTTTAGGGTTTTTTTGGTTTCTAAAGGGGTTCCCTTACATTATTTAAGGGTATTATTGACTCATGCATCATAAGAGATGATTTTGAGGTTGGTTTCCCTATGTATTGACCTTTAATTTAAGAAAAATTAATTATTTGATTATGTATCAGTATAGATAAGTATTATTAAATATTTTCATAGATTTATTGAAATAAAAGTCATGTTTATCTTTATTTTAAATCAAATTAAAAATATGTTTCCTTTTTAAATTTATTAATAAATTTATTTTATTTCACCATGCGCACCATGTGTTTGATTAAATTCTTAAATGGTCTTTATATGTTATTTATAATATTTTAAAGTATGTTTTCGTCTTATTTTGGGATTCCAAATGTTTTTGTGAAATAGTTATGGTGTTTTGGAAGATTAAAAATGGTTTTTGTTAATTGTTCTCCAAAGAATCATTTTCAAGGCCTGGTTGGCACTATCAAATTAGGTCTTTTGTTGAAAATTCTCTTTATAATGTGTCCCCAAATTAGTTTATATTTAATGGAACAATAATTCCCTTAGTATATGACTTCCTTTGTGTATTGACGAATTTAAAATTAGGGGTCCATTATTATGAGGGGTACCCATGGGTGAGGCTCGTGTGTGTGACTTATATTCATATGATGGATTATATTTAATTTTATATTATTATTAAATAGTATTTCTCATCCCACCCCAAATTCACATATAATATGGGAATATAGATTAGTAAGAGAATCTTTCTATAACAATTATTTTAGTAGCTTAGGATTATGATCTTGCTATAGGTCCTTAATATACACTTTTCTATACTTTGGGTGGTTTCCCCTTAGTTAGGTCATGTAGGGTATGACCAAGAATTTGAGAAATTTAATTGAATAAGTTGTTTTGATTTGATAAATATTATTTAGTATTGTTATATAATTTCTCATCATCTTCTATGTATTCTCAAGATCCCGAGAATTTGATTACTATATATTGTTTATTGTTATTTTTTATGTATTGTTAGATAATGTGTTGTTTCCTATTACCCTTATTCTTGTGACCATTTATTAATTATTATTATTATTATTATGTCTTAATTTGTGATTGATTTTTTTATTATTGTGATCCTTTTCCTTTAAAAAGAAAAAACTTTGATTAAAATGACTTTTGGAGAATATTTGAAACTTTTCTTTTTTTCCCTCTTATATAAAGGTCATATAAAAATGATGTTTTGGAAACATAATCTTTTATCCAAAAATTTTAATAACTATATATTTAAATTCACTTAAATAAATGTTTTAAATAAGTCATGTTTTAACAAAAATAATGTAAATAGACCATGATTCATTTTAAAACTAATTATCGATGTAAAATCTATCTTTATTAATTTTATTTCAAAAAATCAAGATATAGGTATTTCGATAAAAGGTATTACATGGGGTGTGGTTTACTTTTTCATCCCTGTTAAGTCTTATTACCATGCCTATCTTGTCATTTTAGTTTCCAGTTTAAGTTATAACTTTAATTCCATCTTTGTGGAGCGATGATGGGTTTTGGTATTAGAGAGTAACCCACTGGGTCACTTAGAGACCTGTTTGGCTATTTGGTTTTATTTTGGGTTTATGTATAATTGAATATTTACCAGTCATCTCAGAATTCCATTAATATATATATATATATAATCTTGTTTTTCATGTTTAGTGATGTTGGGTTTTATGTTTATTTATATGGTGTTATGTTTGGTTCTATTTTAATATTCAGGATTCTTTAATATTTTGGCATGAATGTCAAATGTATTGATGGGATATATAGGAATTATGGTTGGATTATGATGCATGTTTTTAAAGTTTATTAGGTAAAACTATTCCCAATAATTCTCTTTATTTTCCTTTGGGGATTGTTGCCACCAGAGGGTGACTGAGAACTTGCCTTTGATATATCATGGGCCGTATCAAGAGCTCAGTTTTGGGGTGGATGGAGAAGGTTCATGACAATCATCCATATTGTTATATATATGTGAAAATAGCTATTATCATGAATCCACACTGAGTGTTCCCACAAACACACACTCTTCAAATATATTTTCTACTAGATCCATTTTATAAAATGAATTTTTTTATTCCAAGGTTTTTCTACAACTATATAGAAAAGTCCTCATGTCTAGGAAAAATAAGAACCATTATTATTAGGTGTTTTTCCTCAACCCCATGCCCCATATGGGACTCACTTTTGTAAGGTAGTGTTTACCCCAAGAAAGTGGAAGGAAATTCATTAAATACATTTCATAAATAAATTTTATGGAAAATACATTATACAACGTAAAAATATACCCCTCAAAACTTTCACTAAATCAATATAAGTTTGTATCCCACTCTAATAAAAAATTTTGGTAGGTTTAGATAGCTATCATATTAAATCCACACTGAGTGTTCCCACCCATATAAACTCTACAATGGTAGAATCTACTTTGGTAATTTCATAATATAAATAATTTTTTCCAAAGGGTGTCCCACCCTTATTTGGGAAATGCCTCATGTATGGAAAAGATGATAATAACTATTTTCAAGTGTTTTTACTCAATATCCATGTCCCATGTGAGACTCACATCTAGAAGGCAGTGTATAACTCAATCAGTTCACAATATACCTATTAAATCCATACCACCAATCTATTTCATAGAAAATGGTATATATGTCATAATAATTTGTTTTTTACAGGGAGTTTTAGACATTTCACCCTCCATCCTTATTTCTTTCTCAACTTTTTCCTTAAAATATCACTTCATCCTAGATAATTTGTAGCCCCATTTGGATCCAACATAATCTCATCTTTCTATCTTGTATTTTCTCTTATTTCAAGGCGAATCCATGAGAATTTTCAATGCAAAAAATATAAGTAAAACCTCATTTATCCTCCAATATTCCCCCATATTCCATTATTTTTTTTGATTTTCTTGTGATGGTTAGTGATACTAAGGCGAATTCCACTAGGTAATAGTGTAATTCAACTATGAAATTGGGGGGTTCCTCTTTTTTTAATTCAAGGAGGATTGGGTGGTTTCATTTTTATTCATTTATGACTATTTTCATTAAAGTTGATTGAGTTATAGTTTATGTTAGGAAATTATAGATTTTATGGTAGATTCTTGGGGATATTTTCTTAGTTTTAATTAGGGCCTTAGGTAATTATATATTTGGATTATTTTTAATGGTTGAATTCCTTAGTTTCTTCTTGTATTTTATTATTCTTTATTAATAGAGATTATTTGATTAGGTTTATTTGGTGATGAAATTTGTTTTAATAATTTCTTGGGGATATTTGGATATTTTTTTGAATAAAAAAATTCACCCATTGAACTACTAAGTGTTCTTGACCCTCCAAATGATTCTCAGGTCATTATTATATGGTTCCATTCTTATGTTTTAAAAAATTAATAATAAATATTACCTTATCTATTGGGAATATAAATGGATGGATTTATAATGGAATTTTGGTATAAGAACTAAAATGTTTTCAATGGGTTCTTATGTAACTATGTAAATATATTCATTACACCATTTTAATTTTGGGAACTTTTATGTAATGATTTTCAATTGTTGATTCCTTGAAAGCTTTAATCATCATTATTATTGTTTTCATTGATATTTGAGTTGGGTAACCTAAATTTTGAATAAGTTACCAAACTCTATTGCCTAAAAGTGAATACAATTCTTTTGATAATAATTTTGGGATAAAATGGAAACCCTTAGCATTTCGTTAGAGTCCACCAAACATAAGGAAAACTTCTACGCTAAGGATTATCTCTTAAAATAATTGTTAGTCCACCAAACTTAAGGAAAGATTCTAAACTATGGATTATCTCTTAAAATAAACTTTTTTGGTTATTTAAAATATAATAAAGAACATCCATTTGAGTCATGTATATATATATATATATTTAAAAGGTAATCATAGTTTTAGAGAGTGCTTTGATAGCAATGTGGGGGTAGAGTTAAGATTGTATGAAGGATTTTTTCTACATAAAAGGCAGTTAGTTTTTTAATTAACCTAAAAATTGGGATTAAAAATAATAATTTCAATAGTTCTCAGGTTAATCAATGGTGAGTAGAATTTCATTTAATTTTTTAAGCAATATAACCTTTTGGAAACAATTTCTTAACAAAATTTATTAATTCCTTTCAAAATTTAATTGAATCACCAATTCATGTTTTCCCATGGAACAAACCTTTCCACTTTTAAACCTATGTTAAATGATTATATATAAATTATAGATTTATAAATAGAATAAAATTGAATATATGGGTTTCAAACATCTCTTTATTATTCCTTAGTCTATTGATTTCAAGTATTTATACTAGTTTTCTCTATATAGTGCCTCGTTTTTCTTGTTCATGCCATATTTTTATTATGGTAATTCCTTGTTTGTTTTTTCTAATATAATTTCCTAAGTGTTTATTGAAATCTTAGTATTTCATTTCTCAAGTTTCATTTTTATTGAAATTAGAATGTTTTATAGGCTATATGTTGTTTTTTATTTTTTGAGTAGAATAATACTCCTTCCATTCATATCATGTCTGTTAGTTTCTTTAAATATTTGTAACCATATAATTAGGTTTATTGATCATAGATATATGTTTTATAATATTACAATAATTTTATTACATTTTTCTACAAATTAAGATGAAATATATTATTGGTAGTGTTTTTTTATCATGACTAAAACTTGTTTATCATGCGTGTGCTGTTTCTTTATCTATTAATCATTTTTTGATATAACTAGTTTTGATACCATGAGTATGAATTATATTTTAATATACAATGATCATTTTATAAATGGATTCATAATTACTTTATGAGTTATGAAGCATGTTTACTATTTGTAATAAATAATTTTCATTTATTTGATTGATATAGAATGTAAATATTATTATATTTTTCTATTGTAAACTATTTAAGTTGGTTCATCAATAATTATTCTACAAGATCAAATGGGATAGGTTTTTAACCTAACTACTACATATCCTTTTTTTATTCCATTATGTAGGTTCATTCCCTAACGTAGTAAACACTTCCCCCTACCATAGGATACGTCTTTAGGCCAGAACTTTATATAAATGTATATTTACACTATCACCTTTTGAGGATGACATTGGGTAATTTTCAAAAATCCCTCACTTTTCAAAAAGAACGTAGTACAAGTTTGGACTCTCCAGATACAGAGATTTATTATTTGAAGTTTTATGATTAAATATATTTATTAATCATTGATTTGTTTCACTACTTTTTTATTTTCATAACATTAAAATATACATGTTTAATATTGTTATATTTATGGAAATGAGTATACCAAATCATGTATACCCCATATTTTTCACTATTGTGTTGTCACACCATTGGTGGTTCCCTATTGAGTATTTTTTTCTCCCATATTATTGAGTATTTATTCTCCACTTACTATATTTTAGGAATCCCCAACTATGATAGTAGATATGTAGCACCATGGATAGTTGGTCATGTAATCCTTGGGGTGGTTAAGATTCCAAGATCATGTTATAGTCGATGGTGTGGAAGTTGGGGGGGGGTCATATTTGGAACTTTTCTTATTACCCTTTTGGTCTTCCCTATCTAAGGCCTTGTTTGGATTTGACAATTTATGATCTTATTTTCACATTTTATATTTTATGATGATTCAACTAGTATACACACATTTAGAGAGTTATGGTTTTCTACATTCTCATTTATTTAATTATTACCTCTTAAGTTCCAAGTATAATATTGGAATGTATAACCTATAGATGAGTCACGCTAGATTTATAGTAAAAACTGGTCATAAATTTTGATAATAAATAACTGATTAAATCATTCCAAAATTTCATTTCAAGTATTTTGGGTTTAGTTACCAACACCTTGGGATTATGGATAATCCTTTGGGTCAGTAACATCCTAATTCAGGTGTTGTAAAGGTATTTGAGTCTATATTTATACAACATTAAACATCTATAAAAGTGGAAAAAGACAAAATAACATACAATAAATATTAATTACCATTAAACCAATGATATAAAACTAATATAGAACTTATAAAATATGATTTGACGTGATTTTAATTCCTTCATACTAATTTATGAGAGATTTTTTTTATTTTTTTGTTCTTTTTAACTTGAATCTCATATGTTTTTCATGATTACTAGAATTATTTTTCTAATTAATCTTATGGTTCTTTATATCAGCTAAGAAATTTTTATTCTGATTCTTTATAGTTTTTATGTAATTAATATTGTGATTTCATTGATTCTTTTAACTATCATTGTAGTTCATTGTTATTTAAAGAAACCATTGATGATTACCAAATGTTCCTCATGGACATCTCAATTTATTTCCATGTCCCGTTATAATGCTTCAATCTTTTGAATTATAAAGTAATTCTTATTTAATGAATAGGTGGTAAAAATAATCTTTTAATAAATTTTCAACAATAATTTTCTATGATAAATGTGTTTCATTATCATTAATATATAATATAATTTGGATAATTGAAACTATAATTATTTATATTATTAATGATATTATTACATATATGTTTATCCTCTATATCATTTATTTTACATTGGTTTTTCTTTTCATTGTAATTTTGTTGCTGATATAAATATGGTATGGAAAAGTTTCATGTTGGGTTATTTTTTTATATAATAGAAAGTTGGGATATGAATTATTGAGATCTAGCGGTGTACAATGTCTTCAGTTTTCTTTTAATCATACAATTGTTTTTGATTTAATCTATATAAATTTAAAATATTTAACTTTTTCAAAGAAGTATAATAAAAAAAATTAAATAATAAACCACTGCATAACTTTATTCCTAGTTAACATACATTCGAGAGATTTATCTCACTATGATTCTAAATGATCAATATTTATTGGGCAGCCCTTTTCACATCATATGGGCATTTCTTGGGAACTTTTTCCTTCCCCAATAATTTCATATATTTTCTATATCATTCTAATCTAAACTCTCTATAGTCTTGGGTTACAAGCTTCTTAATTTTTATTTCCATTTTTGAATCAGTCCTCAAATATCCAAAGTTATATTTTAACTACACTTTCAAACCCACTAGTTAAAAAATAGAACAAAACATGATAATAATTTGAACCTTGATACAAAGAATGGAATACATCTAAAATATCTTGATAAAAGGTCTATACTATATCAACATCAACCATAAATATACTTAAATGGGATAAAAAACTATTAATCAAGAACATCCTTGATACAAGGGTCAGACAAAATCTCTAATGTCATATTTAACCTTAACTTTCAATCACTTAGATTTATAGTATGTCAACATAGCTTCACAAAACATGTATATTTAGTTCTTCCAAGTCCTCATAACATAAAAATTATGTTTATATCAAACATATATATGTTTTTTATCACAAATTCATAAAACAAACAACTTCTTGAGGCATAGAACATCTCAATCAGCCACACAATAAAACATAAAACATCTTATATTTTCTTTCTAATATCCTATTGATATCTAGAATTCTATGTAATTAGATTACATAAATTAGATTCATTATCTATCTTAACATATTAATATAAATAGGAAAAACAAATTATCACAACAATTAATATGAATACTTCTTCTTTATATCAATCATTGATAAAATTTTATGTTTCCTTTTCCAAAGGTGAAATTTTACCCATCTAATAACATAACTCAACTAAAAATGTTAAGGCATGTATATATTTAAATTATCCTGAAGAACCACCTTGTGACATAGATATCCTACCACCCAATAAATCTATTTTCTTCTCCAATTGATGAGCAACTAACTTTGCTCTTATTTATTAAGTGTATTATGATAAAAGAAAAATAAAAGTCCAAATTAGGATGCATAAAAAATAACAACTAATGTTATATGTTATTTTCTAATTTTAAAAATATTAATGATAAATGAAAGAAAAATTAAACATATACTCACATTAATTTTATCTATATTGTTTTTTTGTTGGTGGAATTTTTTATTGAGTAAGTGTAATATAGAGGTTTTACATCAAAGTTGAAACTTCCATTTATTATCCAATGCAAGAAAGATTCACGATCATGTATTTAGTATGAGGAAAATGTTCAAAAAAATTACTTTAACCTAATTATATAATTTAAAATAAAATTGATTATTAGAAGTTCTAAAACAATAAACATTTATCATTTGATATTAGTGTGTTGGTATTAAATATAACCTTTTTTAATTATTAAATAGACTTGAATCTTTCTCATATGAAACATACTATTTGTGAAAATTTTCATCATTTATAGATCTTGTTAAAGGTTTATGTTGATAAGTACATAATTTTTCTTATACCAATTGTTTTATCCCTAATTTATTTTAACCCATATGGTTAGATTTAATTTTCTTCTTAAACTAACTCAGAAGAAATATTTAAAGATAAATCCTTGGGAATGGGAAGAAAAAAATTATTTCTTATTTATGAGTCTCTAACACCTCACCCAAATCCCTAAATAATACAATATAATCATAATTATGGTGTAAAGAATGATAAAAATATTAAAACAATAGAATTAAAGAAAAAAATAAATTAAACATCTCATAGATATTATATATATATAAGTGAAACTATAATTTTTGAATACCTTAAAATGTAATTAGAATGAATTCAAGATTAGAACATTAATTACATAATGAGATAAAAATAGAATATCAATATATCTAGATTAAAAATTCATATCTATGAACATAGATTAATGTTTATTCTATATTGGAATTGATGTTTTTATTGGATTGATTAGATTAATTCTAATTAGTGTACTCTATCAAAGTATCATAATCATCATCAAGATAATAATTGAATCTAGTAACACATTTATAAATTATTTGTTCATTTCCCATAGAAATAAAAATCAGGTTTCATGTTATCCTAGTGGTAACCAAATGAGTTATCATATTTAATTAATATCAATATAGTTTTTTTGATATATGTTGTTGGTTTGGCATAATAATTTATTTTTATTTTTCTCCATCATAATAATGTACATCCCGCATACATTAATTTTATATCATTCCAAATCATTCCAATTTGACTCAAATTTGGTGTCATCAATATAAAAAACTTAATTTACCAAGTCTAGAAAAACAAATAGATTATCTTTATACTACTGATACAAATTGTTAATGATTAAAAAATGTGGATCAAGGCTTATTTTAGATTTATGACCACTGTTATAACATTAATTTTTGAAGAAAACTATATAAAATAAATTAATATATAATTATTGATATATATGAGTAATGTAGCCAAATAATTCAATGTTCTATCAATTATAGTTTCCTTCAATAACCACACTGCTATTTTTTATTTTATGATGACTATCACATTTAATGGTGAGAAAAATAATCCATTTACCCAACAACCTGAGAATGAATAAAATAAACAATGAAGGACATTTTGTAATGGAAACAATTCATCTATTATATTAGTAGAATGTTAATATCTAAGTTTATTTGTCTAAATTAAAATAGTAATAATCAAATTTATTTAAATTTCAATTTTTAACATTATATACTGATCAAGTTAGATTGTGCATACAAGATCTTTGAACTATCTCATAAAATATCTTATTTGAATATCGATGATATTACCATATATATGCATGTTTAGTTGACTCTTATATTGACTAAAAAAGATATTAATAAGAAATTTTTAATATATAATTTATTCCACAACATGAACCACTAGAAATATTACATTCCATATAAATCATGTAAATATCCCTTGACAATGGAAAAGATATCATCACTTTCTAGTTTAAAAAATACAATATATATCCTTCTTCAAAATTTTAATTAATTTTTTCTTTATCATCATATTACATTAAGTACATTTTCAAAAAATTAACACTTTATTTTGAAGTATATGCTTATATAATTGAACCTCAGGTCCAATATGATTTTTACTAAAACTTTTCCATATTCCAAGAAATACAAAATTTCAAAATCAAAATATGTATTTTATAATAATAAAAAATAAATAATGATAAATTTGAATAAATTAAAGAATAATAAAATTATATACAATTCTGTTGGGTTCATCCATCGATATTGCACTAGACTAGTTAGTATAGCTTCATATGGTAAATGAACATCAAGACATGTTATCACATCAACAATGGTGGAAGAAAAATCATTTCCATATTATAAAAAATTTGATCTATTTGTCTCTATAATTCTTCTACAATTCTTAAGTTATTTTTTTAACATATATTCTAAAAGAATATTCCCAGCTTAAATTATGTCATGTATATCATTTTTTAAACATACCCAGGAACACCAATAAAAAACTATTTTGTAACAAAACATGAAATTACTAGATTTTAAAAACCAAGAAACTTATATCTTTCATATTAAAACATGTAGAATGATTTTTATTATAGTCTTATGGCTATTTAATTGATCATAAATACTTATAAAATCTTTCTTTCTCCTTTGATAATACTGTGTAACATGCATGTGAATTCTATCATATTCAATTCCCTCTATTACATTGATATAATTTGGGTTTAATGTTTATATCCTTAAAATATTGTAAAGAATACTTTGTATCCTTTATTTTCTTTCCTAATCAAATTATTGTGCAAATAATACTTTCATATATGTTTTTTAACATGAAGAACATCAATATTAGGTTTTATTTTTAATTTTTTGAACCATGAAAACTCATAAAAAATGATTTTTTGGTCTAATTCAAGTCTTTTGGATCTTATGGTCTCTTATTATTTTTAAAATTCTTACCAAATTTTATACTTCCATGTGATTAAATTTGATCTAGTCCTATAACCATTGATATAAATTTTAGTGATTTCACCTGAGTTTCTATTTTACTATTGAAATCATTTTTACATTTCCAACTATGTTTTATGGGGAAAATGATATATAACCTATATAACCAATAATCCTTCTCAACTTAATATATAATAAGTATTAATTACAATAATAACATGATCTATATAATTTTTCACACCACCTACATAAGTTACCATATATTGGAAAGTCATTTATGGTTTATAGTAGCTTACCATGCATTTTAAATATTTCCATCCCCTAAGTATCAAATGTGTTGATGAAATTAATCCATAACACTTTTAATTAATAAATTAAGGGTCAAAGATAAATATCAATGTCATCAAAATGGTTTATATAGGATAATAATTAGCAATTACATCATAAATAATGACACTTTCATGCATAGTCATGGTGGTAAATTGTATACTATAAGAATAACTTGACATATTCAATAGGATACATTTCAACTAATTTTGAGAGGGTATTCATGTCTTTTTTTTGAGTGGTGACAACATTTATTCCCATATCTTACATTCATTTAGATATTATTTTGTTTAAAATTATCATTTATCATATTTTTAGTATTATTTATAATTAAATATATTCATATTTTAATATATTTACATATAAAAAATAAATCATAAAAAATAAATATTTAAACATATGTCCATGTAAAATATATTTTTAAACATATATGTTGTATGGAAATAATAATTATTCAATCTATTTAAAAAATATATGACCATTTTAATTACCTTATAGAAATTAATGAATTTATATATATACACCTAAAAATGTTTATATAATGTTTAAATATGAATATATATGTGTGTGTGTTAATAAACATAAATATATATTTATGTATATATTCTAGTAATATTTATAAAAAAATATTAATATATGTACATATATTAAAATTAGTATATATTGAAAAATATATATACATACTTATTATATATGTCAATATATAAGTAGTAAAGTTCTTTAGGCTAGTGGTATTGTGTACTTGTTATGTGTCTATATACTTGTATATATCTTTATACATTGTTACAAATATATATTAATATATGTATATATATATACATTATTTATAGACACACACACACTTATAGAAATACACTCACACATTAATGTTTTTACAATAAAAATACATTTTACAAATATATTATAAACAATTTATATGTAAATATATAATTTTACATAAATAGATAAATAAATACATAAATATATAATATTTTCATATGCAAACATATTTTATATATGTATTTAAAAGTAATCATATAATTATATTTAATTATATGAATAAATACACATAAAAATAAATAAATGAAATATATATATATATATATAAAAATATCATTAAATATTAGTGAAAACAAAAAGAAACATTGGAAAGGGCATTCATCATGTGGGAAGAAGGTTATAGATTCAAATATTTATTGGTGCGAGGTTGTTAATGGTTGGGGAATTAATTAGGAAATTGATAAAGTGGTGGGGGAACTGATAAAGGGGTGGGGTGGAAGGGAGGATGCAACATTAATAAAGGGGGAGGGCTTTCATGATTGGATTTCATTATTTTTTTAATATATTCTGAGTTTTAACATCACTAGAAACTAGTACTAGTAAAATCCATCTTTATGAGCAATAAAATCATGCTAATAAAAGGAAATTTTTTTAACACTGATAAAAATGGATTTTATCATTTTTTAATATTTTTTTAAATAAACAGGTTTTTAGGGAACTTACATTGTCGATGCATTTTTAGCACTGATAAAAGGTGATTCCGTATTAGTGAGAACTAGATAATAATTCTCTATGGTAAATCCAAATTTCTTGGATGGTGTCATGCCCCGATGAGTTATTTAAAATTCAACAGTGTTGTAATCATGGATATGGCCATTTTTTTAATTTCTATATAGACTTAAAATTACATTTTCACCACTTTAATTTTATTTAGAAAATTTAATAAATTTTTATACTCCATCATGATACTCTAGGTTAATTTGAATTGTTTAATATTTATTGTAAAGTGTCATATAGAACATATACATTCATTTATACAGAAAATTTCATGATATAAAGTAAGAGTAAACTGACGGTAAGAAAAAGATATTAAAATTCAGTACATTTATTATGAATTTATAAAATTAGTGTACTTACTTCAAGGATGTATTTTTAGAAAAATATATTATAGTCAATTAAAAAAGCATATTAATTTCATTAACATATAATATATTTAATCCCATAATGTATCTATATATATCAATTACAAATATTTCACTAGATAACAATATATAAACTGGTCATTTAAATTATTATCAAATTTCATTGATGGACACAAATTAGGTGACATTAGATTGGATTGAATTTGGAATGAACTTCTAGATATGCGTGTTGGGTGATAGAGGTACATTCGTTTTTTAAATAAGTTTTTTAAAAGAAAAATATTCTGTAAACAATCCTAGTTCAAATTTTTTAATAAATAAGCCTGAAAGGTGTGAATGGAATTCATGCCTTTGACCTTTTTTATCTTGGACTAAAGGCGTTTGGGCCCTTGAAACCTTTTCTAGAAACTTTAGGAAAAGGTGTTAAGGCCATTCATTCCCTTTCCAAAATAATAAATAATAATAAATTACTTATCTATATATAATTTTTTTTATACTTAATTGTTTTCCTTTTTATTTTTCATGATTATATATTTATATAAATAGGTAAATAAACAATACTATTATGATTATAAAAAATCATTAATAATTGTATAATAAAATTTTAACAATTATATTTTTATTATCATTACTATTTTTTATATTACAAAAAGATATAGATCTCAACTTGAGATGGAGAAAAAAGTAATGGCTCGTATTTGGATGAATTACAGAATATATAGGGCACATAAGAGTCATAATTTTACTTAAAAATGTGTTACTAATCATTTATTTAATATTTTTAAATTTCTCTATATCATCTAACACTACAATAATATACCATGTAGCAATTTACACCGCCAGAACTTTCCATTTAACAAGTTACACTACAACAACTTACCCAATAGAAATATACCATACAATAACTTACCCTGTATCAAGTTACCCTGTAGCAACTTACCCTATATAAATTTACCCTATATAAACTTACCATGTATCATGTTACCTTCTATTTACTTACCATATTTTAAGTTACCCTATAGTAACTTACCCAATAATAACTTACCCTACAGTAAGTTTCCCTATTGTTACTTGTGTAAATTTTCAATTTCCCCATAAAAACTTATGGAAATTTCTAGTTACCCAATAGTAACTTAAGAAAATTTATTATTACCCTATATTAACTTAATTAAATTTATAGTCACACTATAGTAACTTAAGAAAATTTTCAATTACCTAATAGTAACTTAATGAATTTTTTAGTTACCATATATAAACTTAAGAAACTTTTTAGTAACATTATAGTAACATAACAAAATTTTTAATTACCATATTGTAACTTAAGGAAATTTTGTAGTTACCCTACAATATCTTATGGAAATTTCCAGTTAAGTTATAGTAACTTAAAGAAATTTTGAGTTACCCAGTAGTAACTTAAGAAAAAATTTAGTTACCCTTCTATAACTTAAAAAAATTCCACTACCTTATAGTAACTTAAGAAAATTTACATTTACCCTATATTAACTCAAGAAAATTTATAGTTACACTACATTATCAAAATGAAATTTTCAGTTAACCTATAGTAAGATACCCTATAGTAACTAAAATTTTGTGATTCCTTTTGAAGACCACTATGATTTGATTCATTTAATTCTATAGTAACTATTATCTCATTTCAATTATCTATATGAGATATTGATAATATAATAAGTGGTTCTCTATTTTGAAATCATAATTTTTAACTATGAAGAATTACATCATGGATCGTGGTATAAAAATAGTATCTTATTTTATACCATAAAAAAATAATGATAAAATTAATTAATTTATAATATGTTCACTTTGATATAGATAGAAAATAATATAGATGCTCGAAAAAAATTCAAATACTTGAAGTCAATAAAAAAATTATAAATTAATGAGTATTGTCAATGTCTATGATGAGGTATCCTCCCACAATCTAGTGTCTGAATTAGACGACCATATAGAGATCTCAAACCTCTATACATGGGTGGACAATGATGAGTTGGATTGGGATCTTCCCCATATATAGGAACCTTGACTATCAATTTTTATATCTATGAATCATCAAGAGAATGTTCCATTAGGATTATGAGATGTGCACCTGATATTTCTCCCACTACAAAAGTGGATGGCATAGTCATCTGATGTGGGAACCATAAGGCATGTAAAGGCTCGGTCACAAAAGATAGAGGCATAGAAAATGACTCATGATATGATCTCAGATCAACTATAGGTGGTGAAAACAATGAAAATACTGATAATATAAATGGATCTCAAGCCTGATGCTAAGTATCCACAATTGGATGCAGATTTTTTTCTAGATCCACTACCTCTTCATGTGGAATAGGTGAGGCCTCACATGTATCCTGATGTGGTCTATGTATTCTTTATTTTGGTTTATAAACATCAATAACTACTGGAGGAGGCTCTTGAGTAGTAACCTCCTCTCCCTGGGTAGGAACATCATCTCACTAAGGTGGGTGATCAAAGAAAATATCATGTAAAACATGATACAATGTCATTATGTCCAACATTAAAGCATGGTATGATTCATGAATTAATACCTCAACCTTCAATGGATCAAACATGTGGATAATATGTTGTAGTCGAGTATAGTATAATAGGATTCAATTTTTTTTTAAAAATTGTACAATAAATAAAATAATGTAATGTTATTGACTTACCGAATCCTAAATTTCTCTATCATGTATTTTAATAAAAATATATATACTTTACTCTATACCATGGATCATTCTTGATTGAGTGTGATAGATAGAATCACATCATACACATTCCCTCAACAAAATATTGTTCACGTCTATCCCAAATTTCGAGATATTTTGCATTCTTTCATCATGAGTTGATGTCCTACCTTTCGGTTAGCACAAGGGAATGAGGCATTTCTAACTATTATCAAGGAAATGGGATACAATTAGAAAATGAAAACTATTTCATTAACCTATTGGTCTAGTTCTGTTCAACAATATGAAATTATATGAGAGGCACAACAATCCTTGTATCATCATGACCAATAATGCTTTAAATAAGAATTTGGTCAAATATTTCCCAATATAGATGCCATGATATCTAAAATGAAATGGTTAATTTTGTAAAATATTTTTTTACTAATTTCCAAAAAAATATAATATTATAAAAATGAATGTTAGAATAAGAATTTATATACATACATTGTTAGGTAGTATACTGTCCAACATGATACGATATACACCCAAATTGTGTCTCGATGTCCTGAGGAACTAGTGTGCTTAACTCCAATAATAACATACAATATAAGAAGTTATAAATATTGAGTAATAAAAAAAATAACTCATATTATTATCAAAAAAACATTAAAGATTAGTGATCATACCAGCATTCATGTGAATCATCACACGACATATTTATATGAATCTCTATACCAGTAATAATAGGGCTATGAATGGTATGCACTCTCATTCCCACATCTAAATTAGGATGAAACATCCCCCTAGATCACTTTGGTCTGATCTACATGTCATGTATAATGCTCTATACATGTATGCTAAGAAAGAAGACATCCAACTGTATCTCTCAGCCTAACAAATGTCCTCCAATATCACCAGATAAATCATGTGGACATGCATATTGGAGTCATCATAAATTTTTTTCCCTCCAATGAGATATAAGATATATGTATAGGCATGATGCATAAAAATACACTCTTTAGCTTCAATGAGTAGATGTGCTAAGTGTATGTCTGACTTTGTTATAGAAAAAAACCACCATCTATAGCAGTATCATCCCGAAAAATATCATGGCCTAGATATTATGGTATAATCTCATTTTAGTCTCTATGGGTGGCTCCTATAGCTTCAGAACCCTAGATATGAAGACTGAGTATAACTTATACATCCTCTAGGGTGATGGTCATCTCTCCCTTAGGTAAGTGGGATGTGTGATCATTAACTCTTGATATCTTGATGAGAGCAGTAAGGAGGTGATGATCAATAAATATATACTCTGATACAGTGACGTTATAGGATCTATCACATTATATGTATAGTATAATAGCAACTAGGGAAGAATGTAGTGATAATGGTGTCACTTACACACCCTAACCCATCAAACCTCATGGATCGCCAACAACTCACATGAAACATGCCTATACTTCCCAATGAGTTGAACAATATTATCTATATCTATGTATAAAATTGAAATAAATATTAAGTGAGCATAAAATTTTAATATAATGTTATGGTTAATATAATGTTTTGATTTGTACAATGTAAGATATAGTAGTTATATTAACAACCATCGATCATTCTATATGTGATAAAATGGATTACTATTTTCTCATCATAGAGTGTATGGTACATAATTTCTTCTGCATTATTCTTGAAAATTCAATTTGATAATTTTCTATTGATATTATTCATGACTCCTTTTAAACACATTTCATGTTTAATTATATCATCACTTTTATCAGACTTAATGTTATGAAAAAATCACTGTAGTTGATTGGGTATTTTTAAAAGGGTTTTTTTCAAATTCATATATATTATATTTTCAAAAAGTTGATTTTCAATCACTAAAAATTTTACAAAACCACCAAAATGGCCGACTCAATGTCTAAACCAAGTCCAATTTTTAAAGACTTATGATATTACATTATTTTTAGGTAATAAATCATCATGTTTGAGAATGAAAACCCATCCCATCAATGTTAGGACATCACTCCCTATTATAACCTTCCCTATGAAATATGTTATATCTCAGACACTAACATTGTTACTACGGATATTCCATCTCATTATGAATCCTTCTAGACTTTAGTCTCCCCCGAACTGTTGATTTTGGGTTTCAATGTGGGATGATATATAAGGGCCCGACCTTAAACATTATATAATAATGAATTAAATTAATAATTCACATTGAGGATCTTTTCAGGTTTAGAGTTTTAGAGAATTAGGACATAACTATTACATCTCAAAAGATTACAAGGTAGAAATATCTACACAGTTTCCATTTTTTCATAAAATAAAAACTCTTAAAAAAAGAGTCATGTCTAGTTTCATGTTTTAGACAACATGACTTTTCCTTGATCTCATCCTTGACCCTATTCATCTTTAAGTCCTGTGAAAACATTTCAAAACTTGGGATGAGCATAAAAATCTCAGTAAGGGTTATAAAACAAAGAATGAAAACATTTTTTCATAAATACATACAAAACATGAAATCAATTCCTTACCACATGAAATCATAAGATTTATGAAAGACACATAGAAATCATTAATCATAAAGGTAACTTGTGGCATCCATATCATAATTATATTATAGCTATCACAACTATATAGGGAGTTACTTTGGAATACCAATCACAGTATATTCCCTAAATCTCTTAAGATAAATATTCACGTTTACCTCTGTCAAGTTACCCAATACATTGGAGAGCTATCTCATGCTCACCTGCCCTAGGTTTATCATGTAACCACCCGTATACATAAATAATGCCCAAGAACCATAACATGATCATAACACAGAACATAAGCATAAAAGAAAGATAACATTTGTACATTGCAATAACAAAATACCATTTCATAATATTGAAATAATAAATCCATTCTCAAAATCATTTTCAATACCAAAATACATAAAAAGAGTATATGGTATTTATTTTTCCTTTTAAAAACATTACAGCTTGTTAAGGAAGCCAAAGATCAAATAATACTCATAGGGGCGGAAAGGTCATTGTCACTGCTTACATAAAAAAACATTCCTTTTTTTAGTTTAGTAAAACTCTTCATATAAAAAAATTCACTTTGAAATAAATGAAAAGTCAAAGGTGTTTATACAATGTATAAAAAGAAATCATGTATTAAAACAAAATATGCCTCAATGAAAGGAGATTGATACGAAGTCCCTTACAAAGATCATTTTGTAAATAAAATAGATCTATTATGTGTATTCACTATAAGTAAACATAAAAAAAGTATAAATACAAGATAGGACATAATCATATCACGACATAATTTGAAGGTAGGATATTAACCCAAAGAACGGAAATTGTGTTAAGAAGTTCCCTTACCTCACATCCGACTTGACTCGATCGTTCTTTAATCTCCTGAATAATAAAATAAAGTTAATTTTTAATTACTTAAGAACATTTTTAAGGTTTATTATTACTTTTATATTACTTATTAACATGTTATAAACATTATGTAATCATTTAAGTTAATAACTTTCATTTTGTTGATATTTGGTACTTGAGTAAAAATGAACACCTTATATTTACAAGTTGTCCATGTGGTCAGAGGTTCATTATATCCAGAATTATATTCATGATTTGAATATCATATATATCATATATATATCTAGTATATACATGTTTTTATAATAGTACATAACATTTAGAGGTAAGAAATGAAATGCACTGTTCATGGAGACGGTAAGCCGTATATACGCATGAATGCTACTTTCATTTCTATTTCTTATTTTAATGGAAATAAAACATTATGATACATAGGTATATAATAATTCTAGTATAATATCATATATTATATTGTTAACTCTATCCTTTATACATCCCACATAAGGCATTAACGAATCAAATCACTTTGAGGGGGCAGCAGTCCGCACTTCCTCAAATGAGATTATCGTACTGACCGACTATGGAAAACATAAAGGCATGATATAAATGGGAAGTAAAGAAGAATAAGAAAATTATAAACATAATATATATCATATATAAATAAAGTGCCACAATAATGACCACCATGAGAGGTGGTAATATGTAATTGAATAATCATCATTTCGTGAGGCCTTAGTTTGCCATCCACAGAAACATTATGTTCTTCATCCATTAGATGGAGGTGTGTGTAAGTGTAGTTCGAATTCTTCTCATAAAAACATAATATTATATTGAGGATAATGTTGTTGTTACAAAATAAAGTAATAAAAAGATTTTAGGGGTTGGATAAGTAAAATAAAAGAAAACAATTTAAGAGAAACCGTTACCTTTAATTTGGGTAACTCCATTTGGTTTGAACCAAAGGACTTCTTGAAGTGCCTTATGCCTAAGGTAAGGTTTCTAAGAGGAGGAGAGGGATGTAGGGAGATTAATTGGGCAGATTTTGGACGATCCAAATGGCTTGAGAGGTGTGAGGAATTGGTTATAAGTGGTCTCCTTTTATAAGGGAGAGGAGGGACTCTTTAGGAAAGTGTAAAAACATTATTTTATTATATAATGATATTCGGTTTCTAAAGGTCCAAAAATCATTATAGTAGAATATAAGATGACTAATGGTCGAAATAAAATCATTCAATCATAATTGGACATGTTTTGGATAATATTTTAATCATTATAATCTTATTTATTTAAATCATTTATTAATGAGGTAAATACTACATCATAATTGTGTCATAAATAATTTTATTTATTCGATGTATAAAAATTATAAAAAAATACTATCAGGTAGGAAATATTTTTATCATTACAATGATTTTTTATAGTCTAAAATATTATTTATATAACACCATATAAAAATTAATTTACTAAAAGTTTTTTGTTATTGTCAATTTTGTCATTCTATTAAATTAATTAATCTAAAGTGTAATTATCTTTCATAAGTGGCTCCATGGGGTGCCAAAATCGACCCAAGGATGACCATGATCAGAAAATACTCAACCAATAAGGTTAGGAAAAGTGTTAAGGTAATTTTGAATTATTATAATATTCTATTAACCTTGAATTACCCTATTTACCTTTAACCGCAGTAAATAAAAGTCAAAAGTTACTATTCACCAAAAATTATTTTCATCTTAATGAACCGCATTTTACTTATTGATAACAACCATGTATGTTGGATTTTTGTAATTCAATTCAGAGAAGTGGTAGATTTTCATTTAAATGAAAAAGTCTGTTTTTTTTAACTACCTCTAAGTGGTGTCACTATTCATCAAAAATTGAAGTTTTTCATAAAAATACCAAAAATTCAGCCTAAACTATATTTGATATTCCAAATTCAAAAATGATTTCTATTTTTCCAAATTCAAAACAAATAAGTTGAATTAATTAATTTTAAAATTAATTCCCATTATCAAAACAAATAGCGTGTTTTTAAGAAACAATAACTATCAAAAGATTGATACTTGTTTATGTCCAATTTCAAAGTGAAATTAATTCCAATGATGAACATTAGATTAAATTGTAAAAATTTATTTCAATTTCACTTTAAAACCACCTAAAAAGATAATCTAACCATATAAATAAATTATATTAAAAAGGCACTTTTGAATTAAAATAATGTATTTTCACTATTCATTAAAAAATGAACTTTATCAGAAAAATACCAAAAAAATTACCCAAAGTAAAATTTGATGTCCCCATTATAAGGAAGGATTATATTTGGTCAATTAGAATGTATTATAGTGACCAAAACTATATTTAAAGAGGGTTCTCTAATAAAAGGCGGTAAATCGACCTTTTAATGTAAATTATGCTTAAAATTAGATTCATTCATATTTTAAGCCTCTAACTTTTTATTGTATAAATGTAAATACATTTAACAATCATGTATAATCATATTATAGTTAGTTTCATTCATTCCCACCAATACAATGGCTAGGATTTAACTACAATTTAGAATAATAATATTATATTATTAGTTTGCAATGTAAGATTCCAAAGAAACCCGTTGTTGCGTATCGGGTACGCTATTGAACATAACAACCCATTTAAAGTAAAATTAATATTTAATTCACAAATATTAATAAATATGAAATATGTCTTATTCTACATTTACCTAGGATGTTACATCCTTCCCCCCTTTTGGTAATTGCGTCCTCGCAATTTTTATTCACTTATCAAAATAAGTGGGGGGTATTTGTCCCTCATAGAATTTTCAGATTCCCACGTTGCCTCTTCAACCATATGGTTTTTCCACAAAACCTTTACCTGGTGAATTACCTTATTCCGCAACACCTGCTCTCTATGGTCAAGAATTTGGACTGGTTGTTCTTCATAAGAGAGATTCTCTTCCAACTGAACTACCTCTGGATCAAAACATGAGATGGATCTGGCATATACTTTCTCAACATTGAAACATGAAAAACATTGTGTACCTAGGATACACTTAGAGGTAAAGCCACTCTATACACAACTTATCCAACTTTCTCCAGAATTTCATAAGGTCCAATGAACCTCAGACTCAACATTCCCTTATTACCAAAACACATCACACTTTTCCATGGAGAAACCTTGAGAAAGACACGATCACCTACCTCAAAGGAAAGATCCTTCCTCCGGTTATCTGTATAACTTTTCTGTTTGCTCTGAGTTTTTCTGATGTGCTTCTGAATCAACTAAACTTTCTCTGCCAACTCTTTTACCAATTTTGGTCCCATCAGCTTCCTTTCACCTACTTCATCCCAGAATGCTGGAGTTGAACAATGATTTCCATATAATGCCTCAAATAGATCCATCTGTATACTGGAATGAAAACTATTATGATAAGAAAATTCAACCAAATAAAGTTTTTGATCCCAACTTCCCTAGTAATCGATCGAGCAAGCACGTAACATATCCTCCAAGGTCTGAATTATTCATTCTGATTACCCATCTGATTGAGGATGAAAAGCTATACTAAAATTTAATTTAGTACCCAATTACTTCTGAAGGCCATTCAAAAAGTTAGAAGTGAACCTGGGATCATGATCAGATACAATGGAGAGGGGAACTCCATGCAACCTGACTATCTCTTTAACATACAATCAAGCAAGTTGATCTAGAGACAAAGTATCTCTAATAGGAAGAAAATGAGCAGATTTAGTCAATCTGTCATCTATAACCCAGATTTCATTATTACCTCGAGATGTCTTTGGTAATCCCACAACAAAGTCCATGGATATATTTTACCATTTCCACTTTGGCACTGGTAAAAGATGAAGCATTACTTTCAGTAACTGTCGCTCTGCTTTAATTTGCTGATAAGTCAAACACTTCATAGTAAAATCAGCAATATCTCTTTTCATTCAATCCCACTAGTAATACCCCTGAAGATCTTTTTACATCTTAGTACTACAAGGATGAACTGAAAATGGAGAACTATGAGCTTCACATAACAACTCATTCTTCAACTTTGAATCACAAGGCACAAATAATCTCTTTCCAAATCTCAAAACACAATAATTATCAACGTTAAAATCAGGCAACTTACCCTTCTGAACCGACACAACCTTTTTCTGTAACTCACTTTCTTCCTTCTGCACTTGCTTAATTCTGTCTAATCGAGATGATTTCACTGACACCTGAAACAAAATAGAATAATTTCCTACAACAACAATGTCTATGCCAAAGTTCATCAAATGAAAAACCAAAGGATCTCGTTCCAAAAGTAACATGGTTAATGAAGTATTACTTTTTCAACTCAAAGAATCAACCACTTTATTTTATTTCCCTAGATGTAAAAGGATCATGCAATCATAATCCTTGATTAATTCCAACCATCTCCTTTGTCTCATGTTTAATTATTTCTAAGTGAATATATACTTCAAACATTTGTGATCAGTATATATTTCCCACTTCACTCCATACAAATGATGCCTCAAAATTTTTAAAGAAAAAAATAAACAGAAACTAATTCCAAATCATGTGTAGGGTAATTTAACTCAAGTGGTTTCAACTAAGGTGAATCATAAGAAATTACTTGATCATTTTGCATTAGGACACAACCCATCCCTTTCAACAAAGCATCACTGAAGATAACAAACTCACCATTTCTAGAGGGATGTTCCAAAACTGGAGCATTCACCATTCTTCCTTTCAATTCCTAAAAACAATCATCACATTACTTTGTCCAGATGAACTTAACACCATTTTTAGTTATCTTAGTCACTGGACTAGAAAACCATGCAAAATTTTCAACAAACCTCCAGTAATAACCAGCCAAACCAAGAAAACTACGAATCTCGGTTATATTTGTGGGTCCTGGCCATTCTTCTACAACTTTCGTTTTAGCAGGATCTATAGTTATGCCATTTTTTGAAACAATGTGACCAAGGAAAGAAATTTGTTGTAACCAAAACTCACACGTGCTGAATTTCCCAAAATAGTTTTTTTCTTTTAAGGTTTTCAAGAAAACCCTTAAATGAATTTCATGTTACTATTTACTTTTGGAATAAAACAAAATATCATCAATGAACACAACCACAAACTTATCCATGAACTCATGGAAATTCTATTCATAAGATCCATGAACACAATAGGTGCATTGGTTAACCCAAAAGGCATAACTACAAATTCATAATGGCCATATCTAGTACAAAATGCAGTCTTTGGAATGTCTACTTCCTTTACTTTCAACTGATGGTACCCCAACCTCAAGTCAATCTTCAAAAAATAATGAGCTCCCTGGAGATGATCAAACAAATCATCGATATGAGGCAAATGATACTTATTCTTAAGAATGATGATATTTAATTCTCTATAATCAATGCAAAGTCTCATTGAACCAACTTTATTTTTAACAAACAAGATAGGAGCACCCCATGGTGATGTGCTAAGTCGAATGAAACCTTTATCTAATAACATCTGCAATTGCTTCTTTAACTCTAAAAGTTCAATTTGAGCCATTCAATAAGGGGGTTTTGAAATTGGCTTAGCATCAGGAACCAAGTCAATAGTAAATTCAACTTCCTGATCAGGTATAATACCAGGAAACTCATCAAGAAAAACATAAAGGTACTCATTTACCACTGGCTCATCATTAATCTGAACAATTTCTTTATTATCAATAATATGTTCAAGGTAACATTTATTTCCATCTTGTACTAGTTTCTCAGCTTCCTGATATGTTATCAACAGCAAGGGTTCATTTTTTTATAAAAACTGAAAATCATTCTGAAATGAAACCTCTTTAGCTCTTCAATCAATCTTAGCATGATAAAAAGAAAGCCAATCCATGCACAAAATAACATCAAACTCTACTAGAGGCAAAACAATAAGATTTGCTGGTAGATTCTTTCCGCACAAAAAGACAGAAATGATCTTATGTTTTCTTTTTGTCTCAACATTTCCTCTAGGTGTTTTTATCGTATGTTCTGTATTCATATCTTGAGTTGGAATTCCCAATTTACTAGAAAACTTCTCAGAAATGAAAGAGTGTGTAGACCCCGAATCAAACAAAACATTGGCATAATCTAAACAAACAAATAGTGTACCTGATACAACTTCATTTGATGGCCCAAAATATGCTGAAGTAGTTGCAAATGATTTTCCACCCCTTTCTACTTGTATTCTGGCTGCTTTCCTTTGATTTAGTTCTTTGTTGGACACTCATTTGCATAATGAACCATTTCATTGTACTTAAAAAATTTTACTGACTGTAAATCAGATTTTGTCTTACCATTACCCTGATCTTTTTCAGTGCAATTACGATCCTTATGTCCCATTTTACCACATCGATATCACTTACCAGAATTCAAAAGACATTCCCCAGCATCCTTTTTACCATAATTTTCACAAAATGTAAGCTTAAGTTTCTTACCATCAAACTTTTTTGAAGATTTCTTTTCTTTCGCCTGCCACCTCGTCCTCTTATTCTGTTGTTTTTCAAAGAATACATGATCATCGGAAAACTCCATTTCTACCTTCTCCGCACAATGAACAAGTTTTTCATAACTTTTGAACTCACGAGAAGCTAAATCCCTTTGATACTTTGGATTTAATACGAAGTAAAAACAGTTGATTTTACTATTAAGATCTCATATGAAATTTGGAGCAGACCTTGTGAGTCAAGTGACTTTTTCTTCATAAGAATCCACTGAGTCATCCTCCATCATCGATTCCAGGAATTTTTTTTCCATCCTAAGATGAACCACATTAGGAAAATATTTCTCAAGAAACATACCTTTGAATTCATCCCAATCAAGAACATAAATCTCCTCACTATCCCTGATATTTTTCACCATCGACCACCACTGATCAGATTCACCTTCAAAACGATAAATAGAAAGACTAACCTTTTGATGTTCTGAACAACCCATGACATCAAAAATATTTTCCAATGCTTTAATCCACCCTTCTTCTAGCACAGGGTCATATGATCCTCGGAATGATGGGAGATGTTGCATCATGAAATGCTCCACTACTGACATGTTCCACTACAGTTGGTCCGGCTGATCTCATACATGGATACCACCACCATTTATAGCCTGAGTCAACTGTGACATCACTTTAACAAACTGTTCAATTCTGATCCCGACCATCTCAGGTTGCTTATTTGGAGGGTTATCTTCCTCCTGATGTTGTCCCAACATAGCGGCCATGTTTCCTCTGTGGAAAACCATTCTGAACACAGAAATATCTTAGGCAAAGCAACATGGTAATCAATAAATGCTATATGATTTCAATATTAACATAAATTACTTTATGGATATTAATTTAATAATACCCTAACTCCTAAAATTATCTAAACTGACCTCTGATACCAACTATAAGGACATGGCCTTAAACATTACATAATATTGAATTAAATGAATAATTCACATTGAGGATCTTTTCAAGTTTAGAGTTTTAGAGAATTAGGACATAACTATTACATCTCAAAAGATTACAAGGTAGACATATCTACACAATTTCCATTTTTTTCATAAAATAAAAACTCTTGAAAAAAAGATTCATGTCTAGTTCCATGTTTTAGACAGCATGACTTTTCCTTGATCCCATCCTTAACCCTATTCATCTTTAAGTCCTGTGAAAACATTTGAAAACTTGAGATAAGCATAAAAAGCTTAGTATGGGTTATAAAACAAAGAATGAAAAAATTTGTTCATAAATACATACAAAACATGAAATCATTTACTTACCTCATTAAATCATAAGATTTATGAAAGACACATAGAAATCATTAATCATAAAGGTAACTTGTGGCATTCATATCATACTTACATTATAGCTATCACAGCTACATAGGGAGTTACTTTGGAATACCCATCACAATATATTCCCTAAATCTCTTAGGAGAAACATTCATGTTTACCTTTGTCACGTTACCCAATGCATTGGAGAGCTATCTCGGGCTCACCCGCCCTAGGTTTATCACGGAACAACCAGTATACATAAATAATGACCAAGAACCATAAAATAAGCATAAAGGAAAGATAAAATTTCCACATTGTAATAAAAAATACCATTTCATGATATTGAAATAATAAATCCATTCTCAAAATCATTTTCAATACCAAAATACATAAAAAGATTATATAGTATTTATTTTTCCTTTTAAAAAAATTACGACTTGTTAAGGAAGACAAAGATCAAATAATACTCATGGTGGCAGAAAGGTCATCATCAATGCTTATGTAAAAAAACATTCCTTTTAGTTGTTTATTAAAACAATTCATATAAAAAGATTCACTTTGAAAGAAATGAAAAGTCAAAGGTGTTTATACAACATATAAAAAGAAATCGTGTATTAAAACAAAATATGCCTCAATGAAAGGAGATTGAGATGAAGCCCCTTACAAAGATAATTTTGTAAATAAAATAGATCTATTTTGTGTATTCACTATAATTACACATAAAAAATTATAAATACAAGATAGGATATAATCATAGCATGACATAATTTTAAAGTAGGAGATTAACCCAAAGAATGGAAATTGGGTTAAGAAGTTCCCTTACCTCGCGTCTGACTTGACTCGATCATTCTTTAATCTCATGAATAATAAACTAAAGTTAATTTATACTTGATTAAGAACATTTTTCAAGTTTATTATTCCTTTTATATAACTTATTAACATTTTATAAACATTATGCAATGATTTAAGTTAATAACGTTCATTTTGTCGATATTTGGTACTTAAGTAAAAATGAACACCTTATATTTTCAAGTTGTCCATGTCATCAAAGGTTCATTATATCCAGAATTATATTCATGATTTGGATATCATATATATCATATATATCCAGTATATACATGTTTTTATAATAGTACATAACATTTAGAGGTAAGAAATGAAATGCACCGTTCATGCAGACGGTAAGTCGTACGTACGCATGAACGCTACTTACATTTCTATTTCTTAATTTAATGGAAATAAAACATTATTATACATAGGAATATTATAATTCAAGTATAATATCATATATTATATAGTTAACTCCATCATTTATACACCCCACATAAGGCATTAACTAATCAAATCACTTTGAGGGTGCAGTAGTCCGCACTTCCTCAAATGAGATTATCGTATTTACCCACTATGAAAACCATAAAGGAGTGATATAAATTGGAAGTACAAAAGACAAAGTAAATCATAAACATAATATATATCATATATAAATAAAGTTACATCATAATGGCCACCATGAGAGGTGGTAAGATGTAATTGAACAATCATCGTTTCGTGAGGCCTTAGTTTTCCATCCATAGAAACATTATGTTCTTCATCCATTAGATGGAGGTGTCTATAAGTGTAGTTTGAATTATTCTCATAAAAACATCATATTATATTGAGGATAATTTTTTTGTTACAAAATAAATGAATAAAAAGATTTTAGGGGTTGGACAAGTAAAATAAAAGAAAACAATTTAAGAGAAATCGTTACCTTTAATTTGGGTAACTCCCTTTGGTTTGAACCAAAGGAATTCTTGATGTGCCTTCTGCCTATGGTAAGGCTTCTAAGAGGAGGGGAGGGATGTAGGGAGATTAATTGGGTAGAGTTTGGATGAGACAAATGGCTTTAGAGGTGTGAGTAATTGGTTATAAGTGGTCTCCTTTTATAAGGAAGAGGAGGGGCTCTTTAGGAAAGTGTGAAAACATTCTTTTATTATATAATGATATTCGGTTTCTAAAGGTCCAAAAATCATTATAGTAAAATATAGGATGACTCATGGTCAAAATAAAATCATCAAATCATAATTAGAAATGTTTTGGATAATATTTTAATCATTATAATCTTATTTATTTAAATCATTTATTAATGAGGTAAATACTGCATCAATATTGTGTCATAAATAATTTAATTTATTAGATGTCTAAAAATTATAAAAAAATACTATCATGTAGGAACTCTTTTTATCTTTCCAATGAATATTTATAGTTGAAAATATGACTTATATATCACCATATAAAAATTAATGTACTAAAATATTTTTGTTATTGTCAATTTTGTCTTTACATTAAATTAATTAATCTAAAGTGTCATTATCTTTCATAAGTGGCTCCATGGGGTCCCAAAATCGACCCAAGAATGCCCATGTTCTACCACTACTCAACCAATAAGGTTAGAACAAGTGTTAAGGTAATTTTGAATTATTATAATATTCTTTTAACCTTGAATTACCCTATTTACCTTTAACCGCAGTAAATAAAAGTCAAAAGTTACTATTCACCAAAAATTATTTTCATCTTAATGAACCACATTTTAATTCTTGATAATAAACATGTATGTTATATTTTTGAAATTCAATTCACAGAAGTGTTAAAATTTTATTTAAATGAAAAAGTCAGTTTTTTTAACTACCACTAAGTGGTGTCACTATTCATCAAAAATTGAAGTTTTTCAGAAAAATACCAAAAATTCAGCCTAAGCTATATTTAATATTCCGAATTAAAAAATAGTGTCTATTTTTACAAATTCAAAAAATAGAAGTGGAATTAATTAATTTTAAAATTAATTCCTATTATAAAAACAAATAGCCTATTTTTAAGAAATAATAACTATCAAAAGATTGATAGTTGTTTATGTCCAATTTCAAAGTGAAATTAATTCCAATGACAAAAATTGGATTAAATGGTAAAAATATATTTCAATTTCAATTTAAAACCAACTAAAAAGATAATATAACCATATAAATAAATTATATTAAAAGGCACTTTTGAATTAAAATAAAGTATTTTTCACTATTCATTAAAAAATGAACTTTATCAGAAAAATACCAAAAAATTACCCAAAGTAAAATTTGATGTCCCCATTCTAAAGAAGGATTATATATGGTCAATTATAATGTATTAAAGTGACCAAAACTATATTTAAAGAGGGTTCACCATTAAAAGGTGGTAAATCATCCTTTTAATGTAAATTATGCTTAAAATTAGATTCATTCATATTTTAAGCCTCTAAATTTTTATTGAAAAAATGTAAATACATTTAACAATCATATATAATCATATTATAGTTAGTTTCATTCATTCCCACCAATACAACTGCTAGGAGTTAACTACAATTTAAAGTAATAATATTATATTATTAGTGTGCAATGTAAGATTCCAAAGAAACTCGCTGTTGCATATCGGGTACGCTATCGAACATAGAAACCCCTTTAAAGTAAAATTAATATTTAATTCACAAATATTAATAAATATTGAATATGTCTTATTCTTCATTTACCTGGGATGTTACAAGATATTTGAGAATTGGGAAATTTCAAAACTCCCCAATGGGTGTCAATGGTGCACTGTAGAAGTTGTTAATGGTGTTGAGCCTATACACTATATAAACATATGGTTCCCATGATATTTTCATTGAGTAAAAAGACGTAATAGAGTTTGTTCATTGAAATTGAAATGGGTGGATGTTTCCACATCCACAATGCATTGTTTCTAGTATTAACACCGGCACTTGACCACTTCTACTAGTGATGAGGTCCTAAAACTCTATCACATTTAATCAACATTATTCTCAGTTGAAATATCACACTCAATAAGTATAAGATTAATCAATGTTCTGGTCAATATCACATAGAAATTATATTTTTTTTATTCATCCCTTGATGAATCTCATCTGTAGTTTGTATTTATCTTTCTATGAAGTACTGTACACAACAATAAAATGAATCCTAAACTAGTCCAGTTATAGGAAACTTTAAAATCCCCTTCAAGACACCATTAATGAAATTCAAAATATTTTTGGACATTTTTTCATACCTCTTCCCCCCATCATATCATAATGTCTATTTATCTTTTGGAATCTTCACCATGTAATCATACAATCTCAGATTAGACCAATGAATTCTATATAACTGCTTCTTAAACCTGGGTTGATTTAGAATATATGCTACATGAAAGTGATCATATTAAATATAAATTAATTTTATAATTACATTAACATAGTAAAAAATAATAAATAAGTTGCATACCAAGATTCCTATTATCCTTCTTCATAGCTTCATCATGAAAATTCTTTCACACATTTTTGGAAATGTTTCTGATATAGTTCTGATGATGTTCATTTGGGGATCTCAACATAATAGGATCTAAATTGATTTACACATTTATTTCTTAATGATGATTAGATATCACACATGCTCTCCAAACGTGGGTGAAATGGATGCTAATACATGCCAAAACCTAACTCCAAGATTCATAGTTTTCCTTTTGCACTATGTAAAATTCAAGAGGTATAGGTTTATGGTCACTATATTGGGTTTTAGAAATCATAAATATGGTCATGTAATTTATATATATAAATGTTCCATTAATGTTTATAAATGATTTTTAGAAATAAAATATAGAAATACGTGGAATAATTTCCTTGAACACCAAATGAAATTTGACATGAGAAGGACTAAGTCAATTATCTTGAGAGACATGTTAATTCATATTAAGGTTGAATACAATTTTCCTTTTTTCCACAATATTGATATAAATTGATGAAACACTGTATATGAGTCATTCCAATCATTTTAAAACTTGAATTTTTTCTTTTGTTTCCCAATCCATGCATTTACATATGAAATATTGTGACTAAATGTTTATTATTACCTCTATTTCACAAGGGAAACAAGCACATATTGGAAGATCTAAATCATCTCGACAATAATAGATGACATGAATTCAACATCCAATAATATTTGATCTTGTGTCAAATTAGGCTACATGAAAGTATGAAATTCCTTAATCTTAGAAATTCTCCACCCTCCAAGTTAAATTTCGTGAATTTACTTTAAATAAAATCTATAATAATTGCTATATCTTGAATCTTAAACTAAATATCTATAGTATCTTAAATATTAAATCATTTTAGTATATTTTTTTATAGAATATTTTCTTGGAAAATATCAAAAAAATATAATAATTTTGTACATATGACTAAATCTTTCATCTGTAACTCTAGCAAACTCTGTTTTAGGTGTGATAATATTCTATTAGAATTTAGAAAAACATGTCATAGATTCTGAATAATATTTTTAGAGTAGAATATAGTTTATTTTGAATAATGGATGATGTAAAACTATTTCATTTATAACTACTTCATCCAAAAATTCTCTAACTTCCTCCTCATTATCACTATTTTCTCTATTTGTTTCATTGTTAGAAACATCGTCATTATCAAAATTATCTTATAGGTTATGTGGGTTATTAGATTCTTTTTCTTATGAATAATAGGAAAGAGTTTCATTATATTGGTATTGGAATTATTTTATAACTCGTGTATGCCCCTATTATCATACAATAGCAAGATTCTACCGAATGGTAGAAACTTTCACAAATAACTCCATCACAACATTATTAGACCATTGGTTAAATAATATTGTAGCTTGTAACTAGTCCTCTTTTTCATAAAATGGATAATATTTCTTCCATTTCCTATCCAAGAATTGATAATCACTATAGGTAATAGACTATATCACCTAATCAGTTGTCATGTTTAACCAACAATAAATTATTTAATAAATTTCTCTTATGGTACACAATCAATTATCCTAACAAGTCATATTGATTGTGTATTATAAAAATCTCCTTGATCAGCTTGAATAACTTCTTCGTAGTAGAAAAATAGACTTCCCTGATATTCAACATGAAAAATGGTTTCAAATTATGATTCCAATAATGTAAATAATATTCACAATGAGGAATGATTGTGCAGTGTTGAAAATGAAATAATTTTGTAAAGTTACTTCACAGTACATGGATATTGTTAGAAGTTTAATAGTTTATAAAGAAAATGTGAATCATCAAAAGTAAATACATCAAGAGTGTCAATCCAAGTGTGTATTTAGTAATCTTTTTCAAAAACCTAGTGAAGATTGAGTCATCACCCAATTCTCCCTTTTGGTGTTATTACCCCTAGGAATAACTGTATCAGATTCAATATCCACTTATAGAATCCAGGCTAATATTTCATTGCTTGGATAACCAATAAATATTTAATTTACCAAAATTGAAGAATGTTATATTATTTCCTCAATGATTTTACTATTTTTTCTTAGTCCAAATTTTAATATTCCTAAATCTATATAATGATATAAATTACATAGAATTTGAATCATCTAAAGAAAATCCCATCAAAGTTTCAAACTAGGTGTGTATATAGGCATCTATGTCAAACACTAGGTGAATATTGAGTTAATACCCAATTCACCCTTTTGGGGGATATTTCTACTAAATACAACTATGCCAAAGCCTTCATCTAATTTTTGTACCAAGATAAGGGCTTCATTGCTCGAATAACCAAAAAATATTTACTTTACCAAAATTATAGAATGTTTTCTTATATCATCAATGATGTCACTAATGTTTTGTAGTGTAAAATTTAATATTCCTAATGGTATATAAACATATTAACTAATAATAATGTGAATTATATAAATAATTTTCCTTAGGACTATAAAACTAGGGGTGTTGTTAGGTCAATTTTTTATACACTAGGTGATAATTGAGCTAATACCCAATGTTCCATTTTTAAAGCTATTACCCCTTGGGACAACTATTATAGATCATCCATCAACTTGTAGTATCCCAATAGAGATTTAATTTCTCAGGTAACAGTTCAATATTTCATTAATAATTCATAAATCATTCATTAATATTTCATTAATTATTCATTAATCATTAATTAATAATTCACTAGTCATTAATTAATCATTTATTAATCATTCATTAATTAATATTCATTAAGAAGTTACTTAATGGTTAATTAAAATGTAATTATTATCTACCAAGTAGTTAATTATAATTTAGTTATTATTTTATCATTAGTTAATCATTAGTTCATCATTGGTTAGTCATTTTTTATCATTATTTGATCCTAAGTTAATCCTATGTTAATCCTTATTTAATCATTAGTTAATTGTTATTTAATACTAAGATAATCCTTAGTTAATCATTAATTAATCATTATTTACTCATTACTTATTCATTACTTATGCATTAGTTAATCATTATATAATAATTCACTAATCACACGTTAATCAATCATTAATCATTAATTAATCATCTTTCAATTAATTGTTATTAAGTAGTTACATAATAGTTAAATAATTTTTAATTATTAACTACTTAATAGATAATTATTATTTAATTATTAGTTAATCATTACTTAATCATTAGTTCATCATTAGTTAATCATTATTTGATCCTAACTTAATCTTATGTTAATCATAAGTTAATCAGTAGATAATAATTTTTTAATCCTATGTTAATCCTTAGTTTTAATCATTAATTAAGCATTAGTTAATAATTAGGTAATGATTAATTATCATTCTTCAATCACTCATTCATCATCCATTAATAATTTATTAATCATTCAATAAATAATAGTTATTAATTAGATAAATAATAGTTAATTAATAGATAATTATTATCTAATTAATAGTTATTTATTAGTAAATTATTAGTTAATCATTAGTTAATAATTAGTTTATCATTATTTTATCATTATTTTATCTAAATTAAATTCTAAATCAATCATTAGATAATAATTTTTTAAACCTAAGTTAATCATTAGTTAATAATTAATTAATCATTAGGTAATAATTAGTTAATCATTCATTGATCATTTTTTAATCATTCTTTAATTAATAGTTATTAAGTTGTAAATTTATATTTAATTAATAACTAATTGTTAGTTAATCATTAATTAAATATTGGTTAATCATTACTTAATCATTAGTTCATTATTCATAAATCAATTGTTAATAATCATTTAGTCTTAAGTTAATCATAATTTAATCATTAGTTAATCATTTTTAGATCCTAAGTTAATCATTAGTTAATCATTACTTAATCATTAATTACTCATTAGATTGTCATTATTTAATCATCAATTAATCATTTGTTAATTAATGGTTATTAATTAGTTAATTTATAGTTAATTATTAGTTAATCATTAGTAAATTATTGGATAATTGTCACTTAATCATTAGTTCATTATTATAAAATCAATAGTTAAACATTATTTGATTCTCAATTAATCATTAGTTAATTATTATCTAATCCTACGTTAATCATTAGGTAATTATTATTTAATCTTTTATTAATCATTTAATAATAATTTAATAATCATTTGTTAATTAATAGTTATTTTATAGTGATTTATTTGTCAATTAATATTTAATCATTAGTTAACTAATATTTAATCATTATCCAATTAATTTTAATTAATAATTACCAAGTAATTAATTATTAATTATTAATTATTAATTAGTTAATTATTAGTTCATAATGATTACTTCATTAATTATCTATTAGTTCATAAATATTGTTTACTAATTAATTATAAAATTATAAGTAATACTAAAAAATAATCATTATATAATAATAATTAAATTACTAAGATTAATTATAAATTAATTACTAAATAGTCATAATTAAGTAATAATAATTCACTCACTAATAATAACTAATTTTAACTATTATTTTCAAATTATATCTGATTAACTAAATAACTATATAAATAAAATAATTAAAAGACACTAAAACCAAACAACTAAATAAATAAATAATAATTAAAATAAATTTTAAAAATACCTTTAAATGGATATTTTTCACTAATTTAAGACTTCTAAAAGAGTCACAGACATGGGAGAAAAAATGGGACAATTTTAGAAAGAGTAGGGGATAAAATCAGGTGAGGTTTAGAGATAGAGAAATAAAATCGTGTGAAACGGAGTGGCGGGGGTGGTTTTTATTGGGGTGGGGGTAAAAGGCATTACTGCCCAAAATGTATTTCACCTTTTGTTATGTGAAATACATTTTCTCCCACAACGTCTTTCACCTAAAAAAGGAAAGATTCATTTTGAGGGATAACTCATTTTCCACATCATCATTCTGGGGAAAAGGTGTTATATGCCTTAAAAAATATTTGATTTATCCAAAAATTGTTAAAGTAGCTAATTCCTTTCAGACTTATATTTCAACAAAATAATGTAAAATAATTTTCATTTTTTTTTATCAAAAACTTATAAAAAATCAAAGGGTTTTGCAAGATCTGGATTTGGATTCAAGTATACATGTGGAGTATAGGGTTTGAAAAGATAAGGTAGGGATCCTCTAAGCATGAGGATGATGAATGTGGGGAGACAACAAGGTTGATAGTGGATAGTATCTCATAATGATGGTGTTGTATGCATAGGGTTTTAGGGGTGGTGATATGCAAAGATGGGGGTGGTGCTAAGGGTTTTACTATTTTAAAAATACAGTTATATTTTATAATATTTATTCATTGTTAATATAAATTTTAATGATATTATTGAAATTTTATATAAAATGTTAAAAATAATATTTAGATTTTATAAATAATATTTATAATTAATATTACAAAATAAATGTATTTTAGTGTAAAATTTTCAAAAATATCATTTTTGTATAATAACTAAAATAATAAATATAAAATTAATTAAAATTAAATTTTCTATAAAATATTTAATTAACTCATAATTAATACACTGACAAAAACTAAAATAAAAAATTGAAAAAATTTCATTATATATATAAATATTTCAAAATAATTGATGGAATATATTTAATGATTCTAAAAAATATTTAAAATAATAAAAATTATTTTAAATATATATTTAAAAATAAATTATAGTGTTATTTTTTAATAAAATTGAATAAATACAATATTCAAAAAAATTATTTATAAAGTAATTAATGATAAAAATTAATTGAAATTAATTAAAAAAGTAAGATAAAACTCATTTTTAATCAAAGTTTATTAAAATAAAACATCAAAAGATATGAAAGAACACAATATGAAAATAATAATAAATATGATATTGAATATAATTTCAATTAAAAACTTGTATTTTTTTAAATATAATAAGACAACTTAATTATAAAATTAGATAAATTTTTTGAATAATTTAAATGTGATTTCTATAAATCCTTTAGTACAATAATATGATTTTAAATTTTATGAACTTTTTCTCTGAATGTTTTTAAATATTCTTTTATATATATTAAATATTATTTATATGATGATATTTTAGAGATTTGTTATTTTTTATTTTCCAGCATGCATCAAATTTTAGTCAATTAAGTTTTAATTATTATCAACATATATTATTTTACATGGTAAGTCATTATAATAAATACTAATAATTTCAATAATTAGAAAATAAAATTTAGTGTTGTTGTATTATTTTCAAACAAATTAATAAAACTTTCACCAAATATTTAGTAATATTGACTATATTTGTAGAAAATTTAATGTAAATATCATGAATTGTATAGTCTATATTGAAAAACATTAATGAATTGTGTTTTCCCCAACATTCTTGGATGACATTAGAAATTATTGTTGGAAATTATGTATTTTTTATGTTTCTTCTTAAATAACAGCACTTCAAATCCAATAACTCATTCAAATGTAATATGTGTAGATAAATCATAGTTGAACTCTTTTAAATTCAGAAAAAATCCAATAGGGTTGTTGGGATTTGTAAATTAAGAAACTATATACAAAAAGAAGGTGAACCCTTCTATAAAAAATGAAAAAATGGTATTATTAAAATTATAATAATAAATTTAATTAAATTTAAAAACTCTGCATAGACAATTGGTTTGAAAAAAGAGAAGGCAGCTAGTGATTATAATTGTTGGAAACTCAACCATCATGCTCATCACATATCATATTTTTCATTTATTTCTAATATAACGTTTTTTTACTGTCCTCCCTCATTACTACCCCTATAGGGCCAACATTATACAAAGAGTGGCCCCTTAATCTCACCTCTTATAGGCCATTGGTTAATGACTAGCACTGGGGGTATAGAAATAACACTTATGGGAGCCATTACCAAAAAATCCATGAAATAGACAAAGAACCCACCAATAAAATCCACAATAAAATTAAACAAATCTCAATTCATGTAATGTCGTACAAATAAAGGCAAACAAATACCACAACTAGCACCTAAGACATGAACTAATGAACACCAACAATTCTCAAACAATTCCCCATGAGATTGAAAGGTCTAGATCTATTACAAACTTCCACCTGTTTACCTAAAAATATATATTATATATACAAGGGTTAGAACATAAGTATACTTAGTAGGATCATCCCCAAAACCTCTCATGAGAATATGGAATAAATACACTAAATCCCCAGTGAACAAACAAATAAATCAACGAATTACCTAAATCAATCCATGTAAGTTACCAACATCACTATGGTTCACTCAATAAATATCACATAGAAGTAATAGAATATCAAAAACATATATATAAATAAAGCTATCACACTTCCACTTCCCACTAAACCAATCACCCTAAACCCCAATTCCATATGTTCTAGCACTCATATCACCTCTATAAGTTACACCACACATTCATATTAAAAAATCACAACCACTTCCATATAATCACAGTGAAAATAATAAATCATATCCCTATAATAAAATAATAAGACCAAAATCCATTTTATCCCATGTAAATACACACCATTACTGAAGTCATTATATCTCATTTGTATATACACAAGAAATAACCATAATCCATTATAACCTGGATACAATTATACACTATAACCTTAAGATTCCACAACCTATATGAGTAAATATCCAATAAATATAGGCCACATATCCCATATATACCCACATACCATACTAAGTCTAGAAGAGAGTGTGGGGTAGGGGAGTACTCATACCTTCGTGACCACAACAACCTATATATTGGGAAATCATTTGAAACACAAGTCTGAATATAACTATAAATCACCTTACCTAACTCGAGTGGTGGAGCATAAGAATTAGCAAAACATAATGAATATTTAGTAGCACGCAATAATTCTTGGGGAAACTATCAAAATTAATACTCAAAATATTACTTATTTCTTGCACTACAACTCATTTGTTGACTCTAACAATATGGAATATAATGCTCTCCAAGGAACACAATAAGCACCAAGAATCATCGCTATTACTTTTTATTTATTATAAATAAATTACCAACCATTTTATAATAGATCATCATCAATTTGGGATTAATATCAACTCAATCGTCTAAAGACAAGGTTATTTCGTTAAAAAATATAAATTATGTTACTATATTCCAAGATCATGGCTTCCTTCATTAACCACCCCTTTTCTTAATCATTTACAAGGTAATATCTGAACCAATGCAACCCATCTCCATTTATTAATTCATTATACATTTACAATTTCATGATTATTTTGTGCTAAGACAGAACCACTCTAGCATAAATAAAGGTAACACTATGATTATAAAATTAATCAAAATCAAGGAAAGAGAAATCAATGGATATAAAATAATAAAACAATGTATAATAAATAACCCACCAATTATAGTAACCCATGAATTTCATACATCAATATTACATCATTTCAGATGAATATTCATTATATTATATAAATACACACATGGGGGTTGTAAAGGTTTAATTTCCATTGATACTAGTTACACAATATTCTTAATTAACGAAATATATTCAATATCTCCCTTACAGATCTTCCCATATAGTAATCTTCATAGTTATACCCTTCTTAAAATATTATTTATAACCTGGGTAAAGGAAACATTAGAAAGGGTGATCTCATATGCCCATTATGGGTAAATAAGGTAGATATAATTTGATGATCATATGAAAGAATAAGATAAGTATAAGGGTATGAAATCATGAACATAACATAAAATGTTAATACCAAATAAATCATGGATTATAACCATATGTTATGGCATAAAACTATATCATTTCATAATTCATGAATCATAAGAGTGAGAAATCATCATAAATCAATCATGAACCATAATTTCATGTCATAAAAGTGTGAAACCAACATAGGAGTTGACCCATTTCATATGCCAATGTTAACTACTAAGGCCATCAAATCATATTGGATCAAACATCCCTATTTGTTTCCTATATCATAATAGACCATAAATAACCACTTTTATACCATAATGTATCAAGCACATCAACGTGTTTCCAAGAGTGGATCAAGCACATCAATATGCATCCCATAATTATTTCTTGAGATATAAAACATTACACAATTCAATATAGGGATATATAATTTCAGTATCTCCCATCACATAATGATAGCCATAAATATGTATTCAACAAATAACAATAAATTCTTCATATATTCATATCATAACCCATGCAAGGAAAAATATTATCATAAACATTTCATAAATTCATTATAGAATAAACCATGAAAGATAAATTGATTTCGTAAAAATCTCATAATCATGATCATAAACCATTTAGATAAAGAATAATTGTTGTATAATTGGATAAATTTACCAATAAAATATAGTTAAAATCAAAGGATGGTAGCATAGATGAAAATTTCTTTAAAATAATCACTAGAATATTTTATGATAAAAATACATTTTTCACTTTGAAATCACTTATTTAAATCTAAAAATTTCCCAAATATCATGGAAAATTTTTTATTTGAAAATAAATATTAAAACTTGTAAGTAAATATTAAAAGTGCTGATCAATCGTGATGGAGGAAAACTATTTCATACTGAATATGTTAAAAGAAGATATTTCTTTCACACTTTTATAAAAAATCAAAATACCTTTTTTTAAAAATGAAAACAATATTTATTTCAAAACACTTTTTAAAAATTAAATAATATTTAAAAATTAAGTTAAAAATTAATCATATAATATTAAAAATAATCTTGAGAATAATTTTATAAAATTTTTATATGTAAGAAAAGAGATGTTCGATTAAAGAGAAAAATAAAGTAGGTTTTCCTTTAGAACATTATTTTGATCTCTGGAGTAATTAAAATAGGAAATGAAAGTAAAATATGTATTCTTATGGAATAAACAATGGAAAATAAAAATTAAAGGTATTTACCATATAAGGATTATATAACTTTCTCAATGAAAATTCAAGCATAAATAATCCTAGATAAAAAAGGATTTAAAACATAAATCCCTTACCACTTTGGAATCTTTTGAATCATAATCCAATGAAATAATAGCATCAAATGAAACTTTAAATATAAATAAAATAATTGTGTTAATAATATAATATACAAAAGGGGAATTATATACACAATACAAAATAAACAAGAGGTGAATATGGAATATGTCTCCTTGAAATAAAAGATAGACTACAAATCACTTACCTGAAGTATCTCCATTATTATTTCATGTTTGAACCTCCTATATAATAAATATAAATTTATTATAAATTTATTATAGAACCATAATCATACCTATAATACCTTTTATTTTTTACTTGTGACATCTTATAACCTCTTTATTAATTCTTTTCTATTACAGTCACCATTCTGGGTGATAACATCTTAATTTTTCATGCATGTTTCGGTTCGACAATCCTAGTACTTGTAATCTTACATTGTTAAATCATTTAAATAATTTTAATAATGATGTATACATAATATATATTCATTATATAAATATTTATATTTGTCCCTAAAATTATGAGATATAAAAATAAATAGCACCATTCATGGTGATATTAGGTCATACATACGCATGAATGTTGTTTCTATTTTTGAATGGATAGAATGAATTAAAGGTAAATAATAATTAACTATTAAAGAATTATAATTATATCATATAAATAACATATATTCATCTATTCCATACCTATTTCCATACATGTAAATAAGAAATGAAAAATGGAACATATTTCTTAGGGGGGTGGTAGTCCACACATAAGTACAAGTGACATTATTGTTTTCCAATGGTTTAGAAGGTAGGAATGTAGATATGATATTATAATAAAAAAATAATAATAATTTTATAAATATAATATATAAACATTAAACCCATTATAAAATTAATCTATAAAATATGGTGATAAAAATGAATTGTATCACTATATGGAGAATGTAAGTCATACATACGCATGAGCACTACATTCGCTTCCATTTTGATGGGAATGATAGTTCATAATGGTGGTTTTGTAACCATAATAAAATTTTACTATATTAAGGATAATAAATTTATAATTTTATAATGAGGACTATAGAATTAGAGGAGTTATAAGAAAAAATGAATTGAAAGAGTTCAGGTAGAATAATTACCTCTTCTTTGGTAGACCACTTTTAGATCTCCTATTAAGGGGCCTAGGGTTGTTCTTTTGAGAAGACCATAAACTCTATAACTTGGATAAGGATGTTTATGTTGTAATTGGGAAGGGTTTAGTAAATATAAAAGGCTTAAACTGGTGTAGAAAAGATAAAGGAGGGTTGTTTTTTATAAGGGAGTGAGAGGACACAAATGGAATTTCTTAAATTATTAAAAAATAAATTCATTCTCAAACTAAATTATTCCAAATATAAATTAGAGGATAGGTTTGAAATACCATTATACAATTAAATTTAGACACATTTAAATATTAAATAGTTAAGAGTGTTATAATAAATAGAAAGGAAGTCATAAATATTCCACGGGTGATATATACAACCATATTCCATTCACTTGGTTGAAGATAATATTTTTATAAATTTTAAATCATTTAATAAGATATTATTTATTATAAAATATTATTTAAGTCAGTTTTAGAACTATTCATTAAAATTGTCATTAAATACACCAAGAAAAAGATAAAAATTTAATATAATACTTTTACACATCCCTAAAATTTCATATTTATATGAAAAATTAGTTTAAAATAATAAATCACTCAAATTATAATAATTTTAATATTTTAGAAATTTTTTATTTTATTTTTTATGAATTGGAGAAATATCGTGTCGGTGTTGCGTAATAATTTAAGGTACTTATATAATTATAAAAATTTATAAGTAAATTACCATCATGAAAATAATTTCATTATTTTCAAAATAACCACTAAAATTCATTCACAACTTTCTTTCATCCTTGTGCGAACACATAAGAGATATTTAAAAGTAACAGAGTGACATTTTGTATTTTTCTAATCTTAAATTAATATAATGGTTATAAATAAGGAAATAGGAAACCAAGTAGCCCTATATTAAAGACTTAGATATAAATGGACAAAATAAACTCATCCAATAGGACAAACAAAATTTTTAGATAAATCTTTATACCTTATCTAAAAAATTTAACACTATTTTACCTATTTTACCCCTAATGAGGTGATAATAATTTACTAAAGTTACTAATAACATTGATTGAAAATAAAAGGATTATATTTTAAAAAAATTAAACCATTTATTCAAAATATGGAATCAAGTTTTTAAGATTAAATTTCTATAAGATGAATAAATTGATTTTAAAATATGTACACGATATACGATAAAACCTTCTTTCTAGAAAAATGCATTTTTAAGTATAAAATTGTATTTATTCTTATCTCATGAAAAGAAAAAACATTAGGTGAATTATTAAGCATTTTATTGAATATATATTATATAAATTTCTATTAAAATCATTCACCATTAGTGATTAATTTAATTTATTATGATAAAAACATATTGCGTGAATAAAAATAGTTTTTTCAAAAAAAAAGAACTCCTTTATTTTTAAATGATTTTTATTTTCATTTATAATTAATTTATTACCAATGAATTCAATTTATACATAAGAAAATAATTTTTTTTCATACTTTAGTTAGTTATATTCATACTCATTTCTCCAATATCTAGTTTATCTTAGTATACTATATTACGGTTCATTTAGTCTTCAGGTTTCATTTTTCATAAGCTATCAAAGAAATTTTTATTTTATGATAGATATATCATAAAATATTGGGGTGATAAATTTTGACCCCTTAAAATGAATTTTACCCTCAAAATTCATCACTCTGATATTAAAAAGATGAGGATATCTATGTTTTATCACATCATCAGGTTCCCAAGTAGATTCTTTGAATTTTTAATTCCCCTAGAGAACCTTAATCGGTTGAGTAGTCTTGTTTCATTACACTTTATCTACACATTACAATATTTATAATGGTTATTATTTTTAATAAATATCATTATCTAGTAATATAATCTATGAGTTTTGTACATTTCATTGATCATGTATGTACTTCCTCAAGATAGATATTTGGAACACATCATGAAGCATATAGAGGTTTGGTTAAATCACTAAGTAATAAGCTACCATCCCTACTCGATCAAGAATAAAAAATGGGAAAATATAACTAGGGATTATAATTAAATTATTTCAAAATTTTATAACGTTATTCTATAGATAAATTTAAAGAAACACCTTTTCACCAACTTTAAACTCTATATCTCACTAATAGTTATCAATATAACTTTTCTATCAACTATGAGATACCTTCATTTGTTATTAAATGGATATCACTTTATTTTCTCTTTAATCAGCTATCACATGTTCTAATAACTTTCTTTATCTATGTTAATCCAATAACATTGAAGTTCTAAACTTATATCCATATAGGGATTAAGAAAGATCCATCTGAATGCTCGAGGAAAATTTATTTTTCTAAGAAAACCCAACTAAAGGAAGGTTTTAGTCCGAACTACCTTTAAAATACATAGACTAAGATATCAATACAATCTCTAGGGTTTGAATGTGTTCTCCCATATTGAAAATCTATCTAAGGATCAAATCATGTACAAAAACTCTACTATATATCCAGATCTTATTAAACACTTATCCAAAACTTCATGGTAATCCTCATATCCTAATCAGATTCAATGAAATGTGGTACTCTAATAAAAATTACAACTTAATTAATGTATATTTTTGAAAAATTATCGAGAGGGAAATATTTATCTGATATAAATGAAGTATCATGACTTAATAACGAGATATACTACAACCCAAATAGTGTTATTCCCTTTAGATGTTTTGGGGAGTCTGATGAACAAATACATGGTGTTTTTTTCCCATTTCTATTCTGGTATGGGTGATGGTTGTGACATACCCTTAAAATTCTATCTCTCGTCTTTAACATGATTACATAAAAGAATCCAACATCTCCTTTTTTAAATCTATTATGGACATAACAAACACATGATTCTTAAACCTTATTGTTCTATCATAATCTGAGTTTAACTCAAGAACATTTCTAGCCTTCTTTTGTAGTTCCACATCTTCATCCCGCACCTCTTTAATATCCACCTGGATATATGGTTGAACACTCATTTGAGAAAGATAACATTTCTCCCATTTCTTCATGATTTCCAGTTCCATCATTTAAAAATATCGATATATTGGATATTTTTTAATCCTCATTATAGATATTCTGGAATTATCATTTCAACTCTGAGCATCTATAACCTTATTTTCTTTAGCAGGGTGGTAATTTATTGATCATTCATAATATTTAATCAACTACAACCATATTCTTCGATGCATATTAAAATATTTTTGAGTGAATATATACATTAAACTTTTGTGATCCATATACATATTAAACATCAATCTATAAAGATAATTCCTCGATATCCTTAATGAAAAAATACTACTTCCAACTTCAAATAATGAGTTGGGTATTGTTTTCCATTAACCTTTAATAAGCATGACACATAATATATCACCATATCATTCTGTATGAGTATGCATCCATGTCCATTTTTTAAAGCATCACTATAGATCAAAAAACCTTCTCCATTACAGGGTAATGTAAGCATATGTGCATTGACAAACTATCTATTCAGTTCCTTAAAATTTTTATCACATTAATCTTCTAATGGAACTTGGATCTATTTCAAGATAACATGGTTAGTGGATTAGATAGCCATGATAAATTCTCTTCAAAGATCAATTAATATCCTTTCAAACTATTAAACTACATATCTTAGTCAGAGTGGTTGTCCTAAGCCAATAGCCAATAACTTCCATATTTGATAAAGCAACCAATATACCCTCACTTGAGATTATATAACCTAAAAATGAAAAAAAATTAAACAAAATTCACTCATAGTAAATTTTTCATACAACTTCTTCATCCTTAGGGTCTTTAGAAAAATCATCAAATGATCTTTAAGCTCTTCCTACATATTTTAATATATACTAATATCATATATAAAGGCTATTAAAAACTTATCATGGTAATATCTAAATACCCTATTCATAAAATCCGTGAATATAGCAAGGGAATTAGTAAGACCAAAATGAATCACTATAAATTCATAGTTTCCATTAATTTTATGGAATTTTGTCTTGGGTATATCCTCCTTCTTGTAAATAAATTGATAATATTCATAAAAAGGTCAATCATGAAAAAATATTGATCTTTGTGCAATTGATCAAATAAGTCATCAATATGGGGTAGGGGATACTTATTCTTGATAGTGATCTTGTGAAGTTCTCTATAATCAATGTAGTGTCACATTGGTCTATATTTCTTCTTAAAATAGAATGGGTGCACCCCAAGGTGATCCAATTGTCTGAATAAATCCATTTTAATGATTTTATAGGAGTTTCCTCTTTGATTCTTATAACTCAATTGGGGATATTCTATATGAAGTCTTTCAAATAGGTGTAGCACCAGGTATGAGTTATATTGATAAATCAACTTCACAATTCAGTGGAAGACTAAGAAATTCTTCTATAAATACTTCAACAAACTCCCATACAATAGGAATATTTTCAATGTTGACTTTCTCCTCAACTATATGATATTAACAACCCCATTGAATATGAATGAAGACCCATAGAATGGATATAATTCTCATTTTAAGTACATATTTATCATCACAATAATAGATGATCATATGATTATTTAGAATATGAAATGTGGTTTCCCTTACTTGGAAATTAATATGAGCTCTATATAAATAAATATAATCCATTCCTAGAATCACGTAAAATTTAAGTAATTTTAGAATCACAAGATCTTCAGGAAGTACTTTCCCACAAACTTCAATCAAATAAGAACTATAGACTTGAGATGTGACAATCTTACCATTAGATGTTTTAAATGATAAATCAATATCTAATTGATGATATGATAAATTTATACTCTTTGAAAATTTCTTAAATATAAAATAATGGGTAGATATAGAATAAAATAGTACATTAATTTTTATAGAGTGCGTGATAAGTGTACCTTTCACAATTTCATTCAAAATCCCACTTCAGTGGTCATGATCGATTAATATCTCCCTTATTCTTTTATCTTAACAGTTTAATAACATTGATTCTCATCATAAATCTTCAAATTAATGTACGGGTTGGCATAATTGCCATACTCCTTGCATTTAAAGAATTTGAGAATGGGTGGTGCATTAGTAAGTTGTCTTCTTCTCATTCATTGAATTAACCATCCTATTCATTGTATTTCATCATTAATTATTTTATGATATTTATTTCCATATATATAGAACCAACTTTTTCAATTCAAGAAATTCCCTTGATTTGTTTTTCCAAATTTCAAGCATGCATATGGCTGAAATTTCATTCCACTATGTGATTCATTCAATTTTACATGAGACATGAACTTTATTTTCTTATAAAATCCATGAGAATGGTGTGAATCAATAATTTTCATTTCTACCTTGAGTTCACATCAAACAATTTCTTTATAGATACTAAAGTATTTGATATGTAATTCCTTCTAGTGAATTGGTTTTATCCCACCAAATAAACGGTCAATTTTTCTTTTAGAGAAAATGATTAAACTAGAAGCATGCCTTGAAAGTACTGTAAAAAATTTCTAATGAAAGAATAAATAGTATATTTATCCCTCCTTTGTTCATTTAAAATCTTATCATGATTCATGGCCAAAGAAAATCTCATGATCATAGAAAAGATTTTTTATTCCATCTCCCATTTAATTTGATTGTTCAAGTGTACAATCATTTCATTATCCATCACAATCATTAATATTATGTTTTATTATGGTTATAGACATTAACTAAAACCAAAAAGTATTGTGTGCACAACAATAGTCATAGTGAGGAATAATATAATCATGAAAAATAATTCATTGCATGTTAAAATCATGACACCTTTTTTAATACCATGACACGTTAGGTCATTCATGATCATATATTCAAATTCATCATAATGGTTCTTAAAGAAAATGTGAATTAATGAAATAATATCCCCCGAGAGTGTCAAAATAGGTTCTTAGTAAAGGAATATTCATCATGCACCATAATAATATTCAAAATATACTCGACCAACTCTTTTCAGGGTTGTTACCCCTTGATACATTTGTTACAAAACTAGATCCACTTATAGTTTATAGACATGGATTTATTTCTAGGAAACTCATATAATCTCTTCCATATCAAAACATTAAGATATTATCTTAAAAATAAAATTATACCCATAGTTTTACCATGTTTTTTATAATCATAGTATTTAAATATTGACTAAATCTATCATCTAATACTAATAATAACAACCCAAGATTTTTATATATAAATATTACATCTTTTCAAATGAATATTCAATACAATACACAAGTATATGGATGGGGACCATAACTAATTAGTGTCTTTAGAGAATAAATAAATAATATTCTTATTAAATAAAAGATATTAAATATTTCTCATAAATATCTTCCCACATACTACTCTTTATAGACATAACATAAATAAACTTTTATTCATAAAATAGGGAAATGAAACACAAGAAAGCGTGAGATCAGATGCTCAGTAAGTGTAAAAATGGGAAATATAATTTGATGATTATATGAATGCATTGGATAATAATAAGGGTATGATATCATGAATATAAATTAGAAATTGAATACCCAACCTATCATGGATCATAAACATAATTCAGGGTATAAAACTTTTTCATTTCAAAATACATGAATTATAAGAGTGGGATATCATTATAAATTAATCATGAACCATAAATTCATGCCATAAAATTGGGTCACCAACATAGGTAAAGAACCGTATCATATGTCAATGTAAACTAATAAGACAATAAAATCATATTGTATCAGAAATACATACATGTTTCCCATATTATAAAGATTCATTCATCACCACCTTCATCCCATAATGAATGAAGCACATTGACTTGTTTCCGAGAGTAGATCAAGAACATTGATATGAAACCCATACTTATCTTAAGAGATGTAAAAATTTAGAAAATGTTTTGGTGGGATATAAAATTATAGTACTATGAATAACATAATTAAAACCATAATTATGTGTTACATAATATCATAAAACATTCATCATATCATTAAATCAAAACCCATGCAAATAAAATGGGTTTTATAAACGTTTCATAAATTCATCATAAAATAACCCACGCAAAATAAATTAGTTTCATAAATATCTCATCAATATAATCAAAAACCATATAGATAGAGAATTAGGATAGTTTTATTGTATCATATCCCTATTGAAACATAATTAATATCCAAGGATGTTATCATCGATGAAAATTCTTTAAATAGTATAATATTTCTTTAGTAAAATGCCATTTTCACTTTGAAATCACTTATTTAAAATCTTAAAATATACAAAATATTGGGGAAAATATTTTATTTAAATTAACCTTGACAATTTGAAAAGTTTTCTTTAAATAATTTAACATTAATGATGGTGGAAAATTCATTTCATGTCATATAATTTAAAAGAAAAAAAAATTCCTTTCACACTTTTGTAAAAATTAAAAAATACTTTGTTCAGAAAAAGAAAAGAAGATTCCTTTTAAAAAAATTATAAAAATTAAGTCATGGGTAAAAATGAATTTAAAAAATCATGTGATAATATTAAAAACAATTCTGAAAACATTTTTATAAAACATAAATAGGATGAAAAGTTATTTTCGACCGATGATAAAAATATAGTAGGTTTTCCATAAAAACATTATTTTGATATAAAAATTACTTAAAGAGAGTAAAATGAAATTTATAAATTTATTATTCAAAAATAACTGTAGGAGATTAAAAATTAAATGGATCTATTTGGTAAGGATAATATAATTTCCTCAATGTAAATTCAAGTATAAAAAATATCAATTAGAAAATATATTTAGAACAAAAACACCTTTCCACATTGCTAACTTTTGAATCATAATAACATGAAATAATAAAATCAAATGAAACATTAAATATCATAAAAATATGTTTATTTATGATATAATTTATCAAATTTAGATTATACACACCACTCAAAAGAAATAAGTGGTGAATATGCAATATTTCTCCCTGAAATTAAAGTGAGACTAGAAATCTCTTACATGAAGTATCTTCTTTCCTCATTCACATTCCAACCCCTTGTATGATAAATATATATTTATTATAAATTTATTCTATAACCATACTCTTATCTATCATACCATTTATGATTTATTTATTATATTTTATGATTTTTCTATTAAGAATTTGTTACTACAATCACTATTCTGGATAATAATTGCTTCATTTTTCAAGAATGATTCGGTTCAGTTGTCCTAATACTTGTAACATTACCATAGATAAATCATATATAAAATTTTAATCATAATATAAATATAATTTATATTCATTATACAAATATTTATATTTATCCATAAAATTTAGAGATATAAAAATGAATGACACCGTTCATGGAGATAGTAGGTCGTACTTATGTATAAACGATGTTTCAATTTTTCAACAGACGGAATGAAAAAATTCTAGATAATAATTATCCTTTTAATAATTATTATTAAATTATATAAATCATATATATCCCTAAAATCCATAATTATTTTCATCCATGTAAACGAAAGATGAAAAATAAATTATATTGCTTCATAAAAGTGGTTGTCCACACGTATGAACAAGTGATGTTATCATTTTACAAGAGTTTTGAAGGTAATAATGTAGATATGATATTATAATTACATAATAATAATTATTTAAAAAATATTATATATAAATATTAAGCACATTATAATTATCATCCATAAAATATGATGATGAAAAATGAATTGTATTGCTACGTGGAGACGGTAAGTCGTGCATACGCATAACTGATACTTTCACTTCCCATTTTATTGGAAAGATGGTATATAAAGATTGTTTCATAATAATAATAAAATTTTAGTATATTTAGGAATTTTAATATATTAATTTATGGTTAATACCATTTAATTAGAATATCTATAAGAATAAATTTATTGAATGATGTTGGGTAGAATGGTTACCTCTTCGTTGGTAGGCCTCTACTATATCTCCTATTAAGGGGCCTATAGATGGAAATTTTTGAATAAAAACACATATAAAACTGTTATAAAAAATTATATATGGAAATTGGATAGATTTTGGATGATCTAGAAGGTAAAATGTGGTGTAAAGAAGAGAAAGTGGGGTGTCCTTTTATAAAGGAGGGAGATAAAAAACTTTGAATTTATTAAAAGATTAAAATATAGTAAATTAATTATGAATAAAAATGATTCTAAATGAACATTAATTTTATTAAAAAAAATCTAGTGTCAAAATAAAATTATTAAAGGAAATTATGATAGGTTTTGGTATCATTTTAAACCTTATCTTTTTTATTAACCCCTTTGTTAACCATTTTTTACCTTAATTTTGGTAACAATTATTTCAATATTAAATGCCTAAGAATGTATTAATAAATGGAAACGAGACTTATAAATGGACCATAGTTGATATTTTAAACCATATTAAATTATATTGGATGAATAATTTTTTCTATGAATTTTGAATTATTTAATAATATATTATTTATTAAAAAATATAATTAATTTTAATTTTGGAACTATTCATTTAATTATACTTTCAAGATACCAAGAAAAATATAGAATTAGAATATAATTATATCACACATAAATAAAATTTCATATTTATCTAAAAAATTCATGTAACAAAATAAATCACTCAAATTATATAACTTTTAGTATTTTTAAAATTATTTATTTTATTTTCCTATTAATTGAATAAATATTATATAAGTGTTGTGTAAGAATTTAAGGTAAATATATAATTAATAAAAATTAGAAATAATTTTCCATCAATAAAATAATTTAATTTTAGGAAAATAAACATTAATATTCATTCATAACTTTCTTTTTTCCCTATGTTAACACATAATAGATATTTAAAAGTAAAAGAGTGAAATTTTGTATTTTTCTTTTTGTTAGTTAATATAAAGGTCAAAATAAAATAATTATGGAATAAATTGGACATATATTTTATAATTGGATGTAAGTATCTGAAATAAACTCATATTATAGGACAAAGGAAAGCTTTATATCAATTTTAAAGCTATATCCCAAAGTTTTAACCCTATTTTTCTCATTTTACTCTTACTTAGGTGACAAAATTTTACTAAGGTTAATATTCATATTGACCAAAAACAAAAGGGTACTATTTACTAAATTTTGAAATAAAAATTATAAAAATGGAATCCATTTTTTAGGATTTTATTTTTTTGAGTGGCAGAAATTAATTTTAAAATAAGCTTGTAATATGCAATGAAAAATGCTTCCTGAAAAATATATTTTTAAGGATAAAACTGGATTTATTCTTATCTCATTCCTAGAAAAAACATTATATGAATGTTAAAGAATTTTATTCAATATAAATTTTATAAATTTCATTAAAATAATTCACCAATATTAATTGATTTAATTTATTAAGATAAAAACGCATTGTGCACATAAATATAGTTTTCCAAAAAAACATCACCTTTATTTTCAAATGATTTTAATTTTAATTAATAATTAATTGATAACCAATGAATTAATTTTATACATATTTAAACCATAAATTTTTCATAATTTATTTATTACTATTCATACCCACCAGTCCAATGGCTAGGTTATAACAATATACTATATTATGATTCATTTATATTCGGGGTTGTGTGTGTTATAAACCATCAACGAAATTTTTATATGATGAAAAATGTATCATAAAATATTAGGGTGTTACACCTGTATATAACCTACACCTCCATATCAACTAAATCACCATAAATTAATTTCAAACATATCTCCACATTATCCATACAAACACACTATCAACCATAATAATTGCCACCACAATAATATCAAGGAAATATCAACACTCACCTTTCTAACCAACCCATAATCATAGAAAGGGATCTATATTCTAAAATATATATGAAAATAATAATAATACTAGTATAAACAAATAATCATTCAATAATCAATTATAATTCAACCAAATCATACAGAATTAAAGCAAATAAGGGCTTCACAAAGTATTCAACTTATATTAATTCCAATCAAATAATCTTTCCTTACCATATTAATTAATTTTATTCATTATAAAAAAATTAAGAGAGAAAAAGAACCTAATATACTGTCCATTAATAGTAGAAATAAATATTAAGTAATACATAATAAAAAATTATTATTCATATTAATTTTTTAAGGAATAATGGTAGTTTTAATAAATTATTCATTCAGTATCGTCCCTATCTTACATTATTTAATTTTTTCTATTGAGTTTTATGCATTTAAAATATGAAAAATATTTAAAGACCTATGATTTTCATAAATAAATATTTCATTTTTTTAGATGAATATTCATTACATTACAAAAAAAACATATCTAAGGATCATAAAGGTATAGTGTCTTCGGAAACATGGAAACTAAAAAAACAGGTTCATGAAAAATCAACATTAACTCCCACTTATTTCTTTATAACTATTAATATTCTTTACATATCATACTTAATACCATTATTCATATCCTTGGGAAATGAAATATGAGAAAAGGGTGAGATCAGAATCTCATTTAGTGTAAACAAGGTAGAGATCAATCATAATATGAGCATAAGGGCATATGAACATGAACATAACATTTGAAATTTATACCTTTCATAACAAAGATCATAATCTTAAGCCATGTAATAATTATTAGTATTTCATAATACATGAATCAAAAAGGAACATGATCCATGAGAGAATAACATTAATATAATACAAGAAATTATGGAATACAGATAAGCATAGAAAATCAGTTCATTAATAGTCAAGACTATTATAGTAGAATGGGTACACTCCCAAAATCATCATAGTAGTCATGGTTATATCCCAATACCATCATAGTGTACAAATTACCTTAATGAACTGGTTTCACTCCCCATTTCAGTCCTATTTATCTCATGAGGTATCAAATTTACCCAATGCATTAGAGGGAGATATAGTTATCACCCATCACATAATAAAAATCATACATATATGTTCCAAAATATCATAAATAATTCATCTTACCTAACCCATAAAAATAAATGGGTTTCATAAAAATTTCATCATAACATAAATCATGGGAAGGAAATGAGATTCAATGAAATCTTACCATAAGAAACATAAACCGGATTGTAATAACTTTGTTTAGAACACAACAAACCGATTCCATTAAAACCATTTTTAAAAAATTAAAAAATAGGTAAAATGACTTCAAAAAATTTTATGAGTATAGTAAAATACTTTTTCAAAACATTTTTATAATAAATGGATATGAATAATAAATATTCCTTAGTGTAGACTTAAACATAAATAATATCGAATAATAACGAGATTGTGAAATAAACTCTAACCTAAAGTCTCATATTTCACTATTCAAATTCAAACCTCCTATATAATATATATGGATTTATTATAAATTTATTAAATAAACATATATATTTTGTACCTTTTATGATTTATTTATAAATTCTTATCACCCCTTTAGTAATAATTTTTTATTAAAATCACTATTCTAGGCGATATCTGCTTCGTTATCCAGGATTAATTTGGTTCGATAGTCTTAGTCCTTAATCTTTGATCATGGTACCACCATTTACATAATTTTTATCATGATATATATATATATATTCACAATATAAATATTTATAATCATTCATAAAAATTTGAGATAGAAAAATGAATTAAACTGTTCATGGAGACAGTAGGTCGTATATATGTATGAACATTCTTTCCATTTTTCAACTGATGGAATGAATGAAAGTTAAATAATATTTCACCATTAAAAATCATTATTATAACATATATATCATATATATTCATGAAATTCATCATTACTACCATCCATTTTAAATATAAATGAAAAAAAATTACATCGCTTCATGGAGATGGTAGTCTATACGTACGCATGAGTGATAATATCATTTCCCAAAATATTGGATAAAAATAAGGTATAAATAATTGTATAATTTAATAATTATAATTTTCTCATAAATATAATATATAAATTTAAAACCCATCATAATACTCATCTGTAAATATGGTGGTTAAAATTAAATTGTATCACTACGTGGAGACGGTAAGTCGTACATACGCACAAATGAAACTTTCACTTTGTATTTGATAATAAAGGGGATATATAATGGATTTTTAACAATAATAATGTCTAATAATATTTATTATACATAATTTATTAATTTATGATAAATATAATAGATTTAGAGGAGGTAAAGAAGAGTAGAAATAGAAAGTGATCAATTAGAGTGATTACCTCTTCTTCGAAATGATTCCTTTATATTACCTCTAAAGGGATCTAGGGATGGTATTTTTGGAATATTGTAACCTCTATAATATATTAAGGGATGTTTAAGAGATAATTTTCAAGATTATGGTAAATATATAAGGTTACATAAGAAGTAAATATGTGAAGGAGTATGTGTCCTTTTCTAATTGAGGTGAGGGACACTTTTAGAATTTCTTAAAATATAAAATATAATAATAATATTGTTGATAAAAATACTTAAAAATGGTCATTAACTTGAACCTAAAGTAGGATATGGTTGAAATACCATCAAAAAATAATATTTGGATAGGTTTAAGTGCTATTTTAAACCTTATTTTTCTATCTGACACCTTAATTAACTTATTTTTCCATTAATAGTGGTAACATATCTTTCAATCTTAAAAGGCTATAATTTTACATATAAGAAAATTATTGACTCATAAATGGATAATTTACAACATTTTAAACCGTAATTTATCCCCTTTTTATTATTTACTATTTTAATGTTTTTTAAATAATTTAATAAAATATCATTATTGTCAATTTTAATACTATTCATTACTTTGACTTTAATAACATCAGGAAAACACTTAGAATTCAACCCAGTTATTTTAAAACATATGCAAAATGTTGTGTTCATAAAGAAAATTGTTATATCACCTTAATTATATCCATTTATAATACTTTTAATATTTTTAAAATCATTTATTTGATTTTTTTCATTAATTAAATAATTATTGCATCAACATTGTGTAAATATTTAAGTTAATTATTTAATTACTAAAAATTATAAATAAATTAAAATAATAAATATAATTTCATTTGGTATAAAAATTACTACTAATATTCTTTCATAATGAATTTTTTTCCTTATACGAACACATAAACGATATTTAAAACTAAGAGAGTGGCATTTTGTCACTTCCTTTGGTTTAAATAATATATATGTCGATTTCATGCATAATTGTCCATTAAATAACTAAATTTATAACCTTAAGTGTTTATGGTCGAATTAAATTCATAAAATAAGAATTACGATGAAAACGTATGGCCATATCATTTATTTTTAAACTAGACTAACCCAATTTAACCGTTTCCGAGGTGATAAATCTGACCACAGTTACTATTCACATTGATTAAAAATAAACATGGCTTAATTTAAAAATTTGAACCACATAATTCTTAACATGTAATTCATTTTATCTAATTCAAAACCTATAATTATTAAATACTAATTTTAACTAAGTGAAAAAATGCAAAAAAACTACTTTTTCAGAAAAATACATTTTTAAGCATAAAAGAAGATTTACTCGGATCTTATTCTTAGAAAAATATTTGTTGGATGTTTAAAAAATTTTATCATGTAAATAATATATTAATTTAATTAAAACCATTCACCAATAGAGATTAATTTTACATATTGATATAAAATTCATTCTACTCATAAAATAATTTTTTCTAAAAAATGATACTTTTATTTTAAAATATTTTTTATTTTTAATTATAATAATTTGATAACTAATGAATTAATTTTATAAATGTATACACCATATATTTTTCAACATTTATGTTTTATTATTCTTACCCATCAATATAATGGCTAGGAAATAACATGTACATAATATTTTGATAATGATACATGGTTCGTTTAAACTCATTGTTGCGTACAAAGAAATTATCAAATAAATAAGACTATTTAAAGAGAAATATTTCATATAAAATCACAGTGTTACAAAATATTCATTTATAATCACATACATGATCTATGATACTATCTATAAAGTTACATGATGCAATAATTAGAAGAAAATCATAATCTCATGCCAAGAAACACCACCATCCCATTTAATTTTATTAATTAACGATTATTATATTCCAATGTTCAATCTCAATAATTCACCCAATGAAAAATATACCATGATAATCCCACATTGACACAAATATAAAATAGAAGAATTATTTAATCCCCAACCATGATATGAAGCTACAACGATCACTGAGAATGGTAGAATTATGGATAAAGAACACCAATGTAAAACCACATCATGAACCCCCAAACCCTTGGGAAATAATAAATAATGAAACTACTTAGTTTAATGAGATCATATAATGATATTTATTAGTGTAATAAACCCATGATATGCATTATCAATATTCAATAAACACAACTTATAGAAAAAAGAACATAATATAGTGTATCTTCACTGAAGATAAATACATATGTTAATCTATGACATACTATTGATTAATACCACCTAAGATGCAACTAAATAACTCCTAAATTCATAGGTGGTATGGTGACTAGTGGATCCTTGATCATATCGAGGGGAACCTAAACCTTAAAAAGAGTTCTATTTCATTCTTTATAATATGAATATTTGTTCTATTCAAATATATCTTTTACCTATATTGAATTCATCCAAAGTACAAAAATAGTTGGGGTTACATCTATTTTATTTCAACTCTTTAATAAATAAAGAGTGCATTATATTTCAGTCATAATGGGTTCCATCTCATGGAACCCATAAAATACTAAATGTTGGCATATTATTCATTGAACTCTTCAATGAATATTAAATGATATAAATGAATCATCTTATGATTTATAAGTGATGTAAAACTATGTGGGGGAGTTTTTCATGAATGAAAAATCCACATCACAATCCTTATCATAGTTTATGATTGAGGAAAATAAAAGTTTATAATTCCTCTTTACAATACATGTTTTCCATGTCCTATGATATAAATTATATCAATATCATAGAATATGACCTAGTATATCATAGTCTATGATATACTCTTATTTTAGGGCATAAAAATTCTCTCACTTTCTCTAAAATCCCATAAGAAATTTATGTAAAACATCGCAACTCTTTATAAATCCATTTAAAAATATTTTTGATACTATTTATTAAACTCTCTTAATTTTGGAATAAGTGTTTTATCCAAAACTTTATCATTACCCAAATTCTTAATTGTGTGAACTTGTGGGAATTAGTATCATTGAAAAACAAAAATATGAAACCCTGATTTTATAGATATAAGAAAATAATATCCTCTAGAAAATATTAGTCCAACTCAAGCTACTAAGGGGCCAGCGTGATCTCTATCAAACATACTCATTCCTCCATATAAACATTTCAAAATCAAGATATATCATATATATTGTATGTATTCATATATAAGTCATTTTTCTATGATATTGAGTGACACTGGACATGTAATAGTTTCAATCTTGTATAGTTTATCTCATACTTTCTTGATTATCCAAAAAATACTAACTTGGTTGATGAATACATTACATGTCATTCATCTAGTGGATAATCACATAACATATTCCACATTAAAGTAGTTAAATACATCTTATTTGAATCAAATAATCATGACCATTTATTTCCTCATTCTAACTCAATCATGGGATAGATATATTATCTCATCAAATGATTGTATAGATCCTATATTGGTTAATATCTAACCGACATCCTGATCAAAAACATATTGAACCACCCATAAATATCTAATACATAAGTACTTTTAAGGAAAGGTATCAAAGTAGTATGGATATCATGTTAGGTACCTCACCAACCTCAGGCAAAAATAGTTCATAATAATCTTACAACCCTAAGTTTTTCAATGAATATATAATATTCCCTAGGATATACATAGTCAATTATACCAAATATTAAGTCTCAACATTTTATCCCATGAGTCCTCTTGTCATGCTAAACTTATCATATCATTACAACCCATAATACTTCATGACGATCATTGATAATGGATAACTCAATGTCATACTTTTAAGGGATATTATCATTCTTTTATTTGTGTAAAGTAAATTTTAGAACACATAAATAAATTATATATGGGGAATTAATTTTATTATAAAATCATGATATTTTATTTAACCATAAAATCAATCACTTATTTGACCTATAATAAGACACTCAACATGACCCACAAATATCTATTGTGGTAACAGTTTCAATAATGGATCACTACATTATGCTCTGTGTCTACCCAAAAGATCATAAAATTTCTACACTCAATGATATCTAATATGATGTGGTATTTATGAAGGATGTGTTTTGTATTCTGTTGAGACTGAGGTTCCTTGTCCCGAGTAATGAATCTATTATTATCATAGTAAATATTAATTTTTGTCCCAATTATAAGAACCGCCTCATGTTTATAAATTACATTTCTAGTATAAATCAATTTCTTTATAGCATCTGATGTTGCAATGTATTATACCTATGTTGTTGAGTCATCCACTATAGTATATTTGGAACCCTTCTAACTGATAGCTCCAACATTTAAGAAAATAAAAAAATTGGATTAAAATCATATGAAAACTTTATCAAATCGAAAACTTTCACTAGTGTAACCATTTATACAGATCTCATAATCTCCTCCAATAACCAAGAATATATCCTTAATTAGTCTACTAAAGGTTTTTTTTATTGGAATCTGTTGACTATCACCAGAATTGGATTCATATCTTCATGTTATGCTAAGAGAATAAGAAACATTGAGTTGAGTATATATAATGGAATAAATGATAGAGACTATGACTGACACATAAGGGAATTATATCCATACTTTATAATTATTTATAAGGATCCTGAAACTTTCTAATATGCATGATACACAATATTGGTAAATACCCTTTTTGATTTCTCCATGTCAAAACTATTTAACAAATTTCCAATATATGTGTCATATGTCAATCCAATCAAACTCTTATATATATATATATATATATCTTTATACTCAATATGTAGGTTGTGTCATCCATGTATTTTATAGAGAATCATTTTACCAACGACATCTTAATTGAATGCTACATTGAGATGTCATTTTCAAAAATAAGTATGTCATATACATAAAATATCAAAACTTCTATAACACTCCCACAAATACCTCTATATAAACAAGAGTAATTCATTTTCTTTATAAAATCAAACTCTTTTCTTGTAAAATAAAATAAGATATTCTAACTTTGAGAAGCTTATTTCAATCCATAAATAGGCTTTACAACTTTCATACCTTAGCAGAATGATTGGGAACTTCAAAGCCTTCTGGATATATCATATACACATACTTAACTAAATTCTTATTAAGGAAATTATTTTTGACATCCATTTTATATATTTCATAATCAAAGTGATTTTTTTAGAAATAAATATTGGAATGTACCTTAACATTTCTATATGTGAAAATTTATATTTATAGTAAATTCCATGAATTTTTTTGTGACACTTAGCCACCATGGATGATTTATAGGTATACACTCTATCATCCATGTTAGTTTTCTTTTGAAAAAACCCACTTGTACTTTATTGGTACCACCACTCTAGGTGAATCCAACAATTTATAAACATAGTTAGTGTATATGGAGTGCATTATAGATCCATGGATTTTAAATATTTCTCATATTTATAACTCTTAGTGGCCTCCTAGTAGGTAATGGGTTTATCTCCTATTAACATTACTTCATCATCATTTTCCATGATAAATCCACATATCTTAGGTTTCTATTGAATCATACCTGACCTGTGAGGTTTATGTGTAGCTTGAGTTGATTCTTCTTTCATAACTGTTTATGGAACTAGCTCAACTTCTATCTTAGGAACACTTTCTATTATTTGGTCTTGAACTTCCCCAAGTTCAAATTTCCTCTCACTAACACCTTTATTGATAAATTCATTATCAAGTAACTTATAAAATTATGTCACAAACACTTTATGATTGTTAGGTTTATAGAAATAATTTATATTAGTTTCCTTAGCATAACCAAAAAATAAGAACTTATCAGACTTAGGGTTAAGTTTTTTATGATTCCAAACATCCTACATGATCTTATCAACAACAAATATTCAAAAAAATACATATTGGGATATTTATCAGTTTAAATACAATATAGTATTTTTTATGAATAATGTATATGAAGCATGATTAATTAATAATGTTTCAATGTCCACAACATACCCCCATAATGAAATTCAAAGTTTCACTAACTCCTCATCGATCAAGACAAGTTCAATAAGGTATGGATCCTCCTATAATAGATATCATTCTACTATGGTTTTATAGTAATAGTGAGTGGTAGAGAAATACCACAATCCCAAAAATGATCAGTGAATTCTTGGACTCATTCTTCATTGCCCCAATCTAATTGAGGAATCTTAATAATTTTTCCTAGTTGATTTTTTAATTCATTATAAAACACTTTGAACCTTTCAAAATTTTCATACTTGTGTCTCATCAGAAACACATAATCATATCGAATAAATTCATCAGTATAAGTAATGAAGTACCTAAACCCACCAATTTTTTAGCACTAATTGGTTTATATACATCACTATGTATGAGTTCAATAGTTCACTATCCCTTTCACAATTTCAACTAAAATGTACTTTCGTCATTTTTTCTAATAAACAAGATTCACAATTATCAAACAATTTATAATAAAATGAGTTTGATAATCCATCTTAATGGATTATTTGGATGTTTTTATAATTTATATGTTCAATTCAACAATTATAAATGTAATTAGGATTAGTATTAACCCTGAACTTCTAAATATTTATGTTATATTTAGTATTTTCCATATATTGAATATATAAACCATTTATCATATTTATAAATCCAAAAATAATTTCATTATTATATATATAGAAACTATTTTTATTAATAATGAATCAAAAAACATCTGGTACAAACATGATACAAAAAATAAAATTTCTATTTATGGGTGGAATATAACAATAGTTCTCTAAATCTAAAACTAATTCACTTGGTAAAATTAAGATTGTAATTATTAACTTCTAATCTCATAACTCTTTCTCTATTACTGACATGAAGATCTACTTTACTCTTTTTCAATTCTCTTAAATATTTGAATCTTTGTTTTTCATCACAAATGTGTGATGCACACCCAATATCCAATACCCATGAGTTATAGATGGTAAAATCGGCCTCTATAACTTTCAAATTCAAATGATCATAATGCTTCTCTTTGATAACACTTATCAACCTTATATACCAATATAATATTATTTTATAGGTTATTCCTATATGGTATCACAACATTATTATCATGAAGTAATCCATATTTTAGAAAAATTACATATTTATGGGTTTGTATCATGTTTTATATCTTTTAATCAAGGACTTATAATGAAATTACTTTCTCTAAAAATGATGAACCCATACATTATATCAATATAGTGATCCAAGATCCATGTTTCACAAAGTATAATTCATTTCACCACATAGATATTTGGGTATAGAATCATCTCAATCATAATAGGTATAACTCTTGGAAAGTTTGGTGGACAACTCTTTACTCAAATACATTATATGTATTCACTCAAATCTATTCCTTTGGTATCATAATTCTTAATGTTTCCCAATTAAGTGTCACCCAATACTCAAAATGAGATTAAATTTCCTAAATTTTAGGGTATACATTTCCACAATTCCTTAAATAAGATAATCTGAGGTCACCCTGCTTTGATAGAACATTTCTACGAGAATGATCAAGTTCTTGACATGTTTTTTCTTTGTAAAGAATCTAATTCTTAATATTTAAAGATTATTATTTTAAAATTATCACAAACATAATATATATCACATGTATATTAAATTCATAACTATTTCATTATTTTTTATCTTTATTAACTCATGTTTTATTCCTTCATTTTTTATACTTTTGACAATTCAGTTTTGGAATCCCTATCCCATCCACCAAATTAATGTGTTCACAAAACAATAATGTGTAACTATTTAAACAACCCACCATTTTATGATAATCATCCAAAAAATTAAGTTAAACATATTTTTACAAATCCAAATGCATCGTATTCATAATTTATATGAACTCTTCAGGTAAAGGCTTATAGTTAAATGATATTGACAATCTTCACATGAGTAAGACCATATCCATCGATAGATAACCCCAACCTATCTAGAACATAAAATAAGCCTCCAAGATAGTGGTAAGTCCAACTTAATGTCCCTATACTTGGGTATACTTTAATCAAGTGAAAATACAATTCATAAAAACTCTAAAACCTAATATACTTAAGATATATTTTAATTATATTCAACCTCATCACTTCAATTACAAATTGCTGTCAAGGTATAAAAAAACTAAAACTTATGTTATCATACCTAGTATGTAATGCATGGAAAAATATCATAGTTGAAATTGATCACATGAAGTAATCTTACATAATATTCACAATTTAAGAACATTTTATAATAATGAATATTTAAAATAAAACTATTTATTTAGTTTCCATAAAATGAGATAAAAATATTAAATTTTCCTATTTAATTTAGGAAAAATATCATTTTACATGGCCTGAAAACATAATTTATAAATATTTTATAAAACATAAGAAAAAATATCAAAAATATTAATTTGTTTATATTTTTACCTATATCATATTTTATGAATGGAAACATGAATTATCGATCAGAAATTTAAATTGATGAATATGTAAAATAGTGCATGTATCCATAAAATTATATTATATAAATCCAATCATGCACTATGATTACTATCATTTCTTATGACTGGTGATATCGTAAGGATCTAGTCATATTTAACAATTTCATTGATATAATAATTATGCTATGATTTATAGGAAGTTAGGACATAATATTACTTTATGATATCACATAACATAACATATGGAATAGTTTAAATACATGTGTTTCATATATAGCATACCTCAATATATATGGGTATCGTACACTATGATGAATCTAAACAGAAGAATAATAAATTATCACACATTACAATATAGCATGAATCCCTATATGATAATTAAATTAAAAAAACAATAGAATACACATTCATCCATTGATGAAAAAACCTATGATACCACTAATGGGTTTAGGAATATAATCTAATTATATTTATTAGTGGATGAAACCAATGATATGCCTAATTAATCTTCAATGGATGCACCTTGTAGAAAAAAAAGAGAAAACAACAATGTAACTTCATTGATGAGTAATCTATCTTTTACTCTTCAATGTATGCTAAATAAAGATCACATAAGCAGTAGTTGAATACCTCCTACCTCTATTGGTGGTACACTTGTAAATGTATATTTGATCATATAGAGAGGAACATAAACTATATAAAAGGGTGGTAGTGCCTTCTTCTAAATATGAATGTTGTTTCAAGTATAAAAGAGCTATGAATGTAATATCCCTGAATCCAATAGCCTAGATCCAGTGTTTTCATTATTAAATTTGTATGAGATAAAAGAAATCATACCACATGATATAAATTAGTTTAGCGGTCTCAAAAAACTAGATACATATTTAATTCTCTTATTTTAATAGAAATATAAAAAAATATAATAATAAACATTCTTGAATCCTTGAAATCATTAATAATATCCTTCTTCATATCCTGGGGAAAGGAAAAAACAAAGGGTGATATCAAATGTTTGTAAGGGTTTTGAAAATGAAATCTATCATAAGTAAATAAGGTATAATAAATATAAAAGAGTGGATAATCAAGACACATTCTATTCAATAAACAACTTGAGTTTAATGAAATGAACAACTAAATTCAACATTAAAACCACTTGGATAATGAAAAATAAATTCCTAATAAATGAAGTACGTAAATGTAGACATTTTTTATCTCACCATAAAGGAATTGGACAATATTTCATGAATCATAACATCAAGTCCTTGACCAATACATTCTTAATAAATGAGAATGCATGAACTATATACCCATTTAATATGGAATACCTATTGTTTTATATCATAACACATGTCGATTTATTGACGAGAAATATATAACTAAGCCACATCCGTCTCTTTCATGTACTATGAATTACTCATATATTGAATTATAAACAAAATTCATTCTAAAAATTCCTCATAAATCAATAATTATCTATATTGAATCAATAATACTAAATATTTCACTAATAAATGAAATAAATTTCATAATAAATTTTATTGAAATAATAACATATATATAAATGTTATATGATTGATACAACATCAAAGTGATTTAATTGATTTCATATAAACCCATTATTCATAAAATATAGACATGGATTAAAAATATTGTCTAAAGAAATGACAGAGAGTGATAAAGAATGTTATCGTGAGAAATTTAACAACCAAAAAACCATAAACCTATAAAGAATGAAAGAAGACCATCAATTATAAAAAATGAAGGTTTTGTTGTAATTTTTTAAAAATATAAAATAAAATATAATCATGAAATTAAAAATAACTACCTTTTATCTTTGTGTAAGAAAAAAGTTATAAATCACTTTCTAATTTCTTTCCACACCTTTAAGAAAACAATACATGTCTCTTTTGATAACATGTTAAATAAAGATTCCTAGAATATTGATAAAAACATTATTTGAAAATAAATATGTAAAATAATATAATAATCTTCAATGTAAATAATGGTTATGATGGTAGGAAATTGTTTTCATGTGATAAACATTAAAATAAAGATTCCTTTCACACTTTTGAAAAAAAAATTCCAAAAAATAATCATTTGGAAAACAAAAAAAAAGATTCCTTTTAAAAATTGTATAGAAATTAAAATATGGTTAAAAATTACTTCTAAAATTCATTTTTTTAAATATTAATATTCTCAAAATATTTATAAGAACCTCTACATGGAAGAAAAAGAGTTTGAAGGAAGACATTAAATCATGATTTTTTTTAAAAGTCCATTACAAGTAACTCACTTATTAGTTCTTAAATCAATAAGAGAATAAATGTAAAATAAATATTTAAACCCCAAATATAACTATAGGAAAATAAAATATATGGGGGTTAATAGATTAGGATCATATAATTTTACCACTAGAAATATGTACATAAATAATCCCTAAATAAAATTAGATTGTAATAGAAATACCTTAATATGGATCTCTACTTAGTCGTATGCATTTCATCCTTATATATTATGAATTTAAATTTATTTCATACATTCATAAAAAACTATATGTATTCCAATTTTTAAGGTCATTTTATAATCATGTTATATTCATCCATTAAATAGTTCGTGCTTACGCCGACCATTTATGGTTGTTTAGTTATTTTCTCCCAAATTACTTTGGTATATTTTTCTTGGTTAAATGTATTATGGAATGTTTTGATCATATCCATAATTTTATAATTTATTTAATATAATTTTTATTCATTATATTTAATTTTATAACCATTCATTCATATTGGTAATATAAGAATGAATCACATCACTTCGTGGAGATGGTAGTACACACGTATGCCTAGGCATCATAACCATTTCCTAATGGATGGAAGGTTAAAAAACCTGATGATGTATTATATTTTAGTAATATTAACAATGTGATGAATATAATATATATCCATTAATTCCATATTTATAACTATCCAAGTAAATCAGTGAAGGAAAATGAATTACACCGCTAAGTGGAGAAGGTGGACCATACATATACAAGAGCGATATTTTTTCCATGGGACGGAAAGGAAATAGAAAATCAATATAATAATAAAATAAAAATGTATTCATATCATGAATATAGTTATTTAATTATGTTAATACAGTTATTGATAATTGGGAATAGTTTTAAGAAGAATGGAACATGAAAATTCCCAATAAGAATATATACCCATTCTTTTGGTAACCTCAATTAACTTACACCTTAAGCCTTATTGAAGTGGTATTTGGGTGATATAAAGTTCTATATGTTGTGAGTAGGAATTTTGGTAAGGTATTTGGGTAGGTCTTAGTTGATATAATTGGATCATGTAGTGTATATAAGAGAGGATAGGGTAATCCCTTTAATAATTGAGGTGGGTGGAAAATTTGTAAATTTGTGAAACTTTATTATATAATATATGTATTACTCAAGTAACATAGCTCATAATATTAATATGTTTCAATACGATAAGTATTAGGTCAAAATACAACCAAAAAATAGGTCTAAAAATGTTTTTATGTTATCTTAGAGCCATATCCCTTTATTTTAAGCAGTTTTCTAATTCTACCTTTAATCAAAGTGGTAAATATTTATCACAGTTATTATTCATTATGAACAAAAAATAAGTTGAGATTATTACATAATTTTAATTATAATAATTCAAAACATTGAATCTATTTTATATTATTCAATTTCTTTAAGCACTAAAAATCAGTTTTAATAGATTTTCATAAAATTAAACGAAAATCGTTTGAAGAAAAAAAATTAAGAAAAAATATGATTTATAAAAAAATAAAGTATAATGTTGATTCCAATGGAACTTATTGGATTATGTTAAATAAAAGGATACTTATTTTTCTTTACCACAAAACTAAAATGGAAATGAATCTTGTAAATACTTTATTAATAGAGATGAACTAGAAATAATTTTTATTTGAACAAAAACATTACTTTGATTTCCAAAATATTAAGAAAATATTTTTAAATTTAAATATATATATTTATATTAATTATATTAATTAATAAATATTTTTTTTATAATATTTTTTCATAAAAATTCAAGTTATGCTTTTATCGTTATAATTTTATAATATTAGTAGTTTTTATAAAGTTATAATCATTCTCTATTCATCCAAAAATCAACTATTTATAAAAAATTTCAGAAATTCAATCTAAGATAATTTTCACATGATAAATTAAAATTTTGAATTTATTTGATAAAATTAAATTTTTAAAATTTTGGATTTTATTTATTAATCTTGTTCCTGAATAAATCTATGTTCATTATTCTATTGTTTATTTAGAAAGATAATCCGACTTAATATAATTGAAGATCGAGTGTTATATTATTTCCTCCAAAAATTTCATCCTTGAAATTTATAAATGTCACCTCATTAATAGATGTGAGTATCTCTTCATCATAACATCTTCCAGATCCCATTTTTCTTCTTTTATATTATGATTTCTTCAATGTACCTCCACTAATTGATTCGTCTAATTCTGCAACACTTGTTCTATAGTGTTAAGAATAAGGTAGGATCTTCAATTTAAGATAAATTAGGTTTTAATTATACTTCCTCAAATGTGATAAAATGCATTGATTCTCGTATGTACATTCTCAATAAATAGATATGGAATACATCATGAATTTTATAGTGGCTATGTGGAGTTACCAAATGATAAGCGATAGCACGAATTATTTTGAGGATTTCGAAAGGCCCGATATACATAGGACTTAGTTTCCCTTTCTTGTAAAACCTTACAAAACCCTTCCTTGAAAATAACTTCAATAAAACATGATCTCACACTTGAAATTATAAATCCTTCCATTGATTATCATTATAGTTATTTTTTCTACCGTGATCTATTTTAATGTGGTTTTGAATAACTATCACTTTCATCATTGTATCCTCAAACAAATTTGGGCCTCAAATATTTCTTTAACTGACTCCATCCTAAAAAATTAGGGTACAACATATTTTTTCATACAATGCTTCACATGTTGTCATTTAAATGTGTGAATGGAAAATATTATTATATGTGAATTCCACCAAAGGAAAATAATGACCCAATATTACATGAAATTAAAGTGATTATGACCATAACATGTGTTCTAATGTTAGAATAAACATTTTGAAATTACCATATATCTAAGGATAATAATTAGTGCTCAAATATTACTCAGTGTCAAGAGCCTTCTAAGGACTCTTCTAGAATTTTAATATAAATAATGGGTCATTATCATATACAATTGAAATAGGTTCACCAAGAAGTCTCAAAAATTCATTAATATATAGTTTCACAAGGCACTAAAGATGTTAATCTTTCCTTATATTAGGGAAATGTGAAAAACTGTTAAGGTAATCAAGAATAACCCATATAGAATCATTATTTCTAGGAATTTTTGAAAATATCGAGATGATATACTTAGTAAAATTATCTAATTTTCATACAAGAATATGTATAGGATACATGAATCCTTTATGATATTGTCTCTTGGAATTTACCTATTGATAAACTAGACATATAGATATATAGTTTACAATGTCTTGTTTTGTATTATCCATAAAAAATATTCCTTTAAATCCCAACACATTTTAGTGCTAATGGGGTGTATTGAAAAATTTATTCCATAAGATTAATTTAATAAATATCTCTTTATATTAAGATTAGATGGAACACATAAAATTTTTCAAATTTAATTGTATCATATTCATAGATGATTTCAACCAACTTCTCATCATTCAGGGCTTTAATTTTATTTTATATATTCTTATTATCGTGATGGGAACATAGTAATTTATATACTAAGGATGCATTAGAAATAATTTGGAATTGATGTGATGTTACCCTTCCTTAATGATTCCCATATCTAGCTTTATTAAATCTATGAATATAGGATCTTTAGAAATCCTTATTTTAGTCAAAATCCCATGATATTTTCTACTCAATGCATCATCCTCCTTATTTCCCTTCCCAGGTTGGTAATGAATTGATAAATTGTAATCATTTAGTATTTTTATTCATTAAAATTGCATCATGTTTGTCTCCTTCTATGATAATAATGTATTTCAAACTTTTAGGATCTATATATATTTCATATTTCTCACCATAAAGGCAGTGTCTCCATTACGTCAATGCAATGATTAAGACAACCAAGTCAATATAATCAGTTATATAATTCTATTCAAGAATATTTAATTACCTTGATATATAAGCAATGACTGTATCATTCTATATAAGGACACATCCAAGTCACTTCTTTGATGCATCACTATATATCACAAATCCATCCCCTACTAATTGTAAAGTCAATATTGGTTCATTGACCAATATCCACTTTAATTATTCAAAACCTTTTCACATTGTTCCAATCATATATAATTAATCCTTCTGTATGTCAACTTGATTAATGGGTTAGATAATTGAGTAAAATTTTGAACTGATTATCGATAGAAACAAAGCAATCTAACAAAAATGCATACCTTGATTCTATTATTTGGAATTGGACATTCCACCACTACCTATGTCCTCAAATAATTTACTGATATTCCATCCTTAGAGACATCATGGATAAGAAAAGAAACTCACTAAATATAGAATTCACATTTTCTAAATTTTCCAAATAATTCTGTTTATCTAAGAGTATTAATAATGATCAAAGAAATATCATTCTCATCATGACTTTTAGAGTGTATAAATATATAATGAATAAATACTACAATGAAATTATCTAGATAATCCTAGAATAATTTTTTCATTTGATCCATAAAAACATAGTATTCATTAGTCAATCCAAATGGTATTACTATAAATTTTTTATGTCTATACCTCGTATAAAACGTATTCTTTGGAATATCATCATTATTTACTCACAATTAATGATATCCAGAATGGGGATAAATATTTGAAAAATATTGAGTTCTTTAAGTTTAATTAAAAAATTCATCAAAGTGGGTAATATGATACTTTATTTATTGTAATGGAATTTATTTCAATGTAATTGATATAGAACCTCATAGATCTATCCTTTTTCTTAACAAAAATAACTGAGTCTTCAAATGGTAAAACATTAGGTTATATATATATCCCTTATCAAAAAATATTATTTGTTTTTTCAATAGTTCCACTAATTCTACTATGTCCATCCTATAGAGAGTCTAAGGTATTGGTTTTACATATAAGAGGATATCAATAGCAAACTAAACTTTATGCTCAGGTGGATGTCTATGAATATATTTAGGAAAACATCAATTTATTCCTGCATAATAGTTATATTTTTTATTATACAGATACTTTACCCATTGATAGATTTCATCTAATATTATTCTCCAATAATTTCATTAAATAGAGATACTCGAGGTGGATCCAGATAAGATTCTGATGATGTAATATCCCCTCTGAAGATAAGATATTCTATGTATCCACCATGGATTGTAATCTCCTTATCCTAGTAATAAATTTTCAAATAATAATTTGAAATCTAGTTTACAATAAGTATTATACAAAATTCAACTATAGGTATAATAATCAAGTTCAAAAATGGGGTATGTCTATGTATCATAATGAGAATTAACTATAATATCTCTTTTTTAAAAAAAATTCTACTATGAGTCATGGTTAACAAACCATTTATTAAGGATCTAAGAAAATATATAATTTTATTGGAAAACATGGAAGATATAAAAGGGTGAAAAGACATAGAATCAAATAAATAATTATATAAACACGAGTTTACGATCAAAATGATTTCCACTATATCTTTTATAAATTAAACATCAGCTATATTAATCACATAACCATAGCCTTCTCCCCTTGTACACTTCTATTTGAGTTTCCATTAATGCTCGGGACATTGGTTTGAATAATTACACATCTATTTTAATATTAATCACTAGATTTTTGCAGTTTATTTCTTTTACTTACATTCATGATCCCTATAACCCCTTTCTATGTACATAAAATAAACTCATCTTCCCATTAAGAAATTACTTCGTGGTTTCTTTATAAAATTATCATTTATTAAAAATCTTATCTTATATTTCATATTCATTGACACATTTCTTTTTTTTCTTGGTGCTCATTTAACCTCTTCTTTTAAATATTTCCCATGAAGATATATGTTTTGGAAAATTATTTCACTATCTTAATGATACTTTATACTACATCATCATATGATAATTTTTTTTTGAGAAAATAGATCCCTTCAAATACTTGAGTTTAGCTTAGAAGAGAAAAATTCAATATTTCTTTCTAGATTATGTATATAGATTAAAAAAATTCTTGTATAATTTTTTAATGTTATCCTCATTCTTTACAAGACATTCTTCTTCATTTTATTTCAAAGTGAGTAATTTCTTCTCAATTTCATCTCACTTCTCTTAAGGAAAGTATTTCTTGAAGAATATTACTTTAAAAGTTATTCATTCCAAAAAAAATTATTACATAAACCACTTTAGTGTTCTAGATCATTGACCACCATTGATTATTGTTGGTCGGAGTGGATACTCAAGATGGGGGTGAACTGAGTTCCAATTAAAATTTCTGTTAAAAACTTTTAGGATTAAATTTCCCCAAATTAAAATGGCCCAGTCAATTAAGGTAGAAGATATATAAGGGACTTATTGCTCAAAAGGTTTCTCAAAGGTTGATTAGTCCTTAGTTGAATCAGTATGAGAACTAATTCGACTTTTCAAATAAGTTTACTAAACAAATCAGATATACACACTAACCAGAACTAACTATCAGAGTGAATGTAAAAACAAATTTCTATCTTTGAAAATATAAGCACCATGGATAAATGTAAAATAGAGTAATGAAGGATGAACACAACAACTTAAACAGGAGTTTCAATCTTAAGTCAGGACCTATTCATCTCCACTTGGTGATCACCTGCCACCAAGAAATTATATTAAAAAGTGATACACATCCTGTATCGGGCTTTACAACAGTTTTCACAAACTGTCCAGGTTTTGTAACCTCTACCACAGTTATACGTGGGAATAATATAACAACCAAGCCACACTAGGATTCTTCTACAGTTATACATGGGAAACAAGTATAAAGAGAGTTTGGTATGTGGATTTTTAGTATCCTTAAGTTCAAGCACAAGAGTCGGTGTGTGTAACACAGACACACTGCTCACAAATGTAAAATCATTAAACACAATAGAGCTAAAGATAGAAGTGATAAGTTTAGAATGCTCTATTGTGTTGGCAGATCAGCTCTGGACTCATTGGAATGAAGTAAATGAAGCTTTGTTCCTTCTCTACAAGTTGCCTCCAAAACAGAGTGTCACAACTTCTAGGTTCTGACTTCCAGATGTATAGATGATCAGCTTCATGGGTTTGAAGCTCTTTTGCAACACACCACTACAGCTTGAAGAGGTTCTTTTAATAGATCTTCATGAAGCTCTTTTTTTCATCAGAAGGAGTGCTTGAGTGTTCTTCAGATTGTGTATGTTTCTCTCTTATGATTATTCTGTGTATATTCAATGTGTCCACGCTTGTCTCTTGTTTCTGTGTCTTCTTCATATATATCTCTGTGGTGATTATATATATATATATATACACTTTTCCAGCTGAGATTTTTTTTATTTGGTTCAGTAGAGGCCGACAAGAGAAATGTTTCAACCATGTGTGGTCTTCCTCGTACATCGTATTGTCTCCCGATATGCCTGCAAATAACATTAAATAATTTCAGGTGCATTCATTTGCCCATACATGACCATTATAATAACAATAGTAAAATTGCTACAGAAAATAATAGAATATCATTAGACTGGTAGCAGATGCATGTCACGCGGTAGACTTAAACGGTAGTCTTTCCAACTGTGGACTTCATCGGTAGGCTCTTTGTATATAGGCATATAACGGTAGACTTTGTGTCAGTGGATGTCTTGTAACGGTAGCTGTTACTCTATGTAACAGTCTCTCTTAATCAGTGGACTTTATCAGTAGGCTATTCAACTGTGAGCTTCATTAGTAGGCTTGATCAGTGGTAGACTCCAACAGTAAGCTTATAACAGAAGCTTTGTAACATCAGACTACTTCAACAGTGACCTTTCCAACTATAGAAATCTCAACAGGTAATTTCATTAACGGTGGAGTATGTCCATTAGTAGTCTTTAAACAAAAGTCGACTATCTTGACAGTAGAAGTTGTCTAGTAGTAGCCTTCTACTAGTGGTAGACTTGTCCAACTGTAGGCTTGAGAAGTGAAGTTCTTCAACAGAAGACTTGAGAAAGAGTTTGACAGTGAACTTCAAACAAAAGCCTTGTCACATTAGTGACCTTGTGACAATGACTCTTTGTCTATGAGCCTTGATAAGCAGATCAATGGTAGACTTTGAACAGATGAATCTAACCAGTATCCCTTAATAGTGAACATATATTTAGATAAAAGTAAACTGTAAACTGATGCAGCAAAGTCATGAGAATAAGAGTATACATTGTTTAAGATAAAATAATTATAAATATAGATTAAAAAGAGATAACAAAGGAATTAATATATCATGATCAATATTTAAACATGAATTGGGATTATCAAAACAGGTGAGTCCAACAATCTCCCCCTTTTTGATAACCACAAATTATGCCAGTATATATTAATGATAGATATCATATATAATATAGTTACTAAACATTGTTCAAAAATGTCTCATGTATTAGAGATTAATAAGAGTGTAAAACTATAAAATATTGGTACATGGTATCATATTAGCTTATTGGCATATTTCTCCCCAATCACATGATTAGTCTAGAATTAGCACATTATTTATACCCCTTTGTGATTAGAAAAAAGAAGCACAAATAGAGAGAATAGAGAAATCTTGTATTAATAAAAGTATAGTACATGACCCAAAAAGTATACAGAGTCCCTATCAAAAGACATAAACAGCCTCAATCCACATCATTCGTAGGTAAGTGGTCTTTCCCTTTAGAAGAAGAAGATGGAGGATGCACCAGTGGATTAGCAGGTTTAGGAATTGCTGCAGGAATGACTGGAGGGGTAGCAATAGAAGCTCCTGTGGGTCTGTAGTGGGTAGCTGGCTAAGGGATCTGTGGAGTAATGCTTCTTATAGCTTCAGTAGGAGACATCGTAGAAGAACCACTGGGTTGAGATGCAGGTAAGGCAGGAGGGATGATGATAGGGGTGCAGTCCACATGGAGAAAGGGTAGAAGAAGGTTTTGGAAATCCATAATAATGCTTCTTCATCTTTCCATAATAGATAAAAAATCATCTTTATTTCCCAAAAATTTATACAAAGTAGTGTTCAATTCTCTCAGTTTGCTGACCTGCTCCCTGAATGCCTGATTCACTAGAGGCAGCTTCATAATCTCTATCAAAAGCTTGAAGTGGTTGGACATTTGATGCTTGGTATAGACCTTCTCAAAGTAAGAATCTAACTTATTTGTAATGGCCTCCTAAGAAGCAGTAGCTGACCACAAGTGATCACAAACAAAACTGATGACTTCCCTAGTGGTAGAAAGTACCTGAGAATCAGAGGTGCCACTGGTACTGGCCTTAGAAAGTTCTTCCTAGATCACATTTCTGATCTCATCAATGTCCACATAGGAGCTAGATGAGGGAAGGGGTTTGACCGAGAAGGCTACTGTCTCTTTGAAAGATTGAGTCAAGTAACCAATCACCTTCTGAACAAGTGCTTCATGACTGTTCATGTGTTCTTTGACTAAAGTCTTAAAAGCCTCAAAAACTTCCACAAACTGCTTGACTTCCTCTTTGATATATCTAATCTCAGCACTCACTTGGTTTTGAGAATTGCTCATTGAAGTCAATGAAGCAACTGATTGTCTCAGAGAAACCACAACTCTTGTCCAACTTTCAATTTGAGTATGGCAGACTTTAACTTCATCCATCATTTCTTTCACTAGTCTAGACACAACACATCCTAGAGACAGCTCTAGGGATTTCTCCACACTCCTCAGCTCCTCAACAAGGCTATTCTTCAAATCTTCCACTGATTCTTTTAGCTCCTCTTTAATTTCAAATTTTAAGGACTCAAGGTCCTCCTTGGTTGCTAATTTGTTAGCCACAATTACTGGAATACTTTCAGGTAGGATAACAGAATTCCTTTGAGGCTGGTCTTCCTCATCCTAATCTCCATAATTGAATCCAAGTACTATATATCCTGGATCTGATGACCAACACTCTATTTCATATAGCACAGAAACTGAACCGAGATGCTCCCCATCACTTAGAGATCTCTCCTGAGTATTCTCCTCTACTTGTTCTACTCTAGGTAACTCCACAGCCTCTTCTGCAACTCCAGCAGTTTCAACAACAGTTTGTATTGATGGTTCACCAGTGAGGTGAGTCACAGCCTTCACTGAGTCATCAATGAATTCCATATCAATGGTAGTAGATGCCACTCATGCTTCCTGATCAAACATTGTCTTGTCTGTATTATCTATCAGAGGGCTCAAATTGAGATCTTCTTCTTCATTGTCCTCATCATTAGCTTCAGCAACAACCTCCTTTACTTCATCCTTTTCACAAGATTCCTCTTACTCATCCTCTTCAAATGTGTCCTTGACAATATTATGATATGCTTCTTCTTCTTCATTGGTCTCAGTATCACTATCCTTAAGAATATTCTCTCTTCTTGGCAGTTCTTCTAGATGGCCAGCTACTCCGAAAGCTACTATCCTTACAGGACTATGAGGCAAATCAGGGTCACTCCCATCATCAATGGGGGTGTTTTCTCATTGAGGGTCCACAACTCCTTCAGCTTCCTCTTCCTCATCTGAATAAGCCAGTTCTGGATCATCATGCTTCAGACCTGAATCTCTCTGGTCTTTTAGCCTAGATGGGTGTGTAGTAGGGTCAAACTTTTCATATTCCTTTCCTTCATCATTCACCCATGCCTTCTTCCAGGGATTCTAGCTAATTTTCATAAATTTTCAAATCACCTTGGAGATACAAACACTGTTCTTAGCCACTATCATCTCTTCTTGATTTCCAGCCACACCCTTTACCTTTAGCATTACTGAAATAAGCTTGGCATGGAATAGGGAATTGGATTTTGAGATTGCCTTGGTCATATCCTCCAATTGAGCCATTAGTAACCTGCATAGGTTAATCTTCTTTCCATTCTTTAGTAAGTACATCAGGAATATGTCCTGGTACTTTACCACTGCAAAATCGCCTCTTCTGGGACTAAGTACATGCTGAATAAATTTGAATAAAAGCCTGTCTTCTCCATTCATCTCAGCTACAATGATCTTCCTTGATTTTCCATTTCCTGTCAGTTCTTTGAGAGATTTTTTCATATTCAAAAACATAATTGTCTAGAGGAGCTACTCCAGAGTAGTAATCATATACTCCTTCATGAGTAACTCTCAAACAGGTACCCCACTCAGCAGACGAGAAACTGACTTCATTTCCATTGACTCTGGATATTAGCTTATGCACATCATCTTCCTCTTCAAACTTCATATATTCATATAATTCTTTCACAAGCTTTGTGTAGTACAGTACATTGTTGTTGGCAAAGAATTTGGTCGATCCTTCGGCATCTACTACTTCCAGTACTAATGAATTTCTTGATAGCATCCATTCTTCACCTAACTCCTTCTCGGCAAATATTTCTCTCTTGGTCAAATGTGGATTTACAGGTCCCATTGGAGTAATACTGGTGCCACTGGATTTGGCTCGAGTCCTCTTTGGCCTTGGTGTATCCTCATTGAAAGTCAGGGGTCACTTGGTTCTAGCCATGGAGATTGAAGGAGGTTTGAGGATTCAGGTGAAGGGTTAGGGTTTTGAAATTTCGAGAGCAAGGTTTGAGATTGAGAGAGGAAGGTGGATTGAGATACATTCATCGCCTTTGGTTTTATCATTTAGGGATTAAAAAAAATAAAATAGAAATAATAAATAAGAATAAAAATAGTTTGAATTCCCATAAAAATAAATACAAACAACAAGGTATCCAACAGTGATATGTACCAGTAGGGTACACCGGTGAGGTGCAATAGTGAGGTATAACAGTGAGGTCCAACTATGAGTTATAACTGGGAGGTCCAACTGTGTGGTCTAATAGTGAGGTCTAACTATGTGGTCTAACTGTGTGGTCTAACAGTGAGGTCTAACAGTGAGGTCTAACTGTGTGGTCTAACAGTGAGGTCTAACTGTGAGGTCTAACAGTGGGGTCTAACTGTGTGGTCTAACAGTGAGGTATAACTGTGTGGTCTCCTATGCTAAATTTAATCATACCTAACTCATGGTTGATATAATTTAACCTCTCAGAATTCAAAGGATTTGTGAATATATTAGCTAATTGATGTTCAGTTCCAATGAATTCAAGAGTGATATCACCCTTTTGATAATGATCTCTCAAAAAGTGATGTCGCACATAAATATGCTTTGTCCTAGCATGAGATACTGGATTTTTGGAAATGTTAATAGCACTTGTGTTGTCACACTTTATAGAGACATGTTTGAATTGATATCCATAGTCTAGTAAAGTGTGTTTCATCCACATAATTTGAGCACAACAACTACCAGCAGCTATGTACTCAGCTTCAGTAGTAGATAATGAAATAGAGTTCTGATTCTTACTACACCAAGATACTAGTGACTTGCCTAAAGTGTGACATGTCCTAGAGGTGCTTTTTCTATCTAACTTGCAACCAGAAAAATCATCATCAGAATAACTCAACAAATCAAATGATTATCCTTTTGGATAAAATAGTCCTAAGTTGGGAGTATGTTTGAGATATTTAAAAATTATTTTAACAGCAGTTAAATGAGACTCTTTCGGATTGGCTTCAAAGCGAGCACACATGCATAAACTAAACATGATGTCAGGTCTATTAGCTGTAAGATAGAGTAGACTCCCTATCATACCTCTGTAGTTGGTTTGATCCACTGGTTCTCCAGCTTCATCAGTATCCAACTTACAGGTGGTACTCATAGGTGTGTCACAACCTTTACTACCATCTAAAGAAAAACATTTTAAATGATCATTAATATATTTATTTTGATTCAAAACAATTCCATTTTTATTTTAAAAGATATGAAATCCAAGGAAAAATTTGAGTTCTCCCATTAAAATCATTTCAAACTCATTTTGCATCATTTTTGAAAAATCAGTACATAATGAATTTTTATAAGATCTAAAAATAATGTCATCCACATAAATTTGTACTATCAAAACATCTTTAGAAATCCATTTAATGAAAAGAGTAGGATCAACTATCCCTTTGGTAAAACCTTTTGAAATAAGAAAAGAGTTGAGCCTATCATACCATGCTATTGGAGCTTGTTTTAAGCCATATAAAGCTTTAGATAGTTTAAAAACAAGATTGGAGAAATGGGGATTTGTAAAACTAGGAGGTTGTTCAAAAAATACATCCTCAACTATATACCCATATAGAAAAGCACTTTTAACATCCATTTGATAAAGTTTTAAATTTAGATGAGCTGCATATCCAAGTAGTATCCTAATAGCTTCTAGTCTAGCTACAGGTGCAAAGGTCTCCTCATAGTCTATTCCTTCCTCTTAACTATATCCTTGTGCTACTAGGCTATCTTTGTTTCTAACTATATTCCCAGACTCATCTACTTTGTTCTTAAACACCCATTTAGTGCCTATGGTCAAAGTGTATTTAGGTCTTTCCACTAATTCCCATACTTTGTTTCTTTCGAACTGATTTAGTTCCTCTTGCATAGCCATTACCCAAAATTCATCATTGATAGAGTCATTAATATTTTTGGGTTCAAGCTGTGAAAGAAAATCTTGATGTTCAACCTGGTTTCTTAGAGAAGCTCTAGTTTGTGTTCCTCTATTTAAATCACCTACAACAACATCTAGAGGATGATTCTTGAGAGTCCTAACACCTATAGTAAGGGTTGAAATCGATTCTTCATTGTTGTCTATTGGTTCAGAATTGGTAGGAGCAGATTCTGGAAAATTCCCAGAACTGGATACTTTTACAGGGGATTCACTATTCTTATCATTAAAGTTCAGATTTGACAAATCTGTCTCAAGATTTTCAAGAGAGGTTTTAGGCTCATGTAGATCAATCTCATCGAAATTGATATGAACTTATTCTTCCACACATTTTGTTTTCTTATTGAACACTCTGTAGGCTTTACTTGAAATAGAATAACCCAAGAAAATTCCTTCATCACTTTTGGGAGAAAATTTTTCAAGATTATCTTTAGTATTAAGAATAAAGACTTTGCAACCAAAAACTCTAAAATAATTAACCTTAGGATTCTTATTATTCCAAATTTCATAAGGGTTCCTTTTTAGAATAGGTCTAATTAAAAATCTATTGATAACATAACAAGCTGTATTTACAGCTTCAACCCAAAAATAAAGAGGTAAGTCATACTCATTAAGCATAGTGCTTGAAATTTCTTGAAGGGTCCTATTTCTTCTTTCTACAACTCCATTTTGTTGAGGTGTCCTAGGGGTAGAAAAGTTGTGATTATATCCATTATGTGAGCATTAAGATTCAAACTCATGATTCTCAAACTCATGGCCATGATCACTTCTCAGGGTCTTAATCTTAAGTCCACTAAGGTTTTCTACATACTTGGAATATTTGAAAAAATAGGAACAAGATTCACTCTTGTGAGCTAGAAGGTATACCCAAGTATACCTAGAAAAGTCATCTACAAGAACATAAACATAGTGCTTCTTGTTTAGACTTGAAATTCTTGATGGTCCAAACAAATCCATGTGAACCAACTCAAGTGGTTGAAAAGTTGAAACTTCTTTCTTTGGTTTGAAAGAAACTTTGTGTTGTTTTCCCTTTTGACAAGGATTACACACTTTATCAATTGGGAATTCTAATTTAGGTAAGTCTCTAACTAAACATTTCTTAGATAACTTCCTAAGTGAGTGCACATTAAAGTGTCCTAATCTTCTATGCCTCAACCAAGATTCTTTATGAAAAGCATTTAAGCAGGAAACATTTTGTTTGGATAAGGAATTTAAATCAATAGCATATACATTCTCATTTCTACATGTAGTGAAAACTAAATCATTTTTTGAATTAAAAACATTGCATGAATCATTTTAAAATTTAACATTAATTCCATCATCACATAACTGAGATATGCTAAGAAAATTATACTTTAATCCATCAACAAAAAGTACTTTAGAAATTAATATTCTATCAGGGTTACCAATCTGGCCTAAACTGATGATTTTTCCTTTTGCATTATCACCAAAGGTGAAATACCCACCATCAACATTAATTAGACTCTTGAAGCAAGAATAGTCTCCTGTCATATGTCTTGAACATCCACTATCCAAGTACCATAGGGTCTTACAGGAACTCTTTAAGCAACTTCCCTACAAAACAGATTAAACATGGGATAATTTTGGTACCCAGATCTTCTTGGGTCCAGAAAGGTTAGCCAATAAAACTTTGGGAACCCATATTTGCTTTATAGGTTTTCTAAAATCAACAAACATATTTTGAGACATAAATACTTTGTTAGGTCCTTTAGAAAATTTTTTCTCAAAAGTTGGTCCAGAACTAGCAGTGAGCTGTCCAGATTTTGGAACAAATTTGGTTTTGCTAATCTATCTCTGTCCAGGCTGATATCCTAGACCAGTTGTATATTTTAGAGCAATATATTTTCCTAGAAACTCTGTCAAGTTATCCCTACCAGCAGTGAACTTCTCAATATCCTTTCTTAATTGTTCATTAGATAATTTTAACTCTTTATTTTCCTTTATCAGTGTAGAAAATTTCTCTTTTTCTATGTCTAGATTTGACTTATAATTTTCATTTAAAGCATGTTGTCTTTTTAATGACTTATATTTGTCCTTGAGTTCATTAAAAGTGTCCTCAATAATTTCTCAATATTCAAATAATTATTCCTTAGTCATATATTCATTATTATGAGAGTCACTTTCATTCCCAGAATAATAAGTATTATGCATAGGGGAATTAATGGTTACCTCAGATGTCTTTGTCATAAAACATAGATTGGCATGTTTGTTCTGTTCTGAGTCTAAAGCATCAGATTCACTAAACTGTCTTCTGAAGCTCTCCAGGTTTCTTTCATAGCCTTTTTATAAATTTTGTCCTTATAATCATATTTATTTATGAATTTTAACTTCGGATAGTCATCCTTGATGTTTCCTTTCCTCTTGCATTCATAACAGACTATATCATATTCCTTATCAGATTTCTTCCAATCCTTCTTCCACTTACCTTGTTGATCATACTTACCCTTGTAGTTTGATTTTCTGAAAAACATCTTCTTCCTATAGAACATCTTAAATCTCCTAGCTATTTGATCCATTTCTTCATCACTTTCTGAATCTGAATCTTCACTAGTTGAACTTTCAGTAGGTACATGTATTTTCTCCATGCCTTTTCTCTTTGAAGAAATAGACTTGAATGCCACATATTTTCTCTTGGGTTAATCATATTATTCTTTGGTCACCTTAAGTTCTTCTTTATACATCATTAGTTTACCAATCAACTCCTTAACAGGTATCTTTCTGATGTCACATGACTCTCGGATAGACACAGAAGTGCCTCTCTATCTGTCTGGAAAACATCTCAATATTCTCATGATATGCTCCTTCTCTGGAACAACTTTTCCTAGTGAACTCATGGTGTTGAAAATCTCATTATACCTAAGGACCATATCCGAAATGGGTTTATCATGTCTCATATTAAAATTATCATATTTAATATTATATGTATTCAATCTCATTTCCTTGACATTGGTTGTTCCTTCATGAGAAACAGCCAAGGTGTCCTAGATTTCATGAGCTATTTTACATGAATAAATGTAGTAAAATTACTCATCTCCTAAAGAGCAGTAAAGGGCATTCATAGCTTTACAGTTATTTTTATAGTCAAACTTTGTAGAATCATCCTAGGTAGATCTAGCAGTTTTGGGGATCTCATATTCTAATTCTATAGCAGACCAAATATCAAAACCAATACTTTCCAAATGAATTTTCATTTTAATTTTCCATTGAGCATAATTCACACCATTAAATAAAGGTGGAATGTTAGTAGCAACAGCTTCTAGTCTATTGTCCATAACTATATTTTAAAGAATATTAAAGAGATAAAATTTTGAACTAACAAAAATTTAAGATCTTTAAGATAAAACTAAAATCACAGTTTGAAAAAAAGAGGGTTTAAAGATTTTTTATAAATAAGAATGTTCCTTTGATACCAAATGTTGGTCAGAGTGGATACTCAAGAGGGGGGTGAATTGAGTTCCAATTAAAATTTCTGTTAAAAACTTTTAAGATTAAACTTCCCAAAATTAAAATGGCCCAGTCAATTAAGGCAGTAGAGATATATGTGACTTATTGTTCAACATGTTTCTCAAAGGTTGATTACTCCTCAGTTGAATCAGTATGAGAACTAATTTGACTTTTGAAACAATTTTACTAAACAAATCAGATATACACATTAACCAGAACTAACTATCAGAGTGAATGTAAAAACAGATTTCTATCTTTGAAAATATAAGAACATCAGATAAATGTAAAACAAAGTAATGAAGGATGAACACAAAAACATAAACAAGAGGTTCAGTTTTAAGTCAAGACCTAGTCCTCTCCACTTGGTGATCACCTTCCACCAAGCAATTAAATAAAAAAGTGATACACATCTTGTATCGTGATTTACAATAGTTTTCACAAACTGTCCAGGTTTTGCAACCTCTACCACAGTTATTCGTGGGAAAAATATAACAACCAAGCCACACCAGGATTCTTCCATAGTTATACGTGGGAAAAAAGTATAAAGAGAGTTTGGTATGGGGATTTTCAGTATCCTTCAGTTTAAGCACAAGACTTAGTGTGTGTAACACAAACACACTACTCACAAATGTAAAATAATTAAACATAATAGAGCTAAAGATAGTAGTGATAAGTTTATAATGCTCTGTTGTGTTGGAAAATCATCTCTGGACTCGTTGCAATGAAGTAAATGAAGCTTTGGTCTTTCTCTGCAAGTTTCCTCCAAAATAGAGTGTCGAAACTTCTAGGTTTTGAATTCCAGGTGTAGAGATGATCAGCTTATTGGGTTTGAAGCTCTTTTGAAACACACCACTATAGCTTGAAGAGGTTATTTCAATAGATCTTCGTGAAGCTCTTTTTTTCTTCAGAAGGAGTGCTTGAGTGTTCTTCAGATTGTGTATGTTTCTCTCTTATGAGTGTTCTGTGTATATTCAATGTGTCCATGCTTATCTCTTATTTCTGTGTCTTCTACGTATATATCTCTATAGTGATTATTTTGATGTCTGTCTCTACACACACACATATATATATACACTTTTCCAGTAGAGTTTTTTTTATTTGGTTCAGCAGAGGCCGACAAGAGAAATGTTTCAACCACATGTGGTCTTCCTCGTACATCGTACTGTCTCTTGATATGCCTACAAATAACATTAAATAATATCAGGTGCATTCATTTGTCCAAACATGACCGTTATAATAACAATAATAAAATTTGTAAAGAAAATAATAGAATATCATTAGACTGTTAGCAGATGCATGTCACATGGTAGACTTCAACAATTGTCTTTCCAACTGTGGACTTCATCAGTAGGCTCTTTGTCTGTAGGCTTGTAATGGTAGACTTTGTGTCAGTGGAGGTCTTGTAACAGTAGTAGTTACTCTATGTAACAGTTTCTCTTCATCAGTGAACTTCATCGGTAGGCTATTGAACTGTGAGCTTCATCAGTAGGCTTGATCAGCGGTAGACTCCAATAGTAAGCTCCTAACGGAAGCTTTGTAACATCAGACTACTTCAACTATGACCTTTCCAACTGTATACTTATCTCAACAGGTAATTTCATTAATGGTGGAGTATTTCCATCAGTATTCTTTGAACAACAGTCGACTATATCGACAGTAGAAGTTGTCTAGAGGTAGCCTTCTACTAACGGTAGACTTGTCCAACTATAGGCTTGAGCAGTGAAGTTCTTCAACAGAAGACGTGAGAAAGAGTTTGACAGTGAACTTCTAAAAGAAGCCTTGTCACAGTAGTGACCTTGTGACAGTGACTCTTTGCCTGTGAGATTTGATAAGCTGATCAATGATAGACTTTGAACAGAAGACTCTAACCAGTATCCCTTAACAGTGAACATATATTTAGATAAAAATAAACTATAAACTGATGCAGCAAAGTCATGAGACTAAGAGTATACATTTTTTAGGATAAAATAATTATAAATACAGATTAAAAATAGTTAACAAAGGACTTAATATATCATGATCAATATTTAAACATGATTTGTGATTATCAAAATAGGTGAATCCAACAATTATCATCTCCCTTTATATAATACATTTTCATAATAACATTTTCCCTCTCATTACTTTTCAATGCCAGAAATATATTTTCAATGATCCTAATCCATTGTTTAGCTACAAATGGATTAGTAGTTCCACTAAAAGATATATTCTTTGATCACATAATGTAATCCAACATAGTTGAATTGTGTTGTGGGAAAACAATTCTTCATATAGTAAAGTTTATTAATAAAAAATGGGTCAAATTCTCTAACATGTCCATGATTTAGTCAGATCCAACACCAGCTATATTATCTTTCTCAGCAATTCAATCCATACATTGACTATGGGTGTTGAATACATTCCTTATATTAGGTGAAATATCTAAAAATGGAAAATTATGAGTTATCTCATAATCATCATGAATATTGAACCATAAAATAAAAAAATACTATGATCAAAAATGTACAAAAATACCCAATGATATTATTATAATTCACATGTTAGTTATGTTAATTTAAAATGTCATTCCCATGGTTCCTACTAAACCTCATATAATACCAATTATAACATCCCAAGCTCTAATAACCCAAATCTATTGTTTACTTTATTACATTGGTATGATATACAAGGGGTCACACCATGGTGGATATTTTTGTTTAGTAGTCTTGGAAAACTAGATACATAAATTATCCCCTTATTTCATTATTAATATAAAAATATAGCTTCAGAAACATTGATTTATCCTTGGAATCCTTAAAAATATCCTTCTCCGTATCTTGGGGAAAGGAAAACAAATAAAGGGTGATATCATATTCTCATTAAGGGTTACAGATAGTGGAATCATTCATAAGTAAATAAGGAATAATCAATATAGAAGAGTGGATAATCAAAACACATGTCATTCAATCAATAATTTGAGTTCAATGTACATATATGGAAGATACCGACATATAAATCACATGGATAATTGAAATTGAATTATTAATAAAGGAAATATATAAATCTAGAAATTCATGATCTTACCATAAAGGCCTCATCCATGATATCATTAATCAAACCATCAAGCCTTGAACAATAAATTCTTAATAAATGGGTTGGTGTATACTAGACACAGATATAATATATAAAGCTTTCTATTTTTCCTCATGAGACCTATCGATGCATCCAGGGGGTATATATAACTAGTCCCCACTCATCAATTAGAATCATTATTAATTCATTAGTTATTAAATTATCAATATAATTAATTATAAAAATCCCTTATAAATTGTTATTTTTCCTTATTGAATCAAGAATATAGAATATTTCCCCTACCAATGACATAACTTTATTAATAAACTACCTTAAACTAATAATTTATATAGGAATGGTATAAAGTTGATACAACATTAAAGTGGTGTAAATAGTGTAATATAAATCCATGATACTTAAGAAACGTACATGGAGGAGAAAAAAATATCAGATGAAAAGATGGATAGTGATAGGGAATGTGATCATGAGAAAGTTAATGACCATGGAACTATACTTCAATAAAAAATAAAATAATATCATCAATTAATTAAAAATAAAGGCTTTATAGTAAAACCAATCATTTTTAATGTATAAAATACAATAAAATCATAACATTAAAAATAAATCCTTTTAAATTTGTCTAAGAAAAAAATAATAAATCACTTTGAAAATTATTTTCATTTTTATAAGAAAATATTCCATTTTATTTTGATAAAATTTTAAATAAAATTTTCCAGAATACAGGAAAAAAAATTTCTTTGGAAAATAAATATAGAAACATGTAAATTAATCTTCAAATTAAAGAATGGTAATAATGGCAGGAAATTGTTTTTATGTGGTAAATGTTAAAAAAAATTCATTTCACACTTTTAGTAAAAGTAAAAACGAACATTTTTTAGAAAAAAATAATAAGATTCATTTTAAAAAATATAAAGAAAGTAAAATATAGTTAAAAATGGATTAAAAAGTTATTTGAGTTTAAATAATAATATCTTTATAAATTTAAAATTACTTCAACATGGAAGAAAAAGAGTTGGAATAAAGACTTTAAAAAAATTAAAATAAATACTATTACACGTAACTCATTTATTGGTTCTTGATCCAACAAGATAAGAAATGGAAAATAAACATGTAAAACCCAAACTTAATCATAGGATAATAAAATATATATTTTAAATAGATTATGACCATGTAATTTTACCAAAAAATCTGAGCATAAATAATCTTCAAATAAAATGATATTTTAATAGAAATCCCTTACCTTGGGCCTACTATTAGTCATACATATATGATCCTATCATATTATGAATTTAAATTTGTTAAATACTTTATTAAGAAACTTTTTCATCTATATTCCATTTTAATGTCCCTTTATAATTATTTTAAATCCATTCATTGTATAGTTCTCACTTATGTCAACCATTTAAGGTTGATTTTGAATATTGTTCATGGTTTAAGATGTTATGAAATGGTTCCATTATATAAATAATTTTAATTATATAATTAATATATTTTTTATTCATTATATAAAATTTTATAATTATACATTCATGGTGCTAATAGAAAAATGGATCACATTATTTCTTGGAGGTGGTAGTCCACACATACGCACGAGCAACATTATCATATTCCAATAAATGGAAGGGTAAGAAGGTACATGATGTATTATATTTTCAGAATCATAATTATATAATAAATACTTATATATATATATATATTAATAAATCAATATAACCATTCAATTAATTTATTGAGAAAAACTAATTACACCACTACATGGAGATAGCAGGACATACGTATGCACAAGTGATGTTTTTTCCATAGGATGGAAAAAGAGAAAGAAAATGGATATTAAATTTACATAAAAACATATTAGTATGGTTAATATTATTATTTAATTATGTTAATATGTTTATCCAAGATTTGGATGAGGTTTAAGAAAAAAATTAATTTGAAAAATCTCGATAAGAATATATAACTCTTCTTTTTCTAACCTTCTTTAGTTTACACATGAGCCTTTATTGATGTGGTATTTTGGTGAAATTAGAACCTATAGATAATTGGTATTTATTTTTAAGGATTTTTGTATAGCATTAATTAAGATAAAAGGAACATATAGTATATAAAATAGGGGAGAGGGGTTTCCTTTTATATGTGTGGTGCATGGAAAATTTGTAAATACTTGAATGTTTATTATATAATATATCTCTCACTCAAGTCATGTTGCTCCAAAATTTTATATATTAAAATATTATAAGTTAATTTTTGAAATAAAACCAAAACATTAGGTTTAAAAAAGTGTTTTTTATTAACTTGAATCATTATCTCTTTATTTTAACCCTTTAACTCATTTTACTCTTAACTGGAGAGATAAATATTCACCATAGTTACTATTCATTATCACCAAAATTTAAGTTAGAATTATTACCTAATATTAATTATTATTATTATTATGAATATGTAATCCATTTTTTTAAAAATTCAAATTCCTAAAAAGGTAAAAGTTAATTTTTAAATATGTTCATAAAAGACATTGAAAACCATTTTTAGAAAAATGTTTTTCTAATCATAGAAATGATTTTATAGAAATATATATTATATTATTAATCCAAATAGAATTAATTGAATTATATTAAATCAAATTATACTTACTTTTCTTTCAAGCCAAACCAAAATATAAACAAATCTTCAAAATTCTTGATTAAGAGAGAAGAATTAAAAAGAGTTTTTATTTGAACAAAAAGCATTACTTAGATTTCTAAAATGATAAGCATAAATTTATAAGTTTAATATTATATTCTTATATGAATAATATTAATTAAAAAATATTTATTTTTCCTAGAAAAAAAATGTTTCATAAACTTTCAAGTTATTCTTATATCATTATAATGTTAAAAATTGATAGTTTTTGTAAAATCAAAAAAAATCACTATTCATCCAATAATCAACTATTTTTGAAAAATAAAAAAAATAAACCTAAGATAATATTTTAATTTTGAATTAAAAAATAATTTTATTAAATTAAATTTATAAAAAAATTAAATTTATGTTTTAGTCACATTCTTGAATAAATCTATATACATTATGCTATTGTATCTTTAAAAAGAGAAGCATACTTAGAATTATTAAAACTCGAGTGTTACAACAATCTAGAATGAAACCATCAAGAGTACAACAACATGAGGGATTTTACCCTTTTAATATCAACTCTTTAATAAATAAAGATTGATTTGATCATTTTTTGTATCGATTTTCATCCCATAAAACCCATACATTATTATCCATTAGTATATTTTTTATTAATCTCTTTAATGACTATGAAATTCCATAAATGAATCATCTTATGATTTATAAATAATGTAAAACCATATATAGGGGAGTGTTACACACATATATAACATATTTTTTAATCCCTATAAAACATTATGATTGAGAAAACTAGAAACATATAATGCCTCTAATCTTGTTGTAGCCTATTATGTTCATTATATAGATATCATATATATTGATCTGGTTATATCGTAGCCTATAATAAACCCTTGTTTTAAGTAATAACCAATAGAAAAATCCATCAATATTCCATGATGATTCCATTAGGAATATAGGACTACCATGAATTTGTAGCGACTCGGGTTTTGGCCCTATCAGACTTTTAAATATTCCTATGAATAATTCCAGAGCTAGGCGCAAAGACGACATCCGATTCCAAGACCCGGTGTGCCCAGAATTAATTTTATAAAAATATTAAGTATTTTTATACTATCCAGGTGGAGGGGGTGTTTTTTATCCTAAAAGGTACCTTAGAAAAGAAATCTGATGGCACAATTGCGTCTGAAGCGTGCTGTTTACCCTAGGCGGGGTGTAAACTTTGTGGGCGCGAGTCTGCTGTGAGAAAAACCAGAAGGGGAGTTTTTGAAAATAAATGGAAAATTTTATTTATGTGTGTTGGATTGAATAACTCTTGAAAGAAGTATTGGATAAAAATTTTTAGTTCACCATTGTGTTCAGAACACCGCGTTTACCCTAGGGGCGACCTAAACTTTGTCTGCACCGAGCGCGGGGTCGGAGGCGAGTCGGGAGCCAAACAGTTGGATGGAGAGAATTTAATTAAAACAAAAAAATAATTAAATCCCATCCCCTACCCTTTGTTGCGCATGCCAGGAGGAAGCCACCTCCAAGAGTTCCTACTCCATACTTCCTCAATGAATAATTCGGAGGCCGAATCGTTGAAATAAGGTGTCCTGAGACTCGGATCTTGACAGCGAACGCTCCTGGGTTGTGCAGCAGCAGCAGCGGAGCGTGCGAAGCTTCAGCGGTCCAAAAAAAGGTAGGCGGTTTGAGTTTTAAAATCCCAAATCCCATTTATGCGTTTTTTTTTCTTCAAATCATCATAAGGGTTGTTTAGTTTGGGTCCCGAGGTTTCCGACACATTTTTCGGTTTTGAATTTGGAGCACCAGGGTGCTCCCGGTGGCTCCCGGAAGTTTTTCGGAAGAAAACCCAGATTCTGGTGGTGGATATGGCAGATTCCGGTGAGGACGGTGGTAGCGCGGTAGATTCCAGCTCCGGCACGGTGGTTTCTAGCGGCGACACGGTGGTTTCCGGCGAGGCAGGTGGGGGTCCGACAAGGATTTTCCGAGGGTTCTTTAAACCCCTGTAACTCGCAAACCATAACTCTGATTCGCTAGCCATTTGTAGCAACACATTCCTTGCATCAGGAAGGACCTTTTGAAATCTCTTTGAGAATTTTATGAGTTGGGTTCATGACCCCGGGCTAAAAAATGTTGAAATAATAATAATATTTTATTATTATTCAACTTTGATCCACCATAACTTCTGCACAGAGTGTCCAAATGACACTCTATTAGTGGCGTTGAGACACTGATGGTACGACGGAATTTTCAAGCTAGTTTTTAGGTGTTGGGATCGAGAACAGGGTTTGGCCCCCATGAGGCCGGGTTTTGGCGTTTTCAGAGAAACAAAACTTTTTTGCTGGGTGTCCATTTTGGACGAACAAGTAGTTGATCCCGTGTGTTTTTCTGATGGGTTCGCAATGGTGCAATCTGCTTAACGAGTTTCGGGATCTTAGTGTGGGCCCCAGCTAGGATGGCTAAGGTGAACAGTACCTTTTTCATTGGGTGTCCATTTTGGATGATCGAGTAGTCAATCTCGTGGGTTTTTCTGAGGGGATCATAATTGTGTGATCTGCTTTATGAGTTTCGAGATCGTGGTGTGGGCCCCACACGAGCAGGCTATGGTGAATAGTACCTTGTTCACCGGTTGTCCGTTTCAGGTGAGTAAATAGCCTATCCAACGTTTTTTTCTGTGTAGACCGTGTTGGTGGCCTCGATATTTGCCTAGAAGTTGTGCGGTGTGGCGATGTTGCGGGTCGCTCGGGTTAGCGACGTTTGGACCAACAGTGGTTGAGGGTACTCCCTTGGTTCGTTCCTATGAGGTTTCACACAACATCACAACCTTAGTATAGGTTTGTGATCCTCTTGATGGGATGTTTAATCTATTAGAGTTGTGGCATCCCTCTGGTGGGCCCGGAGTGGGATCCTCTAGCATCGTTTCCCTAGATCGGGTTCTTGGTATCACTGTGACTGTTTATCCATGGGCAGCAATCCCCTATCAAGCAGGTTAACCCTGTAGGCTTTATGGAATCATCGGGAATATGATCCCCTATACAGGGGGTCGTGCTCAGTAGGGTTGTGGCATCATCGGGTATACGATCCCCTACTCAGCATGAGGATTATAGTAGGGTTGAGATATCATTGGTTATACGATCCCCTACCAAGCGTGTGGTTTCTGTAGGGTTGTGGCATCATCATTTTGATCCCCTACAGTGTGAGATGTACCAGATAGGTTTTTGGTATCATCGTGACAATCGTGACATGGGTGACGATCCTCTATCTAAGTGATGTGATTCTATGGAGCGCCGAATTGGGTTGTGGTATCCCACATCGTTTGTTGGGAGTGATCCCTATCTGTGAGATCTTCGAATACCAGATCCGGTTGTGGTATCCCCCAGTGGATCCTGGGAGTGATCCCCTATCTGTGAGATCTTCAAATACCAGTGTGGGTTCTGGTATCCCATAGCGGACCCTAGGAGCGATCCCCCATCCAAAGAGTTTGGTGTTTATGTTATTTCAGTGAGGTTTCCTTAGTGATGATATTCGACGAGCATGGTCTCTCAGGTGAGATTCTGAGAGGTTTGTGTCGGACCAGATGGAGCGTATCTCTTGGATGAGTGTCATCTGGGTTGACAATGATCGTGGAGTGTGCTCTCCTGGTTGTGAACCGTTGCTGGTGATGAGTTCGGTACCTCATGTGGCTTGGTGCGTGAGCTGAGTATATCTTGATGTTCAAGGTGTATGTATGGGTATACACCTGGTTTGAGATGACTAGTTGTGTTTAGCTAAGGATGGTCACGAGATGGAGTTTCTATCTCGTCTGGGTTCCCTCTGGCTGGGATGAGCGAACTGTTTCCTTTCAGTTGCTCTCTTTTGTTTTGAGTTTTTGGGGTTCCTACTAAGTATTTTTATACTCACCCCTGCACGGGCTTTGCCTGCACATGTTTGTGTATTTTGCAGACCACATGCCTTTTGATAGAGTCCCTGGAGGACCTGGAGCAGGTGGAGCTGAGTGAGTGGGTCTGACCGTGGAATCTTATCAGAGCTATGCTGAGGAGATTTCCGAATGTGCTTTTGGCAGCATACCCCTTCTTCCGAGCAGGTTGGGCGCTTGTGCAGTTTTCTTTTGGTGGGCCCGTTTTGTTAACTTTTGTACTTCGGTTGCACTCTGGTTTGGGATAGATGTATGGATGAATTTTTTGTTCAGTTTTATATATCTCTACACTATTTCTTGGAGGTGTATGTGGGTGTGTGTGTGTGTATAGGTACCTCAGGCTAATGCCTCCCATGTGTGTGATAACCTACTCAGCGCTAGTCGCCAGCCCCTGGCCTATTTGAGGTGGGCATGAGGAGTCACGGATCAAGCCCTGTTGGGTCAGGTCGTGACAAAGTGGTATCAGAGGAGGTTCCACTTTTAGGATCTCAGAGTGTAGCTGGTCTAGCTGAGAGTTTGGTTTGGGTTGCATAGCGGCAGTGTTATGATGTTTCAAGTTTGGATTTCAGGCCAGGGGCTCCCGTGTTGGTGCGGTGGCCAACATATCCATTCACTTGGACTCTGATAACCTGACTTTTGACTTGGGATGTTTGGACACTAGTCGCAGGGACATAACAGTACATACATCATATAGGACTGGGTTTTTGGGTTTCCCTTGTTCTTCTTGAGTCATCTCTCCAGATATACTCTTTGCCTATGGTGCATCTTGATTGTATTTTAGGATGCCTCCACGATGACAGCCCATGAGAGTTCTGCAGCGGGATTGTGGTGATGATCCACCCTGTGTAGAGGATGTGGACCAGGGCGCAGGTTCTAAGGCTGGACCTCCAGGTGGACCACCAGTTGAGCCACCACCTGTCCAGCAGCTGGTTGTGCCGGCAGTGCAGGATGAGGTTGCACGCAGGCTAAGTGCACTACACGAGTTCCAGAGGTAGTGATCTTTGAGGTTTCAGGGTGATCCAGATCCTCAGGTAGCTGATGATTGGCTTGAAGCAGTCACCCGTGTTTTCCACCTAGTGAGGACACCTTCAAATCAGATGGGGATCCTAGCGGCAAGCCTTCTGCATGGTTTGACTGGGCGATGGTGGATCCTAGTGATGTAGTCCCATGATGAGGAGATGATCACGTGGGAAGAGTTTGAGAGGCTCTTCAGGGAAGATTTCTATCCAGTGACATTGAGGTCTGTGCGTATTCTGGAGCTTCTGCAGCTTCGACCGGAGGGCATGACTATGTCGAAGTACTCAGCGAGGTTTACAGACATGTCACACTACTCCCTGGATATGGTTCGAGACCCGATCTTTAGGGCTCAGACCTTCGAGTAGGGCTTACATAGGGACATCTGGGCAGGTGTGGTTTCCTTGGGTCTTCCCACCTATACTAGAGTGATGGAGTGAGCCTTGGTGGTGGAGAGCTTTCTGGCTGAGCATATCTCACACGTTAGTGCTGGGCACGCAAGAGCTGAGATTTTGTTAGTAGGATCGACATCTGGTAGCCAGCGGTAGGCGTAAGGGTCTAGACATGGCCAACATTTCAGGAGGTGACCCTAGGATGTAGGATTTGAGGCTCAGGGCTCACAGACCAGTTTTGGTCAGCCGTAGGAGAGGTGGTGTTACGCTTGCAATGGTTGGGGACATCTTGATAGAGATTTTCCAACCCGTCGTGCTGCTGAGAGGGAGCCAGTCGGCATACTGCCTTGGTAGAGGCAGGGTCTCGAGTAAGGAGTTTCGCAGGGTGTAGGACGTGGCGGCGGAGCTGGGGCAGCAGGAGGAGGTGGTAGGCAATATCAGTTTCCACCACACCCACCCCCAGGTGGTCCACACCAAGCTCAGGGATCTGGAGGGTGAGGGAGAGGACAACTGCATACCCTAAAGGCTATTGACCCAGATACTCCGTAGATGGATTGAGGTAATCCTTGTGTAATTTCTACTTTATAATTTTTGCAGTAGTTTTGATAGAGACTGTTTAGTGGTACTCTTCCCTTTCTGTTTCCTACTTGAGTTTTGTTCAGGGCGTTGGTAAGACCTTGTGTGGGTGTTGTTCGGCGTGCTTCAAATTGATGAGGAAGAGGGATCCTTCCCCCACTGAGATGCATTTTTGTGATGCGATCAAAATCGTGTGGGCGAGTCAGTGCCGCCCAAAGTGGATAATGTTGAGGTGTGGTGGAAGAGTCCTTCTAACTTATGTGTTCGGGCATGGGTATTTGTTGGTGAACTTGCGGACGTGGGAGACCCAGTTGAGAGTACAGTTTCATTCCTTGTGCTTATGGATTTTCGGGAATGAAAAGTTCGAAGGTGGGGAGGATATAGGGACTCGGGTTTTGGCCATGTCAGACATTGGAATATTCCTATGAATAATTCCAGAGCCTGGCGCTAAGACGACGTGCGATTTTAAGACCCGGTGTGCCCGGAATTAATTTTATAAAAATATTAAGTATTTTTATACTATGCACATGGAAGGGGTTTTTTCTCCTAAATGGTAGCTCAAAACAGAAATCGTATGGCACAGTTACGTCCGGAGCATGCTGTTTACCCTAAGCGGGGTGTAAACTTTATGGGTGCGGGCCTGCTGTGGGAAAAGCCACAAGGGGCATTTTCATAAAAAAATGGAAAAATTTATTTATGAGCGTCGTCTTGAATAAATCTTGAATGAAGTCTTGGATCAAAATTTGGAGTTCTCCATTGTGTTCATAACGTCGGGTTTACCCTAGGGGTGACCTAAACTTTGTCGGCACCGAGTGCGGGGTCGAAGGCGAGTCGGGAGCCAAATAGTTGGATGGAGAGGATTTAATTAAAACAAAAAATAATTAAATCCCCTCATCTCCCCCTTTGATGCGCATGCCAAGAGGAATCCACCGCCAAGAGTTCCTCATCCCTTCCTCAACGAACAATTCGAAGTCCGAATCGTCGATACAAGGTGGCGTCAGACTCGGATCTTGATGGCGGACGCTCCTGGGTCATGCAGCAGCAGCAGCGGAGCGTGCGAAGCTTCAACGGTCCACCAAAAGTAGGCAGTTTGAGTTTTAAAATCCCAGATCCCGTTTATGCATGGTTTTTCTTTGAATCGTCATAAGGGTTTTGTAGTTCGGGTCCTGAGGTTTCCGAAACATATTTCGGATATGAATTTGGAGCACCAGGGTGCTCCCGTTGGATCCTGAAAGTTTTCCGGTGGAAAACCCGGATTCTGGCGGTGGTGATGGCAGATTCTGGTGAGGGTGGCAGTGGCGCGGCAGATTTTGGCTCTGGCATGGTGGTTTCTAGTGGCAGCACGATGGTTTTCGGCGGCGACACGGTGGTTTCCGGCGAGGCAAGCGGTGGTCCGGCCAGGATTTTCTAAGGGTTGTTTAAACCCCCATAACTTGCAAACTGTAACTCTGATTTGTGAGTTTTTTGCGGCGAGACATTCCTTGCATCAAGACTAACTTTTCAAATCTCCTTGAGAATTTTATGAGTTGGGTTTGTGACCCAGGGCTACAAAACGTTGAAATAATAATAATATTTTATTATTATCCTTCTTCGATCTGCCATAAGTCCTACACGGAGTGTCCAAATTACGTGTTGTCAGTGGTGTTGAGACCCTGATGGTACGACAGACTTTTCAAGGTAGTTTTTAGGTTTTGGGACCGAGAACAGGGTGTGACCTCCATGAGGCCTAGTTTTGGCATTTTCAGAGAAACACAACTTTTTCGCTGGGTGTCCATTTTGGATGAATGATTAGTCGATCCCGTGTGTTTTTCCGATGGGATAGCAATGGTGCAATCTGCTTGATGAGTTTTAGGATCTTAGTGTGGGATCCACCTATACTGGCTACGTTGAATAGTACCTTTTCACTGGGTGTCCATTTTGGACGATCGAGTAGTCGATCTCATGGGTTTTTCCGAGTGGATCGTAATGGTGTGATCGGCTTGATGAGTTTCGGGATCGTGGTGTAGGCCCACAAGGGCAGGCTATGGTGAATAGTACCTTGTTCACCGGTTGTCCATTTCTGGTGAGTAAATAGCCTATATTGCATTTTTTTTCCATGTAGACTTTGATGGTGGCCTCGGTATTGGCCTAGGAGGTGCGCAGTGTGGCGATGTTATGGGTCGCTCGGGTTAGCGACGTTTGGACCAGTAGTGGTTGAGGGTACTCTCTTGGTTTGTTCTTATGAGGGTTCATTTGGAATCACAACCTTAGTATAGGTTTGTGATTCTCTCGCTGGGATGTTTAATCTGTTAGAGTTGTGGCATCCCTCCAGTGGGCCCAGAGCGGGATCCTCTAGCATCGTTTCCCTAGATCGGGTTCTTGGTATCACTGTGACTATTTATCCACAGGCGGCAATCCCCTATCTAGCAGGTTAACCCCGTAGGGTTTATTGCATCATCTAGAATATGATCCCCTACACAGTGGTCTGTGCTTAGAAGGGTTGTTGCATCATCGGGTATACGATCCCCTACTCAGCATGAGGATTATAGTAGGGTTGCAATATCATTTGTTATATGATCCTCTACTCAGCGCGTGGTTTCTGTAGGGTTGCACATCGTCAGTTCGATCCCATACAGTGTGAGATGTACCAGATAGGGTTTTAGTATCGTTATGACCATCGTGACAGGGGTGACGATCCCCTATCTGAGTGATTTGATTCTATAGAGCGCCAGATCGGGTTGTGGTATCCCCCAGCATATCCTGTGAGTGATCCCCTATCTGTGAGATCTTCGAATAACAGATTCGGTTATGGTATCCTCCAATGGATCCTAGGAGTGATCCCCTATCTGTGAGATCTTCGAATACAGGTGTGAGTTCTGGTATCCCCTAGCAGACCCTAGGAGCGATCCCCCATCTGAGGAGTTTGGTGTTTCTGTTGTTTCAGTGAGGCTTCCTCATTGACGATATCCGATGAGCGTGATCTCTCAGGTGAGCGTCTGAGAGGTTTGTGTGGGACTAGATGGAGTGTATCTCTCGAACGAGTGTCATCTGGGATGACAGTGATTGTAGAGTGTGCTCTCCTGGTTGTGAACTATTGCTAGTGATGAGGTCGGTACCTCATGTGGCTTGGTGCGTGAGCTGAGTATACCTTGATGTTCAAGGTGTATGTATGGGTATACACCTAGTTTGAGCTGATAAGTTGTGTTTAGCTGAGGATGGTCACAAGATGGAGTTTCTCTCTCATCTGGGTTCCCTCTGGCTGGGATGAGTGAACTGTTGCCTTTTAGTTTCTCTCCTTTGTTTTGAGTTTTTTTGGGGTGCCTACTGAGTATTTTTATACTCACCCCTGCACGGGCTTTTCCTACACATGTTTGTGTCTTGTGCATACCATAGACCTTTCGATAGAGTCCTAGGAGGACCCGGAGTAGGCGGAGCTAAGTGAGTGGGTCTGATCATGAAATATTATCGGATCTGTGCTGAGGAGCTTTCCAGTGGTGCTTTTGGCAGCGTACCCCTTCTTCTGAGCAGGTTGGATGCTTGTACAGTTTTCTTTTGGTGGGCACTATTTTTTCCCTTTTGTACTTCTATTGCACTCTGGTTTGGGATAGATGTATGCATGCATTTTCTTTTCAGTTTTATATATCACTACACTATTTCTTGGAGGTGTATGTGGGTGCATGTGTACAAGTATCTTAGGATAATGCCTCCCATGTGTGTGATAGCCTACTCGGTGCTAGTCGCCGACCCATGGCCTATTAGAGGCAGGCATGGGGAGTCACGGCTCGAGCCCCATCGGGTCAGGTCATGACAAACATAGTAAAATAAATGAGAGAATAAAGGAGATATGAAAAACAGGGAAAAAGATGCATTGGATTAAACATTGGAATTACACAAGGAACAAATATCTAAGGATCAATCAAAAAGGAATGATCTTATATAAAACTCTCCCATGACCACCTGGGTTAGAGATAAGGAGGAAATAAAATGAAATTTAGAGGCACCTCAAACTTATTGATAAACTTAGAAAACACTATTTTATGGAATGATATGGATTTGTTATGTTGAAATGAACCTAGATCTGAATATCACATTCCAATCTCCCCATGTGACTCCCTATTTTCCTATTGGTTAATGGATTCTTCTTCAATGAGAATAATAAGGTTTATATAATGTTTAAGTGTGTCATTCCATACTTTTTGAACCCCCTGAGATCATGATTCAAATCTTAGTCTTCTCCCTAAACCCAATCAACCCCTAGACCAGGCTCATAGTGAAGATTATACACCATAGTGTAACAACTCCTAGAGAGGAAAAACAATATAACCCAAGCTATAAGACTTCCTGGAACAACACCCATAATAATAATTTAATTGATACTTATGTAACACTATTACAAACCTCATGTAATATTTAACCAAAACCAATCAGGCCTTTACAGTGAAATAAGGCATTTTTCACCGTGACAAATCCCACATAGGATTTACTTAGAGTAATTCACATAATATTGATCCAAGGGATTCCCGTCATGTAAGATTGACCATATAGATCCTAAAATCATTCACACTATAGTATATATGCTTTATTCCATGACCAAATAGCATAAGAATAATTAGGAATTTCATGACACTCATCATGTTAGAACCCTAATGCTCATGGTGTAGCTAAAAACCCCCACTAAATAGATAAACACCTAACTCTGATGGATTTTACCCCTTACTACAAGAAAAACTCAATATTAAATATAATCCTCACAATATGATGTATTAAGAAAACTAGCCAACCTCCATCACTATCCATCAAAGCTACCGCCAAACATCCCCATAAACACTTAACAATGACAAAAACAACGTTATGGTTTAGGAAATCCCAATCCCTTATATTAAATTCCTCTTAAACCGTTATCATCCTATAGAATCAAACCAATCCTAGGAATAAAAAAATGGGATCTTGGAATAAAAAACTCAAGATTTACCTCTCAAATATGGATCTTTCTATAATAATATCATTACCAAAGCATCGTAAGGGAAAGTGTTAAGACTATTTTTAGTGCTGAGGGAAGTTTGAGAATTTGATAATCCAGTATGAGATTATTGGAAAACCTATTATGAATATGAATTGTTTTAAGTTGACAAAATTCCTTTAGAATATGTTATCCATATATAGAATTTATTCTATAAGAAGTATTTAATATTGAAGTGGGCATTTTTGATGTGTTTAATTTTGTTTTCAATCCAAAAATATATATTTAAACATGTATGAATTATTAGTTTTGGTGTAAGGTATAGGATTTGTGTATTTTTGTAGATGTTTATAATTTTTTTAAAGGTGATTTTATCTTATCTATAATCATTTGGAGTTAATAAATAATTTTACAACATGATTTTGGATTTGAAATTTTAGTAAAGTCCTTGAGTAAATGACTTCATCATATTACATAGAGGTTAAAATATGACTTTATCATGTGACTATCATGTTTCCATGATAACTCTATCATATGAGTTACAAAATTTTAATGTCTTCAACATATGTCTTTATATTTCCTATGACTTTAAAAGTCATGTAAAAATTACACTTTAAGACTTTAGAGTCATTTTCTATGAATTTAATGAAATCATATGACTTTGGTTGGAGCACCATATGACTTCTATTGGTAATGTATGACTTTGATATCATACAACTTTGAAGATGGTAAATTTTGATACATAGAATTATTATGATACCAAATTTTATAATATCATGTAAGATGAACACAAAGTTTCGAATATCATGTCTCTAAAAACTGTTACTCTAGTATTTGATAAAGGGAGAGTAGGAATTTTTTAGAGGGTTGTGTCCTAAAAAAATTAACCATGAAAATGACTTTCAAATGCATGAAATAAGGTGAAAATGAAATTTTGAAAGGTAATAACTTTATTGAATTTTGTAGAAGATTAAAGTGGTAAGATCATTGATGATATTAAAGGGAATTTTAGATTAAATATTTTAAATTTAAATCTATGATGATGATGGAGAAGATTTAGAGTAAGGTTGGCCCAAATTAGAGATAGGTCAATTATTGTTGGAATTTCTAAAAAATATTTATTGAAATAATATTCACATAATACAATGAATATAAATGAATATAAAATGAAGTAGTGCATTGAGAATTTGTGATAAGATAAAATAAATTAATCATTGAAAATAAATTTTATCAAATAAATAGATAAGTGGAAGGAAGATGGATAAGGTGTTCTTTCTTATTGTTGTGAAATAAATTAAAGAAGAATAAGTGAAAACTTATTACTATGCCAGTTGGGAATAATCAATCAGCATAGTGAAAACTTGTTAAAGACTCTATGTGATAGAATCTCATGTTATTACACATATTTTAAAACATTTTTATAGGTATGGGATTCATATTCACTACTAGTCAATAGATTTGAATTAAAGTGATGGATATACCCTACTTTCTATAAACCATGGGATTTTTTTATAGTGAACATTGTGAACATGGATTATTTATGGGTCATGATAAAGATTAGATACACTTGTTTAGAAGTGAACCTTATAAATCGACTATTTTCCTTTGAATGTTATTATATGTGTGCATAAATAGTAAATTCACATCTATTTAATAATAGATGAAGGTTGTTAAAATAAAAAACATAAAAATTATGGATCACTAATTCACCTGCAACTCCACTGCCCAATTAGTGATCCCATGGATCTTGTAGGTGGATTTTTAAGTGGTGTCATAGTAGGGCCAATACCTTCATTGGCTTTAAGTTTTTTTATGGTGGATAAAGAATTATTTTTATCACTAATTCATATTATATCCATTAGACAACATGGATTTAGAAAATATAAATGGGGTTAGTTTTTTAGGTAAATAACTATAATATCTAAAAGGAAATGATGTTACCATATTTTTTATATGTCGATTTTAAAGTCCTGTAGACTACTAGGATTCTTTTATCCTGCATTTTGAAGGAAATTCTATGATAGAAACAGATAAAAGGAATCTATAGAATGATATATGTGCTCAAAATTTTATAATGTTCTCTCTCTCAAGGAGTTAATTTAAAAAAATTAAAATCCCTAAAACAAATAAACTAATTTGGGATAAGCTAGAGAATGTTTATGAAGAGAAAAATACCAGTTTTACCAAAGTATTATATTGGATCTATTGGACTTATTGACAATAAGGTTTGAAGTCATCTTGTAAGAAGGAGGAGTACCATTCTTTAGCACAATTCATGGTGTGTTGAGGCTGTCTAACATGGTCAAGTCAATTCCATAGATGTGTGCATGATGAATATGGAGATAAAGAGTAAAAGCAGGCCATTCCCATAGCATTGGGTGTGGTGATAATAAAATTATTAACATGGGTAACATGGATATGGACCATGTTGTAGCAGTCCCCATGGTGAAGCCTTGGCATGGTCAATGTGAGGATGTCCAAAATAGGCATCGTTCCACCTTGTTGTGGTCATAGTTGATATGAAGAGATAAAAGAAGACACATATTTTCCAATGCCATGGAGGTATGTGTGGTGATCAATATGTCTCTATGTGAGGCATAGGTAAGGAAGAAACATGCATAGTAGTGATTGTGGTATGATGGAGGAGTGCTTGTATAAAAAAGGGGTAAAGGATTATACCATGTCATTGTGTTTTTTGTTTTATGGGAAAGAGACCAAATATTATTCACTAGGTCGTGGTAAAGTACGCATTGGTAATTGATGTTTCAAACTTAAGAGAATTAATTTTAGTGATGCATGAATGGATCTTGAATGCTTCCCTAATCATTGGCTTTGAGTTTGGGCCATGATTATCAAATAATTATGAAGAGTATGAAAAATTATTTTTAGTGGAATAAATAGATATTTAACCCATGATTCATGAGGAGAGAGAATTATAAAAATTAGTTATTTGACTATAGATATGGATGATTTTATTGGGAGTTATTTGGGAGTTAATGGGAATTTTGAATTCCTGTTATGATGATACAAGGTTTACATTGGATGAGATAATGGCCATTCCATTTGAGATAGGATAAAATAATCCTATGTAGTTAGATAAAAAATATGTGAGAGGCTATGATTATTTTTGAGAGATTGATCAAATTGAGAGAAAACATGATACACCCATTTTCAAAGATAATATAAATAAAAGTTAGTCTCCAAGGATATATTTTAGTCTTTCATAACGTAGAGGAGTCTATAGAAGGATCACACATGATACAAATCTAAGGAATAAATACAACTACAAAAATTTAGTAAGTATATATCATTCAAGTTCTAGAGAAATTTTTTAGATCAACGAGTTAAGAATTAATATCAGTAGTTTAATTTTTTGAATTCATACATGTATAGATCTGTTAATATATATTTTTATGGGGGAAGACCATCATTGAGAGGTGAAGTAATCACTAGGTATTGTCTATATATATTTGAACATATATTATAGATAATTTGTATCTTCAATAGGATTGTATATGTGGTGTGTGAACACTGTGGACTTTGTATTGTAAATATATTTTCCATATAGTGGATGAATCTATGTTAGGGGGACTAACTAACCTAGAAAGAAGTGGGAATAGGTTCCAAACCTTGTAAATATCATGGTTGTTATTTATAATTTATTTCTTTATATAAGGAAACATCTAGATAATTCATTGAGTGAATTTAAAACCTTTACCAAATTAAGAGGTTTAGTTCAAAAGAGATACAATCATAAAATAAAAATAAGATTATTAATTCACCCCTCCCCCTCTCAATGATCCAATCAATTTGGATCCAAAATTAGTAGTGTCAGAACAAATTTCCTTTAAAGATCTTAGGAACATGGAGAACCAAAATTCTATGAATAACTATGTAGTTCTTATCATTGATAGAATAAACTACCATAGTCAGAGGAATAATATGCTTCCTTACCTACTTTTTCTTGGTCTTGAGTAATACTATGTTACTATATTTGGTTTTTAACATGTTTATAATAATTCACACATAACCCATGCTGATAAAATAAATATGGAGATAGATAGAAAGTAACAAAATTCTATTTTCATGTCTTTTTTTAGAGAAGGTATACACTAAGGTGATGGTTCTTGTAACTGAAGAGGATATATAGGATGAATTTATGAGTATCTATATGGTAAATGTGAAAGTAAAGAAATCCAATATTCAAATGTGGATGATTCAATTTGAGGACATTATGATAGCTTAGTTTAAATATTTTGATCGATACTTTTTATGGTAAATGAAATAGTTATAAATATATATGGTTCTGTGGAGAAACTTGAAGACCCTAATATTACGAAAAAATATTATGACTAACTTTTCATATCAGTTTAATCCCAAGGTATTTTTATTAGAAGATGAAGATTATCTTCTACTAGATGATAATACACAGTATTCTTATTGAATATGAAATAAGAAAGGAACCAAATTTTAATATGAAAGGGAAAGTATATATTTTCTTTGAATACATGAGAAAAAGGAAAAGTAAGTACGTTAAATACATCGGTGATTCAGAAGATGATAAATATATCAATTAGGTTGTCTCTCTCTTTTCAAAGAGATTTTGAATAAAAAATTAAAGGTAAAATGTAATAAATTTCTCATATGATTTAAATATAATGAAATTATTTATATTTAAAAGTCTATAACAAATAAAAATTTTGAGGAATTAAATCTTATGATGAAGAATACATCTCTCTAATGAAGAAAAATGATAAGAAGTAGAATTAACATTCCAGCACCAAATAAAGAATTATTTTAAGCAAGGATGAAGACTCATCTAGAAATTATGATAATAAAGTAACTCTTATTAATATTGTGCATAATGTTTCATATTTTTTAATTAGTGAATATGATGAAGAATAAATAATGTAAAATGAGTGGGAACTTAAAGGTAAGTTAGAATATTATATTGAGAATATTTCAAAACTCAAGAAATATAAGAAAAAGTTGGAGAAGCATAAAAATAAAAATTTTACTTAAATGAGTGTGCTTGATAAAAAATGGAATAGGGCTTCTTAATGAATAAAAAGAGGAGATGATAAAAAGGAAGTAAAACCATGTTTAAGAAATAAAGGAACACAAGTTTTAGATTGGTGAGAAAGAGATGGTGATATATGATATCAAGGAGAAATTGACTGCTACCAATGAAGAACTAATCGAAAAACAATCTGAATTTCATGTATCTAAAAATAATTTGAATAAGGCTAGAGAAGATTTATGGAAATATATTGATCTTAGAGAAGAATATTCTTATGATGGAAAAAAGAAAGGATCAAAGTAATAAGGTAATACTGCAATTATTTAGCCTAAAAATCGAATGTTTATTTCTAACATTATAGGTGATCATAGTGAATCTAAGAAGAATGAGAGGGAAACCTCTAAATAGGATAAGGAAATAAATTTTATAATAAAATGTCAAACACCTAATTATAATGAGTCCTAAGGAGGATAACATTAATACTATTTTGTACAAGTATATAATCATTCAACAAAATCTCAATTTAGGGGATATTATTACAGTTGTGGAAGGTAGGGACACAAATCCCACTCATATTTGTTTAAAATGTATTTTCATCTGAATAGAAAAGGAAAAAATAGTGTTTTTTATGAGAATATGAGGGTTAGAAAACAAATAAATAATGTTTTATTTAAAAAAGAAGAGATGGTTTTTGATAATAAATTAATAAGTGATGAGTTGAATCATTTTTAAAAGTTTGATTGAGATTTGAATGTTTTAAATATGCTTAAATAATAACAAATTGATGATTTCTTGATACTTGTGGTGAATAAATATGAGTCACATAAGAAATAAATTGAGATTAAAAGGAAAAAATAACATAGGTTGAGGGAAATCTCTCAACCAAAGGGTTTCCCTTGAGGAATTAAGAGGTCCCTCATTATTCCCTAAATCTTTTTTATATCTTGTTTTAATATGTAGTTAATTGAATGATATGTGTAAGGATGTCACTTATAGAAATCAAATAGGAGGATTTGTTCATAGAGTATATGAAAATGATAAAGAGGATAGGAGTAAATCCCTTGATGGGGAGATATTTTGATTATAAATTTGTCAAATATAGAATTAAGGTCTGATAATCACACTTTCAATCCATTATTAAAAATATATTCAACATATTTATCAAGGGAGAGTTTTAGTTGATATTTGGGTGAGAAAAGGGGTAGATATTTTTCATGTACTTGATCTATTTTGATTTCGGGTTAAGATGTGTTTAGTAATTCATGATAAATTGGTTTTAGTATCCACTTGATGATAAATTTAAATATTTTAAGAGCATGTTATCACATGATGAGCTTGTATGGATATATCATATAACCTTGAAATATCTCTCCTGTTTTCTACTATAGTTTAGACCACCTAGAAATAGAGTGGATTAATTAAAGGATCTTATTAAAGGAATCATGTGATATCATCCCTATCATTTAAATATTCAAAGGTGGGAGAAGAAGGTTGCAACAATAAAAGATAATAAGATCCCATTCTTTGACCTTTAAATTTCATTTCCAAGAAGAGGGAGTAAGAATTTGGGCATATGAAGAAGATAAAGATGAGTAATGTTAAAAAAATACAAAGGGGAATTGTTTGGTTTTCTAATGGATTATGTTGGATGTGTTATTTTTTTTTATAATAAGGTTTTAATTCATCAAGGAAAAAGGATGGGGAGGATCATGTCTTAGCATAGAGAATGGTGTTTTGAATCTACCCAACATTGTCAAGGACACATCGTAGAGATGGGCATGGTGAAGATAGAGGATAAGTATAAGAGAAGAAAACTCCCATAGAAAAGGGCGTGGTGAGAATAAAATACCCAACATGGGAAACCTAGATAGGTACCATGAAGTAGAGGTCCCCATGGTGAAGCCTTGTCATGGTCAACATGAGCATACCCAAAATGGGCATAGTGAAACCTGGAAGAATCTATGGATGACGAGAAGAGTTTAAAGATAATACGGTTATTCTGACATCATAGATATAGGTGTGATATTCCACATGTATCCTAATGATATTTTGGGAAGTCCAAAAAAGTCATAGTAGTGATCATGGTATATTGGAGGAGTGCCTATGAAAAATTGGAAATATGAGAAGGCCATGTTGTAGTATTCAGCATGTTAAGGGAAAATGGAAAAAGATTCTTCACCCTAACATATTAAAGGTTTTTTGGTAGTTGATGAATCAAACTCAAGAGAATTATATATGGAAATATATGAATGGATCATGATGGATCCTATAATACTCAGATTTAGTTTTGTTTTATGATTCTAGCATAATTCGGAGGAGCATAAATCATTATTTTTTTATGGATTAAATAGATATTTAATCCACACTTAATGAAGAGAGAGAATTCCCATAAGTGGTTACTTGGAAATAGTTAGGGAATATTTCATGGGTATTTTTTGAGGAGTTAATGAGGATTTTAATTTCCCATTAAGGTAATGTCATCTTTCCTTTGGTTGAGCACATGGCCTCTCTATTTATGATAGAATAATTGAAACTTATAGAGGGAGAAACAAATACATGTTATAAAATATGAATTTATGAGAGATGGATTACTTTTATAGAAAATTCAACACACCATGTATTGAGGAGAAGAGTAAGAAAATAAAAACACCAATGTAATAATTTGGTCATACATGAAATAGGGGAGACTGTAAGAGGATCATGCATGATACAGAGCTCATAAAGCAGTACATCTAAAATAATAGACAAAGGCCAGGTCATTAAAATTTTTGTGAAAGTTATTATTCTAATGGGATGATTATTTACATCAACATTTGATGTTCTTGAATACATACATGTATAGATCTGTTGATCTTCTTATTCATAGAGGACAACCATTATGAAGTGGTTAAGTGATCATTATGTGTTATTTATCATTTTTATACCATCTCTTACAGTGAAATTACATCTTTTACTGGATTATAAAAGTGTTTTATGAACACTATGGACTCAGTATTTTAAATCCATTTGTGAAGTAGTGGATGAATCCATGTTTGGAAGACTAACCAACATGGAAAGAAGTTGGCATGGGTTTAGAACCTTGAAAATATAATGTGTTGTTCATTATATTTTATTTATAAATATGAGGAAAGGTTGAGAGAATACATTGAGAGAATAGAGGAACTTTATCAGTTTAATAGGTTGAGTTCAAAAGGGAGAAAATCATAAAATAAAAAGAGGGCCATTGATTCACCTCCCACCCACCCCCCAAGTGATCCAATCAAGTTGGATCCTAACAAACAACAAAGTAAAGAGATAAAATTAATAGATTTAGAGACTCAAGTATAAATATTTTAAAATTAATTATGATGATTATGGATATGTATTCTTCATAGGGAAAAATTATATTGAGAGTAATATTAAGGTTTTTGGTGAGAAGTTTGAATATTCCATAGTGGTCGGGAATATTTTTCACATTCTACCTAACAAGTTTGATGCTAATGCCTCATTTTTGAAATATAGATATCCAGAGAAACTTTATCTTGATTTATTATATATAATTATTATTACATAATAAATAATTAAGGATAATGGGGTTAATAATAAGGGAAAGTATGAAAAAATAGGTTTCGTTTAAATCATCAATGCATGAAAATTCTAGGGAAGTAGTTATTGAAGATAAATCATGTAGTTCTGATTTAGTGGAAGATATTAGTCGTAATTTTGATAAAATTATGTCTTTATTCTCTATAAATGTGAGAAGATGAATTGGTAAGTAAAAAATTAAATTTTAAAGTGCTTTAACTATAGTTTTGTTGAAAAAAAATTCACAGTTTAAAGAAGAAAAATAAGGTAGTGATGAAGAAGTTAAATGTTTTAGAAGATCCATGAAGAAGAAGGCCAGTAAATCAAATCATTTTTCTAAAGTAAAGGCTGGAAAGTTTTATAAATATAAAAATAAAAGCTTTTTATCAAATTAGAAATGTATTTGTGATACTAAAGATGAAGAGGAAGATGAGATTTATAGTGATGTAGTCGGTGAGAAGCTTCTCATTGCTATGGGGAATGATGAAAATTACACTAGTGATGAAATTAGAGATTATATAAGTGAAGAGGATGAAACAAATATATTTATTACTTTTAAGAGAGGGATGAAATAATGTATCTCCAAAATTTCAAATCATGAGATGGAGAATAGTAGGATGAAGAAAGATGATCATCCCTCTAGTTGTAAAGAATCTGAATCTGATAGAGGAAAATTTAAGTTACAAAAGAAGATTAATAGACTGAGAAAATTTCTTGATGATGAGAAGGATATGAACAAAAAATGGAAGAAAATATGAAAGTAAAAAAATATTGATATCAATAAATAGAAATTGGTGGATACAAAGGAAGAATTGGATAAACTTAGTTTTGTTTTTCAAAACTCTATCTAAGAAATAGGAGAAATTTTGAATAAGGATAAGACTCAATAAGAATAATAAAAACTAATTTTAAATGAAAATAAAAACACTGAATATGATGACATAAAATCTAAGAAGAATAATCAAGTTTAAAAGATAATTTTTATATCGAAAACAAGTGATTCCTCAAAATCTAAAAATTCTAGGAGCACAAACATGAAATCAAAAAACAACTAAAAATGGTGAATTTAAAAAGGATAAAAGGAATTATGATGTGAATAATAATTATTTAAAAGTTAAATAAAATTTTGACTCAAAAAATGATCTAATATGGATAGTCAAAATAATTCTGGAAGATAGTTATGTAGTTTTAAAAAACATGTCAGTTACAAAGAAAATATATGTTTTATGGATACTTTTGGTACTGTGGAAGGTGTGGGAATATAGAAAAAAAATTAATAAAAAATATTATTATTAATCTAGGTGGCATGGGAGTAATAATTTAAGTAGGATTAAGTCCAACCAAAGTAGGTAGATATAGAAAAAAGATGAAAATATAGGACTAAAGACTAAGAAAAAAATTTAACTGTTGGAATTATTCTGTGAAAGGTATGATAATATTGGTTATATTTCCAAATATTGTCTCACTATAACACTAGACTAATGTATTATTTATGAAATTACTCAAAATAATCAATAAAGGAAGAACAAATAGAACATGAAATCTATTTTTTAAAAACTATCTTTAAGTCTAAAAGGGGAATTCCCATAGATATGGGATAGTGTATTTTCCTCACATGTGACTGATGTATTCAATATATTAATGAATTTATAAGATTAAAAATAAGGTTAGGTGACTTTTGGGAATGATGACTCTCCAAAAATAAAAGGCATAGGATTAGCTATGATTGGAGAAAGAGAAGTTAATGTTCAAGTGTACCTTGTTTGTTGATGGTATGAAACACAATTGTTTTAGTGTTTCTTGGATCTCTGATAAAGGTAATGTGGTGATTTTTAGAAAATATGGTTTCTTAGTGAAAATAATTAAAGGTGGAAGAATTTGGACATGAGGAAAGTGAACCAAGGGTTATTTATTTTTGGTTTTAGATGCTCAAAATTCATGTTATTTGAATATAAAAAAAATAAAACCATCTATATTATAGAATACTTAGCCACATGGTCCCAATAAATATGATAAATATCATATAAATATATTGTTTTTGTGATATTTTGGAGATGATGAGAAGATGGGGATGAATATTCATTACATGCCAAAAGGTAAGGTTTAAAAATTTTAACATAATAAATATGAGATTCATGCATCTCATCCCTTGGATATTATTAATTATAACATATAAGGTCATATTAGAAATTAATCAATAAATAGATATAAGTACATTATTTATTTATTTATGAATATGCTTGAATTAATGGAATTATTTTAATAAAACCTAAATCAAAGGCTCTTGATATGTTAAAGAGATTTACATTCAGTGGTGAAATAGAGTCTGTTCAGCCCTAAAAGAAGATCTAGATATATATTGGTGTTTCTTACACAAATGTGATATTTTATGGCTACCTTGTGAAGCATGGTATCTATCATGAACTCAATACAAAATACACACTAAAAAACTGGTGATGTTGAAAGGAGAAATAAGAGCATGGTGGAGACAGCTTTGACTATAATGACCCATACTTTACATACATTGATATTACTTCAAAGTTGAAGAATATTAATTACAAAATATAATAAATTCATGAAAATACTGAATACGTATAGTTTCTTTAGAAACTGGGGAACATAAATCTCTAGTTCATAAGACATCTTCTTTGTTTCCCACTTATTTCATCATAACTAGGCCCCTTTTGGACCTGTCTTACTTAATACCCTTATTAATGACCTAGGAAAAAGAGATATATGAAAGGGTAAAATTAGATGCCCAGTAAGGGTAAAAAAGGTAGATATAAATCATATCATAATAATAAGACATAAGAACATAACAATTGAAAATATTATCCATCATTTGAAAGATTGTGATATCATTCAATGAGATAAATCACAAATGTTCTTAAAAATCAATGAACATAATCCCAAAATTAATAACATAATACATTGAGTTTTTTTAATACACATAATCATATAAAATAATTCATATTAGTCAATGCTCATTTCCAAGACCATTATAGTGGACAAATTCCATTACAAAACCGAGTTCAATCCTCATTCCAGCCCTACATTTCTGAACTGATGTCATTTTCCATTCCATCCATATCTATCTCATGAGCTATAAATCCTTTACCAATTCATTGAAGTTATATATAAGTCCCGCCAATATCATAATGAAATCATCCTTACATCTAACACAAAAACATTAATCATTCATCATAGCATAACCCAAGGAATAAAAGGGTTTTCTTAAACACTATTCCATCATAATCTATATAAAACAAATGGATTTCATAAAAATCATTCCATCATAAACCCAATAAAATCATTTTAATAATAGGGATAGAAACATGACCCTATTTAAATAATTTCACCTTATATAGAAACTAAATTTGATAAAACACTTGAAATTAATTTTTGAGGAAAAATCATTTCTTCTTATAAAACATTTTCTTTTCTCAAAATATTGTACAATTTTAAAAGAAAATAATTTATTTGAAGAAAACTTTTAAATAATGTAAAGTAATATTTATGGAAATAAGGTTTTATGAAAGTGTAAAAATAAATTCATTCCATATAAGTTAAAAGAGAAAATTCTCCTCATACCTTTCTCAGAAAGTCAAAAAGTACGTCGTATTGAAAACAAAAAAATATTTCCTTCATACAGTTTAATACAAATTCACCAATGGGTAAAATTTACTTAAAACTATTTTATAAGGATATAAATAATATTTTGGAATAATTGTTTAGGAAACATGCATGTGGATGATAAATATACCTTAGTAAATACTTACGTATAAGTGATCAATGATAATAATGTGATTGAAAAATTATATCTTACCTTAGTTCTAATTTCAATTGTATGTATCTGAACCTCTTGTATAATGATTTAAATATTGTAATTAACTTATTTCAAGATAATAGTCATTTTTATGATATCATATATGATCATATTATTATTTGTTTGTTAATAACATCTTATTTTTACTTTTCATTCTGGTATTAACCACTTCATTTTTTATGCATGTTTTGTCGAATAAGTTATGGTTCTCCTTAATAGGTCATATTTATACCATTAAAATGATATTAAAATTAAATACATAATATTTTTCATTATATACATTTATATAATCATTATTTAATAAATATCATGTATAATTAATCGCATCGCATCATGGAGAAGGCAAGTTGTACGTACACACAGGCGATGATATCATTCCCATAATTATTGAATTAAATTGAAGTGAATAGTGTATAGTATTTCATAAAAAATATAATATTATAATAATAATAATATATAGTCATTATTTCTATTATTTTTTCCATCCAAGTAATGTGGTGGTGAAAAAAATATTACACCACGACATGGAGATGGAAAGTCATACGCACACACGCATGGTGATTTTGTTTTTTGTAGGATGGATTAAAAGAGGAATATTGTTGTTCAATAATCATAATAAAATATAATTATATAATTTATAATTAATTTATTACTTTATAATGAAACAATTCATGAAGATGAAGTAGAATAATAAATAATTTTGAATGAATTGGTAGAAGAGATTACCTCTTCTTCGACGTGCTTCCTCTAAAGCTCCTCTTAAAACACTACAGTTGACCTTTGAAAAAGACCAGAACATCTTTAATGTAATAAGGGAAGTGGATAAGTGAAATTTATATGGTATGGCTTAGATTTAAGGCTCAAATTAAGGTAAATAGGTGAGGGAATATGTTCCCTTTTATAATTGAGATGAGGGGCACTTTTGGGATCTCTACAAAATATTAATATAATATAAAATCAAACCCCAGCCAAAAAACCTCACAAATTTACCAATTTAGAATATTATATGAGATAAGGTTTTTATTTCATCAACCAATAAATTTTTTACAAGTTTTTATATCAATTTAAACATTATCATTTTAATTAACACTTAGTTATTCTAATTAATTTTAATTAAGATGACAAATATTCTAATATTAAAAGGGGTAAAATATTTACTTATTAGATGTTAATTAGACCATAAATAATTTTAGTATAACATTTTATACTATATTTTAGAATAATACTTTTAGTCAAATTTATATTTTGTAAAATCCAACATTTAAAATGTTATAGTTATTAAATTATGAATGTGATAACTTTAACATCACTTTAAATAAAATAATATAAATGTTACATTCTCTTATATAAGGATATCAATGGTCACTATATCAACCCTTGGATGGTTATGGTAGATATATACTGGAAAAATATTATTTGGTCATGTTTTGGGTCTTTTCATGGTTATTATAATTTTAATAAAAATTATTTTATTGATTTCTCATCAATTAATTAATTTTTACATCATTAAAGTATAAGTGTTTAAGGTAATTATTTATTTCCTAAAAATTAAAAATAAATTCTCATGATAAATAAAAACATTTTATATTTCAAATGAGTAGTTATAATCAAATTTATCTTTTGTATAACCTTATTTAAAAAAATAATTTAGTTATTTAAATTTGAGTAATCCATATTTAACTTTTCTTCAAATAAAATAAACTAAATGTCTTAATCTCATCCAAGTAGCATCTAAAGAAATCTATTTCAACCCAAAGACTATTTATGTAGAAATAGGCTCATACAATTATATTAAAACAAGTGTTAGGGTAGTTTTATAATAGTATTCTTACCCTTAATTACTAGATTTACCCTTTTACCATATTGATAAAAATTACCGATGTTATTATTCATAATGACCAAAAAAATAAAGCTATTTACATAATTTGAACATAATTATTAAAAATATTTAGTCCATTTTTTAAAATTCAAAACAATGAAATTACATAAATTAATTTAAAATTAATCCCATTTTCAAAATAAAGAATGAGTTTTTAAAGATAAAACATTGCAAAAGATTGAATTTTTTATACATCTGAATTTAATGTAAAATTATTGATAATGGCATAAATTATATTGAATGATTAAAATATATTATATTTATACTTTAAAACCATTCAATATTATAATTTAACCACATAAACTATCTTGATAAAATAAGTTGTTTTCAATTAAAATTTATTGTATTTTTACAATTCATCAAATTTTGAAAGTTATCAGAAGAATATTAAAATTTCATCCAAACTAAATTTTTATATCCTGATTACAAAGAAAATTTTTATGCTGCAATATAAATATTATTAATGTTTTAAAATATTAACTTAAAAGGGTTTCCCCATTAAATGGAGAAAAAATAACCTTTTTAAAAATATAGGTTTCTATACATCAAATAGGTTTTATTCAAACCATATGACAAAAATAACTATTTGATGAATATAAAAACTATTTTATTAAGTATATAAAATTAATATTTCATTAATATCATTTAAAAATAGTAATTCACTCAATTTATTAATACAAAAAATAAAAATATATAATTGATTTATAGATTTCATAAATAATTAGTAGTGATTTACTTCACCATATATTTTTATAAGTTAGTTATATTTATTCTTGCTAGCCTAATGGATTAGTTAAAATAGTCATTTTATACTAAGGGAATATCATGGTTCTTTTAAATTCACAATTACGTGCAGTTAAAGCTATTTAATAATTCAAATTATTTGAAGAAAATATTTCATAAAAACATCTAGAACTAATATTCTAACCCCTTAAACTGAATTTCACCCTCAAAATTCTTCACTTGGATACAAAAATATGAGGATATATCACACTTATCATATCCTCAAGTTCCCACAAATCTTCATAAAACTGTTGGTTCCTCAATTAAACTTTAACCAAGAGAGTGGTTATGTTTCGTAGATCTTTTTTCACTGTGATCCATAATCTCTATCAATTATTCTTCATAAGAAATATCTTGCTCCAACAGTATGACTTATGGGTTTAGTAAATATAAAGGATTAGGTATGTAATTTCTTAAGAGAGATACATGAAACACATCGTGAACTTGATAGGGATTTATTTTAAGCACTAATCGGTAAGCTACCATCCCAACATGATCTAGAATTTCAAAAGGACAGATATATCTAGGGCTTAGCTTTCCCTTATTTCCAAATCTCAATACTCTCTTCTATGGAGATATTCATAGAAACACCTAGTCACCCACTAAAAACTCTAGGTATTTTCTTTGGTTGTCATTAGAATTTTTTTTTCAATTTTGAGCTTCTCTTATGTGTTGTTGAATAGATATGACATTTTCTACCATTTCATCAACAAGATCGAGTCCTAACAGCTTTATTTCCCCAACTTCATCCCAGTATGTTGGGGTTCTACACTTCTTTACATAAAGGTCTTCATAATGAACCATTTTAATACTATGCTAAAATATATTTTTTTTAAAAAAATCTACCAAAGGTAGGTATTGATACCAAAAACCTTTTAAATCCATAGAGAAATCTCTCAACATGTCTTATTGAGTTTGAATTGTACTCTTTGACTGATCATCTGTCTGAGGATGATAAGAATTACTCAAACTTAACTCTGTATCTAGAGCCTGCTAAAGAATTCTATAGTAATTCGATGTAAACCTTAGATCCTGATCAAATATAATAGAAAGTCAAACTCCATAAAATCTTACCACTTCCTTTACATATATCCTAGCAAGCTACTCAAGAGAGAAATCCATTACAATAGAAATGGAGTGTGCCAACTTCATAAGGTGATCAACTATAACCCATATATCATTATGGCCTTTAGATGTTTTGGTAAGTCCAAAGAAAAATTCTATAGTGATGTTTTCCCATTTCCATTCTGGTGTGAGTAATGGTTGTAACATCCCCTTAGACTTATGTCTCTCAACATTAACTAACTCACAAACCAAGCACCAAGAGGCATATTTGATAACATCTCTTTTCATGCCATCTCACTAGAAATACTCTTTCAGGTCCCTGTAAATTTTTGTACTTCCAGGATGAATAGATAATAAAGAAATATGATCCTCATCCAATAGATCATTCTATAATTATTGTATGGGATGAATAAAAACTCTGTTCTTAAACCTTGTTTTTTCTTCATAGTCAAGGTTGAATTCAGGAAAATTTCTCAAATTATTTTATAGCTATATATATTCCTTCACCACATACTTAATCTTCAATTGTATAGATGGTTGAACATTTAATTGAGAAAGATAATATTCCCCCCTTCCTTTAAAATTTCAGGATCCATCTTTTAAAATCCATAAATATTAGATCTTTTGTGATTATTATCAGGGATAGGAAATCATAGACCTCTCAACTCAAATCATATGCCATCTTGTTCTCTTTCGCATAGTGTTAATGTATTGAGAAGTCCTAATATTTAATCAACTCCAACCATCTATTTTGATGTATATTAATCTCCTTTTGGGTGAAAATATACTTTAAACTTTTATGATCAGTATAAATATTACATGTTTCACTATAAAGATAATGCATTCATATCTTTAGTGCAAAGATTATCACAGCTAACTCCAAATCATGTGTTAGGTTATTTTTCTCATGGATTTTCAATTGTCAGGATGCATAAGCTATCACTATATCATTCTTCCTATGAAAACAACCCAACCCATTATTAGATGCATGGTAATAGATCACAAACATTTCTCTACTACAAGGAAGTGTAAGCACAAGTGAACTAGGTAACCTTCGTTATATCTATTTTAAATTATCTTCTAATTCCTACATCCAAACGAACTTAACTCTTTTCCAAGTCAACTCGGTGATTGGATTTTATAATCTTGAAATATATTTCACAAAACATCGATTATATCCAGATAAACCAAGAAAACATTGGATCTCAGTTACCAGTCTTGGTCTCGGTAAACATTCAATAACTTTTATTTTTTGTAGGATCTACAGATATCCCCTCTATTGAGATTATGTGACCCAAAAATGAAACTTTATGAATCCTAAAATCACAATTGATAATTTTTTCATAAATATTCTCATTTCTTAGGGTCTTCAGTAGAATTCTATAGTGATCTTCATGTTCTTCCTTGATCTTCTAATAGTTAAATATATCATCTATAAAGACTACCACAAACTGATCAAGATAGTCTTTAAAGACTCTATTCATTATATCCATGAAGATAGAGTGGGCATTAGTAAGATAAAAGGCATATCTATAAATTCATAGTATTCATACCTTGTATGGAAGGCCTTATTTGGTATATCCTACTTCTTGACCCTTAATTGAGGATATCCTGATCAAAGATCAATCTTGGAAAATTATTGAGCTCTACATAGTTGGTAGAATAAGTTATCAATGATGGGAAGAGGATATTTTTTTATAGTGATCTTGTTAAGTTCTCGATAATAAATGTAGAGTCTCATTGATCCATATTTCTTCTTAACGAAAAGAATAGGTGCTCCCCAAGGTGACACACTACACCGTATGAATCCCTATTCAATATTATCTTGGAGTTGCTTCTTCAATTACTACAACTCAATTGGGGATATTATATAATGTTTCTTTAAAATAGTAACAATACCCAGTATGAGTTCTATTCAAAACTCAACTTCACGATTTGGTCGAAGACCCAATAATTATTCTAAGAAGACATTATCAAACTCCTGTAAAATGGGTGTATTCATAATTTTGAGTTTCTCCCCAACCATTTTAGGTATATAACCTCCATTTATAAGAAATAAGTCCCATAAAATAGAGTAAATTTCTACTGGAAGGTTATATTCATCCTTTCATCAATACATGGTCTTATATTGATCCGGAATATGAAATGTGACTTCCCTTCCTTATAGTTGATTTGAGATCCATATAGGGAAATCTAATCAATGCCAAGAATCAAATAAAATTCCACTCTATAAGGGATCACAAGATTTTTATGAAGAACATTCCCACAAACATCAACCAAAGAATAATTATAAACTTTTGATGTGACTGTTATTTCATTAGGAGTTGTCACAACTAAATCAACATCTAATTGTATAGGTAATATAGATATACCCTTAGAAAATTATTCAGAAATAAAATAGTTGGTGGATCTAGAAACAAATAAAACATTTTCTACTTTATAGTGGATTGTAAGTGTACCTTTCACCACATCATTATCATAATCCACATCGCTAATAGTTATCCAATCTGACTAGCCTTTATCTTTGGCCTTAAGAGTTTGCTAACATCAATCATCATCAATAACCCTTTGATTAAGGAATTGACAGTCATAATTCCCCATTTCCTTGAACCTTTATCATTAAAGTGTAGCAGGTTCATTCTATGTAGCTATTTCCCTATTCATAACATTAGACATATTTTTCCCATCACATCGGCATTCAACTACCCGAAGACCTTCTTTTTCACACTTAAAACATTTAATAGTACCTTTAAGACAATTTCCTTCATGTTTTTCTCTCACTTTGAGAATAATGGAAAACTCATTTTCTTTTTAGTGTGGTATTTATATTTTTCTTTAGTTCCATTTTTATCTTCTTATCAAACCCATCAGACTAATGGGTTACTCCAATCTCCATATCAACCTTGAGAGAACATTGAACAATTTCTTCATAGCTATTTAAGTCCCTTATGGCTAGTGCCTTTCTGAGACTTGGTTTTAATCTAATAAAGAATTGATTAATTTTACTCTGAGGTTAGAAAATAATTCCATAAACATACCTTGAAAGCCATGTAAGATTTTCTTCATAGGTAGCAATAGGTTCATCTTCCTTTTTCTTTAGTTCGACAAACTCCTTCTCTATCTTTATTAGAAGAAAACGAGGAAAGTGCTTATTGAAAAATAAGTTCTTGAACTCATCCCATTCCATTGATTCAATTTCATCTCTTTGCATCACATTCTTTATAAGGTTCCAACATTTATTATATTGACTTTCCAAATGATAGACTAATAATATGACTTTATCATGTTCTAAACATTGGAGAACTGAAAATATCTTTCCAGTGATACTGATCCATTATTTAGCCATTAATGGATCATAATACACACTGAAAGAAGGTGGGCACTACCTCAGGAAGGACTCAATAGAATGTCATTCCCTACATTTACTTTTTGGAAGTCCTGCATGATTCATAGCTTGAGAAAGTTGTGTGATCATAGCTATAATATTTTTCATTCCAACTCCCATAACATTTGGTTGCTCAGGAGGACAATCATTGTATTTCCCATCACATTCAGCATTAATGCAGTTTATTCGGGTTCCAGTCATAGACTAAAACCAAGAAACATTGTGTGAGAAAAACTAATAATAATGTGAAAACAACATAATCAAGAATAAAATTTCAATTCAGGACACTTTAGGTTTTATCCTTAGTTATTCATGATCTTTTCTGAAACACTAGGATTGTATCATATACTTCAACATATCCTTTGGGTTCTTACTAAGGTTTTCACATTCTAGTTTCTAAAGGTTAACTATACCTTTATTATGATACCAACTATAATGAACCATACTTTACAAACATTTATATTGCTTAAAAGTTGAATAATATTTATTACATAATACCAAAAATCCAGGACAGAACCGCATAGGTATAATGTCTTTAGAAACTGGGAAACATAAACAACTAGTTTATAAGACATATTCATTGTCTCCCACTTATTTCATCATAAGTAAACTCCTTTTTGAAATATCTTATCCAATACCCTTTTTCATGACCTAGGGAAAAGAAACATATGAAAGGGTGATCTTAGATGCTCAGTAAGGGTAAACAAGGGAGATATCAGTCATATCATAATCATAAGACATAAGAACATAACATTTTAAAATCTTATCTTGCATATGAAATATTGTGATATCATGCCATGGGATAAATCATAAAAATTCATAATAATCAATGAACATAGTCCCAAAAGTCATAATATAATACATGAAGTTATATAGAGTACACATAATCATAAAAACTAATTTCATATTAGTCGCAGCTCATTGCCGAGACCATTATAGTGGACATAGTCCATTACTGAATCGAGCCCACTCCTCATTCCAGCCTTTTATTACTGAACTGATATCATTTCTCATTCCATACAGGTCTATTTCATGAGATATAAATCTTTAACAAATTAATTGGAGGTAGATATTGGTCCCACCCATCTAATAATTAAATTATTCTTACGTGTTCCACAAAAACATAAATCATTCATCATAGCATAATCGAAGGAATAAAAGGGGTTTCTTAAACATTATTCCATCATAATCCATAGAAAAAAATGGATTTTATAAATATCATTCCATCATAAAAAAATAAAATAATAGTAATAATAGGGATATGAACATAACAATATTCAAATAATTAAATCTTAGATGGAAAATAATTTTCATAAAACACTTGAAATTAATTCTTGAGGAAAATATCCTTTATTCTTCTAAAACATTTTATTTTCTAAAAATTCCATTCAATTTTTAAAGAAAATAATTTATTTGAAAATATCCTTTAAATATTTTAAATGTTGATTCATGGAAAAAAGGCATTATTAAATCATAAAAATCCATTAATGCAATATAAGTTAAAAAAGAGCATTCTTCTTGTACCTTTTTCAGAAAGTCAAAAAGTACCTTGAATTGAAAATTAAAAAAAGATTCCTTTCATACCGTTTAATAAAAATTTACCAATGGGTAAAATTTACATAAAAAATTGTATAAGGATAGAAATAATAATTTGGAATAAATATTTAGAAAATATGGATTTGGATCATAAATATACCCCAGTAAATACTTATGTATAAGTGATCTCAAATAATTATGAGATCGCAAAATTGTCCCTTACCTTATGTATGATTTTATTTATTTGTATCTGAACCTCATGTATAATGATTTAAATATTTTCCTTGACTTATTTTAGAATCATATTCATTTTTTTGTTATCATATATGATCATATAATCATCTGTTTATTAATAACATTTCATTATTACTTGTTATTCAGATATTAACTACTTCACTTTATTATGCATGTTTTGTCGAATAAGTTCTGATTCTCCATCATATGTCATATTTATATCATTAAAAAATGGTATTAAAATTATATATATCATATTTATTCATTCTATACGTTTATATAATCATTATTTAATGAATACCATGTAGAATGAATTTTATCGCATCATAGAGACGGTAGGTCGTATGTATACACGAGTGACGGTATCATTCCCATAATTGTATAATGGTATTGAAGTAAATGATGTATAATATTTCATAATAAATATCATGTTATAATAAATATATATAGTTATTATTTCTATCAGTACACCCATCCAAGTATGGTGGTGATAAAAAACATATTACACCACAGCGTGGAGACTATAAGTCGTATGTACCCACACGTGGTGATATTTTTTCATAGGATGGATAGAAAGTGGAATATTATTTTTTAATAATAATAATAACATCTCTTTATATAATTGATAATTTATTTGTTTCTTTATAACCAAAAATCTCATGAAGAAGAATTAGAAGAAAAATAAGTTTCAAAGAATTGGTAGAAGAGATTACCTCTTCTTCAATGTGTTTCCTCTAAATCTCTTCTTAGAGCACTAGAGTTGGTCTTTAAAGAAGATTAGAACCACTATAATTTAACTATGTAATTTGAGAATGGAAATTCAAAAGTTATGGCCGAGATTAAAGTCTTAAATTTAGGTAAATCGGTGTTGTAGGAGGTTCCCTTTTATAATTGATGTGAGGGGCACTTTTCAGATCTCCAAAAAATGTTAATTTAATAACAAAATAAAACCCCATTAAAAAAGCCACAAAATGTACCAATATCTAATATTAGAAGATATAGGGTTGTAATATCATCAACCAACAAATTTCTGATGATTTTTTCTATCAATTTAAACATTGTCACTTTAATTAACACTTAGTTATTCAATTCAATTTTAATTAAGATAACAAATATTTGAATATTAAAATGGGTAAAATATTTACTTATTTTATTTCAATTATACCATAACTAAATAACTTAGAAATATTTAGACTATATCATAATTATTATATTTTTAAAATATATATATATATGATTTTTAAATAATATATTAAAACATTATTTTGACAGACAATCAATAGTATCAATTTTGACACTATTCAATTTATTGATTTTTAAAAATATTAAGATAACATGTTAACTTATAAAAAACTATTTAATTATATTCCTAAGAGTCAAGGTAATCTATAAAATTCATTAGACATATTAATTATCCCAAATTATATTTATTTTAATATTTTTAATAACATTTATTTGTTATCTCCATTAATAAAACCATTACTACATCAATTTTGTGTAATTATTTAATATACTTATCTATTGAAGAAAAAATAAAAAATATATATAATGAATATAAATATACCATATTTTATAAGAATAATTTAGTCAAATTTATCTTTTGAGAAACCTATCATTTAAAATGTTATACTTATTAAATTATGAATGTGACAACTTTAACCTCACTTTAAATAAAATAATATAAGTGTCACAATATCTTATATAAGGATATTAATGATCAATAACTCTACCCTTGGATGTTTATGGTCAATATATACAAGAAAAATAATATTTTTTCTTGTTTTCTGGTCTTTTTATGATTATTATAATTTTAATAAAAAATAGTTTTCATGATTTCTTATCAAATAATTAATTTTTACATCATCAAAGTATAAGTTTTTAAGGTAATTATTCATTTCATAAAAATTAAAAATAAATTATTATAATAAATAAAAACACCTTATCTTTAAAATGGTTATTTATAATTGAATTTATCTTCTATATAACATTATTTTAAAAATGATATAGTTAATAAAATTTGAGTAAGATATAGTTATCTTTTCATTAAATAAAATAAATTAAATGTCCTAATCTCATCCAAGTGTCTTCCAAAGGACACCATTTCGACCCAAGAATAATTTCAGTCAAAAAAAATCATATAATTATATTAATACAATTTTTAGGTTAATTTTATAAATGTATTATTTTCCAAAATTAGCGGATTTACCCTTTTGTCGTATTGATAAAAATTACCGAAGATGCTATTCATAATGCCCAAAAAATAAATATATTTACATAATTTGGACTTACTGATTCCAAATATGGAATCCATTTTTCAAAATTTAAAACACATAAGTTTAAGTAATTAATTTAAAATTAATCCCATTTTCATAACGAGATAACGAGTTTTAAAAGTTAAAACACTGCAAAAGATTGAATTGTTTTTACATATGAATTCATTTTCAAATTAATGATAATGAAATAAATTATATTGAATGATAAAAATATATTATAAATTTACTTTAAAACCATTAAATATTATAATATAACCATAAATAGTTATATCAATGAAAAAAGTTTTTTTTCAATTACAATTCAGTATATTTTTACTATTCATCAAAACTTGAAAGTTTTCAGAAAAATATTAAAATTTCATCCAAAGTAAATTTTTATATCCTGATACAAAAGAACATGTTTATTTTATCATTTAAAAATTATTAATGTGTAAAAAATTAATTTAAAATGGGTTCTCCATTAAAATGAGTAAAATTACCCTTTTGAAAAATATAGGTTTTTATACATCAAATAGGGTTTTATTCATACCCTATGACAAAAATATCTATTGGATGAATATCAAAAATATTTTATTAAGTATATAAAATATATATTTCATTAATTTCATTTACTAATAATAACTTAATCAATTTATTAAAATAAAAAATATAAATATATAATTGATTTATATTTTTTCATAAATAATTGGTTGTGAATAACTTCACCATACATTTTCATAAGTTAGTTTTATTTATTCTTGATAACCTAACATCTAGGTTAAAATGGTAATTTTTTTGAGAGAAGTTATTGGAGAACCAGTTCCCATAAAAATCATCGCTTTTTTAGACCAAGTTCTAAAATATCACCATACAAGATGATTTACAATAATACCCCAAGTTTAAAATACATAAGTGTATTTGGTATCCTTTATATTATCAATATTAAGATATAAAATATTAGTATGTTTGATAAGATAGGTTTTGAGAGGTTTTTTCTTGGTTATAATCAAAATTTTAGAGGATAATAATACTAAAATAAGGAAATAATAAAAAAACATTTACTTTGTTAATGTAAAAGTGTTAGAATAATAAAAATGAGAAGATACACATGAAGTAGTATGTTCAATAATTGAAGAATATGGGCTGATTTTAATTAAATTGAATGATTGATTTTTATAAATAGGCTAATATTCAGAAGTTGTATAAGACAAAGATGATGATTCTTCCAACTCTAGTGATGATGGGAAACCTATCTCATCTCATCAAAGGTTGAGAAGATAGGTGGAGGTCTAAAAAATAATTATAGATCAAGTTAATCTATTTTAAACTAGGAAAACTCTGAGGATAGAATCTCTTTCCTTTATATTACCACAAGTTGAGTGAATAAATGTTAAAGAAACTTTAGAAAATCAATAATGGGTTGATTCCATGAATGAATAATTTTACCAGATTTAAAAAAATAAGACATAATAGTTAGTTCTCAATCCTAAATAGAAGAATATCATCCGAAATAAATGGGTATTCTAAAATAAGATGAATAAAAATAAAGAATTTTTAAGGAATAATGAGATACTTATGTGTAAGTAATAATCTCAAGTTGAAAGAATAGACTCTGACAAGATCTTTTCACAGGTTTATATATTTCAGAATATAAGAATTTTTTTTATAGATTGAATTAAATATAAGATTTTTTAAATCAATGTCAAGTATTACTTACTCAATGGTGAGTTTGAAGAAGAGACATTTATACAATATCCAAGTTCATTATTATTTAAAGAAGATGAGAGTTATATATGAAAGTTTAAGAAGGATTTATATGGGATAAAATAATCCCTAATAGATTAGTATTCTAATTTTTATACATATTTTAATAAGTTTAAATTAATATTATTTCATATTTTTTGGAAATGATAAAGAATTTTGTTCGTAGTTTTTTAAATAGATAATGAAACTTTATTAAATGTCCATGCTTGGGGAGATGATGTTCTTTCTTGGATTAAAAAGTTCACAACAGATAGATCAAATTTTCCTTTATCAAGATAAGTATGTCAAAGAAATTATCAAAAGATTTTGTATAAAGAATTCATGATTTTTTCCATAATGGTTTTAGAACCAATCTTCCCGAGGATGATTAAGAGAGGGATCTTAATACTAGAGAGTTCAAGAAACTGATTGAAATTCCATTATAATTGAAAAATTACATGAAGAATGTAGTCTATGATGTTAACCTATGTGATATATTTAAAAGTGAACCCAATATGTTACACCATATGGATAAGACACATAAAAGAATAACTTATTATGGGTTGAAATATGATACTAAATAATAGTTAAATAGGTTTTGTTATACTGATACGGATTGGCTGGAAGTGTTGGAGATAGAAAATCCACATCTAGTAGAGTTTTCTGTCATTAATAAAGATGTGTGTGTTTCCACATAAAGAAATAGAATTATATAACCCTAATCACTATATAGGTAGAGTATGTGGTTGCATATCAATCCACTTCTTAGTTGATGCGGATGAGAACTCAGTTAGAATACCTTAAGATGGAAGTATAGATACCACTAATCTTGGGTTGTGAGAATACAAGTGCTATAAATTTTACTTGAATCCTATTCTATATTTAAATTTGAATCACATTGATATCAAATATCACATCATCAAATAGCTTGTGAAAAAAGTGAGATGATATTGTAATTTGTTCCTACTTTAGAACAAATAAAAGATGTGTTCACTAAAACCTTATCAAATGAATCATTTGAAAGACTAAAGTTGAAAATATGAGTTCAATTTCCCTTCTAATAAGGCCAAGGTATGGTATTACATCCCCTATCGCATCTACTCTTTGGATATTTTTTATAAAAGGGGGAGAAAATTAGAAACATAAATCTTTTGTTATATGTATTTTTACTATTTTTTGGTTTAAAGGGGGTATAATATATATAAGATGAATATACATTGATATGTGTTTCTCTAATGGTAATTCATGTATGTATAGATATTTATTAGTAAGAATAAATTAAGAATTAATTATAGTGAGTCTGTGAATGGTTTTAATAGTTCTATTAAAGTGTATAACAAGATTTATTCTTTAATAAGTTTCTTGGAAATAATTATTATAGTTGGGTAAATAATTTATGATGGTACCTGTAATTATAAATTATTAATTAGAGAAGTGTTGATTCTTAAATTTATTCTTAATTGGTATCATTTTAATAAATCGGAATCAATGGAAATGGGTTTTAAGAGGGTGGATAATTATCACTATTTTTTATAGACAACGTGATATTTTTATTAAATATTCTAGTTTCTTATACCAATTTTCCTTAGTTGGATTATGATTATTGAGTCATGATTCATTGATAAGAATTCAGATTTTGATAAGGATTTATGTTCCATAGTAAACAACAAAATCTAAAGGGGAATATTGTTGAGACCAAGCCTTGAGTTGATAAAATATTGAGAATATGATAATCTTGGGGGAGATTGTTGGAAAACTAGAGATGAAGTTATTTTTTGAGTTAAATAAAGTTCCTCTAGAATTTTTAATTTATTTAGAGAATTTATTCTTTAAGAGGTATATGATATTTAAGTGGGCGTGATTAATGTTTTGGATTTTATTATAAATGAATAATATATATTAAAACATGCATGAATTAATGGTTCTTATGTGTGGTGAAGTATTTTTTGATGTTTGAAGATGTTTGTAATTAGTTATAATATGTTTTGATATGATATTGATTCATTTTGAGTTAATATATATTTATGCAAATTGAACATGGGTTTGGAATTTTGGAAAATTCCTTGATCATAAAACTTCATTGTATGAATTTGATGTTACCATATGACTTTATTGTGTGAGTTTGAAATATTCATAATACTTTATCAAATTACATCCCAACTTTGAATGACTTTAGAATATTTATTTTTATTTTATATGACTTTTAAATTCTTATGAAAATAGAATTGTAAGACTTTAGAGTCATTTAATATTACTTCAATGAAATCATATAACTTTAGTTGGAGCACTATAAGTCTTCTATTTGAAGTTTATAACATTAGCATCATAGAAGTTTCATGATTTCTATTTCATGATATTTTATTGTCTTATGATATCAAATTTTATGATGACATCTAAGATAAATTTAAAATTTCCAAATATTAGGATTATGAAATTTGTGATTCTAGCATGTAATAAAGGGATAAAAAGAATTTAAGAGATCCTTGAGACACAAAAGAAGGAATCATGACCATTACTATCAAATTCATCCAAGTAGATGAAAATAAAAAATTTCAAAGTAAATAACTACAATAGAAATTTTTGAAAGGTGAAGTGGGAAGATCAGGGATAAAATTAAATGGAATTTCAATTTGAATTTTTGAAATTCAAATATTTTAAGATGATGGAAATGATTTTAGGTATGGTTAACCTAGATTAGGGATAGTTCTATATTCATTGGAATTGTTTTAAATATTTATAGAAATAATATTCACATAATATATTGAATATAAAAAAAGAGAAAATGATGAAGAAGTGTGTTGATAATTTTTGGTAAGATTTGATACATTATGACATTAAATATTTCATGTATCAATGAGAGAGATAATTGGTAAGAAAATAGATGAGGTGTTTTTTCTTTCTAATATATTGGAACTTTTAAAAGAGGTAGTGAAGAATTGTGACTATGAAATATAGGAAGAATCCATAGGTGTAGTGACAACTTATTGAATCCTTCTGCTAAAGTAATCTTATATTTTTGCAAAAAAAACATATATTTGTATCTGTGTGGGATGAACATGATCTATCAGTGACTAGAATAAAATAAAATTGGTGGAAATTCCTTTATTTTTTGTAAACCATGAAATTGTTTTCTAGTGGATTGTGTGTACTTAGGTTGTTTTAAGGTCATGTCAAGGATTAATTACACTTGTTTAATAGTAACCCTTGTAAACTAATGGAATTCCTTTGGGTGTGATTGTGTCTGTGCAGTAATAGAAAATACACATGTATTTAATAGGAGATAAATATTTTTAAAATAAAAAACATAAAAACTGTTGATCATTGATTCACCCCCCCTCCTCCCAATCTCAATGATCTCACACATCTTGCAGGTGGTTTTTTAGAAAGTAAAAAAAGTCTCATAGCATTATCGATATATCATTAATCAATTAATTATTATACATATAATTAAAAAATAAAATAATCATAAATAAATTAGGATTTTAAGTGTGCCTCTAAAAATCATGTTCCAAAGTATACTCTTCTAATTTATTTTGTTGTCATAGGATAAAAACAAATGAAATAAAACATCCATAAAATGTATACTCCATGGATTCCAAAGTCTCAAAAACTCATTCCTTGAATTTTTCATCATCTTCAAAATCCAACTCACCCATATTAATGAAATGATAGTCATCATAAAGATATTGATGAAGTAGTATCATGAGGAAAATTTCATAGATCTAATCCAACTAAGTAGGAAGTTCCAAAGGATACGCAACTTCACTAATATGCTCCAACTCCTTTAAACGACCCAAAAATTAGGAAGAAATATTGTTCCCATGACAAAAACTTCACATAATAGGATGATTAGATACCTTTAATAGTAGAATATATCCAATATTTAACTCTATAGGCCACATTCTATAATCAATATAAGACACCTAACAATCTTATAATACTTTCATCCACTCATAAATACTTTCACCTTATTTTTTATTTCCTAAACTAACTCAAATCCAAGGATTATTGACTCTTTAATATCTATCCAATATAATAGAGATTAGAAAACTTGGCTAGACAGTTCTATGAACTAATATATACTAATGATATAGTGATAGAATTTTTTATTACCAAAATCAACTAAAGGTAGGTTATTCACCCATGAAACTCCAAAATCTAGAATAAATGAACACAACATATCTTCCAAGGTCGGGATAGTCCACTTTTATAGTAATACATTAGTGTTTGAATAGTTTTATTGTGAAATAAATGATATCTAAAATCCTATTAGATACACTTATATACTCAGGAGGTAAAACGGGGATCATGGTCAGAGATGGCCATCCTTGAAACCCCACAGGGCCTCATAATCTAATCCAAATACTGTCATGATAGGAAATACACTAAGATTAACTCCTTAACCACCAATAATTAAGTAAAATTTGTAAAATGATGCATGAATACCCAAATGTAAAAATATCCACCCTAAGATTAGGGCCTCCTAATCACAAAATTCATCAAAATTTCCTACCACTTCTACTAGGGAACATCCAATGGTTGAAGAAACCAACCAAGAATATGATTTTTGGTATTCACATTTTAATAGACAAAGCAATGAGATAAAAACTTTGTAATGAGCCTTTTTATCCCTGACCACTAAAATTAACTTCTTAAGGAATGATATATCATTTTCTCACCAAGATGAATTACCAAAGATAAGTTTTAAAATGCACATAGAACCCCTCATGAACCATTAACGGTATGAAGATCATCACCTAGAATAACACTTGATGTTGATCATCCTTAAACTATCTCTCAGGGGAATCCCTAAAAATAATTTTATCTAACCAATATTTCACCTCAGAATCACTCAATAATATTCTTCTACCACGTCCACTAATGATGTCCACATGGTCATCTGGTAGAGACACCCTCTACCATAAACTCCTTTTATATCAAGATTCAATTTCTAAAAGTTATTCCATCACTCTATATACATCCCTAAACTCATGAATAACATCTCTACATGACTTCCAGCATATCACACTAGCAAAAACATTCATCTTCCCCAGTGTATAGTAAATCTTGAAGTTTTAATCCAATAATAATTCCATCCACTATCACTATCACAAATTCAAATCCTATTAATAGAATATATATCTCAAATTCTTATGATCTATGAAGAAAAAAAATCACTCACCAATGATATTGTGTCCCCAAAACATCATGTAAAACACAATTACATTAGGATTGATATCATGGGAAGCATATTTATGCTCATGGTGTCATAAGTTTTGATACCCCTAGACGATGACATATCTCTACTGCATTAGAAAAAAACCCATGAAAAAGTGTAGAGCATTACAAAAAACCTCAAACAAAATTCCTTCCTATAGAAAATATATAATATGAGAACTAACTAATTTAACATTTAGAAACTCAAAAGCATCCTAACATTCATTGATACACAAGAATACTTTATCCTTCCTAGTAAATAATTTCAATCAAGTCATGATATAAGAGAAGATAGGCACAAACCTCCCACAATAGCCTATGATTCCATATTAACTTAAAACTTATGAAACATTTTGAGGTGATACCCAAGAAATGAGTAGCTCAATCATCAAATGATATGGCTCACTAGTTCTCTGCATGATCTTCCCCATACTTGGAATACCTAAGGATATTATCAATGAACACCAACAAAAACTAGTCTGGGAACTTGTGAAAAATAGATTTAAATAGTCCCATGAACATTGTTGGTGTTCCCATAACACTTAAGTTTGGTACTATAACACCCTTATATTTTATGATATGTTTCTTTTTAAATAAATTCAATCTCCGATATCTTGTGATAAACAAAACCTCAAGTCTAAATAAACCATAATAAAGTATATCATTATAACCTAACCATTAAATTAGAGGGTATAAATAGGACTAACTAAATTATGAAAATTTTAAGGTTTAAAAATTTATAAATAAATCCATTGGTTATCAATTGATTAAAAATAAAAATTAAAAAACATTTGAAAGTAAAATAAATGTTATTCTAAAAAAACGTTTTGTATGTGCAGATTGTTATCTTATATTAATAAATTAACTTAATCTATATTAGTGAATTATTTTAATTAAATTTATTTATTATATATTAAATAAAATGTTTTATTACAAATATAATATTTATTATAGTTAAGGGATATAAATAAATCCAATTTAGGCTTAAAACTATATTTTTCTAAAAAGCGGTTTCGTCGCATTTTACAAACTTATTTTATAATTAATCCTTTCCATTTGTACAATATTTATTGTAAAAAATTAAATTAATTTTTTAATTCAACATTTCAAAATTATCCTTGATCAATATTTATAGAATTTTATGAAAATATTACTTTTTCAAGGAATAATGAAAATTACTCATTTTTATTAAAGATTATTTTTTATTTTAAATAATTACAAAGATAAATTTTGTTATAAAATATTTTTTGAAGTAAAAATAGAAAAATTATATTATTGTTAATCCAATTAATCTCATGGGAATAAATTATATGTTAAATTTTTATATTAAAACTTTTTATATTTAAGAAAACATTTTCACTGGAAAACCACTTTTTCATCACGATTGTGGGTTTAATTTTAATTTAAATTCTACCACTTATATGAATTTAAATAGTTAAAATGAATTTCATATTTTTAATTAGTATAATTAATATTATTAATTAAATCAAAATTAATTTATTTATAATGAATAGTAAAAATAGTTAAAATTAATTATCGTGATTAAGGTTAAAACAGTTTTATCAGTTTGTTAAACCAAAAATAAGAGTAGGTTTTAAATTAAAATTATATAAATGCTATTTACAGGACATATTTTTACCATATACTATCCCACCTTAGAATATATGGTCATTTAAAATCATTTTTCTTGTGAATGATATTATCATTTTGTATTTATTTAGGAAATTTCTAAGGGGTCCCCTTCCAACAAGTAAAAGGACACCACCTATCCTATCTTCTCCACACATAAAAATCATTTTAGTTTGTAAAATTCATACCATAATACCTTACTCACATCACTCGCCAAAATTTTAAACACTTTGTTTGATAAGAAAATCATCCTAGTAAGTCTTTAGGTATAATCCTAAAGAGATTGTCCGAAGAAGATGTATAGTTCTTAACCATGCATTTTCATTTTATTTTTTCCTATACCTCCTTAAAATATTATTCAAAAGTGATTATAAAAAAAATTATCTACTATATGATTATATTTTTTTATGTTAAAATAATACCCTATATTCATCTCTTTCTTCATCAAATGGGAAACAAAACTATTGATCGTGTGTATGGAGGATTACCGCCTTGAAAACAGATGTAATTATTTTTCCATCATTTCCCCTAAAATATGGATATAATTATGGATTTAATGTGAATATATTATATTTATGAAATAATTATAATTCTTTAATTATAATATCCCATTAACTTCTTTCATTACAATCTGTTTTGAAATGATAATGTTGCATGTGCGTATGTGTAGACTACTGCCTCCACAAAGTGATGTGATATGTTTTTCATTTTTGTTTTACTTGGATGGTAATAAGGATATATTTAATGAATATATATTATATATATTATATAAAAAATTTATAAAAAGAATAATTATTACTTTAATTTCTTTCATTCCATATGTTGAAAAATTAGAACCACATTCACGCATATGTGTGATATATCTTCTCCATAAACGGTGTAAATTATTTTTAAATCTATAAATTTTATACATGACAATAAATACAAATAAAAATAATATATATGATATTTATATCATTATTTACATTATGAATATGACATAACCTTTCTAAAAGTACAATTATTGAAACTATCGAACCAAAATATACATTAAAAACTAAGTATTTATTACTCATAATAGAGATTTTAACAGAGAATAGTTAATAATTGTGTGATAAAATATAATAAATAAATATTATAATTTATTATATATATGATTATGGTTCTATAATATATTTAATATAAATCTATATTTATTATATAGGAGGTTCATACACATACGAAGGGAGTCAAACCTTGGTTAAGGGTTTATTTCACAATCTCATCATTATTTGGGATTATTTATGTTTAATTGTCCATTGGGGGAATTATTTGATATTTATATCCTAAAAATATATATTTTCTTATATTATATTAATTTATTTAAATTACAAGTTCTTCTCTGTTTTCAACACTTTAAGTACTCAATATACTGAAACTATGTTTTTAAAGAAAACTGACTGTTTTTCTACTCGGTCGAGAAGATTTTTCTTCTATATCCACATTTTAGCTAAAATATTTTAAAGTATATTTTTACTATTATACAATTATTTATTAAATAAATTTCTATCAATTTTTAAAAAAATTGGGTTAAAAGGAATATTTCAACAATTTTATGAATGAGGAAATTTTTTACTTTTTATAAAAGTGTGGCAGGAATGTTTTTTTAACTTATATAACATGAATAGAATTTTCTACCATCATTACCACTCATTTTTTTAAGGATTCATTTAAAAGTTTCAAAGGTTCCTTAAAAATAATTTTTTTACTTAATATTTGGGAAATTTTTATATTTTTAATGAGATGTTTCAAAATGAAAAGGGCATTTTCCTTAAAAAATCTCCAATGATATTTTTAATGTATATTCATCTATGTAAACATCCATTGGTGGATTTTATTAATTTTTGTGGATGTAATATTTTTATACCATTCTCCATATTACTCAGGATGGTTTATGATTATATTTATTGATTGGAAAAATTATTATAATTTTTATGATAGTTTTTCAATGTGAATGTTTATGTTTATTATGCTTCACCAATTTTATATGAGGAATGAATTGTACATAGAAAGTAAGCAGAGGGTCTCGTTATATCCCCTCAATGCCTCAGTAGGTGCCAGGGGATAAACTATCATTGTTTTTGGGTTGATTTCTTACTTATTTATGTACTATTTCTTGGAACTAGGTCTTGATGGTAACTTGATGATGTCCAATATTATGAATTACATAATTATGAGATTAGTTATTGAGGTCCATGTGATTATTTGATTAGTTATGATATCCATGGATATGTTTCAAGATCATGTGATTATTTATATGGAATTATTTGATCATCATTTATTCCTACAATATTTATCTCCATGCTCAATTTATTGATTAAATGGAATTTGTTTGCAGATATTTTCATGTCCATATTTATTATTCCATATTTATTTATGATAGATTCTGTTGTATGCGTACACTTAATAAGCATCTAATCTCACCCATTTCTTATTTTTCCTTTTTTTAAGATTCTAGGAAGTGTATTATGGTTGATATGTAGGGATATTATTAAGGGAATAATAGGGTTCTCAATTAAAATATGATTTTATATTTTAGGTTTTCTAATGTAATGTAAAATTTGAGTGTATATCTAGTTTAATAAGACTTTTAAACTAATCAATCCTTTAGTATGTGATCACTTTTATCTAGTACTAATGTAATAATATAAACATTGCCTCTGGGATATTAGGTTTGGGTGTTTATAGCTGGTATTATAGAAAGTTTAGTAGAAACCTTGGGAACTCAATTTAGGAAAAAATAGATTAAGTAATATATCCCTATTACCAACTTTGAGGATAATTCTAAGTATAGGATAACATCCAAAAAATTTGGTAAGGTAGAGGTTATATGGTTTCCCTATCAATACATCCATGTATAGATATTAAAATTGTAAATGGTTTTGGAATAGATGAATCTAGTAATAATATCCCCAAAAAGAGTTGGTTTGATTATATCTTGACCATTATTCTAGTGCATAGTGAGTGTTCCCTTGATGTTCACACGGTTTAACACTCTTGGGGTATATGGTTAGGTTAATTCAAATATTATTTACAATCCATTATGAAGTAATTAAAAATATTTTTATTATATTAACACATTCCCAAATAAACCATTATTATGATTTTATGATTAACTATGCATAAATTTTTCAATTTATGTTAAGTGTTTCTCTAGTTTTGAAATTATATGTTATGATCCATAATGTTGTGATCAAAAATGATTTATTAAATTGTTTAGAAATTATTCCTAGTATAAGGAATGTAAATTTTACCAATTCATGTAATCTATGTAGGGATTTACCTCCTAGAAAATATAATAAAACTCGAGCTGGATCTGAAGAAATTATATCTATATTAGAGAAACTAACTCGGGTTAAGACCAATAACCTTTACTATATGGATAATTCAACTGATATACAATATAATGCAAAAATGTTAGATAGTATCTTTCATTAGTATCCTCTATAGTTTAATGGGACTTAAAATCCATTTGTAGTTGAGAAATGGATAAGTTCCTTAGAGAAGATATTTCCTTCTTTGGGAAGTAATGAAATAGAGAATTCACTCATAGAAATTTATCAAATCTTAGGGGATACAGATCAATGGTGTCCATTTATTCAAAACACTAAAAATGTTGAAGAAATATAGAGAATATAATTTAGAGATTTTAAGGAACTTTTCTTTGAAAAAAATTTCCCTCATGAACAATGAGCGGATATAGGGAGGCAATTCTTGAGTCTGAGTCAAATAGATGAGTAAAATGTTACTAAGTATAAATACAACTTTAAAAGGTTAGAAAATCATTTTACCAACTATATACATTATCTAAAGATAATTTTTGGTCATTTATTTTATGGTATTAAGACAATACTTTGAAGGGAACTATTCTCACAAGCCTTCTCATCATATGATGAAATATTATCATGTGATATCAAGATAAAGAAATAATACTCTAATTCTTATGGAATTAAAGGAAATTAATATAATTAATGGGAATATAAACACTCTATAAAAGGAAATAAGGAAATATGGAATAAGGAAAGTATGGAATTTTCAACTTGTAATAAATTCAGAAAGAAACATCATGGTACATGCTTGTTAGGAATGGGAGTTTGCTTCATGTATAAATAGAATTACCACCTAGATCATCATATCAAGGAAAATAAATAAGTTAAAAATGTTTGGCTCTTAATCTGTAAGGATATGGAGAACTATTCTAATGATTTTTCTAGTTTTCAAGGTTATTTTCCCAAGAAAAGGCCAAGGGAGTAATGTTAATCTTATGCATTCATAATAGTAGAGGTTAAAGTTCCAATGTATATGGTGGTAGGTACTTTAATCATTTTCTCAAATTTAGAAAATTATTTTTTTCATTCTGGATCTTTATACTTTTCTATATCTTCTATGTTTTATATGAAAATTATATATTTCCCTATAACCTTAAGACTAGAGTTATAAGTCAAAACTCCAAGTGGAAGTCTCACCACAACAATGATGTGTTACTCAGTTCCCATTATGACTTATAATCATGTCCTATTAGATTAATTCATTATTAAACTTGTGGTGTATTTTTATATAATCCTTGGTATATATTGGATTTCCAAATATGATACAAAAAATTTATTATAAATAGAAGTAAATTATGATTTGTGATAAATTTGTGGAATTATTTATCTTTATAGGGGATATATTATCATCTTAGTCATGTCTAGATCAACCCCAATAGCTTATATAAATTATATACTAATGTAAAAAGTGAATACACAATCTATATATAGAAAAGGTAATGTGGAAATTGAGGATGTAACTTTTATATATGAATACATTGATGTATATCCTGAGGAAATACCTAGACAATCACCAGAGTATAAAGTTGAGTTTTCCATTGATTTAATTCTTGATACAAGACCTATATCAAAGTCTACCTATATAATGGCCACTATAGAATTGGTGTAATTAAAGAAATAAATAGATGAGTTTTTTATTAATGGATTTATATTCCCTAGTGTTTCACCTTGGGGAGACCCTTTTTGTTAAAAAGGAAGATGGATATATGAGGATGTGAATTGATTATAAGGAAATAAATTCTATCAGGATAAAGAAAAATTATCCTCTACCTTTAATTGATGATATATTTGATCAACTTCACAAATCTCAATATTTTTTGAAGATTGAAAATTGTTCTGGGTATCATTAATTTCAAGTAAATGAAGAAGATATTCCAAATATAGCAATTTGTAAAGGGTATAGATATTAAAAGTTTACAATAATTTTAATTGGATTGATTAATATACCCAATTTTATGGATCTAATGAACCATTATTCAAGGAATTTATTAATAATGTTTTTGTGGTATTTATTGATTATATCATGGTTCAATCTAAGACCTTTGAGGACTACTAAAATCCCATGAGTATTATTTTTGATACTCTTATAAGGAAAAGGTTGTACTATAAATTAAACAGGTGTGAATTCTTACTTTAGATGGTTTATTTTTCCCCCATATTTTCTCTAAGTATGGAATATAAATTGATCATATAAAGAGAAAGGTAGTATAAGAAGTTCCTACACCAATAAACATAACTTATGTATGTATTTTAATTGGTTTTCTAGGTTTCTATCAGTGATTTGTTCAAAAAATCTCAATTGGTTAACATGTTAACCAAGCTTAATCATAAAAGGCTTATATTTATATGGACAAAGTAATTTGACGAATGTTTTTAAGGATTGAATAGAATATTTTTGAATGATATGATCTTGAATCTAGCATCGAAAAATGATAGGTGTGTGATATATTGTGAGGTATTGAAGAAGGCACTTGGTCATGTTGTTATGAAAAATGATAAATTTTTTACCTATGAATCAAGGCAGTTAAAGACTCATGAACACAACTATTCAACCCATGATCTTGAGTTGGTATCCATTATATTTTCTTTAAATATATAGAGACAATATATCAATGGTGAAATGTGATATATATATATATATATCACAAGAGTTTAAATATATATTTTCACATAAATAGATCAACATGAGGAAAAGGCATTGGTTGATCTAGTCAAATATTATTATTATTTTTATATACTTATACCTATGGAAAAAAATAAGGAAGAAGATGCATTGAGCATGAAATATTATGGAGTTTTGACCAAAATGTGGATCGGTATGGATCCTATGTTAATGTATCTAGTAAATATGGATATGGGAATCATTAATGTAACACCCCAAGATTTCATAGTGTGTTATTTCTTCAAAATAATTCAATAACTTGCACTACATGCAACACCGAGTTCAATCACACCATGACTTACCAAAAAAAATCCATTCAAAAGAGGTTATGAATAGTATTAACTAAATTTTAAACTTTATATAATCCTTATAATTTTAGAATCCATATTATGAGTTTCTTAAACATAATGCAAGAACAGATTCATTTTCAATATTGCACTTTTATCAACTTTTAATAGTGAAACATTTTTAAATACAATATTTTAAACTTTTGACTAAATTAGGACATCAAAAAAAATTTAAAATGAAACATCCCAATCTTCCACGGTACGCTTTCCTTTGAATAATACAGTAGCATGTGTTGTACGCAACTTCGAGTTCTAACACACCACAACCAATCAAACTAGCCGTTATGAATAGTAATACCTACCTTTTAAAATTTTAAAAATTTTATCTCTCAAAATGGACTTCATTTTTGGATTCGGAGTATCGAATTTAGCCTAAGGTGAAATTTTGGTACTTTTCGGATAACTTTTATATTTTGATGAATAGTGAAAATTACTAAATTTTAATTAAAAACAACTTTTTTAATCAAAATAATTAATAGTGATAAATTATGAACTTGAGTGGTTTTAAAGTATATTTAGAATATATTTTTACCATTTAATATAATGTTGGTAATTGGACATAATTTTGCAATTAAACCGAACATAAACAAGTGTCAATCTTTTGATAGTTATTATCTCTTAAAAACATGCTTTTTGTTTTGACAGCAGGAATTAATTTTAAATTAATTTCTGCCACTTCTGTGTTTTGAATTTAGAAAAATGGATTCCATATTTAGAATCAGGATGTTCAAATTGTGTAAATAGGTAACTTTTATTTTTAGACATTTTTAATAATTACTGCGGTAAATATTTTATTTACCATGGTTAAGGGTAAATCCGGTAAATAAGGGCTAAAAAAATAATATTATAATAATACTAAATTACCCTAAAACGTGTCCTAGCCTTATTGGTTGATACATGTTCGACCATAGGCATCTTTGGGTCGATTTGGGGACCCCATGGTGCCACTTGTAGGTGATAGGGACACTTTATTTTAATTAAGTTAAAATGAATATAAAAATGACACAAGCATATATCTTTTAGAAAAACAATTTTTACATAGGGTTATATATGTTGGAATTTAGACTATAAATATTCATTAGAACGATAAAACTATTTCCTACATGATGACATTTTATTTTAAATTTTTAGAGATTAAATAATTTAATTTATTTATGACACAATGATGATGCAGTAATTATCATAATAGTTAAAAATTAAAATAATTGATATTATAAATACCCAAAAAAATATAATATGAAACTTTTAATGAATTAAAATAATTTTCTAGGATAATATGATATATTATTATTGATTTAATTGACGTTTTTCGAATTAATCAATCTGTTATGAGTTTCACAAAAATCAACTATTGAATAGTGTCAAAATTGACATAAAAGAGTTCTTAAAACAAATATTATATTATTAATTGATATTAAATTCCTAAAAATCTAAGGTTCGGCCAAGAGACTTATATCATTATAGGTTCATCATTAATGGACCACTTGGGAGTCTCTTGGATGTATATAGTAATTTTAGTAACCATATTATATAAAAATACAAAGAGACATTGTAAAAGTGAAACTAATTAACTTAGAGTTAATACTTAAAGATAAGGTTCATATAAGTACCCAAACCCGTATAAATTCTATTGGTTGAGTTGTTTTCTACTCATCCCAACCTTAACCTTTGAATAATCAAATTTTGAGCCATTGGAAACCGAATATGAATTTATTAAAAACTAATATCTCTAGCTTTTCCAAAGGTACCCCTCACCCCTCTTATAAAAGGGAACTCCTCCTTCTCATTTATTAACACTTTCAAAGCCTTTTGGTTCGGCCAAACTCTGCCCAACTACTCTCCCAACTTCCCTCACTACAACCTAGAGGCCTTAGTTTGATCCGAAATCCAACCTAAGGAGCCCTTTTGATCAAATCAAAAGGAAGAACCCGAAGAAGAGGTAATGATTTCACCACCCTTTTCCAAGTTCATTTCTTCTTCCACTTCTTCTTCCTTTGTTGTTACCATTCTAAAATAATAAATCCAGTATCATATATATACTATGATGTTATTATAAATATGTTACAACCATATTAAGTATTCTATCCACCCTTTTAATAACATGTCACCATACGTGCGTACGTACGGCTTACCGTCTCCACGTCGTGGTGTAATTGTTATTCAATATAATATTATTTGGATGGGTATAATAATGATGTGTAACTCATGTAAATAATAAATATAACATGTTAATTATTCTGTATATATGATATACTATCCATTTATATATTATTTTAATATCAAAAGAATTATATTGTCGCTCGTGCGTACGTACAGACTACCTTCTCCACGAACACGATGAGATTCATTCTCCATCGTATCCATTCAAGTATAATTATCATTTGATGATTTAAAAAGTGATGTTTAAGGACTTGATATCATTCTGGATATGAATAATATACAACCTATCCTTTACAAACATTTCTTACGTAACAAAACATATAAAAGTAAACAAGTAAGTTAACACCCGAAACAATGATAATACTAAGATATTATTATCAAATCAATATTAAAAGATCATATATGATATCATATTAATGTATATGATTCTTGTATAATTTAATAACAATTATTTCACCATTATATAGGAGTTTAACCTACCCCAACCAAGGAAAATTACAAGGTAAGGGGTTTTCATCTCACTCCTTATTCCTGTGAGATTCATGCCATATTACCACCATCACCTTTTGTGTGGTGTGTGTACTGCCCATAATTATATTCTTTGTGTAATACACTCTAATTTATGTGTATTTACATATTCATTGTATGATACCTCTTTCATGGGTTTTATGTTTCATAAGTTACCAAATTGGTAAGGGTTATTTAAGAATCTCTTCATTATCCGAGGTTGTTTATATGTAATAATCTACTAGGATCTCTTTATAATCCACATCCATGTTTTCTTAAAAATGTATTTCAAAACATTTTTATTATTTACAAGAATATGGTTTAAAGTCATTTATACCCTTGTTTGACTTTTTATAAGAGTAATATTTCCGTCGTTTTCAAAACAAGGTCCTTTTTAACGTTTTTGACAGAATTAAGGTAAGAATGTTTTTTTAACTTATACGGTGGGTGCGGTTATTTTCCGCTGTTATAAAATCTTCAAAGCTTTCCTTACAAGCTTATAAGAATATTTTCAAAGAAAATGTTTTATTATATATGGATCTTAAATTATTTCAAAAATAGAAAGAGATATTTCTCTAAAAAGTGTTTTGATTTCATCTATGTCAACATCCTTTGATGGATTTTACGCTTATTTGAAGTTGATTTATTATGATACAAAACTTCTATATTTTATTGAAGGTTTTGTGATATGTTTGACTATGGATGTGCTATTTTTATACCATTCATAGTTTATGGTGAAATTATTGACATTTCGTATGCTAGTTTTAATACAAATGTTTATGTTATGTTTAAACCTTTTCATATGGGAATGCATTGGACTTAATATGTGACGGGTGGAGCCCGCTATAGCTCCTCGATGCATTGGTAGGTCTCATGAGACAAACTAGTGTCTTGGCACAAGGCCTTGACAAAATATTATTTGTAGTCTTGGCACGAGGCCTTGGCTATGTGGTTATGATAGTCTGGCATTATGCATTCCAACATTATAAAAGTGGTTATTGATTTTGCATGTGATTATTCGATTAGTATAATATCCATGTGAATAAGTAAATGGCATTATTTCATTTTATTTATGTCATACCATGTTGAAAGTTCAAGTTTTAAAGGATTTTGTTTTAGTTATACATTACCTTAAATGTTTATTCTTATTTATGAAAGTTTCTGCTATATTGTTATCCTTACTGGGCAGTTGAGCTCACCCCTTTTCTATGTTTTATTTTTCCCAGGAAGTGAAGAAGTAAATTATGAATGACCTGTAGGGATATTATGAGGGGATATGAGTGTGGATTATGGAGACATTATGTTGTTGTAGTAGTTTTTCATTTTATGATGTAATGTAAGACTTATGAATATATCTAGTGTTTCCAAGGCTACTAAACCAATCGGTCTTTCGAGATTTGATCTTTCTTGTGATCATGCCAATGTTATGTAATAATGCACCGACTCTGGGTAACTAGGGTCGGGGCATTACAGTTGGTATCAGAGGGGGGTTTAGTACAAACCTTGGAAGCTAGATTTAGATAAACTCTGATTAGAGCACGTAGAACAAAGATGAACTTTGAGGATTAGTATAGAAGAACTTCCTAGAATTTTGGTATTGTAGATATTTTGTGAGTTTTCAGAGCAATACATCCATGTCTGGATACGAGCAGGTAGAGGTGGCTCTGGCATAGATGTACCTAGGGGTAAAACCCGAAAACACCGCTTTGAGCTAGACTCGAACGGGAACTGGTGCATGATAACGGGCCATGCTGCACTCTTGGTTACGACACTCCCGGGGGATATGCTTAGGATGACTCTCATTTTCTTTAAAAATCATTATGAAGGGTTTATGAGTATATAATTCCTCAAAGAAGACATTTTTATGATTATGGATTATATCCATAAACTATTTAATTTATGTTATGTGTTTCACAAGTTTGGGATTAGGTATTGTTATTCATAAACTAATCTAGTGTATGCCATTGTTTAGAAATGGCGCCTAGTAGAAGGAATAAGAACTCCAGCAATGCACATGATACAAAGAGAACGAAGGATTATATATTTCATGGTCTTAAGCTATAATTTATAAGAGAAATAGTCTCGTATGTATTATCATCATATGAAGAAATAATATCATGTATTGATAAGATAAGTAAAGAGTTTACAAAGTCCTATGGATTTGAAGGGAAGCAAGAGAAGAAAAGGATGGAAGAGAGAAAGATGGATAAAGGGAAGAGGAAAAAGATGAATTTTCCCATATGTGATAACTGTGGGAAGAAACACCCCGGAACTTGCCTGAAAGGAATGGGAGTTTGTTATAAGTGTGGAGGAAAAGGGCACAAAGTACATGACTGCAAGGGTAAGAAAATGGTTTCAAATGTACAATGCTTCATTTTCAAGGAGTTTGGACACTACGCGAACCTATGTCCCAGTCATCAGACTATGCCGCAAATGATGCTATTGGATAATAATCAAGTTATGATACTACCACAGATGAAGAGGAATGATTCGAGTTCTTATGTTGATTATGTCAATTGAGTGTTGTATCAACAATGTACTTGTTATAATAATTATGGAGTATATAAGGATTGTATTGCAGTACTATTTCATTAAGGACTTGAGATTGTGTGGAATAAAGAAAAGTGACTCAATAGCAGGATAAATTTTTGGAAAATATATGGTTGAGAGAATGATAAACTATAATATAGTTCTGATACCGAGGTAGTGATTTTGGAATAATACATGATTGTTTTGGATAAATTATATTGGATATTCTTGACTACCTTGGAACTGATTAATGATTTGTATATTTCATCATTGTTGGGGTTTAAAATATTTTTGGATTGATGAATTATATTCAGCATTCTATATGGAATAAGGGAGAATGAATGTAATCAATAAGGAAAATGGTAATTCAGGATGTTTCAGTGTATTAAAAGAATACATGATGAAGGTATTCATATGCTATTACGGGGTAAAAAGGATCTACATTATGTTTACCTTCCTTATAAATGTTGGACTGTGAGTTTGGATAGAAGTATTTTGGATAGTTCTAGTTTGGATTATTTTGGATTTCCATAAAAGGACTACCCGGAGGTCAGGCGGCAACCTGTCGCATCCGGAAAGGCTGCGAGACTTGAACCCGCAACCGAAGGGCGACAAGGGTGTATCACCTACCACTGGCCCACGAGATGTCCTGGATTAAATAATGTAGTTTTTTTTAAAAGATCTGGTAGATGAATTATAAATTCATTTATTTTGGAACCCTATATGAATAGTATAAATAGAAAAAAAAATTACGTTCTATTATCTTTTAGAGTGAAAGATGAGTTTGTGGTAGAAATTTATTAATGGATAAAACTCTAATTATAAAGTAAGTATATCTCCTTATGATCTTAGCCAATCTCATAAATAAATTCCTCAACATTAATAAAAGGAACTTAGAACAAAAATGTTGTCCTAGATGGTACCTTAAATCATCACTAATTTATGGCTTTGGGATTGTTGGCCTTTTCATATCCATGTTCTCTACCACTCTCCATCAGATAATTGATGGTTAGATTTCTCTTCCATATCTATATTTTCCTACATGGAACCCTAGTATGTGTTATTTTCGGTAATCTTCATACTTTCCACTCTTTATTTTAAATAGAGGCCTCATTAATTCATTTTTCGATGTGGGATTTCAACTAAGATATTTTGAAACGTCAAAAATGTGTTATCCCAATACCCTATGTTTTGTTGAACCGATGGTATTTCAAATCATCATAGATTGATGAGTTTAAGGACGTCAATTTTATACTTGTTTGTGATTGATGACCTCAATCACAACCTATAAATATTTATGTTTTTCCTTCAATTATATGTCTCTAATTTCCACCAATGTTCTCCTAATCGAGATCATAATTTGGTGGTGACCCTTTCATTTCTCTTTTCCTCATATTAAGACTAAATTTTAGTAACCAAATTTCCGATGTGGGTTTTCCCACAAATATATTTTCTATTTTCAACCTTTTATTTTCGAAGAACAATTTCAAATTGCGAGGACGCAATTTATTGAAGGAGGGGAGAATGTAACACCCCAAGATTTCATAGTGTGTTATTTCTTCAAAATAATTCAATAACTTGCACTACACGCAACACCGAGTTCAATCACACCATGACTTACCAAAAAAAATCCATTCAAAAGAGGTTATGAATAGTATTAACTAAATTTTAAACTTTATATAATCCTTATAATTTTAGAATCCATATTATGAGTTTCTTAGACATAATGCAAGAACAGATTCATTTTCAGTATTGCACTTTTATCAACTTTTAATAGTGAAAAATTTTTAAATACAATATTTTAAACTTTTGAATAAATGAGGACATCAAAAAATTTAAAATGAAACATCCCAAGCTTCCACGGTACGCTTTCCTTTGAATAATACAGTAGCGTGTGTTGTACGCAACTTCGAGTTCTAACACACCACAACCAATCAAACTAGTCGTTATGAATAGTAATACCTACCTTTTAAAATTTTAGAAATTTTATCTCTCAAAATGAACTTCATTTTTGGATTCAGAGTATCAAATTTAGCCTAAGGTGAAATTTTGGTACTTTTCGGATAACTTTCATATTTTGATGAATAGTGAAAATTACTAAATTTTAATTAAAAACAACTTTTTTAATCAAAATAATTAATAGTGATAAATTATGAACTTGAGTGGTTTTAAAGTATATTTATAATATATTTTTACCATTTAATATAATTTTGGTCATTGGACATAATTTTACAATTAAACCGAACATAAACAAGTGTCAATCTTTTGATAGTTATTATCTCTTAAAAACACGCTTTTTGTTTTGACAGTGGGAATTAATTTTAAATTAATTTCTGCCACTTCTGTGTTTTGAATTTAGAAAAATGGATTCCATATTTGGAATCTAGATGTTTAAATTGTGTAAATAGGTAACTTTTATTTTTAGACATTTTTAATAATTACTGCGGTAAATATTTTATTTACCATGGTTAAGGGTAAATCTGGTAAATAAGGGTAAAAAAAATAATATTATAATAATACTAAATTATGCTAAAACGTGTCCTAGCCTTATTGGTTGATACATGTTCGACCATAGGCATCTTTGGGTCGATTTGGGGACCCCATGGTGCCACTTTTAGGTGATAGGGACACTTTATTTTAATTAAGTTAAAATGAATACAAAAATGACACAAGCATATATCTTTTAGAAAAACAATTTTTACATAGGGTTATATATGTTGGATTTTCGACTATAAATATTCATTAGAAAGATAAACAGATTTCATACATGATGATATTTTATTTTCAATTTTTAGAGATTAAATAATTTAGTTTATTTATGACACAATGATGATGCAATAATTAACATAATAGTGAAAAATTAAAATAATTGATATTATAAAACCCAAATAAATATAATATGAAACTTTTAATGAATTAAACTAATTTTATAGGATAATATGATATATTAGTATTGATTTAATTGACTTCTTTCGAAGTAATAAATCTGTTATGAGTTTCACAAAAATCAACTATTGAATAGCGTCAAAATTGACATAAAAGAGTTCTTAAAACAAATATTATATTATTAATTGATATTAAATTCCTAAAAATCTACGGTTCGGCCAAGAGACTTATATAATGATAGGTTCATCATTAATGGATCACTTGGGGGTCTCTTGGATGTATATAGTAAGTTTAGTAACCATATTATATAAAAAAACAAAGAGACATTGTAAATGTGAAACTAATTAACTTAGAGTTAATACTTAAAGATAAGGTTCATATAAGTACCCAAACCTGTCTAAATTCTATTGGTTGAGTTGTTTTCGACTCATCCCCACCTTAACCTTTGAATAATAAACTTTGGAGCCATTGGAAACCGAATATGAATTTATTATAAACTAATATCTCTAGCTTTTCCAAAGGTGCCCCTCACCCCTCTTATAAAAGGGCACTCCTCCTTCTCATTTCTTCACACCTTCAAAGCCTTTTGGTTCGGCCAAAATCTGCCCAAATACTCTCCCAACTTCCCTCACTACAACCTAGAGGCCTTAGTTTGATCAGAAAGCCAACCTAAGGATCCCTTTTGATCAAATAAAAAGGAAGAACCCGAAGAAGAGGTAATGATTTCACCACCCTTTTCCAAGTTCATTTCTTCTTCCACTTCTTCTTCCTTTGTTGTTACCATTCTAAAATAATAACTCCAGTATCATATATATACTGTGATGTTATTATAAATATGGTACAACCATATTCAGTATTCTATCCACCCTTTGAATAACATGTCACCATACGTGCGTACGTACGGCTTACCGTCTCCACGTCGTGGTGTAATTGTTATTCAATATAATATTATTTGGATGGGTATAATAATGATGTGTAACTCATGTAAATAATAAATATAACATGTTAATGATTCTTTATATATGATACACCATCCATTTATATATTATTTTAATATCAAAAGAATGATATTGTTGCTCATGCGTACGTACGGACTACCGTCTCCACGAATGCGATGAGATTCATTCTCCATCGTATCCATTCAAGTATAATTATCATTTGATGATTTAAAAAGTGATGTTTAAGGACTTGATATCATTCTGGATATTAATAATATACAACCTATCCTTTACAAACATGTCTTACGTAACAAAACATATAAAAGTAAACAAGTAAGTTAACACCCGAAACAACGATAATACTAAGATATTATTATCAAATCAATATTAAAAGATCATATATGATATCATATTAATTTATATGATTCTTGTATAATTTAATAACAATTATTTCACCATTATACAGGAGGTTAGCCTACCCCAACCAAGGAAAAGTACAAGGTAATGGGTTTTCATCTCACTCCTTATTCCCGTGAGATTCATGCCATATTACCACCATCACCTTTTGTGTGGTGTGTGTACTGCCCATAATTATATTATTTGTGTAATACACTCTAATTTATGTGTATTTACATATTCATTGTATGATACCTCTTTCATGGGTTGTATGTTTCATAAGTTACCAAATTGGTAAGGGTTATTTCACAATCTCTTCATTATCTGAGGTTGTTTATATGTAATAATCTACTGGGATCTCTTTATCATCCACATCCATGTTTTCTTAAAAATGTATTTCAAAACATTTTTATTATTTACAAGAATATGGGTTAAAGTCATTTATACCCTTGTTTGACTTTTTATAAGAGGAATCTTTCCGTCGTTTTCAAAACAAGGTCCTTATTAACGTTTTCGACAGAATTAAGGTAAGAATGTTTTTTTAACTTATATGGTGGGTGTGGTTATTTTATGCCGCTATAAAATCTTCAAAGCTTTCCTTACAAGATTGTAAGAATATTTTCAAAGAAAATGTTTTATTTTATATGGATCTTAAATGTTTTCAAAAATAGAAAGAGATATTTCTCTAAAAAGTGTTTTGATTTCATCTATGTCAACATCCTTTGATGGATTTTACGCTTATTTGAAGTTGATTTATTATGATACAAAACTTCTATATTGTATTGAAGGTTTTGTGATATGTTTGACTGTGGATGTGCTATTTTTATACCATTCATAGTTTATGGTGAAATTATTGACATTTCGTATGCTAGTTTTAATACGAATGTTTATGTTATGTTTAAACCTTTTCATATGGGAATGCATTGGACTTAATATGTGACGGGTGGAGCCCGCTATAGCTCCTCGATGCCTCGGTAGGTCTCATGAGACAAACTAGTGTCTTGGCACAAAGCCTTGACAAAATATTATTTGTAGTCTTGGCACGAGGCCTTGGCTATGTGGTTATGATAGTCTGGCATTATGCATTCCAGCATTATGAAAGTGGTTATTGATTTTTCATGTGATTATTCGATTAGTAGAATATCCATGTGAATAAGTAAATGGAATTATTTCATTTTATTTATGCCATACCATGTTGAAAGTTCAAGTTTGAAAGGCTTTTGTTTTAGTTATACATTTCCTTAAATGTTTATTCTTATTTATGAAAGTTTCTGCTATATTGTTATCCTTACTGTGCATTTGAGCTCACCCCTTTTCTATGTTTTATTTTTCCCAGGAAGTGAAGAAGTAAATTATGAATGACCTGTAGGGATATTATGAGGGGATATGAGTATGGATTATGGAGACATTATGTTGTTTTAGTAGTTTTTCATTTTATGATGTAATGTAAGACTTATGAATATATCTAGTGTTTTCAAGGCTACTAAACCAATCGGTCTTTCAAGATTTGATCTTTCTTGTGATCATGCCAATGTTATGTAATAATGCACCGACTCTGGGTAACTAGGTTCGGGTACAATTAATGAAGGTGATACACACCTATTTTTAAAATTATTTTAAAAATCATCTTTATTAGAAATGATAAAAATTTCTCAACATGATGATAAGAATTTTCAAAAGAAAATTAATGTTGTTAATGATGGTAAATTGGTATACTTTTTATATGAAGATGATGTTTAGAAATTTGGAAAGAGGCTATGTGTTCTATATATACCTAATCTAAAAAAGGAATTATTAGATAATACTCAAAGATTTAATTTCTCTATACACCATGGTAGAACCATTATTTATAGATATTTGAATGAATGTGTTTAGTGGGATAATATGAAGTAGGAAAACGCTAATTATATGTCAATATTTTTGGTTTCTAAATAAGTGAAGGATTATGAAATTATTATAGAGGATTGATATAACCTATACCTATTATTATGTTGAAATGGGATGAATTTACTATATACATTATCATAGGATTACCAAAGATTCCTTTAAAGAATGATGCAAAATGGCTTATTGTTGATCACCTTACCAAATGTTCACATTTACTCCCTATATGAAAGTATTTACCACTTTAGCGATTTGTAGAGCTCTATATTAATAAATTCTTAAGACTTCATGGAACACCTCTTTCAATTATGTATGATCGTAATCCATGATTTACATAGAAATTATGGAAAATTATAGAGAAGGATCTTGATATCGAGCTTCATTTATGCACTGCTTATCACCCTCAAACTGATGGATAGTCTAAAAGGACTGTTTGAAAATTATAATATATGTTTATATCATGATCACTTGAATTTAAAGGTATTTTGGATCATTATTTACCTTTTCTAGAATTATCTTATAATAATAGCTTCCATTCAAGTATTCATATAGCGTCGAATGAAGCATTATTTGGAAAAAGATTTCATACTTAAACATGTTGGGATGAAGCTTAGGAAATGAATCATTTTCGCCTAGAAGTTTTAGAGGAGATAATATAAAAGATAAATTCTATTTAAACCCATATTAAAAAATCTCAAAGCAAGTGAAAGAGACATTCTAATAACTGAAGGAAATATTTGGAATTTCAAGTGTAGGATCATATTTTCTGGAAATTATCTCTATGGAAGTGTTCTATAATATTCAGTAAGAAATAAAAACTAATTCCCAAGTATCAAATACCTTTTAAAATTATTGAAATAATTAGAGTTACAGTTTATCATTTGGAAATGAAACACAGCCTCTCTAAAGTACATGATCTGTTCCATATCTCTTTATTAATGAAGTACATTCCAAATACAGTGTGTTTTATCACCAATGGCGAAATTTAATTAAAACATAATCTATCTAAATGTGATGATACAAACAATATTCTAGACACTGTAAAAAAGTATCTATGAATTAGATGACTCGACTTGTGAAGGTACTTTAGAGAAATCATAAGATATAAGAGGTGACGTGGGAACATGATGAAGTTATGATGGATTACCCAAATTGGTTCATGAGGTGACCTTTTGTAAATATATAGTATGAAATTTGTTTTAATGGGGGGAATAATGTAACACCCCTAGATTTTATAATATAATTATTTTCAAATAAATTTAACTTCTTTGATACCTTGTAATACATTCAACCTGGGGTCTAAATAAACTTTAATATAGTATACCAGTATAACCCTTCAGTTAAATTGGATGGTATGAATATTATTAAATAAATTATGAAAATTATATGATTTACACATGTGTAAATAAATCTATTGGTAATAAATTTTTTGAAAATAAAAAAAAACTATTAGAAATTAAAATAAATGTTTTTCTAAAAACCATTTTTATAAACTTAATGTGTTTTTATCATAATAAATTAAATTAATCACTATTGGTGAATTATTTTTAAAAAATTATAAATTATATATTCAATCAAAATTTCCATCATTCATCTAATATTTTTTCTAGTCAAGTGAAAAAAATAAATCCAATTTATTCTTAAAAATGGTATTTTTCTAAAAAACATTTGTCACATTTTCCATGCTTATATTAAAATTAATTTTAGCCAAATTTAGAAAAATTGAAGTTCAAAATGAAATTAATTTTTTAAAACATCATGTTAAAATTATCTTTGAGTAAATTTTTCCCAATTTTTTGAAAAGATTACTTTTTTGACGAACAGTGAAAATACTAATTTTTATTAAAAATTGCATTCATTCAAAGTGTTAAAAAGTTTAATTTGGTTTTAAATTGGTTTTAAAAGTAAAATTAGTTCAAATTTATTATTAATAATACAATTTATTTCAATTGAATTAATTTTATATTATATTTTTATATAAAAAGTTTTTATACTTAAGGAAACATTTTCTTTTAAAAAACAGTTTTTTCGTCCTGATTGCTGGTTTAATTTTATATTAATTTATTCCACTTCTGGGAATTTAATTTTGTAAAATGGATTTAATATTTTTAATTATAATTATTATTCTTATTTAACAATTCAAACTTAATTTTAAATAACAATGAATAATAAAAATAGTAAAAAAATAATTATCATGGTTAAGATTAAAACGGGTTTACTGAGGGTTAAAAAAGATAAGGGTATGTTTTCCAATTAAAATTATCTAAATCCTATTGAAATTGCATATTTTGACCTTTTAATATAATAAATTCTAATATATATCCATTTTGAAAAAAAATTATTCGGAAAGACTTTATCATTTTGAATTATTTTAGGAAATTTCCATGGGGGTCCCCTTCCCCACTTATAAAAGAACACCCACTCTTCTCTCTTATCCACCATTCAAGGGAATTTTTGGTTTAAAAAATTCATACCCAAATAAATTTATAACTACTATTATCATGATCTAGAGTCTTTTTTTAATCATAAAACCATCCTAAGAAATATTTGGGTCTAATACAAAGGAGGTTGTCTCAAAAAGATGTATGTTTTTTAACCATGAATTTTTGTTTTATTTCTACTTATAACTCCTTAAAATATTATTCAAACATTATGATACAATAACATAAGTATCTCCCATTTTCTAATATATTTTTATGTTTATTTAATACCCTATATTCATCTCCTCCTCCGCCAAATGGGAAATGAATTTGTCGACCAAGTGTGTGGTAGAATATCACCTTGTGAACCAATGTAATTTGTTTTACATCACTACCTCTCACATGTGGATATAATGATGGATTTAATGTATACATATACATTCTTACCTCATAATTATTTGAAAAACAATAACTTCACTCATGTGTACATGTGGACTACCGCCACCTTGAAGCGATGTGATATGTTTTTCATTTTAGTTTAACATGAATGGTAATAAGGATAGATTTAATGAATATGTATGATATATTTTATATAAATGTTATATTTATAGTTCAATTTTTATTTACCTTTATTTTATTCTATCCATCAAAAAATGAAAATGTTTTTCATGTGTATATACAACCTACTGTCTCTATGAATGATGTAACTCATTTTTAATATAAAACTTAAATGGATGAATATAAATAAATATAAAATTAATTTTAATGATATTTTTATCATGATTAAAATTTTATATATGATTAATGCATGATAAAATTACAAGGACTAAAACTATCGAACCAAAAAATATAAGAAAAATGAAGCAGTTATTACCTAGAAGAGGGGTTTTAATAAATAATTATTTATAAATTTGTGATAAAAGATTATAATTGAATAATATAAGGTATTATATATATTATTATTTTCCTTTAATATATTTATAATAAATATATATTTATTATATAGAAGCTTTAGACATATATAAAGTGATTTGAACCAGAGGTAAGGGTTTATTTCATAATCTCATCATTATTCCATATTGTATATGTTTAAGTCTCATTTGGGGGAATTATTTGATCTTTCTATATTAAAACCAATATAATTTCTTCTCCTATGTTAATTTATGAAAATTCAAAAAAATTATTCATTTTCCACTGATTATGTACGCAACATACTAAAACCATCATTTCAAGGAAAACTGAATTTTTTTTCTAATCGGTCAGGAATGTTTTTCTTAGACATCCATATTTTCATTAAAATGTTTTAATGAATATTTTTTATATTTTAAAATGATTTATAAAATAAATTTATATCCATGTTTTTACAAAATACATTAAAATTAATCTCCTGGTCAATTTCCTGATGAGGTAATTTTTGAATTTTTAAAAAAGTGTGAAGATAATTTGTTTTAACCTATATAGAATGAACCAAATTTTCCACTATCATGACCACTAATTTATTTAAAAATTAATTTAAAAGTTTCAAATATTCCTTAGAAAGAAAATGTTTTCCTTAATATTTGTAAAAATTTATATTTTTAATAATTGTTTTCTAAATGAAAAGGGAATTTTCCTCAAGAAATATTCCAATGATCATTTTAAAGTATATTAACCTAAAAAAAATTCTTCTATTGATATTATAATCTAATTTGGATGTAATATTTTTATACTATTATCTATATTAGTATGGATGGTTGATGATTTTTTTATAAAATGGGTAAATTATTAACATTTCATATGCTAGTTTTTTAATTTTAATTTTTACATTGATTAGGTTTCACCCCTTTCATATAAAGAATGGATTAGACTTAGTAAGTGATGAGTGGAAGCCACTATATCCCCTTGATGCAGTGATTGGTATCATGAGAGAAACTTGCTTAGGTATTTGGCTTGGGACTAACCTATTTATGTAAGATGTATTGGCAAGAGGTCTTGGCAATAATTTTATGTGGTCAGGCATTATAAATTACATCATTATCAGAATAATTATTGATATCCAGGTGATTATTTGATTAGTTTTGATATTCATGGATAAGTTTCAAGATCATGTAATTATTTATATGGAATTATTTTATCATCATTTATTCCTTCCATATTATTCTTATTGATCAGGTTATTGAATTAATGGTATGTGTTTTTAGATAATTACTTTGTCATAATTATTATGACTTATTTATTATGGATAGAATTTGTTGTACACATACCCTTACTGAGTATCTAAGATCAACCCTTTATTACGTTTCCTTTACATAGGATTCTAGGAAGTGTATAATGGTTGATATAAAGGGATATTCTTAATGTAATAATAGTCCTCTCAGTGAAAATACAATATTGTATTTTATGTTTTCAAATGTAATGTGAAATTTAAGTATATATCTAGTTTACCAAGACTACAAAAATATTTTATCCTTTATGATATGATCACTTTTAAATAGTAAAATTTTAATAAAGTAACCACTGACCCTAGGCTACTAGGCTCAGGATCTTTAAAATTTCCATGAAATCATATTTTCAATAACAGCACATAAAGTTATTCTTCCAAATATATTTTTCCTTCACCATCATGTAATGATACCCAGACTAAAAACGATATTCAAGAGACAACTAAATCCATTCAGCTGATAAAATATATTTTCAATACATACAAAGATATAGTAGTGCATCACTATCGCCTAATTCAATTGATTATAATCAATATAAATTCAAATACTTCCATCCATATTCTTTATGAACAATACCAAAGCACCCCATGGTAATCCAATAGGATAAATAAATTCCTTCAATAGAAGATCATAAACTTGAATCCATAGCCCCAGAAACATAAAAGACACCATCTTGTATAGATACATAAAAATCAGAGAGAAAACCAGTAGTAATTTTATCCCAAACTTTAGTTCACATCAGGGAGGTATCATCACAACCTCCTCAAGAAAAACATCAAGTTAATCTTCTATAACCCATGGAAACACCATCAGCTCTACTGAAATCAATATCAAGTTAGTCATCATAAAATATAAAGGCATTACATGTCTTGAAACCATTTTATAGACCTTCTCACCAATGATGTAACATCATGTTACCTTATTTCAGGTAATTCTCTATCCTTTTTTCCTTTTTTGTGTTTATTTCTGATTCTTTTAGAAGATTGAAAAAATAATGGTTTTGAAGGGTGATACATCGTGATGTAGGGGCTATGGAATGTAGAGTCCCTGCTATATAATGGAGGAGGATTATATTTCATAAGGTTCCAAGGGATGTATTTGGTTGGTTCTTATATTTTATATACCCTTATAGTGCAAGGAGTCGGTTGTTCCATGGTTCTTTGGGGAGGGGTTCTAGGTGCCTCTACCATTTTGGGGGATAGCTACGGCATGATGTATGGACTACACCATATCCATACCCAATGTAAATTAGATTTATGGCATGTTTTTAGGAGGCTAGTTGATTGGGATGTGTTGTGGTATGGTCGGGTGTGGCTGCCCTATGGTCATGGGTATTTTTACCCTTCTATGTCGTGGTGATGGGGGGTTGCATCATGGCTCTTGTTATTATAGAGTTAATTTTTATGGGCCTTTTGAAATTCCAAATTTCTTCATTTGGATCCTTACTCAACTTTTTCACTTTTTAAGCCTACCAAGAGGTGTTTTAGCTCCTCTATCCTACATCCTTCTCATATCAATGCTCTAATAGAAGCATTTAATCCCACTTTAATAAGATACTACTCCTTGATTTGAAATCAGTTTTTGGATCTTTTCTCATTCTTTGAGAGTGGTGGATAATCATGATATTGATGTATCTAGATGTCATTTTATTAGACTTATGATTATAGGTATTGTACCTTATTCATCTTCTATGCCATCAACTCTTCTTTGGTGTTCATGTTTTTGGTGTTGGATTATTTGATCATGTGATTAATGGTATTTGGTTACATAAGGATTTACCCTATAATTTAAACCCTATATTTCTTAATTTATTTTACATGAGTTTTCAATTTATTTAAAACCATGGATTTGAGATGATTTGATGTTTGATTTGAAAAAGGGAATGGAATTATGAAAAGTCCACAATTTCAATGGAATTTAATTTTTTGTAGATTTTATGAAAAATTATGGCATCAATTGAAAGTGGATTCGATGAAATGACTCAATTTTGATTCTTGATAAAATTTACTTAAAACAAAATTTGGTTCGAAAAGGAATTAATTTGATAAAAAACCTATGATTTTTTTTGAAATAAAAATGAATGTTGAAACTAAAATTGAACAAATTGACCTATAAAATATGAAAATATTTGAAAAAAATTACCATGATCGTTTGAATGAATTTTTGAAGAATGTGTGATGCTTGTTAGTTAGTGGGTGATTAGGCCAAGCATGCTAGGAATATAACTCCCTAGAAATGGATTCATAATTAAAGCACTAACTAATCTATGCTTGGCATGATTTTCCATAATGAGTCACCAAATTGGGTGTTGGTTGATTTTATACAATGGGTACCCTATTGGGGTATTGATTCAATCCTACACACTTATCCTGAGCCATGATGATGATTTATAAGTGTGGGGATCCAATAACTAGAAACTATCATGTTGTGGGTCTTGTGAGCATGGTGTTTTGTTTTGTTTGACTTAATTACATCCCATTGATTATAGAACTATTTTATTCATTATATCTATTGAATATAAATGTTTTATATAATATTTTCATTTATGAATTATTTAATATATCTTTCATATTTTGAGTTGAAAGCATGTTTTTTAAAATATTTTAGTGAATTTTTTTCTTGTTTATTTAAATTGAAAGAATAAATGTTTTATTTTTATGGAATTGCTTATGGAAAAAATTTTGAGACCCTACTGGGTTTTTTAGATAACACCCTACCTTTTTATTCAGGCATTTATTGATTATCTTATGCTATGTCCAAGCAAAGGAAAATCACCACTTTGAGGTGGTGTGTATACTTGATTCATGGGACATAGAGGGATATAGGTGACCATTGAAGATGTGTTCCACTTGTTATGTAGGTTTTTTATACATGTTCTTAATGGATGTTATATTCTTTAATGATATACTATTCTAGTATAGTTTTAACTATTTGATTATGGTACTTTCTCCTTGATGAGTGTTAACACGCCAACTTGTATCACTTTTCTTCCACTATTTTTTGGAAATAAATGGATCCCTATTGATCTTAATATGATTATAGGTGTTAGTCACAAACTCGTGGTGATCAATAATTCCATTTAGGACTTATTAGGATTGGATCAGGTATCATTTTTCCTAGGTATCCAAGTTGGATCATGAAAATTTGTTATTAAAGGTATGGCTTGTGAATATTTCATTGATTTTGGTATGCAGTTTGGGTTTTCCTGGTATACATAACGTGGGATTTTTAGGACTTATGAGGTAGTTTTTAGTGAGTCCCTAGACATATCTCATCATAATGGGCCTGAAGTCAAAAGGGGGGTTTGGGAAAAGTGTATCTGGGGAATGTTTTTATATTTCTAGTTTTTTCCTAGTTGATTTGAGTGTGTTGATATCCCCATAACTCTTGATTGAGTTTATATTCTATGTATCATTGTTGATCTTTCAATATTGTATTTTGATGTTTTCTAGCATCATGCCTTTGATAATACATTTGAAAACATCCATAGTAGGAATCTTTTGGTGAACCATAGTAGGATTATCCTCTAGTGGACTCGAATCTTGTTTAAATTGTGGTGTATTTTTTCCAAGATCTAGGACTAGCATCTTCACTAGTTCTCGTTCAGGATATAATAGTGGAACCTGAAAGGGATGAATCTCAGAATCATTCTCAAGATATCCTTCCCTAAAAACCATTAAATTTCTAAGTCTCCAATAATCCTAAAGTGGTTTAGGATTGGTTGAAAAAGATATATCTAATTTTGAGTTCTTAGAAATTTATGCATAAATAAAGGTAAGGTGTGCTACCTTCAAGATAGAAGGGGCTAGTAGGAGATGGTGTGATTCTATGATGATGATAATGAAACATGAGGTCCTTAAGTGGAAAGACTTTAATTTTTATTTATGGATCAGTTCTATCCAGAATCACTATTATTGGTTAAATACATCTATTTTCTTAGCCTCTATCATGGTCATAGGATAGTTACATGGTATGGGAACCATTTTTATAAGCTTGTTTATTTTTCTATTGAGGTAGTGACAAATAAGAAACTGAAAGATCAAATATTTAAGATGGATCTTTGATATGATATTTAACACTAAGTTTTTATATAGAAACTCATTTTTTATCAAAATGTATTGGATAAATCATTAATGGATGATATTGACTTGGATGGAAAGTTAGGGTTGACAAGAGTTCCTTTTTCTCCTAGTGGGGGTTCTGTTAGTACATTTAAAGGAAAGAGAAAGTGTGATGAACATCATGGTGCTTCTAGATAGAAGGCATCATCTATATCTCCTATAGGGATTGGAAGAGGTCATATGACTTGATTCTTGTGTGGCAAGGTTGGGCATTCAAAACAGGTTTGCACTGAGGCACCCAATATTTGTAGATCATGCAGATGTCCAGGTCTCCAATAGAAGTTATATCACATATTTTCTAATCTAATAAGTGGAATGGGATCATTATCACCAAAAAATATTATAGTGTAATCTGATTCTTAAATTACTAAGGGGTTTTATCCACAAGAATCTAGAATGAGGATTCTTTACATAGTGAAATAGTCTCTAGAGGAAGCTAATGTGGTTCCAGTGACTGTGAGAGGTACCATGAAAATGTATTTATCTCAAGTGAATAATTTATTTTATACTAGTGCATATCACTCATTTATATCAACTCATATTATGAACCTTCTAAATATTCCTATTGATCTTTTTTCATATGTAATGGATATTACTATGCCCTATGGAACTAAGATAGATCAGGGTCTATGATGTCCCTCTTATTTTTTATATCTATCATAGATTGATATTAATTGTGATTTTATGGTTATTAACAGGAAGCCACTTGATATAATTTTCTTAATTGATTGGATTATTTCTCATAAGGCACAGATTGATTGATATCTTCGACGGGTCTCTTTTACTACACCCAATGGGGTGTTCTGTTTTTTTAGGGAGAGTGGGACTCAACGTCGAGTAGAGACAAACAATATATTTTAGAGTTGGGTAGGGTAATATTGATTTTTTAAAGTGACTTAGAGTGGGAATATTTTAATGGTTATCTCCCTCTATTCGTCATCATGTTTCCCAATGTGTTTCCTTCTGGCTTTTATGGTTTGACACCACAATAAAGGAAGAGTTATCCATTGATTTAGTACTTGATACTTAACCAATGTATATTCCTTCATATTTTACAGTAGTATCTAAACTAAAAGTTTTGAAGAATAATTTGGATGGTCTTCTAGTGAAAGTCTTTATATGCCCAAGTGTGTCACCATGGGTGGTTCCTATTCTCTTTGTAAAGAAATCTGATGGAATGCTTCACCTCTATGTTGATTACCAAAAACTCAATCGATCAATAGTAAAGAACATGTTTTTTGCCATAGATTGATAATCTCTTAGACTATCCAAAAGGGTAAAAGTGTTTTTTGAGGGTCAATCTTTGATTTTTTAACACAAGTTGATAATTAAAGAATTTGACATTTCTAAAAGCACCTTCAAGAGTAGGTATGGAAATTCTGAGTACCTTATATGCCTTTTGGTTTAACCAATTTCCTTTTAGTATTTATGGAATTGATTAATAGGATATTATATGAGTACCTTGACTTATTCATGGTAGTATTTTGTGGATAACATTTTGGTTTATTCCAAAACTTATAAAGACCATGTGCATCACTTCAGAGAAATTCCAAAAAAAATTGAGAGTTCACCATCTTTACACAAAGCTTTTGAAATGTGGTTTCAAGAATTTAGTTTTGATGTTTTTAGGAAACGTGGTCTTACAAAAAAGTGTTTTAGTTGACCCTTGAAATTTGAAGGCTATTATGAAATGGGAGAAACTATATAATATTTTTGATATAGATAGATTCTTGGAATTAGGAGGATATTACCACATGTTTGTTAATGATTTGTTAAATTAGACTTCTCCAATAACAGCCCACACTTAGAAGGGATTGAAGTTCTTATGGGATGTGAAATGTAAGAATTATTTTGATTAGTTGAAATGAAATTTGACTTCTTTTTCAGTGCTAAAGCTTCCATAAGATGATCTGGGTAATGTGGTCTTTTATGAAAAATTAGGTTCAAGTTTGGGTTGTATTCTTATACAGTTTGTTCACATGGTAGCCTATGTTTCTAGATCCCTTAGGCCACATGATAATAATTATATGACCCTTGATCTTGAACTCAAAGCTATGATGAATTTTCTTAATATTTAATGATATTACATTTTTATAAAAATGTTCACCATTTTTTACTACAACAAAAACTTGAATTATATATTCTCTCAAAGAGATTTGAAACTTTGACAATGGTTTTGGGTGGCGTACCTATAATATTTTGATTTTGACATTGTATATACCCATGGAATGGTAAATTTCATTACTTATTTATTGATTAGGAAACATCTAACCTATCCCATCAAATAATAATTAGAAAAATCAAATATGATGACTCTATTTCCTCAGTTGTATTTGGGAGTCCGAGAGGATGTTACTGTGTTTATTTTGAAAAATGTTTGGTTGAATTATTATCTTTCCAAGATGATTCTTTAGGAGAATAAAATTTATGAAGAATTTCATAGATTTAGGTGCCTTCTATATGGTGGTGAGTAATGGGTGAGTGGTTGTTCAATTTGGAAGGAATCATATGTTTTAGGAACCGGTTTGTTATGCCTTTTCCTGTAATAAATTCATGATGTGGGTTGTCATAATTCCTAGTGGTTGGTGAACTCGGGTACCACAAAGATGTTCTAGGATATTTGGTAATGATTCTAGTGGTTAGGCACAAGGAAAGGCATCATTGATTTTTTTTCTCATTGTTAGAACTACCAATAAGTTGAGGTCAAGAAATAGAAACCTTTAGGTTTGCTTCATCCCTTCCAGTGCTAACTTGGAAGTGGGATCATATTTTGATAGAATTAGTGGTTAAGTTTCCATATACCCCTCAGGGGAATAATTCAATATTGGTTGTGATTGATAGGTAGTCTTTATCAACTCACCTTATACCCATTCAAATGAGTACTTTGGAAGTTTATATGTGAAAAATATTGTCTATTTTTATGGAGTTCCTTATGTTATATTCTATGATGGGGATCCCCATTTTTCTTATAATTTTTTGAGATGCCTCTAGGAGAAAAAGGTATCCTATGTACATTTGAGCATAGAATATCACCTGTAGGTGGATGTCCATAAAAGAGATATAAAAATTCATAAGGACTTGTTATATTCTTTTGTTCTAAACTTTAGTGGAACTGGGATGACCATTTGGGACTAGTTGAGTTTTCCAATGATAATAGTTATCAAGTATTCAAATGAAATGGTGACTTTTGAGAGCTTTTACAGTTGACCTTATAAATCTCCATTATCTTGTTCATAGATTCATGAAGCTTCTTTACTTAGGCCGAGTATCTTCTTATAGATGATGATGAAGATTATATTGATTCATCATAGAATGGTAATGTTACAAATCCATTATAAATCCAATGTTCATATTTAATTTAGAACTTCAGATTTTTCGATTAGTGACTAGGTTTTCTATAGGGGTTCACCTCATTCGAGTCACTGACGACTTGAAAAATAGGGAAATATTACACCAAGGTTTGAGGGGCCTTTTGAGATTATTGAGTTGTTAGAGAAAGTGTCTTACCGTTTGGAACTTCCACCACATTTTACTTCGATCAACAATGTGATTCTTGTATTATAGCTTAATGAGTATCTTTTTTACCCTTATAATGTCCAATCTTATGATGATCTTGATGTTGTACCCAATTTTTCTATGAATTAGCTTATATTTAGAATTTTTTATTATGAAACAAATGTTCTTCATGGAAGGATGATACCTGTAGTCAGTGTTCTATTTTATTATGGTTATTATTCACATGAGACTTGGGAGCACGAGGCACCGATGAGAGAGGAGTGGCCTAATATTTTTGATATGGTATCGTCTTGACAATATTTATGGGGACAGATAGTGTTTGTAGTGGATAGGTTATAACATCCCATTACCTTATTCTGAGCACTTCTCTTTACTTGATTTTTTTCCTCTTGTTTGGGTGAGTTCTCAAGTCTTTTTGTTGTTTTGGGAAAAAATTAATTTTTAGAATGGATATGCACCATGGTATAGGATATGTGGAATGGAGAGTCCTAAAGAAAGCATAGAGGAGGTAGCTATGGTGTAAGGGTTTGAGGGATGGATATGGTTGGTTCTTCTAATTTAGTCACCCTTATGGTGCAGGGAGTCAGTTGCGGTGTGGAACCCTAGGGAGGATTTATAGGTGACACTTCAATTTTGGGGGTAGTTGGGGCATTTTGTATGGGTTTTTTCATAGCCTTACTCGATATAAATCAAAACATCAACATGTTTTTAGGAGACTAGTTGACCAAGAGGTGTTGGAGTGTGCTATAGTGTGGTTATGATGTGGTCATGGGTATTTTTACCCTTATGTGTTATGGCCATAGTGGGTTATTACATATCCTATATTGTTATAGATTTAAATTCACCTGGCCCTTTTAAATTCCAACATTCGTCCTCTCAAGCCTTACTTAACTTTTTTCTTTTTATGGCTCCAAAGAGGTGTTTTGGATCTTATAACCTCCATCCTTCTTGGATCAAATCTATGGTCAAATATTTTGATTCCCCTCTGGTAAGAGATTTCTCTTAGATTTGAAATCCATTTTTCTATCTAATTTTCTTCTTTGATAATGGTGTATCATCATAATATTGATAAATGTTGATATCATTTTTTTGTACTTATGATTATAGGTATTTTTCCTTCTTAATATTTCAGGCCTTAAACTATTCATTGGAATTCTCATTTCAGTTGTTTGGTTGTTTCATCACGTGATTAAAGGTAGGTGGTTACACAATGATTTACCCTAAAATAGAAACCCTAAATTTATTTACTAATTTTAAATGAGTTTTTAATTGATTTGAACACCCATATTTCTAGTGATTTGATGTTTTATTTAAAAAGGGAATAGAATTGTGAAAATACCCAATTTCAATGGAATTGAAATTTTTGGGTAGATTTTGAGGGAAAAATTGATTGAATTGAAAGATTATTTTTTAAAATAACTTGGTTTTGATTCTTGATAAAATTTTATTAAAAGTAAGGATGATCTAAAAATACATTAATTTGATGAAAACCTATGATTATTTTTTTGAAATGAGAAGAAATTTTGAAACTAAAATTATGAAAATGACCTGTGAAGGATGAAATGATTTAAAATGATTGATTTTCCCATGATTTGTTGATTTTTTTTTGGAATCACATGTGTTACAGGGTAGTTAGTGGGTGATTAGGATAAGCACTCTAGGACTCGGGCTCCAAAAAAATGTATTTATGATGAAAAAACTTACTAAAACATGATCTGAATAATTTCCCATGACGAGTCCCCATAATGGGGTATGGATTGATTTTCCATAATGGGTCCTTTATTAGGGTGTTGATTTGAGTTTGTACATATATCTTTATCTCTGATGAATATTGAAAAGTGTGAGGATCATATCACTAGAAACTAATGTAATATAGGGCTTATGAGCATAGTGCTCTATTTTGTCTGACTTTATTTCATAACATTGATTATAGAACTATTTTACTCAAACCAACTATTTTATATAAATTTTTTATATAAATTTTTTATATAATATTGTTTTGATATATATTTTATCTTTTGAGTTGAAACCATGTTTTTCTGAAAATATGTAAGTGCATTCACATACAATTTTTTATTTAAATTCAAATAAAAAATGGTTTATTGTTATCCAATTTATTATTTAACACTAGAGGAGACCCTACTGGGATGTTTATCTCACACCCTACCTTTTACTTCATGCATTGGTATATTTTCTTGTGCAAGATCTAATCAAAGGGAAAGCACCACTTGGAGGTGGAAGGTGTGCTTGATTTGTGGGATGTGGAGTAATAGAGGTGACTAGTGGAGATATGACCCACTCTTTATGTGGATTTTATAAGACTTTTTCTTGATGGATGTTATGTCCTTTGATGATGTATTTTTTGGGAATAGTTTTACATTTTTAATTATGGTACTTTCTCCTCAAGGAGTGTTGACATACTTACTTGGATCATTTATCTTACACTGTTTTGAAGCAAAAAAAATTATTCCCAAGTGGTCTTCATATGATGATTGGTACTATATTACAACCCATAGGGATCAAGAATTCCCTTTGGTCCATGTCAGGACCAGATTGGGTATCTATGTTCTAGGCATCCAGGTTATTTTTTTTTCAAAAGTCCATGGAATTATTTCCATCAACAACAAATAATATAACTCTCTTCTAAAATCCTTCAAGGGTAACATATAAAAAATAAAACTAGTTTATGAAAAGGATAATATTGTACAAATAAAATCCAAAAAATATAAGAAATATATCAAGGATCAATGATTCCATAACATCATATCACAATATCTATATACATCATATAAGCTAACTGGACCGCAAACTGGTGTAGTCATCACCAAGGGAACTAGAAGTCTCTCCACCTAAAGTACCATAGTCTTGACTAAAGAAGGTGAAATGAAGTATTTTGTAGATCCTAAATCAAAAAAGGAATATACCAAGGTATAAAATAGATATATGGTACCTAGAAAGATATCTAGTTTACCAGGCACTAGAAACTCTACCACATGCATTTTTTCACATCCTTCTCTATGACCTCGCTAGAACTAATGTCCAAAACCTCCATATAAATTATATACCCTATATCCTTGAGAATGAGGGTCATTATAGGGATTCTATATTCCCACCTTGTATCCTATTATATTATAAAATCCTAGAGAACCCTACCACTACTTAAACCTAGAAGGATACTGCAGACAAAACAAAACATGAAGTCATATTCTAGATCTATCCTAACTACCGAGAAAGGTCATACACTAAATATTCTAATGTCCATGTCCTTTTAAATAATGGAAAACAATATCTCAATATCCTGGTATTAGTTTGAGAACTATCATATCTAGTGAAATGAGATGAGGGAAGGTGAATCTGACTCCCGAATGTCTAGAATTTTGACTAACCATACAACTGAGAACCTCTACTCATAGCTCATCCCCTAGAAAATTCATGAAAACTTCCTTCACATGAAGGGATTCTCCAAGAATACATCCCTCAATCACCTCTACCTTCACCAGTACCTTATTGATTGTATCCAAAGTGAATGGGGTAAACTAGTGTTGTATCTATGGATGCAACACATCAACAAAATTACTTAATCTAGCCTTTTCATTGGGTAAAATGTCAAGAATATAACGAAGGAAGATATTAAATTGAATACAAAACTCCTAAACACTATAACTTCTATGGAAGATATAAACAATCTTCTAGAAACATTTTTTCTTCATATTCAAATAAAAAAATCAATATGAAATTCATTCTAGAACTTCTCCAACAAAAATCATGACTCTTCATGATCACCAAGTAATAATACCCACCAATGGTGAGTGGCTCATCAAAACATAGTAACATCCAAAATAATTCAGTGTACTTTCTTAAAATGGTTCAAATTTAAATTGTTCTATACCTCCTCCAACCATGGCTCAGTTTCTTGGTCAAAAACAAACCCCACATACTTCTATAGGCCTTACTACTAAAACTCATAAGGTGACTTCCTCCAGACATCATTCTAATTAACCTTAACTCTCCAATGATATTTTGGTGTATCATGTTGTACATTACTGGAATGATACAAAAATAGATTTTGACTTGGATAGATCCATGAAAAATTTAAAAATGTTATGAATTCCTTTAACACACAATATGAAATCTGTAAGATTAATAAATTAGAATTCATCCTAATTCCCATCATATATAAAACTCAATCATGAGTGAAAATAATGCTGATACATGATCCATACCTAGGTATATACCCCATATGAAGTATCACTTCACCTAGTATGTTCAATAAACTTAATTTCCTTCTGTCAGAACACTGGGGGCCTTATTCATTCATGTCTTAGCTAGTCTCCCTTGATTACATCACATACAAAGTTCAACTAATATTTGTTCTCTATCATCTCATTAAATACTTAATGGTTTGTATCCCCAAACATCATCATATCTCTTAACTAAAAGATCTAATACCATTTTTAATGAATAATCCCCACTGGTATCCCTTTTGGGTTGACAATGTAGATATATTAGACCCCCAAATCCCACCTCTAATAGTTCATGGGTTAGAGACTATCATTGAAGGTATAAAACACACACTTATCAGAAGAATTTCCCTCAAAGTTCCCAATAAATGATAAATAATACACCAAATAAATAGATAATAAAAGTAAAATAATTCCAATGAATTTAATTTCTTATAAAAAAAGAAAAAAAAGTATCATAAGAAACACATACAATAGAAACTCGCAAACACTAGCAATCCTCAAACAATCTCATGTGCGATAGTAAGGCACATCTCAATCACTAACTCCCACCTATGGACCTAAACACACACACACACAAATATACATACATACATACATACATATATATATATATATATTGAGGTGATAATATATGTCACGAACCAAGTCGGGTCGCCATCAACCCGACGCCCGAACCAGCCCGCGGCAAGGCCTGAAGGGTGTTCCCGATCCCCACGGGCTGGCACAAGTGCCCAGGTATCAAATTGAAACTTTGGGAATGATTTACCCATGAAAACAACTGGGAATAACCAAAAGTAAACTAAACTCAAAAACAGCGTTGCAACCACAAGTCTTTAAATAGCAAAAGCGAGTCTCAAAAACAACTACAACCCAACCACAACTAACTCCAAAAAGGGGTGACCAAAAACCAAGTCAGCAACCATCACCTGATAGAGGGATACCACCATCCGACCTTCACCACCAATGCCAAGTCAGAAGAAGCAGCTAACAACTCAGACCACCGCTCTCAAAACCTTTTCCTTTCCCTGCATCATACATAATCAGATCTACTTACACCCAAGGGTGTAAGTAGGGTGTGAGAAATCACTCAATAGGTTGGAACTAGGGAAAAGATTTTTCATCTAATGGTTAGGTGACCAAAATATTTTGCAGGCTTGACTTATATAAAATAAACAAATGTGCTAACAACATTAATGGAAACAGTTTTTTTTAAAGAAAGATAGTTTTAAATAGGGAATGATGGTTTTTTTGGGTAATAAAAGAAAATGAATAAATTCTTACCTTTTACACCACAGAAATCACACAATAAACCAGTGATGAGTATATAATCGAACAGGAGCAACAAAAGTGGGAGAGGCCCTAAAGGGACTAAAGTTGTGTAGGGCCCTAGAACCTTACATCTCAGTGTACCAAAGAATCCATATCATACGTTTCCGTGCATGAGCCACTAGTAGGGAAACACCTCCATAAACTAGTGGTCTCCAGTCATCATCCAAAGTTTAGTTAGTGTTGTAAGCGTCAATCCAACTAAGTGAAAATGGGCCGGAGCCACTCCCGTATCACTAGCATGCTAGTCTAGTCCACCCACTTAGTACCCAAGCTTCCCCTTTTGTGCTCAACGTTCAAAGTTCACCCTACTCATCAAGGTCAAGACACAACACACCTGGATGTCAACTAAGTCAAACACCATACACCTAAGATGTCAAATAATTCAATAATTACACTTACACATTCAATATAAATGAATAAACAAACAACCATTAAAGGTATTACATAGGATAAAATTCCTCAGAAACCAAAACACAATGTGCAAGAACTAGACAGTCGAATCACTACACAATTCCAAGAACCAAACTAAAATTTAACAGGAATTTGAAAACAAATGGTCTAGTAGTTTTAAAGAAAATAAATGAACACAATCATCAGTGCCAAGACTCACTCTAATGCACACTAGGACTGTAATTGGAATCAAATTTCAACTACAGCATTTTTCCAAAGACCAAAGGCGCAATATAGTAAAAACCTGACAACCTAAACATGCTACTAATTAAAATAAAACACCAAATCCTACCAACCAAACCAACAAATCACAAATGCAGGTAATAAAAGACATTTCAGTTTAATTAAACCAGTAGTATAATTGATCAGATAACCTAAGCATGTGAAACCACCTTCCTCAAAGTATGTACGAAACAACAATATAGTGCAACACTCCTACTGTGAAATGGTCACACCATGCAGATCCGTTAAAAAGGTCCTAAAACAATATACCGTGTAACCTCAATGCCAACCCAGTAAAACATCAGCGGTCCATAAAAATAAACATCAGCATTTAAATAAACAAGTTCAAAAATAGTTAAATTAATTAATTAACAATTAAAAAAAATCAATTAAATAATTTGATTAACAACTAAACAAATTTAATTAAATAATTAACAGATAAACAAATTAATTAATAATTAAATTAATTAATTAACCCTTAAATAAAATAAATTAAATAAATTGGTTAACAACTAAAAAAATTCACTCAATTAATTAATGATTAAACACATCAAAATAATTAAATAAATTAAAAACAAACCCCCGACCACGGAAATCGTCGGAATGACAACTGAGGGGCAGCGCGGCGGCTGTTCGGTGAGTGGAGGGGGTTGCGGAGCTGCTGTCCGACGAGCAGAGGGGGTTGCAGAGCTGCTGTCTGGCGAGAGGATGGGGTTGTGGTGGCTGTCTGGCGAGCGGAGGGGGTTTCGAAGCTACTGTCTGGTGAGCGGAGGGGGTTGTGGCAGCTGTCCGGCGAGCGAAGGGGGTTGCGGAGGTGTCCGGTGAGTGGAAGTAGGGGTGCTATCTAGTTGGTCCGATAAGGGAGGAGGGGAGGTGAGGCCAGTGGCCTATTGGAGGCAGTAGGAAGGTTGGCCAAATGGGAGGAGCAGCAGGTGGTGGGGGTGTGGCAAGGGTGAGCGGGAGAAAGGAGAGGGGGAGATGGGAGGCGGTCGAGCGGTGAAGAGAGGAGGGGAAGGGGGAGGCTGCGGTAGGAAGAGGAGGTGGGATGAATAGGAGGGGGGAGGAAGAGGAGGGAGGGGTGGCTGAGCGGGGAAAATAGGAGGCGAAGGGGAGGCACGTGGGAGGAAGAGGAGGAAGAGAAGGGAGGGGTGGCCGAGCGGGGAAGGAGAATAGAAGGGACGGAGAGAAGGAGAAGAAGAAGGAGAGGAGGGGAAAAGGGAGGCCATGGGAGATAAGATAAGGGAGGTAAAGAAGAAGAATAATTAAAGGGGGGTGGTGTCTAGGGTAGGGTTTAGGAGGGGGAGAGAAAAAAAATGGAAACGATATAAAATAAAAAAGAAAAGAAAAATAAAATAAAAATAGAATAGAAAAGAAAGAAAGGAATAAAATGGAATAAAATAAAATAGAGAGGAAGAGAAAATAATAAAACAAGATAAAATAAAATAAAATATCTTTATTTAAATAAATAAAAACTATCTTTAAACAGTGATAGCAAAGAGGTATGCTCGTGCACCAGGTGGGTTGCGCGGCTTTGCCCGTGCCCTGACCGCACGTCGAGCGTTGCCAAACAAAGGTCAGCTGGCCAGCGCAAGAAGTCCATCACACGTCAGGCTCGACATGCTTTCCAACTAAATAATTATAAAAAGGGCAGACAAACTTATAAAATTAAAATTAAAATTAAAATTAAAAAAATACCGTACTTGGAGTCCAGGTGAGACAATTCTCCCCACCATGAAAAATTTCCACCCTCGAAAAGTCAGCTCGATGCCTGATCAGATAATAGAAAAGGGTACTCCTTCTCAAAAAACTAATTCCACTGCAAGGTCTTGTGCTCATCAATCCCATGATGTTAGAGAATACGGACCAATGGAATGGACTTCTCACGCAGCACCTTCTCCTGAGAATGCACTACCTGCACTGGTCGCTCAAACACTGATAAGTTTGGCTCAATCTCCAACTCCTTCCAATTCAACACATGTGACAGATCAAGATTCTACCTTTCATTTGGGAGACATGGAATACGTCGTGGATCGATGTCAGATGTGAAGGAAAATATAACTTGTAAGCCACCTTTCCAATCTACTCAGTAATCTGGAAAGGCCCAACATAGCTCGGTGTTAGTTTCCCCTGCTTCCCTAACTGGCGGTGACCCAAGTGAGGGGCCACTTTTAGGAACACTTTTTCCCCAACTGAAAACTCAAGATCTCGATGCCTCTAGTCTGCATAAGATTTGTGACAACTCTGAGATGTCAACAACGATTTCCTAATCAGCTTGACCTTCTCAGATGTCTCTTGAACAAGGCTTAGTCCTAAGAGTGAAGTCTCGCCTACCTCAGCCCAACACAAAGGAGACCGACAAGGCCGGCCATAGAGTGCCTCATAGGGTGCCATTATGATGGAAGATTGGTAACTGTTATTATAAGCAAACTCAACCAATCCCAAATGGTTATCCCATGAGCCTCCAAAATCTAACACACAGGCTAGGAGCATGTCTTCCAGAATATGATTCACCTGCTTCGTCTGGCCATCGGTCTGAGAATGGTATGTCGTGCTCCTCTTAATTTGTGACACCAAAGACTTCTGGAGGCTTCCCCAAAACTGATATGTAATTCAGGATCCCTTTCAGAAACAACTGATGATGGCACACCATGAAGTCTGACCACCACCTGAACATACAAACGGCTTAGCTCCTCCACCTTCGTTGTATCTCTGATAGGGATAAAGTGAGCTGACTTGGTCAAGAGGTCAATCACTACCCAGATATCATTCCTTCTCCAAGGTGTATGAGGGAATCCAATAATTTAGTCCATGGCGACCTCATCCCACTTCTAGGTAGGAATGTCTAATGGCTAGAGTAGGCCACATGGTCTCTGATGCTCTATTTTCACCTGATGGCAAGTGTAGCATCTCGACACAGAATCGGCTATGTCCCGCCTCACACCTGGCCACCAAAACTGATGGAGAACATCATAATACATCTTGGTGGTACCAGGATGGACGGCCCCCTGAGACTGGTGCCTATCCTGCATCACCACCTTCTGCAGAGACAACGGAACCACAACACGTCCCTTGGAGCACAAGATCCCCTCGGGAGACAAAGACCAATAAGAAGGAGTCTCCCCACCATGAAGAAGCTACATAGATTGCTGACACAGCTCATCACCAGGCTGCTCCTAATGGATCAACTCTAGAAGAGTGGGAGTCAACTAAATGCTAGCCAAGAAAGTACCTCCACTATCCTCCCTGGTCTCCAAGTGCATCTGGGCGAAGATCCCCATCAAAGTCCACTCATCGTTGGACTTCCTCAATTCATGCACTAGTACTTTTCTTCTAAAAGCCTCAGCCACCACATTACCCTTACCCAGAGTTTAGACAATGTCAAAGTCAAAACACTATAGGTACTCGATCCAATGGTACTGCCTCAAATTGAGATCCTTCTGAGATAAAATGTAAGGTAGGTTCTTATGGTCAGAATAAAAAACAATTTTCTCCCCAATGAGATAGTGACGCCAAGTCTTTAGGGCGTGCATCATTGCTTCCAACTTTAATTCGTGAGTCAGATAATTCTTCTCATACGGTCGAAGCTGGCGAGAACCATAAGCCACCACATGGTCATCCTGCATGAGCACACATCCAAGGCCCGTACTTGAAGCATCACAATAAACCACATAGCCCTTTCCAGATTACGGTAAGGTCAACACATATGTGGTGGTCAACCGCCGCTTCAACTCCTCAAAGGACACCTGACACTTTGAGCTCCACTCAAACTTCACCCCTTTCCGGGTGAGTGAAATCATGGGGGAGATGATCCACGAGAAGTCCCAAAAAAAATGCATGTAATAGCCTGCCAGGCCCAGAAAACTCCTGATCACAAACACATTCCTCAGCTGCTCCCATGACATAACTGCCCTAATATTCTCAGGATCCACTGAAACCCCTTGTTCTGAGATGACATGTCCCATAAACCTCACTTCCTTGATCCAAAATGTGCACTTAGAGAGTTTGTCATATAGGTAGTGATCCTACAAAGTGCCCAAAACAATGCGCAGGTGATTCTCATGCTCCTCCTCAGATCCCAAATAAACTAGGATTTCATCCACAAATACCACAATAAATGAGTTGAGATATTGGTGGAACACCCTATTCATGAACACCATAAAAGCTACAGGAGCATTAGTTAATCTGAAAGGCATGACTAGGTACTCAAAGTGACCATACCTACTTTGGAAAGCCGTCTTCAGAATATCTTCTTCTCTCTCCCTGAGCTGGTGGTATCCCAAATGCAAATCTATCTTGGAGAACCACTTTTCCCCCTTCAGCTGGTCAAAAAAATTATAAATCCAAGGAAAAGGGTATTTATTCTTAATGGTCACCTTATTCCATTTTCAGTAGTCGATGCACAACCAGAGGGTTCTATCAGCCTTCTTCACGAAAAGAATTGGGGCAGCCTAAGGAGAGACGCTCAGGCGAATGAATCCTTTGGATTCCTAATCATCCAGTTGTATCTTTAATTCCCTCAATTCTGTGGGGGGCATGCGATATGTGGGAAGAGATATTGGTTGTGTTCCCTGTATCTAATCAATCAAGAACTCCACATCCCGCTCTAGAGGTAAGCCTGAGAAATCTTCTGAGAAGACCTCTGGGAACTCATCCACTACATGAGGTAACCCATCCTGAGAAACACCACCATCGTCCTCCAATGTGAGTGACGACAACTAATAAGCAAGATTTTCCAACTCAAGAAGTAGAGGTCTCGCACGACCTGATCGAGGGTCCCATTCTCCATGAAATATCTGAGGACTCCCATCTGGTGTTGTAATGCTGACTCGATGCCAATAGCAGTCAAAATGAGCTTGAAAGATCACCAGCCATTCTATGTCGAGGAGCACATAAAACAGGTCCATATCAAGGACCAAGAAATCCCACTCCATATCGACTCCTGAAACAGAGAGTGTGCACGATGGGAACCTAAGACCCTGCTCTTTTTTCTTACCCAGAGGTGTCACTAACTCCATTACAATAGATAAAATCTCAGTTGGGAGGCTCAACAAGTTCACAAGACGGGCAGATATAAAAGAAACTGAAGCACCAGTATCAAATAAAATTACACCTATATAAGATACAATCAGAATGGTACCTTGAACAGTCAAAGGTCTTGCATCAGATCCCGCTGGTACCTGATCCAAATAATGAAAATGTATGGTCCCTGCCTGAGAACGACCACTCGCTTGAGGCTCTGCCCTAAAGATGATCTGGTCCTGCCACCATGACCACGGAACCGAGATCCCAGCATCCTGGCCGGCTCTGACTGCACTGATACTCCCCCGGAAGCCACAGATCCAATCCCACTCTGGTAAGAGCGCGTCACTCTGCAAAAGCATTGTACATGCCCCATGATCCCACACCGGTAACAAGTCTTGGGAGGGGTGGTACATACATATCAGAAGTGCCCTGCCTTGCCACACCGATGGCACACAATGGACTTTGTATCGTAAGCCCTAGATGAAGTCTGCCCGGATGGGATGGCCTGAGCTGGCACCACTCTTCTTCCACTGCTCATCACGCTTCCTCTTCTTCTCTGAAGAACTGTCGCTGCCAAATCCAGACACTGATCCAGAAAACCCCAACTTTCCTCTCTGGTCAATCTCGACCATACAGGCATGATCGACCACCTCGGCATAAGTCCCCATCTTGAATAGGAAAACCTGAGAGTGGATTTTTGGTCTAAGACCCTTCTCGAATTTCCGAGCTTGCAAGTATTCACTTGAAACAATCTCAGGTGCATACCACACTAGCTCAGAAAAGCGGTTTACATACTCCATAATTGTCTGATTTCCTTGTAAAAGATTCATGAACTCTCGGGATCTAGCGTAGGCCATGAAGTCTGGACAGTACTACTCATTGAAGATAACTTTGAAATCTTTCCAACTCATATGCTCACGTTTCCCAGCCTGTACCACTGATTCCCACTATTTGCGACTGGAACCCTCTAGCTAGAAAGTGGCACACTTTACCTTGACTTCCTCAAGCATGTCAAGGAATTTGAACATGTGTTCTATCTTTTCAAGACATTCCTCTTCCTCCTGAGGTTCTGAACTACCTCGGAAAGAAAGAGGTTTATTCTTCAGAAACTCAGGAGCTTTATCCTTCTGGGATCCAGATTGATCCCCTTTAGCTGGAATGGGGGTGGGGGAAAGATTCTCCCCTTGTCCTAAAGCCTGAACAGCTCAGATCACGGCCTCCACCAATCTCTGATCAAGCGGCGTGAGAGAACTCTCTCCGGCTTCCTCTCGTGGGTGCATGGGAGCTCTTCGGGGAGGCATCTTGCTGCAAGGAGCAACATTCAAAAAATAACACCATCAATATATCATATCACAAGAGATAACAAGTTTTCAACAGGATAAATAATCATCATTCAACCAAACTTGCAAAAAAATAACATTGTATCAAAACTCTACTTTTCCGCCTGGTGTCCGCACACAGTCTTCAGCCTGTACGTCCCACCTAGAAAAGAAGTCAAACAAGAATCCTGACATCCCATGGTGACTCAGTGTCTGTCATGAGGTGTGCTAGCCAGGCACCCTACTCGCAACCAGAATTCTGAGCCCTGACAGTTCTAACTCAGGTCTATCCAGACTCCTCCCAAATAAAATAAACAAAGAGCTAAACCTGCCTCTGATACCATTTTGTCATGAACTAAGTCATGTCGCCATCAACCCGATGCCCAACCCGGCCCGCGGTAAGGCCCAAAGGGTGTTACCGATCCCCACGGCCTAGAGCAAGTGCCCGAGTATCAAATTGAAACTTTGGGAATGATCTACCCATAAAAACAACCAAGAATAACCAAAAGTAAACTGAACTCAAAAACAGTGTTGCAACCACAAGTCTTTAAAAAACAAAAGTGAGTCTCAAAAACAACTACAACCCAACCAAAACAAACTCCAAAAAGGGGTGACCAAAAACAAAGTCATCAACCATCACCTGATGGAGGGATACCAGCGTCTGGCCTCCACCACCAACGCCAAGTAAGAAGAAGCAGCTAATAACTCGGACCACAGCTCTCAAAACCTTTGCCTTTCCCTGCATCAGACATAATCAGATCTACTAACACCTAAGGGTGTAAGTAGGGTGTGAGAAATCACTCAATAGGTTGGCACCAGAGAAAAGATTCCACATGTAAAGGTTAGGTGACCAAAAAAGTTTGGAGGCTTGAATTATAGAAAATAAACAAATGCACTAACAACTTTAATGAAAATAGTTTTTTCTAGAAAGAAAGTTTTAAATAGGGAATGGTGGTTTTTTTGGGTACTAAAATAAAATGAAGTCATTCTTACCTTTTACACCACAGAAATCACACAATCAACCAGTGATGAGTATATAATCGTACAAGAGCAACAAAATTGGGAGAGGCCCTAAAGGGACTAAAGCTGTGTGGGGCCCTAGAACCTCACGTCTCGGTGTACCAAAGAATCCATATCATACATTTCCGTGCACGAGCCACTAGTAGGGAAACACCTCCATAACCTAGTGGTCTCCAGTCATCATCCAAAGTTTAGTAAGTGTTGTAAGCGTCAATCCATCTAAGTGAAAATGGGCTGGAGCCACTCCCATATCACTAGCACGCTAGTCTAGTCCACCCACCTAGTACCCAGGCTTCCCCTTTTGTGCTCAATGTTCAAAGTTCACCCTACTCATCAAGGTCAATATGCAACACACCTGGATGTAAACTAAGTCAAAAACCATACATCTTGGATCTCAACTAAGTAAATCATCACACATACACATTCAATATAAATGAATAAAAAAACAACCATTAAAGGTATTACACATGACAGAAATCCTCAAAAACCAAAACACAATGCGCAAGAACTACATGGTCAAATAACTACACAATTCCAAGAACCAAACTAAAATTTAATAGGCATTTGAAAACAAATGTTCTAGTAGTTTTAAAGAAAATAAAACAACACAATCATTAGTTCCAAGACTCACTCGAACGCACACTAGGACTGTAACCGGAATCAAATTTAAACTTTAGCATTTTTCCAAAGAGAAAAGACACAATATAGTAAAATCCAGACAACCTAAACATGCTGCTAATAAAAATAAAACACCAAATCCTACCAACCAAACCAACAACTCACAACAGCATGTAATAAAATACATATCAATTTAATTAAACCAGCAGATTAATTGATTAGATAACCTAAGAATACGAAACCACCAACCTCAAAGTATGTACAAAACAGCAATACAATGAAACACTCCCAGAGTGCAACGGTCGCACCGTACGGATCTGTCAAAAAGGTCCTAAAACAATAGACCATGTAACCTCAATACCAACCCAGTAAAACATCACCAGTCCATAAAAATAAACATCAGTAATTAAAAAATTTCAATAATAGTTAAATTAATTAATTAATAATTAAACAAAATCAATTAATTAATTTGATTAAGATCTAAACAAATTTAATTAATTAATTAATAGATAAACAAATTCAATAATAATTAAATTAATTAATTAGCACTAAAAAAATCAATTAAATAAATTGATTAACAACTAAAACAAATTCACTCAATTAATTAACGATTAAACACATCAAAGTAATTAAATAAATTAAAAACAAACCCCTGACCACATAAATCGTCGGAATGACAACCGATGGGTGGCGCGGCGGCTGTCTGACGAACAGAGGGGGTTTCAGAGCTACTGTCCGGTGAGCAGAGGGGGTTGAGGAGCTACTGTCCAACAAGAGGAGGGGGTTGCAGTGGCTGTCCGGCGAGTGGAGGGGGTTGTGAAACTACTATCCGGCGAGCAGAGGGGGTTGCGATGGTTTTCCAGTGAGAGGAGGGGGTTGCGGAGCAGTCCAGCGAGCGAAAGCAGGGGCGCTGGCTTGTTGGTCCGGGAAGGGAGGAGGGGAGGTGAGGCCGGTGGCCTATTGAAAGTAATAGGAAGGGCGGCGGAACGAGAGGAGTATCACGTGGTGGGGGCACGACCAGGGTGAGTGGGAGAAAGGAGAGGGGGAGATGGGAGGCGGCCGAGTGGAGAAGAGATGAGGGGAAGGGGGAGGCCATGGGAGGAATAGAAGGGGGGAGAAAGAGGAGGGAGGGAGGAAGAGGAGGTAGGGGCGGCCGAGTGGGGAAAAGTGGAGGAGAAGGGGAGGCGCGTGGGAGGAAGAGAAGGGAGGGGCGGCCAAGCGGGGAAGGAGAAGAGAAGGGAGGGAGAGAAGGAGAAGAAGAAGGAGAGGATGGTAAAAGGGAGGCCATAGGAGAGAAGAAAAGGGAGGGAAAAAAGAAGAAGAATGAAAGGGGGGTGGCGGCTAGGGTAGGGTTTAGGAGGGGGAGAGAAAAAAATGGAAAATAGATAAAATTAAAAGAAAAGAAAAATAAAATAAAAATATAATAGAAAAGAAATAAAGGAATAAAATGGAATAAAATAAAATAGTGAGGAAGAGAAAATAATAAAACAAGGTAAAATAAAATAAAATAACTAAATTTAAATAAATAAATAAAAACTGGCTTTAAATGGTAATAGCGATGAGGTCCGATCGCACGTCGGGCGGGCTGTGCAGCTTTGCCCGTGCCCTGACCGCACGTCGAGCATTGCCAAACAAAGGTCTGCTGACCAGCGCAAGAAGCGCACCACACGTCATGCTTGACGCGCTTTCCAACTAAATAATTATAAAAAGGGAAGATGAACTTATAAAATTAAAATTAAAATTAAAAACATACCGTACGTGGAGTCCGGGTGCGACAATATTGTAATAATTAGTAGGATCATCTCCAAAAGTTGGTGAGAATTTGAAATAATCATACTAAATCCCCAATGATTAAATAGTGAAACCAAATCACTACCTAAATCAAGCCATCTAAGTTCCCAAACTCCCCAAGTTTCACACACCAAATATTGCACAATATTAAGTAACAAAATATTAAAAACACACACATATATATAAAGGTACCCCACTTCCACTCCCCATTGAACCAGTTTCCCAAAACCTTAATATCATACATATTGGTGCTCTCTTCACCACCATAATCCATACCACACATTTTTGCAAACACATCACAAACTCACTAAGGTTCACACATAAAATATCATACACAAGTAAGTAAAAAAGTATTTAAAAAAATATATAAAGAAATGAAACTTTCTTCCACTTCCCATGGAACCAGTCACCCTAAACCCCATCATAATAAATCATAGAACTCTCATCCCCTCCAAAATTCATACCACACATTCATAATAACACATAACAACCACATCCATATAATCACATGCACAATTTTACATCACCATAACATCCATATAGTCATATAATAATACTGATATCCATTACAGCCCCAGTAAGCACACACTATACCTGAATCCATTATAGCCCATGTGTGCATACACATAAAGTTACTATAATCCATTACAATATGGATACAAGTACACATATAACCTTAATATTCCATATCCCATATGATTACACATCCTATAAACATAATCCATCATAGCCTAAATATTCCCAAAAACCATACTACATATGTAAGACAGATCGGGGTAGGGGAGTAGTCATCCATCATTATTCTCAATAACTTATAAATTGAGAGAGCACTTAGAACCCAAGGTCTAGTATGGGCGTCAGTTGTATTTCCTGACTCAAGTTATGGTGCATAATAATTGATGAGACATAATGAATATGTAGTGGAACACAATTAATCTTGAGTAAACTATCTAAACTTAGACCTAAATTATATCTAATATCTTACAAGGTTACCTGACTACCAACACTAATAACTAGGTTGATAACACAAATCTTGACACACAAAAGCACCATGATTCATCACTGTTACTTATCATTTATTATTAATAAATTAGAAACTATTATATCATATCCCATAATTAATTATGGATTAAGATCATTTTAATCATCAAAATACAAGTTTCTTTCATTCAACATTATAATTTTCATTACCATATTCCAAGATCATGTCTTCCTTCATTAATTACCTATTCACTAATTCATTTACAAGTTTACACCAAACTAAAACAACCCATCCCTAATAATTAATTAATTAACCATTTTCCATTATATAATTTTGGTGTAATAAGACAAAACCACCCTATTACAAATAATTCTAACACCATGGTTACACAAGAAATCAGCATCAATATAATTGCAAATAGAATGTAGAAATTAAGAAACTATAGACAGAAAATAAGACCCAAGTATATAACACCCACATCTGTATCAAGATAACCTCCAAAAATTCATTCCCAATATATCTAAATTTCAACCATACAATCCCACTATCAACCACAAAAGTTTCCACCATAACAATTCAAGAAAAACTAAATCCCCACCTTTCTAACCAACCTAGAATCACACTAAGGGCTATATATTCTAAAATATATGGAAAAAATCATAATAATAGTTGAAAAAAAACATCAATAAACAATCATCATTTCTTAAACCAAAGCATACAGTCTTAAAAAAATAAGGAGAAAACATAGTCGGGCAATATTATTAATTTCAGCAACATCTTCTTTCCTTTCCATGTTAATTTATTTATTTCACAATGAGTGGGATTTATCGAGAATGGAACCTAATATAAAATCCAACAATATACGAAATATATTTCAAGAAAAACACTAGATACAATACTTTTTCATATTATGAAATTCCAAGGAAGATTTTATTGAATTCTTTATTCAATATCCTCCATGTTTTGTCATCATTAAGATGATTTATAATAATTATGAAAATAAAAAATGAAAAAGATAAATTTATAGTCATAATAATGGAATATGAAACTATCTATAATGTATTATAAGGTAAGAAAATAAAAAAAAACATAATCTTATGAGAAGAGACACCACCATCCCTTTCAATTTTGTTAATTATAGATTATTATATTCCTTTGGTCAATCCCAACCATTTATCCAATGAAAACTATAGCATGATAATCCAACATTTACCAAAATTAAAATAGGATGATTCTTAAATCCCCTTCCTCGATATCAAGATAAAATGATTACTAAGAAAGGTATAATGATATATGAAGAACACTAATTTGAAACCACATAATAAACCCACAAACCCGAAATACATTATCTATTATGTAAACTATATCAATAATTGATGAGGAATCCATATAAATTAATAGAATAGGACTACCATGACTTGGAATAATAAATATGGTAAGTATAAAGATAATAAAAAGAGTTAAAGAGGGATACTTTGGATTGAAGTAAGTCATTGTTCATAGAAAATGGTCAAAGGATTAATCAAAGAGGACTAAGCTCATCCAAAATACTCCCAAAACTGGCTTGGTTTGAGAGAAGAAAGAGGAAATAAAAATAATTTTATCAGAAACATGACTTTATAGATAAAAATGGGAAACATTATGTCACTATGTGATGGGGATTCGTTATGCCGTAACAAGCCTATATTCAAATATCTTGGGGAAATATCTTCATGTGATTATACTTTTTTTCATGGTCAATGACAATTTCTTGAATGAGGATAAGTTGATTCATGGAATGGATAAAGGTGATGTAGTATAATGTTTATACCCCTATAAATCATGATGTAAATGTAACACCCCAAGCTTCCATGGTACGTTTCCCTTTGAATAATGCGATGGCGTACATTGTACGCAACTTCGAGATTCTAACACATCACAACCAATCAAACTAGCCGTTATGAATAGTAATATATACTTTTTGAAATTTTATAAATTTTATCTTTAGAAATGGACATCATTTTTGGATTCTTAATATTTAAATTAGATTAGGGTGAAATTTTGGTACTTTTCAGATAACTTTCATATTTTGATGAATAGTGAAAATTACTAAATTTTAATTAAAAACAAATTTTTTAATCGAAATAATTAATAGTGATAAATTATTAATTTGAGTGGTTTTAAAGTATATTTAGAATATATTTTTACCATTTAATACAATTTTGTTCATTGGATGATATTTCACATTTAAACCAGACATAAACAGGTGTCAATCTTTTGATAGTTATTATCTATTAAAAACACGCTATTTGTTTTGACGACAGGAATTAATTTTTTAAATTAATTATTGCAACTGATATGTTTTGAATTTGTTAAAATAGACATTATTTTTGAATTCATAATATCAAATATATCTTAGGCCTAATTTTTGGTATTTTTCTGGAAACTTTCATTTTTTAATGAATAGTGAAACCACTAAGTGGTAGTTAAAAAACTGAATTTTTCATAAAACTTAATTTTACAACTTCTATCAGTGGAATTTTGAAAATCCGAGAGACACAGTTAATATCAATAAGTAAAATGTGTCTCATTGAGATGAAAATAATTTTTGGTGAATAGTAACTTCTTACTTTTATTTACCACGGTTAAAAGTAAATATAGAAATTAAGGGTAAAAATGATATTAATATTACCCTAACACATGTCCTAATTATATTGGACAAGTGTATCTCGACAAAAACAACCTTACGAATAAAATATTATCATTTAGGTCCAATTGGATTAGATTAGGACATTTATTATTATTTAATTCAAAGAAGAGTTAAAAGAGTTAAAATCAAAGTTTATTTATTAAAATATTTTTAATATAGGGTTACACATAAGATAAATTAGATTATAAATATTAATTAGAAAGATAAAACAAATTCCTACATAATGATATTTTATTTATAATTTTTAGACATTAAATAATTTAATTTATTTATGACACAATGATGATGCAGTAATTATAATAATAGTAAACAATTAAAATAATTGATATTATAAATACCAAAATAAATATAATTGGAGACTTTTATGGAATTAAACTAATTTTATAGGTTAATATAACATATTAGTATTGATTTAATTTACTTTTTTCGAAGTAATAATTCTGTTATGAGTTTCACAAAAATCAATTAATGAATAGTGTCAAAATTGACTTAAAAGAGTTTTTAAAACAAATATTATATTAATAATTGATATTAAATTTCTAGAAATCTAAGGTTCATACAAGAGACTTATATAATGATATTTGTATCATTAATGTACCACTTGGGTGTCTCTTGGATGTATATAGTAAGTTTATTAACCATATAATATAAAAATACAAAGAGACATTGTAAAAGTGAAACTAATTAACTAAGAGTTAATACTTAAAGATAAGGTTAATATAATGAGACAAACCTCTCTAAATTCTATTGATTTATTGGTTTTCGACCTATCCCTACCTTAAACTTTAAATAATACACCTTGGAGCCATTATAAAATTAATATGAATTTATTATAAAATAATATTTCTAGCTTTTCCAAAGGTGCCCCTCACCCCTCTTATAAAAGGGCACTCCCCCTTCTCATTACTTCACACCTTAAAAGCCATTTGGTTCGGCCAAACCCTGACCACATACTCTCTCAACTTCACTCACTACAACCTAGATTCCTTAGTTTGATCAGAAAGCCAACCTAAGGAGACCTTTTGATCAAATCAAAAGGAAGAACCCGAAGAAGAGGTAATGTTTTTACCACCCTTTTTCAAATTCTTTTCTTCTTCAACTTATTCTTTATTTGTTATTAACATTCTAAAATAATTAATCCAGTATCTACTATATACTATAATATTATTAGAAATATGGTAAAACCATATTCAGTATTCTATCCATCCTTTGAATGGCATGTCACCATTCGTGCGTACGTACGGCTTACCGTCTCCACATCGTGGTGTAATTGTCATTCAATAAATTATTATTTGGATGGGTAAAATAATGATGTTTAATTCATGTAAATAATAAATATAACAAAATAATTATTATTTATATATGATATACCATCCAATTATATATTATTTTAACATCAAAATAATGATATTCTCTCTCGTGCATACGTACAGACTACCATCTCCATGAAAGCGATGCGATTCATTCTCCATTGTATCCATTCAAGTATAATTATCATTTGATGATTTAAAAATAATATTTAAGGACTTTATATAATTCTGGATATGAATAAGATACAACCTATCAATAACAAACATGGCTTATGTAACAAATAATATAAAGGAAAACGAGTAAGTTAACAACCAAAATGACGATAATACTAAGATATTATTAACAAATCAATGTTAAAAGATCATATATGATATCATATTAATGTAAATGATTCTTGTATAATTCAATAACAATTATTTCACCATTATACAGGAGGTTAACCTACCATCTACCAAGAAAAAAGTACAAAGTAAGGGGTTTCTTATCTCACTCTTAATTTCGTGAGAATTCCATTGTTCAGCACTTATTTATTGCATGTGGTGTATGTGTACTGCCCATGATTGTATTCATTGTGTAATATAATTTAATTTATGTGTATTTACATCATCATTGTATGATCCTTCTTTCATGGGTCTATGTTTCATAAGTTACCTAATCGACAAGGGAATTTGAAATTTCAATTTCCACTCATTCAGCTTTACGCATACTTCATTGATTATTTTACTCCAAGATTATGTGTAGAATAACTATTCATTTGATTATGTCCTAAATTCCACTCCCATTTCTATGGATATACTTTTTATACACATAATCACTCCATTGATAAATTCTCAAGTCATCGTTATGAACTTGATAAGAGTAATTTTTACTCAATCTTGATTTGTTGAGGTAAACATCCAATTCATTGGTGTTGCTTTTACAAGAATATGTGTGAATGTCCTTTGATTGTTTTACAATGAATATCCAATCATATTTAGTGTATTTATATTTTTCACACATAATTATGTCGTTGATTTATCCTTAACTTAAGGATACAACCTTTGTGAGAGATTTCATCTCAATTTACATTCCATTGATACTTCTTTGTTGTTATACACCAAATAAATTTTATGTGGTGTATATAATGTACTTTGACATAGTATATCATGAATCCCTTTATTCTCATGATATTACAATGTTTTTATTACCTCAATTATTTGTATTCAATTGTCTCTCTTTTAGTTAGAAACTCTAACTAAAATACAATTTTTAAATGTTTTAAAGACTTATTCTTCTAAATCTTGCTCATTAATGTCCATGTTTTGAAAAATTGTTTTTAAGGATTTATTTATATGGACATTAAAGTTTTAAAATTAAAACTCCTTTTAAAAGTTTCAAAGTGTTATGGGACACTTTGATTCAAAAAGCTATTTTTAAACGGCTTCTTGACAAATAGTGTGACTTTTAAATGTTTTCATGAAAATGGGGATATTTCTCTCAAATAGTTTTGATGGTTATTTTCATCTATGTCAAAATCATTCATTATTATCTATTGAGGTTTTTATGATACAATAAAATCTTACATATTGTATCGAATGAGTTATGTTTGATTGTGGATGTGCTATTTTTATACCATTCATGGTTTTTGGATATAGTATTGACATTTCGTATGCTAGTTTTAATATGAATGTTTATGTTATGTTTAAAAATTTTCATATGAGGAATGCATTGGACTTAGTAAGTGACAGGTGGAGCCCACTATAGCTCCTCGATGCATCGGTAGGTCTCATGAGACAAACTAGGTTCTTGGCACGAGGCCTTGACAAAATATTAATTGTAGTCTTGGCATGAGGCCTTGGCTACGTGGTTATGATAGTCTGGCATTATGAATTCCATCATTATGAAAGTGGTTATTGATATTGCATGTGATTGTTCAACTAGTAGAATATCCATGTGAATAAGTAAATGGAATTATTTCATTTTATCTTTTCCATATTATGCTGAAGTTCAAGTTTAAAAGGATTTTGTTTTAGTTATAAATTACTTTAAGTGTTTATGCTAATCTATGAAAGATTCTGCTATATTGTTATCCTTACTGAGCATATGAGCTCACCCCTTTAAATGTTTTATTTTTTCCAGGATGTGAAGAAGTAATTTATGAATGACCTGTAGGGATAGTATGAGGAGATATGAAGACAATATGTTTTAATTTTTTTACCTTATGATGTAATGTAAGACTTATGAATATATCTAGTGTTTCCAAGACTACTAAACTAATCGGTCTTTCGAGACTTGATCCTTTGTGATCATTCCAATGTTATGTAATAATGCACTGACTCTGGGTATCTAGGGTCAGGGCGTTACAGTTGGTATCAGAGGAAGTTTAGTACAAACCTTGGAAGTAAGATTTAGATAAACTCTAATTAGATCATGTAGACCTAAGATGAACATTGAGGATTAGTATAGAAGAACTTCCTAGAATTTTGGTATTGTAGAGATTTTGTGAGTTTTCTGAGAAATACATCCCTGTTTGGATACGAGCAGGTAGAAGAGGATCTAGCACAGATGTACCTAGGGGTAAAACCCGAAAACACCACTTTGATCTAGACTCGAATGGGAACTGGTGCACGACAACGGGCCTTGCTGCACTCTTGGTTACGACACTCCTGGGGGATATGCTTAGGATAATTTACATTTTCTTTACTAACCAATTTGAAGTATTAAATATATAAGATGAGAGTAAATGACCTTGGTTAATCCTAATGTGTTTCAAATTGATAATATGGTGACATGTTAATCTCTAAATGATTTTTTGACTACTGTTACTCACACAATGCTTTCTAGTTTTAGTCAATGGCTGGATTCCAAGGAAGTCATAGTGACTTTGATAATGATGTACAAGGTGGGAACAGTGGTGGCAATGAGCAACAAAATGGAATATTGATAGGTGTAAAAGATATCGTCTTTATGTCAAATCAATTTTCCAAAAATATGATCAACAATATATATATTAACCAATTCCCGGACTCAACAAAGAAGAGAAAGGTGATGAATGATAAGAGCTCCAGTAGTGGAGACCATGGAGAAAGGAATCCTCAATTTCCATCATGTAAGAAATGTGGAAGGAGACACCCAGGAAAGTGTCTCAATGGGATAAAGAAATTCTTTATGTGTGGTAAGGAAGGACATAAAGTGAATAATTGCCAAAGAAAAATGAATAGTACTATGTAAGAAGATAAAAATGGTCCCAAGAGTCCATTTACAGTCATTTGCTGTAAATGTAGGGGACCTAGCCGTTACCCGAGTGAATGCCCTATTCTATAGGAGATTTTCTTGGTCAAAGAAGAAGCTATATGGAAATAAATGGTTGGAGAAATGTTTAAAAAGTATTAGTGCTCCTTGTTGATGGGTTTACTTTGGAATAATTTTCTCTTGTATTTTTAACCCTACAGTTTTCCATGTGAGAATGATATTTGAGGAAGAATTATCTTTTTTCTTGTGAATATAGTTATAAATAACCATTTGGTTTTATATAATCGTTGGGTTTGAGGAAATTATAAGTTATTATAATTTGGGATGAAAATGCAAGGTATGAGATATCTGTGGTTAAATTATGTTATGGTTATTTTTAGGAATTTATCTCATTTTGGTAATGTTATAAAATATTGTTTTTGAAAAAGGACAACACGCAGACCATGTGAAAACTCGTCGCGTCGAACAAAGCTGTGGGAATCAAACCCACAACCAAAGTGCGATTGGGATTTATCACCTACCACTGGACTACGTGAAGTCCCTGGTTAGTGTGACTATTATTTTTAGTTAAATGATTTTATTTATCAATAATAATTTGATTTTGGGATCTTATGTCTTATAAAATGAAGACCCTTAGTATAGGAAAATGATTTGGTGATTAAGTGATAAATGTTATTTTGGGAGTTGTTTGCTTTTTTGTGAACACTATATGCCCAAGGAAAATAGAATAGTATGGGATTTCATTTGAGGAGTAATGGTGGATGTTTATCTATGCTTTTATTGCGGATTTATAGTGATTTGGGTTATTTATGGAAATGATTAGGTTAATTACATTTAAGTATGTGACTTTAAGAGTAATTAATGTCATTTGGAGATACAATTTAACATGGAAGACTACATTATTATAAGTTTTGAGTTTCAATATTAGTTTGGATTATATTAAAGTATTTTAAGGACAATTGATTATTGAATGGTATTTATTTAACTTTGGGGTATTGATGGTTTAATTTTAGAAATTAAGATTAGTGTTTTTTTCCCTAATGGAATATCCATTTGGGGGGTCATCATATATTATACTAACCATTTTGGTTTTGATTAATCTCTAAATACAAGGAAAATATATATTTTATCCTATGTGGATCATGTATTTCTATAGAAGTTTATTCTAGCTCTTCTATTGTGACCAAGTCTTCCGGAATACTCATTGTTCAAAAAAATGAGTTAGTGGTAAAAATTTATTAAAGAACGAAACTCTACTTAAAAAGTAAGTATATCTCTTTATGTTCTTAGTCAATATCATAAATGAATTCCATGTCCTTATGTAATGTAACTTAAAACAATAAATGTTGTCTGTTTACTTTTCCTATTGGAAGACTAATGACCGTTTGTCCCAACACAAGTTTGTGATTTTCTTATTGTTAAATTTCTCCTGATCATATTTTCTATCCCTCTCCATTAGAACTTAACACTTAGTTTATCGTCCATATCCATGTTTTCCTACATGGAATCCTAGTATGGGTTATCTTGGGTGACCTTTATACCTCTCTTCCTTTCTTTTAAAGTGATAGTTTTATCGACTCTTTTTACGATGTGGGACTTTCCATTTTATTCTCAAGCCCAATTTAAAAAAATTGCGAGGATGCAATTTATTAAAGGAGGAGAGAATGTAACACCCCAAGCTTCCACGTTACATTTCCCTTTGAATAATGCGATAACGTGAATTGTACGCAACTTTGAGATTCTAACACACCACAACCAATCAAACTAGCCATTATGAATAGTAATACCTACTTTTTGAAATTTTATAAATTTTATCTTTAGAAATGGACTTCATTTTTGGATTTTTAATATTTAAATTATCTTAGGGTGAAATTTTGGTACTTTTCAGATAACTTTCATATTTTGATAAATAGTGAAAATTTCCAAATTTTAATTAAAAACAACTCTTTTAATCGAAATAATTAATAGTGATAAATTATTAATTTGAGTGGTTTTAAAGTATATTTAGAATATATTTTTACCATTTTATACAATTTTGGTCATTGGATGATATTTCACATTTAAACCAGACATAAACAAGTGTCAATCTTTTGATAGTTATTATCTCTTAAAAACACGCTATTTGTTTTGATGACGGGAATTAATTTTTAAATTAATTATTGCAACTGATATGTTTTGAATTTGGTAAAATAGACATCATTTTTGAATTCATAATATAAAATATAGCTTAGGCCTAATTTTTGGAATTTTTCTGGAAACTTTCATTTTTTGATGAATAGTGAAACCACTAAGTGGTAGTTAAAAAACTGAGTTTTTCATAAAACATAATTTTACCGCTTCTGTGAGTGGAATTTCAAAAATCCAAGAGACTCGGTTAATATCAAGTAGTAAAATGGGGTTCATTGAGATGAAAATAATTGTTGGTGAATAGTAACTTTTTACTTTTATTTACCACGGTTAAAAGTAAATAGGGTAATTAAGGGTAAAAATGATATTAATATTACCCTAACACATGTCCTAATTCTACTGGAAACGTGTATCTGGACCACAAACAACCTTAGGAATAAAATATTATCATTTAGGTCCACTTGGATTAGATTAGGACATTTATTATTATTTAATTCAAAGAAGAGTTAAAAGAGTTAAAATCAAAGTTTATTTACTAAAACATTTCAAATATCGGGTTATACATAAGATAAATTCGATTATAAATATTCATTATAAAGACAAAACAATTTCCTACATAATTATATTTTATTTATAATTTTCAGACATTAAATAATTTAATTTATTTATGACACAATGATGATGCAGTAATTACCATAATAGTGAAAAATTAAAATAATTGATATTATAAATACCCAATTAAATATAATTGGAGACTTTTATTGAATTAAACTAATTTTATAGGTTAATATTACATATTAGTATTGATTTAATTGACTTTTTTTGACGTAATAATTCTATTATGAGTTTCAAAAAAATCAATTATTGAACAGTGTCAAAGTTGACATAAAAGAGTTTTTAAAACAAATATTATATTATTAATTGATATTAAATTTCTAAAAATATAAGGTTCGTCCAAGAGACTTATATAATGGTAGGTGTATCATTAATGGACCACTTGGGGGTCTCTTGGATGTATATAGTAAGTTTATTAACCATATAATATAAAAATACAAAGAGACATTGTAAAAGTGAAACTAATTAATTAAGAGTTAATACTTAAAAATAAGGTTAATATAATGACCCAAACCTATCTAAATTATATTGGTTGAGTGGTTTTAGACCTATACCAACCTTAACCTTTAAATAATTCACTTTGGAGCCATTATAAACCAAATATGAATTTATTATAAAATAATATTTCTAGCTTTTCCAAAGGTCCCCTTCACCCCTCTTATAAAAGGGCACTCCCCCTTCTCATTACTTCACACCTTCAAAACCTTTTGGTTCGGCCAAACCCTACCCAAATACTCTATAAACTTCCCTCACTACAACCTAGAGGCCTTATTTTGATCATAAAGCCAACCTAAGGAGCTCTTTTGATCAAATCTAAAGGAAGAACCCGAAGAAGAGGTAATGTTTTTACCACCCTTTTTCCAATTCTTTTATTCTTCAACTTCTTTTTTCTTTGTTATTACCATTCTAAAATAATGAATCCATTATCTCATATATACTATAATATTATTATAAATATTGTACAACCATATTCATTATTCTATCCATCCTTTGAATGGCATGTCACCATACGTGCGTACGTACGGCTTACCGTCTCCACGTCGTTGTGTAATTGTCATTAAATAAATTATTATTTGGATGGGTATAATAATGATGTGTAATTAATGTAAATAATAAATATAACATGATAATTATTCTTTATATATGATATACCATCCAATTATATATTATTTTAACATCAAAAGAATGATATTATCGCTCGTGCGTACGTACGGACTACCGTCTCCACGAAAGCAATGAGATTCATTCTCCATCGTATCCATTAAAGTATAATTATCATTTTATGATTTAAAAATAATGTTTAAGGACTTGATATAATTCTGGATATGAATAAGATACAACCTATCCATAAAAAACATGGCTTACGTAACAAAGAATATAAAGGAAAACGAGTAAGTTAACACCCGAAATGACGATAATACTAAGATATTATTAACAAATAAATGTTAAAAGATCATATATGGTATCATATTAATGTAAATGATTCTTTTATAATTAAATAACAATTATTTAACCATTATAAATTAGTTTAACCTACCGTCGACCAAGGAAAAAAGTACAAAGGGGTTTCTTATCTCACTCTTAATTTCGTGAGAATTCCATTGTTCACAACTTATTTATTGCATGTGGTGTATGTGTACTTCCCATGATTGTATTCATTGGGTAATATAATTTAATTTATGGGTATTTAAATCATCATTTTATGATCCTTATTTCATGGGTGTATGTTTCATAAGTTACCTAATCGATAAGGGAATTTGAAATTTCAATTTCCACTCATTCGACTTTACGCATACTGCATTGATTATTTTACTCCAAGATTATGTGTAGAATCACTATTCATTTGATTATGTCCTAAATTCCACTCCCATTTCTGTGGATATACTTTTTATACACATAATCACTCCATTGATAAATTCTCAAGTCATCGGTATGAACTTGATAAGAGTAATTTTTACTCAATCTCAATTTTTTGAGATAAACATCCAATTCATTGGTGTTGTTTTTACAAGAATATGTGTGAATGTCCTTTGATTTTTTTACACTGAATATCCAATCATATTTAGTGTATTTATATTTGTCACACATAATTATGTCGTTGATTTATCCTTAACCTAAGGATACAGCCTTTATGAGAGATTTCATCTCAATTTACATTCCATTGAGACTTCTTTGTTGTTATACACCAAATCACTTTTATGTGGTGTATATAATGTACTTTGACATATTATATCATGAATCCCTTTATTCTCATGATATTACAAAGTTTTGATTACCTCAATTATTTGTATTCAAGTGTCTCTATTTTGGTTAGAAACTCTAACTAAAATACCATTTTTAAATGTTTTAAAGACTTATTCTTCTAAATCTTGCTCATTAATGTCCATGTTTTAAAAAATAGTTTTAAGGATTTATTTATATGGACATTAAAGTTTTAAAATTAAAACTTCTTTTAAAAGTTTCAAAGTGGTATGGGCACTTTGATTCAAAAATCTATTTTTAAACAGCTTCTTGACAAATAGTGTGACTTTTAAATGTTTTCAAGAAAAGGGGGATATTTCTCTCAAATAGTTTTGATGGTTATGTTGATCTATGTCAATTTCATTCATTATTATCGATTGAGGTTGTTATGATACAATACAATCTTCCATATTGTATCTAATGAGTTATGTTTGACTATGGATGTGCTATTTTTATACCATTCATGGTTTGTGGATAAAGTATTGACATTTCGTATGCTAGTTTTAATACGAATGTTTATGTTATGTTTAAAACTTTTCATATGAGGAATTCATTGGACTTAGTAAGTGATGGGTGGAGCCCGCTATAGCTCCTCGATGCATCGGTAGATCTCATGAGACAAACTTGAGTCTTGTCATGAGGCCTTGACAAAATCTTAATTTTAGTCTTGGCACGAGGCCTTGGCTACGTGGTTATGATAGTATGGAATTATGCATTCCATCATTATGAAAGTGGTTATTGATATTGCATGTGATTGTTCGACTAGTAGAATATCCATGTGAATAAGTAAATGGAATTATTTCATTTTATCTTTGACATATTATGTTGAAGTTCAAGTTTAAAAGGCTTTTGTTTTAGTTATAAATTACTTTAAGTGTTTATGCTTATCTATGAAAGCTTCTGCTATATTGTTATCCTTACTGAGCATCTGAGCTCACCCCTTTCAATGTTTTATTTTTCCCAATATGTGAAGAATTAATTTATGAATGACCTGTAGGGATAGTATGAGGGGATATGAAGACAAGATGTTGTTGTAGTTTTTTTACCTTATCATGTAATGTAATACTTATGAATATATCTAGTGTTTCCAATACTACTAAACTAATCTGTCTTTGGAGACTTAATCCTTTTTTATCATGCCAATGTTATGTAATAATGCACCGACTCTAGGTATCTAGGGTCGGGGCGTTACAGTAAATCCCTAGGATTCTCCATCAACCTGATCAATCCCTAAACAAGTATCACAGCACATCCTATGAATCGTGGAATAATGACTCCAAGAGAGACAGAACCAAGGAACCCAACATTCAATGCTTCACGGTGCAGCACCCATAATCATGGTGCAATCAATCACAATATAAGATTAAATTGAAACCAATCAAACATTCACTCTATAAAAAACCTCCCATGACATGAAATATCCCATATAGAATTATCTCAGAAGACTTCATGTAAAATTAACACATATAATTCCCCCATGTAAGAATGTCCCAGGAGCTCCAAAACCCTTCACACTATAGTAGAGACACTTCACAACATGACAATATGGTGTTAGATTAATTAGAAATGTTATCACACTCATCACACTAACACATGAATACTCATAGTGAAACCAACAAATCCCGAATAAATAGCTAAACTTTTAACTATCATGGAATTAACCCCAAAATGTAAGATAAAATTCACACTAAAATTAAATACCCATGGTTTGACATATCAGAAAAATATACCAAACTATTCCACTCACCCTCAATGCTAACATGAAACATCCTTAAACTCCCTCAACACTTGATAAATGAAAAAGGGTTTAGAAAAATAAAAGATCATGTATTTCTATTTTTCATGCACTGTTTCCCAGTTTACTAGGCCAAAAATGGCATGGCCTAAATCTATATTGTTTGGGCCAGGATTGAGCGTAAAAATATTAGTTTTGGAGCCACTATTTTAAACATTATATACTATAAAAATAGTTTTATATCTCATTCTAGGATCATCCCCACCCTAGACCTAGGCCCAAGTTCAACGACTGGACTAGTTGGTCTAGGAGAAATCTTACGAGACAAGGATAAGGGGTTCTAGTCAGCACAAGCACAAGTATTCTAGTAATTTTTTTCTTTTCTTAGTCTTAAACCAAAATTTTAGGGAAGGATATTAGGTTATAATTATGATATTGACCCGAAAAAAATATAGTCTCCCAGTCATAGCTCGAGCAACCCCTTGGTCCAGGTTTATACTAATCCGATTATTTTCATGCTAGGGCTAGTTGGTATTTGGACCTATTCAAGTATAATTTTATACCAAATTTCTACCCTTCATCTAGTATATTTGAGGATATTCCAAGTTGGGCTTCAGGTTGGGTTGAGCATGATTTTTGGATGAATTTATACCCTTATTACTAGCTTACAAAATAGGGTCTAGGGGGATCACATGTAACCTGAGGTAAACCAATGTAAGATACGACACTAAAAAAATTCAACAATTATCAACATTGGAAATTTGTTTTATCAACACTAAAAAAAAGTTTCTATGTTTCTATAATTGATAAAAGCTAAGATATTTTATCATTTCTAAAAAAGCACTCATAAAAATGATTTTATTATTGCTTGAGTTACCACTGATAAAAGTTCCTTTTTTAAGAACTAGAGATAGTTATAATAAAATCCTCCCCTGTATCAGCATGACGCTACAAGAATAGAACTCTATGGAAGCCAAATAAATAAAATAGAAATATATTCTAAATAAATTTACATTATAATAAATTATAATTCTAAATAAATTTACTTTATGAACATTTTTATACATTAAAATTACATTTATATATACAATTTATTACAATAATATATAATATCCAACAAAATAAAAAACAATCTAATTCATAGGAGACTGAGTGGACCAATATTCCACTATCCTTGGGACCTAATAACCCTACCAGTTGTTAAACACACCACCCCAATATCTAAGATAATAAGTGTGTACCTATAATAAAAACTAATGCTTATTTTAGAAATATTATAAAGAAATAAATAAAACATAATTATGGTACAATAATGCATAAATAAAAAAATAAATAAAAAGAACAACATGAATGATAAAACATAGCACATAAAAAATGATTACATATTGCATGAATAAAATGTATTACAAAGTAATATGATACTCCCAGCATGTTTGCTTGATTTTCAGTTTGTGACATACATTCAATATAAATGGTCACACCACACGTCAAGTTGGTGTGAGGAAAATTACTGTATTTCATAAATTTATATCCGATCATTTTCCAAAAGTATCATGACAATATAAATATATTTTATCTATATTGACTATTTGAAATTCATTTTAATCAAAAATTCCAATTTAAAATTGAAAACATGTAATTTAAATTATACCAGTCACACTTTATATCATATTAACATGAAATTAATTCTTACATGCCACAAAGGAATAACTAATAATTTTCTAAATTACCATGAAAATTTGAGTGTTTTTCTCATTTTTTATTACGTTATACATGTTTTGAACTAAATTTGTCACTTTTAATTGAAAACACAAACTTTTAGTCATACCGGATATAACATGTTCTAGATTGATGTGAGTCTAATTCCTACACATCACAAATAAATTTTTAAACTTTTTTCTAAACTATATAAACAATCTATTAACATTTTATCAATTTTTATTATATAACCTGTGTTTTGAAATAAAATAGAACTTTTAAATAAAAACATGGACTTTCCTTCAAATCAACAACACAATGTGTCAAATCGATGTGAGGATAATTTTAACACATGATAAATAAATTAATAATCATTATCCTAAAGTATAAAGACAATATGAGTTCATGTTCTCATTTTTGATTATGTGATATTCTTTTTGAACTAAAATGTCACTTTGAAGTGAAAACATATTCATTCAATCATACCAGCAACACTATGTTCCATATTATTGTGTGGTTAATTACTACACATTAAAAATAAATTATAAATATTTTTTCTAATGTATAAAGAGAATATGAGTGTGTTTTCTTTGTTTTGAGTATGGTACATGTATTTTGAACTAAAATTTTATTTTCAAACTAAAAACATTCACTTTCAGTCATATCAGCTACATCATGTTTCAGATTGATATGATATTAAAACCTACACTTAAAAATGAATTATAAAACTTTTTATAAATTATATAAACAATCCAAGTGTTTTTTTTATTTTGAGTATGTGACACGCATTACAAAATAAAGTGTTATGTCTAAACTTAAATCACTCACTTTGAGTCATATCAGCCACACTATGTGTCACACTATTATGTGGTTGATTTATAAACATAAAAATTGAATCATTAATAATTTTTTGAAAATTATAATTATAATTCGAATGTCTTTGATCAGTTTTGAGTATGTAATATGTATTTTGATCTAAAATTTCCTATTACATCTACCTCTACTCTTTTTAATATTTGAATTTATGATTAATATTACCTTATTAATATGTTCATCCCAAGGTATTATTTTAACATATATAAAGCATCTTAATATTGTCTCATTCATCTTCCCATCAATATAAGCCACTCCAATTTTCTCTAGAACAGATTCATTTCTAATATTATCTATCTTAGTATGCCTACATGTTCATCTTACCATTTTTATTTCTTCTATATTTTTTTTCATTCAAGTTTTCCCATCAAAATATTATACTCACTACTATATAGAATATATGGTCTGGTAATATTCCTATAAAATGATCAAATTTTGAAATAATTTAGACACTTAATCGCACATATATAGTGTTACTATACAATTCTTTTCTAAAAAATCACGACACATATTCTGTTGTATCCCTACTAAGATAGAAACCTTTCGATTATAGAGTCTCGCTCTATAAATATAACTTAAAATGATAATAATATTAACTAAATAAAAAGAATATAAACCATATCATTAGTATCTATATAAAATTATAAAAATTAAAAATTTATTAGGAAACCATCTTTTCGTAGTGTTTGCAAACATTCTAACATTGTGTAAGTTGCACAATCATTCTAAAATAAATCTATTTCCTCTTGAAAGTATGTAGATTATTGATAGTACAAGTAATAATGGAAAATATAGATAAGAAAATAGTTAATTAATATTTAAAATTAAAATATAATTTCATTTATAAATACCTCTTCAGGGATACTAGTTTGTGGGTGTAATATGATATCATTCATAAATTTAAAAATTTCATAACAAAAAATGATGGAATTAATTTATTCAAAACACTAAATAACATTTATAAAAATAAGTAATTTGTTTTGATATATTTTTTGATTATGAAATATTATTATATATTAACTAATAATTATCTAGTTGTAGAAATACATAGGCTTCTTTTGTGCATTAACTATGCTCATATCAAAATTCTTATGATAATTAAACACCACCATATAATTAAAAAAATACTAATTAAAACATAATATGAAATATATAACTTGAATTTTATTTGTAAAATATTAAATTTAGTGTATTAAAAAATCATAAGGGATATCACGTGTAGTAAATTTGTTGGATATACATGCATTGGAACCAAAAAAATATATTTCTAGTGTATCTAGATTGATCACAATCAGTATCCAGTGATTCCTAACAAAAAGAAAAAAAAATATGAAATGAGAAAAATGAAAACATATTTTATATGATTAGAGTGTAGAGTTTTTTCCAATAATTGTAAGTATTAAGAATATTATTTCATCTATTATTTCATTTTCAAGTTTTTCTCCTACTTGGTGTTCTCTTTCTAATATTACATCTTCATCCATTGATATTTTTTGTGTATAATTGACATGAGGACTAATTAATCTAGATTTTTCTTCATAGGGTATTCCCTTTACATTAGTGTGATATATACCCCTATATAAAAATATGAATTCTATTAAACCATAATAAACATAATAGATCAATTACTGGAAAAAAGTATGAAAATATAACTCATGTATATATTCACAACCAAGGCACTCAACCATTCATTATTGATAATTTTATTTACGTTCCCAAGACCACTCTTGTCTACAATTTCCTCTCTATAAATTTATTCTTCATATTTAATGTAGTCTATTTTTTGATCTTTGAACATTATATCTATATAAAATTTTAACATTAATAATTGTGGTTGTAAAATTTTGGGGTTGAAGGTACTCTCATAAGGTCCTTTTTATTTATTAGTTGATCATTTAGATTTTCTTGACTTGACCTTCCATTTCCCCTTCCATTTATCCTTTTTAAAAGAAATACCATGGTTCAGAAATTTTTTAAATAATTATAAAATATGTTTTATATATAATAAATTGGAAATAATATAATTCATTGTCATTTTGTGTATTGATAATATTAAATTTACATTCTATTAAAGTTCTAATATCATGTTCGACTGTGTAAACATCAATATAATCAAGGAGAACCAGTAGCCCAGTGCTTATCTCATGAACTATGTAAATCCCTACTCTGATGTAATCGTTCATAAGTTGTCTATTATCTATATTATTTCCTTTAATATTGTACATTATACCTATAACAATAAGTAAATGAGTGGGATATAATATATATAAATCATATTCAATTTCACCCTATATAATTTTAGTGCAAGAAAGGTATTAGTAGGCATTTGATTCACAATTATAAAAAAATATTATGAAAAATTTAATATCTCGAGTAGGGTAGGCCTTTGAGGGGAATTGTTATCCTCAAAACTAGTGATGTTTAGTAATTTTTTGTGGTTTTTATGTTGATTATCTTCATTGATCCCTTCAAAGAAACTGATTTATCTCATTATCCAACCAACTAAATTTTTTTAGATAATATATTTGTGCCAATATCTTTTTAATTTTATCATTTTTATCCCCATGTTTTTTACATTTTCAATTTATTGTTGAGGTGAAACTATGAAAACTACACCTTTAATGTCTTCATATTTTTCTAGATGTTTTGAATCCACAGAATATAGTCATATATCAACTATAATAGAAGACGATTGTTTTTAAAATCGAATAAAAATATAGAAAAATAAGTAGTGATTGTTATGAAATACTATTTTAAAGAAAATATATATATATTATATCATAATTACATATATTACTATACTCAATGTGTACTATAATATACTATTTATCCTTTTTTATTTACATAAGCTTCCTTCAATATCACATAACATGTGATGGAAGTGGATTGAGATTCTGATCCATTAATTTTAATATAAACAAAGAAACGTGATTGTTTATCTACTTCATATCACATAAAAGTTTTACAATATATTTAAAATACATACAATTTTTCGTTAAATTAAAGCATAACCCATTATTAATTTATGGTAGGGATAGGATGGTTTCAATGCATGTTGTTTATTTTCTACACTCCTTTTATGTTTCATAAATTAAAAATTTTGAATCAAAGTGATTAATACATATAATGTTAAATAAAATAAGACCAATTACATTGTAAAATAAATTATTTCTCCTCCTGACAGTAAAAAAAAGAATCCAAGATTTGTATTTTGACAATGTGTATATATGTGGATGGTGGTTTGGGTTTTACATTCCTCTCAACATCCCTGAGATTATGTTTTATAAGAAGTATATGAAATGCTATACGATCCTTTCTACTGACCATTAATATGAATTTAATATGATAATATTTTAATATAAATGTAATCTTTATGGGATAATAAAGTGTATATAAATGTTTTTTACTTAATTCATTGCTAAAATTGATAAAATATATCATAATGTTACACTAATGTCTTCCCAAATATTTTATTCAAATAGGAACAACAATGTTTTGGGTATCTATATCAATCAGCACATGCATTTGATTACTTACTCTAATGTAACTAATGAAAATGGAATTTTTGGGGTCAATAGTTTAACCATTTTCATTCCATCCAACATTGAATTTTTTACCTTTACTTCTCAGATTAAAATTTTATTATAAACACTTTCACACTATGATACTCCAATCTTTTTTCAACCACATCCCTTTTTCTAGATTGCTCACCTTTTAGAAATTTTTCAATTTCAAAATCACTAATATATTTTTCCTTAATATTTTTTACATTATAAAGTTAACAATACACTAGCTACACAAGTAGTTAAATAATGAATTTAGATTATGTAAATATAATAGTGAATACATAATATGATTAATAGGCACATTATATATATAAAAATTAATCATATATATTTGAAATATTCATTGAACTCTTTTTTATTTAATGATTGAAGGGATTCAACCTCTATATCATGTATCCAAATACCCTCCTTATGGTACCCTCTAATATACAATACATAATCTATATTGGGACCACCATGAAATTATTGTGATGTCTCAATGATAAGGTCATACTCAATATAATTTAAATTTGAATCTATATTCGTTAAAGTCAAAAATATAATAATTGAAAATTTTTTGTTTTCAGGATCTTATGTATAAAATGATTGTGTTTCCTATGATTCCATTATTAATGGCCCATACTTACACCCATCCCTGCAAAAATTCACTTTCATGAATCCCAATTCCTAAATTTTAACTTCACTCAGGTTATCAACTAATTTTTATTGAAAAAATGACATGGAATGTTTTATAATACAACTCTCATATTTTTTGATGATGTTAAGTATGGAATATTTATAAAAATTGAATTTATTTTCCTTGGTACCAAATACATGCACCACTTTTTTCATAAGATACACTCCACAATTTTTCATCATACTATGTTAATAATATTAATTTATATATAAAATATACTTATTAATTAAATAACCATTTTAAAATAATACATGTAAACTTGATCCTCTGGATAGCCATCGAAGTCATTCTGAAATTGAATTTAGATTCAAAGATAACTACTTAAAAAGTATAGTCTTGAAACCATCTTATAAATTGTTTATTATGTGAATTTTTATCAATATTTCAACACTTTATGGATTCAAATACCTAATTAATACTTTTTTAGTTTCAACATATAGATTAAATTCTATAATATTATGTAAAATATAATGGTGAGTTATCTCATACTCTATAATAGTAGTTTCAAAAATATATCTTCTGAAAATTCCTTTACTAAAAAGGCCCCCATTGTGAAAATATTTTGTGATACCAATGATATCCACATTGGATAGGTAGGTGATACAAAATATAATGGTTTTCTTAAAAATATACCACTCTATAATAAAAACTTATGGATGAATTTGATTTCTTATGTTCCTTTTCAAAATATTTATAAATCATTCAGTGGGGTACATCTATATGTAATGTATATTACCCTATAGTAAAATCTCTCTAACCAAGTAAACCATTATATCAATGAATTATAGTAGTAATAACATCTCAAATTCAAATAATATGATAGAAATTTTATTTTTCATAGTTAGTAACATCATCGGTCCTATAACATTACTGCATATATCTTTAAAAGAGAAGAAAATATTAGTTAATATGTGTTAGGAATTTTTAGGTACAATTAAATATAAATAAATGGGTATTAAATCTTTCATAAAAACATGATAATCATGTTATTTTAGTACCTTTAACTTTAAATTATTCATCAACATGATATTATTGATATTTGATGGATACTCCTCTAGTTCCTTTACACCATTAAGGAAGTTAAAAAACTAAAATCACTCTTTCCTGGAAACAGTGTTTGCTATTGGAGGAAGAAATTCCACTATTTCAACCATTATTGGTTCCAACTAATCCCTTATCCTCATATCAATAATGTATAACCTAAACTAATGTTTTATTTTTTCTGTATGAATTTAGTAATGTGATAATGACACAATCACATATATTTTTTTATACATTCATAACATCAAGAAAGTTTCTAATGTGTAAAAAATTACAATATAGTAATCCAAAAAATGAACAATTTTTACAACATGCTTTCATATGATTTTTTCAAAGGGGTTTATCAAAAAAATAAAAATTTCCTTGAAATTACCAAACTATTCATCACCTATTGATGGAGAAGGTTTTATATATTCTTATTAATTCCCATCAAATGATGTTGTCCATGATCAGTATTTATGTTATTGGGGTAAAAAAAATTGATATCCTAGAAACTTTATCATCAAGGATGTTTTATTATAATTGATTATATACCTTCTTTACAAATTGGACACCCTAACATTCCTTTAATTCTATATCCTAAAAAAATATAATAAATTTATTCATTTATCATTCTGAATAATATAGACATCAATGAGATTTATTCATTTCTATGAGCATCATACAACATAACAGCATAACCCCACATCAGTTAAAAATATTCAATATATGGATCCAAATAAGAATCAATATAATTACTAGGTTGTTTTGGTCCTGAAAGAAGTATATACAACATAATTTACTTATACTTAATACATAACCATAGTGGAAAACTATAATTTACCAACATTTTAGACCATATACTATGATTGCTTCTTTTTACACTAAAAGTATTCATTGTAACTATTGATAGCGTAAGATAGAGGTTTCTTGGATCATTTCCAAATTTAGGATACCCATGATAAATTTTCCTCTACTAAGGAGAGCCTTTTAGATGATAACATTACCCATATTGAATTCTTATATTTTTTCCCATGCTAATTTCCTTTTAGTTTCCTCACATACATATAGTTCTAAAAACCTATGAATGATTGTAATGTAACATAAATTTTTAGAAGTACTTGATTCATCTTCCTTGTATCGAGTCACACCAAATTTATGTCATTTTTAAGTAAGTCATGGTCCTTGAAAAACAATATACACTCATTTGGATAGACATTCGTACATTTAGATATCATACTCATTGAATATAAAATTATTTTAGTGTCATATAATCAGCAAGGAAGCTCATTATCTTTTAGTAACATATAATTATAGAGAGAAAGTGGTTATGTAAATCTATTTATTCTACTTCCACTACTTTCTTTCAAATTATATAGCTTAGGTATAGATGAAAATGTTATATATTTAGTGAAACCAGTATGAAGTGGTATCTTTTCACATCTCTTAAACTTCTCAAATAACTTTGGTCAAACATTAAGGTCATATTTAACTATCATTTACATTTTCTCAATGCAGTCACTATCATATTTTATAATTGTTCTCATATTAGATGATCCATAAACCATAGTGTTATCCAAGTCACTGCCTATATTTAGTTCTTCCCAGGGTTTAGTATAATATTTATAACTTTAATCTATTATTTTATAGATCAAGTGTTCTTCCATATCATCTAGATAAATTCATAATGAATAAAAACAACATAAACACATACAAATGATTTGAGAAGGTTTATTAACATTTTCTATTAAAAAATGGTTGATCACTTTAACCTCATCCTCGTTCAATTTTGAAATAATATTGATATCCATCTATTCTTTAATTAGACTTATCCAATTTGGTGTAATAATATTAATATTTAACACATAAAATACATAGAAGGTTTACATATAATGTTTATTTTTTTACCTTCATAAATTATATAGAATATAACTTTAAAATAATATAATTATATATTATAATACATTCATATAGAATATATTTAGTATATCCCACTCAATTTAAAAAAAATGGGATTCGAATGGGTTGTTTTTTAATAGTGTGTTTATTCTTGATTTCTTGTGTAAGGTCCATTAATCATGTTTTCTTGTTTTATAATTCTATATTCCCTAAACTCGGTGTGTGGTCAAGATATATTTTATTTCTTACATGATTTCATTTATATATTTTCGTTCTTATTAGTGTTATAAATATATAAATGGTTTTAATATTCATAAAGAAATGTTTGTTTCAAATGTTTATGTTATGTCCCTTGACTTTATTTTGATTCTACAAAACAAAGGTTTATATGTATTACGATTAGGGTGAAGAAAGGAAATTAATATTTGATTCGTATTTATTTATCTTGATTCCTATTATTTAAAATCTATTTAAACCCTGAACTAAATATATTTCACTTATATTTTAAAGATTTAAAGTGTAAATCTTTTCTCTCTACAAATATGGGCAACATGGGTAGGCCTTAACATTTTATAAAAACTTTTATTTAGTCATCAGTGTTTTTTCTTTTCTAAATTTAGTTTCAGATATAGAAAACATATTTAGATAAGGAAATTTTACATGTTTAACTATATTTCATAAATTATGTTTACGTCATATCATATAATTTATTAATATTGTTAAGGGTATGCATTGGTTATGATCAATGTCATACTAAATACCTTACTTGGTTCATTATTAGTATGAAACCATACTCAAAATAATTATCAATAATCCTATTTTGGCATATTACACATGGTTTAAACTTGAATTAATATTTTTCATTTTTATGTAATTCAAAAAACATAAAACTTTCAAACAATAAAAAATTATAGTAAAATAAACATATTTATGGAAAAACATACCAAGAAAACTCATCCTTAACAACCATAAGAGTTCTAAATCAATTAAAGAATTTCAAAATTCATCCCAAATCCATTATTTCACAACTCAATAAATTATATATGAAAGAATAACTTTTTAATTATAATTAAAACCAAATGAATCCTTAAACATCTAAAATACAATTCCTGACATTAAAAATAATTAAACACCAAAAAAATTCTAGCATAAAACTATGAATTCTAAAAAAATAATCCTATTCAAAATGCACCAAAAACAAACTAGGCCTTATTCTTTAAAAACTATTCACCTTAAAATACATACATTTAACAAAGTGAAACCAAATTTTATTTTCAAACCTTTCTATGAAAACCATGAGTTTTTGTTTAAAAAAACATTTTAAAATGTTTCATTCAAAAAAACTTTATACAAACACCAATCAATAAGAAATTTAAGTTATCATATTATATATACAACACTCCATGACTCATTTCATGAAAAAAATAAAACAAAAATACCCAAAAACTTAAAATGTGTAAATTATTATCATTGGATGGGTGTGGAAGCATGTGGAATTATACTATATGAAGGGAAATGAAAAAAATATCCAAAAAATTATCATGATCAAATTAGATTTCATTCCTTAGATTTATAAATTGGAATCATTCACAAAATGATGCAAGGGAAATGTGGTATAGTAAGTTTTCAAAAATATATTGAAATATATGTTTTATCTATGGTGTTATCAATGTAAAGAACTGAACCACTAGGGCCTATGTAGTGAGTGGAAGATCAGGCTACTGGAACCCCAAGCCCGCCTCCATAGGATAGGTTATGGTGACAAACGTCTATAAGGAATCAATAAAATAAGAGGCCTCTTCCTAAAGTACTTGTATGCACACACCCAATGATATCCATAAATAATTTTAGAGGAATAATAATAAAAGATAGTAATATATTGATTAAAAACCATGAATGTAATAACCTCTAGGGAATGCAAAAGAGTGTGACAGTGCAATCTAAAATGTATTGGGGAAAAATGTATTTCTAACTAGAAATAATGTCCCAACCTAAAAAAATAAAAAATAAAATAGTTGGTAGAGCCCAGCTTCTGATATCCAAGCCCCAACTACCATAAGTGGTCTATGCACATGAGTATCCCTATGTTCTACTTAAATCATTGTTGATCTATCTTTCATCTACATAAAACACAACACATGCAGACAAAGACCTTGTAGGGGTGATTATATACATACCCAGTATGATTCCATGAATACTAAATGGGTAGAAATAGGAGACATGATAGAAGTAGTCTAATCAACCCAAATCAAGAGGCAAATGAAACCCAATAACAAATATAGATATATTTATATATACTCATATAAGAAAACCAAACAAGGGGGAAAGGGGATATCCATCTCACAACCTAGATTTGGATGATGATTCTGCCTATATCTCTAATGGTCCATCATCGATGCCTTGTATCTTGAAAGTCTATCCAAAGAAGTCATAATAAGCATCTGAACTTCATCACTGCTCCATAGCCCATGGGAGCACAATCTTCAAAAGATAGAGGTGTCATTCCCTGGAACAACGGAGAGGATTACACTTAGTAGATAGAGGACTCATACCCATATAGGGGAGTACCACCACAATATCTATGTAAAGAATATGGGGCACCCACATCCTAGTGTGGTAGGGGAGTATCATCTCCATGGATAGAGGACTCATTCCCTCAATATTGGAGTACTACATCTACATATACAATGTGTTTAGAGGACCAAAACCCTGATGCGATGAGGGGGTATTGTCTCCATGGATAGAGGAACCACACCTTTGTGTGATAGGGGAGTACAATATATACCTTCAAAATGAATTTAGAGGACCTTCACCCTGGTGAAATAGGGGAGTACCATCTATATCAGAACAAATGAGTGTGGAGGACCCACACCCTATTCATATAAGGGAGTAATGTATCCCAATATATAAAACCCATACACATGTAGATGAGTAATGCCACTTCTTGTATACAGAATATAGATTAGCCACACCCTATGAGACTGGGGAGTACCATCCCCATGTATATAGGACCTGTACCTTGCTACAATAGGGGTGTATCATCTCTACCTAGAATCACTCTGATGATCCATCCCGATCACTTCCATTATCGATCATCGCCTAAAGAAGCATCATACTTGGAAAATATTTCATTGTATCTCAAAATAAACTATGAAGGTTACGATCACATTCTATATAGAAAACAACTCTGGGTAGTAAACTGAAGGGATAAAATACGAGTCCAAATGAAGGAGATGCGAGAGGAAGAAGTTGAAGAGGGATGTATACGGAGGGTAAGGGGGTCAGACGGTGTGAGACCCCACCTAATTGCATGTTTTTGTCTCCAATGGATATTTACTAGTAGTCATGTCATCATAAAGAGCATGTATGGCTTTCACATGGCATGTCTCAGACACCTAGGGCATGCCTATGTGCTCTTGGTCAGGCCTGCATCCCTCGGATCATGACCATGTACCAGATTATGTCTGGGTACCAGCATGTACCTGTTTACCTGAACATGTTCTAAAGTTTGTCCATGTCTAGGATCATGAAATATCAGATTATATGTCAATCCACCAACACCAGGCACATGGCATGTGGTGGTCTCACACGGCGTGTGATACTTATCACCACCAGGAAATTGAATCCGCCATAGCTATGGTACTACACAACATGTGTTCTTTCGAAATACATTCAATGTAATCTAGTTTTTCATGGAAATATAATTTCATTAATGTGTTCATAAAATCCATCTACCCTAGCATGTTTTCTTCCATTCAACTACCCAAAATTTTTTGTAGACTCATTTGTCCAACAATTTCATCCCTCCAGTGGATGAAAATCAGATTCCATTGATCCGCATGAAGATTAGAAGCCGCCCAATACACCTCTTATCACTGCCACTCAATATTAAATCCTAGATCCATGGGATTAATCTCCCAGATCCCATGATCCAACTTGATCCATCCTCAAATCACTAATTTCTTTTCCACATGAAAATATTCTATGAATTCGTGAGTTTAATTGTGCTTGAACCCACTTAGTAAAGATTAATCACATCCCCATAGGCCAATGGTGAATAACAGGAAGAACAGTGGGGGAAAAGAACCATATAAAGGGTGATAAACATAATTGTAAAATATTTATTGTCCAATGATTATAAGTATGGGAATTCAGGGTTAGATCAAGTCATAATAAAAGATAATAAATTGGGTTAACAATTTATTTCAACAAAGAGGCTCATGTGAAGGGTGTGAAATATCCAACAAGAGATATGCAGATCAAATTCATTCTTGAGAAAATTAATAAAGAGGTGAAAAACAAAATTTAAGAGTCTTACTGTTATTATGTATCAATCATTGGTCAATAATACATTTCCAACAATGAAGATAATACACTACATTCGTTGTCTATCGATCCCCCTTTATCCAATCATCAGTCATTGTCTGATCTCAATCCACCAAAAAAGATTGATGAAATCTCATCTCAAAAATCCATGGGTTATGCATCTTACCATGTATATTTTCAATAAGATTATACTTATATTGGTAAACAGGTTATGGGTATTAAATTAATTAATTAATCCACTTAACATATCCACCAATGACTTCCATGTCCGAACACCCAGCACCAACTTTTGGTCATGCCTAGGGTAAACCCCACATTCCAAATTCAACAGTGGTATCATATTTTCAATTTGAGACTTAATTCAATAGATATTTAATTATTTATGAAATACTTCTTTTTAATGACATAAAATATATTTAATATAATTATAAAATTAATTTCGGGCTCACAGGGCCTCAGAATCTCACATCATCTCTGCGCCTAACTCTATAAATATTTCTTGATATATTTCAAATTCCTACAAGGAAAACATAGCTTCTCTATATTTTTTATCATTCAAAGTTTTCCATCCCTGAAAATAACAAAATTAGAAAAAAGTTGGGGTAATGAGCCCGCATCTGGATCTCCCACTCCTAGGATCTCTCCTACATGCTACCATATTTCCATATCACATGAACTAAGAGAATGGTACATCCTTTTTGTATCCCCTCCTTCCAATCCTCAGTCGCTTCTAGGTACTTCATGAAGGTGGTTCCATCCTCAAATTCTTTCTCACCTCAGTCAAAAACGTGGTTAGGATCATTCATGTATCTCTACATCTATGAAACATGGAAGATGTCATTCCCCCACTCCAATGTTGTGGGTAAGGCTAGGTGGTAAGAACACTTACCAACCCTCTATAGGATCTTGAATATCCCAACAAACCTTAGGGATAACTTTCCTCCCTAGATGCATGCTCAAATTCTTCATCATGAGGAGACTCTTAGGAAAATGTGGTCTCTCTTTTTAAACTCCACGGGTGTACGTCATTGATCTATATAAGATTTTTCTCAGTTTTAAGATATTCTCATCCACTCATGAATCACCTGGACCTTCTATGTAATTATCCATAGCATCTATGGCCCAACAAGAGATTCCCCCCCCCAATCTCATTCTATCATAAGGGTGACCTACAGGGTCTCCCATATAGGGCCTAAAAAGGTTCCATGCCAATAGTAGAGTGATATATATTATTATAATAAAACTCTACCAAATGTAAGTAATCCTCCCATTTCCATCCAAAGTCTAACATAAAATCCCTCAGTATATCCTCTGGTACCTGGATAGTTCACTCGATTTGTCCATCCATCTTAGAGTGAAAATTTATACTCATCCTTAACTGGGTCTTGAATTACTCTTTCAGGACTCTCCACAACTATGATGTAAACCATTCATCATGGTTAGAGATAATAATTTATGGAACCCCATGAAGTAGAATGATTTCCCACAAGTACAACTTAACCAAACTCTCCACTGAACCATGCTCATGATAGTAAATAAATGAACCAATAAGGTAAGTCAGTCAACTATCACCCAGATGTCATAATGGTATCTCGTTATCCACAAAATCCCTATCACAAAGTCTATGGATATATCATCCCATTTACACTCTTAAATTTCAAGGGGTTGTAACAAAACTCTCAGAACCTGGTACTCAGCCTTCCCCAGTTGACATGTTAGACACCGAGAGATGAAATTGACAGTACTCCACCTCATTATATCCCAAAAAAATTTCTATTTAATGTCTATGTACATATTCCCTACACCCTGATGTATATTCAAAGGAGAATTGTTGAAATACCTAATCACATTCTCTCACATCGTGACCAGAACCACCATACAACCCTAAAAAAGGATGAAGTGATTCTCTCTATCAAAAAATCCATCTAGTGGATGTTATGAGGATATATGGTCACATAGTACCTCATAATCATTGTCACTTAACTGAGCCTCTCACACATTCTAGAGAAGTGTAGGACTTGGCGCCATCGACTGAAGATATTTTTCACCCCTATCCTCCATTATGGTCAATTGTAACGAATCCAACTACCCAGATGCCACCTCCACCAAATTATAATAGAATATCCTATTGAGGGAATACACCACTAATTTTCCCTTCTTAAGAGTATAGACTATCTCAAAGTCATCGTATTGTAGAAACTCCAACCAGCACCTCTATCTCAGGATCAGATATCTCTGCGTGAAGACCTATCTATGACTCTAATGGCATGAGTAAACAAAAAAGTGATATCCCAGAAGGTAGTTCCCCAACATCCTCATAGTTACTACTACCACCACCAAATATAGGTCATGATTCATGTAGTTCATTCCATGGGGTCACAAATGCCTCAACCCACATGCAATCAATACCTCCCTCTACAACAACATGTAGTTGATCCTAACTCTTAAGGCATCACAATACACTACATGCTCCACACTATCCTATGATAGTATCAAAACATGATCACTAGTCATCCTCTACCTTAACTACTCAAAGGTTCTATGAAACTACTCAGTCCTGGTAAATGGATTCCCTTTCTATCACGGGGTAGTCAAAATGGATGAAATCCTAGAGAAGTCCACAATGAACCTCCTATAGTATCCCTCTAATCTAAGAAAATTATGTACCTCTGACATGCTCTTGATAGGATCCCAAGAAAGCACTAGATCAATCTCCACTAGGACCACAACTATAAATGCTCAAAATTGACATGCCCCCAAAAGTGAACCTCATAGATCCAGAATTGACACTTCAAGTGCTTAACATAAAGCTGATAATACTAAAGTAAATCTAGGACCACCCTCAAGTGCAGTCCATACTCCTCATCTGATGTAAAGTATATGAATATGTCATCAATGAAGACAACCAGAAATAGGTCCTAGTATGGTAGTAAGATCTAGTTCATTATATGTATAAATACATTAGGGGAATTCATCATAGCAAAAGGCATAACCAATAACTCATAGTGTCTGTAGCAACATCGGAATGTAGAATTTGGAACATCAACATTTAAAACTATCAAATAGTGTTACCTAGACCTGAGATAGATCTTAAAGAACTATATCATAACTCAAAACTAATCAAAGAGGCCATCAATCCTCATAAAGGGGTACTTTTTCTTTATATTGGCCTAGTTCAAGAAATGATAATCATTACAATGTCTCAAGATCCCATCTTACTTTTTTATAAAAAAAACAAAGCTACCCAGGGGGGAACACCAGGTCTAATAAAACCCTTCTCTAGAAGTACCTCCAATTTCACCCTTGACTTATGAAGCTCGTTAAGTCCATCCCATATGTTGAATAAGATATTCGAGTGGTCACATGGTTTAATTCAATACAAAATTCTCTCTCCCACCTCAAAGGTAGTCTAGGAATATCCTCAGGGAATATGTCTATATAATACTCCAGGAATAAAGGAACCCATATGCCTGAAGAGTCAAATGCATCAAGTTCAAAATTCACAAACTGATGGTTGATGGGTTTCATCTTCCTACTTGTAAGACCCACTCACTCCTCCATGAGGTCTCTCTCACCCACAAAAGAGAATTGCATTCCATCAGTCTAAAGGCATCTGACTCATCTATGGTGGTAGTTAATTTGGGCTTATACCATGGAAAACCATATATTCCCAACATGATTTCATAAGGTCTCATCATGATTGCTAAGAGGTTCCATGAGAAACTATCTACACCAATATACAGCTTCCACTACCATAATATGGGTGATATCGAAGAATCATTTTTTATAGTACCTTAATGGAAAGATAATGGGATAAAGTATCAACTATGAGCTCTAGCTCTAGCACCATCAGTATGGAGATTAATCAATCACTCACACCTATGTCAACTAGTACTAATGAAAGAATATAATAAACACAGGTCGTACCTCAAATCATCTAGTGAGCTTATAGGTTACAAGCCTTCATATCTTGTAGCTTCTCATGGGCCTGACCACTAGCTCCTTGAAGCTAATTTGTGCCACTTAGTGGTGGTGGTGGTGGTGGTGGAAGTACCTCGTAGCATCACCTTCCACTAGCAACTCCTCCTCCTAGAGACCCATATGTTCCTATTCTAGCTCTAACTCCCTGGGGTACACCCTAGCCACACCTAAGATAACCCTAATCATGGAACTATGTCTTCTATGGGGGTCTATCTGCCACATGCCTTCCCTTCTATGCTTAATGGGTTGGGCGGTAATGGTTCATGTGACCATGCATGCCACATGCATAACATCACCCCTCTCTAGGATGCCCTGGCCCTATGCATGTTCATTATGGTTCATGAACATGTGTATGAGTCTAATAATGGGTACAATTCTAATTTCTTAACACTATTCATTTTCCAATCGCAACAAAAAACTCAACCCTTGGATGCCTACTAACGGCACCAGCTGCATGGCGTCCCTCTAATAGAAATATCTTCATCACTAGTTCCCTCTCTAGAACTCCATCATATGTGGGAATGCATAGGGGTACTACACTGGCACATCTGTCTCTACATAGACACTGATCAAACTTCCTCTTCTTGAAGTAACCATATTAAATAATGTTGAGGGAGTATTGTGTAAATTTAGTGAAACTCATAACATATTCAGAAACTATCATCACTCTATACTATAGCTCCAAAAGCTATTTAAACCAAACTGAGAGCAAGCATGATGGGTAGTAAACCTCAAAAAATAGTTGTTTGAAGTTAAAAACATGAGATTTTCCACTCATCATGTGTCTATGTGAATGACTCCACTAGTGCCTAGCTACTCCATGAGCAAGACTGGATGTAAGGGAAACCATCTGATTAGTCAGGGTCCACACATGTCTAAATACTCATATCACCAACTCAAGACAATCCTCAACTACCTGGAGATTTGTCTCACCACAGAACCCAAGGGACCTCTATTTATAGAACTCATAGAGTGATCTAATCCCACACACATCCTCATCCTTCCATGTTGGTATAATATACTACTTGACTGGTGGGGTGCTGCTAACTACCCTCTTTAAGGAAAGATCTAATGAGATGGCCCATGAATTTAAGTCAAATCACTCATGAAATCATCATCATAATCCTAAATCAGTAACCTGGTTGGCTATCCTCATGGAGGCATCCTAAAATTTAATCAATACATACCATGGTTGGATGAACATATATATATATATATATATCGTGAGTTGACTAGAGAGGGATAATCAATGGACTAAATCTTCTATGACTCATGTACCAATGTTCCCTAAAACCAATGTCTTAGTATACCAAGTTGACAGGTAGCTAGTCGGAGCCCTAGTGAATAGATACAATATCCACTGCACCAACACTAGGTTCCATGGCTGGAAATCCACACTCAAGACACTTTGATACTATTTCCTTAAATTACCAACCAAAACTTTTAAGTATAAAAAACTCCAAACCCTATCCTGAGTTAGAACCACCTCTGATACCAATCTGTAATAACCTAACCCATTGAGGACCACTTGGATAGAGGAAGATCAGGCCGCCACAACCCCAAGCCTGCCTCCATAAGCTAGGTGCTGGAAAAACACTAAGAAGGAGTAACTAAAATGGGTGATATTTTACTAAATTACCTATACACAATCACCCAATCATCTCCAGGAATAAGTGTAGAGGAATAATAAAAAAATTAACATTTAGAGTAAAAACCATGCTTGTAATAACCTCTATAAAATAAAAAAGAGTACGACAGTGCAATTCAAAATGTAAAGGGGAATAATACATGCCCACTTAGAAATTATCTCCCAACCTAACAATAATCGAAATATAAAATAGCTAAGTGATCTTGTATCCTGATCTCTATGCCCCGACCACCGTACATTGTCTATGCACTCGAGTATCCCTATGCTTCTCTAAAATCACTGTCTATCTATTCATTATCTGCCTAAAACATGACACATGTAGGAAAAACCCACGTAGTAGTGAGTATATACATACCCATTAGGACACACTGAAAACTGAAGGGGATCAATAGGAGACATGATATAATTATTATGCTCAACCCAAATCAAGAGGTAAATGAAAACCAAAAATACACACACACACACACACACACACATATATATATATATATATAAGAAACCTAGATGAGGGAGAAAGGGTATATCCATCTCATAACCCAACCTAGGATGATGAGTCTTCCTGCAGCTCTAAAGGTCCATCATTGATGCCCAGTATCTTGTGTGTCAGTTTGAATAAGTAATGAGAAGGGATTACACCTCACCAATGTTCCACAACCTAAGAGAGAACAATATACAAATGATAGAGGACCCATTCCATGGCACAACATAGAGTGTGTCACTCAATAGATATAGGACTCACACCTATATAGTGGAGTACCATCTCTAAATTTGTATACATAATATGGGGGAACTTCTCATTGGTGTGACATGGGAGTTTCGTCTCCTTGGATTAAAGACATGTTCCCTCAATAGGGGAGTACCCCCTCTGTCTATACAATGAATTTGGATGACCTGCATCTTGGTGAAATAGGGTAGTACCATCTCTATGGATAGAGGACCTTCACCCAGGTTTGAAAGGGGAATAACGTCTCTATCTACACAATGAGTATATGGGACCTTCGCCCTGGTGCAATAGGGGTACATTCTCTGTATAAAAAAATGAGTGTGGAGGACCCATACTCTAGTGTGATAAAAGAGTATTGTCTCCCTAGACAGAGTACATAATCCCCAAAAGGGGTGTACCTCTTATTCCTTTATAATGAATATGGAGGGAATGCACCCTAGTGAAATAGGGTAGTATCATACCAATGGATAGAGGACCCACGCCCTAATATAACAGGGGAGTGTTTTCTCTACCTAGAATCTCTCCAATTATCCTACATGATCACTTCTATAATTTAGAATCTCTTAAAGAAGCTTCACACTCAAATAATCTCCCATCATATCTCAAAATCCACTATAAAGGCTATAATCACATTCTATGTAAAAAGCATTAAGTATAGACTACTCACAGGCTTAAATCGGAGTCCAAATGAAAGAGGTGTGAGAGAAAGAAGTTGTAGAGGGAAGTAAACCATGTGTATGGGGGTCTGCACAGCATATGACCCTACCTTGTCAGATGGTTAGGTCTCCTATGGAAATGGCTTGGTGTGAATGTCACCATACATGGCATGTACGGGTTCCACACAGTGTGTCTCGATCACCCAAGGCTTGCTTGGGTACTCCCGGTCATGCCTATGTCCTTCAAGTCATGCCCATGTATATATATATATGTATGGATGTATAAGGAAATGTATATAAATTACATATTTAATCATATGTGAGTGTGTGTGTGTGTGTGTCTGAATGTATAAATGTTTTTCAAAAAATACTATTAATTATAAAACTGTAAAATTTAAAGTAGTAATTTTAATAATTATATTTAAATAGATTTATAATCATATATATATATAAATATATATATTATTAATCATTATAGATTTATATATTTTTGTTGATTTTATAAAAAATATAATTAATTGTTAATTATAATTAGAAAATTATTATTTATGTAAATGAATAAATATTTTTTAAAAAATATTTCATTAATTATATAAATGTATAAATAAATTCATAGATAAATATATGTATACATACAAAAATGTTTAAAATATATATACTTTGGTAACTACTTTTTTTACAAGCTTTAGTAATTACTTAAAAATATTTTAATTAATATTTTTTAGTATTATAATAATAATAAAAATTAATTTTAAAATCACTAAAATACTAAATATAAGTTCACTTTATAAATTCATTTAAAGATTTGAAGTTTTTATTTTTTTTCAATTACTGAGTTACGTATATAACTATATATATTTTTATATAAATATATGTGTTTTTATGTGTGTGTCTAAAGAACCCAAGGGAATTTGTGTGTAGGTGAACCCAACACATAAGTGTGTATATCCAACAATAAACAATACATATAATATTAATTTTATTTTAATTTATATATAAAATAAGCTAAAATTAATTACTATTTATATATATCAATATTTCATAAATAAATATATATATATATATATAGTATTACTAATATATAAAAAATATTATATGAGAATTTCTAAAATTTTAAAATGTCAATTAATTAATTCATTTAAACATTAAATTTACCAATCTTTCATTATAATCATAATATATAAAAAATTTATCTTAAATAAATAGATAAATTTTTTATTAGTGTTATTGAGATTTTTTATAGGAAAAGAAACCTTAAATAGATTGAAAATAATTCTTTAGAAGAGAATAAATCCATCTAGGAAAATCAGAAACTCAAACCTAAGTACCATCATCCACACTCTGACTCAACAAATGATAGCAACATGATTCCCCTCTCTTCTAGTAGAGGAGAAAATACAAGAGGTAAAATGATCCAGCAAATATTGAATCCCCTTTATATTTAGTGCTATTGAGTTTCATTTATTAGTTATAATTAAAATGGTGATAAAGGTATAAATTTATTTTTGAATGTATATAAACACACACACACACATATACATGTGTTTTAATATATATTTGTTGAAATATATAGATACATGTTTTAATGGATATTTTTTCCAAATTTATACATATATTTAAATATAAACATCCACAAAGATATATATATATATATATATATATATAAACACACACACATAGACATATATTTATAAACACACACACAACTAGACATATAAAGATATAGACTATCGCACAAATTAATGAATGAACAATCACAAGAACAAATTAAAAGGCAACACCCAAATTTTATGTGGAAAAATAAAATTGGTAAAACCCATGGACAGAGGGAGTGCCTAAAATTTACTATGAGATACAGTTTTTAAAGATTCCTTATAGGGATATAGAAATAAATATAAATAGGGTAATTTTTTCCCAATATTAATAGAGAGATTTTACCCACATTAATAGAGGAGTTTTTCTCTACAATAATGGACATAATAAATGGGTGTTGACCAAATTTTTAGTAGCATGTGTGAACTACTAAAAATGATTCAGGTCATGCCACCAACACTCTCCACCTTGATCTAAATCCTCTACAAAAAGCAACAAACTTCCAATCTCCAGAATAAAAAACTCAACCTATTCTAATGAATCCCTTTAGGGTACAAATCAATATGAGATAACAACAAAGTCTAAGCAATGATCAAAATTGAAAATAAGAATAGACTTGGATATCATATCTCCTGGATTATAATTAGTGATAACCTTACTCACAAGAATATCACCACAAGAAATAACATCTCTCACAAAATTATATCACACATCAATGTGTTTTATACACTCATGAAACATTTAATCTTTTGTGAGAAATATTATATTTCTTCTATCACAAAAAAAAGTGGTGAAATCTATAGATCTGTACTAAGTTCACTATGTATTCTCCATAACAAAATAGATTCTTCTATAGCCTCTATAATAGTCATATACTCAACCATAGTGGTAAATAAAATGACAATATATTTTAATTTTTTTTCAACTAATAGTACACCTGTCAAGGGTAAATACCTAACATATCAAAGATCTTATCCTATCAAGATCTCCTGTAAAATCATAATCAACATAGCCAATCATACCATCATTTGATCTCCCAAAATATAAGAAAACCTCATTAGTACCACATAGATATATGAAGATCCACTAGAATACCTTCCAATTTTATTCTCTAGTATTAGCAATATATTTTCTAACATCACCGATTTCCTGAGATAAATATGGACAGGTGCATACCATAGAATATATCAAATAACCAACTGCACTAGAATATAGAACATGAGACATATATTTTGTTAGATTTGGTACCCTAGAACTAACTTCTATGTACTTTATTATTACCTATATTCATTGTTTTGAATATTAATAAATGTTTTATCTTATCATGATTGTTCATCTATGTGACATAGTATGTGATAATTTCCAAAGTGTAACTATCGAAATATAAGGTTATAGTAGTTCCCCACTATGATGTAAACCTAGGAGGGTCATTATTTTATTATAAATATATTTTCTATATCCATATGAAATAATTTGATGAGATACAAATCATATAGGACATCAAGGGCGGAGAATCATAGGAATTTGATACACTTTATTTTGGTGTACACCCTTAGTAATTTCCAGTGTAGTAGATTATGAAAAAAAGACCTGCCTGTAGGAAATCCACATTTATATGTGTCATTGGATGTTCCTATATTTGGATGTTTGTAGTGATCCTTAGAATTTAAGATTATTATAAATGGATATTATTTGTCATGTACTTTTATTTATTGATTAAAACCATGACAGTATATGTTTTCTAAGAAGTAAGATACATTGGGTGTTTCATGATTGGTATTTCAATTATGAATAATGCAAGGAAGGATTTATACATTTTTTTCTTTAATGAAATTTGATACCTCAAACCCATTTATGGGAATGAAATGGCATAAATAAATCCATGGACTTGGTGTTCTATGGATAGGTTCATTTTCAGAAAGTTAGAGAAAGATACATCACCATATTGGGTATAACACCAGCATTCAACCTACTTGATTAGATATATCATGATAAAGGATTTATATTACACAGTAAGTTACTGTATGATTTTCTATGTAATTTCTACATTAACTTCTTTTTTATGGTTATTTTGGAATGTTGCAAGATGTTAACCTTGGACTTTGGTTGGATCTGCCTAATGCCACTTTAAAAGAGGCCTAGAGGGTCACACACTAAGTGTATCCAAAATCTCAGTTAAATATTAAATATTATTTATTATTTAACATGTTGAATAAATATTATTCTCAGTCATAGGTTAATAATTATTCATTTTTTCTTGAACAGATATATTAAGTCAGTAGTTATTTGAGATAATATTTTTGAGAATAATATTTAATAAATATTTATTTTATATTTAGTGAATATAATATTTATTTATTTATAAGGGACTGATTTTTTTAAAGGTTGGGGTCGAAGCCTTCTTTTATTATTAAATCAAAGAAAAGACCTCTTTTAACTAGGTATAGGGAGACCCATTACATAGCCCAGAGTTCCAGTGGGATTGTAGCCCATTACAAAGCCCGTAGGCCCAAATTTTTGGCCCAAGGACCATTCTGTGAATAATAACCCGGCTGCTATAGTACCCACTACTACTATAGTACCATGTCACCGCTATAGTACCCGCCGATCAAAAGTACCACCACTACTACAGTACCACTACAGTACTGCTACAGTGTCTGCACCCAATGGGTTTTGAATCCCCATTTATTCATGTAGGATTATGGGGTGCCTACCACTAAGCCAAACCCCAACTGCGTTTATTAGGGTCTAATGTAGTGATATTTCTTTATTAAATAAAAATTCATTATTCAATGCCTAGTAAATATTGTAGAAGAATGGGAGATAGTTTTTAAAGGTTTGGTGAGAAATAATATATTTTAAATGTTATTTAATTAAATTATAAATAATTTATTAAAGAAATAGTATTTAATTAATTAACTAGTTTTTCACATGTCAAAAGATAATAATATTGTTATTATTATTATAGACATGGGGTTTTATAGGGATTAAAAAATAATAAGTATGCGTGTTTAATTATTATTTTCTAACCCTTTCACTTTTTGAACCCAATTATATTATTTCCAACCCTGAAAAAATACTATCCATTAGTTTTGGTTGTGCATAATGACTCAAAAGAATCCACTCATTCATTAGAGAGATAATTTCTAAGAACACTCTCAAGAATGAAGATAAATCATACTTTATCACCCCTCTTGATTCTTAAGATATCAGGTAGAGTCCTTCTTTGAAGTAATTATTATGTTGATCACAAACAAATGGAACAAGCATTGGGATCTTTTCATGTCGCACTAAAATATTCCTACAACATATCTCAAAGGTATATGATGCATGTGTGGATCACCACTGAAGGGAATCTATAACATATTATTGTAACACAATAATGGTACGATGTAGAGTCATTTTTAAATTCATCAAATGAGAAATAATTCATCATAAGGTAATTTTTAAACTACATAAATATATTATAAATCATTATGTGATGATTTTTCATTTGGTTCCAAACTTCTCATATCAATTTATCTTTGATTCAATTATGTTATTCATAGATTTCTTTATCATGTAAATCTCAGATTAATCATTAATTAAGGAAAAATTTAAGTTGGGTATTCCCCTACCGGTGCTTCCATTGTTTCTGGAACCTTCAAGTTGTATCAGAGTAGTCACATAATAATTTATAATTATTTGAAGATTATTTATTGATTTACACATTTATTATTAGTTTTAAATTCTAGTTTAATCATTATTTAATCTCCCTATTATTTCTACCAAATATAATCAAAAAACAATTAATTATGAAAGAATAACATTAAAATATCTCATCTAGAGATGTCAAGGATTATTTCTAAATAGCACAAGGATACATGATGTGTAGCCCATAGGTACATGATATAGACCCATGTTTAATGTTCCAGGAATCCTCATGAATTAATCTAGAGCATCATGCATTTATTTCACGTGGTGTATAATTAATACACAACACATGTTGACCAGTCATGCATGGCACACAGTTAGTCAGACTACATGGAATGTACTTTCATAGACAGTGTGTATTCCATTAATCAAAGATGATACATGTGTTAATTACACATCATGTGTGACTGGTAACTTTTTAACTCAGATACTGCATGATTTGTATCCCACATGCACATTATATACTCCATTAATTTCTATGAATGCATGAAACACCCAATCCCTAGGCATGTGCTGTGGATAGATGGTGAAGAAATATTCAAGTTGTGTAGCTGGTTATTACACACTAAGTATATTTGTTGATTATATAAAAAATAATATTAATTTATTATATTGATTAAACCTTATAAACATGTGTTAGATATGTCATTTTTTTACTCATACATGTCATGTGATGGGTTATATATATATATATATATATTAAATATCTAATTAATTTTTGTGTAATATTTTGAACTAAATTTTGTGTACAAGTCATAATAAAATGATTACTCTGTGTTCATTAAGACTGACTGACTGAAAATTAACTTTTTTTTATTAAGAAAAGACTTTTTAGGAAAAAGTGAGAAACAGTAATATCCAAAAATTACAGAAAACCCAGGTAAAGACTATAGGATATGCCCCTTCCTAGAAAATATAACAAGATGACAAGCCTTCACCATCGCATGACCACTGAGCTAGTTGTCCCGTGAAGAGTTGCATGGGGTTGGTACTGATGGAAAAGTCATACCCTCTCAAACTACAAAATCCAAATGGTATGCAAGGTGAAAGCTTCCTTCTCTAAACCTCATCTAAAGCAAACCCATGTATTATACTGGTTACAAATACACCCAAAATTCAACTTGAAACCAAGAAGCATCTTCACCAAAGAGATCCAGTGAAATGAACATCTTGTTGTCAACCACTCCAAGCATTGTAGCACAAATAATCACTATAATTGCATCATCAATAGCTAGGCAATGAAAATTAAAACTTCTTCATCTGGAGTCCAACTTAACTCAACATGGTCATAGCAGCAGGGACACAGTACAAAGTCATAGAATCATCCAAAAAACAGAAGAATCACACACAAATAGCAAAACCTCAAAAAGGAGAATGAGGTTCACAACACCAATCGTTCCAAACCCCATAGAAAACCAGATCCCAGATCAAAAATTCCAAGTAAAAAATCACAGACCCCAATCTGACCCACGAACATCAGCAACCAAATCCGAAATCAAACAATGAATGCAATAAATAAAGAAAAAGAAACATCACCAAATCGTCGGACACTAGAGCTTCAGAGATCTCTAGAAAGGCCCCACTGAAGAACATAAAAGTCTTGTTTCCTCCATCTATAAGACCCTCAGGGACCACAACGGACCATCTGATGCAAAAACCAATGGCAAGGCTGCAACCCATAGTCACCGAGGTAGAATCTCCGCCGCTAGACCATCACTATGCGGCCGTAAGAAACCCTATCCAATGGGGTGGAGTGGGGTGTGAAGGAGGCCAGAACGATGAGAAAATCCAAAACATCCGAGTCCCCATGGTTTCACGATGTCGTCGTGGATCTCAAAAACCATTGAGCCAACACCGAGGGGAACCTCCAAGCCAACCCGAGGCAAGATTTAGGCAATGATGGGGAAAAACCCTAGCAGAGATGCCCCTTACGGGATCATCAGTATAGTCTTCATTAAGACAAAACATGCAACATAAATAACATGTATCAGTGTGTAATTTATTTTAAACTACACACTATAAATTTATTTGATATGATGTGTATGTTATATTCCGCATGATTAAATAGTAAATGAATATGATACATGTTGGGTAGTTCAAAAAAGTACTCATTGTGTTGCCTCTAAGGTACATGTTTTGTACTTATTTAATTTCAAATAAATTATTTAATTTATTCAAAATAATGATGTATGAAAATATCAAGATGGTTTATATGATAATTAAGATAACATAATTGATTAATTAAAGAATATAATTAATTGATTCGAGCAAGATTTATGTTAAATAATAACAGTTGGCAATGATTGTGACTTTATTATATGCATAATTTTTTGTATGTATGTGAGTGTTCATAAACCTAGACCATACATTTGTATGTAATTGGTTTCCTTTTAATTTATTGTTAAATTAAATTTATGGATTGTGTGTCATCTCCCATCTCATTATGTAAGGGAATGCATACCCATGATTTCATTTTATGTAAATCCCCTAAACAAATCCTTTATACTCTATCACCTTCATGTGAGTAAAATCTTATGTAATGGATAGATCTCCCAAGAGATTATAGGGGTTTCAAGTTTGGATTCAAGGAAAAAACAATCCTATATAGTCATGGGAGTATAAGTGGAAAACTAAAACATGGACCACGACATGGTTCAAGGTGTTCTTACCCTAGGTTGATAATTAGTTTTTCAGTTTCTAGATAAACTAACCATTGGGGAAAGACCATAATCATACCATTATTAATATTTTATTTCTATCAAGTTACATGATTAAGTTCATTATGGATGTTTTTCAAGATCTCATCAATTAATTAACTAATAAATTACCAATCATGTAAGATAGAAATAAAATAAATTGGTTTACGCTTAAACTTTATATTAGACATGGGTAATCACTTATTTAAATACACTTAATCTTAACAAGCATGTAATAAGGTAAATTTATTTATAAAGATAAAAATACCTCAATTGTATATATTAAGTCAGTATAGCCATCCACAACTTAAGTTAAAATCGAACCATAGTTCAAAGTACTTGATCAGCCAATTTCAGGGTTCTTTTAATTATTAGGTAATTATATATTGAGTTTTGGGTTGTCTTAACATATTTCACATCAAGGGTTGACTTTAAAAGCATGAATTTTTGTAACTATAAGGAAAGGGTTGAGGAAATACAAATCAAGAATTTCAAGATTACTGAGTCCACTCAATAGATCAAGAAACTAAAGGTTAATGCAATTGGTAAAATTATGTATACTTAAAACCATTCAAATAAATTATCAATCCAACATATGAGTTATGAGAAGGGGATTATGGGTCATTTCCACTAGAATGTCCAAGAAACAAGATGTTATGAAACCAATGCTGAGGATTAATGGGTTTTCAATAAAATAGTGATGTATTAATAAATTTAATATTTATTAACTAATTTTACAAATTAGATAAAGTACTAAAATTCTTCTCTTCTTAATTGTAGAAATAGAAATTTACATGACTGAAACTATATCATTGTGATCTATACTAGAGAAGGATAACCTTATCACTTGCACTAATTTCCTAGAAAGGAGAAGAATCTTTCATGTTATTTTATTCCATGAAAGGAAATTATAAGTGCTATAAAACCCCAGTCCTATAGCTCCTTACCAAGAGGCTATTGAAGAAGAATTGTCACTATCAGAGAAAATTTTAGATGATTCCATTGATGTCCAATGTTTTATGTTGTTATCCCTATAAAATGTGCTTCTAAAGAAACATGAGTATATGGATGTGTATTGCATGATGTCTTAACTTCGTGATCTCTTTGAAGAGAAGGAAGGACAAGAGAGATATGAGAGATCTAATAAACTATTCATGTGCAATCTTGGATAGTTGGTGTAACACCCGAGATTTTTATGAGAAATATTTTGTTTTTATGTTATATAAATCATCAAAGGAATCTTTCACTACACAAAACACTATCTTGGCTTACTTTACACGCAACTGTGGCCTTCCTCGATAGCTTGCGTCGTACGCAATACCGAGTTTCACTAAACAACATTATGCTATTAAAATATTATTAAAACAAGCCATTATGAATAGTAATACCCACTTTTTGAAATTTTATAAATTTTATCTTTCAAAATGGACTTCATTTTTGGATTCAGAATATCGAAATTATCCTAGGGTGAAATTTTGGTATTTTTCTGAAAACTTTCAATTTTTTATGAATAGTGAAAACACTCGGTTACTATTTAAAAAACCGACTTTTTATTTAAATATTTATTTTATTTTATTTTATTTTATTTTAGGTAAAAATTGATACATAATACCTATATAAGTTCAAAGTAATTCGTTGGAGTCATTTTATAATAATTTTAGATATATAAAAATTTTATTGAACTTTTCACTGTCTTTTACCCACCTCCTAGGAGAATTTGCAAATTTACATAAAATTTAATTTTACCACTTCTGTGAGTTGAATTTATAAAATCCTAGAGACACGATTAATATCAAGGATTAAAATTTGGTTCAATGAGAAGAAAATAATTTTTGGTGAATAGTAACTTTTTACTTTTATTTACCACGGTTAAAACTAAATAGGGTAATTAAGGGTAAAAATGATATTATTATTACCCTAACACGTGTAATAGTTCTATTTCATAAGTGTAATTCGACCAAAAACAACCTTAGGAATAAAATATAACCATTTAGGCCCACTTGGATTAGATTAGGACATTTAATATTATTTTATTTAAAGAATAGTTAAAATAGTTAAAATCAAAGTTTAATAACTAAAACATTTTTAATATAGAGTTATACATAAGATAAATTATAATATAAATATTCATTAAAATATAAAAATATTTCCTACATAATGGTATTTTATTTATAATTTTTAGACATTAAATAATTTAATTTATTTATGACACAATAATGATGCATTAATTATCTTATTAATAAAATATTGACATAATTGATGTTATAAATACCCAAATAAATGTTATTTGAGACTTTTTATGAATTAAACTAATTTTATAGGTTAATATGACATATTATTATTGATTTAATTAACTTTTTTTTAACTAATCGTGCTGTTATGATTTTCAAAAAAATCAATTACCAAATAGTGTCAAAATTGACATAAAATAGTTTTTAAAACAAATAATATATTATTAATTCTTATGTTATTCCTAAAGATATAAGGTTAGTAAAAATTACATAGAGAAGGTTATATATATTAATAATTAAAAACTTGGGGTTCTTTTGTATTGTTATACTAAGTTTATTAACCTTATAGTGTAAGAAAACAAGAAGACACGGTAAAAGTAAAATTATTTAACTTAATGTTAAATCTAAATGATAAGGTTAAAATAGTAACCTAAACTTGTCCAAATTCTATTGGATGAGATTATTACAACCCATCCCCACCTTATCTTCGAAATAAATCAATTTGGATCTATTAAAAACTGAATATGACTTTATAATAAAATAATATTTTAAGTTTTCCTAAGGTGCCCCTCTCCTCCCTTATAAAAGAGCACATCCTCCATCTCTTCCTCACACCACTTTGAGCCTTAAATCTCAGCCAACCCCTGCCAATTTTTCCTCTCCACTTCATTAGAAACATCCTAGAGGTTTTGGTCTTCTTCAAATACCATCTTTAGGGCCCAAAGAGGAGTTTAAGAAGAGGCGCGTCAAAGAAGAAGTAATATCCATTACCTATCCTTTCCAATTTCTGTCTTCTTCAACTTATTCTTATTTAGTTGTTTCATTATGAAGTAATAACATCAGTATCACTCGTATACTGATATGTTATTATAAATATGAAACAACCCTAATTCACCTTCTATCCATCCTACGGAAAACGTAATCACTGCGCGTGCATACGTATGGAATACCGTCTCCACGCCGTGGTGTAATCTGTTTTCCACCACCACCTTAATTGTATGGGTATAATGGTGTAAAGAATAACTATATATGATTATTGTAAATTGATATTGGTTCTGAAATAGTATACATACACTTCAATACAATTCCACGATAATGGGAACGATATCATCGCTCGTGCGTACGTACGGCCTACCGTCTCCATGATGTGATGTGACTCGTTCTACATGATATTCATTCCATAATGATTATATAAATGAATTTAATGAATAAATATGTATATATTACACTAATATCATTATAGAAATGAGGTATATATAACCTAAAAAGAAGAATAAGAATTTATTCGACAGAACACGCATAAGAACAAAAAAGCAATAAACACCCGAATAACAAGTAGTAATGAAATATTACTAATAAGAAGCTAAGAATATGACCATATATGATACCATAAAAATGATTAAGATTTTGGAAAAATTCAATAACATTATTTAAATCATTATACAGGAGGTTCAGACACATACGAAGCAAATTGGACCTAAGGTAAGGGAAAATCTCACAATCTCATTTTTATCTGAGATTGTTTGTACTTCAGGATTTACTGTGGAATATTTATCATAACATCCATGTTTCCCCAATATGTAATATTATTTCTATCCTCTTACAATTTTTTAAATCCAATTTTAACCATTGGTAAGTTTTTTTGTAAAAGATACGAAAGGAATTTTTGTAATTTTTAGTATGAGGTACTTTTTGACTTTTCCAGCCAAAGTACGAGAAGAATGTTTTTCTTTAAATTATACAACATGAATGGATTTTTAGAACATTATTTCCATGAAGCTTACTTTAAAAGTTTTCAAGTTTATTTTTAATCAACTTATTTTAGATTAAAATTGTATGACATGTTAATAAAGGAAAAATGTTTTTGAAGTAGAAAGGATATTTTCCTCAAGAATGGTGTTCAAGTGTTTTACCAAAATTATTTTCCATCTAAGATAATATAGGGTTCTATTTCTATCCCTATTTTTATGTTGATTTGATTATGTTATGATGAAATTATTTTTATGATGTCCTTTTTATCTTATATGAATTATGTTATGATGGCATGATGTTTAAGAATCCCATTTTTATTACATGAGTTATGCTATGATGTATGATTTATGATCTTGTGGCACATAAGAATGGTATCATTATGAGATGGGTGGGACCTATATCTTCCTCCAATGCATTGTGTAATGATTTATATCTCATGAGATAGACATGGCCATAACGGAAAGTTAAACCAGTTCAGTAATATAGGACTGAAACGAGGAGTGAACTCGGTTCAGAAATGGACTTTGTCCGCTAAGATGGTCTTGGCAATGAGTCTTGAATACTAAGAAATGATTCTATATGATTAAGTGTGTATTACACAAAGTTCCATGTCTTATGTTATTATTATTGGGATTACATTTCACTACTATAATTTATCTCATGTTATGAAATTATGAACTCTTTTGCAGGATAAGATTTCCAAAATGTTTTGTTCTTATGAATATGTTGTGATTGATATTTCTTTTATTTACCCTTACTGAGCATTTGAGCTCACCCTTTTGTATGTTTCCTTTCCCCAGGTCAGGAAGAAGGTTATTAAGTAAGATATGCCAAAAAGAGACTCTAGATATGTTAAAATAAAAGGGAGACAGTGTAGATGATTTATGAACCAGTTGTTTATGTTTCCTAGTTTCTAAAGACACTATACCTCTATGGTCCTTTCATGGTTTTGTTATATTTTGTAATAAGTATGCTTCAATTTTGAAGTAAAAACAATGTATGTAAAGTATGGGTTGTTATTGTTGGTATCAGAGGAAAGGTATAGTCAGCCTTTAGAAACTAGGATGTGAAAGCCTTAGTAAGAACCCTAAGGATATATCTAAGCATAGAACACAATCTTATTGTTTTAGAAATGGCCATGAATAACCTAAGATAAGACCATAAGTGTAAAAATTTATTCTTTATTATGTTTTTTTCCTATTATAATTAGTGTTTCTCACACTATTCTTCTTGGTTTTAGTCAATGGCTGGAACCCGAAGGAATCGTGTTAACATGGAATGCGACATGCAATGCAATGATTGTCCCCCTGAGCAACCAAACATTATGAGAGTTGGAATGTAAAATCTTGTAGCCATATTCACACAACTTTCTCAAGATATGAATCATGCAGGACTTCCAAACAATAAAAGGAAGGAGGAACATTCTATTGAATCTTTCATGAGGCAGCGTCCACCTTCATTCAGCGGGTCTACTGATCCATTAGTTGCTGAACAATGGATCAGTACTACTGAAAAGATATTTTCAGTTTTTCAATGTTCTGAACATGACAAAGCTATCTTAGCAGTGTATCATTTGGAAGGTGATGCTGATCAATGGTGGAATCTTATCAACAATACGAGGCAAAGAGATGAAATTGAGTCCATGGAATGGGACGAGTTCAAGAACTTATTTTTCAATAAGTACTTTCCTCGTATTCTTTGAACAAATATGGAGAAGGAGTTTCTTGAACTAAAGCAAAAGGATGATGAATCTATTGGTACTTACGAAGAAAATTTTACAAGACTTTCAAGGTACGCTTCTGGGATTATTATCCAACCTAAGAGTAAGATCGATCGATTCTTTAGTGGCTTAAAACCAAGTCTTTGAAGGGCTTTAGACAGAAGGGATTTCAATAGCTACAAGGAAATCGTTCGATGTGCTCTCAAGGTTGAGATGAATATTGGAGTAACCCATCAGTCATATTCATTTGATAAGAAGAGGAAAATGGAATTCAAAGGAAAATCTAAAGACCACACTGAAAAGAAGATGACTTTTCCCTTATGCTCAAAGTGTGGAAAGAAACATGGAGGGAGTTGTCTTAAAGGGACAAGTAAATGTTTCAAATGTGGAAAAGAAGGTCATCGGGCATTTGAATGCTGCAATGATGGGAAGAAGATGTCTAGTGATGCGAACAAAGAAAAGACTACATAGAGTGCACCTCCTACACTTCAATGTTACAAGTGCAAGGAAATGGGGCATTATGCTAATCAATGCCCTAATCCAAGGGTTGTTGATGATGATCGATGTAAACAAACTCTTAAGGCTAAATACAAAGGAAAGTCAAATGAAATTTCTATCAGCGATGTGGAGTATGAGAACAAAGTGCTAAAAGGTACACTTACCATCCACTCTAAAGTAGAAAATGTTTTATTTGATTCTGGATCCGCCCACACTTTTATTTCTGAAGAATTTTTTAAGGGTATCCACATTTTACCTCAACAATTAGATGTTGAGTTAGCTGTGACAGCCCCTAATGGCACAACAGTCGCATCAAAAGTTTATAATTCTTCTCCTATTGAAGTTTGTGGGAAATTGATTCCTGTAAAACTTTTGATCCTTCATATAGTGTAATTTGATGTGATTCTTAGCATGGATTGGCTTTCTTTATATGGATCTCATATCAATTTCCAAAGAAGGGAAGTCACATTTCATATTACAGATCAATCTATGATCGTCTATCAATGTAAGGATGAACATAACCTTCCAATAGAAATTTCATCCATCTTATGGGTCTTGATTCCAATAAATGAAGGTTATTTATCTCAAATGGTTGGATAGAAACTCACGATTAATAATATGCCCATTGTACGGGAGTTTGATGATGTCTTTCTGGAGGAATTTCTTGGCCTTCCACCAAATCGTGAAGTTGAGTTTTCAATAGAACTCGTACCATGTGCTTTACCTATTTCAAAGACACCTTATAGAATGGCCTTAATTGATTTTCAGGAATTGAAGAAGCAACTCCAAGAGAATTTTGATAAGGGATTCATACACCCAAGTGAATCACCTTGGGGAGCACCTGTTCTATTTGTTAAGAAGAAAGATGGATCAATGAGACTATGCATTGATTATCGAGAACTTAACAAGATCACTATCAAGAAAAAATATCCTATCACATGCATTGATGACTTATTATACCAACTACGCGAATCTCAATACTTTTCCAAGATTGATCTTCATTCAGGGTATCATCAATTAAGGGTCAAAAGGGAGGATATACCAAAGATGGCTTTCCATACAAGGTATGGACACTATGAATTTATAGTGATTCCATTTGGTCTTACTAATTCCCCTGCTATATTCATGGATCTAATGAATAGAGTCTTTAGAGACTATCTTGATCAGTTTGTAGTAGTCTTTATAACGATATTCTTGTCTATTCAAAGAGCAAGGAAAAACATGGAGATTACTTGAGAATTGTATTGAAGACCCTGAGAAAGGAGAATATTTATGCCAAATTTACCAAGTGTGAATTTTGGCTTCAAAAAGTTTCATTTTTGGGTCACATAATCTCAAAAGAGGGGATATCAGTGGATCCAGCAAAAACAGAGGTTATCGAAAGATGGTCGAGACCAACAACAGTAACTGAGATCCGAATTTTTCTTGGTTTGGCTGGATATTATCGATGTTTTGTGAAATATTTTTCATGATTATCTAATCCACTCACCAGGTTGACTCGAAAAGGAGTTAAGTTCATGTGGATGGAGGAGTGTGAAGAGAATTTCAAGGAGTTAAAAAGAAGGTTATCCAGTGCACCTGTGCTCACACTGCCTTGTAGTGGAGAAAGGTTTGTGATCTATAGTGATAAATCCAAGAAGGGATTGGGTTGTGTTCTCATGAAAAATGATATGGTGATAGATTATTCCTCACAACAGTCAAAAATCCATGAGCAAAATTACCCAACTCATTATTTGGAGTTAGATACGGTAATCTTTGCATTAAAAGTTTGGAGGCATTATCTTTATGGTGAAAGGTGTGATATTTATACTGATCATAAAAGTTTAAAGTATATTTTCACACAAAAGGAGCTGAATATGCGCCAAAGAAGATGGTTGGAGTTGATTAAGGACTACGACTGCTCAATTCATTATCACCCTGGGAAAGCAAATAAGGTGGAAGATGCATTAAGTCGACAAGACCATGCTAGCTTATCCATGATGAGGATCACAAAATATCCAATATTTATGGATTTACAAAGGATGGATTTTGGAATTATAATGGAAGGGGAGAAATCTTATTTTTCTCAAATTAATTTTCAACCATCTATACATGTGAAGATTAAAGAGGCACAAAAAGAAGATGTGGAGCTACAAAATAAGGTGAGAAATGTTCCTGAATTCAATCTTGATTGTGATGGGATAATAAGGTTTAGGAATCGGATTTGTGTTCCTCTCATCCCAGTATTAAAGAAGGAGCTGTTGGATGAGGCTCATTATTCTTCATTATCTATTCATCCTGGAAGCACGAAGATGTATAGAGACCTGAAATAGTACTTCTAGTGGGATGGCATGAAAATGAGATGTTGTTGAATATGTCTCTCGATGCTTGGTTTGTCAGCAAGTTAAAGCTAAGAGACAGAAGTCTAAGGGGATGTTACAACCATTACCCATACCCAAATGGAAATGGGAAAACATTACTATGGACTTTGTCACTGGACTTCCTAAAACATCCAAATTCAATAATGTTATCTGGGTCATAGTTGATCGTCTTACAAAGTCGGCACACTTCATTGCTATTAGAGAGAATTTCTCTCTTGATCAGCTTGCCATGAAATATATATATAAAGGAAGTGGTAAGATTGCATGGAGTACCACTTTCCATTATATCTGATCGGGATCCGAGGTTTACCTCAAAGTTTTGGTGAAGTCTTCAGCATACTCTGGATACATAGTTGAGTTTCATCACTGCTTATCATCCTCAGACAGACGTTCAGTCTGAGAGAACAATTCAAACTCTAGAAGATATGTTAAGAGCTTGCTCTATAGTTTTCAAATGTGGTTGGGATCAACACCTACCTTTGGTGGAATTTTCTTATAATAATAGCTTTCACTCCAGTATTCATATGGCTCCTTATGAATCTCTCTATGGAAAGAAATGCAGGACTCCAACTTGCTAGGATGAAGTTGGGGAAAGAAAGCTATTAGGACCTGATCTTGTTGATGAGATGGAAAAAAGGTCAGATCTATTAAAAAACACATAAGAGCAGCTTAGAGTCGACAAAAAAGTTATGCCGACAACTGAATAAAAGACCTAGAGTTTGAAGTGTGTGATAAAGTGTTCTTACAAATATCTTCTTGGAAGAGAGTAATGAGATTTGGAAATAAGGGAAAGTTGAGCCCTAGGTATATCAGTCATTTTGAAATACTGGATTATGTTGGGAAGGTAGCCTACCGATTGGAACTTCCACCGAATCTCTCTTAAGTTCATGATGTGTTCCATATATCTCTCCTAAAAAGTACATACCCGACCCTTCACATGTACTCAGCTCTGAAGTTGTACCACTAGAGCAAGATCTTTCTTATGAAGAACAGCCGATGGAGATTCTGGATCGTAATGAAAAAGTTCTACGGAACAAGACCACTTGCTTGGTGAAAGTTTTATGGAGGAACCTCCAATTAGAAGAAGCTACATGGGAGATTGAGGATATGATGAGGGAGAGGTATCCTCATATGTTTGTTACAAAGTAAATAATTTTGAGGGTGAAATTCATTTTAAGGGGGGTAGAATGTAACACCTAATATTTTTATGAGAAACGTTTTGTTCTTATGTTATATACATCATCAAAGGAATCTTTCACTACACAAAACACTAGCTTGGCTTGTTTTACACGCAATTACGGCCTTTCTTGATAGCTTTCATTGTACGCAATACCGAGTTTCACTGAACAACGTTATGCTATTAAAATATTATTAAAACAAGCAATTATGAACAGTAATACCCACTTTTTGAAATTTTATAAATTTTATCTTTCAAAATGGACTTCATTTTTGGATTCGGAAAATCAAAATTATCCTAGGGTGAAATTTTGGTATTTTTTTGAAAACTTTCAATTTTTGATGAATAGTGAAAACATTGGGTTACAATTTAAAAAACCGAATTTTTATTTAAATAATTATTTATTTTATTTAATTTAATTTTAGGTCAATATTGATACATAATACCAATATAAGTTAAAATTAATTCATTGGAGTCATTTTATAATAATTTTAGATATATAAAAATTTTATTGAACTTTTCACCGTTTTTTACCCACCTTCTAGGAGAATTTGCAAATTTACATAAAATTTAATTTTACCGATTTTGTGAGTTAAATTTCTAAAATCAAAGAGACACGGTTAATATCAAGGAGTAAACTTTGGTTCAATGAGATGAAAATAATTTTTGGTGAATAGTAACTTTTTTACTTTTATTTACCACGGTTAAAAGTAAATAGGGTAATTAAGGGTAAAAATGATATTATTATTACCCTAAAACATGTCCTAATTATATTGGATAAGTGTAATTCGACCAAAAACAACCATATGAATAAAATATGACCATTTAGACCCACTTGGATTAGATTAGGACATTTAATATTATTTTATTTAAAGAATAGTCAAAATAGTTAAAATCAACGTTTAATAACTAAAACATTTTTAATATAGGGTTATACATAAGATAAATTCGACTATAAATATTCATTAGAAATATAAAAATATTTCCTACATAATGGTATTTTATTTATAATTTTTAGACATTAAATAATATAATTTATTTATGACACAATTATGATGCAGTAATTATCTTATTAATGAAATATTGACATAATTGATGTTATAAATACCCAAATAAATGTAATTTGAGACTTTTTATGAATTAAAATAATTTTATAGGTTAATATGACATATTAGTATTGATTTCATTAAAAATTTTCGAACTAATCATTCTATTATTATTTTCACAAAAATCAATTACCAAATAGTGTCAAAATTGACATAAAATAGTTTTTAAAACAAATATTATATTATTAATTAGTATTTTATTCCTAAAAATCTAAGTTTTGGCCAAATGATTTAGATAATGTTATATATATTAATAATTAACAACTTGGGGTTCGTTTGGCTTGTTATATTAAGTTTATTAACCTTATAGTGTAAGAAAACAAGAAGACGCGGTAAAAGTAAAATTATTTAACTTAAAGTTAAATCTAAATGATAATGTTAAAATAGTAACCTAAACTTGTAAAAATTCTATTGGATGAGAGGATTTTGACCCATCCCCACATTATCTCAGAAATAAATAAATTTGGAACTATTAAGAACCAAATATGACTTTATAATAAAATAATATTTTAAGTTTTCCAAAGGTGCCCCTCTCCTCCCTTATAAAAGAGCACCTCCTCCCTCTCTTCCTCACACCACTTTGAGCCTTCAAGCTCAGCCAAACCCTAACAATTTCTCCTCTCCAATTCCATAGAAACATCCTAGAGGTTCTGGTCTTCTTCAAAGACCATCTTTAGTGCCCAAAGAGGAGGTTAAGAAGAGGTGCGTCAAAGAAGAGGTAATATCCATTACCGATCCTTTCCAATTTCTTTCTTATTCATCTTCTTCTTCTTATTTAGTTGTTTCATTATGAATTAATAATATCAGTATCACTCGTATAATTATATTTTATTTTAAAAATTAAATAACCCTAATTCACCTTCTATCCATCCTATGGAAAACGTAATCACCGCGTGTGCGTACGTACGGAATACCATCTCTACACCGTGGTGTAATCTGTTTTCCACCACCACCTTACTTGGATGGGTATAATGGTGTAAAGAATAACTATATATGATTATTGTAAAGTTATATTTATTCTAAAATAGTATACGTACACTTTAATACAATTGCACGATCATGGGAACGATATCATCGCTCGTGCGTACGTACGGCCTACCGTCTCCACGATGTGATTCGACTTGTTCTACATGATCTTCATTGCATAATGATTATATAAATGAATTTAATGAATAAATATGATATATATTACACTAATATCATTCTGGAAATTAGGTATCTATAACCTAACAAGAAGAATAAGAATTTATTCGACGGAACACGCATAAGAACAAAAAAGCAATAAACACCCGAATAACAAGTAGCAATCAAATATTACTAATAAGAAGCTAAGAATATGACCATATATGTTATCATAACAATGAGTAAGATTATTGAATAATTCAATAACATTATTTAAATCATTATACCGGAGGTTCGGACACGTACGAAGCAAATCGGACCTAAGGTAAGGGAAAATGTCACAATCTCATTTTTATCTGAGATTGTTTGTACTTCAGGATTTACAGGGGAATATTTATCATCCACATCCATGTTTCCTCAATATGTAAAATTATTTCTATCCTCTTACAATTGTTAAATACAATTTTACCCATTGGTGAGTTTTTAGTAAAATATGTGAAAAGAATCTTTTGTCGTTTTTAGTATGAGGTACTTTTGACTTTTCCGGCCAAAGTATAAGAAGAATGTTTTTCTTTAACTTATATGGCATGAATGGATTTTTAGAAAATTATTTCCATGAAGCTTCCTTTAAAATTTTTCAAGTTTATATTTAATTAACTTCTTTTAATTTAAAATTTTATGACATGTTAAGAAAGGAAAAATGTTTTTGTAGTAGAAATGATATTTTCCTCAAGAATGGTGCTCAAGTGTTTTACCAAAATTATTTTCCATCTAAGATAATATAGGGTTCTGTTTCTATCCCTATTTTTATATTGATTTTATTATGTTATGATGGAATTATTTTTATGATGTCCTTTTTATCTTATATGAATTATGTTATGATAGCATGATGTTTAAGAATCTCATTTTTATTACATGGGTTATGCTATGATGTATGATTTATGATCTTGTGGCACACATAAGAATGGTATCATTATGAGATTGGTGGGACATATATCTCCCTCCAATGCATTGGGTAATGATCTATATCTCATGAGATGGACATGGCTGGAATGGAAAGTTAAACCAGTTCAGTAATACAGGACTGAAACGAGGAGTGAACTCGGTTCCGAAATGGACTTTGTCTACTAAGATAGTCTTGGAAATGAGTCTTGACTACTAAGAAATTATTCTCTCTGATTATGTGTGTATGCCAAAATGTTTCATGTCTTATGTTATGATTATTGGGATTACATTTCACTACTATGATTTATCCCATGTTATGAAATTATGATCTCTTTTGCAGGATAAATTTCCAAAATGTTATGTTCTTATGAATATGTTGTGATTGATGTTTCTTCTATTTACCCTTATTAAGCATTTGAGCTCACCCTTTTGTATTTTTCCTTTCCCAAGGTCAGGAAAGAAGGTTATTAAGTAAGATATGCCAAAAAGAGACTCTAGATATGATAAAATAAAAGGGAGACAGTGTAGATACTTTATGAACCAGTTGTTTATGTTTCTCAGTTTCTAAAGACACTATACCTATACAGTCCTTTCATGATTTTGTTATATGTTGTAATAAATATGCTTCAATTTTGAAGTAAAAACAATGTATGTAAAGTATGGGTCATTATAGTTGGTGCCTGCTTAGCCTCATATTTTCTATATGATTTGCTATATAAAGCACTTAGACATATTGTGAGTTAAATTGCCTAATGAGCTATGCATAGATAGAATCCTTTCATCACTGCCTAAATTAATCTCTAGATTCATTTTGAATTACTACATGAGAAATAGCACGAGGTATATTTTGAAACTTCTTACTCTCATTCACCAAGTTGACAAGGACATGGGATCCTGAAAAAAACCCATAGTTATTATAGTGAAAAAGAAAAGGAAGAATAATGAAAAGGATCCCAAGAATCATATTATGTATAAATCTCTCAATATCCTTCCTTCTAAGAAGAATAAAATCCAAATATAGGTGAAGGAAAAAATATATAGTATGTTTTACATGTGGAAATTTAGGAAACAAAAAAGAAGAACTACACCAAAAAGTAAGGAGAATATAAAGGTGTGTATGTTATCAAGGGTAATATTTCTATATATACACATGAGGTATTAGATACATATTTTGGTGCTCAAATTTGTATCCAAATATAGGAACCACGTACATATTGAAAGATTTCCAGAGGTGATGTGGATATTTGATCAGCCAATAGAGCATGACTTTCTACTTTAGATATAGGAGACTACCACCTTCCACTACCTACCGGAGTGATTTTTATTTTATAGAAATATCATTTTGTTCCAATTTTTACTAAGATTTTTATCTCTTTTTCTTTCCTTGATATGGATATATTTATTATCAAATTTATAAATAAATAATTCTTATTTTACAAAGACATAATTTATTATGGTATGGAACGACTAACTAACAATCTTTATGTATTAATTTACAAAAACCAAATATTGTAAATAGATAGAAAATCATGTTTTCATGACTCATATAACACCCTTATGTGAAATCATAATCATGATCTTCTAAATGAGAATCATCTAACAAATCTCTATCAAGATGGTTATTTAGTCTCTTTTAAGCATACTTGGTGGGTGGGAAATAGAGTCGTGAATGCTTTGTATTCTCAAGGGTCTCTGAAGGAAACTCTTATTATTTATTTTTATACTAGCTCGCTTCCCCAAGATTGTGTGATCATTATAAGGGAAGACACCTTACATCTTCATAACTTTATTCCTCCTTGATTTTCTAAGGTGTGGCCATTATTCGAATAAAATCCCATATTTTTTGTGTGAGTGTGAACAGAGGAATTTTACATTACTTGACATAGTAAGGTTGATGATGATTCATGTGGATATTTCATTATCCTATTGGGGATATTCATTACAAACTACTGCAAACACATGAAATTTAGTACCAACTAAAGTGGAAAACGGAATTCCCATCGATTTATGGAGTTAAAAGAAACTCATTTTTTCATATACACATGTATGGGAATGTGAGAAATTTTTTAAGGACACCTTTGAGAACAAATTAGAACCCATAGGCATTAACTATATACTTATAGGATATCCCAAGGAAACTAGGGAATGTTATATATATAACCCCTCATACAAGAAAGTGATTGTTAAAAAACAAGGCATATTTCTTAAGAGGGAGAACATCCCCAAGAAGGATAGTAGGATAAATATAGACTTAAATTAATTTGATGATCAAGATAAACTATAATTATTATAGGAATAGATTCCATGGGCCCCATGGAATAATTTATTCATGAAACAAAAGTACTGCGTATGAGTATTAGAGAGGTAAGAGAACAAAAAAGATATGTTTTTCTATCCACAAAAGATGGTGACCCAATATTGACTGAAAATAAAGAACCTATCACCTAAAAAGAGGCAATAGAGAGCTCATACGCTGTAAGATAAAAATAATCCATGGATTATGAGATAAATTCCTTGTATCATAATTGAGTCTGATTTGTGGTCGATCCACTAGTTGATGTAAATATCGTTGGGTGTAAGTGGTTATTAAATAGAAAAATGGACATGCAAGGTAAAGTAAACACCTGAAAAACATGAATAGTGGATAAAGTATTTAAACTGCATCAAGGAATTGAATATAAAAAAAACTTTTCTTCAATCTATATGTTAAATCAATCAGAATTATACATTATATAGTAGTTTATAAAGATTATAAAACTTGGAATATGTATGTCAAAATAGATTTCCTTAATAAAAACCATCAAGAAGATGTCTATATGACACAACTAAAAGTTTTTTTTATTCCAAGAAATGCCAAATTTTTTAAGAGATCCATTTATAGATTGAATCAAGCATTTGGGTCATAGAAAATTTGGTTCAGTGAAGCTATAAAATAATTTGGTTTCATTAATAATGGATGTGAGTCGTACTTTTACAAGAGTTTCAAGTAGAATGTGATAATTATCCTAGTAGTATATGTCAATAAAATATTACTTATAGGAAATTAAATAATAGACTTATAGATAGTTAAGTACAAGTTAAACAAGTGCTTCTCTATGAAGAAATTAGGTGAAGCAGCCTATATTCTAGGGATCAAAATCATTTATGATATATCCAAAGGAATTATTCGATAAATTCAAGGTATATAGATTGAATAAATACTAAATATATTAATAATGGAACATTACAATAGATGTTTAATTTAAGTGTCCCATGGTATACATCTTTCCAAGAAATTATTTCCTCAAACATAAGAGGAGAAAGAGATAATGAGTATGATCTCTTGTTCATCTATGATAGGATCAATCAGGTATGTCATGTTACATACTTGAATTAATTTTTTATATTCCTTGAGCATGGTATCCAGATATCAAGTTAATTTGGGTGAAAAGCACTGGTCTGTTATTAATGTTATTCCCAATTATCTGAGAAGAAATATGGTTATGTTCTTTGTTTATGGAAGAAAGAAGGAGCTAGTAATCAGGGGTTATATTGATGTTATCATTCAAAAATATCATAATGACATGAAGTTAAAGTTAGTATATATCCTGAATCTCAATGGATGAGTTGTGATCTACAATAGTTCAAAGAAGAAAATTTTCATTGATTCTGTAGAGGATTTTCATCATATAGAAGATTTTGATGTAGCCAAATAAGCTATTAAAATTCACAACTTTTAAAATATCTTGATGTAGTACCTATAAGTAAATACCCTAGAACATTATATTGTAATAATAATATATTAGTGGATCTCATAAAGGAGATAAGGACATACTAACAAACACAACACATATTCAAGAAGTATCACATGTTGAGTGATTTTTCTCAAAGGGTTGAAGTTGCAGTAAAAATAGTTTCCACAGGAGAAAACATAGTGGACCCATTGAAAAAAATCATTATCTCAACTGAAGCAAGAGTATCAGGTGAGAGATAGTAGACTGAAGGTTATTAGTAGTTGAATCTAGTGTTAGTGGGAGTCTGCAAGAGTTAGCTCCCTAGAACCAAATTCTATGTACTTTATGATTACCATTATTAATTGTTTTAAATATTAATAAACTTATTATCAAATAATTACTTCTATTCTATGTGACATAGTATGTGATAATATCGTAAGAGTAATTGTCACATAGAAATGTTATAATAGTTCCCAGTAATGATGAGAACCCAAACATGTCACGATGGTATTCTTAAATATATATTCTATAGCTAGATGATGTCATTTGATAGAACATATATGATATATTATATCAAAGGTAGAGAATTATAGGACTTTGATCCACTTTCTTATGGTGTTCTCCCTTGTTAATTTTCAGTGTAGGAGATTATGAGAACAAGACCCACCGGTAGGAAATCCACATTTATATTTTTCATTGGATGATCCTATGTTTTCATGTCTATATTGATACTTAGACTTTAATATTATTATTAATGGATATTATTATTTGTGTACTTTGATGTATTGATTAAACGAGTGGAGAAATATTTCTTAACAAAGTAGGATACATTGGATGCGTCATGGGTGATATTGAATTAATAAAAAATGTGAGAGAGGATTTGTCCCTACTATTATTTAACAAATGTTAATATTTAAGGTCAATTGATGGGAATAAAATAGCTTAAATAAATCCAAGGCCATATTATTCTACATGAAGGATCATTTTTTAAAATTAAATGAAAGAGACAATGAGAACATAGGTTTATGACACCATCATGAAACCTACTTTATTATAGATATCATGATAAATGGATTGTCTTACACAGTAAGTTTCAGTATGATGTTGTATGTTATTATGACATTAAATTATTTCTCTATGGGTGTTTGGGTTTGTTTCTAGACACTAACCTTGGACATTAGATAGCTCCTCATAATGCCACTGAGAAAGAGGCCTAGAAGGTCACACGCTAAGTGTATCCAGAGCCTCAGTTAAATATAAAATATTATTTATTATTTAACATCTTGAATAAATATTATTCTCATACATGGTTTAATAGTAATTCATGTTTACTTGATTGCATATATTTAGGCACTAGTTATTCGAGAGAATATTTGTGAGTAGAATATTTTATAAATATTATTTTTCTATTTAGTTAATATAATATTTATTTATTTTGGTGAATAACACAATGAAATTTATTTATTAAATAAATAGTCATTATTAAAGACTTGATAAATATTTTGAAGTAATAATGGACCAAGACTAAAGGTATGGTGAGAAATAATATATTTTAAATATTAATTAAATAAATTTTAAATAATATATTTCAGAAATAAAAATTAATTAATTCACTGGTTTTATGTTTTTCAAAAAATAATATTATTATGATTATTATTATTATTGACATGGGGTTCTGTGGGGATTAAGAAAATAATAAGGGTTCATGTGCAATTATTATTTTCTAACCCTAGTACTATTTAAACTCAAATGTATTATTTTAAGCCCCAAGAAAATGGTATCCATTTGTTTTTTTATAAACAACAACTCTGAAAACTACTCTCACGCCCTAGAGATATCCTCTCTAAGAACTATCGCAAGAACAGAGTGATCCTCCTCCTCCCACCCCTCTCAACTCTAAAGAGATTAAGGAGAGTCCTTCTTTGAAGTGATTTTCATAGAAATCAGAGACAGAAGGTTCAAGCATTATAATCTTTTGCGCTAGCACACGAAGATTCCTACGGCATCACTCAAAGGTTCACGGTGCATGTGTAGATCACTGTTAGAGGGAATCTATACTTGATTCCTATATCGCAACAATGGTAAAATGTAGAGACCTTATCTGATTCACTAACGAAGAATGAATTTATCACAAGGTAATTCTTTAACAGCTAAAATTAATTATAAATCATTATGTGATGATCCTATGTTTGGTTCCTGTATTCTCATGCCAATTAATATTTGATTAAATTTCATTGGCCATGGTATTATTCCTCATTTACATCTTGTATTAATCATTGATTGTAAAAATAATTTGAGTTAGGAATTCCTCTACCAATGCTTTCGCTACACCGAGAACCTACCGATTCAACCTCATCATCTGACTAGGGATGTAAATAAGATTAATGTTTAAAATGAGAAGCTAATAGATTACTTATAGGATTTTTATTATTCATATTGAACCTATCAAGAACTTTCTCAATTTAACTCTTTTAACCAAATATATGATCCCCAAATTTATGTTCCTCTATATCTCCAGGCCAAGAATTTTATTTACATATCCCAAATATTTCATTTCAAATTCTAAATTCAAAAAATATTTAATCAATTTAATCTACATATTAACAATATTTACAATCAACATGTCATCAATATAAATAATTAGATAAAAAAATGACCAATTATAACATTGCTTAAGATAAACACAACAATCATAACCACACCTTCTAAAACCATGTGAGTTTGTAAAATAGAAAACCAATTATTCCACTGTATGAGTTCTTTTTCTAGGTGAAAAGATATTATTTCAAATAAAATACATATTATTACTTACCTAAAACTTCAAAATCTTATGGTTGTTTTATATAGATATCCACCTCAAGCTCTCCATGAATAAAAGTTTTTTCGCATCCAATTTCTCCAACTCAAGAATATGCATATCCATAATACCCAACAGAACTCAAATAGAGCTATGCTTTATAAACAAAGAGAAGTCATCTATAAATTTAATACTGAGAACCTGATTGTAACCTTTAAAAACTAACAATGCTTTATATCTTACTCCTTTAACTACTAGGATTCCTTTTTTCTTATTAAACACCCATTTTTAGCGGATAGCTTTCTTACCCTTAGGAAATTTCACCAACTCCCATGTAAATTTTTTTTGAAGAGACACGATCTCTTATTTTGTAGCTAGAATCTATATACATGAATCATTACAACTATCTATATATGAATAATTCATAGGTTATTCATTTGATTCAATATCTTCATCCACATTTAGTACATAAGCAACTGAGTCGGTCTTAGCATACCTCTAAGGAGGACTAATCTTTCTTTTGGCCATTTATTTTATAATAGAATACTTTGATGGTGGTGAGGAAGGAGAAATGTCACTTTACATCTTAGAGATATCATGATATGAGGAATTTGATGCAAAATCTCACTAAAAATCAACTTCTACATGAGTGATAGATTTATGTTTTCTCAAATCATCGAAAAGTGAGGGACTTAGCATAAAATTCTCATTAAATATTACATTTATTCTTATAATAACTTTGTTTCTTTGAGGAAACCACAAATTTTATCCTTTTAACCCTTGATTTATAACCAAGAAAGATACACTTTCTATATCTTGGTTCTAATTTTCCATTATCTACATGAGTATAATTATAACATCCAAATATTTTCAAATCAGAGTAAGATATAGAAGTATCAGACCATTCCTCTTATAGATTCTTCTTTCCGATAGTAGTTCAGGGAGATATATTTATTAGCATAGATACATTTATTTCACATTCAAACCAAAATAATTTGGGAAAATGAGGGTTATATATCATAGATTGTACCTTCTCCATCAATGTCATATTCATGCGTTCTTTCATGCCATTTTATTACAGTGTACTAGGACTATCAAATGCATCAAAATTCCTTCTACTCTGCATAATAAATTAAATTAATGAGAAAAAAAATCAATGTCATTATCAATGAAAAGTTGATTCACTCTTCTCTTAGTTTTATTTTCAATCATAATCTTCCATTTTATAAAATTTTCAAAGACTTAATTTTTTACTTTAAGAATAAAACCCATGATTTCCTAGATAAATAATCAATAACGGTATGCATGTAGCTTGCACTGCCTTTGGAAGGAACTCTAGTTTGGCCTCAAAGATCAAAATGAATATAGTCAAGTGTCCCTTCTTAATTATGAGTTCCCTTTATAAAGATAACACTTTTTTCTTCCCAAATATACACTTCTTAGAAAATTACAACTTAACTATACCCTGACCATCAAAAAGAAATCTATTTCTTAATTAAATATTTCCCTTTTGACTCATATGCCCAAGTTTTAAATGCCATAATTTTGAAATATAATCATCAGATAAAAGTGTAGAAATAGCTACATCATCATTGACAGTTGAACCTTGAAGAACATATAACCTACCAAAATTTTTATTCACATTCATCACAACAAATGATCCTTTACTAACCATTAAAACTTTACCTTTTTGGTGTACTTCTATTCATTTGTATCAGTAGTACTAAAAGAAATTAAATTTATTTTTAGGTTAGAAAAATGCTTCACATAAGTAAGAGTTATCATAATTCCACCAAACATCTTGACTATGATGATTACAATTTTATCAATCCCACAAGACACATTTTTTTCCATCAAAATAATCTCTTTTTCACAATTTCGTCTATTGAAAACCATTACCAATTGGGACACATATGAAATGTCATGACCCAACCCCTAGGGCCCATGCTATGACTACCCCAAGAACACCTTCCATAGGCCAGGGGTTGGCGACTAGCACCGAAAGCATATTCCCTGAAACGGAAAGACGTTTCCTTTAAACCTGTACAAGCACACAGATCAGGATGCTACAAGATGCAACCACGAAGTAAACTACTATAGTAAAAGAGTGATGAAATTAAAGGGGATGTAATACAAGCCCAACTAAAAGGTACAAGTACAACTGAAAATAGAAAAGATCTCATGGATCATCCACTAAGGATCCTATCTGAATGGTGGGTACAGATCGCCTCTACAGCACCCCACGTCTGCATGTCTCCTCCTCAAACCACCTAGTCCTGGATCCCTCAAACCTCAACCCAACTTCTCGTCTTCTGTACAATACACAACAAGGTTCAAATGAAGCTCTTGTAGGGGTGAGTATAACAATACCCAGTAGGGACCCTGATACCCCTGAAGGTCTCTCAGAATTCCCCAAAGGAAATCCAAAAATCATGATTTCAATCACAAAGCACAAAGAAATAGACACAGCTTAATTAGATTCTATGCTCAAACTAGGTATTAGTAAATTAAATAAGTATAGATGATTAGTCGCAAAGCTAGATCATGTTATTCTTTCAAGAGGCATTGCGGCTGACCTTACGGAGTCTGAACCACATAGGATCGATAGGTACTAACCCTCGCAATGACCCACATAGGATCTGATCTGCCCAGGATCGATAGGTAACTAACCCCCACTGACCCAAATAGGATCTAACCTACCTAGATTCAATAGGTAACTAACCCCCACTGACCCACACAGGATCTGACCAACACAGGATCGATATGAATTGAACCACGATGGGCCACTCAAAGGCTAATCCTCGTCGAGTCGTGAGGTGCTAATCTACACAGGATTTCTAGGTGCAGATCCACACAGGACCGCTAGGTGATAATCCACATAAGACTGCTAGGTGCTGACCTACACAAGATCGCTCGGTACTAACCTCCGTATGATCTGTCTCCAACCTCCGCCTCACTGCCAGCCACTGGATTCCTCACACCAGGTATGCTTGAGTTCCATAGAGTCTACCACTCAAGATATTGTTCATACCTCGGCCACTACTAAGATCTGAAAAGGAGTACCCCAAAGGATCACCATGTCTAAATAGTTCCAACGCAACAGACGGTGCATCAATCGAATGCTCGGTCTGTGAGTTATAAGCGTTTTTTCTCTGGGGGCCTGGTTGGATTCGAGTTCGATCCAACTCGGCCATACTCTAACTATTTCCAAAACACAAGTGGAGTATACCAAAAGGATCATCATAGTACAAGTATCCTAGCACCGTAGATGGTTCATCAAATAGATGCCAGGTTCTAAAGATATGACAATTTAAGTGTTTCGGGGCCCAGTTGAGCCCGGGTGCGGTCCGACTTGGTCAGACCGACCCGGTCCAACCCAAACTAGGCTAGGACGAAGCAGGATCAGCCCAAAAGGGGGAAGCCCACAAGGGGGCAGCCAGTAAGGGGGCAGCCTGCAAGGGGGCAGGCCAGCAGGGCGATGGCCCGCTAGGGCGGCAGCCCAGTCTGAGGGGGAGTGTGGCCCGGCCCGAGGTGGGGCGTAGTCTGGTCCGAGGGGGAGCACGTCCTGGCCCGAGGTGGGGTATGATCTAGTTCGAGGGGGAGCATGGCCCGTTGTGGGGGGTTCTCCCTAGACGGTTCGGGGGGTGTGACCCCTCGGTCTTCCAAACTCCCAAACGACCAGGAGGCCATTCGGTTTGCGAAGCGGCGGCACCGCGTCGGTGTCGCTCAATCCCCACAGAACCCACTGGAGGCACAGGTTTAGGGTCCCTACTAGGTATTTTTATACTCACCCCTACATGGGATTCGTCTGCACCTTGTTGTGTCTTGTGCAGACGACGAGCAACTAGGCTGAGGTTTGAGGGAGTTAGGACCAGGCGGTATGCAGAGGAGATAGGCAGACGTGGGGTGTTGTGGAGGCAATATGTACCTACCCTTCATATAGGATCCTCAGTGGACGATCCAGGAGCTCTTTTCTCTTTTTAGTTTTACTTGTACCTTTCAGTTGGGCTTGTATTCCAGCCCCTTTACTTTCATCACTCTTTTACTACAGCAGTTTACTTCATGGTTGCATTTTGTTGTGTCCTGATCTGTGTGCTTGTACAAGTTTAAAGGAAATGCCTTCCCATTTCAGGGAATACACCTTTCGGTGCTAGTTTCCAACCCCTAGCCTATGGAAGAGGGCTTGGGGTAGTCCCAACATGGTCCCTAGGGTATGGGTCATGACAAAGTGGTATCAAAGAGAGGATAAAATATTTGAATAAATTCACTTGAATTTAAAACAAGAATCAAACCCCTACCTCTTAAACCCATTGGAGAACGTTTGTGCTTGAAGGTGGATCGGTGATCTTTATTCCCGATACAGGGTTCCAACAATGTCTCTTGAATGTTATCCTTCGGTTTGGGATTTCAGTGTCTCTTGTCACTGCTCTCCGGAACAAGCTCTGTCCTTCAAGGGTTTGGCGTCTCAGTACCCCTTCATCACTTCATTTCTTGGCAAAGTTATGTCGATTCCCCTCCCCAGGCTCCATATAAATAGGAGAGGGGGATGGTAAGTAATGACGTTGGTAATTAATGGTGGCTCATTGATTATGAATCTTTCCAAATCTCCAACAATACTGTTATATAGGAATGAAAGGTCAATCCATTTAATGACTTGAAACATCATTGGTCCCACACTCCATTTCTCTATTGGAGGATATGAAAGAAAATAAAATAATAAAATAATTTTATTTCATTTCTTTTAAAAAATCCCAAAACTTAAATTTTTTCACCAGACCTACTGCGGTCAAAGTAAAGTCTCCTTTAAGTGAATCTCATTGTTGCGGATTCAATGGTGCCCTCAGATTTTTAATCCAAGCACCAGTTCAAAATTTAGAAAACTTCACTCGTACATTTACTAGAAGTACCTTAAAAATGTTCATAAATTCTTTCCAAGTACACCGAGCCTTAGAATCACGCACCGTCAATTTTCGCAGACTCGTAATAATTCTATATAATTAAAAAAATTACCTAGAAAAATCCAGGTCTTTACATGAAAATTACATATTGAATAAAGAATCTGATTATCACACAATTTGGATTCACTATTAGAAACAACCAAAAGTTCCCCATTCACTATTATTATCCTCTACTACATTGGATTCAGTGGAATTTTATTATTTTTTCCTTTATGATTAATAAGTCCCTTGGTATTATTCCTATTTTGTAGATTTAAACATTTAGATATAGGATCCCCTTTTTTATAATAATTTAAGTTATTATATTTATTTTCAGATTTTGAAGTACCCTTTTCTAGAAAAAATTTTCTTTCACTTGTTCTTACTCTAACAATCAAACCCTCTGTGTGAGATTCAGAACGAACCCAAGGTTTTTTTTTTCTTATTCAAAAAAAACCCTCACAAATGTCATCATGAATAAGTGTATCATGACTATAGTTAATTATATCTTTAAAGATCACATATGAAGGAGGAAAAAAGCATGAAAAATTTAAATCAAATCTTCTTCATCATATTTTACCTCTATATTTTCCATATAAGAAACAATTTATTTAAAAACTACTAAACTACTACAAAACTGGATTTATCCAGTGTGAAGATTTATCTACACTAGATAAAACGGCTGATAAAATCCCCCTTTATCAGTGCTAGTTAAATCACTAATAAAGGAATGCCTTTATTATCATTAAAAAATGAACTAATAAAGGGGGGACTTTATCAATGCTAATAAAAAGTGCTGATAAAGAGAGGCATTTATCAATGTTACTAAAAAAGTGCTGAAAAGGGGGCTCTTTATCAGTGCTAGAAAAAAATCATTGATAAAGGCTATGTTTCATAAAAAAATATTTCATTAAAAATTATATATTAATATATAAATATATTTATATTGATATAAATATAATATGTGTTTTTTAAATATGTTTTAGATAAGGATAAATAGTCATTTACACTTAATATATAATATATTTAATGAAAATGGAATATAAAATATTTAAAAAATATTATTAATTAATAATTTTCTAATTATTATCAAGTAATATTCATTTAATAATAATGTTATGATATAAAAATTAAATGAATTAATGAACAGGGTAAGCTAAATTGAAAATGTGACTCGAACTTTAAACGGTCATAATTTTTTATCCTGGTGTTCGTTTGATCTCTACCACATATCAAATCGAAGACTACGATGAGCTCTACGTATTGGTAACCCAAGAGAATCCTCAGTCACAATTTTTGAGGCCAAAAAAGGCCCCAAAGTCCTCCAAAACTGAGTTTTTAGTCAGGGTATCCCAATTTTTTAATATTCTATGGAATTTTAGCCTCATTTAAGGGGGTCTTATTATATTTTCTGTAGATAATTAATTTATTCTTAGGGATTACATTCATATTAATATAATGTTTTTTAAATTTTATCATTTTTTACAATGTAGTTTTATTTATAATAAAATATATAAAAAATATATATTTTTGTATATAGTCAAACATCAAAAATTAAATTCATAAATAAATATGTAAACATATTTACAAATAAAATATATTTCTAAATATATAAATGTTGTTAAAATGAACACACACACACATATATATTTGTGTGTGTGTGTATATATAAACACACACAAAAAGATATTTTATATATGTATTTAATATATATATATATATGTAAATATATATATATAATTAAATATATATTTGTAATTAAATATATATAAATATATTGATATTTCATAAAATATATAACATAAAAATATAGGGGAGTGTAAAAGGTGTGGGCGCATGAAGGAGAGGTCTTAGGTTCAAAACATGCTAGAGTCAGGGTTGCACGTAAGAGGCTAGAATTATATAAAGAAATGATAAAGGGGGGATTTCCTAGGAAAGTGGGAACTACTGATAAAGTGGGGTGGTAAGTGGTGATAAAAGGTGGGGTGGTAAGAGGTCTGAACTAAAATAATTTTATCCCCCTTTATCAGTACTTAAAAAAGCAATGATAAAGGGGTCCTTTATGAGAACTAAAAAAGTACTAATAAAGGAGGCCTTTATCATCACTAAAAAAGCACTAATATGATCCCCCTTTATTATCATTGAAAAAAGAACTCATAAAGGTTCACTTTATCATCACTAAAAAAAGCACTGATAAAGTTCCTCTTTATCAGTGCTAAAATAAAGTACTAATAAAGGATTACTAGAACTTTTTTAGCACTGTAAAAGGGGAACTTTATCAATGATTTTTGGGAGTGATATTAAATCCATCCCTTCAATATCACTCACATTATAAGAACTTTTAAAGCACTAATAAAGTCCTTTTACTAATGGTGTTAAAGGTAAAATTTATACTATTGCTAAATGATCTATAATATATGTACCTTCCAACATAAAATGGGAGTATATCCCCAACTTCATACAAAACAATTTTGGTAATTCTCTTCATTATACAAAGATGCTCCAATTTTATCCATTACATAGTAACATTTTTCTCTTTTAAAACATCCTGCAAAATTTAATTCGACAGATGCAGTTGGATTTGTGAGAGAGCCTTATGATCCTTGCATTGATTTTCCTTCACAATCAATGATTTTGGTATATTTCCAAATCTCATCAATGCATTATCTAGACCCATTTGTGTGGTATTATCCCACAACTTAGCCATACCATTACAAAAAATTGGTGTTTTGATCCAAAATTTGAATACTGAACTTTATGTTTATCATTACAAGAAATATAATTATGATCATGAAAGTAGATCGGATCTTCAATGTTCTCTAGATGCTAAAAACCATATCGGATCTAGTGTTGATCAAACCAAGTTCTCTAATACCAAAATGTTTTGAAAATCGGTGAATGAATAGTCACAAAAACAAATCAAAAGGAACACCTATATATTACATGGAAATCTCAAAATAGGAAAACCACTAGAAGAGGGAGAGATGAAAATCCACTATGAAGTTGAATTTTATAGGATTCCCCATACGGCTACAGAACAACATATAAATAGGGGAAATGTTTTCCCCATACTAATTGAGAGATTTTACCCGCATTAATAGAGGAGTTATTCTCTACATTAATGGATAAAATAAATGAGGTTTAAAAACATTTGTGGTAGCATATGTAAACTGTTGAAAAGGATTCGGGTCATGAAACCAACGGAGACATACATATACATATATTTATAAACACACACATACATATTTATTCAAAAATGAATATATATATATATATATATATATATATATATTATGAAAATAAAATTGAAAATAATTTTATATTATATTATTATTTATATTTTTAAATATACATTTCATATGTAAAAATATTTTAATATATTTATATTTTTATTTGTATATACTATATATTAATATATTTTATAATATAGATATATAACTAGATAACTATATTATTATATATAAATATATAAATAAACACACACATATATAATTATAAATATATGTATGTATATGCATATTATAAAGTATATGATATGAAAATAAATATATATCTTTAAATATAAACTATATTTAATGTATTTATATATTTATTTATATAGTTATTATTATTATATTTTATAATATATATTTACAAAAAAACATTTTTTGTATTTCCTTTTACCATGCCATTGTAAATATATATATATTTATATATAATTATAATTAAGCATATAATTATAAATAAATGTGTTCGTGTGGTATTTATATAAAAATATATGTTTTTTTATATAAATCATATTTAATAAAATGTAAATATATATATATATATATATTATGCCTCTTAATTTTTATATATGCTAAAAAAGCATTGTTAAATAATATTCTTTATCATTGCTAAATAAAATCACTAATAAAGGTGACTTCTATTAGTATTAAGTAAATTGTGATAAAGGATGGCATTATTGGGTTATCATGCGCATAGACTCAGGCCCATTAGCTAATTCCTTCTCTATGGAAACATGGGATGCCTCCATATCTTCATCCCATAATATGTCCCACTCACCATCCCATGTGGCAAAGAACTCGGTATCCTCAATGTACATCATGCGATGAACCTCTCTAGATGACATGAACAGGTAATTATGAGTTCCACGATAATAGAACTCAGGTTTTTTCAGGTTCCATAGAGTTTTTTATGTGTTTTCTGAAAAAAATGTATAGGTTAGAAAATCTATGTTATAAAGGCAATAGGCACCATGTCACCTTTCGACATAACAGAAAGGTGGTAGGGGCCCTTTCACCTTTCAGTAAAAAAATTAATTTATTTATACGTGTTTTTATATTTATAAATATATAGGTTCATATTTTATGATTAATAAGTATATTGTTTTCGTTTTATGTTTTTTATAATTATGTCATTAATATTTGAAAGTGAAAATGTTATGTTTTTAGGAAATAGCTTTTGTAACATGTAAATAATATTTTACTTATGATATTTATTATTATTTTATTTTTAGTTGTGTTTTATTTTCAAGTATGTTCTCAAATGTATCATTTCTTGCTAATCTATCTAATCTAATAATTTTGTTTCTTGTGTATCTTGTTAGAAATTACTTATACATGGTTTTATTCTTCATTTTTTTTAGTTAAATACTACTTTTTGTCATTATTATATAACTATAATATTATTATTCATTATAAATATTTAAATTATAAATATATATATATATATATATATATATTATTTTGTTATATACTTACTATACAGTTTTATTTTAATCTTTGAATTCATTTGTTTCAATAAAACTCATAAGAAACCAAAGTACAGATTGAATAAAGGACATGTAAACTGTAGATTTTTATACATCCATCATTTCTAGCTCAACATTTTTTTATTCTATTCATGCATATTATTATGTTATATTACTCTTTTTTTGGATTATGTAATTCATCATATTCTTTAGAAATATAATATATTAGTAAAAGGTGTAGCTCGAGTAGAAATCATTCATTTTAGTGAGGTTTAATATCTTAGGTTAGTTTGAATCTATAATGTTCCAACTTCATCAATGTTTTATTGAAAATTAATTTTAATATTGTTTTAATTCATTAAAATGGTATTTATAATATTTTTATAAATTCTTTTCATTTTCAATTATTTATTATATTTATAAAAAAATTATTTTCAACAACTTTTTAGATGCTTCATATATGTTTTAAATTTTATTTATATTATTTTTATAGTTTATATTTTATAATCATTTAAAGTTTCATACTTGAAATTTAATAAGTGTTTCTATTTTATAATTAGTTGACTTTGAAAGCTTATAAAATATAAATCATTACTAAAATATAAATGAAAAATGAAATTGTGGCTAAAAATGTAAAAATGGTTGATTGTAAACAAAATTTATTCATTTTAATAGACATAAATAATATATATAAACAATTACAATCAATGACTAGGGTGAGGTTTTGTCCCACATGGTGGTTTTTGAATCTAACACTCGTATCAAAATCACTGAGCTACGAGGTGGGGTGGAGTCTAATGCCCTAGAGAGGGCTGATCCTCGAGCACTAGAACATCGACCGTCACATGATCCACATGTGTGTCAGTGGGAGGAGGTTTTAACTGGATGTCATATTTTGCTCTTGATCATTCTACCACTAGTGTAGTAGAAGGACCCACCATCATTGCAGGGGAAAACCATATAGGTTGTGAATAATCTAGAACCTAATCTAGAGAAAATTGAGGATATCCTATCAAGAAAGATGGATCACGTGCCTCCTAATACACATCCACAATAGGTTGTGGTTGGACTACTAGATGGATGACCTCTACCTGTAGAATAGGTGCGGGATCATGTGCAGCATGATGCAGTCAACATCATCATCATCATAGCTCCTCAACATCAACAGCTGCTGGAGAAGATTTTTGAGCATGAACCTCCACTCTCTGGGATGGACGATTAAATATGCTCTTGTGAATCACATGATAAGACTGCATCAACCCCAGTGTTGTAGCATGGATCTCTACTAGGCTAGAAACCTCCTCCTCCACTTGATCAAACATGTGGATAATCTATTGTACTCCAGTATACTATAAAGAGATTCAAAATGAATTAGAAAATAGTGAAATAAAAAAACTAATGGAAATTTATTAACTTACCATATCATGAAGCCCTCCTCCATATCGAGTGAGATACAGTATAGACTTCATCCTATACCATGGATCATACTTGTCCTGGTCTAAAAGATGTAATCACTTCGTAGGTACACCCTTGATACAAAGCACTGCTCATCTACCCTAGAGGTTGATATACTCGGCATGCCGTCAGTGCCAGCCCTCATCCTACCTCCCTGTCACCTTCATGTTATGAATCCTCCATGTCAATCTCGGTATAAATGAAATGGGATGAAGACATATAAATTGGCGCATGACCCTATTAGTCTAGTACCACTTAATAATATTAAAGTAAATGAGTGGAAATACATCCATAGCATCATGAAGTCCAGTAGTGCAGTATGCTAGAAACTGGTTTAATAAATCCTAGTATGGAATGAATGAAATCTGAAATAACATGTGATATTTTTCTAAAAAAATATTTACTAAAAACCAAAATTGATGCTATTATTAAATTTGTTAGAAAATGATAGATTTTATATACTTACCTCATTGGGGAGAATATTGTCTAACTTGAGATGGTATGCACCCAAATAGAGTGTGGCAACACTAATGAAGTTGTGTTTCTGACTCCACCTGTAAAATAAAAAATTGAAAGTGATAAATAATAAGAAATTAAATTCAATAACTCCTATTAGAATAAAAAACCAATAGAGATGAGTGATCATACCAACATCTACATGGAGCTTCATGAAACACCTCTATAGGTAGAGGCTAACCAAAAAGCTCAGGGAAGAGTGAGGGGTTGTGCTCCCAAGACCATGTCTAAATAAGTTTGATGCATCTTCCAAGATATGTGTGGTCTATGTGGTATACCATACATAATTCTTTGTATGTGTAAGATGAGAAGATAGATCCCCAGCTGTACATCCCAAACCAATCAAATTTCTCCAACAGCCATAGATATCTAACGTGCACATTCTTACCCAAGTGGTTAGTGCACAGGGTCCCTCCAATGATCCTCGTAATATATATTCATGGGAATGATAGATGAGAGTCTTATCATCAGCATAATAGGGTAAATCTATAAACTACCCCTCAATCCAACCCATAGATATTGACCCACCATTTTTAGCAGTAGTGCCAGTTAGAATGTCAACACCTAACAATTTATGAACAAGTTCAGGCCAATATGCATGGGTGGGTCTAATTATGACTTCCCCCTAGATAGGAATATTGAGAATAACTACCACATCTTCAAGGGTGATGGTCACCTCTCCCTCAGGAGGTTGGAATGTGTGTCTCTGGTCTTCACCTCCCTAGGAGGGCATCATGCATGTGATGATCAACAATTGTGAAATCAAATTATATAATTTCATAGAATCCAGCATGACACAGGTATGGTATAATGGTGGGTGTAGGAAAATTTTGATGATAATGGTGTGCTCGATGTACCTTGATCTGTCGAACCTCACGAACCTCTACCACGACCTAGGAAACATACATAGCCTACCTAGTGAGTAGTATAGTATCCTCCATCTATATGTAAAATAATGAAATAAGTTGTCAGTATAAAATGTAAATATAATGTTATGGTTATTATAATGTTATGACTTATAGAATGTAAGACATGGCATGTTTATTTTCATTTTTTTATAAAGTTGTTTTTGCCAAAAGAAAATGGAATGTTTTCAGGTTTCTCTAATCATATTTCTAAATTTTTTTTAGATACGTTTTTACCCAGAAAAGGGTGTTTTGTGAGGTATAGTTTTATATATTTATATATATAAACATTTTTTCTTCATTATATAAAATTTTATTAGAAAATGGAATGATTTTTAATTTATATATGATTCCTCACATGATTGTATTCTTCATGATTATTTACTCACATGCTTGCTTTTGGGTTTAGTCATGGATAGATTGATTATAATTTCATGTCACCTTGCATACACTTTTCATATTACTTTCAATATGTATATAGAATACTTATTGTTATTCTATAGTAAAATTATTCAGAAATGGTAAAAAATTCTAAAAAATAAATGATATTATATTACCACCGTATAATTAACATTATTAAAAGATCACATTCGGTATAATACATCATTGTGGCTCAGAGTGTGAAAACAATCTAGTAATGTTAGAGAATCATTTTTGGTTATAACCTTCTTGATGACATAAGGTGTTCCTAAAACTTTTCCCATATTTTTGAGGCCAGTCCATCTCATTCTGTATCCTGCTGGACTTTAGTCACTCCCATTTTTGAAACCTATTGATGTCAAGTATCACTATCAGAAGGTATTCCGGCATTGGAAAATATCAATACTCCTCAATAAGAATCCATGGTAGAGTATAATAGATAGCAAAGTTGTTCATTCTAGTACACAAGATCAACATATGCTTCCCATGATATGTTCACATCGACACTTGTTGTGATTGAGTGTGCACATAGAAAATGTAATTCCTAGAAGTTTCTATATGGATGTTTCCTCGCATCCATTAATACCACCATTTTTTACCAGTTATACTTATGATGAGGTTTTTACTCTCTTGAACTTCAAATCGAGAGTCTTCTTAGTGGAAAACTCTCACACGATAACCAGAAGCTTCTTTAATGTTATTTTCAATATCTTTTCAAAACTGCCTTCCTTACCTTATCCCCTACTGAATCCCATCCAAGTCGAGTTTTTTTCTATTAATGAAGCACTTCATGTAATTAACACCTAGATGTTTTTATGAAATATTTTCTCAAAATAATTTTAATTCTTCAATAACTTTCACTACACACAATCGTGAGTTTAAACGAACTGTGAGATTCCATAAGTATAAAATGAACATTTTAACCTAGTTGTTAGGTTATCAGGAATAAATATAACTAAATTATAGAAATTTATGGTGAATTCATTCGCTATTAATTATTTATGGAAAATATAAATCAATTATATATTTGTATTTTTTTTGTATTAATAAATTGAGTTAATTAATATTGTTAAATGAAATTAATTAAATATATATGTTATATACTTAACAAAATATTTTTGATATTCATCCAATAGATATTTTTTCCATAGGGTATGAACAAACTCTATTTGATGTATAAAAACCTATATTTTTTAAAAGGGGAATTTTACCGCCTTTTAATGGAGAACCCTTTCTAAATTATGATTTTGACACATTATTAATTTTCATATGACAAAAAACTTTTTCTTTAGAATCAGGATATAAAAATTTACTTTGGATGAAATTTTAATTTTTAATTTTTAATTTTTATTTAATAAATAATTATATTAAATAATTTCAAAAAATTGATGTAATAGTTATTTTATTAATAGAGATAAAAAATAATTGATATTAAAAATATTAAAGTAAATATAATTTGTCTAACTAATATGTATAATTAATTTTATATATTACCTTGACCTCCTATTAATATAATAAAATAGTTTTTTTGAAGTTACCTTGTTATATTATTATTTTTAAAAATCAATGAATTAAATAATGTCAAAATTGACACTATTGATTGTTTATCAAAATAATGTTTTATTAAATTATTTAAAAAACATAAAACATTTTTTAAAAAATATAATAATTATTATATGTTCTAAAATGTTCTAATTTATTTATTTATGTTCTAATTGACATCAAATAAGTAAATATGAAAACCTTTTAATATTGAAATATTGTTTACCCTAGTTTAAAATTAAATAAGATAATTAAGTGTTAATTAAAATGATAAGGTTTAAATTGATATAAATACTTGTATAAAATTTATTTTTTGATGATATTGAAACTTTGTATAATCTAAGCTCTGAATTGGGGTCATTTTGAGGTTTTTGGATGGGTTTTTGTTTTATTATAAAATAATATTTCTCTAGATTCCAAAAGTGCCCCTCACCTCAATTATAAAAGGGCACCTCCTCCCTCATCTCTTCACTTCACTTTGAGCATTCAATATCGGCCACCTCCTACCATTTTTCCTTATAAAATTCCCTAGTTAAATTATATAGGTTCTTGTATTCTTCAAAGACCAACTTTAGTTCTTGAAGAGGATATTTAGAGGAAGCACGTCGAAGAACAGGTAATCACCTCTACCGATTCTTTCAAACTTCTTTCTTCCTTTACTTCCTCTTCAAAAAAAATTCATTATAATGTAATAAATACAATATCTATTATATAATGAGATGTTATTATAATTATGAAAAAAACCATATTCCACCTTCTATCTATCCTATGAAAAATGAAATCACTATGTGTCCGTACGTACGGCTTACCGTCTCCACACTGTGGTGTAATATTTTTTTCACCACCACCTTACTTGGATGGGTATAATGATGGAAATAATAAATTTATATGATTATTATAACATTATATTTATTCTTAAATATTATACATCATTGAATTCAATACCATTCTATAGTAATGGGAATGATATCGTCACTCCTGCGTACGTACGACCTACCATCTCCACGATGCGATGCAATTTATTATACATGATCTTCATTAACGATTGATTATATAAATGCATATAATGAATAATTATGATATATATATATAATTTTAATATCATTTTGGAATGATATAACTACAACCTATGAAGGTTAAATGGAACTTATTCGACAAAACATGCATAAGAAAATGAAGCAGTTAATACACGAATAATAAGTAAAAATGAAATGTTATTAACAAACAGATGATAATATGATCATATATGATATCATAAAAATGAATATGATTCTAAAATAAGTAAATGAAATTATTTAAATCATTATATAGGAGGTTCAGATACATATAAAGGAAATCAGACCTAAGGTAAGTGATAATTTTACAATCTCATTATTATCCAAGATTATTTATACGTAAATATTTATTGGGGTATATTTATCATCCAAGTACATGTTTACTAAATATTTAATTCTAATAATATTCTTCTATAATTATTTAAAGTCAATTTTACCCATTGGTAAATTTTTTAAATGGTATGAAAGGAATTTTTTTCCTTATTTGATATGAGGTGCTTTTTGAATTTTCTGGAAAAAATTATGAGGATAGTGTTTTTTAACTTATACAGCATGAATGAATTTTTACATCTTCATAACACCTTATTCCATAAAGATTCCTTTAAAATATTTCAATTTTATTTTCAAATAAATTATTTTCTTTTAAAATTACGTTTCATTTTCAGAAAATAAAATGTTTGTAAAGAATAAAGGATATTTTCCCCCAGAATTAATATCAAGTGTTTTATCAAAATTAGTTTTCATATAAGATGAAATTCTTTAAAAAGGTTTTTGGTTATATACATATTATTACTATGGTTTGATTGTGTTTATGATGGAATTCTATTCATGAAATTCATTTTTTTTATATGGATTATTATGGAATGATGTTTAAGAAACCCATTTTATTCCTTGGGTTATGCTATGATGAATGATTTATGATTTTATAGAACACTTAAGAATGATTTCATTATGAGATGGGTGGGACCTATATCTACTTACAATGCATTGGGTATAGATTTATATCTCCTGATATAGACATGTATAGAACAATAAATGATCTCAGTTTAGTAATACAGGGCAGGAATTAGGAGTGAACTTGGTTTAGTAATGCACTATGTCCACTATGATGGTCTTAGAATGAGCCTTTACTAAAATTAAATGATTTTCTATGATTATGTGTATGCTACAAAATTTTATATCATATGCTATGAATTTTTGGATTATGTTCATTGATTCTTATGAACTTTCATGATTTATCCCATGGCATAATATCATGATCTTTCATATACAGGTTAACATTTTAAAATGCTATGTCTTATGATTATGATATGATTGATATCTCCCTTGTTTACCCTTACGGATCATCTGAGATAACCCTTTTATATGTTTCTTTTCCCCAGGTCATGAAGAAGGGTATTAAGTAAGATATGTCAAAAAGGGGTCCAGTTATGAAAAAATAAGTGCGAGAAAATAAATATTTCTTATAAACCAATTGTTTATGTTTCCTAGTTTCTAAATACACTATTCCTATATGGTCCTATTATAGATTTGTTATATATTTTAATGAATATTATTCACCTTTGAATTAATGTAAATGTACATAAATTATGGGGTGTTATAGTTGGTATAAGATTAAAGGAATTATTTAACCTTTGGAAACTATGATGATAAAACCTTAATAATAACCCAAAGGATATGTCGAAGTATAGGTTACAATCCTTGTGTTTTAGAAATGATCATAAATAACCTAGGATAAAACCTAATGTTTCATAAATTGAAATTTTATTCTTTATTATGTGTTTTTCCATTATTATTAGTATTTCTCACACTATACTTCTTGGTTTTAGTCAATGGATGGAACCCAAAGGAACCCTGTTAATGTTGAGTGTAAAGGGAAATGCAATGATTGTTATCCTGAGAAACAAAATTTTATGGGATCTGGAATGGAAAATCTTGTATCTATTATCACACAACCTTCTCAATCTATGAATCATAGAGGACTTACAAACAACCAAAGGAGGGAACAATATTTTGTTGAGTCCTTCATGAGGCAGTGTCCACCATCTTTTAGTGGGTATTCTAATCCATTAGTGTATGAACAATGGACCAGCACCACTAAAAAGATATTTTCAGTTCTCCAATGTTCAGAACATGATAAATTCATCTTAACGGTCTATCTTTTGGAAGGTGAAGCTGATAAATGTTGGAACCTTATTAAGAATATTAGGAAAGGAGATAAAATTGAATCCATGGAATGGGACGAGTTGAAGAACTTATTTTTCAATAAGTACTTTCCTCATATTCTTAGAATAAATATGAAGAAGGAGTTCTTGGAAATTAATAAAAATGATGATTAATTTGTTGGTACCTACAAAGAAAATTTTAAAAGACTAGCAAGGTATGCTTTCGAAATTATTATCCAACCTATGAGTTAAATTGATCAATTCATTAGTGGATTAAAACCAAATATATGAAGGGAATTAGCCATAAGGGACTTAAATAGCTATAAATAATTTATTTGATGTGCTCTCAAGGTTGAGATGGATATTAGAGTAACCCATCAGTCCTATGAGTTTGATAAGAAGAGAAAAATATAACTCAAGGGAAAATCTAAAGACTGAACTGAAAATAAGAATAATTCTCCCTTATTATCAAAGTGTGGAAAGAAACATGGAGGAAATTATATTAAATAGACTAGTAAATGTTTTAAGTATGGAAAAGAAGGCCATCGAGTAGTTGAATGTTTAAGCGATGGGAAAAAGATGTCTAATGATGTTAATAGAGAAAAGGCTACACAGAATGAACATCCTACACTTCAATGTTATAAGTGAAAGTAAATGGGGAATTATGCCAATAAATGACCTAATCCAAGGGTTATTGATTATGATTGATGTCATTAAACTCTTAATTACAAAGACAAAGTCAATTCACAAGTGATCATTATCGGTGATGTGGAGTACGATAATGAAGTGTTGAAAGGTACACTTATCATCCACTCTAAAGTAGAAAATGTTTTATTTAACTCTATATCTATCCACTCTTTTATTTATAAAGAATTTTATAACATTATATTCATATTACCTCAATAATTAGATGTTTATTAAGTTGTTATAACTACTAATGGTGCAATGGTTGCACCAAAATTTTATAATTCTTCTTTGGTTGATGTTTGTGGAAAATT